>CP124717.1:53637500-55067500 GCA_031232105.1 Capsicum rhomboideum
TCTCTACTTCAGCCTTATAACTTTAAAGGCTACTAATACTTCGCTTTTATTATGACGCATGTAAAGATACATATATCGTGAGTAATCATCTATAAAGGTGATTGTTGACACCCAATTTTGGCACTTCTTTTTCATTCAATTAATTTTTTGATACTTCTTAGGCCTAAATAATTTACTAAAATAAATTCGTATTTTAATTCCAACAAATTTTGAAAGAAAAAAAAAGGGGGGTATCTTCCCCCGCCGTATTTTTAAATATTTCAATTAAATATAGTTAATTACTTTTAATATTAAAATCACACAAAAAATATTTTGATACTTGCATCCACATTTTTCTTAATTATGTTTTCTCACTACATTATTATAATATTTTTATTACAAAATTATTGAAGTTAAATACGTATACTAAATTATTTATATAATTTATATACGTATATATTATAGAAGATTAATTAGTACAAAAGAAACATTTTAAAATTAATTTAACGAAAAAGGAAGTGAGAATTTTGGTTTAAAACACTGTTTCGGGCTAATTTTAATTCACAATTATTAGCCCATTTAATTTATCAATTTTCAGTCCAAGAAGCCCCAAATTGGCTCAAAACCCAGTCCAATAGACATCAATTCAACCAACTCCTCATCCAAGTCTTCAATCCATGTGAAATTATCTCAACCAGTCACCAATCGCCACATTATCATCAAAGAAAAAATAATTCATCTTGGTCATTAAACTCTTTTAATCCATTGGCCATGGATTTTTAGGTCCATATATATATATATATTATTTGTCACTTTTTATATTTGGGTTATTTCTAAACAGCCAGATCAGATCAAGTCAACAATTCCAATCTCAATACACGTTTCTCTCTTCTCAAAATCACAGAACACGCATTTCTCTTGTCTTTTTCCAACATAAACAATTCCCTTTCGCCCTTTCCCAAAACACGACATTCCCTAGCCTCTTCTTCTCTCCTCCTCACCTCGTTCTCCATCACCCAAATCAAAAAACACTAGCAGTGTTACCACTACTACTAGCCCTGTGAGATTCATCTATTTTAATATCTCCCCAACCCGTGATTCCAACAACTTCAGAGAAGCAGATCCAAATCGATGCTACAATTCAAGAAAGTTTCAAATCCGCGATTTGAAGTTAGTAAAAAACCAAAATTCGAAAATGTGATGTCCCCTTTAAATTCAAAATTTAAATCTTCCCCCTCTATTTCTTCTCAGACATTTTTGTAAATTTTGGGGTTCAAATACGGACTTTCAAGTTCGGATTTTTCCTATAAATAGAGATATTTCATCCCCACCACAATCACAAGTTAAAGATTCAGAAAAACAAGTGAACACTCGTAAAAAAAAAACTACCAAGAAAACATTCGAAATAACGCTCAAGTTATCAGAATACATTGATTGTTTCTCCGCTATTTGCTCAATCTCTTTTGGTGCAAGTTCGAGTTTGGTAGCAGAGAATTTCTTGATGTTGGGGTCCTCATTTTTTACCCAAAACAAGTCTCATGTACACTCAGGAGCTGAAGTTTTGCAAAAAAACTCGTTTGACCCATAATATCGTGTCACCCGCTATAGGACCGTCAATGTTCGGGGTCTAAATAGTTAGGATCCAGTTCCTTCGATAGGAATTTATAGTATCTAGTTCTTACCTTCCTCTTTACTTTATTTTTTGCACTTATCTCACTAACTTTGTATTATTTTGAATATGTTCTTTGTGTGGCCAAATTGACATTGATTAATTTTCTTTTTTGTTTTAGTTTTGTTTAGCTTTAATCATCTGGAATTGGTTTTGTTCGGCTAATCTCTCATTCATCCGACTTTTATAGATGTAATACCGACATTTTGTTTAACCATTTATTTTTTATTCTTTATATTCATGAATCAATCCCCTTTTAGAATAAAGAGATTTTGGTTTTTAACGTAATCCTGAACGGAAATAAATTTTTAGAATTGTTTCAAATGGCTAGCAATATTCTCTTTTTTTAATAAATATTAATTTATGGCATACTCGACTGAATTAAAACTTTTTAAATAAATCACTAAATGATTTTAAATAGACAAGCCTTTTAGTTTTGCGAGAAACTCACCCATTAAAAATGCGTTTTTCATTTAACTTAATATAGTTCAAATATTTGCTACATTCCATATTTATTACTTAACTTTATTTGAAGTTTTCAGATTTTTAAAGTGAATTGACCCTCTAGGTCATTTCCTGCTTTTTCATGCTTTTTTGACATTTAGAGCTTTCCCACAGCTGTACCAAGTCATCTATGACTTGTTGGGACTGATCATTCGGTTACCGAACAACTCATTTGGTTTTTAAAGCCAATTCCCTATTTTGGAGCTTTCGCTGTTAAGAAATGGGTATCGGACCTAAACTTTAGGTAAATGGTCTCGGATGCCAATTCTGACAGTTTCGTTAGCTCTGGAATATTGATTTTAGACTAGGGGACCCTTGGTTCGGGTCTTGAGGCTTCTAGACTTATTTTGGGCTATTGGGTGGATTTTAGATAAAACGACCCTTGGGTGTGGGACCCATATTCGATTGAAAAGACCTCAGATGGAAATTTCAAGGGCACCTTTGAGTTTGGAAAGTCGAATTTGGTAGAATAGAATAATTTTTTTACATTCACGGGACTCTAAATGAATCTCGGAAGTCCGATCGAAAACTTGGCAATAGCCAAGTTTGCTGGTGCAGCTTCAGCTGGTGCAGGCCTAAAATGACCTTTGCGTTCACGAGGCATTAGCCGCAATCGTGAAGGCCAAAGTTATTGGCCATCGCATTCGCGATTCAAACTTTGTGTTGGCAAAGAGTGAGCTGATCAATCGGTCCGGGCTTCCTCCTTCGCATTTGTGGTGGACCGTCTGCGTTCACAAAGGGTTTTCCCAGTCTCGAGTTGCGTTTGTAAAGGGGTCCCGCGATCATGATGTTCATAAAAACCCTAGAGATCTTAGAGAGGGTAAATATCAATCATTGGGTGTTCGGGTGAGTTGGAGACATTATTTGGGTCGTTTTCTCATTAATATTTCTGTAAGTTTCCATCTAATCTCTTGATTCATTCTTCGGTTTACTTTAAATCCCTAGACTATAGTGGGGCTGATTTAGGGCACAATTGTACTCGAATTTCACTCATTTTTTAGGATAAATGATCCTTGAGCTTAGAGGGTTGTGTTGTCAGTTTCCAATTCGTGATTCCATAAGCGGGCCCCACGTGGGACTTTTGATTTAATTTTTGACCCAGAGCATTTATATAAAATATGGGTATCAATATTCTCATTGTTATATGTAGATTATTATTTTGATAGCGTGGTAGCGCTCGGAGGCTTCTCGAAAGGGAAAAACTATAGAGTAGTGGACTTTCTCGACCTTTCGATGGCGTTCAGGTAGGCTAGGCTTACTTTCCTTATTATAGTATTAGTATAGGATTATGCTAGATATGGGTGGGTATTTATGACTTGGTTGATGATTTAGCAATTATCGAGATAATTAGCCGATTAAAGAGCCTTTTGGATAGAAATCAACTTGTCATTCCCCAAATTTAGTTAGATTGATACATTGAGGCTAGTTTCAGTTTAATTAGTACCTTAGAAAGGAATTATAAGCCTTAGTTTAATTTTGGGTAGATGTATGACTTAGCATGGATTTTCGGGACTAGTAGCGGATTCCACCGGCCTTCCTTTTTGGTAGCATGCTTAGTTGGGCTCCTTGTAGTATTAAGACGCTTTTAGTTGTCAACTTAGATTAGATATTGAACTTAAGGATGATTTAGGCAACTTATTGGACTTAGATTGGCATTCTACCCCAAATAAGGTAACCTTTGGGCCTTAGTGCCATATATTTAAACTTGGTTATCTGGATCGTTCTCTTGCTAACTTAAACGAAATTCTTGGAAGTTAATATTATGGAAATATTAAGGAAAGGTTTGATCTTGGAACATTATGACACTCGACTTATTTATTAAGTTCTGGTTCAAGTCTGGCGATTGGTAGCTCTCTTATTTCTCATTATATTGGGTTTATTTATAACACACTTATGGCATAGCACTTATCTACTAGTTTCAGTTCAAGTCCGACATTCATGACCTATATATGGAACTTTATTATTATGATACTATTCTCAGTTCTGGTTTAAGTCCAGCAGTTATAGTTTGAAGGGAACTTCAAGTATGGCTTCACTCCTTGATCACTTGAGTTTACTATCATTAGTATTTCCTCCTTGTTTGTATTCATCGGGCTTATGGGGGCTCGGTCGAGTTATTTCTCTTTCATTTATGACTTCTTGTCTTATGGGGGCCCAGTTAGGTGGTAGTTAGACCATGTTTACTTGAGTTATTTATTATGCCTATTTACTGTTTTATCCGGCTTGGAGTATTATATCAGATTTAGCCTTATCCTTAACTTTAGTTTACATTCTCGCACTTTATTATACTTTTATTATAATTTAGCTCAGTCGATTGATGATGTCTACTAAGTACCCGTTGTTTTGGTACTCATACTACACTTCTGCATCTTTTTCTGATGCAGATCCACATATGAGCTACAGTTGATGATGCTTCATTCAGGCTTGCTTTTGGGGATTCAAAGATAGGGTGAGCTTTCAGAGCTGGAGCTGATCCTCTCTCGTTTTGCTATTTTTGGTAGTCTTTGCTTTTCAAGACTACCTGTATATTTGACTGATTGGTACTCTATATTTTTGGATTTAGTGACTCTTGCACCTTCCTTACTAGGTCGTGCTATACTCTTTTGGCACATTTCCTCCTTTTCCCCGGTCTTCTAGTACTTTCATGGTTATATATTATTGTTTAGTTTCCTACTTGCATGTCTAAATTTTGTATCCTTTCATTTTCTACTATTTAGCCTATTACTTATCGTTCCGGGCTGTGGTTTGGCTTTCGTACTGATGGGTTAGAGTAGGTGCCATCATGACTTAAGAAATTGAGTCGTGATAGATTAGTATCACAACATAGGTTCACTGGTGTTGTTGGTACAAGAGCAACTATCTAGTAGAGTCCCGCGGATCGATACGATAACGTCCGCATCCTATCTTTGGGAGGCTATAGGATATTCTTAGGAAAATTTCACTTTCTTTGTTCATTTTGTGCAATAAGTTCATGTTGGTTTCTGAGTTCTCATTTGTTTCACTCTTTTGCAGATGGCTAGAATATGAGCTATGACGACTGGAGACAAAGAACCTGAGCCTACAGCTAGGGCACCCGTTAGAGGCTGAGGTCAACCCACAGGTCGAGGCTAGACTAGAGTTGTATCCCCAGTTAGGGGTCAGTACGGGAGCCTTCAACAAATCTTGTTATTGTTTCGGAATCAGAGATAGCTCCAAAGGTTCAGTAGCCCTAGCCACTGGTGGGCCAGGGAGAAGCCCAGACCCCACCAAAATTTATATCTTCCTCAGTCCTCAAAGATGCCTTGCTTCAGTTATTAGGGTTAGTAGGTGGTACATCATCTGATGGTGCTTAGTCAGTGGACCAGAGTGGTACTGATATAGCAGTACAGCTTGTAGCTGTGGTCCCAGAGTGGAGGTTCCTCCAGCACCGGTAGTTCAACAGTAAGTAGTGGCTCAGCATGTTATGACCATCGAGGAGCAGAAGATGTTGGGCCAATTTATGAGATTAACTCTACCTAGGTTTGCAGGGGCCCCAGGTGAGAATACTTTCGAGTTTTTAACTAGTTGTGAGGAGAGGCTCCATAATTTGGGGTTGGTTGAGTTGTGCGGGGTGGATTTTACTGCTTATCAACTAGACACAGTAGCCAGAAAATGGTGGAGGGTTTATCTTGATTCCACGCCAGCCGTATCTCCACCTATGACTTAGACTCAGTTCTCCAAGGCTTTCTTGGGATGTTCATGCCTCACAGCATGCCCAATCACCTCAGGGATGAGTTTACTGGATTGAGGCAGGGTTTAATGACTGTGGACGAGTATCAGGCAAGGTTTTATGAGCGAGCCAGACATGCAACCATGATTCTGCCTACTAAGTACGAGAGGGTTCGGTGTTTTGTCAGAGGGTTAAGACTACCACTACGCAGGGTTACTCAGGGTTTGGTGACTTCAAAGAAGTCTTTTACTGAGATTGCTGATCATGCCTACACTATTGAGGAGATAGATAGCAAGGCCCAAAGGGGTAGCGATAAGAGGCCACATCATCAAGGCATTTTTAGTGAAATCCGCAGTGGCTCACAGTTCAAAGGTAGAGGATTTTAGGGGAGGTACGCCCATCATCAGTCGTATCAACACCAGGGTCAGTCTAGTAGACTCGTTTAGGCAGCACTTTAGATTTTTGATGAGGGTCTGCCCGGTTATAGTGATTACAGTGGTCAGAGCAGCGGTCAGTATTACAGGGGTGCATGGTTAGGGTCTTTAGGCCGAGGTGGCCATTTTGGGTCAGTCGGATCTTTTGGACAGAGCTGAATGCCTGGGGCATGTTATGATTGTGGGGTCATTGGTCATTTCTCTATATTGTGTCCCCCACGTGGGATGATTCAGCCAGTAGCATAGAGTGTTCAGCCGATTAGATCAGTTCCGTCTCCAGCTCGAGGTAGTGCACAAAGTCACAGGGGTGGTCCTCAGGGTTTTAGAGCAGGTCCTAAGGTAGGCAGGATAGGTGGTCAGTCAGGTACCCATTCTGGAGGCGAAAAGGGTCGGTTGTATGTTGTACCTGGTAGGCTGGAGGTAGAGTCTTCGGATATTTTTATTACAGGTATGATTTTAGTATACCGACAGTCAGCTATTGCTTTATTTGATTTGGGGTCAGCTTATTCATATGCTTTTGCTTATTATGCATCACAGTAAGAGGTGTCATGGGAGCGTTTAGTTGTGTCATTGCATGTGTCTACTCCCATGGGTGATTCTTTAGTAGTGGATCAGGTTTATAGATCATGTGTTGTGATCGTCCGAGAGTTTGATACTCAAGCTAACCTTATTATGCTAGATATGGTGGATTTTGATATGATTCTGGGCATGGAATGGTTATCCCCCTGTGATACGAGCACGGATGGCATGGATGACACATACGATGTTTATGAAAAGGAAAGCTTGGGAGTTTGTGGCGGTGAAGTGGATGAAGAAAAGGGTCCAATTGTGCAAGTAGTTACCTCCTAAATTTAAGAATTGTCAAGGAAGACAAGCAAACAAGGCCCTTGTCTAATTAAGGGCAATATTGTAAAATGCCAATGTCTTCTTTGTTTTCTTAGTATAAATAGGATCTTTTTCATTTGGAAAAGTAGACTTTGATGAATATTGAATATTGAGCTTTGAAGCTTGTAGTTTCTAGATGAAGCCTAGCATTTACTTTTAGTTCTAGTTGAAACCTAGCATTAGTGTAGTTCATAGTTGGTAATTAGTGAGTAATTAGTAGTGGGATCTTGGAGTTGTTGGTTAACCTTATTTTGCTTGATTAATCAAAGGTTGCCCATTTTTGGTTATTTTGGTTATCCTTTGATTTGTTGAGTAAGGTTGATTTTAAGTTGTTGAAATCAATTGGGAGGTGAGAGTTTTAGCCCTTTTGTTGCCCATAATTTCAAAAGATTGAGTATTAACCCACATATCCTTTTCTTTCTTATTTTCCTTCTTATCTTTGATTCTTATCATTTTGGTAGCAAGAGCCTAGGTTTAGGCTTGTTTTCACAAATCTAAATCTTGGGATTTTGATCTTTTCAAAAATTCAAAAATATCCAAAAATCCCAAAAAAATCTGATTTTTTTGTTTTGATTTGTTGTTTTTGACTCTAGATCTTCATTCCCTAGTGTTTTGTGAGTCTAGATTTCAAATTTTGTTCAAATAAGAGTTGTACATGTGAAGTTACCCTTAAATGATTTTCAAGCTTTTAAGTTTTAAAAATTGGAAAGTGGGTTGGTTGATTAAGTAGAAATTGCGGCTTAAAATTCAGTGGGGTTTGTTCCCTAAGTCGTGGGGAAGCTACTCCTAAATTTTGAGCTAATTCCGAGTATATATGGGGGTGTTAGGGTTTGGTGTTCTTCAACTTCTTCATATTGTTCTTGAAGAAGAAGAAGATAGAAAAACTAAACGTTGATCCAAAAATATCCAAGTCAAAGTTGGTCAAGTGTTTGTAGGTCCACTTGTGGAAATTTGTAAAAAAAAAAAAAATTGAAATCTGAAAAAAATAAAATTATTTGAAAAAAAAATTAAAATTAGATTTTCCACGTCAGCAGTCAACTGCCCAGTTAGTAACACCAGCAGAAGTCCCACTCGCCCAGCTGGCGTGTGGAGCTCACTTTCAATGGCCTCAACATGCATGTTTTTCAGTGTCCAAACTTCGTGATTTATTTTTAAACTTTTTCTCCTTTGATTTCACAATTATTTAAAAAGTAATTAATATATTTAATCACTTGTTAACTAGTTTTAAAACATCAAATCATCTCTTTGATTCATCAAATTAAGCAACACAAGTAATTTTTCTACTTTTGTTACTTAGTTTTTTTTTGAGTCCGTTTTCTTTTGTGCTTCTTTTCTTTGACTTTTCTCATCTTAATTCGTAGATAAACTTCTTCATTCAAATCCTTTTAGCCTCAAGTGAGTAGTTCTTCTTTCAAATGTCACAAAAATCCACTCCACCACAAAGGATAGGTGAACTTAAATTGATCAAGCGAAGCTAGTTTACTACCAATTTTGAGACGACGCTATAGGAGATAAGTTGAGAGTTTACATATGAGTGACGTGAGGCTTTTATCACTAATATTGTTTGTTGATTTTTATAGGTACAATGTCTAATCACTTTCCTTATAATATGAAGGAAGGAGCTCGGTGAACAACATGGGGATGTGTCAAGGAGAGTACCCAATGTGATTGAAAGGGTAGTTGAAACAAATGAAAGGTTTGGAGGTATTGAGGAAAGGGTGAGAAGGATAGGTAGTATGATTGAAAGGAGGTTCCTTATGACAAGTAGAAGTGAAGAAAAAAGAAGGGCCTCAGGTCAAGAATCCAACCTATACTACCCCCAACCAAATTGGAACCAAACCTACCCTCAAACTATATTTCAAATGAACCCGAGCTATGTTAGACAAGTCACCCCACATCCAAATACACAACCATATCATCCACCACAAAGGGGTCCTTATTTTGTGGAAACCCGAGTTAGAATCCAAGCACCTCCACAAAATATATCACATACATCCTTGCATGTACCCTATGTTCCAATCCAACAATACTACCCACAAGTACCCTACCAAGATATCTATTATCAAAACCCACTTTTTGATGAAATGTGTAAAGAGGATAACCCGAATGAATCATGGGAAGGATCCGAAGGCTTTGGTATGAACCAAGGCATAGGATGTCAAGAGAAATGGTATAGTGGAGATACTTATAGGGATGAAAGAGGAAGATGATCAAAATGATCAATATGGTGATCAAGGTGTTCTGGATCAAGGGATGGGTGAAAACATGGTGAGTCTTCCAATGTTCCAAGATGAAAGTCAAGCTATTCAAGCTAACTACAATATGAAAAGGTAAGAACAAGCCTATGGAAGTAATCATGCAATACCTCAATCTTCTTCTCTTTCTATCATTCAATATTATAAATGTCAAGGCGAAGGACATGTTGCTAGAGAATAGCCATAAAGGAGGACAAATGTGATCTTGTGTGATGGACCTTGCGCTACAAATGTGATAGAGTGTGAGGTTGGGAATGGTTATGATGAGCCTAAGGTTAGGCATGATGAAAAAACCTCAAATGTAGATGATCAGAAATTGGAGAAGGGTTTAAACTCTTCTTGTGATCAAAAACTAATTATGGGGGATCTTTTTAAATAGGAACTTGACCAAATTGTGAACCTATTCCATGCAAGATTCAAGATGATGGATCAAGTATGTTCCTTGGTCATTGATGGTAGGAGTAGTACTAATATGGTGAGTTATACTATGGTTGATAGAATGAAGCTTCCTACACAAAGACACCCCAAACCATACAAACTGCAAAGGCTCATTGAGAATGATAAAGTACAGGTAACTGAGCAAGTTGTCATAAAATTTAGCATTGGCAAATATTAAGATAAGGTGTTATGTGAAGTTTTTACCATGCAATCTTGTCATATATTATTTGGTAGACCTTGGATAGTCGGTGGGATGTTAAATACCAAGTGAAGTCCAACAAATACTCATTTGTATTTGGAGGATGAAATCACACTCTTGTCCTCTTAACACCCTATCAAGTGAGTGAGGACTATAAGATAATAAGGGAGCTTCAGAAAGTACTTAAGAGAGAAGAACTTGAAAAAGAGAAGAAAAAATTAGCTCAGGAAGAGGAGTTATATGAGATTAATGATCCAAGAAGTGACTTGAAAGAGATGCAAAAGGAATGCTTAATTGTAGGACTTGCTAATACCAATCCATTGTTTCCTACTAAACATGATGATAGAATTTTGCTTAGCACCATCCCTTTTCTTTTGCAGGTTCATGGAAAATTACTTCCAAAGGAGGATCTGAACAAATTCCCTCATGAACAAAAGGTTGAAGGCCTAATAACGGATATACCTACCAAGGTAACTCCTAAAAAGAGATAAATGGATCAATTCTATAGGTCTAAGATGATGTATTAGAGGGAGAGCTTTGGAAAACCAAGTGTGGTGGGCAATAATGCAAGTTCAAAGGCCCGTATTTGAGGTATGTACCCTTTGCCTCTTATTCTTAGAAATCCTTAGAGTCATGATGACATTTTTCCTATGGTAGGTAGGTTCTTGAAACTGTATGATCTCATACCCTACCATGAGAGTGATGATATAGTTCTAATGTATTCATGGTTGGTTTTGGCTATGCTTAAGTTGTATGAGCTTTATGTTTTGGATGCCAACTATACTTGCTGATTGGGAAAGAATCCATGTTCCATCTGTGATACCCAATTTGTTTATTCTACACTTTGTCACACTTATGTGGTTAGACAAGTTGAGGTGTTAGGATAGATTCTTAGGAGCATGCTAAGATTCGTGAACATTGGAAATGCATCCTATATTTCCTTTAATCTCTCAAGAATCATGGCTCCACTTATTGATCCACTCCTTGTGGAAGTTTGTTTGAGAAAGAACAATGAAGTGTACCTGAAATGTCTAATCTTGTTCCATTGTGATCCAAATCATGAATACCACCTTGTTAACATTCTCGCCTTAAAGTGTGTATTTCCAATTGAGAACCCTCAGGATGAGTTGAATGCACTTCACTTCTTTCTTTATTACTTGTTTACCAATGATGACCTTTTTGCTCATATGTGGTATACTTCTTGTAAAATCTAAGCCAACTGTGTCATTGCCTATCTTAGGAGTTGTAGATATACTTGCATCCTTCTTTGGCACACTTGTGCTTGAATTGTATGGACCCTAACTCATGGATGCTACGTTGTTTGTTAAATTGTAGGAGAGTCCATGGTTATTGAAAACCTCTTATCACCTTCATAGGGTTGGGCAAGTCAGATTTTCTAATTGGACTTTTGGAAAGTGTTTGATAGAGGGGGTGACTTTGTGTTTAGAACTTCTCTTCTTATCTACCAGTACTCTTAACTCTTGGAGTACCATAGATGAGGTTCATGATAGTAGTACCTTTCACTACTACCTCTTTGCTTACGAAGATACCCATGTTGGTATGGGATTTTTTCACTATAAAGGTAGAGGTATATGGATCTTGCACTTCTTTAACCCGGATGAACCCTTATGGGTGACCATTTTTAGTGTGTTCTTCTTGCGAGATAATGAAACAATTGTGTCTTATGGATCCAAAGTTAAATGTGATACCACCGTTTGACACTCTTGATGCCACAAAGACCTTTGTGTTTTCCTTGTCTTTTGATGTTCATCATAATCAAAACCTTTACACCTTGTATGATGAGTTGCTTTTATTGGAAGCAAAGGATATTTGGTTTTATTTCAAATTTGTGCCTCCTTGGCATGGTAATATTATTTCTAACACTTGTGCTAACCCTCATGCTTTGAGGATATTTTGCTTGTTTGTCCTTCTCATGTGTTTTTAAGGTTTGGATTCAAGGACGAATCCTTTTCAAGAAAGGGAGGATGATACTAGCACAGATGTCATGGACGTCCTAGCATGGATGGCATGGATGACAAGTACAATGTTCATGAAAATGGAGCTCGGGAGTTTGTGGGAGTGAAGTGGATGAAAAAAGGGGTCATTTGTTCAAGTGGTTACCTCCTAAATTTAAGAATTGACAAGGAATGCAACCAAACAAGGCCATTATCTCATTAAGGACAAGATTATAAAAAGCCAATGTCTTCTTTGTTTTCTTAGCATAAATAGGATCTTTTTCATTTGGAAGAGTTGACTTTGATGAATATTGACTAGTGAGCTTTGAAGCTTGTAGTTTCTAGGTGAAGCCTAACATTTATCTTGTAGTTCTAGGTGAAGCCTAGCATTAGTATAGTTTATAGTTGGTAATTAGTGAGTAATTAATAGTGGTATCTTGGAATTGTTGGTTTAACTTATTTAGCTTGATTAATCGAACGTTGCCCATTTTGGTTATTTTGGTTTTCCTTTGATTTGTTGAGTAGGGTTGACTTTAAGTTGTTGAAATTAATTGGGAGGTGAGCATTTTAGCCCCTTGTTGCCCATAATTTCAAGAGCTTGAGTATTAACCCACATATACTTTTCTTTCTAATTTTTCTTCTTGTCTTTGATTCTTATCACCCTATCATGTGGTCTTATCTTGTTTTGCCAAGACCGTTACCTTATCCATGCCTAGCATACCCTCGATTGTGTGGCAGGGTTCTTTTAGCCGCGCATTGATGGGGATTATTTCTTATATTCGAGCTAAGAGACTAGTATCGAGGGGTTGCGAGTCTTATCTTTCTTATGTTCATGATGTTAATACGGAAAGTCCTTGGCTTGATTTTATTCCTATTGACCGTGAGTTTTCCGATGTTTTCCCTACCGACCTACATGGCCTTCCTCGTGAGAGTGATATTGAGTTTTCCATTGACCTTAATCCAGGCACCCGACTTATTTCCATGGCACCTTACCGTATAGCTCCTGCCAATGAATTCTCAGCTTCAGGATCTTCTGGTAAGGGTTTTATTAGGCCAAGTGTATCGCCTTGAGGTGCACCTATCTTGTTCGTGAAGAAAAAGGATGGTTTTATGCGCATGTGTATTGATTACAGGCAGATAAATAAGTTGACAGTGAAGAATAAGTATCCTATGCCTCATATTGATGATTTATTTGACCAGCTTCAGGGTGCGGCAGTGTTCTCTAAGATTGACTTGAGATCCAGTTACTATCAGTTGAAAATTCCGGCAGAGGACATCCTTAAGACAACCTTCAGTACTCGCTATTAACAATCACCAATCATATAGTTTTAGTTATATCCATCCACCAATTCAATTTCATTTTAAGTCCCACAAACGACAATCACCGCAATTCATTCATGTTTTATCCCCCTAAGACTAGACTAGGTAGATATCTTGTCAAGTTCCTTTATTTTGTATGATGCCAATAGATCTTCATAATTAGCAACAATTCTTAGATTGATTTTATTGAAATGGCCACAAGACAGCAAGAAAATTCGGTTGAAACACATGTTTTACAACAAGAAATATCCACACTCACGGAGTGACATGAATTTTCATTTAGGGAATTCAAAATATAAAGAAGGAAACATACGAAGAGGCCAAAAAGATTCAACACCTACAATATATATGTAAAAAAAATAATTTTAACCATTAATATAACATAATTTTTCTACAACAGGTAACCCTCTTCATGTACTCTATTCGTCCCATGGTCGTGTAGGTACAAAAGCAACATTTAAAAAAACTGTGTCTTCTAAATCGGATTTATCATTCTACCATATGGTTAAATACATGCATGGATTATATATATGATTTTAACTAACATTTACACGACATGTCTAGGTGATAAAAAAGAATCACACAGACATTTTTTTAAGGGAGAAATTTTATAAATAAAGGCCAGTAATATTTTATTCTGTCTAAATTTCTTTTTTTGTTCTTCCTTATTTTATACTATTACAAAAAGGAGTTGACTCTGGGAGGAAGTTTTTTGATATGTCACCCTTGCATTGTTTTTTCACTTTTAGTTTCTCAATGTAAATGCATTTTTTTCTATTTTGAATCGAGGATTTATTGGAAATAGTCTTTTTTAAGGAGTAAGATCTGCATACACACTAACTTTTCCAAACTTCATTTTTGAGATTATACTAGGTAATTTATTATTGTTGGTCTAAATAATTATGAAAACCCCCTTTTAACTTGTTGTTTCCTATATTAGATAGAATGTCTTAATTTATTATCAAAGATTTATAAGTTCAAAACCTTCAAATTACATACCGTTGGTTAAAATATACAATTACAATTGGAAATAAAATTATCTTCAGGCTGAGGTGCAGATATCTCACTCTCTTTAAGGAGATTCAAGTCTACTGCAACAAATGTTTTCACCGGTCCCACAGTAATCTTCTTGACTTTTTTCTCCAGGACACAACAATCCAATCACAAAGTAAACTCAACAAAATCTAGACAAGAGTTGAATACAAAGCTCCACAAAAAAGAATACCTTCCTTCAACTAAATAAACTTTCTATATACAACATTTTATGCGCTCTATCTTTTCTTGTACTTAAGAAAATAATGCAAAACCACTACTATTTATAGGTGAGCAATTCTTTCTTGTAGTGAATAGGAATAAGGTGGGGTAGTAAAGTTGGTAGATAAATGACCTAGAGGTTACAATAGTTACAAGGGTCACAAAAGCTACTGACCAGAGTTACAAGAAACAAATAACCATGAGAGTTACAAGAAGTAATGTCCATTTGAGTTACATTCTACCACAAAATAATGAAATTAATTGGAACATAATGCCATTAGAGAAAAAAAGGGATTAAGCCGTTTGATGTGCCAAAGTTTCATGGCACTTTCGACTCTTAAGATGAGGAAAATATGCAAGAACTTAGGTGTTTTTGGTAGGTATAATGTGTTTTTGTTAAATCTTGTAGGAGAATAGGGTTTGGAGTCAATATGGAGAAAAAATACTCAAAATTAACCAAGAGAAGAATCGTGGATAACATCCACGGATCGTGGAACCATCCACGACTCATCAACCTTGGTCATGAACTATATACTGCAGGAAAAATTTCAACTCTGAAGTCTACGACTATGTTCACGACCCGTGAACTAAGTCTACGATTGGAAGATTTCATCCGTGGAAGAGATGCTAAAGAAGTGTAAGAAAAGTCTGATTTCCACGACTTGGTTCATGACTAGTAGACTGGTTCACGACTTGGTTCACGATTAGTGGAAACCTGCCGACTTTATTTTACTATACAGTTTAGGATAGGATTCCTTTTGTATCTATAAATACTCCAATTAGGTTTTATGTTTTAGTTTACATTCTATTACTACTTTTGAGAGATATTATTGTTCTTACAGGTATAAACATCAATTTTTAGGGTTTTGATTCATAATTGAGATTCGTGGCTTTTCATCTTATTCTTTGTAAGTGCATGATTATGTTTCCTTTCCAGAATTATTGTTGTGTTTTTATGATCATGAGTAGATAAACACAACAACTAGGGTTGTGGGAACCGTGATAGATTAACAAAGTAGTGTTCAAAGTACTATGTAATTCTCAAAGGGTGTTTGTGCATGTATTGTTGTTCTATTCAATTTGATTGCGTTTTAATGGTTGCAAATGTTAGAACTCACCTTATCTTTAATATAGATGAAAGAAGGAGTAAAGTATGGGAACAGGGAATAAACAACAAAGATTTGGAGCTATCAACCTTCAATGAATAGGTTGAACCAAAAATCTGGAAAAGCTAAGACTGGGATTCAAGATAAGGGTAAGTAGTTCAAAACTTAGGAAACGAGAAAACATACTTGAGGATAGTCATCCAATAGGGGCGTAAAGCCGTTTAGGTGAACATAACCTATCAATTCTGCATGTCGAGTATCACGAGAGATTACTAGTACGACAAACCTATGGAGTTATGAAGTTATGGGGAACACAGTCCTAGTACTTCTCTCATATTGATTACAAACCAAATAAAATTAGAAATTGTTACGATTTGAAGTCAGAAATACAAAAAACCCCTTTACAGGAAATTACTTATTGATTGCTTAGATAGACTCATTGATAGAAATTTCAGCCTATTCCTCATGGGATCGACCCCAACCTTAGTTGGATTCTATATTTGACAGTGACCGCTTTATACTCTGTTTAGAGGTGTAATTTGGACGACATCAAATTTTGGCGACGTTGCCAGAGAATACGGTTACAGATTTGATAGATTGTGTTTTTCTATATGTTGGTCTCTATTTATTGATTTTACTTTTTCTATTATTTCTAGGGTGCACATCAGTGCATACCCAACACTCAAAGTCAAGGCAATCCCCTAATTCCACTTGATCCAGAAATTGAAACGACTCTAAGAGCTAGAAGAATAATGGTGAATAGTAGAGTTCATAATGAAAGAGTTTTAGATAAGGGAGTTCTAAATCAGCCAAAACATCCTCATGGGCTTCAGAAAATCGTGGAGTAGACCACTGCTAGATTGGTTGCGGAAGAGAACACAAGACAAAAAGCTGACAGGCAGGCAGCATAGGAAATAAGGGCTAGACAAGCAGAAGTAGGCCGTCTGGCTGCACTTGATTAACTAAATAGGCAAAGAAGAAATAAGGGGCAACAACCTCCCCAACGTTATCTTCCTCAGTTTAACGATGTAGAGGATGAGATAGATTTTATAGAGGCGATGGAAATGGGTGCTATTGTTCCACCAGCATTGCCATTAGGAACTAACCTCAACATCACCAGTGCTATGATACAGTTGCTAAACTTGAAGGGAGTGTTCATAGGCCTTCCCACTGCTGATGAGAATCTTTATCTGATGAATTTTACAGGGATTTGCACTTCCTACAACCTACCCAGTGTGAGTCAGGACACTATTAGACTGCCTCTAACTGGAGAAGCCACTCTATGGTTGACCAAGCAGCCACATGAGCCAATCACAAATTGGAAAAAGTTGAAGACGCAATTTTGGAGCTATTTTTCCCACCTTTCAAAATATTGCAGTTAAAAAATAAGATTTATAATTTTAGGCAGTTACATTCAGAAGCGTTGTATGAAACTTGGTTAAGGTTTAAGAAGAAGCTGCAAAATGTCCCAAATCACAGAAATCATTTTCTTATGCAAGAGAAAGATGATCCCGATGTCTTCATAATTCCTTGCACAATTGGGTCATTTAACTTTGCCAAAGCTTTGTGTGACTTAGACATAAACACTAACTTGATGTCACTGGCAGTGTTCAAATAATTGGGTTTGGGAGCCCCCAAACCAACAAAGATCTGTCAAGAAGCCTGTGGGCAGATTGTTAGATGTTTTGGTCAAGGTAGGAAACTTTATATTTCTTACCAACTTTATTGTCTTGGATTGTGAGGTCGATTCTAAGATGCCAATAATTTTTGGGAGACCATTTTTAGCCACCAGCAGAGCATTGGTAGATATGGAGCGGGGTGAGCTAAAATTCAGGCTGAATAATGAGTAAGTCACGTTCAATGTTTGTAGAACTATGAAGCAGCCAAAGGTCATAAGGGTGGTTTTGGTAATAAACAGTTTAGATGACCACCCTGGAAACCAACCCAACAGATATCTTTCTGAAGTTCGATTAACTAAGACACCCATATCGTGCTACGACATTAAATCAGGCGTTGCTTGGGAGGCAACCCAAGATGTCTTGTTATTTCTACATTTGCTTTGATTCTTGTTATTTTGATCGACATCAGACCCACGTACCTAGAATGCCACATGTATCTTCCTAACTCCCTTATTTTACTTCGATCTAATGCGTTGGGGATAATGCATGCTTGTTTTATGGGGGCAGGGGTACTTACGGGTCTATATGTCCTCTTGGTTTTTTTTTTGCTATGTTTCTTTTCCCTCAAGTGCTATCTAGTAGAACTGGCACGTTTAGGATTTTATTTTTGATTTTCTTGTAGTGTTTATGTTGTTTTTGTTGTGTTTAATTAGGTGAAAAATAGGGGAACCTTAGAATAGTCAAGATTTGAATGTTTTGATTTTGATTTTTAATGTTAAAAGAATACCCCTCCTAAAATTTTATTTTAGACTATGTGTTGTAGTTGTGTTAAATTGTGACCGTTGTCAGATTGTATTATTACATTAGTATTATAGGCATAATAACCATAGCTTAGCAATGCATGAATTGGATAGGCAATAGTTGATAGTGTAACCCTGTGCTATGTGTGTGTGAGATTGTTCACCTAGTTAACTTTGTGTGTGCGATCTAGAACTTGTCGGTTAGTCTTGCCTAGGTTGTAGGATAGTTGGTTAGGAAAAGATCATAGGCCATCTTTGTATAAGTTCACTTAGCCTAAATGCCCAACCAATTGGAATAAGTATCCCTTGATTCCGAATTCGAGCCTCAATTGACCTATTTCTTTCATTAGCCTATTCACCTTCCCATTTCTTGTTATAATGAACCTATTTTGGCTCTGGCTCCTCTTTGGACACTGCGTACCTCAACTCAGACAAATCTCCTAAGTTGAGGGTGGCTATCATGGGGGTGCGTAGTTTGATATGGGTATGAAGAAGAAGTTAGTAAAAGAAAAGAAAATAGATTCGGGTGTGGTAAGAAAAAGAAAAAAAATGATGAATAAAGTTTGCAAAAGAAAAAAAATGAGGAAGAAAAAAATAGAAAGTGTAAAAAGAAAACCACACCCAAAATCTGAAGAAAAGCGAAGGAGAATATGGGAGAATAAAATGAGTGAGGTTAGAAAGTAGAGCCAAAACTAGTGTAGAGTTAATAAGGGTTGAGTCACTATATCCATATCTATCATACCCATCCCCAAGCCTACATTACAAGCCGATGAAAGTTCTATAGTGATCCCAGTCAAACCGTCCAAAAAACTAAGGCATAGAAAATAAGGGCAGGCCTATGGTACTTCACGATAAATAAGGGCAGGCCTATGGTACTTCACGGACACTGTTTGAACTTCTTGCAAGAGTGAGTGCTTTGATTCAGTCCTCATATTGATATTCATTGTTATACTATGAGTATACGGGACTTCTTTGTTTTGAGGACACATAGGTTTCATTTTTAGTTACTACTTGCTCGGATAATGTCATTTGCATATGTGCTTAGTTATTTGTTCATAATCTGATGCCCTCTTTTTATCCCTTTGTGTCATGGTTAGTGATTTCGATACACACAACAATGTTTGTTTTGAATTTTTTGTATAGGAGAGGGTTGAAATTTTTGTGCTAAAAGTAATGAATTGATTGTCGTAGGTCTCCCAGGTTTCCCTTAGTTAAGCATCGTACATGTTTTTTTATTATTTTTCTTGAGGACATGCAAATGTTCTAAGTTGAGGGTGTTGATGTGTCATGGTTTCATGGCACTTTTGATGCTTAAGACAAGGAAAATATGTACAAACTTAGGTGTTTTTGGTAAGTAAGATGTGTTTTTGTTAAATTTTGTAGGAGAATAGGGTTTAGAAGCAAAACAGAGAAAAAAGACTCAAAATTGACCAAGAGAAGAATCATAGATAGCATCCACGGTCGTGTAACCATCCACAACTCGTCAACCTTGGTTGTGAATTATATATTGCAGGAAAAATTTCAACTACGAATTCCACGACTGGTGTTCACGACCCATGAACTGAGTGTACGACTGGTAGACTTGATCCGTGGAAGAGATGTTGAAGAAGTGTAAGAGAAAACTTGAATTTTGCGGGCTAAAAGATCCCGAATGGAAGAGAATGTGAAGGGTTTGTTTTGGGTTTGAATTGATGATTTGGGCATGAATTTGGGAGTTATCATGCCCAAATTTTAGTGTAAATAATTCTAAGGCACTTTGGAACACTGATCTGAGTTCAAAACTGAAAAAGGGTGGTTTTGAGTCAAGGGGCGCCATTTTTGCACCCCTTGACTGCTAGGGACAATGAAGGTCGCTATAGCAGCCTCGTTGCTATAGCAGCACCACTATAGTGGAGAAATTCCCGCTATCGTGACATTGTTATAGCGACATGCATGTCGCTATAGCGGGAGGCTGCAGGCAATAGCCTCCCAGGTAAAAGCTGAAATTTTTTAAACTTTTGAGTTCAATCCTTTCTTGACGCTTGATGATTTCTAACGAGTTCCCTTGTCGAACTTTGCAGGTTAAACATCTACAATGGCCGAAAACCAAGATAATTCCCCTGCCTACAAAAAATTTTCCACTGAAGCTAGTCAAGAATGATATCGTGAATACCGAAAGATGGGCATTTGCTTTCAGCGGGGCTTCAACAATAGAAGGGTGGAGGAGAAGGCACTAGAATTCTACAATTGGCTGTAAGAGTTTGGTTGGGGTCTACTGGTGGTAGTTCCCCCTAACGAAGCCTCAGGCTGCGTAAGGGAGTTCTATATTATACTCCCTACCGTGCTTTGGGATTCCCCCAATCCGACTATCCGTATCTGGGGAGTGGATGTCCCGATTGACGCCCGCACAGTCAATGAGGTGCGTGCTCGGGGTTCCCCACATCTCTAATTCCTACTACATGGCCAAGGCCCGAGAGATGAACATGACATTGCTGTGGGACACTCTAGTTTCGGAGGAGTTTAGGAAGCAGGTCTAATCGCTTTCCAACGAGGATGTTACCAGTGCTTACTTTTCAGTCGATGCTAGGAGGTGGCTGAATATGGTGACCTAGAGGATCCGTCCATCAAACAACACTACCAACGTGACCTACCCTAGGGCTCTAGTGGAGGGTTGCGCTATTCGGGGCATTCGACTGAATGTAGGGGCCAAAATAGTGATGGAGTGAAAGGACTTCTACCTGGGCACCAAGAAGGGTCCCTTCCTTCCTGGGTTGGTATCGGAGTTGTGCATGCGGGTTGGAGTACCCAAGGAACCAAATGAGATTGTGACGGAGATAGACATTCCCTTTCACCCTCTCTTGGTGAGAGCACCTTCAGCCCATAAAAGAAAGAAGAGGAAGGCAGGCGGGGCGAAGAGTAGCAGAGCAACGAAGGAGTCCTTTGAGGCGGACGAGGACGACGATGATGCCTCTCTCTCCCAGTAATAGCCCCCGATCTCTGGTAGCCAGCTGGAGGCAAAGTTGGCCACTGTTAGGAGGTATATAGAGCAGGGCCCCTCCAGTGCCACTACCCAGGACATTGCAGCGCTTTGCCGAGAGCTCGACGAGCATAGGAGGATGAGGAGCTCAGGATCGTTTTATTGCCCGAATGTGGAAGACCATGAAGGTCATGTTTGGGTGTGTGGTACCCAATCAGGAGCTTCCCCAGTTGGAGACGGAGGACTTGAGGGAGTTTACCTTCCTGAGTGATGCGAAAGGAGATGACCCGGCCCGAGCAGCCCACGACTGACAGGGCACCCAGCAAGGTTCCTTCCCCCCCCCCCTTTATTTGATAATTGATTTGGGTTGCCCCCGTTTGGGGTATGTACTAGACATTTCACTTTCCTTTCTTTTATTTTTCACACATTGATGCTAATTTTTTTCCCTTTTTGCATTAATAATATAACATGCTTTTATGGAATTTATGCGATTTTTATACCCATGCAATGTTCCATACTCAAAATATAGAAATAAATAAGTCAAATACGAGCGTTGAAAATAGGGGAAAACAGGGCACTGCCACTGCTTCGTCTATGTCGCTATAGCGGCGTGCATGTCTCTATAGAGGCACTGCTATTGCTATAGTGGAATGGTCGCTATAGTGGCGGCACAAAAAGTAGCCACCCAGATTTTGCCTTTTTCAACACGTTTCTTTCCCGAAACCCCATTAACACCAATAATACAATTGTAGACACGTTAATGCCTTGTTAATTTCCCAAAAATGAGTTCATCTGCTTTACAATGGACCACTAACACCATTTAATACACATAAAGTTTAAGAAAACTTCCTTTTTAAACTACCCCCGCTATTGCGGACTCAAGCCTTGTTTTCTTGGCATACAATTTAGCCTTGTCAACAATAACCACATAAATTCTACGTGTTTGACTAGGCTTAGCACAGATTCCCATTTTTTCGGAACCACAACAAGTCAGACTCCATATAATTGCACTTTTTCACAGTTATTCAAACAGGTATGATTATACGTGAGTACCCAACTCCCTTAGCCTTAAGCACCGGATTAAACTTTTATATTACCCTCAACTAATAATACAATCATAGTCAAAGTTTTACTTAACACCGCACATCATATGGCAACTCACAACATTTGCACAACATAAGTTCAAGAAAATCAAGCCACTATAATCACAACATATGAAAATCAGGGAAAGTCAAAATCAGTTATCCTTGGTTCCTGTCTCAATAAGAACTAGTTGTGACCGTAATGAACCTGAGTAGGTCATCTAGTATGCCTTATATAGACCTTATGGACAAATACCAGTTGGAACCTTTTTGGTTGTAATTTGCGTTGCTTGTATCCTTCCAAGCGAAGTCAAGTGACATCCACTTGCCTGGTTGAGCTACCAATTGGAATTAAGAGATACCAATTGGACTCAACTTATACATCAACCGCACAACTACACGAGATGAAGGAAAGAAGTGGAACCATTTCCCAAAATCTCATTGCCCCCCAAAGATTAGATGTTGACGTCAGCACACCAATCCGCAGGACTCTACTCGACACTTTCTCTTGTACTGGCAGACCAGTAACCTAGCCTCTAATACCAAATTGTCACGACCCAAACTACAGAATTGTGAGGGCACCTACTCTAATCCACCTAGATAGAAGAACCCCTTACCACCCTTTTAATATAACATACGGAGGTCTTTGTTAAAATAATAACTCATCTTATTACAACAGTTTACAAGATCAAATGCGGAAAATATAGACTACCCTAGGATCTAGTCTAAACAGGTACAAGAGCTACTAAAGGAAAAATAGAGAATGGACACAGCTTCCACCATGAGTGAGAGCAATGGGAGCTACTGAAGGATCACTACCGCAACAATCAAGAAAACCATATTGATTTCTGCAAAAGACTATACCCCAATAAGGGTATAGCAAGAGTAGCATCAGTACAAACCACATACACTAGTAAACCTCATCGGTTAACCAGAATAGGATTACACAAATATGACATAAATATTTAAAAGAAAATATGCATTTTTTTAGACTAAACCTATTCAGACATGTAACCTAAGTTAAGAACCTAATAAGTCATCGAGCATACCTGGAGAGGACCTATTCGGACATGTAATCTGTCCACCAGGCCCCTCGAGCATTAGCTTAACCCATAACTCATAAAAGGCCTTCTCCTTATCCTGCTGACCTAGAACTCTTTATTCAACCCTAACCTCCTAGGCCATTCCACCACCCGAGGCAATATCACGAGTCAAACCATGATAAGAATTAATGTTTACGTTGTAAGTAGACCACACTTAACTAAAATACAGTGTCACAAGTTTATCCATACTCAAAACCAACATACACTTAGCGCAAGAAGAATCAAATTGGCAGTTTAAGATATTTAATAAACAAGTCAACAAATTATCACCAAGTCAAGTTCAGTCAGGCTATGTCAGCAACAAGTCAAGAGACAACAAGTCAAGTCAAACCGTGACCAAATCAATAACCCTGACTCTAAAAATATCCAAGTCCACATACCATGACTCTAATAACAATAATCCCAAAATATATGACAAGTAGTCGGGCCACACAAAGATTTCAAATATATCAAGCATATAAACATATTCCCTGGTCCACTATGGGACCGTCAAACTCACCTGACCCTCGTACATACACGCTATGGGTGATGCATCCACCCTCTAGTCATGACCTACACGGGATAATTTCCATCCATGTACTAAACCTCAGAAACAAGTGTTTACCAACCTTGTTTCACCACCAACCCATGAGAACGTCCCAAATACTGAAACATTCCACATTTAGCAATAAGATAGGTCAAAATCATACAACAAAGTAAAATCTTTTGTATTGACCACACCAAATAACATGCACTAACAAGACACACTACAAAGTAGTTAACAAGCACATATAATAACAATTGGATAAAACTACAATAGCATCACCTACACTACCGTTCAGAGCCTTAATAATGACACATACCTAAATACTCTGTTCTAAACGACAATAAAGGTTACCACCCTAGATCTTTCAGAAGCTCACCCACACCCTACATGGTCGTAGTACCACTTTCTGTAAGATTTAACTAATCACCGATAATTCATACTTTCCACATCCTTAAGTATGAGTCTACAACATTGAACCATCTAATTTATAGCATAAGCGTAGCATAACATGATAAGTATATGAAAATCCCATATTTGTAGGTAACCTGAACCTTAACTGATTTTGGCCATCCAAGCTTCGTGCCCAAAGGCCTAGACATGCAATCTCCCATCCATCTATGTTACATTCATGTTTTCTAACCCGGGTCTATGCTACTCAATTAACCTTAACTTACCTGGATGTCAACCAGTTGTAGGAAGAACGAACGAATGCGAAATCAAACCTTCCCAAGATCACAGACACATTATTCCTTGAAAATCCATGGGTTTGCACCCATTTGCACCCCTTTTCTTCTCTTCTCCATGGTTTCAAGACATAGGAGGCAACCCTAAGGGTTTTTGGAGCCTCTCACATTGTTTATGTTAACTCAAGTAGAGAAAAGAAATAAAACCCGCTTAAGTGGGTATTCTGATCTACGTCATACCACTATAGCGGTATGCGCACCGATATAGCAGAATAAATTCCACTGTAGCAGAATGACGTCAGCCCGACCCAACTTTTTTTAATTCCAAATTTGAACCCATGTGGATTAATAAAATTCCGATAATATCCATGCTCTATGCTGATATCGAGGCATTTTTTGGTAACAACAGAATTGGGTCATTACAAACTTATTTCTATCCAACTAGTCATGACCTGCAGGGGACAATCTTAGTTCATGTACCGCACCGATGTGGTATCTAATCCTGCATCATAAGTAACATAAATACCTATATCTATATCGGTATGGTACTCGATCCTTCATAACCATATTATAAGCATTTATCAAATATACTATCTCTCAGGATACGTCACAGTGTACTAAATTTACTAGCATATATTGAATTTTTTGACCAAAATAAGCCATTTTTTAAATCAATTCACCAAAGTAATATGTTTTTTGAAAACTTTACAAAACTAGTATAAACATTATTGGCAGTAACGTATTAGGTTTTAAAAAAATTAACGGACCAAAAGAAACAGCAAACGGCGTTAAAGTAGGAATCATTACTGATAATAACATTTTTGGCTTAAAACTTTACCAACGGTAATGAGACTCTGCAACTCTGCCACTCTGCCACATCAAACTCTACAGAGTTGAAGAGTCTGATATGGTAGAGTTACAGAGTCTCGTTACTGTTGGTAAATTTTAAGCCAAAAACATTTTTGTTGGTAACATTTCAGTAACGATTCCTACTTAAACACCGTCTGTTGTTCCTTTTGGTTCATTATTTTTTAAAACCTACTACATTACTATCAACAACGTTTATACTAGTTTTGTAAAGTTTTCAGAAAACATATTACTTTGGTGAAAGCTTATTTTGGTCAAAACTTCGCATATATTATAATCATAATTTAATTCATTCAAGAATAAACAACTCAACCATCATTAGTTACAAGCATGTCCGAAGGCCAATCAACAAACATCCAATTTAGAAGCATGCATATAATCAAATCAAGTCTAAACTCCAATCAAACCATAACCTACCTCAACTGAAGAATCCAAATGCAAGCTAGTTAGCATGAGCCTTGCCCTTCCTCATGATTTTGAAATGTTCAAACTCTAAAAACAAATAATGTAAGAGTAATCAATCACTTACTCTTCAATTCCAAGCCTTAGGGGTTAAACCCCACTAATTTTACCCTCCTTTATAGCCTAAACCTTTACATAAGGGTTTTTCAACTAATAATTTGCCCCTATTTCCCATAACTCATACTTTTATGATAGAAAGTGATAATTAGCATCCTAGAATCATTGCTAGGCAATTTTAAGAATACCCATAGATTTTTCATCACTAAATCATGAACTTAGGGACTAAACCCAAGAATTCCACCATAAACCCCCATTCTAATCATTCTAAAAATTACATGGATCAAACGTTGCTAGAAGGGAGTAAGAATCTTACCTTATTGAGAAAAATCACCCAAGTAAGTAGGAAATCGCTCTCAAGCCTAGGCGCAGACCCTTAGAGTTTTGGAAAATATAACACAAAAAATGGATTTGGAGCATTAAAACTGATCAATGACCACTGCAGGGGCACCTGGCCACTACAGAGGCCCCACTGTGATGGCCTAGTGGTCAACACGACAGTCTGCCCTCTCTCACACGAGTCGCCACAACAACTGGTAAATCGTCACAGTGGCCTTACTGCATCAGTGACCTAGGCACGACTGCAGTCACTAAATAGTAAATCGGAGGAGCTTCAACATTTCTCCCATTTCACAATACACACCTGAATTTTTGACAACACGATTTAATCCCAACACAGCAACCTCAATAACCAGAGTTCTACTAACCTAAATTCCATTCCAAAAGTTTTTACAAAATCCTATACCTCTCTACTATCCACTAATGATAACTATGGCACAAAGTTCTACTATACAAGACATAAATCATCACTTAATCACATAACTCTTGTTTTCGTCAAAAACTAGCCTAGCTTGAAATTTTATCAGTTCTCACCTTAGGAAAAACATTAACCGGGTAACTACACCCTAACATATGCTATAACGACGGGATGGGTCATTACATCACTACTCATCACTCTTAAATAGAGTTAATGCCCTATCAGACACTTAAGTTTTACTAATATATTATCCCTATTATAAAAAAAATGCTTTATTTGATATTATGCTATGTATAACTAATACATGGCAAATTATGATATTAGCAATATAGGGTTTTTAATGCATGCATTAGCATGGTTAAAGACACAATTACCCTCAAAATCATTTCCAGATCCTTTCTGCTAAATTTTGTTGGTGTGTATTTTTGTAAACAAATAACTTATTTTAGAAATTATATAATGCGTGTAATTTTAAATACACCAAATTAAATAGTGCATAAAAAATAATCTCAACATAACGAATACTAGCATTACTAATGTTAGCATTATTAATACGTCCTTCTAACGTCCCAAAATGTTT
Source organism: Capsicum rhomboideum (assembly GCA_031232105.1). Lineage (NCBI taxonomy): Eukaryota > Viridiplantae > Streptophyta > Magnoliopsida > Solanales > Solanaceae > Capsicum > Capsicum rhomboideum. Next base: position 53,664,679 of record CP124717.1, read on the forward strand.
TCCAAGATCTTAGTATTCCATAGACGAGTTTATGCTTTAAAAATCAGGTCTTGAGTCACTTGAATCAAGATGAATCATTTAGGATGCATTTCGGTACTTAAAGTGAGATTTTAGACATAGCAATAGGCTCGTGCGCCGCGCAGAAGGGCCTCCGCCTTGAACCCCAGCTCCATGGAGCACGGGAGAGAAAACCACTGGAAGACCTCCATACTAGGTAGCACAGCACATAGCTAGATGTGGATCTATGGGCCCCATATCGTGGGGCCCCTCCCCCGATGTTATAATTTTCAGTTTTAATTTTACATTAGGGGCACAATGGTCATTACCTCTTTAAAAACCGTTCATCTTATATTATATATGCCTCAAAACATCAGAAACCCTTATACTTTCAAATCAAAATCCTCTCTTATTCTCTCAAGCTCTCAACCTTCAAATTGCAAGGGAAACACTTTTTATATCCGAGGTATGTAAGAGCAACAACTTTTGTGGGGAACACTGTTCTTCCCCACAATTTAGTTATAGTTCCATGTTAAGCCATGATTTCAAGTTAGGATATTAATATTGAATATTCCAAGTGTTGTTCTTGATTTTTCATACCATTTTATTCAATATTTTCTGAGTATCATCAATTACTTCCCAAATCAAGGTCGTTCTTGAATTTAACTTTAAATCATATACCCAAGAATTATTTTTACATAAAGCTTATGACTTGGGAATTTTGTATTGAGAATTTAATTCATGTCCTAATAGATTTATCTATAATTTTATTGTAAAGTATGTTTAAAGGTAGCAAGTTCATGAAAAGTTTATGAAAACCCTTATGCATAATACCATGACTTGAAGAATAAAGAAATTATCATTTATTGAAAAGTAATGGAAAAGTTATGAAGATTTAGAGCCCAGACTCACTTAGAACGATATGGTTATGGTACGATATTTTAGAATCACGAATGAATTTTGAAAGTGTTTTAAGACTTATACTATGATCATCAATTATGTTTTGGGAGGATTATTAAGCATCGATTAGGGTATGAGTCCGAGTCACATTCCCCATAACTACAATGCCACCGTAGGTTTTGCCTTCGGGCTAAGAGTTAGATCCATAAGTTACATTTCATCTTACACCCTGGCAAGATGTAAGACGGCTCTTCTCAATGTATGAAAAACATTGGAATCTATGTTGCTCACAGGATTTATGTTGGTTAAGAGAAACTCCCTAAAAAAACTTACTTATTTTGAAAGAATATCATTCATTTTCTAGTCTCAATTTTAGTTTGATGAATTGTATTAAGGTTGTTTTATTACAACATTATAATTATTGTTGTTGGGCTGATATTTCACGAAGCTTGCTATTTAAGTTTTTACAAGTTTACAATGTTCTTAAATAACTTATTCATTGTACTACTTTTGTCCCGACGGTTTTGCAAGAAAAGGTCAGTAGGTATTTGGTCCCATATATCCTTACTCATGGCGTATGTTATGATTTAATTCAAAAAGGTTATTCAGTTTTTGTATTCATTCCGCTATTATGTACCAATACATTCAAAGTGATGACACTCTTTTTACCCTAAATCATTGGATGATGTAGTGCCCAGCTTTTAGATATGGAGGTTCATGTACAAGCTCTTCAGTAGGCTATGACATCAGCTTGAAGGAGTTCTCATTCTTTCGAGGACTTATCAGTATTCCAGTCTCTAGTGTCTTTGTTGGATAAACACTGGAGAATTTATAATATAGTAGAGGCTTCATAGACATAATCAAGCCAAGTTAGTTGTATCAGTTTATAAATATTTTTAATGTTTCAGTTAATGAAAGTTTAAGTTAATTTATTTTATTTTGTACTAAAGTTAGCCTATGTTTCCAACTTACGCATATTTTTCAAAGTTGAGTTTTATGAATAGCATGTCAGGCCAAAGATCCACTTGGGATCACTCGTGGTTCCAGGTGCCATGTTATGTCCAGGGTATAGGATCAAGGCATGACAAACTTGGTATCAAAGCACAAGGTTCAAGTGTCCTAGGGAGTCTATGAAGCCATATCAGTAGGATCTTGTTTATGGTTGTCACAGCCCCACTTCTATAAATGAAGGACTACGAACATTTATGAAAATTTTCTCATTCTTTCTTACTCTAGATCGTGCACTAAATTTGTCCTTAAGAAACTTGTACAAGTTTGTATGTTACTCCAAGCTCCTCCAACTATGCCTCATCTTCAAGGTAGTAGAAATAGTAGAGTTCAATCTCCTATCCTGGTAGTTTCCTCAGATAGAGCCTGCATAAAGTTAAGAGACTGCAAAAGGGCTTGAGAGAGACATTAGTACATTTACATCTATTAATTCAAATATTTCACCCTTGTTTTTATGAATCGTGCATTTAGAGCCAGGATAAGACGAGTATCCAGACCTTTCTCTAAGCCTTATTTTAGAAATCATCTTTAAGGGGGATGAAAGTATGTGTTCAGAGTTGCAAGTAGTTATGTGACCCGAAAATAGTGTGAGTGATAGGGTGATATGTTCTTAAGTATTGGTTGAAGTGTAGTAAATGTGGTTTAGATTTATGGTAGTACTTAGAGGAGGAGTTGCTTGTCATGGTGTTTTAGAACTTGTCACTAGGTTAGCATAGATCATATATAGGCTCTGAATAGAAGTAATGAGTGGTTAAGAATGGATAGAACTAGTTTGCACTTTGTATCTTAAAGAAATAACCCTTTGATGTTTATAGAGATGTGAAGCTAGTTTAGACAGATTATCAAATAAGTTGTAGTGTGTGTGAAAAGAAGTTGTGCGATCATCTAATTTGAGTGTCAGGCTATAAGTTTGAGTCGTGAATGATCATTGAGGTAGGAAAAATATTGATTTTGGGAATTTAATTTATGTATGTTGATGTGGCATTTGTGAGAAGCAAGTTGTTAAGTTATGAACGTGTTAGACGAACCCTTAAGTAAGATGTGAAGGTTTTTGGATAAGTTTGTTGATGAAAAAGAGATGTAGAGTGTAAGGGAAGGTAATGGGTGTTTAAAATAGTGATAATGTATGGTTACGTAGGGTCGTGAGTGGTAAGTGCCATGTGTGGCGAGCTAGTGGGTTGGTATTGTAAAGTGTGAAAGAAGCTAAGGTAGTTGTAGAGAGTTTCTCTAAGGAGAGAATTGAGGGATCTATAGATGGTCTTGTTGAGCCTTTTGATATGGTGATGTGGTTTTCATGTATTTTAGCAAGAATAGTTTAGCGAATAGGAATGGTTGTAGTCTTAAGTTATTGACTTCTGAACTAAGGGGGAGATAGTGAATTGTTAAGCAAAGACTGGTCTTAGTGTCATTCAGTTACTTTCTAGAGATTTGGGCTTGTGTATGACCGTGTTTTACCTTGCTTGTGTATTTCCTCTCTACATTAGTTGAGAAGTTACTCTACTCCATCTTTTTTTTATTAACACATCCTCTCCCAGTCTATGATCAGTCCCTAGGGAAAGACGAGAAAGCCTTACCTATTTTGTGAACTCCTAAGCATGTTTCATGTCTTCCAAGTCATAGTATTCGTGTTCAAAAGAATTTGTGTTTTTGTATGCTTTATTAAATACCTTGACTTTGAGCTGAAGCATCTTGATTTTTGTTTACAACTCTGTAGTATTAATAATGGTTAGGTTCGTTCTTTCATCTTAGAGTTACACATCATTTAATGATGAATGATTCCAAGAGAGAGATAACGTAATGCCCCAAAAAGTTTTCCATGATATTAGTATTCTAACACTAGTTTACACTTTAAAAATAAAGTCATGAGTCCCTTGAATCAAGCCGAATCGTTTAGCATGCCTTTTGGTACTTAAAGTGAGATTTTAAACATAGAAATAGGCCCGTGCGGTGGCCAAAAGGACCTCCGCCTTAAACCCCCCCATCGCAGAGCATGAGAGAGAAGACCACTGGAAGAACTCTGCACTAGGTGGCGCGCCACTCAACCAGGTATGGTGTTGTGGGCCCCACACTATGGACCTCTCTCCCTACGTTATAATTTTTAGTTGCTATTTTATATTAGGGGCACAATGGTATTTTCCTCCTTAGAAACCATCCATCTTATATTATATATGCCTCAAAACATCAGAAACCTTTACAGTTTCAAATCAAAACCCTCTCTTATTCTCTCAAGCTCTCAACCTTCAAATTGCAAGGGAAAAATCAAAGCTAGGGCTCCAAATCCAAAGGATTCCTCCATATCTTTCATATCTGAGGTACGTAAGAGCTACACCTTTCGTGTGGAACCCTATTCTTCCCCACAATTGAGTTATAGTTCCATGTTAAGCCATGATTTGAAGTTAGGATTTTAAGATTGAATATTCCAAGTGGTGTTCTTGATTTTTGTTACCATTATATTCAATATTTTCTAAGTATTACAAATTACTTCCCGAATCAAGGTCGTTCTTGAATATAACTTTAAATCATATATCCAAGAATTGTTTTTACATAAAGCTTATGACTTGGGAATTTTGTATTAAGAATTTATTTCAAGTCCTCATAGATTTATCTATAATTTTATTATAAAGTATGTTTAAAGGTAGCAAGTTTATGGAAACCTTATGCATAATACCATGACTTGAAGAGTAAAGAAATTATCGTTTCTTGAAAAGTAATGGAAAAGTTATGAAGACTTGAAGAGTAAAGATTTATGCAAGTTATGAAGTTATGTGGAAAAGTTATCACATAGTAGAGGCTTCATAGACATAATCAAGTCAAGTCAGTTGTATCAGTTTATAAACATTTTTAATGTTTCAGTTAATCAAAGTTTAAGTTAATATTTTTTATTCTGTACTTAAGTTAGATCATGATTCCAGCTTCCGCATATTTTTCAAAGTTGAGTTTTATGAATAGCATGTCAGGACAAGGGTCCGCTTGGGATCACTAGTGGTTCCAGATGCCATGTTACGCCCAGGGTGTAGGCTCGAGGCGTGACAGTCCTATTTAACACTATTCTTATACACCCTACCAAACGACCCATTAGAGCAGGTAAAATTAGTCCATATATAAAAATATAACCTGTCAATACGCCTCATTTATTAGGGTCAGGTAAAGACCTGTTTTGTAATTTTCCATTTTTATGTATTTTGACCATTTTGTCTTCCCTTTAGTTAGGGGTGGGCATAAAAATCGGAGAACTGAAAAATCATACCGAATCGAATTAGTTCAGTTCTTCGGTTTCAGTTCTTCGATTCGATTTTGGTTTTTTTTTTTGGTAGTTTGGTTCTTCAGTTTTGTATTTGGTTTAGGGGTAACGGTTCTTCCTATGCACCGAAGAATCGAAGTTTTATTAAAATTTTATTTTATTTTTATTTAGCTCATGTTTGGCCCAAAACTTTTCAAGACCAAGCCTCAAAGCCCATACTCAATTACCCCATCAACATTAACCTTCCATCCTTATTACTGTTATATTTTCCTAATTTTTAATTTAAATTCCTAATATACTTATATTTCTAATTGTAATTCCTAAAAAATTTCACACAAATACTCAATATTTCTAACTGTAATTCCTAAATATTTTCACACAAATACTACCATCATATTGTGATATGAAAAATGGAGCACTACAATGATATGTATTTGAATTTTTCCTCACTTGATAGTCTATTTACTATGTTTTAGATTTTTTAGTGTCTTATATTTTGATTCAGTTCTCATTTTATTTTTTATTTTGCACCAAAAAATAAATTTAAAATACTGAACTAAACCGAACCGAAGTTGAAAAAACTTAATCGAATCGAATTAGTTTGGTTCGGTGTTCGGTGCACACTTTTACAAAATCAAAAATTGAAGAACCGAACTGAAATTTGATAAAATCGAATCGAAGAACCAAATGCCCACCCCTACCTGTAGTTGCTTCATGTTGATTTTGGGGTTCGGGAATGATTAGCATGGTTCTCAATGCAATCGAAAAGTTTTGTGCAAGTTTGTGGCTTTTTTTTAGCGATTTGAAAAGCCTCATAGTTGACTTCGGTCAACATTTCTTGATCCGAGTGTCAGATGGAAAAACAGACAGCACCAACAGATCCAGAGCATCAATTTTTGATTAGTAGCAGGGTTGTTCCAGTTTTGTAGCTTTAATATCTCATTTCGACCCTCGATTCAAAAAATTGTGAATTAGGGTCTCAAGGAGTTAATTTGTTGAAAATAGTGTTTTTTCGAAAAATACGACGGCGTCATTGAGTTTGGAACATCGAAATTAGCCTAGTAGCATAGTTATTTTGCATTCACGGGATTTTGATTGAATCCTGAGGGGTCCATCGCCAACTTTGCAACTTAGCAAAGTTGCTGAATTGCCGAAGTCTGATGCCGCCGCTTTAGCGGCCCAAGTACCTATTTAGCAGTGGTTTCTTAAGTGGACAAGCACCATTTTAGCAGTGGCCGCTTAAGCGGCTAAGCACCATTATAGCTGACCCGCGGATGCGTGGTCTGCCGCTAAAGCGGGCACCCAAGCGCTATAGCAGGTACCGCTATAGCAAAGGCAACCGCTTTAGTGGTCTTAGCCGGTCAGCCCAGGATGCTTTAGTGGTCAAGTGTCACTTTAGGACTGACCGCTTTAGCTTTCAGTTACCCTCTTTAGTGGTACCTGCTGGGCTAATAAATATATTCATTTTGACGATTTTTGTTTTATTTTTAAGTATTGGAGCTTAGGGTTTGAGAGTTTTTGGGAAATTTCTTCTCTTCTCTAGCTTGGGTAATCTCCGTAATCCTTTTTCCATCATTTTACTTTGATTATACCTTCTAAACTTCCTTTAAATTGTGATTTTGAAATGGATTTTGGGGGGGGTTGCCTGAAAAGTTTTAAAAGGGTTTTTGATCAATTAATCACTCGTTTTTAACTCGTTTTTTCTTCTATGAGTTCCTTTGATCATGGGTAATGATTTTCTAAACAAAAATTTCGGTTTTAACCTTTTGTTTTAAAAACCCATTTTCAGGGTTTATTTTGGACCCAATCGTAATTGTTGGTCTGGTTTTATTCGAGGAACCTCGCCTTACTTATATTGTCATTGCATTTTTCCTTAATTTATCAATTTGGGTGATTTGGCTTACTTATCAAGGCTTGCCACGATAAGTGCCATCATGACCTGTATTTTGGGTCGTGACAAATTGGTATCAGAGCATCAGGTATCATCGATCTCATAAGTGTAAGAGCAGGATGTCTAGTAGAGCCTCGCGTATCAGTAAGTAAACGTCAGTATCTATCTTCGAGAGGCTATAAGATATATTTAGGAAAAACTTCTATAATTTAATTCCTTATCATGCTGGTTATTCTTAACCAAAGTTCTAAGTTGTGTTCCATTCTTTTCTGCATAGATGGGGAGGACTAGATCTCGAGAGTCTAGGGATACTGAGCAAGCACCCAAGGATGGAGCCCAGACTCGGGGGCGAGGTAGGGGTCGTGGACGACTTTGAGGTAGAGGATGGGCACTAAGAGCTGCCACGATCAGAGGTAGTGCTAGGGGGATCGCCTTTGACCCCAAGGTTGGACGTGCAGAGAGTATTGGATCGGCTCAAGTTCCACAGGGTACTGCTACCATGGTATTAGAGGGCCTGCTGATTCATTTGCTAACCTATTTGGAGGGTGTTTCTTTGAGTGCACCAGGTATTTCTCTAGTTTCGAGTGTTGTACTGCCGATAGTGCTAGCATCTGCTTATGGTATTCCTCCGACTTCGCGTGTGATTCCTCTATTGGTACCAGCATCTACTCATGGTATTCATCAGACTTCGAGTGGTGCTCCACCTTCTGTGCCAGTATCTGATTATGGTATTTCGAGTTTAGGGTTACAACCATCATCTATTGTACCCCCACAGGTGGATTCACAGCCGGCCAGAATTACTATATATCTGGTTGCTTTAGGTACAGTTATTCTTTCTGAGAATCAGAGAAGATTTGAGAGGTTCATTCTCTTGGGTCTGCCCAAGTTTAATGGAGCTATAGGTGAGGATGCCTATGAATTTTTGATTGATTATCAGGAGAAGTTGCATAATCTTGGATCTCTTAAGTCTCATGGAGTTACTTATTTTGCTTATCAGTTGACAGATGTGGCTAGGGATTGGTGTAGGTCGTATGCTAGTTGTAGGCCATTGGATTCGCCTTTTATGACTTAGACTCAGTTTTTTGAGGTTTTCTTGGAGAGATTTGTGCCATTTAGCTTGATTGATTAGATGAGAGATGAGTTTAATCATTTGGAGCAGGGTTCCATGTCCATTGCTGAGTATGAGGCACGTTTCCATACCTTGTCCAGATATTCTGCCGCTAGCATCTTCATTGAGATTGAGAGGATTCAAAAGTTCGTAAAGGGGTTATATAGTTCGTATCAGTTGGCTACAACTCAGATGGTTATTTCATGGGCTTCTTTTAAGAGTATTATTGAGCATGTCAAGTTGACTGAGTCTATTATCTAGGCTACTCAAGGAGGTACCAAAAAGGTGGGTCCTCAGGGTGAGTTCAATGGACACGTCTCCTGAGGTAGAGATTCCTCTAGTAGATGTTCCTATGGTTATCATGGTAGGCCAGTTCAGGTCGCGTTGCAGGAATCAGGTGGTAGACCATCAGGTTCTGTGACTATGGGTAGCCAAACTTTGAGTCAGGATGGTCGTTCTAGCTCAGCCGCACCTCCTCAGATTGAGTCTGGCCGTAGAGGGTGTTACATATGTGATGAGTTTAGCCATGTGGCCAAAGATAGTCCCCAGCATATTTTCATACCTACTCTTATATCTGTAGTGAGAGGTGGTTCTCAGAGTGGTAAAAGTGCTGCTAGAGGTGTTTGTGGTAGAGGTAAGGGAGCTTGTGGTGGTGGTCATGGGGTTACTCAGTCCAAAAGCAGACATGGATAGTGCTATGCTATACCTAGGAGACCTGAGGTAGAGGCTTTTGATGCAGTAATAACAGGTATCATCCCCAGTTTACTACAGATCTGCTTTCGTGTTATATGACCCTGGATCTATATTCCCCTACCTGTCTATATATTTTTCTTCTAGACTTGATGTTGCATGTGAACCTCCTTCTATGCCTCTTCATGTATCTACCTCCATAGGAGATTTTTTAGTGGTGGATCGGGTGTACCAATCTTGTGTGATTACCTTTGTGGGGCATGAGACTTGGGTAGACTTGATTCCCTTAGATATGGTTGATTTTGATGTTATCTTTAGTATGGATTGGTTATCCCCTTATCATGCCATTTTGTATTGTTATGCCAAGACCATGACCTTAGCTACACCGAGTGTTCCAAGACTAGCTTGGAAGTGTAAGCTTAATTTGGGTCCGAAGAGTGTTATATTTTTTCTACGTGTTCGTCACATGATATAAAGGGGTTGTTTGTCTTATTTGGCTCATATTCTTGATATGAGTGTTGCTTCACTGCCTCCTGTGAATTCTATCCGAGTAGTTCGCGAGTTCATGGAAGAATTAGTTATGCCTCTTGTCAGTTGAAGCCTCATGAGAAGAATTACCCTACCCATGATTTGGAGTTGGCCGCGGTGGTGTTTGCGTTGAAATTATAGAGGCACTACTTGTGTGGAGTTCGTTGTGAGATTTTCTCAGATCATCATAGTCTTCAGTATTTCTTCACCCAGAAGGAGCTTAACATAAGACAGTGTTATTAGCTTGAGTTGCTTAAGGATTATGACATCACCATTTTGTATCATCCAGGTAAAGCTAATGTGGTAGCGGATGCTTTGAGCTAAAAGTTGACTAGTATAGGAAGTTTGGCTCATCTTTTGACTCAAGAGCGTCCTTTAGGCTTAGAGGTTCAGTATTTGGTCAACCATATGGTTAGTCTTGATATTTTGACACCTGGATGTGCTTTAGCCTTCATTGATGCTAGACATTCCTTGAGGGAGCAGATTCAAGCTCAGCAATTTGATGATGATTACTTGAGAGAGATTTGGGATAAGGTGTTGAGTGGAGAGACTAAGGAAGTTTCTCTTGATTCTGATAGAGTGTTGAGGATTGGTAGACGAGTCTGTTTATAGAGAGTTGGTGGTTGGGTGAGACCAATTTTGGAGGAGGCTCATTCTTTTAGATATTTCATTCATCTTGGAGTGACCAAAATGTATCGTGATTTGAGACAGCTTTACTGATGGATAAGTATGAAGAAGGATGTGACGGATTTTATAGCTCGTTGCTTGTGTTGTGAGCAGGTGAAAGGCCGAGCTTCAGAGATCGGGTGGTTTACTTCAGAGGTTATTCATTTCTAAATGGAAGTGGGAGCGGATCACCATGGACTTCATGAGTGGATTGCCTCGTTCTTCTTGTGGTTCTGACAGTATTTGGGTCATCGTGGATCGATTGACCAAATCAGCCCATTTCATCCTTATTCAGACTTTCTTCAGTGCCGAGAGGTTAGCTCGGATCTGTGTGAGTGAGATTGTTCGTCCTCGCGGGATGCCCATGTCTATTATTTCAAATAGAGGTTTTGTGTTCACTTCTAGATTTTGGAGGGCATTTCAGGAGGAGTTGGGCATTCAGGTTGATCTCAGTATGAATTTCCACCCTCAGACAGACGGTCAGTCAGAGCGGACCATTCAAGTTTTGGAGGATATACTCCACGATTATATATTGGACTTTGGAGGTCAGTGGGAGCAACATTTAGCCCTAGTAGAGTTTGCCTATAATAATAGCTACCATTCAAGTATTGAGATGGCACCTTTTGAGGCATTATATGGTAGGCGTTGTCGATCTCCTATTGGTTGGTTTGAGACTTCTAAGATTAGACCTCGTGGTACTGACTTACTTTGCGAGTCTTTGGATAGAGTTCATATGATTCAGGATAGGCTTCGAGCAACCCAGAGTAGGCAGAAAAGCCATGCAGACCGCAGACTTCGTGCCTTGAAGTTAAGAATTAGAGATCGGGTTTTCCTTCTTATGTCGCCCATGAAGGGCGTGATGAGGTTCGGGAGGACGGTCAAGCTTAGCTCGAGGTATATCAGACCTTTTGAGATTCTTCGGACTATTGGGGAGGTTGCTTATGAGTTGGCCTTACCTTTAGATTTTTCAGTCGTTCATCTAGTCTTCCATGTATCTATGCTCCAACGTTATAATACGGATGAGTCTCACGTGCGTAGGTGGGATTCAGTTCAGTTGGATGAGAGGTTAACCTTTGTTGAGGAGTAGATCTCCATTTTAGCCAAGGATGTTAGGCAGTTCCCTTCTAGAGATATCCCTATAGTTAAGGTTCAGTGGAGACTAAGAGTGGCCGCCGGACCTATACGGTCCGGTACCGTTCCGGTCCATTTCTATACCGGTACCGGTTCGTATCGTTTCGATAGGAACCAGTTCGGAACGGTATGGAACGTACCGGTATCCGGTTCGGACCGGTTCCGAGATTTCATTCCGGGAACGGTTATAATCGTCTGCTTTTACGGCAGGCGTTTGGTACATTCGTTCCACTCTCTAGTCTTTTAATTTATTTTTCATATTTATTAGTTGTGTACTTGTGTTTTGTTTGTTTTAATTTGCTACTTTCATATTTTATTTCATTATATTATGGATTCCTCTAAACAAATTCTGGTAAAAAAAGTATGGCACAAAAAACAAAAGATTTTATGAAATTTGGGGAAAAAAAATCAATCAAGGTTCTTCTAGTTCTTCTCACTTGCCTGAAGTTAGATTTAATACGGATGATTTTACGCATGTTAATGAAACTGATTTTGCTCATCCCTCTATCATAGAAATTAATGGTAATACCCCTATTTCCCATGAAGCTCTCAAAAGATTTTATAATGATTTTGAAGATGAATTAGATGAAGAAGTAGAATTACATGTGGATGATGGTTTAGATGATACACCAACTAGTCCTACTCCCACCGCCGCTAGTGTCGAAGCTCCAACTCAGGATAATCCTCAGGCTGGAGCTAGTCGTCCCCCTATTTGTCCGGTTAGGGGTAAGACCAAGACACAACGTGCTTTAAAATCAGTTGTGTGGAAATTTTGTTATTTTAATGATGAAAAAACTGTTACTACGTGTGGTATTTGTAAACAACAGTGAAAATATGTATCTGGCGGGTCTGGAGGTTCTACTGGGGGGGTTAAAAACCCATTTGATTAAGAAACATCCGAGAGAATGGAATGCATTTATGGCTTCCCGTCAAAATTTCGGTTCTAGCATTGGACCCTCTGTTGCCGGGTCAAACATGTTTCAAACTGAACTAAACCCTTCAAACCCGACTGGTCCTGTTACACAACGACCCTATAATAGGGATCGTGATCGTGAAAATTTTGCAAAAATAATTGTTGTCTGTGGTTTGCCTTTTAATTTTGGAGAAAATGAAGGTTTTATAACATATATTCGGGATACATATAATCCCAGTTTTGAAGGTTTTTCAAGAAGTATGGTAAAAAGAAATATTTTTGAATTTCAAGAAAAACATATGCAATTTCTTCGTAGCTATTTTTACATGATGGATTGTAGGGCTGCTATTACCACTGATATGGGTCGTAGTCCTAACGGTAATGATTATTTAACTGTTACTGCACATTGGGTTGATTATAATTGGAATTTGCAAAAAAGAATTATTGCTTATAAAATTTGTGAACATAAAAAGACCGGTGTTTATATTGCTTCTACTGTAGGTCAAATTTTAGAATTTTATTGTCTTTATGATAAAGTGATTAGCATTACTTTAGATAATGCTTCTGCTAATTTAAATGTTATTTCTCATCTACAAACTAGAATTTGTCTAATTAGTGAATATGTTTTTCATGTTAAATGTGCTGCACATATATTAAATTTAGTTGTGAAGGATGGTATTCAATTATTTGATAATACTTATGATAAAGTTGAAAATGTTGTGTTTTGGATTTTCATATGCATAATAGTAGTAGAATTAGATAATATAAAGAATTTTGTCGATCGTGTCAACTTCCGTATAAAAAAATTCCAAAACAAGTTAAAACTAGATGGAATTCTTTTTATGAAATGATTGAAGATGCTTATAAATATAGACAACTTATTACTATGATGTTTAATTCTCATAATGCTTATCCTAGTCATCAACTCAATGAAAATGATTGGGATCAAATAGAAGCACTTAAAGGTTTTTTGAAATCATTTTATGATGCTACAAAAGTTTTTTCTGGATCGTATTATCCCACTATTTCTGAAATTTTAATACATATATGGTCTATTTCATCCCTTTTTGCAGAGTATAAACATAATGAATTTTTTAAGAATGCTATTGTAGCTATGGTTGAAAAATTTTACAAATATTTTTTTTCTATCCCCCAAATTTATTTAATTGCAATTCGTTTTAACCCGGAATATAAAGAACATGGTGCAAAAGCTTTGGTTAGAGGAATTTATCATAATTTAAATATTCAAACGCATGAAAGTCCCGATTTGATAACTTGTCAAAACAGCATTCACACTTGTGCTAAGGAATTGTATGACAATTATTGCACATTTGATAATGTTGAAGTTCCTCAAACTTCTATGCCTCGACTAGATGCCCATGGTAGAGCACAATCATCACTTGGTCTTCATTCTTCTCATAAATGTGAATTTGTTAAATATCTTGACCAGGATTCTGATACTATTACAAATCAAGAAGGCGTACCACAGCTATTGAATTGTTGGAGGGCTCGTGATCATCAATATCCAAAACTTAGCAAGATGGTGAAGGACGTGCTAGCTATTCAGGGATCATCCGTAGCTTCGGAGCAAGCTTTCAGTGCGGCAAGATTTCAAATCGGCGATCATAGATATTCATTAGCAGAAGACAGTTTGGAGGTATCTGTGACTTTTAGAGATTGGATCAACGCCGAACGAAGAAATAAAGGAGTTCCAAAGTTAACTAAATTACAAGAAGATTACTTAGATGCAGTCATTGGATGTAATAGTGACGATGGCATTGAAATTGAAGATCGTCAACAAGTTTTACCAAGACCGAATGTTATTGCTCAAAATTTACAAGAGTTAGAACAAAACTTTATAGGATTATACAACTATTAGCTTACATTCGATGCTTAGTTGAAACAGAACCCTTCCTAGAAGGTGGCTGCGTAAATTAGGCGCTCTCTACTAATAGTTGTAAATTGTAATACAAATTTGAAATTTTGAATAAATTATATTGATTTTTAATTTTATCATACTTTTACTTAATGCATTTCCTTTTTGTTTAGTTTGAGTGTTTAAATTAGCAACTTATAAACTTAAAAACTTATATAACTCATAAATTGAAAAATTTAGAAAAAAAACTTTAACAAAGTTATATATACTTTTATATAAACTTTAAAATTCAAATATATAAACTTCAAAATTCAAATATATAAACTTCAAAAAATATAAACTTAAAAACTTATAACTTATAAATTGAAAAACTTAGAAAAAAAACATATTTAAACTTAATTCAAAATATTTAAAAACCAAATTTAAACTTAAAATACATAATACAAAATATAACTTTTATTCTTTAACTAAAATGTAAAAAATAATTTATTTCTTCAAAATATAAAAAAAAAAAAAAAAAAAAAAATAATATTTAAATCGCCCGTACTGGTTATTCCATTCCGGTAGTATATCGATTACTAACGAAACGAAATGGAACCGCAGTTTCATACAGGTTATTCCGTTCCGGTTCATACCGGTACCGGTTCATACCGGTACCGGTTCATACCGGTACCGGTCCATTCCGGTCCGGCCATTCCATTCCGGCAGAATGCCCAGTCTTAGTGGAGACATCGTTCAGTTGAGAAGACTAATTGGGAGGTCTAGTACGACATGCGTAGTACTTACCCTCAATTATTCAACCATTAAGGTACTTCTTTGCCTTTAGTTCGAGGACGAACTAGAATCTTAGTGGTGAATATTGTAAAGACCTATTTTGTGATTTTCCATTTTTATATGTTTTAACCATTTTGTCTTCCCGGTAGTTGCTTCATGTTGATTTTGAGGTTCGAGGATAGTTAGAACGGTTCCCAATGCGATCAAAAAGTTTTGTGCGAGTTTGTGGTTTTTTTAGAGGTTTGAAAAGCCTCATAGTTGACTTTGGTCAACATTTCTTGATCTGAGTGTCGGATGGCAAAATGGACTACACCAGCAGGTCAGGAGCATCGATTTTGGGATAGTAGCAGGGTTGGTCTAATTTCATGGATTTATATCTCATTTGGACCCTCGGTTTGAAAAATTGTAAATTAGGGTCCCAGGGGTTAATTTGTTGAAAATAATATTTTTACAAAAATTCGACATCGCCATTGAGTTCAAAATGTCGAAATTAGCCTAGTACCATAGTTCTTTTGAGTTCACGGGATTTCGAACAAATCCCGAGGGGTCCATCGGCAACTTTGCAACTTAGCAAAGTTGCTTAATTGCTGAAGTCTGGTGCAGCCGCTTTAGTAGCCCAAGTACTGCTTTAGCGGTGGCCGCTTAAGCAGCCAAGTACAGCTATAGCGGACCCCCGGATACATGTCTTGCCGTTAAAGCGGGGACCCGATCGCTTTAGCAGTCTCAGCCAATCAGCCCAGGCGGCTTTAGAGGTCAAGTGCGGCTTTAGTGGTGACCGCTTTAGCATTCATTTTGCCGCTTTAGCGGTACTTGCTGGGCTTATATATATATATATTCATTTTCACGATTTTTCTTTCATTTTTAAGTATTGGAGCTTAGGGTTTGAGAGTTTTTGGGCAATTTCTTCTCTTCTCAAGCTTGGGTAAGCTCCATAATCCTTTTTCCATCATTTTACTTTGATTATATCTTCTAAACTTCCTTTAAATTGTGATTTTGAAATGGATTTTTGGGGGTTTTGCCCGAAAAGTTTAAAAAGGGTTTTTGACCAATTAATCACTCATTTTTTACCCGATTTCACTTGGGTTTTCTTCTATGAGTTCCTTTGATCATGAGTAATGGTTTTCTAAAAAAAAATTTGATTTTAACCCTTCGTTTTCAAAACCCATTTTCGGGTTCATTTTGGACCCGGTCTAGATATGGGCAATATGGGTATTGTTGGCTTTCTTTTAATGTGTAGACGCTATATTTGTGTGTTTTAGTTGATTTTGAGGTCGTTCGAAAGGGAAAAGCTCCGTGTTGAAGCGCTTTAGGCCCGGATTTCATCGTTTCGAGGTAGGTTATGGCTTAACTTCTTTCAGATTGAGCTGGGCAGTTAATATATAGGTAAAACATACTATGGGTTGGGGAGAATGGCTATGGAGTTTATATTTTGAGATTATATTTATTGTTGTGTGCCCGTGTGGGGGCTTATTTTGTGTGGATATTGGCTTGAGATATTTGATATTGCATGTAGCCCGGGGGGGGGGGGCTTATTTGACATCATCTGGCCTTATCTGTGCATTTAGATGCCTTATTTTTAGATATGATGCCCGTACGGAGCCTCAAATTGTTATTATAAGCCTTATTAAGCATTGATTGCTTTATCATGATTGAAATACCCGAGTTAGGGGTTGATATGATATTTATGATGTCTTACATACATATTAATTCCAATGGCGCCCATTTATAGTTGATGAATCATGAATTATGGATATATTGAGTTGATTTTTGAGCTCACCTACACATATATATCGTATTGAATTGATTGGATATCTTCATACTGATCTGATTGTGAGTATTATGTCCTCATTCTATACATATACATTCATGAGATACTGGTACCATTGAGGAACACTATTTTTGAAAGAAAATGAGACATTTTTATAAAAAGCCTCTCCGTAAACAAGAGCCGAAGAGGTGAGTTGTGTTGAGATTGAGATATGAGATAAAGTATATGGGTTGCGAACCCCTCATGGGTCCTATTGTGGAGTTGTAAACTCGATAGGTATATATTGAAGGTCATCACTCATGTGATGACCTTCACCGTTCCACTGCATCATCACCATTGCATTGCATTGCATTCGCATATTCAGTGTTTTCGTTGTTTTCGTAATTCTTGACTTTTCTTGCTTTCTTGTATTTCTGTGTTTACTTGGATTGTTTACTTCAATGTTATTTTAGAACTGTTAGTGGAGACGATGTGAGCTACCATTTGGGAACTTTTCTGCTTGTAGGTTTACGTGCTCATAGTCTATCTTTATCTATGTTTTTTTGTACTTTGCTCAGTCGGCCTATGATACCTACTGAGTACAAGTGAAACCGTACTCATTCCTACTGTGCCCTTTTGGTGCAGATCCTAGTATGAGTGCGGTTCGCGTCAGTTGAGTTTGTGCAGTGGTCTGTCAGACTTTGAGGTACTGGATCGTTCTAGGGTTTAGGACAGACCTAAATCCCATCCTATCCCTATTGTGTCTTTATTTTGATTCAGAGACAGATTTTATTCAGTATTTCGGGTTGTATTAGATGCTCTACACATTATGACACCGCTTCTTAGGATTCCTTTATGTTATTATTTCAGACTTCCTCCATTATCGTAATTGTTGGTCTGGTTTGGTTCGAGGAACCTCACCTTACTTATATTGTCATTGCATTTTTCCTTAATTTATCAATTTGGGTGATTTGGCTTACTTATCAAGTCTTGCCGCGTTAAGTGTCATCATGACCCGTATTTTGGGTCGTGACAGGTCATTTGCACTTTTGCCCCTGTTTTGTGCTGGTTTTTAATTTTTACTCTTCAAGGCAAATAACTTTATCACAGTGTATAAGTTTATATTTTTCATCATACTATTCCACAAGTTATGTCATGTGCCCTTAACAATTAGGCATAAGTTCGATTTCTATAAACAAACAATAAAGGTCAGCCTATTTTAAGGCAAATCGTGCAATTAAATCCATTTATTAGCACGATTCATTTCAACCCATAAAATATTGAGTTGATATGTAGCCCAACTTGACCCATGTAAAACCTTGTCAAAATATTTTCAAAAAGATATATTTCTTATTTGATATGTTATATATAATCATAATAAAGAAAAATTAGTTTTATTAGGTACTAAAAATCATATTAAAATAAATAAATAAAAAATTAAAATTTAGAAAGAACTTAACGGATTAGGTTATGACTCACATTTTAATCCATTTTAGTCCAAGTAATTTTTAACCCGTTCATTTCTTAATTTAGCTCATTTTGACCCATTCAAATTTTGTTCAACCTATCCATTTGACACCTCTATTACAATTCAACGTATAGTGAAGTCAATATTTCATGCTTGATTACTTTGCTCAAATAATAGTGACAAATTCAACACTCATGGAACGGAAGGAATATTTTCATCCTCAATTTAATTTCTCAAATTTGATAACTTAAAATGAAGAAGTTCCTATTGGGAGCATTTTTCAATGTGATCCAAAATGCTCCGTAAAATAATGCTTAATATATGTCCTCCTTTTCTATTCACAACAGAGTAGCCATCATTTTCATTTTTATTTCCACTCGCTCATCTCATGATCATACTCATTGTAAGACAATAAAATTCGCGACCGAGAAAATAATAATCGGGATAGAAAAATATTGCAACAATCGTTTATTGATTTCAATATGTGAGTGTTACAATCTCTATGAATCCTCTGATTCGCCTTTCTAAATATAAATTCAAGGGCTTCGAGCTTAATCTTGAATTTGATGAACTTGAACTTGATTTGTGGATTTAATGAACTTGATCTTGACTTGTGAATTTGGATTCAAGGGCTTTTGAGCTTGATCTTGAATCTTCGTCTTGATCTTCAGATGTTTATGAACTTGAATGCTTGAACTTGTGGCTTATAGAGAAATTTGTGGTGTTTGATCCACGAGCTTTCTCTTGCTTCTTGTTAGAATTGTTTGTCCTCTTTTTCTTGAATTATGAGGCCCCTATTTATAGTTGTGGAAAGGAAAGAGTCATGGTGAAGATGAGCTTCTTTTGGCCAATCAGATTTAAGTGACATGGCGCATTTTTATGGGCCTTTGATTTCACTAGGTTTGCTGCATCATTTTGACATGTGGCACGGTCCTATTGGCTCCTTTACTTGACTTGGCATGCCACGTCATTTGACACTTGGCGCCAAATTGGGCCTCTAGACTAAGATGACATATTGGGCTTAATCAAGTGGGCTCATTATTTGTAGCCCAAATTAATGGACTAACCCGATGAATTTGGGCCTCTAGACTAAGATGACATATTGGGCTTAATCAAGTGGGCTCATTATTTGTAGCCCAAATTAATGGACTAACCCGATGAATTTTGGACTTTAATTAAATCCATATTTATTAAACTTAAATAATTAATCCAATTATATTAATCTGCCATATTTATTTGGACTAATATATTAAAAATTCATATGATCACAAATGCCCTCACTTCGAGACTCGTCGGAGATATTTAATCTTTCGAAGACTAGACTCGAAGTATTGACTTGACTTTTTCCTTGTTTGCGCGTCTTCAGAATACTCCTTTCCATTTCGGGAATGAAATTCTTCCACCCCATAACCAATCATTCTCCAATTAGAATTAGGATGTCTATATTCCTATAAACTTGAACTGTCCCAATTCCACTCCAATTAGGAGTATGTCACCTCCTTAAGGACTTGAAAACTTCTCCTAGTTTTATTTCAACAAGGAGACTATTAATGTCTTACTGCATCTATAAATAGATGGATGCTCTCTATTATTTTGATATTGCAGCATCGGGAGTCACACAAAGGAGAACAATGCCAGGTAATATATTCTTCTCTTTTAATTTTCGTCACTTTTTTTTCAGCCAGCATGTTAGTGGTAGAAAATTCATATCTCATTATAGAAATATTGAAATCCTGAATGGTTTAACATTCCAGAAACTGGACTTCGATATATACAACATATCCAAAATTCAGAATTAAACTCCTTCAATTTGGTTCTATACAATTTCTTGAAACTTAGGTTTAAATTCTGTCATGCTGAGAATTTCGGGTCTGCATAGCTTCACCAAAACTTGCATATCTTGATGTAGGAATGAAGAAATCACAATCCGCTTGATTCTTCCAAAACTAGACATCCAGATCTATAATATATCCAAAATTAATAATTTAATACATTCGGTATCATTTCATATGTTATCCCGAATTCAACTTTGGATTTTGGCGCACCGGCAGTTTCAGATTTGCGCGACGACACCAAAAAATTTGTTTATCAATGTGGGAGTACCGAAATCATGATCTGCTTAATTCTATAGATAACATAAACATTCATATATAACATATCCAAAATTTATAATTTAGCACCTCCCGTATCGTTCTAGACAAATTTTTGAAGTTAACCCTAAATTCTGTCTCGCAGAGAATTTCAGATTTGCATTGTCTCACTAAATAATTTATATCATGATGTCGGACCGTCACCATCAAAAAGGTGTTTTGATTGATGAAAACAGGAATTCAAGGTCTTCATTCTCACCAAAACATCTTGTCTCAAGCCTATCCGCGTTGGTGATGTATGGCTTCCGAGTTTAAAACGTCTTGACAGGTAACAATCTCTCTTCTTCTTGTGCCTTTTTTTTTGTGTGTTGTCTTTTCCTTTCTTCTTTTGCAGGATTGAAACAAATAGCATTCATGAAAGGTCAGCTTAAGGTGCGAGTTAAGAGTTTAACTTCGCCTCCGTCACCTTGAGACCTGACTAGTTCGGCTTCAAGTTTGGTCCCTTTCACCGGCGTACTTATGCAATGGTCACCTTAAAGTGCGAGAGTTTAACTTCGCCTCCGTCACCTTGAGACCTAACAAGTTCGGCTTCAAGTATGGTCCCTATGCAACAGTCAGCTTAAGGTGCGAGAGTTTAACTTCGCCTCCGTCACCTTGAGACCTGACAAGTTCGGCTTCAAGTATGGTCCCTATGCAACAGTCAGCTTAAGGTGCGAGAGTTTAACTTCGCCTCCGTCACCTTGAGACCTGACAAGTTCGGCTTCAAGTATGGTCCCTATGCAACAGTCAGCTTAAGGTGCGAGAGTTTAACTTCGCCTCCGTCACCTTGAGACCTGACAAGTTCGTCTTCAAGTATGGTCCCTATGCAACAATCAGCTTAAGGTGCAAGAGTTTAACTTCGCCTCCGTCACCTTGAGACCTGACAAGTTCGCCTTCAAGTTTGGTCCCTATGTAACAATCAGCTTAAGGTGCGAGAGTTTAACTTCGCCTCCGTCACCTTGAGACCTGACAAGTTCGGCTTCAAGTATGGTCCCTTTCACCGATGTACTTATGCAATGGTCAGCTTAAGGTGCGAGAGTTTAACTTCACCTCCGTCACCTTGAGACCTGACAAGTTCGGCTTCAAGTATGGTCCCTTTCACCGATGTACTTATGCACCGATGTACTTATGCAATGGTCAGCTTAAGGTGCGAGAGTTTAACTTCGCCTCCGTCACCTTGAGACCTGACAAGTTCGGCTTCAAGTATGGTCCCTTTCACCGATGTACTTATGCAATGGTCAGCTTAAGATGCGAGAGTTTAACTTCGTCTCCGTCACCTTGAGACCTGACAAGTTCGGCTTCAAGTGTGGTCTCTTTTACCGATGTTCCTACGCAATAGTCAGCTTAAGGTGCGAGAGTTTAACTTCGCCTCCGTCACCTTGAGACCTGAGAAGTTCGGCTTCAAGTATGGTCCCTTTCACCGATGTACTTATACAATGGTCAGCTTAAGGTGCGAGAGTTTAACTTCGCCTCCGTCACCTTGAGACCTGACAAGTTCGGTTTCAAGTATGGTCCCTTTTACCGATGTTCCTACGCAATAGTCAGCTTAAGGTTCAAAGGGACAAATTTTTGTCCACCTTAAGGCATGGAGATTTATAGATCCTTTTAAGGATAAACTTGTGAAAAGGCCAGCTTAAGGTGCAAAGGGGAAAATATTGTCCACCTTAAGGCATGGAAGTTTATAGATCCTTTTAAAGATAAACTCGTGAAAAGGCCAGCTTAAGGTGCAAAGGGACAAATTTTGTCCACCTTAAGGCATGGAAGTTTAGAGATCTTTTTTAAAGATAAACCCGTGAAAGGGCCAACTTAAGGTGCAAAGGGACAAATTTTGTCCACCTTAAGGCATGGAGATTTATAGATCCTTTTAAGGATAAACCTGTGAAAAGGCCAACTTAAGGTGCAAAGGGACAATTCCGTCCACCTTAAGGCATGGAAGTTTAGAAGGCCTCAACTTGAAACTTGGAGGTTTTGATGGTTCCACCTTGAAAACTTAGCGAATTTGAAGACTTCAGCTTTCAGACTTGGTAGATTTGAGATTTCATCTTGCAGAATTGCTGAACTTTGACGACTTTAGTATGCAGATGTGGTGAACCTGAGACTTCAACGTTACTGACTTGGTGAATTTTGACTTCAACAAGCGCGCTTCAATTCGCAGGCTTGGAAGACTTACAACTTCAACTTGTAGACTCGGAGAACTTGAGGGTCTCAAATCCTTTTGCAGAAGATTACCTTTTATATGGAGCTCTGCCCTCATTGAGTCATGAACATTTTGTGTAAGCCCAAAGTTTAATCAGAATATTTGCAAACTTAACTTTCGTATGGCGGATCAAGCGGGAACATATATTTTTTGACACTCATGCAACTGAACTTAGAATGAAACTTCTAAGTGCCTACGTACCTCGGTGAAGAGGATCAAGTCACAACGTAGTTCCGGAATAGTGTATATTTTTTTTTTTATTTATTTTTATTTTTTGGGTCCTAACTTTTGCCTAGGCCGCCTCTTTCGAGATTTTCAACCTAGCAGACATTTTTATTTTTATTTTTATTTTTATTTGTATTATTTTTTTTTTTAGCCGTACACAGTTTATACTCTTGCGGGCCAGGAGTGGACATGCAGTTTATGCTCGTGCCTTAAGGAGCGTCATCTTCCCTCAAGGATAGTA
Source organism: Capsicum rhomboideum (assembly GCA_031232105.1). Taxonomy (NCBI): domain Eukaryota; kingdom Viridiplantae; phylum Streptophyta; class Magnoliopsida; order Solanales; family Solanaceae; genus Capsicum; species Capsicum rhomboideum. The sequence goes on from CP124717.1 coordinate 53,687,409, forward strand.
CTTCTTCAAAAATTTGGTGTTGATAGGACTAATTTTCACGCCACCTGCATCTACAAGCTTGTAAGTGCCACTTGAATATGCCTCCTGTATGACATATGGTCCATCCCACTTAGAGGTGAATTTGCCCCCAGATTTGTGAGAAGTGATAATAGGCCTCCTTACTGTTAGGACTTGATCTCCAACTTGGAAACACCTCAAGCGAACCCTTTTATTGAAAGAACGAGATAGACGGGCTTAATAACATTCAAGATTTTGTTGAGCCTCTAGCCTCTTCTCATCAAGAGCTTCTAACTCCGCAAGACGCAACTTAGCATTTTCTTCTTCGGTGAGCCCTTCTTGAATAGCAAGTCTTAAAGAAGGAATTTGACACTCAAGTGGTAGGACTGCTTCAACTCCAAAAGCAAGTGAGTATGGGGTTGCTTGCGTCGGTGTGTGGTGTGTCGTCCTATATACCCACAAAGCTTCTTCCATTCGTTCATGCCAGTCTCGTTTGGATTTGGAGACGACTTTCTTCAATAGGTTGCATAAGGTCTTATTGAACGCTTCAGCTAGACCATTGGCGGCAGCATGGTACATAGAAGATTTATGTTGCTTGAAACCAAAGAGATCACAAATCTTGTTCATCAGCTTGTTATCAAATGGTTTGTCATTGTCAGTTATTATGTAATGGGGAATTCCAAAGTGGTAGATGATATTTACTCTGATGAAGTTTTCAACATTCTCCTTCTTCACTTCTTTGAGAGCAACAGCTTCGGCCCATTTTGAGAAGTAATCTGTCGCAGCCAAGATGTACAAGTGTCCACCAGAAGATTTTGGTAGTGGTCCAACAACATCCAATCCCCAAGCATTGAATGGCCAAGATGCGATAGTGGGGTGTAATATTTCAGGAGGCTGATGTATGAAATTCGCATGAAATTGACAGGCCTTGCATCTTCTAGCATAGTCCAAGCAATCTTTCACCATCGTTGGCCAATAATATCCCATCCTTTTTATGTGAAATTGGAGCTTCGGGCCAGACTGATGAGATTCACATACTCCCGAGTGTGCTTCCTGCAAAGCTTGAACTGCTTCTTCCTCTCCTAAACATCGCAAGAGTACTCCTTCAAATGACCTTCTATATAACGTGTCCTTGTAGTAAAGGAAATGGGGTGCACGACGACGGATGTCAGTCCTTTTTCTTGGATCTTCAAGAAGTATTCCATAACACAAGTAGTCAATAATTGGTTGTCGCCAATCTACCTTTACGGCTTCAGACACAGCGACGAGGTGCTCAATTTTGTTTTCTGTATATTCCTCCTCACCCGGTGGTGGTACTACCCATTCTTGGCGGATAGTAACTCGTGTTTGATTCGGAAGAGTAAGGGTTGAAGCTAAAGCAGCCAATGCATCAGCCTGCTTATTTTTCTTTCTTGGAACGTGTTGGAGGGTAACTTCTCCAAGCCATCCTATCAACTTCTGAGCATAACTATGATACGGGCGTAGCTCGGGCTTTTTGACTTCATAGTCTCCCAAGAGCTGTTTGATCACCAACTGGGAGTCACCAAAGACTTGCAATTGTAGTTGTTTCATGTCAACGGCCATTTCAAGTCCAAGTATTAACGCTTGGTATTCAGCAACATTGTTAGAGCAACATTGTGTCAAAGTAAAAGAGTATAGGATAACCTCTTCCTGAGGAGTGACAAACACTACGCCAGCACCAGCTCCACCACGGTGTGCCGCACCATCAAAGTACATCTTCCATGGAGGTCAAACTTCAATAACCATAACATCCTCATCAGGAAGTTCATCAGTTAGCTCCCAATTATCAGGTATCGGGTGGTCTGCCAAAAAATCTGCTAATGCTTGTCCCTTTACGGCCTTTTGAGGGATGTATACGATCTCAAATTGTTGAAATTGAAGGTACCACCTTGCAAGTCGATCACTGAGGACTGGTTTCGACATTACAAACTTGATGGGATTTGCTTTAGACACCAGATGAACAATATGAGCTTGAAAGTAGTGCTTCATCTTTTGAATTGAGAAGACCAACGCCAAACACAACTTTTCAATAGGTGAATAATTCAGCTCATTTGGTGTCATCATTCTACTCAAGTAATAAAGAGAGTTCTCTTTACCTTCACTATTTTCTTGGGCCAATAGTGCTCCGACTGACCTTTCTTGTGCCGCGATGTAGAGAATCAACGATTTTCCAGGTATAGGTGCCGCAAGAACTGGAGGCTTCATCAAGTAAGATTTGATATTTTCAAAGGCCTTACTACAAGCTTGGTCCCATTCGAAAGGGGCACTCTTCTTCATGAGATGGCTAAATGGTTGACACTTTCCTGCCAAATTTGAGATGAACCTCCTTAAATATGCTAGCTTTCCTTGAAGACTTTTTAATTCATGAATGTTTTGAGGTTCGGGCATCTTCAAAATTTCATCAACCTTGTATTGATCAATTTTAATTCCTCGGTGTCGTACAATAAAGCCAAGGAACTTTCCGAAAGTAACTCCAAAGGCCCATTTCAACGGATTCATCCTAAGCTGATATCTTCGGAGCAACTCAAATACCATTCTCAAGTCTTTCAAATGGTCGTTCTTCTTTCTTGACTTTACCACTAAGTCATCCACATAGCATTCAACATTTTTATGGAGTAAATCATCAAAGATGTTTTGCATAGCCCTTTGATAAGTGGTACCAGCGTTCTTCAAACCAAAAGGCATCACCTTGTAGCAATAAATACCTTTAGGCATACGAAATGCAGTGAGCTCTTCATCCTTTGGTGCCATGCGGATTCGGTTATAGTCGGATGATCCATCCATGAAAGACATCACCTCAAAACCAGTAGTAGCATCAATCATCAACTCTGGAATAGGGATTGAAAACTCATTCTTAGGGCATGCGTTGTTGAGATCCCTAAAGTCGACACAAACTCGAATTTGGCCATTCTTTTTCCGTACTGGAACAATGCTTGATATCCATGTGGGGTACTTAACTTCATGAATAAAGCCTGCTCCAATGAGTTTGTTAACCTCATTTTCAATCAATGGAACCAAGTCGGGTCTGAAACGTCTTTGAGCCTGCTTAACAGGACGAGCTCCATTCTTGACTGCCAACTGATGAACTGCTACTTTTGGATCTAAGCCAGGCATCTCCTTATAACTCCAAGCGAAGACATCCTTATATTCTTTGAGTAAGTCCATGTAAGCGATTTCTTCATCTATTTCTAGAAAAGCGCTTAGGAAAGTTGGCCTTAGGTCGTCATCAGTGCCAAGATTAACTTCCTTTAGGGGATCTATCGTCGTCTTTACTCCTTCTTCAAATTCTGACGGAGCATTTCCAGCATTTTCTTCTTCTTGAGAATCATTGTCATTGACAGATATATGGCAACACCAGGAAATATCTTTTGACTCTTCAACCTTTATTTGAGATGATGTACCGTACTCACTCTGGGTTGTAATATGATATGAAGAGCCCACACTTTCTTTGTCTTCCTCATGTTCCTTGGTATAAACCACAGTATGAGTTTTTGCCTTTAACACCTCCTTGCACGAAACCACAAGTTCCGTCTGTCGCCTCATTCTAGAAGGAATCAAACTTTGGAAATCCTTTTGGATTCTAGGTGAAGAGTGTGTCATAGTGCCTTGATAACTTCTCCAAGGTTTGTTACTATTTTTTTTCTTCAGTGGACCCAACCTCTCAAACACAGAAGTTCTTGGGGTTGATTCTCCAAGTCGATCAAAGACAGAAGGCCTTTTGCTGGAAGTAGTAGACTCCTCTTCCATAGTGATGTAGTCGCTAGCCAGCCTTCTAATAGAGATGCGCACCGACGGTGGCGGCATGTACCCTAAGCCTTCGCGCGCTTGCCTGGTAGTGGCTTCTGATGGGATTTTTCCCAAATTTGATGGCTCATTAGGGTTGTATCCAGCCTTTACAAATAACTTGTAAGCGTTTGGATCAAAACTTTCTTTTGTACGCTTTGAAGGGAGTGTCATATCTCGTGGTGATTTTCTAGCCACAAATTCCCCAAGTGGCTTTGAGGGCAAATTTATTGCATCTATTCGCTTTACCGGAAGAGTTATCCCCCCTAGTACATTATCTTGGACATCAGATGAGTGTCCTTCTTCTTTCCCCACCTTTGGTACATAGCGGAGCACAGGAGTTGTCTTCTTCTTAAAGTACGTGACATTCCCTTTATTTGAAGTGGAGGGAGGCTTTTTAATGACAACGTTTTCAACAGCCACCTCAACCTTCTTAGCGGCAAGGTCATCACGCTTGGTTGATAAGACATCATCAACCTTTTTCTCCTTCACAACATAATTCTTCAAGTAGAATTTTTCATCTGCGAAGTGTGATTCATCTTCAGTGAATGGCCTATCATCGGCCACTATCTTTCTCTCCACTCCATTTTCAAGATACTTCAGGCATTGATAGTAGCAGGATGAAACAATTTTGTTCTCGTGTACCCAAGGCCTACCAAGCAATATATTATATGAAGTTTTGGCATCGATCACATGCATCAATACATTTGATCATAAATCGTCCATATGAATCTCTAACTTGATGGATCCTATGGCCCTCTGACCCCCTTGATTGAACCCTTGGATCATCAAATGGCTTTCAGTAAGTTCATCAATAATGATGCCAAGTTCCTTCAGTGTGCGAATAGGCAGGATGTTCACTCCAGACCCTTCATCTATCAGGATTCTATTTATCTTCTTCTCAAGAATGTGACCTACATATACAAAGGACGATTGTGTAGTGTTTCACCAAACAGGAGATCCTTATCTATAAATGTGATTTTTGTATCACATACATGTGCTTTTTGGTGAAGAAATTTAGTAGGCTTTTCAAGAGAAGGAGGTTCTATTAATAAGTTTTCGCCATTTGCTTCTTCTTTGTTAGTATTGAAACAAGATGCCTCAATGTTGTCTTGAGTAGTCTTTGCGCAGAACCAACTTGGCAAGAATTCTTTTAAGGTCACAGGACGTCGTGGTTTTTGGTGGTGATGTTCCTCTACACTCGTCCTCTTTGGAAGCTCAACCAACTTCTGTTTCATCGGTTTCTTCACCATTCTCCTTCTAGTTGGTTGCTTGGATGAGTCTTTTCATAGACTCGTCCTCTTATTGCGTCTCCGCCTAGTCACCAAAGTCCAACCTTCATCATCACCTTCACTAATTAGAGACTTTTCATGCTCCAATAACTTTTCATTATGCTCTTTAAAGTTACATATTTGGATCGGATCAAGTGAGCCAAAAGTGATGGAGATTTGATGAGAACTGGCCTTCTCGTCATCAAGCACGATCTTCTTCTCATTAGCCAGTTGCATGATTTTATCCTTGAAGACAAAACATTTCTCCAAAGGATGACCCACGAGCCTGTGATACTTGTAATAGTTTGGGTCATCAGTTTTTCCAGCTTCGTCGGGCCGCTTCATTTCTGGTAGATCAATGAGCTTCAGCTCAAGAAGTTCATCAAAAATTTCGGAAACGTCAGAATCAAGGAATGGGTATTCTTTTTCCTGCATCTCCTTGAAAGTCAACTTCTGGTTTGGACGCGCTTGAGAAGTAGTCTTTACACTTTGCTTCTTGCTCACCTTTGTGGTGAGCTTCACAGGAGACACGTTGACATTCATGGATTCTTTGTTGTCGTTTTTGGGGACAAACTTGGTCCATCTCCTGGGTTCCTGTTTGTCCTTTCCCTTTTGAGGGTCATGGATGGGTGCTACTCCTTTTCCGGTAGAAGACATGCTCAACTCCATGTCGTGAGCACGGGTAGCTAACTCTTCAAAGGATTTTGGCTTAATGCCTTGCAAAATAAGAGAAGCTCCCAGTGCATTCCTTGGATACACATCTCTATTGCGAAAGTTTTACTGAGCCTATCTTTACAGTTTAGGCTAGCATTCCTCCATCGATTGATGAAGTCGATAACTGGCTCATCCTTTCTTTGACGAGTATTTGTGAGCTCTACCATGCTCACTGTACGCCGCGTGCTATAGAAGCGATTTAGGAACTCATGCTCCAGTTGCTCCCAGCTATCAATTGAATTGGGTTCGAGGTCCGTATACCAATCAAAGGTGTTTCCCTTTAGGGAGCGGACAAATTGCTTGACGAGATAGTCACCATATGTTCCGGCATTATTACATGTCTCAACAAAGTGGGCGACATGTTGCTTTGGATTCCCTTTGCCCTCAAATTGTTGAAATTTGGGGGGTTGATAGTCGGCAGGCATCTTGAAACTATCAATCCTAGCAGTGTAAGGCTTGGCATACGTCAGGGAAGACTTGGTAGTAACGTCGTACTTGTCCTTAAGGGTCCCTTCAATGAACTCCTTCAATAGATCAATTGGGATCATTCTGCCAGAAGCGACTGGCACCTCTTTAGTAGGCGGTGTCTGTTTGGTAGGAGGATCTATCTCTTGAACTTCTGGAGCCTTTCCAGGTGCATGGCTAGAATCTCCATCTATTAAGCCTTCCATTCGATCCGTCAACTTATCAATCCGAGTGTCTTGAGTTTGCACATACTTGGTCAAACCTTCAATAGCTTTTGCCATATTCGCAAGTTGCTCCTCCATGGATGAGATATCAGTTACCATTGTTTGCATGATTATTGGAGACATCGGAGAGTAGCACGGATTGTCACATAAGTTGATCTCTGAAGTCCTTGGCTCGCGTGGAGTAAGTGGAGATGACATGTTGGTTGAATGACCATCATTCTTTGTCCTAGAGTTTTTTGAACCAGAGATATTAAGTAGAGCCAGAGTTTTCTTGATTTTCTCTGCCACACTGCTTACTTCTTCTGAAGCACTTGTAGAGGACCTTGTTCTTTTTGGGGTTGAAGATCCAAAAACTGGAGTTGATGTCGTCGACACTCGATGTGTTTGTTGCTCCATCATGTTGGCCTTGCTCCTTGTGACAGCCCCAAAGCTTCCAAAAGTAACATCAAGGATGCTTTCTACCTCGGCGGAGAACTTGGGATTAGCAGCCTTAGAGGTAGTGGATTGAGAGTTGACCTTCTTGGAAGTCATTTCGGTATTCTTGAGCTTTGAAGTTGGAAAGTTGAGATGAGAGGTAGAGATTGTCCCACTGGGCGTGCCAGAATTTGTAAGACAATAAAATTCGCGATCGAGAAAATAATAATCGGGACAGAAAAATATTGCAACAATCGTTTATTGATTTCAATATGTGAGTGTTACAATCTCTATGAATCCTCTGATTCGCCTTTCTAAATATAAATTCAAGGGCTTCGAGCTTAATCTTGAATTTGATGAACTTGAACTTGATTTGTGGATTTAATGAACTTGATCTTGACTTGTGAATTTGGATTCAAGGGCTTTTGAGCTTGATCTTGAATCTTCGTCTTGATCTTCAGGTGTTTATGAACTTGAATGCTTGAACTTGTGGCTTATAGAGAAATTTGTGGTGTTTGATCCACGAGCTTTCTCTTGCTTCTTGTTAGAATTGTTTGTCCTCTTTTTCTTGAATTATGAGGCCCCTATTTATAGTTGTGGAAAGGAAAGAGTCATGGTGAAGATGAGCTTCTTTTGGCCAATCAAATTTAAGTGACATGGCGCATTTTTATGGGCCTTTGATTTCACTAGGCTTGCTGCATCATTTTGACATGTAGCACGGTCATATTGGCTCTTTTACTTGACTTGGCATGCCACGTCATTTGACACTTGGTGCCAAATTGGGCCTCTAGACTAAGATGACATATTGGGCTTAATCAAATGGGCTCATTATTTGTAGCCCAAATTAATGTACTAGCCCAATAAATTTTGGACTTTAATTAAATCCATATTTATTAGACTTAAATAATTAATCCAATTATATTAATTTGTCATATTTATTTGGACTAATATATTTAAAATTCATATGATCACACTCATTTCATTATCGACATGCCTTGATTTCATTTTGAGCAATACCAAAGTCGACTCTTATTTTTCATTCCCTTTACAAGACTCAAAAGTTCCATTATTTAAAAAAAAAAAAAAAAAAAAATCCATTATTTATAGATTTTAAAAGTTCCCAGGATTTTTAGTCACTCCTTACCTGGTGTTGTTCACAGAGGTTAGAGATGACTTCAACAAAGTTGCAAAGAATTATTTAACAATAGGTGAAGGAAGTTTGTAACTTCAACAAAGTTGCAAACATTTTTTTTTATTCTTTTATTTTAACATACTTTTTTTATTTCCAAACATACATATACATAGGGTTGTAGGTAGTAGGGAATGAATACTATTGCATACTTTTAACTGACTAGTGAGGAGTAATAAATAGAAATCCAAGAAGGGAAGTGGGAAGTGAGAAGTGGCACGGATTGGTGGAAATGATCTCTTATGACCATTTATAAATTGAATAAAAAAAATGACTTTTTTAGTTTTTTTATGTGTCAACATACAGATTTCTCTTATGTGTAAAATTAAAAATTCCTTGTAAAAATGACATAAAATTAAAAATAAAATTATAAAAAGCTATAAAACCAAATCTCGTTGGATTGGTATTCTCTTCTTTCTTGTAATTAATGTGGATATTTGACTTGTTTCTATGTTTCCTCTTTCTTCTTTGTTGGACCTTTTAGATATATATATATATATATATATTACTCCCTCCATTTTAAAAAGAATAATTTATTTTAATTTGGCATAGAATTTAAAAAAATAAAGAAGACTTTTGAATCTTATGATCATAAATTAAAGTTGTGTCAAATATATCAAAATATCCTTTAATCTTGTGGTCTTAAACATACCATGTGAAAAATTGAAATTAACGTATTGCCAAAAAAAAAAAAAGTCATTCTTTTTGAAACATACTAAGAGGGTGTTTGGATTGACTTATTTTTTGGTGTTTTTGACTTTTAAACATTTTGTTATTTTTGAAGATGTTTGGCAAAGATAAAAGTGTTTTTAAGCACTTCACTTAGGCTTAAAAAGTATTAATAAAAGTCAAAAGCTATCTACTTTTGACTTTTAGCTTTTAATTCACTTAAAAAAAGCTTATCCAAACACCTTTAAAAAAAAAATAGAAAATTTTTTTTTAAACGAAAGAAATACTAATGAATTTTAATTGAACTCAAAAAGTTAGTCCAAGATTTGTTGCGTCCTGCTAATCAACTCTGTCAATTGATCAAAGTAGATATTGCACCTTTACCCGTTAGGTTTTAGTTCGCCCAGCAACTCTCTAGTCTCTATGGTGCAAGCTCTGACCCTACTTTCTCTTTCTTTTTATGATAGAAAAACTTAAAAGTTTGAGTGAATTGGTTAAACTACAAGCAGTTGCTTGGTAGAGTGTATTAGAAAAAATATTGCGTGTATTAGCTTTGTATATTATTAATATTTTATTTGAATATTTTTTCAACTCATGTATAATTAATACAAGGATTAGTTATACACTGTATTTAATATTAAGGTATGTACAACTAATGCATAAAAATTCATGGTATTACTAATGCAATGAGTTTTAATGTATGCATTAGCATGATTAAAAACATAATTGATCGTCAAAACCTTTTCTATATCATTTTCGTTGTATTGTGGAGGGTATTTTTCTAAGCACTTTTCTTTTATAGAAATTATGCAATGCATGTTATTTTTAATACATCAAATCCAACACTGCATAAGAAAAATCTCAGTATAACTAATGCAAGCATAACTAATATTAGCATTACTAGCACACTATATTTTACACTATTCTTGTACATTCTACCAAACGACCACTAATTGTTTTGTGAGTTACATATTAAATTATTGGGCGATGGGTGTTCATAGAAATCCTCGTGAACCACGTCTATGAACTTATATTAAAATACCCTTTGAATGATGTGATTCAAGATGCAATAATAATAAATTGAACCACACCAAACACGGAAGATAAGGTAACAAGGATATGTTTAAGGAATAGAAATGAGAGGGAATAAACTATAGAAGAAAAGAAAGAATAATCTAATAATTAAAATGCTTCAATAATTAGATTTAATATAAAGGGGAACTGAAATTAACTCATACCTGAAAATCTTTACATAGAGATTCAAGAGAGGTTTATTGAAGAGATACAAAGGAAATCCTCACGCAAAGAGTATTTCTCTACCTTCGAAACTATCTAAGCATAATATGAAGACTTAAAGACTATTTATATTAGTTTTACAAAAATAATAAAATAACAAGAATGATAAAACTATAATAAAAAAAAAGTAGTCACTTGAACATATTGGTGGCCTTGAAATCTTCCTTACATATTTTCTTTAAATCCTCCATGTTCACGATGGTTGGAAGAATGCTTCAGGCACTTGATGACGACCTCTTTGTCTGTCGTCACTTTTATCATACATCCATTTGAGCATATATGGACTTTAAAAATCTCTTTTGATGAAACTTTGAGCTCTTCATGGATGATTAAGTTTCCATATCCAAGACAATACACACCTTCACTCTTGCTATCAATCTTGATACCTTATTGAATCACTAGGAATATGACATGTGTGAACCCATGTATGATAATACCGAGGACAATACCAAGATTTGATATAAAATCGGTATTAGCCCAAACAATGAATAAATACAATCCGAAATTTTATATCAGGATTAGATCCACATGAAGACTACTTTAACTTAGTCTTACGTTGCTCGTTTGAAATTTAACAATGACCAAAAGTGTTCATGTTTAGTTGTTTACAATGAACTTAAAGGCCATGCTCACGTATAAATTTAAGAGCAAATAGGCTAAAAATCCACTAAACTATGATTGTCTTGTGAGTTTCATGCCTAAATTGTTGAGTATTTATAGAATCCTCTGAACTACCATGAACCCATATTAAAGAATTCTTGTAAGAATATGGCAATTTAAACCTGTTAATCGGGCTAGGTCGGGTCAACCCGGCCCCGGTTCTTTAATTTTTTCCAGGCTCGGTCCGAGTTAGTCAGCTGGTCCAGCTTAATGGGTCGATTTACTGGGTCCCAACTAAAAAAAAAAAAAATTAATAGTATTTTGAACTTTGATTGTTTCTTAATATACATTCAATATATACTACTTAAAATACTAATTCAAAGAATATACATAGGTATATACATTCAATATATACTACTTTAAAGAATATACATACATATATACATTCAATATATATTACTTTAAAGAATATACATACATATGTACATTCAATATGTCCTATTTTAAAGAATATACATAAATATGTACATTCAATATGTACTACTTTAAAGAATATACATACGTTAAACATTTTAATATATATACTACTTTAAAGAATATTCATACATATTATACATCCAATATATATTATTTTAAAGTATGTATATACATACATATATACATTCATTATATACTACTTTAAAGAATATACATACGTTATACATTCAATATATACTACTTTGAAGAACATTCATACGTTATACATTCAATATATACTACTTTAAAGAATATTAATACATATTATACATTCAATATACTACTTTAAAGAATATGCATACATATGTACATTCAATATATACTACTTTAAAGAATATACATTTAATATATTCAACAACATATAATACTACTTAATAAAATATACATACATACATATATATTCATTATACTACTAATTAAAAGAATATATATACAATATATTCAACAACATATACTACTACTTAATATAATATACATGAAATATATTCAACAACATGAACTACTATTTAAAAGAATATGCATACAATATTCAACAACATATACTTCTTAAAAGAATAATACTTCAATATATTTAAGTATTGACATATACTATTTAAAAGTTAAACTTATATAGAATTTTTATATGTTTACTTGTTTAAGTAATATTTGATAATATTATTTTTCAATATATATTTTTTTATGTTTATGTAAACTTTGATAATAATATATTAAAAGTATTGAATTCATACAAGATATTCAATTTAAATTTTAAATGAAAAAAATATGTAAAGAGTAAATGAACCTAATATTTGATTGATTGCAAAATGTTTCAAAACTTACAAGTTACAAGGTTGCAATTACATTTCACTAATTTCACAAAGTTAAATTGGAAAATGAAAATTCAATTGATTAATTGTAAATTCTACAACTTTTTCATCATTTTTTTCAATTCACCCATGTTAACATTAACAAGAATTGGCTGTGGATTGTCAAAATCAATGGCACCAAAGCCATGCATTGGACTTGATTGTGCTGAATTCTCTCTTGAAGTCATTATTTCTTCAAGATCTTCTTCGTCTTCCGGCTCCACAAACATTCCTTGATTTCTTCGTTCTGCTCTAATCCAGTCTCTAAGGCAAACTAGAACATTCATGGCATTGCCTCCCAGTGAGTGTCGGTTGTCTCCAATCTGCTGTCGTCCTTGACTAAAAGCGCTCTCTGATGCAACAATTGACATTGGAACATTTAATATATCTCTAGCTAATTTTGAAAGTACAGGATATTGTCTTTCATTGTTCTTCCACCATTCTAATGTGTTCTGTCTACCTCTAGAATCCTCTGTAGGCTGCATAAGATAATACTGAAGCTCTTCCCGACTTACGGTTCTTTGCGATGAAGGCTGCAATCTATTCCAAACAGATAGATCAAAAACACAATAGGCAGGCATATTATGTGTCTGTCTTATAGAAGATGATGGTTCCTCAGAAGGATGGGAAGCAGGGGTCGGTGTAATATGTGACGATAAAGCATTGTCAAGTAAATCAGCATAATGATTGTATAATGTGTTCATGTAACTATTTGCATCAGACATAGCCGTAAACAAAGAAGGTTCTTCATTAGCTTTTACTTCTAAAGCAGAATAAATAAGAGAAGTAAATTCGGACATGGTATTATATTTCATACATGAATTTATTATAGCACCAACTAAGTAAATAGGGGGAAGCGAAAAAAAATATTTTTAAAATTTACCAATCATTGCATCAATAGCATCTTTGTAACCTGGTTTAGACTTATATTCGTTAAGCAATAAAGAAATGTCGGCTAAATAAGCTAAACTATTACAAATAGTAGGATAATAAGCACCAGAAGATTCAACCGTAGCTAGATAAAAAATTTGCAAAAAATTAACAATATCATCAATTTAGCCCAATCTGAATTTTGCAACATACTATCGAAAAAAGCACTAGCAAATTAGTTAAAAGTCATAGTAATAGGAACTTTATAAATATTGCAAGTATTTAAGAAATCATAAGTAGAATTTCATCTAACATCTATTTCTTCAGGCATTAATCTCGGTCTAAGTCCATTTTCCTTACATTTTCTTTTAAATTCGGTAAGTCTAATTTTTCTATTGTTTCCTTGAATAAAGCCAACTGCAAGTCTAACTTTTTCAATAGAAGGCTCAAAAAGAGCAAGACCATCTTTTACAATTAAATTATATATATGGCAAGCACACTTAACATGAAATATTTTGGATAACGATGGAGAAAGTTTAATTTTTAACAAGTCAATAGCAGCGTTGTTGTTAGATGCATTATCAAAAGAAATACATAAAACTTCACTGCAATACCATAATATCTTGCAACTTTTGTAATAGATTCAGAAATAAATTTCGTTGTGTGTCTACGGTCCTCATCATACAAAAATGCTAAAATATGTTTTTGCATAACAAAATTACTATCTACCCAATGATAAGTAATTGTTAAATAATCATTTTAATTAACATCACAACCAAGATCAGAAGTTAAAGCAACTCTACCTGGAAGATTTTTTAATAATGCAGATAAATAGTAAACATATTGTGCATGGAGTCTAAAAATATCGGACTGACAAGTACTTCTAGGAATACCCTCAAACATAGGATTATAAATTGCCTGAATATGATGAATAAAAGCTTCAGAAGAAGCAGAAGAGAAAGGCAAACAAACCACAACTATCATTTTTGCTAATTCTTCACGATCCTTCATTTTATTATAATTCTTAACTAATTTATCAATTTTTGGATTCAATCTAGTTTGTGTTGGGCCCCCAACTGTCCCACCATCAGTTACCTGAGCTAGCTCTATTGGGTGTTTATCCCGTAAATGTCTCGTCAACTGACCCGTACCTCCTTTATTACCCCCAGTCTTATGCTCGTATTTTAATTGACAAAGATCACATTCAACCTGAGTAGTTCCTTCTATTTGAGTATAAAATTTTTACACAATACTAGTTTTTTTACGAGATCTTACATGGGGCCGGGGAGGAAGATTAACCGATTCAGATTGAACATTAACATTATCGGATTCAGGTGTAACATCAACATCATCATTTTCATCTACATCAGCAGGGTCTACTTCATTCTCTTCTTCTATACCATAATTTTCTTGTGTCTCAAAATAATTCATATCGTGAGCACCTACACCTATTTCATTCTCAAATGGTTCGCTAATTGGTACCGAAGGTACACGAGTATATCGAGTATTTGAACTACCTCTACCGGAACCAATTTGTTTCTTACTACCACTATCACTTTCGGGACAAAAATTTCTAACACTTTTACCGACTTTTCGTAATTTATCCATATTACAAATTAAACTAACAATTATTCAAAAAACACAAAAACAATACAAATAAATATTCAACAAATAATACACTAATTAAAAATTAAAAGTAAGAGATGGAACGATAATATCAAATTTTTAAAGTATCCGAAAGTTGATCAATTGAGTACTTTTGGAAACTTCCACTTAATATTTGTAATTGTAAAATAATAAAATATAATAGAACACTTTATGAGATAATTTTAGCAAATTTGAGAGAGAATGAGATTGTAAGAAAATATTTTTGAAATGATATGTATTTATAGGAAAAATAGCCTAAAACGCTGTGATGGCCGTTGGGCCAACGACATTATAGCCGTTAGGGCCTCAACGGACCAACAGCCCACTGGCCCTATTAATTTTTTTTAAAAAATAAAAATTATTAACCGGGCGGGGCTGATCCGGTGCACCGGTGGGCATGGTCCGATTTTCTAACTGGGTCGGTCTATTGGGCTCGTTACCTTATCCAGCCCAGCCCCCTAAATACCCACTAGCCCACTTCCATATCGGTTTCGGGTTGGGTCGGGTCCGGTTTCCTATTAGGCCGGTCTAACCGGGCCGACCCGACCCACTTGACAGATTTATATGGCATGCTATGTGACAAACATGCTTCAAAAACTCCTCCAAAGAGTTCCAAGTGACAATACTTGTGGAAAAAAATTAAGTGAATAGGCCAAAAAAACCCTAAACTATCACCGTTTGCGGATTTCATACCTAAACTATTGCGTGTTCATGTAACCCTCTTAAACTACCATGAACTCATTGTGCTAGTTGAACTCACTTATAAGTCTTTTTTTCATCTCTCATGCGCCTCTCATCGAGTTACTTCAAACATTTTGCCAAATATGCAACGGGAGGATTCTTAATTTAAAGGAAGTTATAGTCCACAGAGGGGTAGGAACACCCAAAAATCTGAATATGAAATTCATAAAATAATGATAGCTTATAACCTATTCATTCTAATTTGAAGAATGCTTTTGAACTACGCCAAACATGATGCATCAATTTTGTCACTTTCTCGACAATAATTAGAACCAGTTTGATCATAAATTTTTTTTTATTTTTTTTGAAAAATTATTTCACTTTAGTGAAAAAAGTAAAAATTTATGGTATTTGGCAATAAAATTTATTTCACTTTAGTGAAATTTTTTTTTCAAAAAAATGAAAACAAGTTTTATTTGTATTTAATTTTTTCACTCATACTTTTCTCACAAAAAGTAAAAAAGAACTCTAATTTATTTTTGTGTCCAAACACAACTTCAATTGCAACTCCAACTTTAATTCCAAATTCAAATTTTTTTTAATTTTCATGAAGAAACGCCTACTTAGACAAATTGCTCTCCTTCGTAGCATCGTACTAAAATAGGAAATTTGTGCTACCATTCACACAAACAAGAACAAGGCAGTATCTCTTGACCCAACTTGGTAAATCTAAGGTCACTTGAAAATGGGGCGTCCACTCCCTAAAGACTCACAGATTTGGGGCGCGTGGCTAATCGTACCATTCAGACATGACAATTCACAATTTAATGTATACCATCTCGAGTTTGTCTCCCAAGAAAATGTATATCTTGTTGGAGATTTGTTAAAGTTTTTGTCCTGATTTTCTTATCAAATTTGAGTTTTATTTTTTTTGAAAGGAAAATAAAAGTAATACCATAATTACTTTTACTTTTTCTAAAAGAAAAATATAAAACTCTTCCATATTTGGCTAACCTCTTTCTTGAAGGAAAGGATTTGAAACTCTATAAATAGAAGACCCCCTTTCTCATATCACAACACAACAAAATTCACAATGTAGTTCTTAAAGAGTACTGTTTAGAGGGAGATTTTCTCTCAAATATTTTTTTATGCTTTTTTGAATTAGTTTTAATATGTAGGTCAATTGACCAAACCATATTCAATAATATATTTTAGTTTAATTTTCTTTGTCATCTGATTTATCGCATCTATGGTTTGCAACTATAAGCTTCCGCATGACGCCCTACCGATTTCGAACCCAACAAGTGGTATCAGAGCCTACGGTTCAAAGGTCCAACGGTTTGGTGAAACGAGATTAAAGACAGGTTCAAAGTCGTATCAGAACCTATAGTTCAAAGGTCCTATGGTACAGATTGAGGATAAGTTATGATGAAAGTTGCAACTAATTTGATAATAATGAAGATATATGTCCAAAAAACTACATGTGGAGAGGAAGTTTCAAATAAATTTTCAAAAATCCTGCTGCTAATCCATCTTTAAAACCAAAATTAATTTTTAACTCATACTTGCTTTAATGCATGGGCTCCAACTTTCAACCCTCGCTAACTTTTATGCTTGGGCTCCTTTCAACTCGTGCATATACTTTTAACGCACGAGCTCCACTTTTAACTTATGCTCACTTTCAATGCACAAGGCTCCACTTTCAACCTTATTCACTTATAACACATGACTCCAATAATATTAATCCATTCTTTTATTTTTAGCGCATAGGGCTTCAAATTTTAACCCATATCAACTTTTAATCATGTAAGCAACAGTGATATATGAAGATTGTGTGAAGAAGGAAGATCAAGATTATTTTGTCAAGAAAATCAAGCCAAAAAAGGGAGATTTGTTAGTTTTTTTGTCCTGATTTTCTTACCAAATTTGAGTTTTATTTTTCTTGAAAGGAAAATAAAAGTAATACCATAATTACTTTTACTTTTTCTAAAAAAAAATATAAAACTCTTCCATATTTGGCTAACCTCTTTCTTGAAGGAAAGGATTTGAACATCTACAAATAGAAGACCCCCCTTCTCATATCATAACACAACAAAATTCACAATATAGTTCTTAAAGAGTACTGTTTAGAGGGAGATTTTCTCTCAAATAATTTTTATGCTTTTTTGAATTAGTTTTAATATGTAGACCAATTGGCCAAACCATATTCAATAATATGTTTTAGTTTAATTTTTTTTGTCATCTGATTTATCACATCTATGATTTATAATTATAAATTTTCGCATGCCGCCCTACCGATTTCGAACCCAATAAGATTTTTGTATATCTATTTATTAGAGTAGTGCTACTATTGTGGTAGTAAACAGTTCCAAATTTTGTTTCTCTCAATAACTTTCACTCTTCTTTACCCCCTTTAGTACTGTTAACAGTTCCACTTCCACTATGTGGTCATCAAGTAGTGAAAAACACCAACACCAACAACACAAAGGTCTAAACAAGAACCTTGCAACTCATTCTTCAAAATCATCATCACCATCATCATCCACATCTTCTAGCAATAATCAGCCAATTAATCCTATACTTATAAACAGTAAAACCATGGAAGAAGTTTGGAAAGACATAAATCTTTCTTCTCTTAATGACCACACTTGTTCTAGAGCTCACATTGATCCACCAAATACTGCTACTAGCACCACCAATTTTGGTGGCATGATTTTGCAAGATTTATTGGCAAGGCCATTTACTAATGATCCTCCAACAGCAACAACAGCCTATGTCTCCCCTGTTCCACCCCCTCATCCTGTTACCATGTTGACATTGAATTCTGGCCCTGAACTTCATTTCTTTAGCAGCTTAAACCCATTGAGGCAAACCTCAATCTGTCAGCCAAAAACCATTTCCAATAGGTCCTCCTTTGAGGCATTGGTTTCACCAGCAGGAGCTAATGGAAGAAAGAGGCAGCCTGATCAATCAGACAACAATTCTGGTGATCAGAAAAACAAGAGGATGATCAAGAACCGTGAGTCTGCTGCTCGATCCAGGGCTAGAAAGCAGGAAAGTGTTGCTTCTCTCTTCATGACTTTTAAACCAATTGCATGTGTCATGTTTCTAATAAAAGGCCAGCCCGGTGCCACCGGGTAAGGGCCGCACGCACAAAGCGTGTGTAATGTAGGCCGTCTACCCTGAATCAAGCATCCTCGCCTGATTTTACCGTTCAAAGTAGTGACCTATAGATCATATACCGTTACTGCAAAACTACCCCTCCATCATCGTTCTACAATTTAATTTTTTTTTTTTTTTTTTACATGACATGACACAGTATGCTCTACCAGAATAAGTACTAGAAAGAGCAGTCTGGTTCTGGATTTGAGATTTGTGACCTGTCTTAGGACTTGAGTTTTTTTTCCTCTCACATTCTTACTTTTTTGACCTAAGAAAAGGGTAAAATGAGTACTTTTTTTCAACTTTAACAGTATTTAACTAGTTGACCCAAACTTGTTTGAGACTGAAACATAATCATCGAGACATCGTGCTAGTGGGGCTGCAGAAACTTAAAGAAGTTAGGAACATTCATAAGGCCATTAACCTTTACTATAATAATAAAAGCAAATGAATTTAGCGTTTGTTTACTTTTTACTCCTTTTTATCTTGTTTTGGTCAGTTTTGCTGATTTTTGTCTATGTTTTTCCATATAACTTGCAGGCTTACACGAATGAATTGGAGCAGGAAGTAGCCAACCTGATGGAAGAAAATGCCAGGCTCAAGAGGCAGCAGCAACAGGTTACTATTTCTAATTTGTGCCTTTCCTTTAATGCTATAATAACAAGATATCCTGTTTTATTATAGTTTCCTTATTGAGCTAAGCCTTTTTTTCGGAAGTTGATTTTATTACTACTATGTTACTACTTCTTGAATTAGAAACAATAGTATAAAAAACTGATCTTTTTTCATTCATCTGTCCTTTGTTTTTTTCTTAATGTGGTCAGTTATGCTTAGCTTCAGCTGGTGCTCAACTTCCAAAAAAGAACACTCTCTATCGAACGTCAACAGCCCCATTTTGAGGAATTTCCAACAAGGAATGTATTGGAAAGTCTAATATTAAACCTTTGACAATTTCTACTACAAATTAATCCTATTCCTCTCTCTGTCTATGCCCTTTTTGTAATTGACCCTTGTTTGATAGTGGCTTGTGATGTGTGTTTCTCCCAAAAAAAGGGGAAAAAAATGGTGATATAAGCAAAGTAAAAGGCATTGATCAAATGGGAAGACACAAAGTTTTGGCCCTTTTTATTTTCTCTATATGAGTCTATGATTTTGCTTGTAATAGTTTCTTTTAGACTCTCTAGTAGTTTTTGTCTTCATCCATCCTTTAGCCTATAATGTGAAGTGAAATGTGTAGTTGAGAGACTGTAGTCTTGTAGAAAATTTTATTACCGTAGTAGCTAGCATCGTACAATGAACAGTAACAGTCTTGGAAGCATAAAGATCTTCTGTTGTTGGCCATCGCTTTTTTTTTTTTTTAATATGCTGTGACATCACAGTCACTAAACTGTGGCCCATTTCTACTCTTTTTATTCTGCCCTTATTATTAATTATTAATGCCTGCCCATTGATGGGGATGCCTGATGTTTTGTTTTGTTTTGTTTTTTTGCATGCATTTTTTTGGTTCCATTAAAAAGGACATTTGGTGCATGTACTGTGCACTAGTTTGGATAGTTATGGAGAGATTATAATCTAAGTAGCGTTGATATGATACTCCTATATAATAATACTCCATTTGCTTTAATTTATGTTTTTTGTTTAGTTTGCTTAAAAAGACAATGTCACTTTCTCCGCGTTGAAGAGAAATACCATATCGGTGGGGATGAGATCTCTAGGCTGTTTATATATAACTTGGACAATTTTGCATGAGATCTTTGGACTCATTATATATAATTTGGACAATCTTTCTCTCTTTGAGCTAATTTTTAAAGTGTGAGTTAAGCTCAAAGTCTAAGTTGACACTCCATTTCAATTTATGTAGCGGTATTTGATAGGCCACAAAATCTACAAAACAAAGACGAAGTTTTGCAACTTGTAATAAATAAGCTATAGACATTCTTTATTCATTTTTATTCTTTTTTTTGCGTTTTTTTATTTTTTATTTTCTCTTTGTTTTTTAATTTCTTTACTTCTTGTTTCTTTCTTTTTTTTCTCGTTTATTAATTTATTCTTTATTTTTTTCTCTCTTTTCCTTTGTTGGTTTCTTTTATTTTTGTATTTTTATTTTTTATTTTTTTCTTCATTTTTAAATTTCTTTTTTTTTTTTTCTTTTTCTTCATTTATTTCTTTATTATTATTTTTTCCTCCTTTTTCATTCTTTTTTTTTTTTTTTACCTCAAATCATAGCCTAGAGATCTAGTCCTCACCGTTTGTGTAGAAAAGAGTGAAACACAACTTAGAAAATTGGGTGAAAACAACTCCCACGATAAAAATCAAATTAGAGAAGTTTTTCCTAAAGACATCTTATAGCCTCTCGAAGATAGATACGGACGTCTACGTGTCGATCCGCGAGACTCCACTAGACACCCTGCTCTTACACTTATAGAATGAAGTCAGACCAATACAAGTATAATAATAGCGAAAGTCTAAAATAAATGTCATAACGAATCCCAAGAAATGGTGTCATAAGGCAAGAGCATCTAATACAATCCGAAAATACTGAAATACAACTCTATATTAGAAAGTAAGTAAAGACATAAAAGGACAAGATGAGGTCCAAAAATCAGTCCTGAACTCTGGATTATATCAGTACCTCAAAGATCTACTCAACCTCACACGAACTCAAGCACCAAGTGTCATACTCGAACTTGGATCTGCATCGAAAGGGCACAGTAGGGGTGAGTACGGGTCCACATGTACTCAGTAGGTATCATAGGCCGACTGAACAAAGTAAAAAATATTATAAATAAATTAGACTATGAGCACGTAGCATGCAAGCTGAAAAATTCTCAAGCGGTAGCTCACACTGTCTTCACTAACAATTCTAATATAATATCGAAAGTAAACAACACGAGTATACACAGAAATACACAAAAAAGAAGCAAGTCAAGAACTAAGGAATCACTGAATATGCGAATGAAATGTAATGCAATGATTGTAATGGGGTGGAACGATGAAAGTCATCGCATGACTTTTATTATACCTACCGAGTTCGCAACTCCGCAATAGGACCCATGGGGATTTCGAAACCCATATACTATATCTCATATCTCAATCCCAATCTCAACTCGTCTTTTCGGCTTGTGTTCACCGAAAGGGTTTTTAGGAAAATATCTTATTTTCTTTCAATAATAGTGTTCCTCAATGGTACTAGTGTCTTATGAATGTGTAAATATGGAATGAGGATGTAATGCTCACAACTAAATCAGTATGAAGATATCCGACCAATTCAATACGTATATATAGGTGAGTTCAGAAATCAACTCAATATATCCATTGATTCATGATTATCAACTATAGATGGGTGCCATTGAAATAATTATGCATGTCAAACATCATTAATATCATATCAACCCCACTCGAGTATTTCAATCATGATAAAAGCAATCAATGCTCAATAAGGCCTATAATAATAATTTAAGCTCTCTCACGGGCATCATATCTAGACACAAGACATCTAAATGCACAACTAAGGCCATATGATGTCAAATAAGTCCTCACACGGGCGACACGCAATAACAGATATATCAAGCCAACATCAATACCAAATAAGCCCCCACACGAGCACGCAACAGTAAATGAAATCTCGAAATATAAACCCCGTAACTATCCTCCCCAACCCATAGCATGCTTTACCTATACATTAACTACCCAACAGAATCTGAAAGAAGTTAAGCCATAACCTACATCGAAACGATGAAATCCCGGCCTAAAGTGCTTCAACCTGGAGTTTTTCCCTTTTGAACTGACTCGAATTCAACTAAAACATACAAATATAGCATCTACGTGTTAAAAGAAAGTCATTGACACCCATATTGACCATATTTGAAACGGGTCCAAAACGAACCTCGAAAATGGATTTTGAAAACGAAGGGATAAAATCAAAAAAATTCTTTAGAAACACATTCCTCAAGGTTATAGGAGTCTATAGAAGAAAACCCAAGCAAAAACAAGCTTAAAACGAGGTTCAAATCGAAGAAAAACTATTTTCAAACTTTGTTGGTAAAAACCCTAATAACCATTTTGAAATCGAGAATAAAAGATGTTTTAAACGACATAATCAATATACAGTAACAAAAATAGAGTTTTGGAGCTTACCCAAGCTCAAATGGTGGAGAAATCGACCAAAAACCCTTAAATCCGTAGCTCAAAATCTAAAAAATGGAGGAAAAATAACGAAATTGGGTTTTTATAGTCTGACCCAGCAGTGACCGCTTAAGTGGCTAAATGACCGCTTTAGCGGTCACTGCTAAAGCGGTATTTGACCGCTAAAGCGGCCTGGCCCAAATGGCTAGGACCGCTAAAACGGCACACGCTAAAGCGGTCAAGTGCCTTTTTTAGCGGTAGGCGACTGGTCAAAGCTGACCGCTAAAGCGGTGCCTTACCCCTTAAGCGGCTATCGTTAAAGCGGTAGTTGGCCGCTAAAGCGGCTGCGCCAGCTGAAGCAACATCAGCAACTTGGCCAAAATGCCAAGTTTCCGATCGCACCCTCGGGATTAATTCGGAATCCCGTGTATGTAAATGAACTATGCTACTAGACTAATTTCGACATTCCGGACTCAATGGCAATGTCGAATTTTGGAAAAAAGATTGATTTCAACAAATTAACCCCCGAGACCCTAATTCACTATTTTCCAAATCGAGGATCGAAATGAGATATAGAAGTCCCGAGCTCTAACTAACCACGCTACTAACCAAAAGTCGACGTTCCGGATCTGCTGGCGCAGTCTGTTTTTTCCATCTGACACTCGAATCAAGAAATGTTAACCGAAATCAACCATTGGCTTTTAAAGCCTCAAAATAACCTCAAACTCAACCAAAACTTATTTGATCGCATTGGGAATCGTGCCAACTATCCTTGAACCCCAAAATCAACATAAAGCAACTACGGGGAAGGGTACAATGGTCAAAACACATAAAAATAGAAAATCACAAAAACAGGTCTTTACAATAGTTAAAAAATCTCTCCAAAAAGATATGACCAAACACAACTTGGATTCCAATTTCAACTCTAATTTTTTTTGATTTTCACGGCCTAACGCTTACAAAATTTATTATTACTTCAAATTAACTCCTATTTTATCATTTATTATTCACCAAATTTATCATTTGATCAATAAATATTGTATTTTTTAAGAATAATTTTGTGATAGTGTATTATACTTTTGTTATAAACTTTTGCTTATTTAGTAAGATTGTATAAAGAATTGAGATAATTTTGATAGTTTTTCACAACTTATGGGTTTTTTTGGTTTATAAGAAAAAATACAACTTAAAATCTCAAATTGCATGTCCAAATAAAACTTTAACTTCATCTTATATGATTTCATATCATAATTTCATTTCACATGACCAAACGAGCCTTTAGTATCTAAATGTCCAAAAGAGTTTAGCAAAATGGCCTTTTGGCCAACTTCTCCAAGTTACTCTCACCTTTGGTACAAGAGTATGTAGTTAAAAACAATTGCTATTTTTTTCCCCTTAAATTCCTAAAATGATACTCATTTTAAGAGGAGACTATTGACCAATGGATAATTTAACACTAGCTAGTCTTTAGTGATGTGCCTTTATTGGAGCATCCTACCTCTTTTTCTCATTGTGGAAAAAGTGTTAAAAGGTAGCCAATGTACACTCCTAAGAAAGTTGGTAGTACTATAGTAGCCCATTGGTCTATAAATTCATTCATTGGTTTTTGCCCAACCAAAACTTTCTTTGTCGTATTTGATGAAACAAGATAAAAATGAGACCCACACACAAAGGAACAAAATGAAAAAAAAAAAAAGAAAAAAAAAAAAGGAAAAGGTCCACATGAACAGACACCAATTAAGATATTGGTCCACATTAATCTCCATTGACAACATGCTCCAATGTTCTAATAGGGAAGGAAGGCATCTCTGGGTGTTGTCTAGTCCTCAAAAAGACACCTTATCTCTGTTTCCGCTCTTGTCAATATAAATCATGTAGAATTTATATATTTTTAGTTTAGTTTATTTGTCTGCTTTTGATTTAATATGAAATTTAAAAGAGATTTTTGAATTTTTTTATCTTAAATTAAAAATATATAAAATATATCAAAATATCTTTTAATCTTAAACAAGTCACGTGAAAAATTAAAATTAAGTAATTGTCAAGAAGAGAAAAGAAACATTTTTGTTTTTTTAAAAATAGATTAAAAAAATAAGACAAACAAATTAATACAGGGATTACTAATATTATTTTATGTAAATTATGATATGGAAAAGAAATAACTATAGTAGTAGTTAGAGCCGTCAAAATGGGTTTGACCCTTGAGGACAGCCCAACTCAGCCCGCTATTGGGTTGGGCTACGATTTTTTAGCTCATTTAAAATTGGGCTTATAAGCCCAGCCCAATTCTACCCGCTGACCCTTGAGGCTTGATCGAGGCTGGGCTGGTCCGGTCCGTGGGCTAAAAGAATTATTTAATTTAAATTAAAAATATGAAGATTGTGAAAAAAGAAGTAAAAATTAAGAATAGTACTTACTGAATTAGTCTTAATATCTTATATGATATTTTACTTATTTAGCGTTAAATACTTATCACCAATTATAGAAATTTCATTCATGATTGTTATTCAATGTAAAACTTAAAATTTAAAAGAAAATTGTGAACAAAAAGAATTAAAAATATAAATAGTGATTACTGAATAAGTTCTAGCTACTATTTAACGCAATATTCTACTCATTTATCATTAAATCTCAAATACAAAAATTCCTAATCACCAATATAAAGATTGCATCCATCATGAAATGTTCAAACACTTGTTGCTACTCGAAATTGATTACACGACGACTTTATCCAAATTCAAAGCGATAATATTTTTAAGTGAATTTAAATATTATTATTATTATTATTATTATTATTATTATTATTATTATTATATAGTTTTTTGATAATGTTTAACTTATTAAATTTGCACATGAATTTAGATGAAGGTGAAGTTAATTAAGATAATTTTATCAACAAATTCAAAAGTGTTTGATGATGTATTGGTGTTGAATATATTATAAGTTATCGTAGAATTATGTACTTTCATATAATCATATGTTAGAAATGTTAACAAATGGGCATACCTTATAAGTTCAAATATAGATTGAAAAAGAAAATTTTAATTTAAGAAAATCGATAAAAATGAAGGGCTAGCCCTCCCCAACCCGCGACCCTTTCAAAGCTGGGTTGAGCTATACATTTTAAGGCCCTTTAAAATGAAGTGCCGGTCCGTTCTAACCCATCAAATTCTTTGGCCCGTGAGGCTGGTGCTGTGTTGGGTTGGGCCAGCACGTTTTGACAGCTCTATTAGTAGTATAAGAAATCTTTAAATACCTTGGTTAAAAATAAGGAAAAAATACATTAAATGGACCAAAAACTTAAATTAATTATACCCAAATGCCCCCTCCCTAACTAATTTCTACAATACACAGTCGGCTAATACTATTTACCCCATATGCCCCCAAAGCATTTAACCTTCTTTTTTTTTTGGGAAAGTACATCCATGCCCTATAAGAACAAACTATTTACAACTAAATGTCCCCTTACATAAAATACCTCCTAATTAATTACACAAAACGTTCTCCTCCCTAGAGGTGTACACAAATTGAATTAATTCGAGTATTCGGATCGATTCAAAAAATTTGGATAATTTGATTTGAATTAGACAATTTGAATCGATTTACAAATTTAATTTTAGAATATTTCAATTTTTCAAATCGAATTTGGTTGTGGGTGTTTATAATTCGAATCAATTCGAGAATCGAAATTTATATATATATATATATATATATAATAACGATATTTAGTATTTATTAATTACTTACAAATCTAAAATCTAAGGCAGACTCACAATAGCCCAGACCCACATTTAGAGTATTTTAATTATTATGTTTGCTCTAAAATTGAAATGAAAATGGTTGATTGTTGAAATTTCAAATTCGAACAATTCGATTCGTAAGAGCGAATCGAAATAATAAAAAATGAATCGAATTGGACCTAGAATGAATCTAGTTAGGATAAGGATTTTAACAAATCAAAATTTAAAATTTCAATTCGATAATAGCTAAATTCGATCCGAATCGATTCGTGCACAAGATTACTCCTCCCTTGTACCTTTAGTTATTTATCTCCCTTTTAATTATTTTCCTTTTTATTTCTCTACTTCTTTTCTTTCTTTCTTTTTTTCTTTATTTTTCTCGTTCTTCTTTCTTTTTATGCTTCTTTGTTCATTTATTTTTTTGTAAAATTATTTTTTTTTTTTTTTTTACACCATAATCTAATTTACACTCAATTTTTATTTTATATACTCCTTTTATCTTTTTTTTTTCCCCTTTTATTTCTTTATTCATTTTTTTCTGTACTTTTTTTTCTGCTTTTGTTTTTCTCTTTTTTCCCTTTATTGGTTCCTTTTATTTTTGCGTTTTTATTTTTTATTTTCCCTTTATTGGTTCCTTTAATTTTTTATTCTTTTCTTTTCTTTTTTATCCCTTTATTTCTTTATTCTTTATTTTTTTCTCCTTTTTCATTCATTTTTTTTAAATCATAACATTCTTTATTATTTGATCACAAGCTAATTTCATATTTTTGGTCCTTTTTTATTTCTTTTCTTTTATAATTTTATTTGATTCTTTTTTCTTTTTTTATTTTTGTTTTTCTTTCATTTGCTTCAGTTCGTAATGATATCATCACAGTATATCTATATACTATCATTGTATTATTGATGTCTGCTTCAATCTTTAGTGGGACCTTTATGATACCATCACAGTATATCTATATACCGTCATGATGATGTCTGCTTCAATCCTTCAGTCAGACCTTCATGATACCGTCACAATATATATATATACTGACATGGTATCATTGGGGTTTGCTTCAGTCTGTAATGATACCATAATAATATATCTATATATTGTTCTAGTATTATTGATGTCCGTTTCAATTCTTAGTGGGACCTCCATGATACCATTACATTATATCTATATACCATCATGGTATAATTGAGGTCTGCTTTAATCCTTCAGTCAGATCTTCATAATACCATCACAGTATATATATACTGACATGGTATCATTGAGGTTTGCTTCAGTTGTAATGATGCCATAATAGTATATTTATATATTATCATGGTATCATTGAAGGCTGCTTCAATCCTTCAGTGTGATCTCTATGATACCATGACAGTATATCCATCACAGTATATCTATATACTGTCATGGTATGATTGATGTCTGCTAAATCCTTCAATGAGACCTCTATGATACCATCACAGTATATATATACTGACATGGTATCATTGGGTTTACTTCAGTTCGTAAAGATACCATCACAATATATCTATATACTGTCATGATATCATTGATGTTTGCTTCAATCCTTCAGTGAGACCTTCATGATACTATCACAGTATATTCATATACTGGCATGGTATCATCCTTCAATAAAACACTCATCAATCCTCTGTGATACCATCATGGTATATCGATATACTGTGATTGTATCATGAAGGACTACTTTCTTTCAATGAGATACTCCTCAATACACCGTCACAGTATATCTATATACTGACATGGTATCATCCTTCAATGAGACATTCTTCAGCCCTCTATGATACCATCACAATATATCTAAATATTTTCATGGTATCATGAATGACTACTTTAGTCCTTAAATGAGACACTACTCCGTATACTATCACAGTATATCTATATACGACATGGTATCATAGAGGACTACTTCAATCATTCAATAAGACACTCCTCAATTCTCCATGATACCATCACGGTATATCCATATACTGTCATAGTATCATTGAGGTCTGCTTCAGTCCTCAATGATGTCATTACAATATATGGATATACTGTGATGATATCATAGAGGATTGTTCTAGTCCTTTAATGAGACAATTTTTAGTCATTCTTAATTATTTATTATTGTAGTTTATTTATTATTTTAATTTTTTTTTTATTATAGTCTAATTATTATTATTTTTCTTTTTGTTAATAAAAAAATAATTAGGTACGATAATTATTTTTATATTTAAATAAAAGAAACATAAATAACACAAAGAGAAAAGAGAAGTATAAAAATATTATTTTTTTAAAAAAAAAAAGAAGAGAAAAGAACATGAATTGGAAGTTGTATGTAACACTCCGCGTATGAGGTTGTTCTTTGTCCCGTGTCAAAAGCGTACAAACCTAATTTTGAGAATTTTATTAATATCGTGTGTGTTCAAAAATATCCGAATCAATATATAATGGGATAAACATAATTTTGATATGGTGTAAGGTGGATTTCTCCACCTCCACGTGGAATAGCATGGAATAGACAACAAATAGTATCTAAAATGCGTGGCATCATTTACTTAAATTGGCAACTTTTACTAATTACTTATATTGTATTACCTACTACTACAGTTTAGTTACTTCCATATACAACATCCTTATGTAATTTATTTTTTTAAAAAATAGCTCTTCACCGCAATTGAAAAGTGAATTGAAAAGGAAAGCGCCACAATTTAATTTAAGGTAAAGATAGGCGCCACAATTTATAAATGAGGCAAAATTGAACTTCTTTTGAAGGGGACATCGAGTGTAAATATTTTGAGTCGTCCAGACATATTTAAATTTATTAAGAAAGAGAATATTTAGTTATAAATACTTTAGTTTTTTGGTCCATTTTATGTATTTATTTTTTTCTTTCCCATGTGCAGCCTGTTTTGGGGGCTCATTAAATGGCGGCACTTTTCTTTCTTTCTTTCCAATTTTCATTTTGTACTTTTTTTTCTTTTTTTCTTATTTACTTTTCATTTATTACATACAAACATAAATATAATAACTAATTATTTTTTGACTAATCAAATATAAAATAAAATAATTAGACTTCAATGAAAAGTAATTTAAAACAATATTAAATTTACTAATTTATTTATTAGAATCTAAATTAATAGAAATATATTTTTTTATTTTTGATTAGATTATCTTCGTTTTTATCCGTTTCTATTTAAAGATTAAAAAAATTTAAAAATAAAGATATTATCTAACTAGTTTTAGATTAATAAAAATATAAATAAATTAATAAATAAATCACAACAATAAATAACTAAGAAAAAGAGTATCTCATTAAGGAACTGGAACAATCTTCTTTACTACCATCACAGTATATTCATATATTGTGATGGTATTATTGAGGACTGAAGTAGACATAAATGATATCATGACAATATATAGATATACTGTGATGGTATCATTACAGACTGAAGCAAATTCCAATGATACCATGTCAGTGTATATATACTGTGATGGTATCATGGAGGTCTAACTGAAGGAATGAAACAGACACCAATGATACCATGACAGTATATAGATATATTGTGATGGTATTATTACGTACTTAAGCAAACCCCAATGATACCATGTCAGTATATATATATATATATATATATATAATCCTACTCAGTAAGTAAAAGAGGATTGAAATAATGTTTGTTTGTGATAATGGATGTAAAATCCTACTCAGTACTCCCTCTCTCACTTGTGTCTTCCATCATGTGTTAGTCCTTATTTTTACTAAGTTTCTATATTTTCTCCCCGTGTAATGTACAAAGTATTATATTATTTTTTAAAAAATTAATTATCCTGTTCATCTCTCTCTTTAAACCTATATTCTTAATAACATCTTCTTTAACTTCACCCCGAATATGACTGACAATTCGTCCTTTTAATTGTGGTCGTTTAAAGTTTTAACTTCCTAGGAATTTACTGGTTAATCCATCGTTATTATTAAAAAATTAAGAGGGTAACCATATACTATGGGTAATAATTTTTATAAAACACATAAATGAAAAGATATGTATTACATATAAGCATACATAATTATATTAAAACATACATAATATGGGAGAATAATACAGAAATATAGTAGCTAAATAAAAAAACTTACACAACTTAAAACAGAGAGAGGTTTTTCTTTCTGGAACCCCTAAAATATTCCCTACACACTAGCTTATTAAAAAGACTTGACTTTTTTTACAGGAAATTTATAATACAAGGTTTAGATAAGAAATACAAGGAAATATTTGGATGGATGATAGATGAAAAGGAAGGGGAATATGAGGATTTTTGGGAAGGATTTTCTTGGCTATGAATTTTCTCTTCTTACAACTCTGTCTTGTGAACTTCTTGGACTGCTTCTATTTATAGATGTCTCCGAACTTGAAATTCGGACTTCAAATTTTTATTTGCCTTCTTAAGAGTAATGGAGAAGAATCATTCATAACGCTCCACTTAGGTCTTTCAAATGTTTTGAAAAAAAGTCTTTGTCTCCTTTCAAACTTTATGTCAAAACTTGCTTTATATCCATCAAATATGGTGTCTTTTCTTTCTTTCTTTCTTTCTTTCTTCACATGTCTTCTGACATTGTTTTCTAAGTGTTCAAATTATGCAGTGCTACTGCATCAAAGCTCATTCCAAAGTTATAGTTGTCTTCATTATGAATATTGTCGTCTTCTGATTCATCTACTGTTTCTTCTTCTTCGCTTCATGTTTGTCTTGAATAGGTCGTTGAGCTATGTGGCAGTCTTGATTGGTTTGAAGAAATTGTTTAAGAGTCTGCTCGATTAGTTTTTTCATCTTATTTTTTTTGCTTTTTTAATTTCATCTTCCTTTTCTTTGAAGATGATTCTCTTTTTACTATAGTCTCTGAGAGTATTCTTCTTATTTTTGGGTATGCATCTTCATTTTTTGACAAAGTGACAACCATTAACGAATTTGATATGTATTTATCGGTTACCATTTGAGCCTGACTAGCTGTGTCTCTATCCGACACAGTGGATCTTGCTACATTCATTGGAGAATGCACATCCGTCTCATCCATTTATTTTGAGATGGAGAACTTTGGGACTGAGAGTCACATAGTATTTTTGTCTGAGTTTGATATGTCTCTGTTTTTGCAGATTTGAGTCTATCTTCTAGTATTCTCACTTTTTCAATGAGTCTAGCTTTTTCTTGAATTAGGACTTCATTTTTCTAGTTCAGCCTCTTGAATGCCTCAATCATTGACGAATAATGATCACAAAAGATTATCTTATCTGTATCTTTTTGACTATTATAATGGGATATTTTATCTGAATTTTATCTAAAAACAGGAGAAATATAGTAATTTGATCTTAATATACTTTTAGCATAGTCTAGTGCTTCAGTAAAATCATTAAAACCTTCAAAAAGAGGTTTTTCAAAACCTTTTCTCGAATCTAAATTTATATCCAAATCTGAAAAAATACCATTTGTTCTCCCATGAACTACTACATAATATTTAAAATTTTTATCTTTATTTTCTCCGTAAATTATTGACACAAAACATTTATGACTACTATAAAATACTTATTGTCTTTTTATTAAAAACATTTCATAGGTTATCTATTAAGCATTTTTGTTCTCTGTCTATTATGTATTCTGGTAAAGTTATAAAAGATAAATTAGATGGTGAAAAAAATATTAAATTATGTCTTTTAAAATACATTCTCTCAATCTGATTTTTTAAAGCTAATGCTTGTGGTCTAAAATGTGTATTACCGATTAATGTCTGTGCGTATGTGTCTGAGGGTGAGGACCTTTTTCCTTGTCTGCGGGCTTGGGGATTGTTGGTCTCATGCTGAAAAATAAATATTTCAATTAATACGTATATTTAGTCTACTTAACTGATCCGCAAGATTATTGTCTTTTCCTTTAATATATTCAAAAACTATATTTTCATATGTAGTAATTGTATCCATAAAATTTAATCAGGTTTTTCTACTACTTGTTTTATCATTTATTTTTGAGAAAAGACATAACGACACTACTGAAGTTGTCCCAAATTTTCAAAAAAACACTTTAAATTTGCGGGTGTCCTATTACCCCACAAAACTTGTAAAAATCGTTGTAAATACAAGCTTTTGACCCATTTTTTCACCAACTTTAAACTCAAAGCCGCGCGTGTGTGATACATTTCAATTTAAAATATTATTATTAATTTAATTTAATAAATCTGTTTAATTTAATTTAATAAATTTGTTAAATAAAGGTCGATTTTAAACCAAACACACCTCTTGTTTCTCACTTTTTTTTATCAGTTTTCCGAATTCATTCTCTCTCTACAAAAAGTGAAATTTTTTTTCTCAGAGATGAGAAATGTTGTGAAAGCTTACTTCATAAGGAATTGGAGAAGAGAAGACATGATGAATTCAAAACCTAATAATAATTGATAACTTGATTTCATAACTTTTAAACAAAATAAGAAGACATTCAAGTTAATACATGAAAATTTCTTACCTTTTTAATCTGATTTCGTTGAGAAGGAGCGATTTTTTTTTAATAGATCTTTCAAGCTTCTCCAACAACCATTAATGGAGAATTGGGGAAGAAGAGAAGATGAAATTTATATGTAAAAAATAAAGTTATTTTCAAGTGGCATTATTTAATTGGTTCATGTAGAAAATATTGCTCATTCACGCGCGTGACTTGTGTCATAACACACACGAACTGAAAATCGTTCAAACGCTTGTATTTACAACGGTCTTTACAAATTTTATGGAGCAATAGAATACCCGCAAACTTAAAGTGTCTTTTTAAAAATTTGGGACAA
Source organism: Capsicum rhomboideum (assembly GCA_031232105.1). Classification (NCBI taxonomy): domain Eukaryota; kingdom Viridiplantae; phylum Streptophyta; class Magnoliopsida; order Solanales; family Solanaceae; genus Capsicum; species Capsicum rhomboideum. Next base: position 53,720,441 of record CP124717.1, read on the forward strand.
CTTCAGTGGTGTCTTTGTGAAATTTAACTATAGATTCACAATCAATTCTTACTAGTATTTCTTTTTTATTTAAAATATATAGCCTAAAACTATTTAGTCCATATATAACAGCTAGTATTTTTGCATCTATATCATTCATACTTTTTTTTTCTTTATATTTTTTACTTTGGTAGGCACAAATTCTTTCTTCACTTTTGATACTATATTTATGTGGCCTGGCTTTTGGTACTGCTCCCCAACCTTCAAAATTTTTATTTGTTTCTATTATTAAATAATTGCTTTCTAGTGGCATGTTTAAATCAGGGATATTTTTTATTTTTACTTTAATTTTTTGTACTAATTTGTGATCTCATTATTAAAATATTTTTATCCTTTAACTCCCATCTTGACATATAGAGGTCCTGCCATTTTGACTAAGTCTTTAATAAAAGTTTTTGCATAATTTATTAATTCTAAAATATTTTGTAGTTCTTTTGTGTTATCTAATTTGTGTGGCATTTTTGAAAAGTTTTTGGCTATATGAGGTTGTAACCTAATTTTGTCATCTCCTAGTATTACTCCTAAAAAATTTATATGAGCTTTACATAATTTCATCTTCTTTTTACTAATTATTATTTCATTATCTATGAATAACCTGAAAACTGTTTGTAAATGACCTAAATGTTCTCTAATGTCTCTACTAAATATCAAAATGTCATCTACATATACTAAGACAAATCTTTTATAATCTCCGAATATACTATCCATCTTTCTTTGAAAAATAGGTGGGGCTGTTTTTAGTCCAAATGACATAACTAACCATTTGAAATGTCCTTCAGGATGCGTAAATACAGTCCACTCTATACTATCGTCATGCATTTTTACTTGTTGATATTCTGATTTACAATCAAATTTACTAAATATATTTTTTTCTTGTATTCTATTTATTAATTTATTTTTATCAGGTAATTTGTATCCGTCTGTTCTAGTATTATCATTGAGTCTTTTATAGTTAATTCGCATTCTAGCTTTTTCTCTTACTGTTTCACTATGATTTCTTACCATAAAAGTAGCACACCTATGCTTAGAAGCAGATCTCCTGCTTACTCCTAAATCTAATAATTCTTTTATTTGAACCGTAAAGTCTTCTAAGTCTTGATGGGTGGCTTCTATAGAGGAAATTTTTATTATATGCTTAGGATTTATGATATCTAGTTTACATATTGTTTATTATTTTTTTAATATTTTAAAAAGAATTTCCTATTATTTTCATTTTATCTAATATCCCTATTATTTCTTCTAGGTCTTGTTGATTTTTTACTGCTCCTATTTTATCTATTCCTGTCTTGAAATTATAAAATTCAGTTTCTACTTTTATCAGAGTGTAGTCTTTATCTAATATATCTCTATCATCATCGTCTTCTTCGTATGTATTATTTTCACAACAGATATCCTTATCTGCATAATTTTTATAATATTTTTCTTGTTTTTCTTGCAGATTTTTATGCGGTGTCATAGGTGGTTGTTGGTCATTGGAAGAAGTTATGTATCTATTTTTAGTTTTTGTTTTTATTGTTTATACTGATATATGTGTAATATTTTTAAAAAAGATTGCCCCATCTCTTGTAACCAAACAACTTTCATTGTTACGTAATATGAAATTTAATCCTAATACGAAATGTACATTTATATTTAAATCTCTTACCCATATTCTATCTAATATATAACTTGACTTATAGAATTCTTTACAAGTATTTATAAAATTAACTTGTGTTTTTTTCTATATAATGATAGTATAAACTACGTGTTTCATCCATTTGCATTGCTGCAAATGATTTTTCTAAAGTCTTTATTAAATTAGATGGTATTAATTTATTATTTATTATATATCCAGTATATCCTATATCTACTAGTGCTAAAGTTTCTAACTCTATATCTGTAATTTTAAGTCTTGTCAATATTTTTATAGTATTTAATTTTTTATCTTCATTACATATTACAGTAGAGTCGTCTTCTATATTTGTATAATAGTCTTCTATACTCATTAATTTTTCTTCTATTTCATATATTTGCTCTATTGTTGTTTCTTCATATTTTTTTTTCTTTCTCTGATTTTTGTATTCGTTTCTCTAATTCGTTTATTCTTGATTCTAAAGTTATTAGTCTTAAATTCGTAGTTTCACTATTTGTTTCTTTATATCCTTCTTCTATTTTTACTTTAATTTTTAAGACATTTTCTATACAAGTAATACATCTTTCTAGATAACATAGTTTACATTTAGCTCTTCTATCTTTACTTGAATACCATTTACATATAGCACATTGATTTATGTCCATTCCTTTATTTCTTTCAAACTCATGACTGCATCCTTTCGAAATATTTAACATTGCACCTGCTTGTAATTCATCTAGATTTAGATTTTCTAGTTCTAATTCAATTTTATTTATTAATTCATCTTTATCTGAGTCTGGTGAGTCTGACTGAGATTTTTTCATTGCCTCCATGCTTATTATGGAATATATATTTTCATTATCTGTTATATATTCATCTACATTTATTAGAGTTTCTTGAAAACCTTCAATTAGTTGTGAATTTCTTGTTCTATTATTATTTCGTTTAGGGCATATATTAACTAAATGTTCTACACTTTCACAGTCAAAACATTCTAATTTATTTTATAATTTCTATCTGTTTTATATTTTCTAACATGTCTGTTTTTATCCAGATATGATTTCCTATCTGATGATTTTCTAAGATAATAATTTCTTTTATTATAAGGTTTGTTATATGATGGTCTATATTTTTTATATTTTTTTCTTTTTGGGAGTATCTTTATCATAACTTTGAATGGTGTATATTATATTTTTACAAAAACTCATTTCTTTTTGTTTTAATTATTTTTGTATTTGTATATGTGTGCATTTTTCTGTTAGAATTTTCATTACATATTGTACTTTGTGGTCTATCGACCATTTAACATTAGAATTTTGTATTACTCCTTTTTTATACCATCTATCCTCTATTTCTCTCCCTAACATCCCTGATAATTTATTAAATAATTTCTTTTCTAAATCTTGGTCAAAAGAGTTTTCACTAATAGTGTAATAATAATAATAATAGTCTTTTAAAAAATTCTTTATATGAAACCAACTGATTATGCTTAACTGTTCTAATTTTATTAAAATATTTCTTTGCAATATTATTAATCCACTATTAGGGTCTTTTCCTGTTATTAAACTGTGTATCTTATTAATTGGAGATCATATATTACACTGCGAAGATAAACAACATAATACATTAATAGACTTAATAATAAACTTTAGTGAAAAGGCACAAGAAAATGATAAAAATATAATAAGAATTTTAGACATAATAGAAACTTCACAAAATAAACAAAAGAAAATCATAGAAAAAGTAAAACAAAACTTAGATTTCCTAAAGTCACAAGAATTAGAAATAGATAGAATGATTTAATTTTTAAATAATAAATTTAATATAGAAAAAATACCTACCAAAATAGAAATAGAAAAATTAATTAATACTATTACAGAAAAATTCAAAGAACTAGAAATAAAAACTATTCATTTAGTGTCAAAAATAACAGAACAAGTAAAAGAATTAACTAGGGAAATTAGTCAGCTAAAAACGACAATAGAAACACTTAAAGAAATCTCTCTTTCATGAACGATATAAACCCAATATATTCTAAAGCATTAAAAATCACAGTCAAATTTCAGCCTAATCCACAAGGATTTACAGATTACGTACCCAGGGGCGGCTCAATAAGTTTTGAGGCCTAAAGCCAAATGCTTAACAGAGGCCTTATTAAAAAAAGTTGATAACTCGATATATTTTTATTTTATTTTTTATATTTCAATATAATTGTCTTAATGCTTGAAACCGGAGAAAATACAAAAAGAAACAAAGAATGCACAATATAATTTCTTTGTTATAAAATAATTTCTTTTCTACTTTTAAATACGCAATATTTTTTAAAAATAAATATGAACCTATAAATCTATTATAGCTAAAGATTGAGTTTCATTTTTCTTTAACCAAAAATCTTGAGTTCGAGTTCTAGAATGAAACGAAATCTTTCTAGAAAATACTTCCCACTTTAATGGTCGTTAAGTGCACAAATTCAAATTAATTGAGCCACAATATAATTATCGAACATCGGATTAAAAACTAAAAAAATTGGGGCCCCAAATATTTTGGGGCCTAAAGCCTTTGCTTTAGTTGCTTCCCCCTATGGCCGGCCCTGTACGTACCCCAAAGTAAGTTGAACCAAATTATAATTGAACAAAATAATACTATTATTGCACTACTATTAGAAGTCAACACGAAAATAAAAAAATTATTAAAGACAAAGAGGTAAAAGCTAACATAGAAAATCCGAGAAATAAAGAGGTAGATGATTTAATAGAACAACTTAAAAAGGTGGAAACAACTCCCCAAAACAAAAAGCTAAAGTTAATTAGAAAATCACAACAACGGACATTTTTTCAAGTGAATCAAGAGCTATCGAAGAAAGACCAAGAGTGAGTTTTTCAGATAATTGAATAGGTAATAATGTAATAACAAGGCTTTTATCTAAATACAAACAAGAAGAAAATCAACAATTAGATGAAATAATAGACATAGACAAAGATATTCAATTCTTTCAATAAAATCAGTTAAAATTACTTAATTCAAAGACACTATATGACACTATTTATTTTTCAAACAATGCACAATTATATAGACATTATTGAGAAGAACAATTATCAGGAATAGAAAGTGATAAAGCAACTTTAAATCTAGTAAATCAAGAATCATTAAGAGAAATAAAATATGCAAGAATGAGCTTAATGCATATGAGATTAATAGTAATAGGTTTACACGAATTAACAAGAAAAACTTTAGGAACTAAAGTATTGGTCGTTATATATGATGATAGATGGTCAGATTTAAAGAAATCAATAATAGGATTAACTGAAGTAGATATGACAAATAATGGAGGAATATTTTATATAAGTCCTGATTTCATGATAAATAGAAAAGAATTTGAAAAGAATATTAAAATAAGAATACAAACTAAAGGATATGAAGAAATGAATAATGAAAATAACTTATTAATATGTATAGAGTTTATAGGAAAACTAGCTACACATAGTAATACTAATTTAAAATTAAAGTAAATGATGTGGTAGAAGTGATGGGAAATAAAGGAATTAAATTAATAAAACCTATTAAAATAAATTCAAGAGAATATGTTGAATTAGAATGGAACGTAGAGAAATTTAATGAGATAAAATATTAAGGTTAGAATCTCACCTAATGTATACAAATACTAAAGGAGAAACATCAATAAGGTTCACAGACTATAATTACACTATGCAAAGACAAATAGATGAAGAAATAGAAACAGAATTAGAATCAGGACTAATGAATATAGAAGTAATGCAAGATGAGTTTGAAGTAGATTTAGTTTTAGAAATAGCAAGAGAAAAATATAAAAAAACATACAAGTATAGCATTTAAATGTAAAGGATGTAAAATGACAGGACTAAATTTAGAAACCGCTGAAGAACATTTTAAGAAATGTGAATTAAGAGAAGATAATATAGGATATAGAGAATAAATTCTTCTGCAAACTAAATTAAATACTCTTGATAAAGTAATAGAAGAAATATATGATAGTGAAGAAGAAGACTGTCACGATCCGATTTCTCAGGTCATGATGGCACCTACTATAATCCACTAGTAAGTAAGCTAATCCGTAGTCCGGAACATCTAGTAATGGACTACCAATAGAAATGAAGAAGACAATGGAAAGGAATTTAAAAAAGAGACTAATATAGATTACAACCCCAAAACCTGGTGAAGTCAGTACAAGAGCTTCTAATACAACAAGAGTACAAAGTAAAAAACAGAGTCAATATATATACAAAGTTGTCTCTGAAATACAAAATAGAGATCAAACTAACAATAAGAGGGAGAACAGGAATACTCCAAACGTCAGAAGCTCACCCTAAATCTCCGATCCATAGCTGCTCTGCACGATACACACGTCAACGGTGAGAACTCGTAATATGATTTGCAGGCTGCAAAAGTGTAGTATGAGTACCAAACACGTGGCACTCAGTAGGTATAGACCGACTGAACTCCAAGGATAATGCAAGTATAAATAACAGGTAAATCAGGAACATAAACTACAGGCAACTATCTAGGAAACTAAGCATAATAATGCTAATGGAGCAATTAGGATAAACTATCCTATTCTAACAGCAACCAGGGACTAACATGTAATACGGTATATAGTAGTAATACAAGGCCAAAGGGTACATATACAATATGAATTATTAAGGAAAGAGAGGGATAAACGGTAATAATATATATATATATATATATATACATACACACACACACACACACATATAGGGCTAAACTCAAGGGTAATATCTTGAGGGAGCCAACCTAACATCTCGAGGGTCATAACCAATAAGAAAAGTTAATACTAGGATAAATGAGGTCTCTAACCGAAATGAGACTAATCATGAGATAATCTAACAAGCACGAATCTTACTGCAATAGCGAAAAGGAATCAGAAATGTACCGACAATCTCGGATACAAGTCCATACCATTCTGCCACGAACTAACCATAATAACTAACAACAAAGTAACCAGCTAGGCCGAACAAGCAATAACCTAATCGGGTCCCCATAAGTCCGGAAGGTTCAAGCAAGCACTCAACAATCAGTAACCATAGCTTATACCTATACAACCCCCCATAAGACTGATAGATATAAGCGCTAAACAATTATACTGGTGATAGGCGATGCATATGAATGAATAAATGCAACATAACTCGATAATACCATATCCAATCCGAGTGTTACAACATACTAAGTGTATACACCTCCTCCAGCTCAGTAGCTAGCAAAGGCAGGACCTACGGTAATTATCCTTCTCCGGCACTGTGGCTCACGGACGAAGGGGCTCATAGGGGACTCGGGATATCCAAACACATTGCCTGGTCCCGAACTAGGACTTCCAGTAACTATCATAATCAATCTACTCCGTCCTGTATCAGAGAGATATATAAGAATAATAAGTGCTTAGACTCAAACCGAGACTAAAAGAGTATAAATCTGCAAATTCATTGTCCGAGATCGAGTTCGGGACTAAATCGGCATAATAGTATGGAAAGGGTCAAAATCTCCCTCGACCGAAGTAAATAGTAGTGGTAAAAGAGTGGATTAATAATGGACCGAAATCAACCTCGATCAAATTTTCAAAATAGCATATTTAGTTCCAAAAGCTCATAATTCATTAAATAAGGTGGTACGATTCCCGTTGTAAAAGAATCTATTTTAAAAGTGAAAAGTGGGAATAATTTCCTTTTTAGAAAACAGTAGTAAAATCAAGGTTTTGGTTGGAATCGTACCACTAAATGAGCATAAATGCGCCTAAAAGTATGCATGCCATCACCAGTATCCAAACAATACAACCATAAGTGCCTAAGCACCTATAAACTAGAATCATGTCCCCTTTAAGGAAAAAATACTCGCCTGGAGTCCAACTGGTATCGTAACCACGACCTTGGGTCCAACCCTACATAATTAGCATGATAATAGTACCATAATCCAGGAAGCTACGATCCTAGAATCACTAAGTCAAAGGTACACTTTATAATAAAGGATCATTAACATTAATCTATGGTTAACATGTCTATAATCAAGGATAATAGGGTTCTATGGCTATAACAAGTATTCTATACTAAGGTTCGAGTCACATTTCTATCCCAAATTTCCTAAATAGGTTAAGTTATGGTATTACTAGGTATAAACCTATCCGACGATCCCTACCTAGCATGCAATCTATACATTACACCATCTTATAGAGAAAAGTAGACCGAAGCCTACCTCGAAGCTGAACCGCAATCTCAAACTACCCACGAATCACTCGCCTTTGCTCCATGATCCCGAAATATCGCCATGCTAGCAAATTAATAATCTACACATTAATAGGTGTAAAACGATACCCGTATTTCTATCTAAAGGCTCGGGTGGAAACTCGAGTCTAGAACGGGCCCGTGAGGCCTGTAAACAAAAACCAAAAATTAAATCCATCACGAGGTCCCTCGAAGATAAGGAATGTGTGCTCAAAAGTTGAGCACAAATGGAGTGCAAATCGGGGTTGAAATCAAGCTCTAAAGTTTGGGAATTTAAGACCTAAATTCTAGGAATTTACAATGAAAAAGGATAAAATTTGAAGGGGAAAATAATGGAAAATGACCTAGGAGTGTTGAACTAGTTTACCTTAGCTTCAATGAATGATTTCCCACACTTTCCCACATCCCAAACTCTCAAAAATAGAGGAAAAAGCCCTAGAAAAATGAGGAAAAATCGGGTGAAGAGGAGAGATTTATCACTGGCAGTTGCCGCTAAAGTGGTCGCTTGGCCGCTAAAGAGGCTACCACTAAAACAGAAATGACCGCTAAAGCGGCCTGTACAAAAAAGGTGAGTGGTCGCTAAAGCGGCACCCTGGACGCTAAAGCGACGTCCTCTTAAGCGGACAAGAAGCGCTAAAGAGGCCCTCAGCTATACATCCAAAGCCAATAAAGCGGCACAAGGTCGCTGAAGCAACTACCGCTAAAGCGGTAAGATGGTCGCTAAAGCGACCATGCCTCGGCTGGTTAGCATCGCTAAAGCGATGGCCTTGCCGCTAAAGCGGCTATTGCTTAAGCGGCTGCACCAGCAACTTGAGGCATCGGATTTTGCTTAAGTCAAAATGGACTCCGATTGGGTTCTTGGAATTCGTTCGGAACCCCGTGCGTGTAAATAAACTATGCTACCATATCAAATTCGATATTCCAGACTCAATGGAACCATTGAAATTTCCAACGGAGGTCATTTCGAAAAAATGTGGGCTCCACACCCATTGTTCCATTCAAATCAAATTCTACCCAATAACCCAAAATGAGTCTGAAAACCTCGGGACCCGGACAAAGGGTCCCCCTAGCCTAAATCAATGTTTCAGAGCTAATGACGCTGTTGGAATTCTCATCTGAGGTTGATTACTAGGAGTTTTTGTATGAGACCAATTCCTTAAAAGCAAAAGCTCTAAAATAGGGAATTGAGCCTATAATCCAAACTAATTGTTCGATAACTGAACCGACAGTTTTGGAAAGTCATTAATGACCTGTAGCCATTATGGGAAGGCTCAAAATGCTGAAAATGCATGAAAATCATGAAAACGACCTGGAGGGTCATTACAATATCTACTACTAAAAGGACTTTCGTTCGTAAAAAACAATGGATAAGAAGCACTCGAAAGCTTGAAGGGACTAGGTACTGGGCCCACATGCTCCGAGAAAGACTCCCCAGATAATCTTTAAGGAAAACCAACGCTTTCAAGGGATTTCACCAAAGGTATCCCCTTTTTACGAACTTCTTTACTTCACTTTCTAAATAGCCGCAAACTCAACCTCAACAACCAACTAGTCTCCAACTAAATCGAACACGATTGAAGCACGTAAACCTAAATGACGTCATACTGACATCACACCAAAACATGCACAATTAAGAAGATACTCAACCACAAACAATAGCCCAAGGCATGACTCATCCAACCAACTCCGAATTCCAAATCTAGCGTTCTCTTGTCTTTCCAAACCTGATTTTAACTCTAAGCTTCAGAGAATATCACCTAAGTCCTGTCCGCGTAATCACACCCAAAATCTCGAAAGACTGAAGCTGATCTACCAAAAATCCATACTGGCAAGCATGAGAATAAGTCCATAAGGTGCTACCTGGATACACAAATGGAGATGATCAAAGCCTGTGATCTCTTGCCAAAGCTACAGCTGGTCCAGATAACCCTCGAAACCAATAGTCATAAGTCTGAAGCACAAGCTCTCAAAACTGAACGATCCACTCCAGAATGCACCACCAACTGTCGGTGAAACCATGCTAAGTCCAAGTAGAATGTACTTCTTCCACTGCATAGATTTTCAAAAATTCTGACGAACACTGAGAACCAAGGTCAAGAGTAGTAGAAGTCAATACCATGTGTCAACGGACTATCCTCCTAGCATTTATCGAAGTCAATCTATCTGAATTGGAGGAAACTAAACCGTAGGCAAAGGTAGGCTTAGTTAGCCTGTCAACGAATGCTCAACTGAATCAAATCTCGGAATGGAGGTTACAACCAAGTTATACAATCCATAGCTGTAATTTTAACACCGAAGCTGAACTACTCGATCTCAACTATCCAAACTGATCCTGTGTACGAGTAAGCATCCATGCTCCAAAATCTATCACAACTTTCAAGAAGCCATTCAAGAGAGTCAAAATCCCAAAATTGAAGCCTACAAGTCTTCACGGATATCAAATACTCAAACCAATCTTCACGGACATCAAATACTCAAACCAATCTCACTATTAGAATTCCAGTATTTACCCAACGATTCCTGCAAGAGTTGAAACTGAAATGTTGTCGAAGAACATAATCATAACAGAGGAAAACCACCGGCTAAAGACACAAGCAATCAACTCCACATCTGCTGAAGGGCATAATTCATCAAGGCATAACCAAGAACACATCAAGACTGCGAAGACTACTTACGGTAGCCAAAACTCAAGCAACTCAGAAAATCTCGATCTTAGCTTGAATTTGGCCAAGCCAATACTCAATACATGGCGACGAATACTCATTCTCAACAGACATCCACTTTGGTAACCAATAACTGATACCCAAGAACATAACACCAAGGAGGAGCATTCCATGAAGTCATATTCAACCGAATAAATGCCGAAATGAGAAATTTTTGAATTTTCCCATTTAAACCAACCTTAATTCAACTGAACCATTAACCACATTGAATAAAGAATGGAATACCCATCTTAACACCAACACCAAGATCAAGACTACAACCAGGAAACAAATCAAAACAACAAACCTTAGAATTATCAATAATAAGAGCGAACTATAGAAAAAGATCGTCAAAGCCAGAATCACCGCCAAACCTTTCTTCACTCCCTCTCAAAATAGATCTAACTTTCCGACAGAGAAGGAAGACAACCAACCTTACCCCACTAAATGAGAGAGAACCAACCAACCGAGTTAGCCGTCTAAGCCAATGAATAAGAATCTCAAGGAAGGGGATTCTAACTAGATAATGCTAGTCTATCCGTCTATCAAGTAAGGATCAATCAACGTTAAAACAATGACAATAATAATAACCATCTAAAGTGCAGGTGGCACCTAAAGGAAAACCAACAACCATTACCACTCTACAATCACAACAAGGCCAATATGCCGAAGGAGAGGAACTTTAACCCAAATTCTACACCCCTAGGAAATTATAATATTGATCCACTGAATCCACTACTAAAAGAATTCATGTAGACAAATAAGCATAAATCTACACAAAGGCATACAACAATCAATATAGTAATCAAGGCATATAATCATCGACGGGTATGGCAACTTAAATTAAATAAAGACTAAAGGTAGAAAATCAAAGGTGCACCTATAATAATGGAGATCCAAAGTCACAGTACTGGCCTTCCCGAAGAAGTATGAATCTAAACACGCCCTAACCTGGACTGAGCGTCTGAATGACCAACTGGGACACTAACTGCACTACTTCTAATTGAAGGTGCCACAACTCTATGAGACTAATTTGGATGAGCTGAATGACTAATAATCCCATGCCGGGGACACTCTCTAGACCAGTGACCGGTCTCTCTACAGTCGTAACAAACACCTAAAGATCTAACTTGGCAAAAAAACATGACATGTCCCCAATTGGCTGACTAACTCGCGCTTGGGGCACTCCTTAGACCAATGACCAATCTCACCATAATTGAACCATGCCCCAGGGACCCTCTGATATACTATACCTGCTGACGCAGAATAACCAGCACAGCCTGACAACCTATACCAAATAACTCGTACTGCCTGGCCACCACGATCTATTTGAAGGCTACCTATTCTCTGAGGTGCTACCTGTACGAACCTGATAGGCTGCAACTGATGCTAACCTCCGCTGGGAGGATCTCGACCTACAGATGGAACACCACTAATACTATACTACTGGCATAGCCTCTTACCACTACCTCCATAGGTATCAATACTTCCCTCTATGTAGTCCTTGCATGATAAAAAACCTGAGAGAAAGCTGATTCAGCTGCTATCAAATGTTTCGCCACCAAGCGGAGTGGTAAAGTCAATCCTCTGATAAATCCACGCACAATCTCAAGCTCTGTAGGAAATAACATAGGAGTGCGTTTGGCCCACTCCAAAAACCCAATCTCATTCCCTAAAACTAACAAAAAACCTTGTTGAATACCAATTAACCCAGCTTTGGCCTGAAAACCACTCGATGTACCGGTATAATCTCTGGATGACACTGAAGATCCCTAATATCAATCTCTAACTCCCTAGTCTGACGCTGAGTTGAAACTCTGGTACCACGCACAGAAGTACCATCCGCAACTATCGACAACCTCGTGCTATCCATCTGGGAAAGAGTGTCGTCAAAGGAAGTTCTTAGAGGTTCATAGAAGTACGGAAAAACAATAAGGAGTCAAGAATAGAATTTCCTAAAAATGCCCTATAGCCTCCCAAAAATAGGATATAGACGTCTCTATATCGATCCGCAGGACTCTACTAGGCACCTAGCTCTTGTACCAACAACACCGATGAAACTATGCTCTGATACCAATTTGTCACGACTCAATTTCTCAAGTCATGATGGCACCTACTATAACCCATCAGTAAGTAAGCCAACCCGTAGTATAAAACAGCTAGTAACAGACTACAAATAGAAATGAAGAAAATAACGAAAAGGAATTTAATAAAAAGACTAATATAGATTAGAACCTCAAAACCTGGTGAAGTCAGTACAAGAGCTTCTAATACAACACGAGTAAAAAGTGAAAAACAGAGTCAATATATATACAAAGTTGTCTCTGAAATACAAAATAGAGATCAAACTAACAATATGAGACATAAAAGGAATACTCCAAATGTCAGGAGCTCACCCCAAATCTCCAATCCATAGCTGCTCTGCACGATGCACACGTCAATGGCGAGAACTCATACTATGATCTGCAGGCTGTAGAAGTGTAGTATGAGTACCAAACATGTGGTACTCAGTAGGCATTGACTGACTGAGCTCCTAAGATAATGCAAGTATAAATAATAGGTAAAGTAGGAATATAAACTATGGGCAACTGTCCAGGAACCTAAGCATAATAATAGTAATGGAGCAATAAGGATAAACTATCATATTCTAATAGTCACCAGGGACTAACATGTAATACCATATATCACTAGCCAATATACAAGTGAAGAGTGAAAGAAGGATATATAATAGTAATACAAGGCCAAAGGGAACATATACAATATGAATTATTAAGAAAATAGAGGGATATACTGTAATACCATATATATATATATATACACACACACACACATATATAGGGCAAACCTCAAGGTAATATCCTGAGGGAGCCAACCTAAAATCTCGAGGGTCATAACCAAGAAGGAAAGCTAATACTAGCATAAACGAGGTCTCTAACCGAAATGAGACTAATAATGTGATTATCTAACAAGCACGTATCTTACTGCAATAGAGAAAAGGAATCATAAACGTAATGACAATCTCGGATACTAGTCCATATCCATCCTACCACAAACTAACCATAATAACCGACAACAAAGTAACCAGCTAGGCCAAACAAGCAATAACCTAATCGGACCCCCATAAGCCCGAAAGGTTCAAGCAAGCACTCAGCAACCAGTAACCATAGCTTATACTTATACAATCCCCCATAAGACTGATAGATATAAGCGCCAAACAATTAAACTGGAGATAGGCGATGCATATGAATCAATAAATGCAACATAACTTGATAATACCATATCCATTCTGAGTGCCATAACATACCAAGTGTATACACCTCCTCCAACTCAGTAGCTCGCAAAGGTAGGACCTATGGAAACCATCCTTTTCCGACACTGTGTCTCACGGATGAAGGGGCCCATAGGGGACTTGAGATATCTGTATACACTGTCTGGTCCCGAACCAGGACTTCCAGTAACCATCATAATCAATCTATTCCGTCCAGTAGCAGAGAGATATATAAGTATAATAAGTGATTGGACTCAAACCGAGACTAAAAGAGTATAAATCTATAAATCCATTACCCGAGATCGAGGTCGAGACTAAATCGGCATAATAGTATGAAAAGGGTCGGAATCTCCCTCGACTGAAGTAAATAGTAGTGGTAAAAGAGTGGATTAATAATGGACCAGAATCAACCTCGGTCAAATTTTCAAAGCATATTTAGTTCCAAAGGTCATAATTCATTAAATAAGCTGGTACGATTCCCGTTGTAAAAGAATCCATTTTAAAAGTAAAAAGTAAAAATAATTCCCTTTTTAGAAAACAGTAGTAAAATCAAAGTTTTGTTTGGAATCGCACCACTAAATGAGCCTAAAAGTAGGCATGTCATAACCAGTATCCAAGCAATACAACCATAAGCGCCTAAGTGTCAAAAAACTAGAATTATTTCCCCTTTAAAGATAAATACTCACCGAGAGTCCAACAGGTATCGTAACCACGACCTTGGGCCCAACTCTACATAACTAGCATGATAATAGTATCATAATCTGGGAAGCTACGGTCCAAATCACTAAGTTGAAGGTAAACCTTATACTAAAGGAACCTTAACATTAATATATGGTTAACATGTCTATAATCAAGGATAATAGCATTTTATGGCCATAACGAGTATTCTATACTAAGGTTCAGGTGGTCACATTTCTATCCTAAATTCTCTAAATAGGTTAAGTTATGGTATTACTAGGTATAAACCTATTCGATAATCCCTACCTAGCATGCAATCTATACATTACACCATCTTATAGAGAAAAGTAGACTGAAGCCTACTTCGAAGTCGAACCGCAATCTCGAACCACCCATGAATCTCTCGCCTTTGCTCTATGATCCTAAAATGTCGCCATGCTATCAATTTAACAATCTACACATTAATAGGAGTAAAATGATACTCATATTGCTATATAAAAGTTTGGGTCAAACTCGAGTTGAAAACGGGCCCTTGGGGCCCGCAAATGAAATCCAAAAATTGAATCCGTCACGAGGTCCCTCGAAGGATAAGAAATGTGTGCTCAAAAGTTGAGCACAAATGGAGTGCAAATTGGGCTCAAATCAACCCCCAAAGTTTGGGAATTTAAGACCTAAATTCTAGAAAGTGACAATGAAAAAGGATGAAATTTGATGGGGAAAATAATGGAAAATGACCAAGGAGTGTTGAACTAGTTTACCTTAGCTACAATAGATGATTTACCACACTTTCCTACGTCCCAAACTCTCAAAAATGGAGGAAAAAGCCCAAGAGAAATGAGAGAAAATCAGGTGAAGAGGAGAGATTTATCACTAGCAGTTGTCGCTAAAGCGGTCACTTGGCCGCTAAAGTGGCTACCACTAAAACAGAAATGACCGCTAAAGTGGCCGGTGCAAAAAGAAGAGTAGCCACTAAAGTGGTACCTTGGACAGTAAAGTGATGTCCGCTCAAGCGTACAAGGAGCTCTAAAGCGGTCCTCAGCTATACAACCAAGGTCGATAAAGCGGCACAAGGTCGCTAAAGCGGTAAGATGGTCGCCAAAGAAACCATGCCTCGGCTGGTCAACATCGCCAAAGTGATGGCCTTGCCACTAGTGGCTATCACTCAAGTGGTTGCACCAGCAACTTGAGGCATCGGATTTTGCTTAGTCCAAATGGACTCCGATCGGGTTCTCAAGATTCGTTCGGAACACTGTGTGTGCAAAAAAACTATGCTAACTTACCAAATTTAACATTCTGGACTCAACGGAACCATCAAAATTTCCAATGGAATTCATTTCTACACAATGTGGCCCCCACACCCATAATTCCATTTAAACCAAATTCTACCCAATATCCCAAAATGAGTCTGAAAGCCTCGAGCCCCGGACCAAGGGTCCCCCTAGCCTAAAATCGAAGTTTCAGAGCTAACAACGCTGTCAAAAATCTCATTTGAGGCCGTTTACTAGGAGTTTTGGTTCGAGACCAATTCCTTAATAGCGAATGCTCCAAGTCAGGGAATTGAGCCTAAAATCCTAACGAACTGTCCGATAACCAAACCGACAGTTCCGATAAGTCATAAATGAATTCTAGCCACTATGAAGAGGCTCAAAATATTGAAAATGAATGAAAATCAAGAAAATGACCCGGAGGGTCATTACAAAGACCTACATTCAACAATAAGTGAAAGAATTTATGAAATCAACCAGTTTTAGTCCTTTTCAAAGAACTACTCATCAAAATACAATGGATATTAGCACGGGATATGTACGTAGAAGAAGGGTATATAGAGTAAATCCAAAAATAACTACAGAAAATATAAAATTCATGGGGAAAAGAATGCCAATAGAAGAACCAATTAGACTACAAGAAGAAGGAAATAAAGGTAAAATATTATATATAGCTGTACATGATCCACAAATGTGGAGCTCAGTTATAGACATTTGAAAAGGAATAGTAGTAGCAGATTATATAAAAACTTATCAAGATACTAATGCAGAAAGAATGTACAAATATATGAAAACCTTTTTAGGAGAATCAGCTAAAGCATTATGAGAAGCATATAAATCTGAATTTCCACAAGAATTTCAAGCTTTAGTAAACATGGGGGCAAGCCCATATAATTTTACAAATAAGATACATAGTTTAATAACAGGAGAAGACCCTAATAGTGGATTAATAATATTGCAAAGAAATGCTTTAATAAAATTAGAACAATTAAGCATAACCGGTTGGTTTCATATAAAGAATTTTTTAAAAGACTATTATTATTATTGTACTATTAGTGGAAACTCTTTTGACCAAGATTTAGAAAAGAAACTATTTAATAAATTATCAGGAGCGTTAGGAAGAGAAATAGAGGATAGATGGTATAAAAGAGAAAGAGTAATACAAAGTCCTAATGCTAAATGGTCGATAGGTCACAAAGTACAAAATGTAATGAAAACCCTAACAGAAAAATGCACACGTATACAAATACAAAAATAATTAAAATAAAAAAAAAATGAGTTTTTGTAAAACTATAATATACACCACTCAAAGTTATGATAAAGATACTCCCAAAAAGAAAAAATATAGAAAATATAGACCACCATATAACAAGACTTATAATAAAGAAATTATTATCTTAGAAAATCATCAGCTAGGAAATCATACTTGGATGAAAACAAACATGTTAGAAAATATAGAACAGATAGAAATTACAAAAATAAACTAGAATGTTTTACCTGTGGAAGCGTTGAACATTTAGCTCATATATGCCCTAAACGAAATAATAATAGAACAAGAAATTCACAACTAATAGAAAATTTTCAAGAAACTCTAATAAATGTAGATAAATATAAATCAGATAATAAAAGTATATATTCCATAATAAGCATGGAGGCAATGAAAAATTCTCAATCAGACTCATCAAACTCAGATAAAGATGAATTAATAAATGAAATAGGATTAGAACTAGAAAATCAAAATCTAGATGAACTATAAGCAAGTGCAATGGTAAATATTTCAGACAAATGATTCATGAGTTTGAAAGAAATAAAGGAATAGACAGTAATCAATGTGCTATATGGTATCCAAGCAAAGATAGAAGAGCTAAATGTAAACTATGTTATCTAGAAGGACGTATTACTTGTATAGGAAATATCATAAAAATTAAAGTAAAAATAGAAGAAGGATACAAAGAAAAAAATAGTGAAACTACGAATTTAAGACTAATATCTTTAGAATCAAGAATAAACGAACTAGAGAAACGAATACAAAAATTTGAGAAAGGAAAAAAGAAAGAATATGAAGAAACAACAACAGAGTAAATACATGAAATAGAAGAAGAATTAATGAGTGTAGAAAATTATTCTACAAATATAGAAGATTACTCTACTATAATATGTAACGAAGACAAAAAATTAAATACTATAAAAATACTTGCAAGAATTAAAATTGCAGATATAGAGATAGAAACTTTAACACTAGTAGATACAGGATGTATAATAAATAAAAAATTAATACCACCTAATTTAATAAAGATCTTAGAAAAACCAATTGCAGCAATGCAAATGGATGAAAAACATAATTTATACTATAATTATATATAAAAAAAATACAAATTAGTTTTATAAATACTTGTAAAGAATTCTATAAGCCAAGTTATAGAGTAGATAGAATATGGGTAAGAGATTTAATTATAAATGTACATTTCATAGTAGGATTAAATTTCATATTACGTAACAATGAAAGTTGTTTGGTTACAAGAGATGGGGTAATATTTTTTAAAAATATTACACATACACCAGTGCAAACACTAAAAACAAAAACTAAAAGTAGATACATAACTTCTTCCAATGACCAACAACCACCTATGACACCGCATAAAAATCTGCAAGAAAAACAAGAAAAATATTATAAAAATGATGCAGTGTCACGACCCAGTTTCTCAGGTCATGATGGCACTTACTATAACCCATCAGTAGGTAAGCCAACCCATAGTCCGGAACAGCTAGTAACGGACTACCCAAAAGGAATAAAGGGAAACAATGGAATAAATATAATAACAAGGCTAATATAATCCCAAAACCTGGTGGTGCCAGTACAAGAGCTTCTAATACATCAGGAGTACAAGTGAAATACAGGAAAAATGTATGTAGACAAGCCGTCTCTGACACAACATAGAGAACAGTATAACAATAAGAGGGAGAGTAGGGATACTCCAAACGTCGGGAGCTCACCCCAAATCTCCGATCCCTAGCTGCTCCGCACGATACACATATCAACGGCGATAACTCGTACTATAACCTGCAGGCTGCAAAAGTGTAGTATGAGTACCAACCACGTGGTACTCAGTAGGTAACGGCCGACTAAGCTCCAGAAATAATGCAAGCATAAATAACATGAAGGCATGAAAGTAACTACAGGCAACTATCCACGAAACTAGGCATCACAATGCTAATGAGGCAATAGAGATAACTATCCTATCCTGACAACATTCAGGAACTATAGTGCAATACCGTATATCACTAGCCAATATACAAATAAAGAGTGAAAGAAGGATATATAATAGTAGTACAAGGCCAAAGGATACATATACAATGTAAATAGATAAGGAAAGAGAGGGATACACGGTGATACCATACATATAAGTATACATATAGGGCTAACTCAAAGGTAACTACCTGAAGGAGTCAACCGAACATCTCAAGGTCTATAGCCCAGTAAATGAGCTAACACTAGCCTCATCAAGCCTATACCCAAAGGGTGACAAATCCTGGGGTAAACCAACCATAATGTAAGCTACCGAAAGGATAAAGGAATCAGAAATGTACCTCTAATATTAGGTACCAGTCCACAACCAACATGCCACGAACTAACCATAATAAACAATAATAAAGTAACCGGCTAGTCCGGGCAAAAAAGTACTTAACCGGAGCCCCATAAGCCCGAAAGGTTCACAGAACCACTCAGCAAACAGTAAACATAACCCGTACCTATACAGCCCCCCATAAGACTGATAGATACAGGCGCCAAACAACTATAGTGGTGATAGGCAATGCATATGAATGGATGAATGCAGCATAAATCGAAATGCCATAACCATGTTAGGGACACCGGACCCGAACCGGTTCCACAATCTCAAACCATACCATACCAAGTGTATATACCTCCTCCAGCTCACCTAGCTCGCAAAGGTAGGACCTATGGCGACCAAGCTTCTCCGGCTCGACGGCTCTAGGACGAAGGGGCCCCCTAGAGGATTCGGGAAAGTCCATATATATATATATATATATAAAATCAGTGCACGAACTCGAACCATGGCTAAAAGGATATAAATTCATAAATCCATTGCCCGAGATCATGCTCGGGACTAAATCATGTACAAAGGGTCGGAATATCCCTCGATCGAAGAAAATAGTAGTGGTAAGAAGAGTGGATAAATAATGGACCGGAATCATCCTCGACCGGAGTTCTAAAACATCATTTTTAGTTCCAAAATCTCATAATCTAGTAAATGAGGTGGTACGATGTCCATTATAAAATACCCTTTTAAAAGTGAAAAATGGGAATAAATCCCCTTTTTGAAAATAGTAGTAAAATCAAGGTTTTAGTCGGAATCGTACCACTAAATGAGCATGAATGCACCAGATAGTATGCATGCCATCACCAGTATCCAAACCACATAACCATAAGTGCCTAAGCGTCTTTAACTGATAATCTTACCCTTGCTAAAGGCAGAATACTCACCAAAGTCCAACTAGTCTCCTAATCACAGTCTTGGGCCCAATAGCATGTAACCAATATAAAAAGGTCTCATAACCCGGGCAACCACAATAATCCAGGCCATAAAACACCATAAGGATCTAATCGAGGAAGAACCTCCCGAATTGCTAAGTCAAATGGTAAGTCTCATACCAAAGGATCCTTAATCATCAGCTGTGGTTAACATGCTTATATTCAAGATGATAGGACTCTATGGACCTAACAAGTATTTACACTAGGGTTCGGGTCACATTTCTACCCCAAATTCCATAAAATAGGCTAAGTCATGCTATACTAGCCATAATTATATCCTATATTCGCTACCTAGCATGTAATCTATACTATACACAATCTCATAGAGAAAAGTAGACTGAAGCCTACCTCGATGCCGAGCCGCAATTCTTGAAGTGTCCACAAGTCGCTCGACCTTGATCCACAATTCTGAATCGATGTCACACTATCAAAATAATCATCTACACTTCATTACGAGTAAAATGATACCTATATTATAATATAAAACTCTGGCCCAAAATTGGGTCAATAATGGGCCCATGGGGCCCGCTAACGGAATCCCAAAGTTGAATCCGTCACGAGGTCTCTTGAAGGAAAAGAAGTGTGTGCTCAAATATTGAGCACAAATGGGACACAAATCGAGGCCCAAATCATCCTCTTAAGTTATGGATTTCTAAGACCTAAATTCTAAGAATTAACAAGGAAAAGAGCGGAATTCTATGAGGAAAACTAATGGGAATGATCAAGGGCCGTTAAAACAACTTACCTTAGCCTCAAGAATGAGTCCCCACAATTTCCCACGCTCCAAGTTCCAACAATGGCGGAAAAAGGGTTGTTGAATCGAAACTTTAATCGAAAATTGAGAAAATGACCTGGAGGGTCATTACATACAGATAAGGATATCTATTGTGAAAATAATACATATGAAGAAGAAGATAATGATAGAGATATATTAGATAAAGACTATACTCTGATAGAAGTAGAAACTGAATTTTATAATTTCAAGACAGGAAGAGAAAAAAAGGAGCAATAAAAAATCAACAAGACCTAGAAGAAATAACAGGGATACAAGATAAAATAAAAATAATAGGAGAAAAACCTTTAAAATATTGAAAAAATAATAAACAATGTGTAAACTAGATATCATAAATCCTGAGTATATAATAAAAAATGCCTCTATAGAAGCCACCAATCAAGACTTAAAAGACTTTACAGTTTAAATAAAAGAATTATTAGATTTAGAAGTAATTAGGAGATCTACTTCCAAGCATAGATCAGTTGCTTTTATGGTAAGAAATGACAGTGAAACAGTAAGAGGAAAAGCTAGAATAGTAATTAATTATAAAAAAAAACTCAATGATAATACTAGAACAAACAGATACAAATTACCTGACAAAAATGAATTAACAAATAGAATACAAGGGAAAAAAATATTTAGTAAATTTGATTGTAAATCAGGATATTGACAAGTAAAAATGCATGATGATAGTATAGAGTGAATTGCATTTACCTGTCCTGAAGGACATTCCGAATGACTAGTTATGCCATTTGGACTAAAAATGGCCCCTCCTATTTTTCAAAGAAAGATGGATAGTATATTTGGAGATTATAAAAGATTTGTAGTAGTATATGTAGATGACATTTTGGTATTTAGTAGAGACATTAGAGAATATTTAGATCATTTACAAACAATTTTCAAGTTATTCGTAGATAATGGAATAATAATTAGTAAAAAGAAGATGAAAGTAAAGCTCATATAAATATTTTAGGAGTAGTACTAGGAGATGGAAAAATTAGGTTACAACCTCATATAGCCAAAAAAGTTTTAGAAATGCCAGACAAATTAGATAACACAAAAGAACTACAAATAATTTTAGGATTAATAAATTATGCAAGAACTTTTATTAAAGACATAGAAAAAATTACAGAAACTCTATATGCCAAGATGGGAGCTAAAGGAAAAAAATATTTTAATAATGAGGACATGAAATTAGTACAAAAAATTGAAGAAAAAAAATAAAAAATGTCCCTGATTTAAACATACCACTAGAAAGCGATTATTTAATAATAGAAAAAGACGAAAGTTTTGAAGGATGGGGAGCAGTACTAAAAGTCAGGCCACATAAATAGAGTAGCAAAAGTGAAGAAAGAATTTGTGCCTACCAAAGTGAAAAATATAAAGAAAAAGAAAATATGAGTAGTATAGATGCAGAAATACTAGCTGTTATATATGGACTAAATAGTTTTAGGCAATATATTTTAAATAAAAAAGAAATACAAGTAAGAACTGATTGTGAAGCTATAGTTAAATTTCATCAAAAAATAAATGATAAAACAAGTCGTAGAAGAAGATGGTTAAATTTTATGGATACAATTACTACATATGAAAATATAGTTTTTGAATACATTAAAGGAAAAGACATTAATCTTGCGGATCAGTTAAGTAGACTAAATATACGTATTAATTAATATATTTATTTTTCAGCATGAGACCAACAATCCCCAAGCCCGCAGACAATGCAAAAGGCATGACCTCACCCTCAGACACATACGCCCAGACATTACTCGATAATACATATTTTAGACCACAAGCATGAACTTTAGAAAATAAAATTGAGAGAATGTATTTTGGAAAACATAATTTAATATTTTTTTCATCATCTAGTTTATCTTTTAGAATTTTACCAGAATGGATAATAAACAGAGAACAAATATGCTTAATAGATAACCTATGGAATGCTTTTAGTAAAAAAGACAATAAGTATTTTATAGCAGTCTTAAATGCTTTGTGTCAATATTTTACGGAGAAAAATAAAGATAAAAATGTAAATATTATGTAGTAGTTCATGGGAGAACAAATGATATTTTTCAGACTTGGATAGATGTAATGACCCTCCAGGTTATTTTCTCGATTTCCACACATTCCGGTGTTTCGAGCCTTCCCACAGGGGCTACATGTCATTTATGACTTGCCGAAACTATCGATTCGGTCATCGGATAGTTCATTTGGATTTTAGGCTCATTTTCCTGTTTTGGAGCTTTCGCTTTTAAGAAATTGGTCTTGAACAGAAAATGTTAGTAAACGATCTCAGATGGAAATTCTGACAGAGTCACCAGCTCTGGAACATTGATTTTAGTCTAGGGGGACCCTTGCTTCAGGTACCGAGGTTTCCAGACTCATTTTGGGCTATTAGGTAGATTTGATGAAAAATGAAACTATGGGTATGGGCCCCACATTTAATCAAAACGACCGCGGATGAAAGTTTTGATGGTTCCATTAAATCTGGAATGTCGAATTTGGTATGATATCATAGTTCGTTTGCACGCATGGGGTTCCGAACAAATCCCGAACACCCGATCGGAGTCCGTTTCGGACTAAGCAAAAATCTGGTGTGACCGCTAAAGCGGTCAAAGAGACGCTTTGGCGGTAATCGTTTTAGCGAACCTGAGCCGTATTAGCGAGCTTGGCTACTTGGCTGAGGTCCGCTTTAGCGATCAAGGTCCGCTGAAGCAGACGTCGCTTTAGCGTCCAGGTTTCACTTTAGCGGGGCCTCCGCCTTTCATTGTTCGACTGCTTTAGCAGTCATGTACCACTTTAGTGGTAGCTGCTTAAGTGGTCAAGTGACTGCTTTAGCGGTACCTGGGGGTTTTATATCCCCTTCTTCACTCTATTTTTCATTCATTTTCTCAACCCTTTTCTCCCATTTTTGAGAGCTTGGAAAGTGGAAAAGTGTGAGAAATTATTCATTGAAGCTAAGGTAAGATAGCCCAACACTCCTTGGTAATTTTCCCATTATTTTTCCCCGTTAAATTCCATCATTTTCCTTGTAAATTCTTAGAAATTAGGGCTTCAAATCCATAGTCTTTAGAGGCTAATTTGAACCCCAATTTGTGTCCCGTTTGTGCTAAACTTTTGAGGGCACATTCCTTGTCTTTGGGGAGATCTCGTGACAGATTCAATTTTGGATTTTGTTTGCGGGCTCGATCTTGACTCGAATTTTGACCCAATTTTTTATATATCAATATGGGTCTCGTTTTAATCGTATTGACATGTAGATGATTGTTTTGGTAGCGTGGTGCCATTTTGGGATCGTGGAGCAAAGTCGAGCGAATTGTGGACGATTCAAGACTTGCGGTTTGACATCGAGGTAGGCTTCGGTCTACTTTTCTCCATGAGATTATGTATAGTATAGTTTGCATGCTAGGTAGGGATGATAGGATATCCTTATGACTAGTATATCATGACTTAGTCTATTTAGGGATTTCGGCATAGAAATATGATCCGAACCTTAGCATTGGATACCCTTTATGGCCCTAGAATCCTATTACCCTTAATTATAAGTATGTTAATCATAGTTTGATATTAAGGATCCTTTAGTATAAGACTTACCATATTACTAAGCAAATTGGACAGTAGTTCCCAAGATTTTAGTGATATTATTAAACTAGTCTTGTATTGTTGGACCTGAGGCCATAGTTATGTTATCAGTTGGACTCCAGGTGAGCATTTTACCTTATAGAGGGCATGATTCTGGTTTATATATGCTTAGGCACTTATGGTTGTATTGTTTGAATACTGGTGATGGCATACATACTGTTAGGCGCATTCATGCTCCCTTAGTGGTACGATTCCAACCCCAAACCTTGATTTTACTACAGTTTTTCTAAAAAGGGATCTATTCCCACTTTTTACTTTTAAAATGGATTCTTTTATAATAGGAATCGTATCACTTTATTTAATGAAATGTGAGCTTTTGGAACTAAATATGATGTTTTGGAAATTAGGCCGAGATTGATTTCGGTCCACTACTATTCCACTCTTCTACCACTACTACTTACTCGGTCGAGAGAGATTCCAACCCTTTCTATGCTATTATGCTGATTTAGTCCTCAACTTGTTCTCAGGCAATAGATTTATGGACTTACACCTGATCTTAGGCGTATTTATACTCCTAAGTGTCATTATCTTTGCACTTTTAGTTTAGTTTTGAGGATAACTTGAGGTGCTTATTTAGTTGTAAAGTGTATATATGTGTATTTTTGTGTTAAAGTACATGTTTATAGTTTTCAAGGTGCATTTGAAATAAGTCAAGAGTCAAAAAGATCAAATAGAACTTAGAAGAGGAAACTAGTGTCGCTAGTTTGAGTTATGATTGTTCTAGTGTACTTTGATGAGATCTATTGTGTTGTATAGGCTTATGTTTGTTATGAAATATTTAGGTGACCAATTGAGGAGCTATGAAAGCTAAATCAAGCCTAAAAACAAGCCACAAGATGAAAAGGAACAAGGAACGAAAGCACGAGAAGGAACGGACGCAACCCCCACACCTTGGAGGGGGCCATACGTTGTACCTCGCAAAGCATGGGGGGGGGGGCATGCGCCTCACCTACCAAGGTGTGTGTGAGGGTGTGTTATGCACCATTTAGTGCACCATGCTACTGGTTTGTGAGTGCGATGAGCCACACGTCGCACCACCCCCAAATCCGACCCAAAGTTGGTTTTTAACTTATTTTTAAGTGAGGGTAAAGTTGTAAATGCATGGATTCATTTGGGGTACCTCATAGACGACCTAAAACACTATAAAAGGAGTACTTATACACATTATTTACATTTCATGGATTACACACGAATTGGAGAGCAAAGGAGACATCAAGGAGCTCAAACTAGGATTCTTTCTTCTTTTACTTTTCATTCTTGTAGTTTGAAGTTATGAACTCTTTTATGGAGATTGTTTGTATGAATCTGAGTGTATAAACACCCTCTTTATAGGGTTGAGGCTACAATATTATTTCTTAATTATGGTTTTACTATTGGTTAAAGTGTTTATCAAGTAATTAATTATTCTTGCATTCTTATTTTACTATTCTAAAGCATCACGAACTTTAGAATAAATTGTAGTTCCAAAATGAATTGAACATAGGATTTGAGGGGTGGAATTAAGAACGTAAGGTGTGTAGATCATGTTTTAATTATTAGATATTGATTGTTAAATGATGATTTTTGGTTAGGATAGTGATATACCTAAACGCCCCACTTGGTTAATGAAAAGGGAAGATAGTTTAATGCATTTGAATTAAGGACTCACATCCCCGCTCAATGATGTAGTTGTGAGATTAATTTGGATAGATGAATTAGAGGATGACCATTCCCAAGTAGAATATCAACCCCGTAGATCAACAATCACGATAAGCACCAACACCGACTAGAAACCATAGTTATGCATGAATGTGAAGTAATTGCCTCAACCCTGGAACTCTCTCTATATTATTTACAATCCGAATTTCATATCATTTTTATTTAAATTGTTTAGTTTCTAAAACTCATGTTGGTTACAATGCGTATTTGTTTAACTTTAATAGTAACACTATAATTAGATCATCTGCTAATCACCCAGTCCCTGTAGGATTGTTATTCGACTCGAAAGGGCCACTATATCACTTGCACGACCACGTACACTTACGTGTATGCTTGGGAGCGATAATACTCTTTTAGTCACGGTTTAAGTCTGTGCACTTATTATACTATGTACATTCCTTTGGTCACGATTTGAGTTCGTGCACTTATTACACTATATACACTCTTTTAGTCACATTTCGAGTCTGTGCACTTATATATATATATATATATATCCAGTTTTGGATGGAGTAGATTGATTATGATGGTTATTGGAAGTCCTAGTTCAGGATCAGGCAGTGTATACGGATATCCCAAATCTGTTATGGGTCCCTTCATACATGAGCCATAGTATCGGAGAAAGATGGTCGACGTAGGTTCTGCCTTTGCGAGCTACTGAGCTTAGTAGCTGTATACACCTATTACGTTATGGTACTTGGCACATTATGTCACTTGATTCGGGTATGATGGTTATGTTGCATTCACTCATTCATACGCATTGCCTATCACCAGTATGACTGTTTGGCGCTTATATCTATAAGCCTTATGGGGGGTTGTATAGGTATAAGCTATGATTGTTATTTTTTGAGTGCTTCCATGAATCTGTCGGGCTTATGAGGGGCCAGTTAGGTTATTATTTGTCTGGGCTAGCCGGTTACTTTATCATTGATTATTATGGTTAGTTCGTGTCATGATGATTATGGACGGGTACCTGAGATTGTCGGTACGTTTCTGTTTCCCTTCTTTATTTCAGTGAGTTACTTTATGGTTGAGTTACCTCATGCTTAGTCACATTTTTTGTTAGAGGCCTGACCATGCTAGTATTAGCTCCTTTACTTGGCTAAGACACTCGAGAAGTTCGGTTGACTCCCTTAGGTATTACCTTTGAGTTAGTACTATAGGTTTATTTGTATATATATACATATGGAATTACTGTATATCCCTATATTTCTTTGTCTATTCATATTGTATATGTATTCTTTGGCCGAGTATACTATTACCTATCCTTCTTTCACTCTTTAATGGTATATTGGCTAGTGATATACGGTATTGTACTTTAGTTCCTGAGCACTGTTAGAATAGGGTAGTTTACCCTTATTGTTCCATTAGCCTCATTATGCTCAGACTTCCTGGATAGTTGTCTGTAGTTACATTTATGCCTCACATGTTATTTTATGCTTACATTATTTATAAAGCTCAGTTGGTTGATGCCTACTGAGTACCACGTGTTTGGTACTCATACTACTCTTCTGCAGCCTGTATATAATAGTACGAGTTATCGCCGTTGTTGTGCGCATCATGCAAAGCATCTATGGATTGGGGACTTAGGGTGAGCTCCTAGCACTCGGAGTTGCTCCTACTCTCTCTCTTATCGATAGACTGATCTCTATGTTATATTCAGAGATATTTTTGTACATATATATTTATCTTGTATTTCACTTGTACTCCTGGTATATTAGTAGCTATTGTATTGGCTCCACCAGGTTTTGGGATTACATTAGCTCCTTTTTATTATATTTATTCCTTAGTTCTCTTTTTTTTTTTTTGGTAGTCTGTTACTAACTGTTTCGAACTATGAATTGGCTTTCCTACTGGTGGATTAAGAGTAGGTGTCATCATGACCTGAGAAATTGGGTCTTGACAAATTGGTATCAGATCTTAGGCTTATCGATGTTGTTGGTACAAGAGCTTAGTGTCTAGTAAAGTCCTGCGGATAGGTACGAAGACGTCTGTTTCCTATCTCAGGGAGGCTACAGGGCATTCTTAGGAAATTATATTCTTGACTCTTTGTCGTGTCTTCGTACTTCTGTGAACCTCTAAGTACTTCTTATAACTCCACTCTCTCCCAGATGGATCGTACGAGGTTGTCGATAGATGCGGACGGTACTTCTGCACGTGTGGCCACAGTTTTATTTCAACAATGGGCTAGGGAATTAGAGATTAATATAGAGGATCTTCAGCATCAGACAGATGTTATGGAGCCTGCCCAGGCTCCTATAGAGTTTGCGACCGCCTCAGCTTTTCAGGATTCAGTGTTAGAGATTTTGAGTCTTTTCATGAATGCTTCACAGTCAAGGGTATTGCCTGGTACATTGTGTGATTCTCAGGCTAGGGTTGGATTTATTGGTGTTCATCAGGGTTCCTTGTCTATTTCAGAGTATGAGATTAGGTTTCTCGAGTGGGCCAGTCAAACATCTATGATATGTGCTATTGAGCATGAGATAGTGTAGAGATTTAACAGAGGATTGGCTTTACCACTCTGCTTGGCAATGGAGCATTTAGTAGCAGTTGGGTCTACTTTTCTTCGGGTTGTTGAGCATGCAAGGGTCACAGAGATGGCATGTGTTGAGACCTATAGAGGTGGCGGTAAGAGGCCATGCCAGCAGTACAGTGTTAGTGGTATTTCATTTGGAGGTTGGGATCTTTAAATCCAAGATCAACATCATACGCAGCCTATTAGCCCGTTCAGGTAGCACCTCAGAGTATGGGTATCTCTCAGGTAGATCATGGTAGTGTTAGTGGACAGAGTTCAGGTCAGGCAGTATGATTGTTCGGTCTAAGTTTCCAGGCTGTAGGGACCGTTCTGGGTCAACAGGTATGGTACATCAGAGAGTCTCGGAGGCATGTTTTGATTGTGGAAAGATTGTTCATTGGTCTATGGAGTGCCCTAGGCACGAGTCAGTCAGCCAGTTAGGGTCATCTCGTGTTTCTCACCGGGTTAGAGCTTCAAGGGTTTGTTATGACTGTAAAGAGATTAGTCACTGGTCCAGAGAGTGTCCCCCGCTTGAGATTATTAGTTTTTCAACTCACCCAGATCAGTCTCATAGAGATGTGGCACCTTCAGTTAGAGGTAGTGCACTTAGTGCTTCATTTGATCGTTCAAACGCTCAGTTCGAGTTCGGACACACTCAAATTCGCACTCCTTCGAGCACGTCAGGACTATGACTTTGGATTTCCATCATATAGGTGTGATTTGACTTACTATCCTTTAGTTTCTATTTGGATGATGTTGGAGTTTTCATACCCATCGATTACTATATGCCTTGGTATTTTTATATTGGTTGTTAGACTCTTGGGTGTAGATTTCATGCATATGTGACTACCCCCGTAGATGATTCCTTTTAGTAGTGGATGAGTGGATCAGTATTGTGGGTTCCTTGGAGGTGTAGCATTTGGGTTCGTGTCCCATTTCCTTTGGCATATTGGCTTTATGATGGCCCTAGAGCGGTACTTTTATTGATTTTCATTTTTGGTAACACCTGCATCTTATGTTGTTCCTATCATATTCATTGCTTTGACATTGATTGACTCTTATTTGATAGATGGCTAGACTAGTGTTATTTAGTTAGCATTTTTCTCTCCTTGCCATTCTTGCCTGTTTGTCTTAGAACATAGATCGGTTGCTTTTCCCTCTTGTTAATGAGGTTAGATCAGTTACGGAGAGGAAGTAAAGGTAAGTTTAGCCTTTCATAGCTTTGTTATGATTTTAGCATTAGTGGTCTTCCTCCATAGCTCGTCCTTATTAATTATGCATTTGAGATTAGTTTTTCGGATTAGGATAGTTCATTGCCCGATAGTGGTTTTAACCTTGATGTCGGTATTAAGTTAGAATTGGCAATTTGGTCCTATTGCCCGTTTTGGAAGTTGGAAAGTCTAGGTCTGGCTTTCTGAATTATTGAGTTCATCTCCTGGTGATTGTTTTTATCTTGGTATTGGTGTGGAGTTGGATACTCCGTTCTTCCTACGATGTGGTTCATGGATCATCCAAGTTAAAGTTGGTATAAATTGGGAGATTTCCAAAAAAATTTCATCTTGGTACTTGTTCGGCCTTATATGACTTAATGATATGCTTCTGCTTTGTGATATGCACTTGGACATCAGTTATTGGTAATTAAAGCAGACGTCTGTTGAGAATGAGTATTTATTGCCATGTTTTGGGTACTGGTTTGACCAGATTCAGGCTAAGTTTATATTTTCGGGCTTCCTTTAGATTCGGGTGCCTTTAGTGCTTTTTGCACCTTTGGTGAGTGCTTGGTTATGCCTCGATGCATTATGCCCTTTAGCCAATGTGGACTTGGCTCCTTGTATGTTCAACTTGTGCTCTTTCTCCGTCATGACTATGTCCTCGGCGACATTACAGTTTCAGCCCTAGCGAGGACCATTGAGTATATGCACAATTTCTGATAGTGAGATGGATTTGGATATTTGACCCTAGTGAAGGCTTGTTGACTCCAGTTTTTGAGTATGATGCCTTCGGATGTTGGCTTGGGAGTTATGATAGATTTTGGCATGTGGATGCTTACTCGTCAATAGGATCAGCTTGGATGATTGAGTTTGAGTAGTTCGGCTTTGGTGCTAAGATTATAGCTATGGATTGCATAGCTTGGGTGCAGTCTCCATTTCCAGATTCGCTTCAGTTGAGCATTTATTTATAGGCTGACTAAGCCTACTCTGTGCCTACCAGCCCTGTCTTCTTTAATTCAGATGGATTATACTTGATAGATACTCGAAGATTGGTCCATCGGCACATGGTATTAGTTGGTACCGCAGTTTACCTCGATTCCCAGTTTTCTTCAGGAATGTTTAATGCCTACTCAGCGTAAGAAGTGTACTCGACTTTGATCTAACATGGTTTCACCCACAGTTGGTGGGGTGTATTGGAGTGGATCATTCAGTTTTATGAGTCGGTGCTTCGGACTCCTGACTATCAGTTTCGAGGGTCATTCGGACCAGTTGTAGCCGTGGCTAAAGATCGCAGGCTTTTATCATCTCCATTTATGTGTCCAGGTAGCACCTTATGGGCTTATTCTTATGCTTGCCATTATGGATTTACAGTATACCAGCTTCAGTCTTTCAATACCAGTATGATGTGAATGTGCAGACAGGACTCGGATGATATTTTGTATGGTTCTGAGTAGGTAGCAGGTTTGGAAAGGCAAAAAAAGGTTAGATTTGAAATTGGAGTTGGTTGCATGATTCATGCCTTGGTTTGCCTTTGGATTGGCTGAGTTACTACCTGGTTAGGCTTGTATTGGTGTGTTGTCAGTATGTTGTGGTCTGGATTTATGTGCATCAGTCGTTCGTGGTTCAGTTGAAGGCCAATTGGTTGTTGAAGTTGAGTTTTGGGGGGTCTTGGGAAAGTGAAGTAAGGAAGTTGGTTGAAAAAGGGATACCTTTGGAAAAATCCCTTGGAAGCATTATCTCTTCTTTGAGGTTGTCTGGGGAGTCATGCTCAGGGCATGCGGGCCCATTACCTTGTCCTTTCTAGCTTTCGGGCTCGTTCTATCCATTGACTTTCGCGGACGATAGTCCTTTTAGTAGTGGATATTCTAATGACCCTCCAGGTCATTTTCTTGATTTCTATGTATTCTGGCTTTTTAAGAATTTCCAAAGCGGCTACATGTCATTTATGACTTGCCGGAACTATCGATTCGGTCATTGGATAGTTCGTTTGGATTTTAGGCTCATTTCCCTGTTTTGGAGCTTTCGCTTTTAAGAAATTGGTCTCGAACCAAAAATGCTAGTAAACAATCTCAGATGGAAATTCTGACAGCACCATCAGCTCTAGAATGTTGATTTTAGGCTAGGGGGACCCTTGCTTCAGGTCCCGAGGCTTCCAGACTCATTTTGGGCTATTAGGTAGATTTGATGAAAAATTATGGGTGTGGGGCCCACATTTAATCAAAATAACCTCGGATGAAACTTTTGATGGTTCCATTGAGTCTGAAATGTCAAATTTGGTATGGTAGCATAGTTGGTTTCTACGCACGGGATTCCGAACGAATTTCGAACACCCGATATCTGGTGTGACCGCTAAAGCGGTCAAAGAGCCTCTTTAGCGGTAATCGCTTTAGCGGCCTTGGCTACTTGGTTGAGGTCCACTTTAGCGGTCAAGGTTCACATAAGTGGACGTCGCTTTAGCGGCTAAGTTCCTTTTTAGCGGCCTCCATGATTCTTTGCCCGACCACTTTAGTGCGCTTAAGCCACCAAGTGACCGCTTTAGCAGTACCTGGGGGTTTTATATCCCCTTCTTCACCCGACTTTTCATTCATTTTCTCAACCCTTTTCTCCCATTTTTGAGATCTTGGAAAGTGGAAAAGTGTGGGAAATCATCCATTAAAGCTAAGGTAAGATAGCCCAACACTCCTTGGTCGTTTTCCATTATTTTTCCCCGTTAAATTCCATCATTTTCCTTGTAAATTCTTAGAAATTAGGGCTTCAAATCCATAGTCTTTAGAGGCTAATTTGAACCCCAATTTGTGTCCCATTTGTGCTAAACTTTTGAGCGCACATTCCTTGTCTTTGGGGAGATCTCGTGACAGATTCAATTTTGGATTTTGTTTGCGGGCTCGATCTTGACCCGAATTTTGACCCAACTTTTTATATATCAATATGGGTCTCGTTTTAATTGTATTGACATGTAGATGATTGTTTTGGTAGTGTGGTGGAATTTTGGGATCGTGGAGCAAAGTCGAGCGAATTGTGGACGATTCAAGACTTGCGGTTCGACATCGAGGTAGGCTTCGGTCTACTTTTCTCTATGAGATTATGTATAGTATAGTTTGCATGCTAGGTAGGGATGATAGGATATCCTTATGACTAGTATATCATGACTTAGTCTATTTAGGGATTTAAGGATAAAAATGTGATCTGAACCTTAGTATAAGCATGTTAATCATAGTTTGATATTAGGATCCTTTAGTATAAGACTCAAGATATTACTAAGTAAATTGGACAGTAGTTTCCCAGATTTTAGTGATATTATTACACTAGTCCTGTACTGTTGGGCCTGAGGCCGTGGTTATGATACCAGTTGGACTCCAAGTGAGCATTTTACCCATACAGAGGGCATAATTTTGGTTTATAGACGCTTAGGCGCTTATGGTTGTATTGTTTGGATACTGGTGATGGCATGCATACTGTTAGGCGCGTTCATGCTCACTTAGTGGTTCGATTCCAACCTCAAACCTTGATTTTGCTACTGTTTTTCTAAAAAGGAAACTATTCCCACTTTTCACTTTTAAAATGGATTCTTTTATAATGGGAATCGTACCACCTTATTTAATGAAATGTGAGCTTTTGGAACTAAATATGATGTTTTGAAAATTAGACCGAGATTGATTGTGGTCCACTACTATTCCACTCTTTTATCACTACTACTTACTCAATCGAGAGAGATTTCTACCCTTTCTACGTTATTTTGCCAATTTAGTCCCGAACTTGATCACGGGTAACGAATTTATGGACTTACACTCCTTTAGTCACAGTTTGAGTCCGTGCACTTATTATACTATGTACATTCCTTTAGTCACGGTTTGAGTCCGTGCACTTATTACACTATGTACACTCTTTTAGTCACGATTTGAGTTTTACACTATATATATATATATATATATATATATATATATATATCTGGTTTTGGATGGAGTAGATTGATTATGATGGTTATTGAAAGTCCTGGCTCGGGACCAGGTAGTGTATACAGATATTTCGAATCCCTTATGGGTCCCTTTGTCTATAAGCCGTAGTGTCCGAGAAGGATGGTCGTTGTAAGTCCTTCCTTTGCGAGCTACTGAGTTGAGTAGGTGTATACACCGATTACGTTATGGTACTTGGCATATTATGGCACTTGGTTCGGTGTTTATGGTTATGTTGCATTCACTCATTCATAGGCATTGCCTATCACCAATATGAGCATTTGGCGCTTATATCTATTGGCCTTATGGGGGGTTGTATAGGTATAAGCTATGATTGTTGCTTTTTGAGTGCTTCCGTGAACCTGCCGGGCTTATGGGGGCCCGGTTAGGTTATTGTTTGTCCGGGATAATCGGTTACTTTATTGTTGATTATTATGGTTAGTTTGTGGGAGGATGATTATGGACTGGTACCTGAGATTGTCGGTACGTTTCTATTTTCCTTCTTTATTTCGGTGAGTTACTTTATGGTTGAGTTACCTCATGCTTAGTCACATTTTAGTTAGAAGCCTGATTATGTTAGTATTAGCTCCCTTACTTGGCTAAGACCCTCGAGAGGTTAGGTTGACTCCCTCAGGTTATTACCTTTGAGTTAGTACTATAGGTTTATTATATATATATACATATGGTATTACTGTATATCCCTCTCTTTCTTTGTTTATTCATATTGTATATGTATTCTTTGGCCTAGTATACTATTACCTATCCTTCTTTCACTCTTCATTGAAATATTGGCTAGTGATATACGGTATTGTACTTTAGCTCCTGAGCACTGTTAGAATAAGGTAGTTTACCCTTAGTGCGCCATTAGCCTCATTATGCTCAGTCTTCCTGGATAGTTACCTGTAGTAATATTCATGCCTTACATGTTATTTTATGCTTACATTATTTTTGGAGCTTAGTGGGTCGATCCCTACTGAGTACTATGTGTTTGGTACTCATACTACACTTCTACAGCCTGCAGATCATAGTACGAGTTATCACCATTGATGTGTGCATCGTGTGGAGCAACTATAGATCGGGGACTTAAGGTAAGCTCTTGAGGCTCGGAGTTGCTCCTACTCTCTCTCTTGTTGTTAGACTGATATCTACGTTGTATTCAGAGACATCTTTGTACATATATATTTATCCTGTACTTCACTTGTACTCCTGATGTATTAGAAGCTCTTGTACTGGCTCCACCAGTTTTTGGAATTATATTAGCCTTTTTATTATATTTATTCCTCAATTCTCCTTATTTCTCTTGGTAGTCTGTTACTAGCTGTTTCGGGCTACGGGTTGGCTTACCTACTGGTGGGTTAAGAGTAGATGCCATCATGACCTGAGAAATTGGGTCGTGACAATAGAAGTTTTAAATTCGATAAAAGGTTTTGAAAAACCTCTTTTTAAAGGTTTTAATGATTTTACTGAAGCACTAAACTATGCTAGAAGTATATTAGGACCAAATTACTATATTTCTCCTACCCTTAGACAAAATTCAGATAAAATATCCAGTATAATATCCAAAAAAATACAAACAAGATAATCTTTTGTGATCATTATTCATCAATGACTGAGGCATTCAAGAGGCTGAACCAGAAAAATGAAGCCCTGATTCAAGAAAAAGCTAGACTCATTGAAAAAGTGAGAATACTAGAAGATAGACTCAACTCTATAAAAATAGAGACATATCAAACTCAGACACAAATATTTTGTGACTCTCAGCCCCAGAGTTCTCCATTTCAAAATAAAATGGATGACACGCGTGTGCATTCCGCAATGAATACCGTAAGATCCACTATGTCAGATAGGGACACAGCTAGTCCGACTCAAACGGTAACCGATAAAGACATATCAAATCCGTTAATGACAGTCACTTTGCCAAAAAATGAAAATGCATACCCAAAAATAGGAAGAATACTCCCAGAGACTATAGTAAAAGGAGAATCATCTTCAAAGAAAAGAATGATAAAATTAAAAAAGAAAAAGAAAGACTAGATGAAAAAATTAATCGAGCAGACTCTTAAACAATTTCTTCAAACCAATATAGAAAACCAAATAGCTCAACCACCTATTCAAGACAAACAAGAATATGTAAACAAAGAAGAAGAAACAGTAGATGAATCAAAAGACAACAATATTCATAATGACGACAACTATGACTCCGAAATGAGCTTCGAGTCAGTAGCACTGCACAATTTGTACACGTAGAAAATACTATCAGAAGGCATGTGAAGAAAGAAAGAAAGACACCATGTTTGGTGGACATAAAGCAAGTTTTGATATAAAGGTTGGAAGGAGACAAAGACTTTTTTCAAAACATTTGAAAGACCTAAGTGGAGCATTATGAAAGATTCTTCTCCATTACTCTTAAGAAGACAAATAAAAATTTGAAGTCCTAATTTCAAGTTTGGAGAAATCTATAAATAGAAGCAGTCCAAGAATTCACAAGACCGAGTTGTAAGAAGAGAAAATTTATAGCCAAGAAAATCCTTCCAAAAATCCTCATATTCCTCTTCCTTTTCATCTATCATCCATCCAAATATTTCCTTGTATCCCCTATCTAAACCTTGTATTATAAACTCCCAGTAAAATAAGTCAAGTCCTTTTAATAAACTAGTGTGTAAGGAGTCTTTTAGGGGTTCCCAAAAGGGAAACCTCTCTCCGTCTTAAGTTGTGTAAGTATTTTTATTTAGCTACTATATTTTTGTATTATTCTCTCATATTATGTATGTTTATATGTAATACATATCTTTTCATTTATATGTTTTATAAAAATTATTACCCTTAGTATATGTGTTGATACCCAATTTTGGACCGACATTTTTAAAATAAATATTTTTTGTGCTTTTTATTTGTTAAAGAGCATAAAAATCAATTTTTATATATTTTGTACATATTTTGTTTCAATTTAACACAAGTTATTGATAATTATCTTTTTTCTTGAAAATATTAGTATATTTATCAATTTATTATAATTTTTAATTATTGACTGCCACTGATTTTTTACACAATCGTTTTTATAAATAAATGTTGTTTGAGTTTTATTAATCATCAATTTTATTTTAAACTCAGAACATATTTTTATGTGACATTAAATATATTTGTTAATTTACTTTTTATTATAGTCCGTTAATTTATAAAAGACGGAGAAGATATTTTTTGCATAGATAAGTTAAATATCCATACTTTTGGATAAGTTCAAATAGTCATTGTTTTGGATGACTCATGATTTTGGATAGCCCATGGTTTTGAGGTATTAAGCACATGGTTTTGCTTCACAATTAATGGTGGTGGAAATTTCCAAATTAGGGTAAATAAATTCTTTTTCATTTTTGGCCTAAGCCGCCAACCTCTTCCCTTTCATTTTTTCGGTGACCACCACCACCGGACCACAAACCCCTTCACCGGAATCCAACTCCGGTGACCTCTCCTCCACCACAACACAACAACATCATCGCACAACCACTCCCCTCACGTCACCGTCTTCCCTTTTTCCGTTACTGTTTCAACCCCATCGGAGCTCCGACGGAGTACAACCGTTCACCCACCACAAAAACCTCAATGTCCAGTCACACAAACCCAACCACCACCACCAGTGAACTCACTGTTTCAGCCATGGATCCAGCTAAACAACACCGGCATACCCCGATGAAGCTCCGGCGAGACCAGATCTATTCGGATCTGTGTTTTCCAACAACATCCATTAAGACCGATGGAGTGCAGCTCCACAACGACGCCACTCCAGTGAAAAACGACCCCAACCTCGCATTCCGATCAACCAAACGGTCATGAGCGAGCTCTAAGCTCCAAGCCCCGACAAACATCACTGTTCTCTCCGTCTTAGGTATATTCTACTATGATTTCATCATTGAGTTGTTCGTTTCTCTATTTGTTAATGTTTGGCTTTGTTTGGTTATAACTTTTGTCAATGTCTAATTGTTGCTTTGGTTTATATTTTAATGTGGCTACTGCTTTTGTCTTAGACTGACCTTGCACCCTTCCATGACTTTTCTTTTCTTTTTTCTTTTTAACTTTGGTTATTTACTATTATCGTGTTGTTGATATTGTTATTTTTATTACCTTTTGTTTTGATTGTTTACTGTTACCAAGTTGTTGATATTGTTATTTACTTTGATTATTCTTTGTTATTATGTTGTTATTACTTGTTATGGATGTTGCTTTGATTATCCTTTGTTACTTTCATTTGTATTGTTATTTTCATTATGCTTATTATTGATGTTGGTTTTGATTACTCATTGTTACTTTATTCATGGTCCTTTTTGTGATTTTTGGATATTTTAGTATCGATAATGAACTTAATATTTGGCCAATGATAAAATCTCTCCGTCGAATTTTTGAGGCCTCCCCATTATAAAAGACGGATTTTATTTAAAGTTCAATTATTTTTAAGTTTAATTATTTGTCAAGTTTATTTTATTTTAAGTTCAATTATTTTATTTCAAGTATTAATATACTTGGCCGATGAAGAAATTTTCATCGATTTCAAAGGCCTCCCATGTATATAAGATGGGTTTTACTTTTGTTTATTATTTCTTTGATTTATTTTGATTCATATTTTTTCATTACTAATACTTTTACCAAGTGTTTTTACAGGTATATGGAGCTTCTTCCCAAAGAAGACACTCGAATTCAAAATTCGAGAATCATTTTGAGTTATTTATTGTAATTATCATTTTATTTAACGGTAGGCAAATATTAGGCCGCATTCGTTATTCTTTCTTTACTTTATTTTATACATGTTTTTTTTTTTTATACGTGCAAATGATTTTTTATCTCCTCCTCAATTGAAAAAATGAGTTCAGCCGGGACCCACCTTTGTGGATTTCGAAGGGTGCCTAACACCTTCCCTTTGAAATAACTTGAACCCTTACCTAGAATCTAATTGGTTTCGCAGACTAATTTTTCTTTAATTTAATTAATTGGTTTCCTAGTTTTCCTAAAATTAGGTGGCGACTCTCTAAAATTCTTTTAAATAATTATTAATTGATTTTTGAGTCCCGAAGTTGCGCCTTATGAAAATAGGGATAGCGACAGAATGGCGACTCTGCTGGGGAGTATGAGGTTCTAACCATTATGAGTTCACTTTTTCAATTGAGGAGTTTTTACTTTTTAGTGTTGTCTTGTATATTTTGTAGATTATTCGTATCTTGTTTATATTGATTACATTTACTCATTATTTGTTAAAATTTTCATAATATATTGACTGTTGCATTTTCATGGCATTTTCCGCCTCCCTGGCAAAACATTAGGCATTAGGAAAAAGGGCGGTTATGCGGGTATCTGCACCCGTCCTTTAGTATAACACCTTATCTTTCTTTGAACCACCAAGTGAAGTAGTTGATTCGAGTCGGTCAACAGTCACTTGGTGTGTTACCCCGATAAGTCCATTTTGGGTTCTCAGTCAATTCGAACAAACCACTCTAGTCAACTAAGATAGAGCGAAATCAAATCCTCTTGAATAGGCATTATGACCTAAGTGATCCGATGCCCAAGGTGTATCGGGTCTATTAGTAAGACCACCTTGTGTCGAAAAGGGCCTCCGATCCGAAAAGACAATCATCTCTTATGTGTTTAACTTGAAGGATGTGATGCCAATGTGTACGGACCATTGTCCCTTGGGGTAGGAAATATTTAGGTAGTTGCTTGGTTTGAAGATCTTCAACCGAAAGGCTTTCGGAGTTTCAAAATATTCGAGATTGAAGAAACTTTTCACGGCAGCCTAGTTTAGGATTGTGCCCCTGCGTGGG
Source organism: Capsicum rhomboideum (assembly GCA_031232105.1). Classification (NCBI taxonomy): domain Eukaryota; kingdom Viridiplantae; phylum Streptophyta; class Magnoliopsida; order Solanales; family Solanaceae; genus Capsicum; species Capsicum rhomboideum. Next base: position 53,760,421 of record CP124717.1, read on the forward strand.
ACTGACATTTTTTTTGAACATTCTCTTCCCTCATTTTGTATCCCCATTTGATTTATTCATAAATTTGTATAAAATTTTGGGGGTGATGGAACGTTCACAAATGGCATATGCATCCTTCAATCGTTAGGCTTACCTTTAGCTCAAAAGGTCACATGCATGATAGGACGCGTTATATGTTATCTATATCCTATAGTACATGGTTTGCTTCATCGATGTTTGTGTGATTGCATGTTTAATGCACATGTTTTGCTTTAAACATGACTCGTCCGAATTTTAGAACATTGTTGGGCGAATAAACTCAAAATGTGAGTCTTCCTAAAGCATGTTTCAAAAGTTGATCCTCAAATTTATTCAAAATCGATAGGTCTCTACTTTATAACATTTCAAAAAGAGGGTCGTCGTTCAATTCACATTGACCACGTCAATGTTTTCAAATATCCAATCGTGGCCGATTAACCAAATGTCCATCACTTTCAAATAATTTTTCAATAGATACAAATCAGAAAGTCAGTTTGCGTTCAATCTTCGAGTCTTCATATCTTTCCTCAAAAAGCATGGTACATGTTGCTTCTTCTAACAAAAGTCCCAAAACCCGTCAAAAGGTCAAAATCGTGTCCATTCAACCAACTCTTTGAGGTGCCTCTTTGTTCGAATTTTGGATAAGTCTATTGTTTAAAGCAAAACAAGTATTTTCTGCTTTATATTATCTTGGGTTAATTATTGTGATCAACAAACTAACATTTTACCTTTTGAGTTATTCTTCTTTCTTAGAGAGGCTGATTTGTGTTGGTAATCAATGATCGAAGCGAAGCAGTTTCAAAAAACCATTTCAACATGGAAGCCAGTTCAATCAACACCATCTCTAATGCGCCTGTCGCAACCGAGTCTACCACTTCAACAAAGTCAGAATCATACTTGGAAGTCATTACCCATCTTGAAAAACAAGTGGTTGAACTAAGGTCTATGATAATGCAAAACAATGCATCTTCTCAGCTCTTACCAAGCATGAACACAGTTCTTGATGTTTATCAAGAAGGGCCTATGCCACTTCCGAATGAAGTTGACCAGAGAAATCACTTCACCACTCCTCCACAAATTCAAGATACTCCGCGCATTCATGCTCTCCTTGTGAAAGCATTTGCTTCCCCATATGGTCAGAATGTATCAATGACACTCCACTTGTGCATACTTATGTTGCTGCACGGATTCAACGACTGAGTCGTCTAAATACGGATCCTTATGGTGAGACTGAAAGAGATGCCGAAATTAGTAATGGATAGGAAGCTCAAAGAATTAGAAGATGTGGTGAAAGATCATTCTAAGGTCAATAACAATCAGAATGCAAAGTATGAAGAGCAATGCAAGCTTCCCAAATCAGAGTTGCCACTGGGCTACAAGATTTCAGAGTTCGAAAAATTTGATGGGTTAGGGAACCCTTACTCTCATTTGGTAGCTTATTGTGGGAAATTGATTGGTGTAGGGGAGAACGAAAGGATAAGAATCAAATTGTTCAGTCAAAGCTTAAGTGGCAAAGCATTAAAGTGGTATTCTAAGCAAGATGTGACCAAATGGCATACATGGGACGATTTGGCAAAAGCTTTTATGGACCAACACAGGTTACATGCTGAGATCACACATGATAGAATCTCAATCAGTAAGCTTAAGCAAAATGCCTTTGAACTCTTTCGAGAATATGCTATACGGTGGAGGAAAGAAGCATATAAGGTGCACCTGCCCATGGATGAACAAGAGATGATCACCCACTTCATTCAAGCACAAGACTCAGACTACTATGAAAGATTGTTTGTGATGGACTCAGAAACCTTCAATGAAGTTATCAAAGTAGGGGAAAGAATCGAAGATGGCCTCAAGACTGGAAAAATAACAAGTTTGGCAACATTACAATCCCCTAAAAAGGCCTTTCAAGTTGGCTCTCTCGAGAATAAAAAGGGAAAAGAGAAAGAGATTGTGGGATCAATGACGCGAGGAGGTATGCCATATCATCAACGATCGTCCCAGTATCAGCCCAATACTCAGTATAGACAATATTCTCCATGCCTCACTTCGCCACTATGTCCATCTCAATCTCCCCAAATAATGTGCCCCATCTATGACCCATATCCAGCATATCATTCTCTGAATTCGCCACAAGATCTTCAAAATAGTGTACCTCATCCCAGCTTTGAAAGAAAGCCTCCCAAAGTCTTCACTCCACTAACGGAACCATTGGCTCAGCTTTATGAAAAGTTGAAAGTAGCAAGGATTCTGCATCCCATAAAAGCAAGGTCTGTGAATACTTCAGCTAAGTGGTATGATCCGAGCAAACGGTGTGCCTACCATTTAGGAGTAGTTGGGCATGATACCGAGAAATGTCTCACCCTCAGAAATAAAGTGCAAGACCTAATTGACAACAAGGTGATACCTCTTGTAGCATCTCAGTTAAGTTTGAACAACAACCTGCAGCCCGGCCACGGAAATAAGCCTTCGGTATAATCGGTTGCGAAAAAGAATGAAGCTTTCTGGAAGTCGCACTTTTGGCATTTTTAAATCTTATGATTATTGCTTTCTTTTCTTGTAATTGCACTTTATCGCTTTCCTTCCATGTAATCGCATTTCGTAGTCTTCATTTCTTTGTAATCGTACATTATGGTTTAATTTCCTTGATCTTACTTCGTGCTGAACTACGTTTGACCTGAATTCTCAAAAATGAGATACGTAGGCGGCCTATGTCGGCTTCGGTCATATTCCCCGTAAGATTTTCATTTCTCTTCACAAATGGAAACTGGGGCAGAATTTTTGAGAAAATCTCAAAAATTCCATAACAAATAAAGGTTGAATACAAGAGCTTGTTGAAGATTGAACAGAAGAAGAATTTTTGAGAAGGTTTCGAAAGTTCCTATAAAGTAGCATTGTGAAATACAACAATGTTCAAAGGTTTCATTGTGTTCTCAACTGGGGCAGAATTTTTGAGGAAGATCCTCAAAAATTCCATCAAGGTTGCATTTCAATATCAGAGGAGTTTGCAAGCTAAGCACTGGAAGGAGCAACTGGACAGCAAAGCTAAGCCAACACAATCAGTCTCTCAAACTAAGAATTTTTCTTTGAATGCAGGGTTCAATGAAAGCCGATCTTTCTTCGTTTACAAGAGCATTATGCAGATGAAGAGAACTGAAATCTCAACCCCTTCCCTAGACTAATGAGTTTTCTTTGGATGCAGGAGAAACAATATCATACTAGGAACTTGCGGGAGGATCATAAGGATCTCCTTTTTGACGAATCTCTTGGCCAAAAGCCTAACTCTAATCTTTTTTAATTTTATGAATCTAAGAAGGGTTTTAATACTTCTCCTTCTAAATTTTGCAGGATGTGATCCCTGGACGTCATGGAAGATGATATTTGCTTTTGAATTCGGCAAGAAAATAATATTTTGTTGGGAAAAATAATCAGGGAAGTCTTTGACTACACCCTTTCAATCTGTTATTTTATGACTTCCCTACTTTCACTTCGTTTTTATCTCTTTACAGGAGGGCCGTCCTCGACATTGGTCGAGGACGGTCACAACAATATACAGTTTTCACAGATGTTCAAGGAATATCGTATTCTCCTAAAATATTCTGGGAGAAAATACCAATAACAGGTGGTTTTCGTAAGGAATCATGGAACCACACTTATACAAACCAGCAACAAGTGTCCTCACGAATAATGGAGAAGCCACCGTAATGTCGTCACTCAAAATAATAGGTGACAATCACAAGAACAAATGGTCCCCACAAGACAACTGGGAGACTACAACTATCCTTGCAAATAATCGGTAGACGCCTTCCGACGAAAAACATCAAGCTTAGGAGGCACCACTCTGAGTTTGTCTATCATTTCTTTTTGTGCATATATTTTATCATATCTGCATGAACTACGCATACCTGATTCTCATCCTTTGGAGCGAGATACGTAGGCAGCCCTCCTCGGGTTCGGTACCTTTCAAAAAAAAAAAAAAAACTTTTAGGATTATGTCTTTGACTTGGTTGGTGCTAACATGGTTAGGAACATGCATGTGAAAAGAAAAATAATTGATTTGATAGATATGACTGACTTCATGGTGAACCATAGATTCTTTTGGTACCTCTCATCATACTTCTTGTGACACTTGAAAATGTTCCTTGCATACATCCAAGATAAGAATGAAACCGACCTTATTGCTTCATGTGCATTGTGTGGTGAGTTTTTAGATTTAATTCAATTGTATTGTATTGTTGATCTAGAACTTGGCCTGAATTTTTATTGAGGCGAAATCCTGGGTAATGCTTGGTTTGGGAAAGGATCGTAGGCCTTCTTTGACCCGATTGTGCCTTTCAATACCTACCAAATGACATTAATCCCTAGAATGTCCCACTTTGAGCCTAAAACCTATTCTTTGGACAACCACATCTTAGCCAATACCCTTCTGAGTGCTTACATGCACTAACCCTCTCTTGGCCCGACCTCCTTGAGCATGTTGCAAATGTGCAAATTATAGATGAAGATCAAGTTTGAAGCTGCCAAAAAGCAAAAGATGCAAAGTCCCTGAAATCAAGAATGCAAAAACGACTTCAAAAGAAAAGGAAAAGAGTCAAAAGCTCCCACAAAACATGGAGAAGTCTCAATGAAAAAAAAAAAAAAAAAAAAAAAAAAAAAAGAAAAAGGAGCAAAGTACTCCAACAAAAAAGGGGGAAACTTCAAAAGAAGAAGGAAAAACTCCTCGAAATGAGAGGAAAAAAGGTTCAAGTAAGATAAATTCAAAAGAAGTTAGAACAACATACAAAAGAAAAGGGACAACAAAGAAGAGCAAACACCAAAGGTGTACAAACGTCAAAAGCTGCAAAATCAGTGCAACGTTCAAGGAGGGATTAAGTCACTCTTATCCCAAATGAATATCCTACCCATCCCTAAAGCCTACATTACAAGCCGATAACAAGCCCTACATGATCTCATTCCAAGCATTCTCACATTAGTGGAGACTTACATGAAGGCCAAGCATATGGCATCACAATTGCATGCTTTGAACATCCTTCTGAGTGTGAGAGCACTTTGCAAAAGTCCTCAATTCAAATACTTCAAATGAGTGTGGAATAGGACATTCTTTGTGGTGAGAGCACTTGAAGCATGAGGGTAGGTGTAGTTCAAAACCTTTGTTTGAAGCAAGGTGAACAGATCTTGTCGATACTTAAGTGTATTTGAGGTACCACTCGAAGCTATTGGAATTACCTCGAAGTAGTCTCAGTTAAAGAGAAGCAAATGAGAAGAATTTCCATGCAAATACTAACAGTTGGTACCGACTGCGGTCGAGATTTGATTCTCTTCCCTTAATTTTTGAAAATGGGAAGATGCTCACCTTTAATATCTTTCAAAGTAACTTGGTATTCACTAACAAAGTTGCATTTTGCTTAATTAGGTTGTCCGCCCCAAAAATGTGACCAATAAATCTTGTTACTCTTATTTTGGATTCATGTTTATGCTACATTGGCTACTAATAGTTTCATTTCAGGTTCTTACACCAGAAATTGGAACTACGTCTGACCTGATTCCTAGCTCAATAGGATACGTAGGCACTGTAATGGCTCGGTCATGTTTCCCATAAGATTTTTGTTTCTCTTTAAAATAGAAACTGGGGCAGAATTTTTGAGGAGATCTCAAAAATTCACAAGAAGATATTTTCTCCAGCAAGCCAAGGTCATCGCATATTTGCGAATGCCAAGAGCGCCATGATATCTGTATTACGTCAAAATCGGAGGAGGCTGACGTTAAAAAGGGTATCCAAAAGTCGCATCAAAATCGCAGGAGGCTGATGTGCAATCAAAGACCCATTATATCCAATATAGCGCAGAGGCGGAGGAGTCTGGCGTCGAGGGTATTAGGGCATCATATCCAATATAGCGCAGAGGCGGAGGAGCCTGGCGTCGAGGATATCTCTAAGTCGCATCAAAATCGCAGGAGGCTGATGTGCAATCAAAGACCCATTATATCCAATATAGCGCAGAGGCGGAGGAGTCTGGCGTCGAGGGTATTGGGGCATCATATCCAATATAGCGCAGAGGCGGAGGAGCCTGGCGTCGAGGATATCTCTAAGTCGCATCAAAACCGCAGGAGGCTGATGTGCAATCAAAGACCCATTATATCCAATATAGCGCAGAGGCGAAGGAGCCTGGCGTCGAGGGTATTAGGGCATCATATCCAATATAGCGCAGAGGCGGACGAGCCTGGCGTCGAGGATATCTCTAAGTCGCATCAAAACCGCAGGAGACTAATGTGCAATCAAAGACCCATTATATCTAATATAGCGCAGAGGCGAAGGAGCCTGGCGTCGAGGGTATTAGGGCATCATATCCAATATAGCGCAGAGGCGGAGGAGCCTGGCGTCGAGGATATCTCTAAGTCGCATCAAAACCGCAGGAGGCTGATGTGCAATCAAAGACCCATTATATCCAATATAGCGCAGAGGCGAAGGAGCCTGGCGTCGAGGGTATTAGGGCATCATATCCAATATAGCGTAGAGGCGGAGGAGCCTGGCGTCGAGGATATCTCTAAGTCGCATCAAAACGACAGGAGGCTGATGTGCAATCAAAGACCCATTATATCCAATACAGCGCAGAGGCGGAGGAGTCTGGCGTCGAGGGTATTAGGGCATCATATCCAATATAGCGTAGAGGCGGAGGAGCCTGGCGTCGAGGATATCTCTAAGTCGCATCAAAACCGCAGGAGGCTGATGTGCAATCAAAGACCCATTATATCCAATATAGCGCAGAGGCGGAGGAGCCTGGCGTCGAGGGTATTAGGGCATCATATCCAATATAGCGCAGAGGCGGAGGAGCCTGGCGTCGAGGATATCTCTAAGTCACATCAAAACCGCAGGAGGCTGATGTGCAATCAAAGACCCATTATATCCAATATAGCGCAGAGGCGAAGGAGCCTGGCGTCGAGGGTATTAGGGCATCATATCCAATATAGCGCAGAGGCGGAGGAGCCTGGCATCGAGGATATCTCTAAGTCACATCAAAACCGCAGGAGGCTGATGTGCAACTGCCGAGAGGGCCATTGCATATTCATGCATTTCATATCATCGCCAAGAGGGCCATTGCATATTCATGCATTTCATATCATCGCCAAGAGGGCCATTGCATATTCATGCATTTCATATCATCGCTGAGAGGGCCATTGCATATTCATGTATTTCATATCATCGCCGAGAGGGCCATTGCATATTCGTATTGCACATTTCTTACATTGCATATCATTGCCGAAAGGGATATCATATTCAAAGATTTCTTGTTTCCACATCAATATGGATAACCGAGATGGTTACCATATCAAACAGAAGATCATACGATTGTAGGGACCATCCTACTCAAAATGTCGTCGGTGTCCAAAAGGCCACCCCATTTTGAAAAATTGTTTAATCTTCAAAGAGATAATCATATGCGGACAATTTCAAAAAGGACGCAACACAACGTGGAACTTTTTCTTAGCAAAAAATCGGGGCATAGTTCTAAGAGGAATATCAAACTCTTTGGACGCGAGCTAAAGGAAGATTTCCATCACCATCAAATCACACATCTACCAGAAAGCATATGGGTATGCAACTTTGCATCCTCAGCGTCTCACAAACTTGACACTGAGGTAATTTTGAAAGCAACGTCGAAGGTACGTGAATGTTTTATCTTCGAACAACCCTTTCCCTTTTATCAAAAGACAATCCATCCTTTTCAACGGACAAAGAGTATTGTCAAAATGCTATCAACATTTGACATTGTTTTGTGCACATGTCATTCGTTTCTTTTTCGTCTAGTCAAAATTGGCTACACGTCAACGTCATCATCCAAAGACTCTTTCATCATCCTTAGATGCTGAGGGGCAGCTGTTGACACCCAATTTTGGACCGACATTTTTAAAATAAATATTTTTTGTGCTTTTTATTTGTTAAAGAGCATAAAAATCAATTTTTACATATTTTGTACATATTTTGTTTCAATTTAACACAAGTTATTGGTAATTATCTTTTTTCTTGAAAATATTAGTATATTTATCAATTTATTATAATTTTTAATTATTGACTGCCACTGATTTTTTACACAGACGTTTTTATAAATAAATGTTGTTTGAGTTTTATTAATCATCAATTTTATTTTAAACTCAGAACATACTTTTATGTGACATTAAATATATTTGTTAATTTACTTTTTATCATAGTCCGTTAATTTATAAAAGACGGAGAAGATATTTTTTGCATAGATAAGTTAAATATCCATACTTTTGGATAAGTTCAAATAGTCATTGTTTTGGATGACTCATGATTTTGGATAGCCCATGGTTTTGAGGTATTAAGCACATGGTTTTGCTTCACAATTAATGGTGGTGGAAATTTCCAAATTAGGGTAAATAAATTCTTTTTCATTTTTGGCCTAAGCCGCCAACCTCTTCCCTTTCATTTTTTCGGTGACCACCACCACCGGACCACAAACCCCTTCACCGGAATCCAACTCCGGTGACCTCTCCTCCACCACAACACAACAACATCATCGCACAACCACTCCCCTCACGTCACCGTCTTCCCTTTTTCCGTTACTGTTTCAACCCCATCGGAGCTCCGACGGAGTACAACCGTTCACCCACCACAAAAACCTCAATGTCCAGTCACACAAACCCAACCACCACCACCAGTGAACTCACTGTTTCAGCCATGGATCCAGCTAAACAACACCGGCATACCCCGATGAAGCTCCGGCGAGACCAGATCTATTCGGATCTGTGTTTTCCAACAACATCCATTAAGACCGATGGAGTGCAGCTCCACAACGACGCCACTCCAGTGAAAAACGACCCCAACCTCGCATTCCGATCAACCAAACGGTCATGAGCGAGCTCTAAGCTCCAAGCCCCGACAAACATCACTGTTCTCTCCGTCTTAGGTATATTCTACTATGATTTCATCATTGAGTTGTTCGTTTCTCTATTTGTTAATGTTTGGCTTTGTTTGGTTATAACTTTTGTCAATGTCTAATTGTTGCTTTGGTTTATATTTTAATGTGGCTACTGCTTTTGTCTTAGACTGACCTTGCACCCTTCCATGACTTTTCTTTTCTTTTTTCTTTTTAACTTTGGTTATTTACTATTATCGTGTTGTTGATATTGTTATTTTTATTACCTTTTGTTTTGATTGTTTACTGTTACCAAGTTGTTGATATTGTTATTTACTTTGATTATTCTTTGTTATTATGTTGTTATTACTTGTTATGGATGTTGCTTTGATTATCCTTTGTTACTTTCATTTGTATTGTTATTTTCATTATGCTTATTATTGATGTTGGTTTTGATTACTCATTGTTACTTTATTCATGGTCCTTTTTGTGATTTTTGGATATTTTAGTATCGATAATGAACTTAATATTTGGCCAATGATAAAATCTCTCCGTCGAATTTTTGAGGCCTCCCCATTATAAAAGACGGATTTTATTTAAAGTTCAATTATTTTTAAGTTTAATTATTTGTCAAGTTTATTTTATTTTAAGTTCAATTATTTTATTTCAAGTATTAATATACTTGGCCGATGAAGAAATTTTCATCGATTTCAAAGGCCTCCCATGTATATAAGATGGGTTTTACTTTTGTTTATTATTTCTTTGATTTATTTTGATTCATATTTTTTCATTACTAATACTTTTACCAAGTGTTTTTACAGGTATATGGAGCTTCTTCCCAAAGAAGACACTCGAATTCAAAATTCGAGAATCATTTTGAGTTATTTATTGTAATTATCATTTTATTTAACGGTAGGCAAATATTAGGCCGCATTCGTTATTCTTTCTTTACTTTATTTTATACATGTTTTTTTTTTTTATACGTGCAAATGATTTTTTATCTCCTCCTCAATTGAAAAAATGAGTTCAGCCGGGACCCACCTTTGTGGATTTCGAAGGGTGCCTAACACCTTCCCTTTGAAATAACTTGAACCCTTACCTAGAATCTAATTGGTTTCGCAGACTAATTTTTCTTTAATTTAATTAATTGGTTTCCTAGTTTTCCTAAAATTAGGTGGCGACTCTCTAAAATTCTTTTAAATAATTATTAATTGATTTTTGAGTCCCGAAGTTGCGCCTTATGAAAATAGGGATAGCGACAATATGGTTACCCTCTTAATCTCTTAATAATAACGATGGATTAATGTGTAAATTCCTAGGAAGTTAAGACTTTGAATGTCCACAATTAAAAGGATGAATTGTCAGTCATATCCGGGGTGAGATTAAATAAGAAGTTATTAAGAGCATAGGTTAAGAGAGAGAGAGATGAACAGAGTAATTAATTTTAAAAATATAAGATAATACTTTGTACATTACACCAGGAGAAAATATAGAAATTTAGTAAAAATAAGGTCTAACACATGATGGAAGACACAAGTGAGGGAAGTACTGAGTAGAATTTTATATCCATTATCACAAACAAACAATATTTCAATCCTCGTTTACTTACGAAGTAGGATTTTACATTCATTATCACAATATATATATACTGACATGGTATCGTTGGGGTTTGCTTAAGTCTATAATGATACCATCACAGTATATCTATATACTGTGATGGTATCATTGATGTCTGTTTCAATCCTTCAGTTAGACCTCCATGTACCATCACAGTATATATACAATGACATGGTATCATTGGGATTTGCTTCAGTCTGTAATGATACCATCACAGTGTATCTATATATTGTCATGGTATCATTGATGTCAACTTCAGTCCTCAATAATATCATATCACAGTATATGAATATACTGTGATGGTAGTAAAGAGGATTGTTCCAGTTCCTTAATGAAATACTCCTTTTCTTAGTTATTTATTGTTGTGATTTATTTATTAATTAATTAATATTTTTATTAGTTTAAAACTAGTTAGATAATATCTTTATTTTTATATATTTTTTTTATCTTTAAATAGAAACGGATAAAAACGAAGATAATCTAACCAAAAAAAAATATATATATTTCTATTAATAAAGATTCTAATAAATAAATTAGTAAATTTAGTATTATTTTAAATTACTTTTCATTGAAGTCTAATTAATTTATTTTATATTTGATTAGTCAAAAAATAATTAGTTATTATATTTATTTTTGTATGTAAATAAATGAAGAATAAATAAGAAAAAAAGAAAGAAAAAGTACAAAATGAAAATTGGAAAGAGAGGAGAAAAGTGTCGCCATTGAATGAGCCCAAAAAAAGGCTGCACATGGGAAAGAAAAGAAAAAAAAAAAAGGTTGCATGCTTTGGGGGCATATGGGGTAAATAGTACTTCATCCGTTCTATTTTAGTTGAGCATATTCTATTTTAATAGTGATTAAGAATTATCAATGAAATGATGAATTTTATTATTTTACCATGTATTCATATTAATGATATTCATTGGGCATAAAAATGGATATTGAAATTGTAATTAATTATAGTGGTAAATTAAAAAAAAAAATTAATTCTATTTTGATTTAGTAAGTAATCAACTAATATGAGACATTTATTTTTAGTAAGATGGTCAATTAAAATGGGACGGAGAGAGTATTAGCCGACTGTGTATTGTAGAAATTAGTTAGGGAGGGGGCATTTGGGTATAATTAATTTTAGTTTTTGGTCCATTTAGTGTATTTTTCCCTTATTTTTAACCAAGGTATTTAAAGATTTCTTATACTACTAATATACTTATTTCTTTCCATATCATAGTTTACATAAAACAATACTAGTAATCCCTGTATTAATTTGTTTGTCTTATTTTTTTTAGTCTATTTTTTAAAAACAAAAATGTCTCTTTTCTCTTCTTGACAATTTATTAATTCTAATTTTTCATGAGACTTGTTTAAGATCATAAGATTAAAAAAATATTTTGATACATTCTACGAGTATATATCTTTAATTTAAGATCATAAAATTTAAAAATCTCCTTTATTCTTTTTAAGTTTCATATCAAATTAAAAGAAGACAAATAAACTAAACTAAAAATATATAAATTCATACATGATTTAATGCCAATATTGACAAGAGCGGAAACACAGACAAGGTGTCTTTTTGAGGACTAGACAACACCCAGAGATGCCTTCCTTCCCTATTAGAACATTGGAGCATGTTGTCAATGGAGATTAATGTGGACCAATATCTTAATTGGTGTCTGTTCATGTGGACCTTTCCCCTTTTTTTTTTTCTTTTTTTCTTTTTTTCTTTTTTTTTCTTTCTTTTTGTTCCTTTGTGTGTGGGTCTCATTTTTACTCCTATCTTGTTTCATCAAATACGACAAAGAAAGTTTTGGTTGGGCAAAAACCAATGAATGAATTTATAGACCAACACGCCATTATAGTACTACCAACTAAGGGTGTCAAGTGGGCTGGGTTGATCCGGTACCGATCCACTTAGCCCGGCCCATTAAGCCATCGGACCGGACTCGGTATAGGTAGTGGGTCTGGAGGATTTTTAGGGGGCTGAGTCGGACACGGTATTGAAATCGGTGGACCGGTCCAGTTAGAAAATCGAATCGGGTCCACCGGTGCACCGGCCCGGCCCGGCCCAACGGCTATAATGTCGTTGGTCCAACAGCCAAACAGCCTTTTTAGGCTTTAATTTTAAAAAAAAAAATCCTACAATCTCAATTCTCATTCTCTTATTCTCTCTCAAATTTGCTAAAATTATCTCATAAAGTGTTTTATATATTTTATTATTTTGGAATTACAAATACTACGTTGAAGTTTCCAAAAGTACTCAATTGACCAACTTTCGAGTACTTCAAAAATTTGGTATTATCGTTCCATCTCTTACTTTTAATTTTTAATTAGTGTATTATTTGTTGAATATTTATTTGGTTTTTTTTTTTGTGTTTTTTGAATAATTGTTAGTTTAATTGGTAATATGGTTAAATTAAGGAAAGTCGGTAAAAGTGTTAGAAATTTGTGTCCCGAAAGTGGTAGTGGTAGTGGTAGTAAGAAACAAATTGATTCCGGTAGAGGTAGTTCAAATACTCGATATACTCGTGTGCCTCCTGTACCAATTAGCGAACCATTTGAGAATGAAATACGTGTAGGTGCTCACGATATGAATTATTTTGAGGCTCAAGAAAATTATGGTATAGAAGAAGAGAATGAAGTAGACTCTGTTGATTTAGATGAAAATGATGATGATGTTGATGTTACACCCGAATCTGGTAATGTTAATATTCAATCTGAATCGGTTAATCTTCCTCCCCGGCCCCCTGTAAGATCTCGTAAAAAAACTAGTGTTGTGTGAAATTTTTTTACCCGAATAGAAGGAACCACTAAGGTTGAATGAGATCTTTGTCAGGCAAAATACGAGCATAAGACCGGGGGTAATAAAGGAGGTACGGGTCAGTTGTCGAGACATTTGAAGGAGATCCACCCAATAGAGCTAGCTCAGGTAACTGGTGGTGGGACAGTTGGGGGCCCAAGTCAAACTAGATTGAACCCAAAAATCGGTCAATTAGTTAAGAATTATAATAAAATGAAGGATCGTGAAGAAATAACCCAAATGATAGCTGTGGGTTGTTTGCCTTTTCCTTTTGCTTCTTCTGAAGCTTTTATTCATTATATTCAGGCAATTTATAATCCTATGTTTGAGGGTATTCCTAGAAGTACTTGTCGGTCCGATATTTTTAGACTCCATGCACAATATGTTTACTATTTATCTGCATTATTAAAAAATCTTTCATGTAGAGTTGTTTTAACTTCTGATCTTGGTCGTGCTATTAATAAAAATGATTATTTAACAATTACTTGTCATTGGGTAGATAGTAATTTTGTTATGCAAAAACGTATTTTAGCATTTTTGTATGATGAAGACCGTAGACACACTGAAAAATTTATTTCTGAATCTATTACAAAAGTTGCAAGATATTATGGTATTGACCGTAAAATTTTATGTATATCTTTTGATAATGCATCTAACAACAACGCTGCTATTGAGTTGTTAAAAACTAAACTTTCTCCACCGTTACCCGAAATATTTCATGTTAAGTGTGCTTGCCATATATATAATTTAATTGTAAAAGATGGTCTTGCTATTTTTGAGCCTGCTATTGAAAAAGTTAGACTTGCAGTTGGCTTTATTCAAGGAAATAATAGAAAAATTAGACTTACCAAATTTAAAAGAAAATGTCATGAAAATGGACTTAGACCGAGATTAATGCCTGAAGAAATAGATGTTAGATGAAATTCTACGTATGATTTCTTAAAAACTTGCAATATTTATAAAGTTCCTATTACTATGACTTTTAACCAATTTGCTAGTGATTTTTCCAATTGTATGTTACAAAATTCAGATTGGGCTGAAATTGATGATATTGTTAATTTTTTGCAAAAATTTTATCTAGTTACGGTTGAATTTTCTGGAGTTTATTATCCTACTGTTTGTAATATTTTAGCTTATTTAGCCGACATTTCTTTATTGCTTAACGAGTATAAGTCTAAACCAGGTTACAAATATGCTATTGAGGCAATGATTGATAAATTTAAAAAATATTTTTTTTCGCTTTCCCCTATTTTCTTAGTTGGTGCTATAATAAATCCATGTATGAAATATAATACTATGTCCGAATTTACTTCTCTTATTTATTCTGCTTTAGGAGTAAAAGCTAATGAAGAACCTTCTTTGTTTACGGCTATGTCTGATGCGAATAGTTACATGAGCACATTATACAATCATTATGCTGATTTACTTGACAATGCTTTACCGTCACACATTACACCGACCCCCACTCCCCATCCTTCTGAGGAACCATTATCTTCTAAAAGACAGGCACATAATATGTCTGCTTATTGTGTTTCTGATCTATCTGTTTGGAATAGATTGCAGCCTTCATCGCATAGAACCGTAAATCGGGAAGAGCTTAAGTATTATCTTATGCAGCCTACAGAGGATCCTAGAGGTAGAATCAACACGCTGGAATGGTGGAAGAACAATGAAAGACAATATCCTGTACTTTCAATGTTAGCTAGAGATATATTGAATGTTCCAATGTCAACCGTTGCATCATAGAGCGCTTTTAGTCAAGGACGACAGCAGATTGGAGACAATCGATACTCATTGGGAGGCAATGCCATGAATGTTTTAGTTTGCCTTAGAGACTGGATTAGAGCAGAACGAAGAAATCAAGGAATGTTCGTGGAGCCGGAAGACGAAGAAGATCTTGAAGAAATAATGACTTCAAGAGAGAATTCAGCACAATCAAGTCCAATGCATGGCTTTAGTGCTATTGATTTTGACAATCCACAGCCAATTCCCGTTAATGTTAACAGGCGTGAATTGGAAAAAATGATGAAAAATTTATAAAATTTACAATTAATCAATTGAATTTTTATTTTTCAATTTAACTTTGTGAAATTAGTGAAATGTAATTGCAACCTTGTAACTTGTAAGTTTTCAAACATTTTGCAATCAATCAAATATTAAATTCATTTACTCTTTATATATTTTTTCCATTTAAAATTTAAATTGAATATCTTGTATGAATTCAATACTTTTAATATAATAGTATAAAAGTATATGTTGTTGAATATTGTATATATGTATGTATGTTCTTTAAAATAGTATATATTGAATGTCAATACATGTGTATATTTTTTAAAATAGTATATATTGAATGTAAATACATGTGTATGTTCTTTAAAGTAGTATATATTGAATGTATATATTGAATGTATATGTGTATGTATATTCTTTAAAGTAGTATATATTGAATGTACATACATATGTATGTTCTTTAAAGTAGTATATATTGAATGTATATTTGTATGTATATTCTTTAAAGTAGTATATATTGAATGTATATATGTATGTATATTCTTTAAAATAGTATATATTGAATGTATATATGTATGTATATTCTTTAAAATAGTATATATTGAATGTATATATGTATGTATATTCTTTAAAGTAGTATATATTGAATGTACATACATATGTATGTTCTTTAAAGTAGTATATATTGAATGTAAATACATGCGTGTATTTTTTAAAATAGTATATATTGAATGTATATATGTATGTATATTCTTTAAAATAGTATATATATGTATGTATATTCTTTAAAATAGTATATATGGAATGTAAATACATGTGTATGTTCTTTAAAGTAGTATATATTGAATGTATATATTGAATGTATATATGTATGTATATTCTTTAAAGTAGTATATATTGAATGTACATACATATGTATGTTCTTTAAAGTAGTATATATTGAATGTACATACATATGTATGTTCTTTAAAGTAGTATATATTGAATGTATATATGTATGTATATTCTTTAAAATAGTATATATTGAATGTATATACGTATGTATATTCTTTAAAATAGTATATATTGAATGTAAATACATGTGTATGTTCTTTAAAGTAGTATATATTGAATGTATATATGTATGTATATTCTTTAAAGTAGTATATATTGAATGTACATACATATGTATGTTCTTTAAAGTAGTATATATTGAATGTAAATACATGCGTGTATTTTTTAAAATAGTATATATTGAATGTAAATACATGTGTATGTTCTTTAAAGTAGTATATATTGAATTTATATATGTATGTATATTCTTTAAAATAGAATATATTGAATGTATATATGTATGTATATTCTTTAAAATAGTATATATTGAATGTAAATACATGTGTATGTTCTTTAAAGTAGTATATATTGAATGTATATATGTATGTATATTCTTTAAAGTAGTATATATTGAATGTACATACATATGTATGTTCTTTAAAGTAGTATATATTGAATGTATATATGTATGTATATTCTTTAAAGTAGTATATATTGAATGTACATATATATGTATGTTCTTTAAAGTCGTATTCTAAGTAGTATTATATTAAAAAACAATCAAAGTTTAAATTATTTTTTTTAGTCGGGACCCAGCCCGGCCCATGTAAAATGCATTAATTGGCCGGTGCTGGGCCGTTTGGGCTTTAATTACTGTTGGGCCCGGCCCGGCCCGGCCCAATTAGAGTGCAGACCGGCCCGGACCCGGCCCAAGCCCGGTAAAAAAATCGAACCGGAGCCGGGTTGACCCGGACCGGCCCGGTTGACGGGTTTAGAGTACCAACTTTAGGAGTGTACATTGGCGACCTTTTAACACTTTTTCCACAATGAGAAAAAGAGGTAGGATGCTCCAATAAAGGCACATCACTAAAGACTAGCTAGTGTTAAATTATCCACTGGTCAATAGTCTCTTCTTAAAATGAGTATCATTTTAGGAATTTAAGAAAAACAAATAGCAATTGTTTTTAACTACATACTCTTGTACCAAAGTTGGGAGTAACTTACGGAAGTTGGCCAAAAGGCCATTTTGCGAAATTCTTTTGAACATTTAGATACTAAAGGCCCATTTGATCATGTGAGAAGAAATTATATAAGATGAAGTTGAAATTTTGTTTGGATATGTAGTTTGAAATTTTAAATTGTATTTTTTCTTAAAAACAAAAAAAAACTCATAAGTTGTGAAAACTATTAAAATTGTTCCAATTCTTTATATAATCTTACTAAATAAGCAAAAGTTCATAACAAAAGTATAATACATTAGCACAAAACTATTCTAAAAAAATACAATATTTATTGATCAAATGATAAATTTGGTGAATAATAAATGATAAAGTAGAAGTTAATTTGAAGTAATAATAAATTTTGTAGGTGTTAGGCCATGAAAATCAAAAAAATTTAGAGTTAAAATTGGAGTCGGAGTTGTGTTTGGTCATATCTGTTTGGAGAGATTTTTTTCAACTATTGTAAAGACCTGTTTTTGTGATTTTTTATTTTTATATGTTTTAACCATTTTGTCCTTCCCCGTAGTTGCTTCATGTTGATTTTGGAGTTCAGGGATTGTTGGTACGGTTCTCCATGCGATCGGGTAAGTTTTGATTGAGTTTGAGGTTATTTTGAGGCTTTAAGAGCCAATGGTTGACTTCGGTTAATATTTATTGATTCGAGTGCCGGATGGCAAAAAAGAACTATGCCAGCGGATTCAGAACCTCGATTTTGGGTTAGTAGCATGGTTAGTTCGAGTTCAGGACTTCTATATCTCATTCGACCCTCGATTTGAAAAATAGTGAATTAAGATCCCGAGTTAATTTGTTGAAATAAATATTTTATCAAAAATTCGACATCGTCATTGAGTCCGGAACGTCGAAATTAGTCTAGTCGGATATTTCATTTGAATACACGGGATTCCGAATGAATTTCAAGGGTGCGATCGAAACCCTGGCATTTTGGCCAAGTTGTTGATGTGGCTTCAGCTGGTGCCGCCACTTTAGCGGTATTCTCTTAAGCGGTTAGCTTTGACTAGTCGCCTACCGCTAAAGCGGGCACTTGACCGCTTTAGCCGTCCTAGCCATTTGGCCCAGGCCGCTTTAGCGGTCAAATGCCGCTTTTGCGGTGACCGCTTTAGCGGTCATTTAGCCGCTAAAGTGGTCACTGCTGAGTCAGACTATAAAAATTCAATTTCACAATTTTTCCTCCATTTTTGAGATTTTGAGCTTCGGGTTTATGTGTTTTTGGTCAATTTCTCCACTATTTGAGCTTGGGTAAGCTTCAAAACTCTATTTTTGTTACTTTACATTGATTATGTCGTATAAAACATCTTTTAATCTCGATTTCAAAATGTTTTTTTTTGGGGGGGGGGGGTATCGGTAAAGTTTGAAAATGGTTTTTCTTTGATTTGGACATAGTTTTTAGATTGTTTTCGCTTGGGTTTTCTTCTATAGACTCCTATAACCGTGGGGAATGTGTTTCTAATGAAAAATTCCAGTTTTACCCCTTTGTTTTCAAAATTCATTTTCGAGGTCCGTTTTAGACCCGTTTCAAATATGGTCAATATGGATATCAATGACTTTCTTCTAACGCGTAAATGCTATCTTTTTATGTTTTAATTGAATCTGAGGCCATTTAAAAGAGGGAAACTCCGGGTTGAAGCACTTTAGGTCGGGATTTCATCGTTTCGAGGTAGGTTATGACTTAATTTCTTTCAGATTGAGCTGGATAGTTAATGTATAGATAAAGCATGTTATGGGTTGGGGAGGATAGTTACGGGGTTTATATTTCGAGATTTTATTTACTGTTGTGTGCCCGTATGGGGGCTTATTTGGTATTGATATTGGTTTGAGATATTTGTTATTGTGTGTCGCCCATGTGAGGGCCTTATTTGACATCATATGGCCTTAGTTGTGCATTTAGATGCCTTGTTTCTAGATATAATGCCCGTGAGAGAGCTTAAATTGTTATTATAGGCCTTATTGAGCATTGATTGCTTTTATCATGATTAAAATACCCGAGTTAGATATTTCATATGATATTAATGATGTCTGACATGCATAATTATTTCAATGGTACCCATTTATAGTTGATAATCATGAATCGATGGACATATCGAGTTGATTTCTAAGCTCACCTATATATAAGTATTGAATTGATCGGATATCTTCGTACTAATTTAATTGTGAGCATTACAACCTCATTCCATATTTACACATTCATGAGACAGTGGTACCATTGAGGAACACTATTTTTGAAAGAAAATAAGATATTTTCCTAAAAACCCTTTTCGTGAACACGAGCCGGAAAGGAGAGTTGAGATTGAGATTGAGATATGAGATATAGTATATGGGTTGCGAACCCCCCATGGGTCCTATTGTAGAGTTGTGAACTCGGTAGGTATATACTGAAAGTCATGCGATGACTTTCACCGTTCCACCCCATCATCATCATTGCATTGCATTTCATTCGCATATTCAGGGATTCCTTAGTTCTTGACTTGTTTCCTTTTTGTGTATTTCTGTGTATACTCGTGTTGTTTACTTTCGATATTATGTTAGAACTGTTGGTGGAGACGGTGTGAGCTACCGTTTGAAAACTTTTCTGCTTGCAGGTTACGTGCTCATAGTCTATTTTATCTATATTATTTTCTACTTTGCTCAGTCGGCGTATGATACCTACTGAGTACAAGTGGACCCGTACTCATCCCTATTTCTCCCTTTTGGTGCAAATCCAGGTTCGAGTACGATGCGTGGCGCTTGAGTTCGTGCGAGGTTGAGTAGATCTTAAAAGTACTGATATGCTCTAGAGTTTGGGGCTGATTTTCGAACATCGTCTTGTCCTTTTGTGTCTATAAGAAACTAAAAGAAAAATTAGTAACTCTACGTAAATACCAAACAAAGTTTTATCTTTGTGAGAGATAAACACAATTCATCAGTATTTGATTAAGTCTATAATTTCTATGAGTTATTGATTATTAAATATATACTAATGCTCAACATTAGGTTTCAGGAACTTATTAGAGTTTATATATATTCTAGAATAAGATTTATTAACATAAAAAGGATAAGAAATTATAACATGTTTTTCTTTTGAAGTGAAAAAAAGATTTAAAGAAAAGGTTCTTTTATTTAGGGATGTGCAAAAACTGATTTAACCGATAAATCGAATCGAAAAAAGGTTATTGGTTTATCGATATCTGTTTATTGGGCTAACGATTTTTAAATGGTTTTGTAAATTTTTTTATTGGGCTATAGATTCGGTTTTCAGTTTTAAGATTTTTGTTAATGGTTAAACCGATAACCCAATAAGAATATAATAAAATTATATTTTTATCGTTAGTTATATAACTATGGCTTTAGATATTAAATACATACCCTATTATTTTTCACATTTTTATAGTTGTTGTCTTAGTGTTGTGATTTTTCTTTCTAAAGTCGTTGGTTTGGTAGGGTTCTACCCATCATTGGAAACTATAAGCCGAGATTATTTTTCTTTTTGAGAGATCAATATATCATTACTACTACATTTAAGTTTGCTACTTAACCAAAAAGAAAATAAGTTTGTTTTAGTAATAATGTATTTGAATTTACTTCTGCTTGTAATATGTGTAGACTTTTATGCGTGAAGATAGTGTATATATGAATATATGAAAACAAGAAAAAAAGTAAAAAAAATTAGAGGAGCATTTTCTTATCGGTTAAATCAAAAATCGAACCATTAAGGACAAAAAACCGATCAACCGAAAACCGATAACAAATATCTTATTATTTTGGTTATCGGTTTAGCATGTTTACAAATTAAAAATCGACAAAACTGAATCGATAATATCCAAAATCGAACCGAACCGACTGATGCATACCCCTACTTTTATTTAGCTCCCAAATACTTTTGTAAGATCAAAAAGAAGTTTCTCTTATTAAAAAATATTGAATTATGTTTTATTATTAAGATAGATGTTACGAAAAGAAAGGTGAAAAAATACAAAAAATTATACTTCTTAGGCGAAAAAATACAAAAAATTATGCTTCTTTCATTAAAATTTAAGTACATAGTGTATTTAACTAAATTTTTTTTTTAATTTAAATTAATGTGTTGTAATTTGACTAAATAGTAACATATGCTTTTTTACTCTTTAAAATATTAGGGGATTTTACCTGGGAAAAAAGAGTTTTGTATCAACATATTTGAGTTAACTCTAGATTTCAATGTACAAGATCTTTAATAAAATAAAATCTTTACGGTAAAATTAATTTTAAATATAAATAATGCGCTCTTGTTTTTAAATTGAAATATAAAATAAAATAGTTATAAATTTGATGTTTTCAGCGAGGAGTTGGGTTCTTGCTCATGAGAGAGAATCAACTGTAAGGTTGAAAAGTATCTTTGTTCACTGTTTATTATATTCCTTAATAATCAGATGTATTTAACTATAACAATTAACATTGATAGACTATGCATGTATTTGTTACCGAAAATAAATTATGCATATTTTCCTGTTTATATAATTAATTTAATAAAGATATATTAATAATTTAATTTTATAATATTGGACCTGTGCTGACACGGGCCATTTGCTCTAATATATTAGAGACAAATTAGTCTAGACCAGCAGATCAGAATATACTCTAAATCAGTGGCGGAGCCAGAATATTCACTAAGGAGTGTCAAAATATAAAGAAGTAAATTCACGAAGAAGCCAAGGGGTGTCAATATGTAATATACATACGTAAAAATTATATTTTTAATTAGCTACATAGTGTAATTTTCCGACGAAGGGGTGTCGGTCGACACCCCTTAGTTACATGTAGCTCCGCCCATGCTCTAAATAGATTAAAATGTATTAATAACATAATACTCAATTCTTTATACTGACGAGTACACATATCTTAAACTAATTTAACAAACAGTGTTCAGTCACCTAAAATAAATGATAAGAACATATTGTTAGCAAGTTAAGTTGCATTGATAATGTAAAACTTTTTGCATGCTATAAACAATTAAGTTTTTGGTCCACATTAATCTCCATTGACAGAAATAATTGGTTGATGGAATTGTGAGGAGAATTGTTTGTTAAAAGCAAATTCAAAAAAGGATTTAACAAATAGCATACTAGTATAGCACATCTTGCAGCCTAACATTAATTAACAACATTTTCCCACATAATCTGTTTCAATGGTGGATATGTAATGGTTTGATTCTATTGCTATTCGTACTTTAACTGTCACCCCTTCGGAGTCGTTTAGTAATGAGTTAGAGTTATGCAAGTATTAGTGGTGAAGGAATTAGATATGAGAAAAATTTATGCAAATATTAGTTATACATAGGTTTCCTTATAAGTTCTATATGTATTACAATATTAGTTATACGAGTTTCTGAATTGCAAATTAAACACCATATTAATTTTACAAATGAACAACTTTTACTTACCTACTAACCAGCTATACAAAACATGGTATTATTTATGTTGAATTTAATGTTGTTTTTCGGGTTTGGTAAAATCTGTATTTTCAACAATAACTTCAATCACATGTTCAAACTAAATAAGAACAATCACATGAAGTTGTAACTTTTTATTTCACAATTTTGAACCTCAAAATAGGTTCAACCCAACTTATGAACATCAACAAAATGAAGTTCAAACTATTTTCTGGAAAATAGCAAAACCGTCATTTAGAAGAGATAAAAAATGAAGATTCAAGTCCACAGAATTCACGGTGTATCCTTAAGAAAATTATTCCCCTTAAGTATCCGAGGTTCTGGAATATATCTTCTTAGGATCAAATGAATCACTTCGACAGAATGACGGTACCTCAAACTCTATCGAACAACGAACACACTCAATGATTTGTAAATCACACTTGAGTTTTTATGAATAAAAATATGTTTTTTACTTCAAATTTTTGTGCCTATACCTGAGGAATAATTCAGGTATTTATAGTCAAAAGGTAGTGCTTCAGAAAGGAAGCAATGGTTCCAGAAAAATGCACTGTTTCAGACCGTCGGGATCACTTGTGCCCGCAGGTGGCCCACCTGCGTCTGCAAGTGCCATTTTGGCACAAAACAGAAAGTCTGGTTTGACCTACTCCGGCCATCTGCGTCCGCAGATCGGCACCTGCGCGCGCAAGTCACCTTTTCTGTCTTCAACCTGTGCCTCGAAGGGTGACATCCTTTTTAGGTGAGTTGTGACATGCATCCGCACTTCCTCATGTGCGTCCGTAAATGGAGAAATTTCAGAATGAATTTTTGGATCATTAACTCTCAAGTTTCAAATGAATTTTGTCCAAAAAAATAGTCTCTCGATCATTTGACAAATCCAAATTCAAATTCAAATCCGAGTCAAGCAAGCGACAACAACGACGGTGCAAGGCTTGACTTGTTCTTGCCTCACTATCCACATGAAGGAATGTTTTTTCAATATAAGCATAAGAAAGTTCCTTTCTCCTACCAATGTGGGAGAAACACTCTTCTTTAAAGTGAAAACACAATTCACTTTTTTCCTCCATTTGTTCCCTCCATTTTTCATTCACATTTCATCACTAGAACCCAACATTTAATATTTGCATTTATCACCTCCAAATCAGCTATCAAACAACCCATTAGTATTGATATAAATTAATTAAAATTCGTTGACGAAGAAACAATCCCATTAGGGAAATGTTGGTTTTCTGCTCTTTGTAGAACTACTTTTCTTTGTCCAATTTGAAAAGTTGACCTTTATAGTGACTACAAGAGAACAAAGATAAAGTTAAAAGAAAAAAAAAGTTACTCTCAACATAGTACTCCCAGGGAAAAAAAGTACTCTCTTCAACATAGTACTCCCAAAAAAAAAAAAAAAAAAAATTCTCAAATAAAGAGTGGCCCGTATTATAATTCCATCAAGTTTCAATGAAGTGGAGCACTTACCATGGTCCAGGAAAATTTTATATTACAACCATCTCACCTTTAAGAAATTAGACATGTCATGCTCTCGGAGAGGACTTTATCGTGTTATATGCTAAGTAATTGACTATTGTATAGACAATTTTGTAGGCGTTTGGTCATGAAAATTAAATTTTTTGAAGTTGGAGTTGAAGTTGGAGTTGGCCATGAAAAAAATTAGAGTTCTTTTTGACCTTTTGTGAGAGATGTTGGAGTGAAAAAAGTGAAAACAAGAAAATCTTGTTTTCACTTTTCCGAAAATTTATTTCACTTTAGTGAAATACATTTCATGGTCAAACACCACTTATTTTCACTTTTTTCATTAAAGTGAAATAAATTTCTGAAAAAAAGGGAAATTTTCTTATGGCCAAACGGGTAAATTCGATCATACAGCTAGCCAACTTTAATTGATTTTGCATTGAAATGTAGCTGATTCATTCATTCATTTCATTCTCTACATACATTCCCATCCATCGCGGTTT
This sequence comes from Capsicum rhomboideum, assembly GCA_031232105.1. Classification (NCBI taxonomy): domain Eukaryota; kingdom Viridiplantae; phylum Streptophyta; class Magnoliopsida; order Solanales; family Solanaceae; genus Capsicum; species Capsicum rhomboideum. The sequence goes on from CP124717.1 coordinate 53,785,152, forward strand.
TCTTTTTCCGGGTATGACAGTATGTTGACTTTCTTTTTCATTTCTTTGTTTTCTGTCCTTTTCCTAATGTCGGTTGAACTAGTTTGGAAAGGTTTTTAACAAATTAATTACAATATGGAAGAATACAATTTATTATCACTAATACCAATTTCATATGTATATGCATTTATTGTCCATTTACTATCATATAAGTATTGTTTACTAAAGAAATACTAGTAACGAATTTTTGCTCAGATTTGTAGATACTTGTGGAACAACTTGCTTGGCTGAAAATGGGTGATAGCCTGATAGGTGAAGCAGCTTAGCAAACTTTAGCTAAAGAAGAATGCTGATCAATATTGTTACACGGCTGAATAGTCTCCTATTTATAACACGGCTGAGAGCAGCGGTTGTATTGTATAATAACACAATGCGTAGGACTCCTATCATATATAACTAATTACATACTTATGCTAAGTCTACCATCGTATATGCACTTGAACTAGGACTCACTCATCCTTATGAAACTCATTTTCAATAGGAACACCCTTTGAAAATAGTATAAAGCAAATATCAATTTGGGATGCAGCTAAATCTTAGTAGGCGTTTGGCCATAAATATTATTCATAATATTTCGGAATATGTTTTCGCTTTATTTGGGAATATTTGTTTAGCCATAAAAATCAAAAACGTATTTCGAAAAATATTTTCACAGTTTTTGATTTTTTGAAAAACACCTCTTGAGGTGTATTCTCTTTTTTTGGATTGAATTTTTTCTCTCACTTTATTATTAAATACTACCTCAACTTTTTATTTTGTACAAAAAAACACCAACCAAATTTTAATGTCCAACTACAACCTTATAAATGTCCAACTACATCTGCCAACCAAAAATAAATGTCCAACTACAATCACCAACGAGAAGAAATTGTTCACACAATGTGGAAGGATTTTAGTAAAGAATAGCTACTTACTAGTGTTATTAATTTATGCCTTGATGAATATTTATAATAATTTCATGCATGTATGTTGATTTTGGGTGGTGGAAGATGACAATTTCACATGGTATAGATTTTGATTTATTGGTGATGTTATGAAAGATGGAGACATGACTCTATGTGGTTGTTTTCAATGTTCAATAGTAATGTTGTTTACTTTTTGTATTATAATGGAGTTATAAAAGTTAATTTGGGTTATTTTGCTAGTTTTAAAAAATTGAGGGTATAAATCTAACTTATGAAAAAGTAAATCAAAAGTCTAAAATATTTTTAAAAATTTATGACCAAACACAACTTTAACTCTATTTTCAACTTTAAAAATACCAAATAAAGTGAAAACATTTTTGATTTTTATGGCCAAACGGGTCCTTAGAGAAGTGGATGAAGTTGCTAGCACCAGTGTTTTAAAAGGCGGGGGCGTGAGATGAGGCATTTTACATAGCACGGGGCGAGGCGTAAGTCCTAAGGATCTACGGGGCGTATATCTCATGTATTTTTATTTTTATAATTTGATTACTAAAAATATAAGTAACAACAAAATTTTCAATGATTCTATAAATTATTTCTTAAAATATATGACTATCATACTATGAAATTTACCTTCCTAAAGAAATAATCAATAAGCTATTAATATTATAATTAAAACATAAACTCTTTTATGAATAAAAATAAAATACTTTCAAATAACAAAATAAAATATGATAATTTTGAAATATAGGACAAAAACATAAAGATCAATGACAAGTGAATATATAAAATTCGGATATGTATTTTAAACAGAAATGTTAAGTCATATTCACCCTCACGATGTTCTCAATTAGTACATAAGCTAGTTACTTTTAATTTTCTTATTTTAACAAATTAAAAAAATTACTAAGCATCATTTAATTAGTAGAGAATTATGAGTATCAACAATGTTGATTAAGGAATTTGACACAGTTTGTGTAAGAATTATTAGGCGAGTCCTATACGTTGGACGTTAGGCGTGCTAAAGGGGTACATTCGGACGCTTAGGACGTAAGCCTCACAGAATTAAGTCTCACACATAAGCCCCAAGGTATTTTGTCAATGCCTCGCCGCAAAGCGAGTCCTAAAACTAGTTCGAACTTTGCCTTTTAAAACACTGGCTAGCACAGACCAGATAATAATCTTCTTTTAGAATCTTCTTAGTGATGAGCTCTCTTAGCTTGATTAGACTAGAGTGGAGGCAACTTTATACTCATGTTAACATATTGTCCCATCTTCCTAGAGAAACTTTAGGTTTTATTACAATGGAGAGAGTGGGGTCCCCCTATACCAATAAAGTATACTAGGAGTATATAATAAGGGTGCTATAATAAAGCCTAAGAGGTCAGAACATTGTATAAAACCTTTTTCTTTTTGCACGAAGTCATGTAACTTTTGTAATCTCACTTTTTGTTTTAGTGATCATCTTTTTTTTCTTCACTCACAATTGAAGTATAAAAGGACCAACTGAATAGGCATATTGCCTATTCACCAATTCCGAACTGAGATAAGGCATACTGTGCTTATCTCCTATTGTATTTTATTTTTCGGATATACTTCTTCCGTTTTCATTAAGCTGTATTGTATATTATGTTGGCATCCCATGTTCGAAACAGTAAGGCAAAAGATCAAAGTAAACTAGAAAATAAAAAGGTAAAAACTTTAGTTAAAATCTAGTTCACAGAATTTATCGTGTATACTAAGAAATTTTATCCCCTTGCTATACTCGAGGTTTTTATATTACTTTCTTGCAAACATAAAATGGATATATCTGTTGCAGGAGTAGCAATACCTCAAATGCCAACGACTTCATCTAACATAAAGATTGACAACAAATCACGCATGACCTATATTTGTTTGTTAGAAAATATGTAGAAGAAGTTCAGAAATTTGATGCAGAAAACTAAGGTTAATCCTCTGAATTTATAGTCAACGAAAAGATAGTATGAAGGGATGCTAATTGTCTTATCAAAAAAGTCACAGCTTATCAAAAAAGTTGCAACCAATCAGAAAAATCGCAACCAATCGAAAAGGTCACAACCATTCAAAGTGAAAATGTGTCTATTCAAAATGCATCCTTTCTCTTATTGAAAAGAACATATACTTCATCAATTCCTTTTTATATGCTCCCTTTATTTTTCGTGAGTCAATTTAACTAAGTTTCAAAGCTAAATTAAATTAGATTAATTTAATTTTTATAAATTAAAATTCAGATATTCAAAAACTATATAAAAAGTACTATAAATTACAATTTTACTTTTTTCAATTTGATTAAGAAATATATCTTAAAATGTTGGTCAAAGTTTGTATTGATTGAATCTAAAAAAGAAAAGGGAGCATATAAAAAGGAATGGATGGAGTATTTTTTTTTCCATTCACATCTCTTAAAAACTCAATATACTAAAGTAACTCAGTTCCTCTAGGTAAATGATTTAGTCTAAAATAAAGTGCACCATTTAGTTTTCTTATATTATGGGAGCCACACATAATATTATACTCCCACTGTCCCAATTTATGTGACATACTTTCATTTTTAGTCCGTCCCAAAAAGAATGTCATCTTTTCTTATTTGACAACTATTTAATGGCACAACTCCCATTTTATCCTTATTGAGTCCCATTTAACAAAAAAAATCAACCAAAAAGTAGCACTAAAGTGACTTAATAAGTGTATATTAATAAACATAACACAGTCTTCTCTTATTTCTTAAACTCCATGTCCGGTCAAATTATATCACATAAATTGGGACGGAGGGAATACTGAATTTTAAAAATAATGTACATAAAATACCTAGTTTTATGGAGATACCACGGATTATCGTGACCCAATTTTTACCTATAAATTCGCCCGTAGTTATTTGCAAATACTTGTCAATTTAAAAATTCAAGAGAGAATCAATTATTTTTTTTATATTTGTCCTTAATATTAATTATTCTAGAATGAAGTGACACGTGGATAGATAAAAATTAAAGAATTAATAAAAAATATATTAAACAAAGTACACAACTAATTACTCCCTTCGTTTAAAAAAGAATGACCTACTTTTCTTTTTAGTCCGTTTCAAAAAGAATGACCTCTTTCATTTTTTGGAAACACTTTAATTTTAACTTTCCACGTGACATGTTTAACACCACAAGATTCAAGTGCATTTTGGTACATTTGCAATAATTTTAATTTAGGACCACAAGATTTAAAAGTCTTCTTTATTTTTTTAAACTCCATATTAAATCAAACTAGATCATTTTTTTTGAAACGAAGGAAGTAATTTTTTTAAGGGTTATGCAAAACTTTATCCCGATGGAACAGAGGGAGCGCAGAGCGTTAATGGAACCACAACTAACACAAGATAGATTCTCTTAAAAAAAAAAAAGAAGATGAATCCAAATTATTGCAGCAATGCAGTGCAGTATTGGATATAGGGATGCGTTTACTCCCACTCAGTTAACCTTTTTTGGCGGAAATTGACACTATATATGTAATGTTCGAAGACGTTTGGACATGCAATATAAAGTATGTAATTTGAAGTCATGAGATGAAATTAATGTTTGGATATGTGATTTCATCTCATGATATGAAATCTTAAATTCTTCAAAAAGTATGATTTGAGATTTCATATCATGATTTGAGATTTTTTTAAATATAAAAGTTGACCCACAAGTTTATATTTTATAAAAAAAAATACTCACAATTTATATCTAACAATTATTTATTTCATATGTAAATAAAAATTATAGTTCATACTTTATATTATTACTCTTTAAATTATTTATATCTCATATAATTATTACAAATGATATTGACCAACAAACGACTCAAAGTAACAATGCTGATTCGTCTTCTCGTTTATCTGATCAAGAAATGCAAGCTCAACGTAATGAGATTGTCTGTACTATATGGGAGAATTATATTAAAGAGTAGATTACATTTTTATTGAACTAAAGATTAATCAATAAATGTTGTATTTTTTTAATAATAGCTTTGTAATAGTGTATTATACTTTGTTATAAAGTTTTGCTTATTTGGTAAGATTGTATAAAGAATTGGGGTAATTTTGATAGTTTTCACAACTTGTGAGGTTTTTATATTCATGAGAAAATATACAACATAAAAAAGTCCAAATTGCATATTCAAATAAAACTTTAACTTCATCTCATAATTTCAAATCATAATTTATCTCTCATCACCAAACGGGCCCTTAGTGTATAAAGTTTTTTTGTATTACCAATGTTATTAAGTAGATTAACTTTGTCATTTATTCTGGAAACTAAAATGTTGACGGAAATGAAAATCACCATTATAAGGTGTTCACCTGAAAAATTGAATCAAATCGATAAAGTAACCCAAATTTTGTTTGATTTGGTTTTATATTTTTAAAAATTGGTAATATTTTATTTTATTTTGATTTTGTTCAAAAAATCGAAGAAATAACCGAACCGAATCGATAAATCATATTTTTTTATAACTATATAAACATAATATTTTTTTTATGAATAACTTTGAATATCTTATACTCCCTCTGTCCCAATTTATATGACACACTTTCCTTTTTAGTCAGTCCCAAAAAGAATGACACATTTCTATATTTGGTAACAATTTAACTTTAAAATACCCACTTTACCCTTAATGAAATGATTTACAACCACACAAATATCTATAACTCATTTTAGACCACAAGTTTCAAAAGTCTTCCTTTCTTTCTTAAACTCCGTGCCAAGTCAAAGTACATCACATAAATTGGAACGGAGGGAGTATATGTTTTCATCAAAAGTTATTTGTATTTTAAATATCTTGTATTAGTTAAGATATTAGTTATACGTCGTGTTATGTTTTATATGGCAATCTCAGAATTTATTTTTTTCTTTTTGAATGAATTGTTAATTTTTTTTTGCATTCAAATGAATTATTTCTTTCATTCTTATGTTTAATTAATAACCGAACAACCAAACCAAATCGAACCGAAACCAATAATAACCAAACCGATAAATATATACTCCCTCCGTCCCAATTTATGTGATGTACTTTGACTTGGCATGAAGTTTAAGAAATAAAGAAAGACTTTTGAAACTTGTGGTCTAAAATGAGTTATAGATATTTGTATGGTTGTAAATCATTTCATTAAGGGTAAAGTGAGTATTTTAAAATTAAATGTTACCAAATATAGAAATGTGTCATTCTTTTTGGGACTAACTAAAAAGGAAAGTGTGTCATATAAATTGGGACAGAGGGAGTATTATATTTGATTTGAATTTAATAATTTAAAAACTAATTATATTGGGTTCGTTTTTATTTTAACGAAAAAGGGACATATATACCCCCGAACTATCATAAATGGTACGCATATACCCTTCGTTATACTATGAGTACGTATATACCTCTGCCGTTAATCTTTTGGGTTGTATATACCCTTTACCCAAACGGCGGGACACGTGGCTTAATCATGTGCGTTTATTCATTTTTTATTTATTTTACGAAAAAGAGACATATATATCCCCGAACTATCATAAATGGTACGCATATACCCTTCGTTATATTTTGGGTACGTATATACCCCTGTCGTTAATCTTTTGGGTTGTATATACCCTTTACCCAAATGGCGGGACACATCGCTTAATCCTGTGCGTTTATCCATTTTTTATTTATTTTATTTGAAATAAAATTAACCCACTCAATTTAGACTCGAAATTAAATCCATTAATTTAGTTTTATCACTTAGACCCTCGTTTTAGATTACCTAACAGAAGGATCCCTACAGAGATGTCAGAATTGTTGTGGCGGATGAATTTCTACCGGTGCTTTTGCTCACTTGTGGCCGGAGCGCAAAGCTCGTTGGTGGCCTAGTTCCATCGGAATGGTGACAAAAAACGGATAGGTGGAGGGCGACGCTGGTTCGCTGGAGAAACAGAGGTGGTGGCGGAGGGAGTTCACCGATGGTGGTAATTGAGTCGTTGGTTGCTGGAAATTAATGGATGTTGATGGCGGGACTAGAAGTATTAATTGTGATTAATTTGATTTTCTTTGGTTGATTGGAAGGGAGGTGAGTTGAGAGGGAGGTGGAGCGGTGTTTTCCGGTTAAGAGTTGGCTGGAGTGGTGGTGGTTCTGGTTTATTTTTTTATAACAGAGGATGGGAAGAGAATTGATGGTGAAAGGGGTGGCGGTGTTAACGGAGAATTAAGGTGGAGAATTGATGCATTTAACTTCAGGTCTAAATTGGGTGGGTTAATTTTATTTCGGATAAAATAAATAAAAAATGAATAAACGCACAGAATTAAGCCATGTAAATTCAGTCGTTCGGGTAAAGGATATATACAACCCAAAAGATTAACGACAGGGGTATATACGTACCTAAAATATAACGAAGGGCATATATGTATCATTTATGATAGTTCAAGGGTATATATGCTCCTTTTTCGTAAAATAAATAAAAAATAGGTAAATGCACAGGATTAAACCATGTATCCCACCGTTGGGGTAAAGAGTATATACAATCCCAAAGATTAACAACAGGGGTATATACATACCCAAGTATAACGAAGAATATATACGTACCATTTATGATAGTTCAGGAATATATATATCCCTTTTCCGTTATTGTAATTAATAACCGATTCAAATCCATCCATTACCCTATTAATTAAAGTTCATTTTACAACCCATTTTAGGAGTCACTATACTGGCGGTATTAGTTCAATACGAAAGTGCCTATAATTAGTTGGGAATTTGAAGGTTACTCTCAAAGTCAATACGCTTAATCATTATTTATGTTATTTTGATCATAGTAAGCTATCAGTAACATGCCTGATTGAATAGAGATATACTCCCTCCGTCCCAATTTTATGTCACACGCTTTTTTTTTAGTCCGTCTCAAAAAAAATATCCTAACTATAACTAGAAACAAACCATACGAATATTTAAAAATTATTTTAAACCACAAACTTCAATAGTTTTTTTTTTTTTAAATACCGTGCCAAATCAATCTATGCCTCATAAAAGAGACAGAGGAAGTACTAGCTTTGATGGCTTTTATCTCCAATGGAACCATCAAGACCTATAACAAAGATTTTCGACCTTATTGTTCTTTCTCATTTACTCAATTTTTTTTCTTTTTTTGGCTGGAGTTCTCGGCTTTGGTATTGTTCTTTGTTGTTTCTTCGTCCAATCAGTCAATTGAATGTTTTTGAGTTTTGATCAGATCTGAACACCATATCATTGAGTGTCCTTGCTACTTACACCTATATCTATATCCAAGTAATCCAGGTATAGGAGTCGAAAAGAATACAAGCAAAAATAAATAAATATATGAATTGTACAATGTACTCAACAATCTAGTTTCATGTCCCTCGGCATCTATCAATAGATTGTATCATTATACATCTACGTTTACTTCCCAAACTGAGTTTTTAAGTACTATACAGATGGTACAACTGTACCCCCTTTTGTACATAAATCTACATTATGGAATAAAAAGAGAGTACTACAATTATCACTCAGTAAAGACCATGATATATACTCTTTGAAAACTGTAAGTTAAAAAGGACAATCACAATGGCTTTTGATACAGGGATATTACAAAAGCAAACTCTGCAGATCAATGGGCACTAACAAGGAACGGATGCTGGCAAACGCTGCACTCTATCGTTTCTGATCCAAAAGCTGGCACTTCAACCTGCAAAGTGAATCCATATAAAATTAATCCACAGGGACAGTATATTCTTGGGTTAGCAGAATCAAAAAGGTTCTCGAGGAATAGACACAAACATAAGAAGACGGGAAAAAAAGCATGGTCTATGGTACTGAACCTGCAAATGGACCGTGCAAGTTGGACACTCTACTTCTCTCATCCCCTTGGATCCTTGAGAACTAAGACCTGAAAATGTTAAGACATCATCAGCTCCAAGGGAAAACATTCTCCAACCTGTTGTAGTCATAGAAAGGTTTGCATGCCGGCAATCATTCTTAACATGTGTATTTTCAAGCCAACTAAATAAGAAACTGCTGTAGCCGCGAATCTACCTGTTGAGGTCTTGCGGTTTTTGTCCATCTCCTCCTGTTTATGAATTTCAAGCGTAGAAATTAGTATATGCTGACGAATATGAAATAGAAAATTTAAAGTAAGGATGCATTGGCTGAATATAGAAGGAAAATAAAACATTACAAAAAAGCAACAACTTATAATCCATTGATAAAAAATATGCAACTCTAACCAGAAGCTTTATGAAGCACATCAGTTTGAAGTAGCAAGAGTTATATTTTTTTTTTTTGCTTGCATCTTCTCTCTCCAATTCACTTATCCAACTTCTCATCTCAAAATTATTATACATGCTTCAAATGTTCAAAGTACTGTAACTTCCATAATTGTGGACATAAGCTAATCAGTTTTGATTTCCAAGATACACTTCCAACTAAATATACACTTCCAACTAAACAAAACATTTCCGAACAGTCCTGATGAATAATTTAAAGAACCTAGGAAGTCAGTATTCACCTTGAGTTTTCTTGTAAGGTCCTCATGACTTTGGAATGCAGCTGTTTTTGTCATTGCTTCCGTAGTATTGCCGAGTCTTTGAGTTACCTCTGCCTGCAAATGAGGAAAGTTCAATCTTGTTATATCTTATGTACTGCTTCAAGACTATTGCAATATAAGATCACAAAGGAATGCAAAATACGGAAGATCAATATGTTGAACAAAATAACAGTTAAAGAACATAAAACATTGAAAAGACACTGTCATGAAAGACTGAAAAAGCTTTAGAATACAATAACCATCACATATTTAGAGTCCATAGCTTCATGAGATTGTAGAAAGGTTTTTGTCCAAACAAATGTTGATAGGTTTAACGCCCTCTTTTTAAATGAACATCATATTCTTCAGCCAGATGATAGAAGACGCAATAATGAAAAAGTAAATAAGCAATACTCCTAGGGTAAGGCGTGATCATATGTCACCAATAAAAGTTCCCATATGTGGTAGTATCTTTAATAAGCAACAGCCCATTTCTGTTCAGAATAATTAGACACTATTTTCTCAGATGTTTTCAAATAGATGGAACACTTGCACTGCTTTTATCTTGCGCTCAACTATGTAGTTGGAGCATTAGATCTACAATTTCTTTTTGATCCAGATAAGATTTCCTATCTTTTCTACATCTAATCGAGATATTGGCAGAAACTTTTCAGTTATTAAAAAATTTAGTAGTTTTTGAAGAGGAAAGTCCCTTTGCAGCTGCTTAGGGTGTTAAACCACTTCATCTTTCTTTATTCCTCAAGCATGAAACAGTGAGCTCCAGCGAGAATCCTTGATTTCCTTGTGTCCCCTTTTCCCCAAAGCATTTTCACATGCACCTATAGTCCACAAGTTTTCCCTGTTCCACCTTTATTCAATTTGTTCCCCTATCACACTATTGGATCTAGCTCACAGCCACTTTGTACAAGTAATTGCACTTGTGTTGCTTCAAACCATCTCACTCTGACAAACTTAAGGGTGAAATTAGAAGATTCAGAGCTGAATGATATATATTAAGGTTGATTTTATTGGGAAAATCCAAAAATCAAGTTGTCCAGAAGGACAAATGTTTTTATTTTTTTATATTTTTTCCTGTAAGAGAGCATAATTAGAACAATTGAGATCTCATAATTAGACCAACACCATAAAAGCTCCCACCAAGCTTCCAGATAAGAGAAGTGCAAAAGTTATATAAATTAGAACAATTGAGATCTCATGCCAAAAAAAACATATTAGATACAGTAATACGGTAAAAGGATTTGGCAAACAAGAATTTAAAATTCCTGGGTGTAAAGCATCTGGAATAAGTTTCTACTTTTACCAGTTAGAGAAAAGCTGAGGTGACAAGTGTTCTACAATATTTTTCTAGACAAACTACAGTCTGAACAAATATAGCCTGCCAGCACCTTAGAAATATAAGCATGGAAAGTCACATTTAGCATCCCATTAAATGAAATGAAGAAGTCACATTTAATATCTTTATAAAAGAAAACCATAAACCTGAAATTAACCCGTTATTTTACGTGGGCATACCATGCATCGGTCACAAACTCGAACTGATTGTGCACCTTCATCTGCAGTGAGGGCAACTCTACCTTGCGTGCACTTGTCACAGAAAATATCCCCACAATTCCTGCAGTGGTGCTGATACAGATTTAAAGAAGACATATGAGAAAAGAAAATTAAAACAGGAAATACGAAAAATGTGACATTTACCCCACTGTTTAAAATAAATGTACCTTTCTATTGAAAGCACTAAAATCTGTTGCACAAGCAGTGCACTTTCGAACTGCATCATCAGGAACCTAAACGAGAATAATTAGGCAAAAGAGAGCCACGACTTTGTTAAGAGTTAATTGCAGTAGACAATTCAACCAAATGAAATGGAAAGCAAGACCACTAAATTAATGCATTTGTTGATCGTAAATCTAACCCAGAAATCTTTCTCTTCATTGAGTGGCCTCATCAACTTCATCAAATCGGCAAAACCTTTCTTCTTCTCAGCAGCTTGCTCAGATCCCTTGATTGAATCTGAAGGTTTACTACTATCACCCATCTCCTTGATCTGAATTCCATAATAGAAGCATGTGTGCATGGTTATGACTAGTCAAGTATTTAGAGTTCAATCTAGATATCTTGCTGAAAGCAACGGGAATAGAAGGAGAAAAAAAAAACAATTTCAATTGTATCCAATAGTTTAAGTGAACGATATCTGAAGAAGAGTAGGAACACCAGCTAAACTTGATATGCAAGAAACAGGGAGAACAATTAATCCATTAAGCTCACAGTTACTTATAGTAGTTTCTTCGGCTACAAATCTAATGGAAAGGCCAATGTAGTCGATAAGCAAGCATCCGTAGGAGGAACAGCCAAATGCAACTTGAAGTCTACTGCTGAATGAAATACAGGATAAACCTAATACAACTAATCAAACCGGCTAAAATATAACCTCCACTTTAACCTATTTTGACCCTCCATGGGTGGGATTTTCTTGACCCACCAAAGTCACTGGCATCACTACCGGTCCTCTAATGTTACCCAACACCCACTAAGACATACCTAAGTTTTCCAATTAACTCCAAAAGTCATACATATCCAAAAATATCCCAATAAATCACAGAGTAACAGGTAGCAAGCGACTAATATCTATTTCAAGTGAAAATGAAATTGAATAAACTTTCAAAGGTATTTCAAAGATATGGAGGGATGGACCATATGGCCACTTAATTGATCCCCGCCCACCACTAGCTAAAAGACTGAAAGTTATAGGTTAATAAAATTTGTCATCCCTACTATACCAACTTCGCCTGTCCATAGCAAGTTAGAGAACCACTTTGTAGTGAATCACAACCTCCTTTTTGTTGATGGGACCAAATCTCTTGTGCTTTTCCAATTCCATGATACTGGCCTAACAATTTTCCCATAGATGTGATAAGAAAATTCAAACACTTTTAATTCCTCAGGATCAAATTTAGACTCTAGGCTTTAACTATTGCCATAAAGTAATAATCAAAATCCCAGTTACGTTTACCCTTTATTATTTCCAGCAGCCCCATTAACAGGTCCTGATTTCAGATCTCCTAACATATTGGGTTAACTCCTGTTGGGCACATTTACCCAGTCTTTTCTCTTGAAAAAATTGTCTTGCGCTCTCCGACCTAAAATTGATGTCATTTCATTAATGCAAATACAGTAATCCAACTATCCCTGTTGCTTTGTGATCTCATATCCTCCATCCAATTTTCTTTGCTATATGTACCCGAGCATAATTCTGATACGACTGCTCCTTTACGGACTTACTCTAGAAGAAAATCCAGACAAGCATGTGGAGATAATCTATTTTAGTTTCTTAGTTTCAGATAGGACAAGACACATAAGCAGATTATCTATAGTAGTTATCAGCAGTTATCTACTGCAGTAACTGTCTATCTATGTGCTATCTTTATGTTTTAGTATAAATATATGTATCTGGTAGGATTCTAAGACAGAGAAGCCTTATTATAATCTTTGTATCTGGAGATTTGTCCACTCCATACGGACAGAGTTATTGGTTAATGCAGTGTTTAAGATCCTTGCACTTTATTTAACCAGTAAATTTTCATTTCATTCTCTTCTTCATCTTAGTTTTTATCAAATTCTTTTCCCAATTTGAAACTGCACATCTTCTCTAGTTTTCTCTTTCTACAATAAACCACTCAAGCTTCTACTTGGCAAGTCTAAACTTGATATCAAAACCTCAAATCAGGAACATTTCAATCCTGAACTAATCAAATAATACATTCCCCATGTTGCTTTCCCATTGAATAAGCTATCCTGTTGAGTATCTTCATGCTGTAAGCTCCCAAATACAAACAGGCAAAAGCTTAACCATCAATTTTCCCGTCATCCCCCCATAATTCCCTCCTTCCTAGTCCTCTCCTCTACTTAGGTATTCTAACACTCACCTGTACCCCTCCCTCACTTCACCTCAACACGGCACAAGCTCCCTACCTGTTTCACAAACCAATTAGAACCTATCTTCCATAACGGGAAAAAAGAAAATAAAGGAAGTTCAAAATTCATTACTTATTAAATAGACATGTCATGTCTTACATCCAAAGTTAATAGTGTGTGAAAGTATCAGCAAATGCCTAAGCAACTAGTTTTCTGGCATGAACTACACGTCTTGAGAGCAACATATAAATGCTAACACCAGTAAGAGAACAGGTCAGATATCCCTTTAGTAGGCTTACATTTACGCCAAACGAAGAAGGATATTAAGTCAGATAAAGAAGAATACAAACTTGTGTGACTCAGCACATCCCACATTAACATACAGAGACATGAGATCAAATTTTGAAGATTGTGAGATCTTTTAACCTGAATACTTGCGGCTGTCACAGTGTCCAGCATATTGTTCACGGTATAGCTATTTGATTTCAGCCTGATACGTCTAGGTTCCACATCAACTGCGTTTTTGGCCCAAAATGCAAATATATATGAATCCAACACCTGACAGAGAAAGGATAATAAATGCACTTATCTCACAGGCATCTTGTCTGCAAATGAAATAACGTAAACAGTAATGACAAACTTACCTCGCATCTTGTCACATTCTCCAGTAAATATATTCTCAGAGTTCGGCTGGTAGCAGGATCAAGTATGCGAATCCCATCAAGACCAATCTGAATTTGAATTTCAATGAAAAACTTAAGACTTTATAATTGGCAAACTGGTAGATAAATAAATTAACAGTGATAAGCAGGCCAAAATATAGCCCGTCCCAAAAAATAGTAGAGCAGTAACAAGCTGATAATAGGTAGATACAGAGGATTCATATATCCAACTCAAACTAGTTTGTAATTGTGTCCTAGTTGATCGATCGATTGATTGAAGTAGGCAAAATTATAACTTCATACTGCAATATTTTCCTTTTCAAGCTATGGAAAGTTGTGCAAACAGCAATAATGCTACATTCAAACCTGACAAAGCACGTCCATGTCGCTCTGACCAATCCCTTCTGCTAAAAGTTTGACGCAGAACTTCAACACACCAGCTGTAACATCCTGTTGTTCCTCCATCTTTGGGATTGCTTTCGCAATTTTACGACTACTCTCATATCCATTATTCTCCCTCTGGTTTTGAATATTGATAGTCCTACCATAATCATCAAACATCACCCCTGTACTCGACTCGGATCGACTGTCTTTGTACAATTCATCTTTCCTACCATTATATTTATAAATACCCGAACCATAAGAGCCTTGGTCACCGTATGATCCATTATTTTCGACTGTTTGAGGAGCAGATGAATATGCTGAACCATAATTAGGAGGATTTTGTGTAGTATAATCGTAATAATAATTGGGCTGAGGAGCATCAAGGTGAGGGAAAGTGTAAGGTTGTTGTTGATTTGACGATTGATAGTAATCGGAGGGCTGAGGGGGAGCGGAGGCGTAGTGAGCAGGAACAGCGGCGGGATTGTAGGGATGATCAGGCGGAGTAGAGTTAGGGTTTGGGTTCTGTAAGTGAGTTTGGTAAAATTGGTAATAGGAAGAGTTAGCGTCGCCGTTATGCATGTTTGGAGGATTATGGATGGCAGAAGAGGAGGGTTTAGAGGGAGATTGATCGGCTATAGAAATGGTGAAAACAGAAGAATTGGGAGAGAAGGAAGAAACGGGGGAGTGAAAGGGAAGTTAAGTTTGTTCAGATGACGACAGGGAAAGGAAGGAGCAGGGGGAAGACGATTTGGAATAGCGTGTACGCGCCACTTGGACTCGACCGACCTGCGAAATAGCATGAATTGTCCTATTACAAAACCAACATATTTTTTCTTTAATATTTCCTCCATATAATAATACTTATCCATTATATAAAAAATATATCTTCTATAATATTTATTCAGTTTAAAAAATCAATGAATAATTTAACATTTTCAACCCATTTTACTTTTACTATGTAGATATTATTCATCACTCAATGAATTTATTAAAAATATATATTCATAATTTACTCTTTTCTACCCATTTTGTCCTTACTATTAGCTATTATTCACCACTCAATGCATTAAAATTATTATATTCAAAGAGTGATATAGTAAAATTACTCATATTATTTATTATTTCTTAACATATGTGTCAAGTTAATTATAGACAATTATTGTTAGACGGAAGAAGTACTCCTAAAAAAAATAATTTATAATACCAAAATTAAAAGCAAAAAACGAATATGTAATACGAGACGTGCAAATGAAAAAAAAATTAGAAATCAAATGTATAAGAAAAATACATATAAAAGTATATATAGTAAAAGAGAAAATCGAAGTAAGAGCATTGCACATTTTTTCATAGATTTATACGGATAGAGTTCTTGCGAAATTATCTTGTCAACTCACGAAGAAATATTAATATTTTGACATAAATCTTCTCACGGTTCCTTAATATTTAGATTTTTCTTTAATCAAAATCATAAACTTTTGATGTTATATAAATCTTTTTGTATGGGTGGAAGCAGTCTTAAGTATGTGGAAAAATGATGAAGTGGCACATGACAAAAGTGATCGATCAAAAAAATCATAAAGAGCATTAAATAACTTTTTGAGACAAGTTCAATAAAGGCAACTCAGTTCGAAAAGTATCTGGAGTTGATATTGTTAGGATCAATATCATAGTTGTCACGCCCCGAACAACGGCCCTGGACGTGGCACGCGTTCGATACTATTACTAGTACGAGCGAACGTTTTGGCATATCTCATGAGCATATATCTAACATAATGAATAAAGCGGAAACAATATGAAATAAGATTCTTTAAAAGAAAAAAGACCTTAATCAATGTTCATTAGTATCACTTAATGTCTGACGATATCAATAGTTATGATAAATAAAGACTGAAGATTACAAACTCTATCTAACAACTAAACCAGTCTATGAAGCCTCAAATGAGTAATAACAAATGTCAAGATAAGGCCTCGATAATCCCCAATACTAAAAGAAATACAAGAAAAAAAAATCATCGTATCTTAAGTTTCCCTCAGATAGAAAGGAGGCTTACCAATGGCAAAAGATAGAGATCCGAATGATGCTTCTGGTCACGGACTTTGAGAGTTTGAACCTACATCATGAAACGATGTAGCGCCAAAGACGGTCAATACGTGAAATGTATTAGTATGTAAGACCGTACCAGGAAAATAATAAAACATGGAGAAATATTAATGTAAAAAGTTCAGTCCAAGTGATGACAAGCTGGAAAAGAACAGAAGCATAAACTGAAGTGATATCTGACAAAGTAAGGTAAATTTAAGTCTTAGTTATTTGTGGGAGCAAGTGGTGAACCGACATAAACCACCATGTGAGTGCATGGAGTTTGATCTCGGCCCGATCAGCTAAGCCATCTTGCACCTTGCCGGGCATAGGACATGACATGACATGATTTGCTAGCAAGGATCCAAAATTAGCCCTTTTTGGGACACATGAAAAAAATAGTCATCCGACTTGCGGAATAATCTCTATCCTACGACGACAAATATAGTTTCGAGCATTTGTCATTTAGAACTATGCCTTCTCGGTCAGCCAACTAACTCCCTTATGCTCATAATGTTATCTTATTTATTTATGTTCAAAGATTTAGCCTTATTAGGCTCATGCTCATAGTTTGGCCTTTTTAGGCTCATGTACATAATTTGGTCATTTTAGGCACAAAGTCATAGATTTGCCACTTTAGGACTCATGCCTGAGAATTTCTATATTAGGTTCACAAATCATGAGTTCTTATCATTCCATAACATGTTTGGGGAGTCATTAGAGGTAAATGTCATCATACTTTATGTCATAGCTCATTGTCCGACTTTTATAGCATTTAGGGGAATTATGAAGTAACTTGAAGTATTCTTGTTGAGGGTGAATCATATTCATATCAAAAGTGTGGAAATTCAAGTTATTATGCTATAGAAAAATAATTAAGAATTTACACCTTTTAGTTGTGAGAAAAAAAAAGGAGTTCACATTAGGGATTACGAAAAGTCCATCATTTATCAAATGTTTAAATTGGGGTTAATTCAAGAAAATATTATAGGGTTCATGGTTCATATAAAAATAATAGAGGTTTGAAGTTATGATAGTGCAGAAAAATAATCAAATTTTATATCTTTTTGTTGCAAGAAAATAACAAGAGCAGTTCATGGTTAAGATCATAAAGCAACACAAAATTCATCATTTAACAAGTTCATACGTTAGGAAAGATTCAATAGCATTTCATATCGTTTATGCTATAATTCAAATCATTAGATAAAATAACCGCAAGGTTCATGATTTTCACAAATATCATGAGTTTCATAATTTTCCAGATTCAAGAGTCTTTCATCAAAACACAAGGGTTAGTGAAATTTATCCAATTTTTGAAATATTCATGAAGTAGAGAGTTTATCCAAGAATTTCCCAAACAACTTACTAAAAGAACTCTATTATTTGACAAGAACATGAAAATTTCTGCAACGTAATTAGCTTGAGAGTAAATGGAACTAAAGGAGAACAAATCCCAAAAGAAACATGAAAGGAGTAGTCATACATACCACAAATAGTTAGAGGAACTAGTGATCGTGAAGGAGGGAACTACGCTTGATTCTTGAGCCAATAATTCTCTTGGATTTCATAAGCTTGAGTTTGAGAGGAAGGAGAGAGGTGTTAAGGACTGATAAAACATTTGAAACTCATGAAGAAAGTGGTTTTAAAACGTATCGTGGGTTATGGGATAAGGAAAGGATGAAATCACCCCTCCAAGAATGTGAAAAGAAAAGAAAAAAAAAAAGAAAATTTCCGTCTGGTATAGGGCTATTCTGACTGTTCTTAGTAAAACACACATAACTTTTTACTCGGGGCTCGAATTGTCGAGCTATTTGTGGTGTTGGAAAGAAGACTCAAAAAGCTTTAATTTGATGGCACGTAACTGCAAATATTATATGAGAAATGCTTGTTTAAAGTTGATCCCTGTATGAACCTATATGAAAACTTAATCACTAAAGGACCTTTCAACTCAAATTTGTTTTAGAGATTTCTTATGCCCTTAATTCATATCCAATACCCCTCCCACACTTAAGACATGACCTTTACACCTAGATGCAAATTTTTTTCTAGATTCATGTCTAAGTACATATGAAGAGCGATCCAATTTTTATTTTTTTTTTAGCCCGAAAGTTCAGGGTGTTACAATATTGGTAAGGTTCGTCCAGCTCCAAAGACACGGGAATGGATGTTGAATCAACACTGGACAAGATAGGGATGAGATAAGCTTGCAAGTCTGTGTATCATAGAAGAGGCTGAGATTCACGTCGGCTGGTACATATCTGAAGATATAGTGATCGAAGAGAAGATCTTAGAGAAGCGAGTTCAACAGAGGTTGCTCCTAGTGTTTTTGTAAAAATAGTCACCAAATTAACTTGGCATGATTTAGTATTTGAAAGTTCTATTTCGATATTTTGTGATGTATTAAATTAGTAATCATGATTTTTCGACTTCGACTTACATATATTATATAATAAAATTGTGACTTCGACTTTTTAAAAAATGTCACAATTATATTATATAACACATTACACACATAGAAATGTTCAAAAAAAAAGTACAAGTAGACAATTTCCATAGTTCATCAATATACAAAAAAAATATTTTAATTAAGATAGAATAGTCAGAGTTTCAACATCTAATTAATTAGTTTTATACTAATATTATTTTATATATTTGCTGTAGACACGTGATTTTTGACCCCCCCGAGCTTTAACCTATTTTTAGCACTAAATATTTATTTTTATCTAATTATTATTTTAGCTTTTATTTTCATTTTTAGTTGGTTTTATTTGAAAAATTGTGAAAAAAAAAAGATTCAAAAATGGAGCCACATTTTAGGATAAGTTTTGTTTTTACTTTTCGTATTAAAAAGAAAATTTTCAAAAAATATATTTTTTTCTTAATTTAGGTTTTAACAAATAAGCTAGTAATTTTAATATTTTTCTTAGCTATATATTTTTAGGACTAGTTATTTTAACTTTTCTATATTTTCATTAATTTAAAATAATTAGGTAATATCTTTTACTATTATATTATATTAAATTTAAAAATTAAAAAAAAAAAAAAAAGGAAGAAGAAAAGAAGTCAAACCTAAACTACCAAACCACCCCATTAATCCTCCAACTCCCTCACTCACATGTCTGCACACACCCCCATTTTCCCACACTTTCTCCATTATCCCACACATACACACACTAACTCACACCACCCACACCCACACGACACATGCACATGCACACACATATTATATATACACACACAACACACTTAGAAGAGGGGGAGGACTTAGAGAACGGACGGAGTAGAAAAAGAAAGGCCAAGAGAAAGCTAGAAAGAAAAGAAAAAAACAGAAAGTTAGAAAAGGAGGAGAAACAGAAAAAGTAACATAAAAGAGAAAGGAAAAGATTAGAGAAAAAGAGATGAGATGAGAGAAAGATAGAGAGAAGGGAGATAACACTTAAAGAAAAAAGATAGGAGAACACACAGACAACAACACGAAAAAAAAAAAGATTAAGAGAAGAGGACGACAACCAAAAAAAAAAAACAATAACGAGGAGGCCCTCACGTCCAGCAACAAGACTTCTTTTCTTCCAGAAAATAAATTACTCCCTCGAGTTCCCGAGCAACAACAACAATCAATCAATCCCTCACGTCCCAAACTTTGAGGTTTGTTCATAGTTTCAAGTTCGTGGCTCCAAAAGTTAGCTATTGTGCTTTTGATGTGAATTAATTTTACAAAAGGTAACCCCCGATCTTTCTTTGTAATTTTATTTCAATGATTATATGAAACTTGATTCCAATATAATATTAGGAGTTTGCTCAAATTGCGTATGTGTTGAACCTCTTAATATTATTTGATATTATTATTTTTGTTTCTTTTTCTTTTTTGATGCAAAAGGATACTTAATGCTATAATCTGTATATTTTTCTAACAAATGAAGTCCCCCGTTAGTTTGCCTCCAAGAATTAAAAAAAAAAAATAAATTTAATTATCACATTATATAAGTAAAATAATAATAATAATAATAATACATTTTTCTAACCTAACCCACTCCCGCTCCACTATTTTGAAGCCGATCTAATGGGGACGGATGGATTTTAAACACGTTAGGTGCTTATTTAGATTTAGAAAATGGGAGGGGTCGATAAATGCTTCCAAGACGCAAAAATAAATAAATAATGAAAGTAAATATATCGAGGTTGATCATGTGTGTGGTTACGCTCCTTGATCAATCTCTGTAACTACAAGGCTTTGTGTGTGGTTACGCTCCTCAGCCGAAAACGTAAGTCATAATTTCTCTCATAATCCTTAGGTAAATTGAGTAACTAATCAAACCTAGTTTATCCAAGAATTAATTTAAGCCGAATATAAGTCAATAAAGCGACCGTGCTAGAATCGCGAGACTCGAGGGATGCCTAACACCTTCCCCTCGGTCAACAGAATTCCTTATCCGGATTTCTAGTTCGCAGACCAATAATAAGAAGAGTCATTTCCTTTTGAATGGGGATTCAATAAGGTGACTTGGAACACCATAACTCAATTCCAAGTGGCGACTCTGTAAATAACATAATTCTTATTCAACACCGTCACTTTAATTGGAAAAACCCTTCGACCCTAAACGAAAAAGGGGTGTGACATCTCTGGCGACTCTGCTGGGGACCATTAACTAGAATTCGAGCTTTGTATATTGACTTATTTTTTACTTTCTTTAATTCTTGGATATATTGTGCTTGTTGGCCTAATGTGCTCTTTGCTTACTTGTTTACCGCTTTAATATTATCTGAATTGCAATGTAAACTGTCTTCTTTCGCGCACCCATCTGAGTCTCTAAATATACCTATCACTATTTATTGTGTGTGCGGCTACACTCCACAAAACCCTTCTATCTGAGATGAACTAGTGTTCGGTTACGCTCCTGGTTTAAGGAATATTAGTCACACATGTTAGGCGGGGTTGGATCACCAGTAGAACCGGAATAGCTCTGCTACCGGTAAACTGACCCTCCCCGATCCGAGTTGTCTACTTGGATAAGCCAGTCTAGACACCATCCCCATCAGGTTAAACCTAGTAGAACTAAAACTCAGACGTGGCTATCTCTATTAGGCTTCACTTTATCCACATCATGTGCATTTGACTTAGCGGGACTCGACACAGGGGTCGGGTCCATCTAGGACAGGTGTCCCTCCTTATATGACCAACATGTGCATCCTATGTGCTCTTTGACATTTATTTGGAAGGCCTGTTTGATTGTTGACTGGCTTTAGGCAGCTTAATGAAATAGAAGAGAGTAACTTTCCCTTCAACTTTTATAACAGTTTCCTTAATGAAAAAAGAAAAAGGTTTTTTTTGGGGGTATATATATATTTTAATAATAATCATAATTTGCTCTTTATGGTCTACACGAACTACGCACAACTGATTCTCACCTTGATGAGATACGTAGGCAACCCTCATCGGGTTCGGTGCTTTTCTTTTAAAAAAATAAAAAATAAAAAAATAAAATTTTGAAAAGTTGAACCCTGACATATTCGTTGTTACAGAGACAAACATAAAGTATTAAGGTGGTTGGTTTGTGGTTAAGCTGGCATCTCATTCGTACAATACCAGATCCAAAGGAAAGGACAAAATGACACACAAAGAGGGGATAGATTCTGACAGCGAAGAAGACCAAAATCAGTTGATTCAACAAGAATTTGCATCGATAGAAGAAAATAAGTTATTGAAACAACAGATGACAGAAATGTATCAAGCCTGGATAAATGGGCAAGCGCCACCTTCCTCAATTCCTGGACTTTTGAACACGACTATCCCAATTTCTACTCGGGCCCAAACTGATGATCCATTTTACCCATCAGGATTTGGCCCATATACTAATGTGCCTAGCACAGTTGGTACCTCCACTGTGCGCCCCCCAAATCCATCTCTCACAAATAACCCGCTCTTCATTCCCGCAGTACCAACTATTATGGATCTTCAACCAAAGCTGATACCGAAGTCTACTGGTGAGCTACCTCATGATCAATTCTACTCCACTGGAGTAACTTTTAAGGTCCCGGAATCCTCCAATCCTAATTATCTGCATAACTCTCCTATTGTGATCGAAAAGATGTCGAAAAATAAGGAACAAGAGGAGATGGCCAAAAAAATGAGAAGTTTGGAGCAAAGCATGAGAAACATGCAAGGACTAGGAGGGAACAAGAGTGTTTCTTACAAAGATTTGTGCATGTTCCCTGATGTCCACTTGCCTCTAGGTTTCAAAACCCCAAAGTTTGACAAGTACGATGGCCACGGTGATCCATTGGCTAATTTGAAAAGGTTTTGTAATCAACTAAGAGGAGCAGGGGGAAAAGAAGAGATACTTATGACTTACTTTGGAGAGAGTCTGGCAGGAATAACTTCAGAATGGTTTATCGATCAAGATATCTCTCATTGGCATGTTTGGGATGACATGGCTCGAGATTTTATCCAGCAATTTCAATATAATATTGACATAGTTCCCGATCGTACCACACTTGCCAATATGAGGAAAAAGACCACTGAAAATTTTTGTGAATATGCTATTAGGTGGAGAGAGCAAGCTGCTAGGGTCAAGCCACCAATGAAAGAGATAGAGATGATTGATGTTTTCCTTCAAGCATAAGAGTCTGATTACTTTAACCACCTACTTTCTGCAGTAGGTAAAACATTTGCCGAAGTAATAAAAATTGGAGAAATGGTTGAAAATGGCATCAAGTCTGGAAAAATTGTAAGTCAAGTAGCCCTTAAGGCTACAACTCAAGCAATTCAGAATGGCTCAGGACACTTTGGGGTCAAGAAGAACAATGCTGATGTAGGAATGATCGCGCAAGACCTTCAATACTCTGTCGTCCCATCTCAATATCCAGTCTATAGTGCACAACCATATGTCCAGCCATCAGTCTATCCTCAATGGCGTGCACCAACACTTCAAAATCCTCGTCCTTATTCTCCAAATGTTCGTTCTCCCTACAATCCTGGTTCAAGGCAGGCATATGGAGGAAATAACGGGCCTAGGGATAATTTCACACCAATTGGAGAGTCTTATGAAAGCTTGTTTCAGAAATTGAAAAGTTTGAACATGATAGAAGTTATCCCTCAGAACCATGCAGATCCACATTCAAAAGGTTTCAATCCTGCTGCACGTTGTGAATACCATTCTGATGCTCCAGGGCACAGTACTGAAGAATGTCGATCTTTGAAAAGAAAAGTGGAAGGGATGATTCAGGCAAAAATGATTGTAGTTCAAGACAGTGACTCACCAAACATTACTAAGAATCCTCTGCCAGCAAATAATGACGTACACTTCATTGAGATGATATGTGATGACAAAGAATGTAACAATCCTCTCAATTCCCAAGAAAAGGCAACTAAAATTAATGGAGGCTCCACTAAGGCTGATGTGCAAACTAGTGGCTAAGATGGCATGCTTGGTAGTTAGAAAGTCACTCTTTTCTTCTCTAGGAAGGAGTGTATTGGTAGTTTATTTTGTCGTCGTTGCTATTATGAAATTTAGGTTTTGTTTTGTTTGTTTGTTGAGTCAAACCCTCCTTCCTTTTATTTTATTGGTTTAGTAAGTCTTGTCGTAATTGGTTGTTTGGGTTATTTCAAGGTCATAGCCTAGAGTCCAGTTTGGTTATCTTGTTGTCATACCTTTTTTATCTTTACTCAATGAAATGCAATTTTATATTCCATTTAGCGCGCTTTGTATGTATTTCTTTTCATCTTAGCTTTAGTAACGTGACAGGCATGCAGAATTTTTGGCCAAATCTTAAGATCCTATCTAGTCATGGAATGAATACGCCAAGAGAGTTAAAAATGAAAAGAAAATATTTGAGAAAGTTGGAGAAATGAAACATCTTTGACAATAGCAATTTGAATTGATTCAATAAAACAAAACAAATCCTGGGACAAGTTCGATCCAAATCGACACACGTTATCTGCTATGAGAAGATGTTGCCAAAATGAAGATTTCTAATGGATGACCATGAAAGGAAAGTGGCATACATGTTCATCAACATAGATGTTGTGATTTTCACTTCTAATTTCTTAAATGCATGCTTGAACGCGTCATTGTTAAGAATTGAGATGACGAAGGCATTTTATTCTGCTATCCAAACATTATGTCATCCTTTGCTATCCCTTTTGAGCCTTAATTGTATTTTTTTTTCTTTCATATCCCTCTTTTGGAATCTAAATAGAGTCATGAAAAGGTTCCAAAAATAAAAAAAATAAAAAAAAATGTCAAGAGAAAAAAATGGAATCAGAAAGTCCAAAAGAAGAAAAAGAGTCAAAGAAAACAAAAAAGAAGTCAAAGTTAGAGAAAAAAAAATCAAGCAAAAGAACAAACTTCCTGAACTACGTTTGACCTGATTCTTGCTACGACAAGATACGTAGGCAGCCCTACTCTGGGGTTCGGTTCAACCAAGTAAAAAATTTTAAGTTATCCGGTTTAAAAGAAACTGGGGCAAAGGTTATTTTCTTTGTGAGTTGATTTCAAAAGTTGTAATTCTCACCCTATTTTAAGTGTCTTTCGAGCCTCATGCCGCCTTTTCTTTCTAACCCTATATTGGGGTTCTGTCCAACCAAGAAAAGTCCTGAAAATTTCCAGTCATAGAAACTGGGGCAAAAAAAAAAAAAGTTTTATTTTGTCAAAAGAGTCGATTCCAAAAGTTGTAAGTTTTAACCTTGTTATATGTGTTATCTTTGAGCCTTCATGTCATCCCTTTCTTTCTAACCCTTTCCAAAAGCCATGTTACAGTCCAAATAAAGACCTTCTGATAAATTTTTAAGAATGACAAGTCAAGTATGCTTTCAGTGTTGATTATCATGAGGAGCAATGTCATGTTCCTTGCATAAAAGAGCATTATCAGAGGGGGTCCCACAGATCCATAAGGCCTCATTGAATTGAGAGAAAGTGAAAATGAGAGAGTCTTATTGGTGAAAACCCTCGCGGGCACCATAAGGCGATGGTGAGTGAGAGATATAAAAATAAAAAATAAAAAAATGAGAGAGACTTGTTGGTGAAAACTCTTTGGGGCACCACCAATCGCTTGAATGTTGAGCGTCTAATGCAAAGGTCGCAACTTAGAAGCATGACTTCAAAGTCTGAATGTTCAAAAAGAATGAAGTTCAGATTGGATTGACAGATCAGGTCATTTAATTCAAAATGCATGTCACGATCATTAGAGGTAACTATTACATTTAAAGGAGTCTTTTCTTTCTCCCTGTTTTCTAAAGGGATATTTTTTGTCAAATATTCCTTCTTTTGATCGCTTTATTCTTTTTCATTTTTCTTTGAGTCAGTATTTGTCGAAACAAGCAAGAAATGATTTCAAAATTCGCTATCAGTTTCTCAATTGCCAAAGCAAAGTCTGGCCCGCACATCAAATGTAATATGATTGGAGAAGAAATGATATGTACCATAATTTGTGGTGGCTGACAAGTTTGAAAATGAATACAAGATTCAGTGTTCGTAGAACGAGGACAATACGACAGATATTGGGGTCTGAAATCTTCAATTAGAGGTTCTTCAATGAGGTTGTTTAAGCAACAAGCACAATCTACTCAAGTCAAAGTTGGGTCGAACATGGCAACAACAGAAGCTTTTACACTCACAGTCAAGCCACAAACCAACCACCATTTTGAAACTCACAATTTTTCTTTGTATTTCTAAAATAGGGGCAATTTTATTGATATAAAGGCAATTTCAGAAGTTTGAACTTGCCAACAGGATTACAGTAAAAACTCTCACTCTTTCTTTGTTACGTGCATATATTCGTTATTTTTCATCTTTCTCCTAGGATAAATATTTTCTAGTAGTAGATAATTTATTTTTTCATTCGTCTCCTAGGATAAGCATTTCCTAGTAGTAGACATTTATTTTTCCATTCGTCTCCTAGGATAAACATTTCCTAGTAGTAGACATTTGTTATTCATTCGTCTCCTAGGATAAACATTTCCTAGTAGTAGACGTTTATTTTTCATTCGTCTCCTAGGATAAGCATTTCCTAGTAGTAGACATTTATTTTTTCATTCGTCTCCTAGGATAAACATTTCCTAGTAGTAGAAATTTGTTATTCATTCGTCTCCTAGGATAAACGTTTCCTAGTAGTAGACGTTTATTTTTCATTCGTCTCCTAGGATAAGCATTTCCTAGTAGTAGACATTTATTTTTTCATTCGTCTCCTAGGATAAGCATTTCCTAGTAGTAGACATTTATTTTTTCATTCGTCTCCTAGGATAAACATTTCCTAGTAGCAGACAATTATTTTACATTCGTCTCCTAGGATAAACATTTCCTAGTAGCAGACAATTATTTCTCATTCATCTCCTAAGATAGATATTTTCTAGTCGAAGACACTTATTTTCATTTTTCTCCTAGGATATACAGTTCCTGGTCTGAGTTTATTTATAAATTTCCCAATTGCTAATAACTCACAAAATTTTTCAGTGAAAACTGGGGCAAAATTTTTGTTCGTGTTATTTGAGAGTTATTTTTTGCTCAGGACCCTCCTGAAAAATGGGATTAGCAGGACCCTCCTGAAAAAATGGAATTAGCAGGACCCTCCTGCAAAATGGGACTTTACT
This sequence comes from Capsicum rhomboideum, assembly GCA_031232105.1. Taxonomy (NCBI): domain Eukaryota; kingdom Viridiplantae; phylum Streptophyta; class Magnoliopsida; order Solanales; family Solanaceae; genus Capsicum; species Capsicum rhomboideum. The sequence goes on from CP124717.1 coordinate 53,812,280, forward strand.
TTTCAACTCAGGACCCTCCTGGAAAATGGGACTTTACTTTTCTATTCAGGACCCGCCTGAAAAATGGGACTTTAATTTTTTGTTCAGGACCCTCCTGAAAAATGAGACTTTACATTTCAACTCAGGACCCTCCTGAATAATGGGACTTTAATTTTTCGCTTAGGACCCTCCTGAATAATGGGACTTTACTTTTCTATTCAGGACCCGCCTGAAAAATGGGACTTTAATTTTTTGCTCAGGACCTTTTTGGAAAATGGGATCAACAGGACCCTCCTGGAAAATGAAACTTTACATTTTAGCTCAGGACCTTCCTGGACAATGGGACTTTACATTTTAGCCCAGACCCCTCCTGAATAATGGGACTTTTATTTTCTGTTCAGGACCCTCCTGGATAATGGGACTTTATTTTCTGCGCAGGACCCTCCTTGATAATGGGACTTTATTTTCTGCTCAGGACCCTCCTGAAAAATGGGACTTTATCTTTCTGTTCAGGACCCTCCTGGAAAATGAGACTTTATTTTCTGTTCAGGACCCTCCTGGAAAATGGAATTTAGTTTAGCAGGACCCTCCTGAAAAATGGGATTTACTTTTCTAGTTCACTATTTATTTTGAGTTCAGGAACACGTTTGGAGGACAGGGATTATTTTCAGTTTTGAAGCTCAGGAGCCCGCCTGGAGAATAGGGTCAATTTTCAATTCAAGTTCGGGAGCCCGCCTGAAAAATATGTCTATTTTCAAATTCAAAGTCAGAAGGAGCAAGTGTCCGCTAGAAGAATAGGGCGGATTTTCAAGTTCATCTCCAATAACCAAAATCGACATGAAGAAAAATTCACTGTCGAGTTCAACTCAAGAGGAGAGCAGACATATTATCACTTGAGGAAGCATGAAGATTCAAGTCAAGATTCAACAGAAGCGGAATAGATAGGATCTTGTACTTGAAGGATCATTTTTATTCTCGTCTTTTATTTTTATGTAATGACGGGAGCCACGAACCTGAGACTCGACGGGACCTCACTCGACCTCTAACTCATCGTCTCACCATTCCACCTCCTTGAACTACACGTGACCTGATTCCCTTAGAACCCGGGATATGTAGGCTGTCCAAAACCAGGACTCGGTTACATCTTTTCCTTCTTTTTCTTTTCATTTCAAATAACGGTCGGACCAAAATTTATCTCGTGGTCTACTTCTTTGTCTGAAAACTCTTCGTGTTCTCAGATAAAGAGGGGCAAATGTAGACACGTGATTTTTGACCCCCCCGAGCTTTAACCTATTTTTAGCACTAAATATTTATTTTTATCTAATTATTATTTTAGCTTTTATTTTCATTTTTAGTTGGTTTTATTTGAAAAATTGTGAAAAAAAAAAGATCAAAAATGGAGCCACATTTTAGGATAAGTTTTGTTTTTACTTTTCGTATTAAAAAGAAAATTTTCAAAAAATATTTTTTTTTCTTAATTTAGGTTTTAACAAATAAGCTAGTAATTTTAATATTTTTCTTAGCTATATATTTTTAGGACTAGTTATTTTAACTTTTCTATATTTTCATTAATTTAAAATAATTAGGTAATATCTTTTACTATTATATTATATTAAATTTAAAAATTAAAAAAAAAAAAAAAGGAAGAAGAAATGAAGTCAAACCTAAACTACCAAACCACCCCATTAATCCTCCAACTCCCTCACTCACATGTCTGCACACACACACATTTTCCCACACTTTCTCCATTATCCCACACATACACACACTAACACCACCCACACCCACACGACACATGCACATGCACACACATATTATATATACACACACAACACACTTAGAAGAGGGGGAGGACTTAGAGAACGGACGGAGTAGAAAAAGAAAGGCCAAGAGAAAGCTAGAAAGAAAAGAAAAAAACAGAAAGTTAGAAAAGGAGGAGAAACAGAAAAAGTAACATAAAAGAGAAAGGAAAAGATTAGAGAAAAAGAGATGAGATGAGAGAAAGATAGAGAGAAGGGAGATAACACTTAAAGAAAAAAGATAGGAGAACACACAGACAACAACACGAAAAAAAAAAAGATTAAGAGAAGAGGACGACAACCAAAAAAAAAAAAACAATAACGAGGAGGCCCTCACGTCCAGCAACAAGACTTCTTCTCTTCCAGAAAATAAATTACTCCCTCGAGTTCCCGGGCAACAACAACAATCAATCAATCCCTCACGTCCCAAACTTTGAGGTTTGTTCATAGTTTCAAGTCCGTGGCTCCAAAAGTTAGCTATTGTGCTTTTGATGTGAATTAATTTTACAAAAGGTAACCCCCGATCTTTCTTTGTAATTTTATTTCAATGATTATATGAAACTTGATTCCAATATAATATTAGGAGTTTGCTCAAATTGCGTATGTGTTGAACCTCTTAATATTATTTGATATTATTATTTTTGTTTCTTTTTCTTTTTTGATGCAAAAGGATACTTAATGCTATAATCTGTATATTTTTCTAACAAATGAAGTCCCCCGTTAGTTTGCCTCCAAGAATTAAAAAAAAAAAAAAAAAAGTTAGCTAATATTTTAATTATCACATTATATGAGTAAAAAAATAATAATAATAATAATACATTTTTCTAACCTAACCCACTCCCGCTCCACTATTATGAAGCCGATCTAATGGGGACGGATGGATTTTAAACACGTTAGGTGCTTATTTAGACTTAGAAAATGGGAGGGTCGATAAATGCTTCCAAGACGCAAAAATAAATAAATAATGAAAGTAAATATATCGAGGTTGATCATGTGTGTGGTTACGCTCCTTGATCAATCTCTGTAACTACAAGGCTTTGTGTGTGGTTACGCTCCTCAGCTGAAAACGTAAGTCATAATTTCTCTCATAATCCTTAGGTAAATTGAGTAACTAATCAAACCTAGTTTATCCAAGAATTAATTTAAGCCGAATATAAGTCAATAAAGCGACCGTGCTAGAATCGCGAGACTCGAGGGATGCCTAACACCTTCCCCTCGGTCAACAGAATTCCTTACCCGAATTTCTAGTTCGCAGACCAATAATAAGAAGAGTCATTTCCTTTTGAATGGGGATTCAATAAGGTGACTTGGAACACCATAACTCAATTCCAAGTGGCGACTCTGTAAATAAAATAATTCCTATTCAACACCGTCACTTTAATTGGAAAAACCCTTCGACCCTAAACGAAAATGGGGTGTGACATTTGCTATTATTATGATAAATATATATGAATCGTATAGATAATTATATACTTGATATAATATTTGACATTTCAATATTTTCTTACAAATCTATATCAATATATAATAATAAAGGGAAATGTAGAAGAGGTGATGTGGCACCTCTCTATGACCTCCATTCCTATTTATCTTTTTTCTCCTTTTTTTGAGTTTTTTTTTTTCATTCTTTGGGATTTTTTTTCAATTTTTTATTCATAACCTATTTACTAAATGACTTTAAAAACCTCACTAAATACATGCAGAGCTAGAGCCCACGTTTGAACAATCAATTCAAATCTTTTAGGAGACCTCTTTCTCTTGTCAACCCATATTATGCTAATTACATTGGCTTTTCATATACTTTTCTATACAGTTTTCTGATTAGCGGTTGCTTCTTCCTCATCATATGTAATTAGTGGATTTTAATGCGTATTAATTCTTGAATGGTATATTTTTAATTATTTTTTATGCCTTTTCATATTCTATTCTTGTGCTATATATAGATTTGAAGTGAACATTTTTCATGTTTTAGCTTAGTCTATCTTGCATTTAATTGGATCTATACAAAGCTAGAAATAAACAAGGTGATATAACACCTCTCTATGATCTCCAATTTTATTTATCTTTCTTCTCCTTTATTTGGCTTTGCTTCATGTTTGTGTCATATGCCTTGAAGGTGCGGGAATCTGAATGTAAAGTTACTCTTTTGTGCTTTGTATTATACTATAACTTTGTTGGATAATCTTTTTTTATATGCTGTGTGTAGTCTTTTATTAGATTTTTAGAATCTTAGTATTTTTTTCATTCTTTAAATCTCTCTAGATTTTGTTGCAGATGATGATAATGAAGATTAACACACCATTGGTAGTTCTGCGAGATTATATATGTTGTCATATACGTTTCTTATGCAATGGATCAAGGTTAAGAAAGTAGTTTTTACCTCTTTATAAGGTTAATTTTCTTAAGCAGTTGGATTTTTCTTTTTATAATGCATGCGAGTTTTATTATTACTTTTGGGTATCTACCTTTTCATATCAACAAACACAAATGAAGTATGAGACATATCATGCAACAATTAAGTTTTTGAGTATCTATATGTAATATAAAAGAGAAGCATATATAGATAAGGTTATGTGACACATCTCTATCGTCTTCAATTGTATTTATCTTTTTCCTCCTTTTTTTTTTTGGATTGTTCTCCATTTTTTTTCTTAGCTATGTGCTATGTTAAAGAAAACTCAAAATCATTCAATAAACTCTCTTAATTATGTTAAATATGCTATGTTAATTACTTTGGCCTTTCAAGTGACAACGATTTTTGTATTCAAAGCTAATTACTCTTACTTTTAAGTTATATACACTCTTTATCTCCCGAGCTAATTACATAGCTGATTATAAATTTTGGTGATTTTTCAAGTTATAGGTATTAGCATTAGTTCTTCTTCTTCTTTTGTTGGTACTTTTGCCTTTTTTTTTTTTTTTTTTCAATTAGCTTAAGTGCTTTGACTAAAAAAAAGAAGATCAATTGTTACTTCTTTAGTTTAAGCCTCAAGGATATGGCCAGTAATAATATTTATCATTTGTGTGGGAGCAAAATGATATGTTATATGAAGAGATCGATGGAGGAGGATTCATAATTTTAACTTAATTTATAGCTAATGCTCTTAGCATCACCTGCTATATTTATAAATTTATGAGTAATATTTATTTTTATTGTAATTTAAATGAATTTTTACTTATAAATTTATGTTTCACGTGAATGTACTGAATTAGGTATAGTAACGATAGATTCGCCTGTGGATGGTGCTAAACAAAGATGGATTTGGTGATGCTTTGTTAGCGGCAACGTGAGCGGAGAGACGAAATGAATTCTATGTTTTAATCTTTGGTTAACAAATATAGTAGAGATCGATCTGCAATAAAGCCAACTAAGGAAGAATTTGAAGCTCCTCGAAGAAAATTAAAGAGAAGGAAATAATTTAAGCGGACTAAAAATCAAGGCTAAAAATTGTGATTTGTTACATCTATTTCATTGTATTCAATATCAACAAGATATTGTGACCATTAAGTTTGGCTTACTTTATAAAATAACTTTTTCATGAAAGAAACAATTGCTTTTAGCTAAAAAGTAGAGATAAGTGATATATCTTTATTTTACTTATCAATAATAAAAAAATTATGCATATTTTGTATAGCCTATAAATTTAACATTTGTGCTTATGTTGTAAATATTGTTATCTCCTTGGATTCCTAATAACTAAGTTAGGTGATGAAAGGTTAGAGGAAAAAAATTACATAAAACAGAGTGTTAATATTAAAATAAATTAAAATTTAAAATCTAATCTATTTGAATTTAAGGACGAAATAGAATATTTTAAAATATTTTTATTTTTGGATATAATAATAAAAAAATTAGTTCGTAAATCTAATGAGATTTTCCTTTACTGCGCGAAGCGCGGCCAAGTTTACTAGTATCATAATAAAGTAGAATCAAGACAATATGATGTGGCACCTCCCATTGGCCTCCATTCACATTTATCTTTTTTTGATTTCTTTTATTAATTAATTTATTTACCAATTAAAAAATTATATATTTATTACAATAATTATATCTAATGAGTTACAAAAAACCTTCACCCATTTACTTTCTCTACTTAGATTATATGTCTCCTCAACTCCCATTTACTTAATTCATATGGTTGAACCATTCTTTAAATAACAATCACCTATGAAGTTATTGAATACTCATTTTCATTTTCATTTTCTACTACTTCTTCTTTATTTACTTTATTCTTTTCTCCTTTTTGTGTTTTTTTCTTTCATGTAGGTAGATAAATTGAAGTTTTGATTGATCAGACCTGAATGTATAAAGGTATGTGTTATTTTTCATGCATAATGTCTCATACTTAAAAGTTTTACTTTACGTTTGTGTATATATTCTAGCATATGCATAGTTCACGAAAATTATAATCTTTGCTTTATTTTGTTTGTTTATATGTTATTATTTCTTATGAATTTACTCTTGTGAATTTATTTGTTGATTTATGAATCGAAACACATTAGAGATTATTGGGTTATAATAATCTTCTATAGGTGATTTCATTCCGTTTAGTAAAGTTAACTATAAAATTATAAGTCCTTAATTGTTAGTCTACAATGGCTACTGGCCAACAAACGTTGGCCACCTATCGAAGATTAAGTTGCCAATTAAATTCAAATACTCTAATACTCTCAATGATAAGGTTAAGGCTAAATTACTAGGGATGGGCATGGTATGGTATGGTATTTGAAATTTCGGTATGACAATTTTGGTATTCGATTTTTAAATTTTTTATATCATTACGATACCAAATTAATTCGGTAAGGTTCGGTATTTTAAAGTTTGGTGCGTCGGTATTTTGCAGTATGGCAAATCGATAAGCATAGTTTGTTCGACTTCGACAATATATAATTTCAAAATAAAATATAAAAGTATTTTTATCATGTATTTAATAATGAATATATATTAGTTTAGAGGTATATTTTGTACTAAAAATGTGAGATTAACTATCGCCGGTAAGAGATGAGAAAAACCCACAAAAATTACTCATTAAAATCTTTTAATTATTATGTTAAATAAACAATTGTTTCAAACATAACAATCGTTTCTTGGCCTCTATCTTTTGAAATAAAAAACGCAGCAGTAGTAAGATGACATACTGATATAGCAATAAACTTTTTGAGAGACTAAGACATACAGTAAGAAAGAATCTTATCCAATATACTGCAATTCAAATTGCAATGTCCATCCGTATATATAATAGAATAAAGCTAGATAAAAGAAAAGAATAAAGCTAGATAAAAGAAAAGTGAGACGACATCTTTCTTTGACCAAGAAACACATTTATTCTTTTTTTTTTTTTTGACATTTTTCCTTATTTATGTATAATTAAAAAAAATAAAATCACTCATTTAACTCTCGTAATTATATTATAATATTAAGAAAGTGGATTTTTTTTCCTTCCCTATATAAGGTCATTTTAGACGTTAGTCATTACTACATATTTATTCCAGATTTATTATGAAATTAATCAATTCATTCATATCATATGGGCAATTTTATTTATTATTTTTTGTTAGCACAAAAGAATGAGAGAGAGAGAGAGAGAGAGAGAGAGGGAGGGAGGTGACTAATAAATATTTTTATTGTACCAAAAATTAGACTAATTAGTTGGGAGAGATCAATGACAGTGAATTGAGTTAGTAATAATTATTGTTATCCCACTACCAGCTATTAACTATTGCAAGTTGCAACGACCTTTCTTTTACCCCTCCTTATTCTTTACTATTTATTGTGTATATATATAAATAATAATAATTTTTTTTAAAAAAAGACACAACAATCTTTTTTCATTTCAAGGTGACTTTTCTTTAACCCACCAACTTTTTATTTTGATTTTTCATAATCTTAAAAACTCATAAAGTTTTTGCATAAATTTTAATTCATGAACCTTCAAAGATTTATGATTTTTACTTGTTCGTTTTACAATTAAGCATCAAAAAATGACACTATATTTCTTTGAATCAATAGGCACAGTGGCAGAACCAGAAATTTCACGTAGGGGTTCAAGATCGAAAGAAGTAAACACACGAAATAATCGAAAGGAGTTCAACGTTTACCATATATGAGTAAAAAATAATTTTAACCATGTATAATTAATATAATTTTTCGCCGTGATAGCCACTCGTGCAGAAGGAGATGTTTGGGATTTTCCTTTTCGTGCCATATGCGCTTAGAAGATGAACTTGCGGGTAATATACTATATGTAAGACTGACAGTCTTCGAATAAGGCTTTGCTTCGGATGAACTCCCTGGATACAAGGTGGCTCCGCCACTGAATAGGCATATGATTTTTTTGTTCTATATGGATTAGGAAATGGAGGAGTACAGCAGCGACCTTTGGAGCAGATTTGTTTTAATTTATTCCAACAATCTATGTATGTCGATAAATTTTGTTTTGCCTATCTTGAAACTATTCGATCTGCCATTGATTCATTATCTTCTAATATTTTTTATTGGATTTGTATATTCTTCATTAATTCGAGCTTGTACAAGTACTTCTCTTTTCTCTTCTCGTCATATTTACATACTTTTAGGCATTATTATTGCTATTTTATTGTTCTTATCTTTAGTTTGAATATTTAAATATCACATACATGATAGATACATCATACATGTATATTAATAAGGTTGATTGGAGAAAAAAGTTGATTCTTTTACAATTACTTTAAGGACCTCGCACGCCTATATTCCCTAGTACAATATTAAATAGCAATTTTTTTAGAAAAACGCAATCCAAATACATACTATGCTATAGTATCAAAAGTTTTGAGTTTCAATAATCGGTATATACTATACTATAGGCACTCGTATATCAATCTATTGTGAGATCGGATGCTATGGAAAAATCAGTTGTTAATTGTTTAAAAATTAAAATGTCTAAATTTAGAGGAGCAATTCTTTCGTCGCCGGTTATGAGATAAATACGTCTTGCCTTTCGCCGGTGAAATGTTGCTATTTAGGGTTTTCCATTATAGCCTACAGGTAATGTATATTTCTCGTTGTTTATTAATTTTTTAGTTTCTTTACATTGATTTTTGGTTTTTTTTCTGTACCTTGTTCAAGATCATTTTGTGGGAGAAACGGAGATTCGACATTGAAGGTAATTCTTTCTCGTTCTCAGTAAGTTTTCTGGTTTAGTATTTTACTTCTTAATTTGCTTTAATTATTCAAATTCACCTTCCTACCATCAACTTTTTTGCTACTTCTTCTTCGAAGTCCTTTGTTGGTCATTAAAATGGTGCATTGTTTTACTAATATTTGTGTGGTACAAGGGGACCCAGTTTAGGTTAAGTATGGAATTCTTAAAATGTACACTTAATTGAAATATGATATAATTTCTGCAGACTGAAGATTGTTGGCCATTTGCTGTTACCTGATTTCTCTATTTTCTACTGTGAGAGAATGATATTTAATATTTTTATTCTTTTGTAGTTTCACTGAGAATACATTTCCTGTTCATTCTGCGATAAAAATGGGAAGCCAGGTGCACCAAAGCTTTCGCTATGCACAAGGTTCGGGAAAGGGCTAGAATTCTTGTGGGTCTATTGTATGCAGTCTTACCTTGCATTTCTATAAGAGGCTATTTCCACGGCTTTGAACCATGACCTCCTGGTCATATGACAACAACTTTATCAGTTACTCCAAGGCTCCCCTTCATACTGTGAATGTATACTAAAATGAAAAAATCATACAAGTTTTTTTTTTTTGTGTGTGGCGTGGGTGGGTGGGGGGTATTGTACGTGTGCTTACTGCTTACCATTAGGGAAAAGGTTGAATTTTTTAATCTTATAATTGAACTGTTAATTTTATTTGAGCAGCTACATGTGCCTCTTCGAATTGAATATCGATTACAAAATGACATTATATTACCTCATTCATGACAATATTTAAATCCTCAGTGCTATCAATAGATGAAGAAAATGTTTAAATGATGCGAATCCAAACCATGTTTTACATGATACAGAGGTGAGAAATTAGTTAACAGAACTTTGCCTGTTGGGTTATGGGTATTTTTCCCTTCCTATGTGGATAAATAAAAGTCCAAATTTGGACCAACCCACTTTGACCATAGGCCCAATTCTATGGGGCATATATATAGACCTTTTTAGGTCTTATTTTCTCATCACAAAAGAGTGTTTTCAGCAGCCACATAGAGAGAAAATAGAGCAGATTTTCGCCTAATATTTCAGCACTAAATTGTCAACTTCAAATTGCGATTCCCGCTTCGTTTCTTATCCGATTGAGCTGATTTTTGGACAGCTTGTTCCTCTCATCTCAATCTTTGATTAGGAACTGACAGAGTTGGATTTGGTGCCCCGCAGCTCCAGTTTTACATCAGTGAACAGTAGCTGCGTTTTTGGGTTTTTGCTTCTTTAATTCTCTAGTTTTTGGTGTTGTGCTTTATCTAGTGTTGCTCGTTGTTTGGCACTTATTTGGTGGCCATTTTGGAGAACATTATTGTAACTCTTGGTGATTATAGTGGAGGTTTTTGGTCCCGTGGTTTTTTACTCTTCACACTGAAGAGTTTTCCACGTAAATCTGGTGTCTCGTGTGATTGATTTATTTTATCCTTGCTTATCTATTTTGGTTTATATATTTGCTGCCTTATTATCATTGTACTTGGGTTTGTTTGTCTTCTCTTGGTTCAAGTTGAAAGGCAAAGTTTAGACTTGGGTATTCTTCCGCTGCTACCCTGTCGTGCACTATTGTTAGTGCCGTTGCCTTTCCCAACAAAGTGGTATCAGAGCGTACGTTGTTGTTGATTGTCGATTTGAATGATGGAGACAAATATGAGCAAAATGGTGTGTTTGAATGGTAGTAATTATCATACTTGGAAAGGCAAGATGAAAGATCTCCTATTTGTCAAGAAAATGCATTTGCCTGTCTTTGCTTCTAATAAACCTCAGTCCATGACAGATGAGGATTGGGAATTTGAGCACTTGCAGGTTTGTGGCTATATTAGACAATGGGTTGAAGATAATGTTAGAAATCATATTGTAAATGAGACACATGCCAGAAGTTTATGGGACAAGCTCGAGACACTGTATGCTTCGAAGACTGGTAATAACAAGTTGTTCTTGTTGAAACAGTTGATGAATATCAGGTACAAAGAGGGCAGTCCTATTTCTGATCATATTAATGATTTTCAGGGTGTCCTTGACCAGCTATCCGGAATGGGTGTAAAGTTCGATGAAGAAATTCAGGGACTTTGGCTTCTTAATACTCTGTCAGACTCTTGGAAAACTCTTCGAGTTTCTTTGACTAATTCTGCTCCCAGTGGTGTTGTAACTATGGAATATGCTAAGAGTGGTGTCTTAAATGAAGAGATGAGAAGAAAATCTCAGGCCTCATCTTCTTCAGCTTCACACTCCGATGTTTTGGTTACTGAAGATAGGGGGAGAAGCAAGTCCAGAGGTCCGAATGACAGAGGTACAAGTAGAAGCAAATCCAAGTCCAAATACAAGAATATCACATGTGACTATTGCCACAAGAATGGGCATATCATGAAATATTGTTACAAGCATAAAAGAGATATGAGACGACAAAAGAAAGAAGGCGATAATGAGAATCGTGTTGCTGTTGTTACTAATGATGATCTTCTTGTTGCTTGTGGTGAAAATGCCATTAATCTTGTTCGTGATGAGTCTAGCTGGTTTGTGGATTCTGGTGCTACTTCTCATATCACGCCCAAGAAGGAATTATTTTCTTCTTATACTCCTGGTAATTTTGGGATGTTGAAAATGGGCAATAATGATGAGGTTGAAGTACTTGGCATTGGCACAGTTTGTTTGGAAAGTAATAATGGTTCCAAACTTGTTCTCAATAATGTCAAGTATGCTCCAGATGTTCGCCTGAATTTGATTTCTGTAGGGAACCTTGATGATGAGGGTTATATTAACACCCTTGGTGCTGGCCAGTGGGAGCTTACTAGAGGTTCAATAGTTGTGGCTCGTGGTGACAAGTTGTCTAACTTGTATGTATTTCAGGGCTCCACTTCTAGAGGCTCAGTAAACTTGGTGGAGAATGATACTTCATCAGAGTTATGGCATAGAAGGCTGAGTTATATGAGTGAGAGGGGGATTGACAGTTTGGCTAAGAAAAATTTGCTTTCTGGAGTGAAACAAGCAAAGTTGAAGAGATGTGTTCATTGCTTAGCCGGTAAACAAAAAAGAGTTTCTTTTCAGAGTCATCCGCCTTCAAGAAAGCTTGATTTGCTGGAGTTGGTACATTCTGATTTGTGTGGTCCTTTTAAGGTAAGGTCTCATGGTGGTGCACTTTACTTTGTGACTTTTATTGATGATCATTCTCGCAAGCTCTGGGTATTTCCTTTGAAGTCCAAGGATCAAGTACTTGATGTGTTCAAGGGTTTTCAGGCCTTGGTTGAGAGACAGACAGGGAAGAAATTGAAATGCATCCGCTCAGATAATGGTGGTGAATATATTGGTCCTTTTGATAGATATTGCAGAGAGCAAGGTATTCGGCATCAGAAAACTCCTCCAAAGACTCCTCAGTTAAATGGTTTAGCAGAGAGGATGAATAGAACTCTAGTTGAGAGAGTTAGATGTATGCTTTCAGATGTTAAGCTGCCAGATTCTTTTTGGGCAGAAGCACTTAATACTGCTGCTTATGTTATCAATTTATCTCCTACCGTTGCTTTGAATGGTGATGTCCCTGACAGAGTTTGGTCCGGTAAGAATGTTTCTTATGATCATCTTAGAGTCTTTGGGTGTAAAGCCTTTGTGCATGTTCCTAAGGATGAAAGGTCAAAGTTGGATGTTAAAACTAGGCAGTGTATCTTCATTGGTTATGGTCAGGATGAATTTGGCTATCGTTTCTATGATCCAGTTGAGAAGAAACTTGTTAGAAGCCGTGATGTTGCGTTCTTTGAAGACCAAACAATTGAAGATTTTGACAAAGCTGAGAAAGTTGTTTCTCAGAGTAGTGAGAGCCTAGTTGATGTTGATCCAGTTCCTTTGACTATTGCACATGAAGAAAATCTTCATAATGATGAAAATCAAGTTGATAATGCAGATGGTGATCATGTTCAGAATGAAGATGTTGATGCTCCAGTGCAAGTTGATGTGGTTGATCAGCAACCAAATGTTATTGATGCTCCAGAGAGTTCTCTCAGACGATCTACTAGAGAGAGAATACCTTCATCTCGTTATTCTCCCAATGAGTATGTACTCTTGACTGACGGGGGAGAACCTGAGAGTCTTGATGAGGCCATGGAAAGTGAAGAAAAAGAAAGGTGGTTTGATGCTATGGAAGATGAAATTAAATCTTTGCATGATAATCATACCTTTGATTTGGTTAAGCTACCTAAAGACAGAAAAGCTTTGAAAAATAGGTGGGTTTTTCGGGTGAAACATGAAGATGGTAATCCAGTTCCACTGTACAAAGCTAGATTAGTTGTGAAGGGTTTTAACCAGAAAAAGGGAGTTGATTTTGATGAGATATTCTCTCCAGTTGTGAAGATGTCATCCATTCGTGTGGTTTTAGGCTTGGCTGCAAGTCTAGATTTAGAGGTTGAGCAAATGGATGTTAAAACTGCTTTTCTCCATGGTGACTTAGATGAAGAAATTTATATGGAGCAGCCGGAAGGTTTTGAAGTCAAGGGAAAAGAGAATTATGTTTGCAAATTGAAGAAGAGCTTGTATGGTTTGAAACAAGCTCCCAGGCAGTGGTACAGGAAGTTTGGTTCTTTTATGAGTCAACAAGGCTTCAAAAAGACTTCTTCAGACCATTGTGTTTTTGTGCAAAAATTCTCTCATGGTGACTTTATTATTGTGTTGCTTTATGTTGATGACATGCTTGTTGTTGGTCATAATGCTTGCAGGATTCAGAAGTTGAAGCAAGAGTTGAGTAAGTCTTTTTCTATGAAAGACTTAGGACCAGCAAGGCAGATTCTTGGCATGCAGATTGTTCGTGACAGAAAGGCCAAGAAGTTGTGGTTATCACAAGAGAAGTACATTCAGAAAGTACTTCGCAAGTTCAACATGGACAAGGCTAAGGTTGTCAGTACACCTTTAGCTATGCACTTCAAATTGAGCACGAAGCAGTGTCCTTCTAGTGATGATGAGAAGGAAGACATGAAGAAAGTTCCTTATGCTTCAGCCGTTGGTAGTTTGATGTATGCAATGGTTTGTACAAGACCAGATATTGCTCATGCTGTTGGTATTGTTAGCCGTTTTCTTTCTAATCCGGGAAGAGAGCATTGGAATGTTGTGAAGTGGATTATGAGATATCTTTGTGGCACTTCTAGTCTGAGTTTGTGTTTTGGTACAGGAAAGCCTATTCTTTGTGGTTATACTGATTCAGACATGGCTGGTGATGTTGATACTCGCAAGTCTACTTCAGGGTATTTGGTTACTTTTGCAGGGGGAGCTGTGTCTTGGCAATCTAGGTTGCAAAAATGTGTTGCTCTATCTACTACAGAAGCTGAGCTTATTGCTACCGTTGAAGCTTGTAAAGAGTTGCTCTGGATGAAGAGGTTCTTGGGGGAACTTGGTTGTGCTCAAGAGAGGTATGTGCTTTATTGCGACAGTCAAAGTGCTATACATCTTGGCAAGAATTCTACATTTCATGGTCGGTCTAAACACATTGATGTGAGATATCATTGGATTCGGGATGTGTTGGATTCTAAGTTGCTTGAACTTGAGAAGATTCATACAGATGATAATGGTTCCGACATGATGACTAAAGCTTTGCCACGAGGGAAGTTTGAAGATTGTTGCATGATCGCCAGGATGGCGGTCTCCTCCACATAGTTGTGAGGGGGAGAATTGTTGGGTTATGGGTATTTTTTCCTTCCTATGTGGATAAATAAAAGCCCAAATTTGGACCAACCCACTTTGACCATAGGCCCAATTCTATGGGGCATATATATAGACCTTTTTAGGTCTTATTTTCTCATCACAAAAGAGTGTTTTCAGCAGCCACATAGAGAGAAAATAGAGCAGATTTTCGCCCAATATTTCAGCACTAAATTGCCAACTTCAAATTGCGATTCCCGCTTCGTTTCTTATCCGATTGAGCTGATTTTTGGACAGCTTGTTCCTCTCATCTCAATCTTTGATTAGGAACTGACAGAGTTGGATTTGGTGCCCCGCAGATCCAGTTTTGCATCCGTGAACAGTAGCTGCCTTTTCGGGTTTTTTGCTCCTTTAATTCTCTATTTTTGGTGTTGTGCTTTATGTAGTGTTGCTCGTTGTTTGACATTTATTTGGTGTCCATTTTGGAGAACATTATTGTAACTCTTGGTGATTATAGTGGAGGTTTTTGGTCCCGTGATTTTTTACTCTTCACACTGAAGGGTTTTCCACGTAAATCTGGTGTCTCGTGTGATTGATTTATTTTATCCTTGCTTATCTATTTTGGTTGATATATTTGCTGCCTTATTATCATTGTGCTTGGGTTTGTTTGTCTTCTCTTGGTTCAAATTGAAAGAGAAAGTTTAGACTTGGGTATTCTTCTGCTGCTACCCTGTCGTGCACTATTGTTAGTGCCCTTGCCTTTCCCAACATTGCCAACCATTCCAAGGTGAGGTGCACAATAGAAACTACTGTAGGTTCAAAGTATACAAAAACTAATGGACAAGAATGAAACGAAGCAGAATGAACTATGAAGATGCACATATTATGATCTATATTATATATTTTTATAACTGTGGCGTCCGGGACAGCTTGCGTGCACCTTGACTAATTCCACGGTATACCTCCCACCAGCAACAGGTACTAGGTTATGATATCAGAAGTTGAAACGACAAACTAGTGAACTAA
Organism: Capsicum rhomboideum; assembly: GCA_031232105.1. Lineage (NCBI taxonomy): Eukaryota > Viridiplantae > Streptophyta > Magnoliopsida > Solanales > Solanaceae > Capsicum > Capsicum rhomboideum. The sequence goes on from CP124717.1 coordinate 53,827,882, forward strand.
TTTTTAGGATTGGGAACCGAACAGGAGAGAACAAGAAAAGTTGGACTCATGACTTTATCCTTTCTTTAGCCTAAAGCATGTTATACCTATCAACATGTACAAAGGGATTATTTTAATTTCTTTTTGAAACTTCTTAATTAAATTTGATCTAATCCTTTTTCAGTTCATCTTCAGATTTGTTCGTTCTGTTCCATTAATTTAACAATTAGTAGAGCTAGAGGTGGATTTTATATTTTATATCACCAGGTGCAAAGTATGTAGACTTCTTCTTTGTTTACTTCCTTTAAGTAGATGGCCTATCTAATTTTCTTTAATTAGTAGGACTAAATTTCAGAAGCTTTGGTTCTCTTTAAGTCACTAGATTATGAAGGATTAGTGTAAATTGCCTTTTTTCTGTGAATGGGTGTATTATCTGTTACCATTCTGCAGCTGCAAATAATCCATTTTCCCTAGTATGTATTCAGAATTTTTACTGCCTTAATCAGATCATTCAATATCCTTGCAATGCTATGACTCTCACTCAGATATCGTCTTAGAGCTTATTGATCTTGGAAAGAGTAGTTTATTTATTAGGATAAAAACAACTTTAAATACGCTTTGCATATTGCAGTTATAGGTTTATTCTGAAAATATGTATATATTTTGCTTATTACACTTATTAGATTTTTTCTTCTCTATGTTTCAGACATTGCAATCTCAATTTACCACCTGCAACTATTAGTTGCAGGTTTATTATGATCCATTGAGTTACCTTGTAAAGTGAGGGTACAAGTTGAATAAATCCAATTTGAGGTTGGAGCCGAAGGTGCAAGTTGAAAATTCAGTTTGAGATTATAAAAACTACAAATAACACAATTTTTATTAAAATTCCCTTTTCTTTTAGTTACCTTTTTCTGGTGTCTTTTTTCTCAATCAACTGCAGACTTAATGCTAGTAGTGAGGTGTTACTAGTAAAGAAACTGGAGAAAATTAAACAAAAGGAGGCTTTCAAGTCTCCTTTTAAATATTGGTGTCTTTTGACTAAGCTTAAGGGTCGAAGTCAATTAAAAAACTGATTAAGTTAATTGGGGACCAAATTAATATTTTTAAAACTTGTTAATCTTTTTCAAAATACAAATCAACCCACATTTATTAAATATGTAATAAACCCAATCATTATTCACCCATGTCAGCAGTTTTAAAAAAAAAAATAATCTTACTCTTCTCTTCAAACGTTTCTCCTCTCTCAACTCACTCTCTCCACTCTCTTCCAAACAGAACTCCAAATCTCGACCCAACAGATCACCGGCGGCAGCATCTTCAGCGACTTTCAACCTCTGGAGACCCAGATTCGACTTCTTCATCCTTTCTTTTTCCCTTGTTGCCGTCAATTTCTCTCTCTTCATGGGTAAGGACTTCTCTTTTTTTTTGGTATTCAAAAAATAAGGGTTTTTTAGTTAATGAAGAAAAAGAAGAACTTTAGTTGTATTCTCTTCAAGTATGGATTAACAATTTTGAGATATAATGCTCAAAAAAGAAAGAAGAAACCGAGAAAACCCTAATTTGTGGTATTTGTTCTCGTAATATGGTGGTTGATGTAAATGTGGTATTTTTTTAAGTGAACTATAATTTATTTTTTTTGTTGTTGTTGTTCTTGTTCTCGAAAATTATTGTAAAAATAGTAAAACTTGAATTTTGACTTTTTTCGAAGATATCTGTTGTGACAATTTTGTCTTGTTGTCTGTGTTGTTGTATTGAATCACTTCACTTGGTGTTTGTTGGTGTTATTGGTGGGTGTTGTTGGTGCCCTAGTTTTATTTTGTTGGTGTTCTTGGTGCCCTAGTTTTATTTTGTTGGTGTTTTGGTATTCTTGGTGCCCTAGTTTTATTTTGTTGGTGGTGTTCTTGCTGCCCTAGTTTTGTTTTATTGGTGTTCTTGTTGGTTTTGTTGGTATTGGTGGTGGTGTATTGGTAAAAACATTGGTGTTGTTCAAGAAGTGTTATAGCTTGTTGTTGTTGTTGTTGTTGTTTGTGTTCTTGGTGCACTAATTTTGTTTTGTTGGTGTTGTTGGTGGTGTTCTGGTGTTCTTAGTTTTATTGGTTTTGCTGGTGTTGTTGTTGTTGTTGTTGGTGGTGGTGGTGTATTGATAAAAACATTGGTGTTGTTCAAAAGGTGTTATAGCTTGTTGTTGGTGTTGTTGTTGGTGGTGTTCTTAGTGTAATATAGTTTATTGGTGGTGGTGTTCTGAGAAAATTGAACAAAAGGTGGTGGTGTTCTTGTTTATATATGTGCATGGTAAAAATATTGCCCAACAGATGTGTAATATGTTGTAACAGAATAAGAATCTGTTGGAACATATTAAGCATTTGTTGGAAATAACTATACCATCTGTTGGTTTATTGTAAAAATATTTCCAACAGATGACTCATTTGTTGGATGAAATCATAATAGTTCTTCCAACAGATGACTCATCTGTTGTAACAGATGGGCATCTGTTGGAAGAAAGCAAAATAGTAGCAAAACTGGTTTGATTTCTTCCAACAGATGACCCATCTGTTGCAACAAATGAGTCATCTGTTGTAACAAATTGTAACAAATGAGTCATTCGTTTCAACAGATGAGTCATCTGTTGTAACGGATGGGTCATCTATTGTAAATATTTTGTATTGTGTTGTATTTATTAAATTTACTGTTACCTTTTTTTTTTAATGATGCACAAATCAATTATAATTTTTTTTGTTTTCCGCTTGTTTGTAAATAAAATGACTGCCAAAAGAAAAAAAAGTGGATCAACTTCTGACAAAGCAAGTAAAAAAGCTAAATTGCGAACTTATTTAAATTGAATTCTTATATCAGTATGTTGATGAAATTCTTTACCTCATGCAGGAGAAGCATCTCAAATTCACTAAGTACTATGATCTCGGGGATAAGATCTTGGACTTCAACTTCTACAGTAACTTTTTAAGTAGGTACAACAAACTCAGTGAAGTAGCGACAACTCTTGGTGGCAGAAAAATTGAGGAGTTACTTGCTGAGTTTGAATGGGATGAGGACATGCTTAATTACTATAGAGGGAAAAGGCCATATCTGGGTGCCATGGATTGGACAGGGGCAAAGAGGATTCTCGCAGTCATGAACTTGGAGAAAAAACATTTTGTGACTGTTGCGGTGAATCACTAAACAGTCATGAATCACTTACCAGAAAAGTGCTCAACGAACGATGAGTTTTTAAAGGTCGAAAATGGAACCTTCCCAAGAATGAGATTGGTACTGCTTGCGGGTCTTACTCACTTGCGTTCATCGAGCTTTTGATAAACTGGCACTTATATGACAACTTCTAAGATTCTATTGAACGATAATGTAGTTTTAAGAATGCAAGAGGTTTGGGCTGTTAGGGTAGCCTGTAAGAGTTTGGAGCCCTAATGTGGGTTGTAATTTCTATCATATCTGTATAATTTCTAGACAACATAACAAATTTTTATTTCTAGTATCTTTTGTAATTTCGATTGGCAATATTTATATTTGATAAATGTCAAGTTTTTTCTGTCATGAATTATATGTTTTACTTAGATTTGAAATTTTTTGGATTATTAAGTTCAAATGTTGCAACGGATGCATTATCTGTTGCAGTAGATGAAACATCTGTTGGTAGTAATGCATCTGTTACAACAGATAAGTATATCTGTTGCAGCAGATGCCACATCTGCTGAAAATGATCAAACAGATATGCCCATCTGTTGCAGCAGATGTTTAATATGTTCGAATGTTTCCAATATACACTACATATGTTGCAATAGATGACTCATCTGTTGGAAATAATCAAACAGATATGCTCATCTGTTGTAACAGATGAGTCATTTGTTAAAAATAATCCAAACAATCTACACATCTATTGCAACAGATGAGTCATCTACTACAACAAATGAGTCATCTGCTGTAATAGATGTCTAATATGTTTGATTATTTCCAACAGACACTACATATGTTGCAACAGATTAGTCATCTGTTGCAACAGATGATGCATCTGTTGGAAATAATCAAATAGATATGCTCGTCTATTGCAACAGGTTTGTCATATATTGCAACAGATGAGGCATCTGTTGGAAATAATTAAACAGATCTTGACATTTGTTGCAACAAATGACTCATCTGTTGCAACAACTAAGTTATCTGTTGAAAATAATCAAACAGATATACCCATCTGTTGCAGCAGGTTATAATCTGTTGCGATAGGTTATACACTTAGTTGAACATGTAATTGCTATAAAATTCATTGAGATTGTAATTGAACTTGTTAATTGAAATCTAGTTATAGTTAAATAACCCTCTTTATTACTAATCATGATTTAATGAAGCAATTCACATCAAATTAGTCGATTGATCACTCTGTCTAGGACGAATATACTTAGTTGAACATGTAATTGCTATGAAATTCATTGAGATTGTAATTGAACTTATTAATTAAAATCTAATTATAGTTAAATAACCTTTTTTACTATCAATCATGATTCAGTGAAGCAATTCACATCAAATTAGTCGATTGATCACTCTGTCTAGGACAAATACACTTAGTTGAGCATGTAATTGCTATGAAATTCATTGAGACTGTAATGTGAACTTGTTAATTGAAATCTAGTTATAGTTAAATAACCCTTTTTATTACCAATCATGATTTAATGAAGCAATTCACATCAAATTAGTTGATTGATCACTCTGTCTAGGACGAATATACTTAGTTGAACATGTAATTGCTATGAAATTCATTGAGACTGTAATGTGAACTTGTTAATTGAAATCTAGTTATAGGTAAATAACCCTTTTTACTACCAATCATGATTTAATGAAGCAATTCACATCAAATTAGTTGATTGATCACTCTGTCTAAGACGAATACACTTAGTTGAACATGTAATTGCTATAAAATTCATTGAGATTGTAATTGAACTTGTTAATTGAAATCTAGTTATAGTTAAATAACCCTCTTTATTACTAATCATGATTTAATGAAGCAATTCACATCAAATTAGTCGATTGATCACTCTGTCTAGGACGAATACACTTAGTTGAACATGTAATTGCTATGAAATTAATTGAGATTGTAATTGAACTTGTTAATTGAAATCTAATTATAGTTAAATAACCTTTTTACTACCAATCATGATTTAATGAAGCAATTCACATCAAATTAGTCGATTGATCACTCTGTATAGGAAGAATACACTTAGTTGAACATGTAACTGCTATGGAATTCATTGAGATTGTAATTGAACTTGTTAATTGAAATTTAATTATTGTTAAATAACCTTTTTACTACCAATCATAATTTAATGAAGCAATTCGCATCAAATATATGTAGAGTATAATTGAAATAATCAAATATATAATTTATCTATTGCATCAAATGTGTATATCTGTTTGTATATTTCCAACAGATGATTCATCTGTTGTAATAAATGACTAATCTGTTGAAACATGTGTAGAGTTTGTTGGAAATGATCAAACATATAAGACATCTGTTGCAACAAATTTCTTTATCTATTGCAACAGATATACATATCTGTTTGCTTGTGTCCAACAAATGGGTCATCTGTTGGAACAAATGACTAATCTGTTGCAACAGATATATAGTCTATTGGAGATGATCAAACATATTAGACATCCGTTGTAATAAATATTTAAACTTATTACAGCATATGTGTATATCTGTTTGATTATTTCCAACAGATGAGTCATCTGTTGCAACAGTTGACTTATCTGTTGCAACATATTTAGAGTCTAGAGTTTGTTGAAAACAATCAAACTTATTACACATCTTCTGCAACAGATGACTAATCTGTTGCAACAAATGTCTATATCTGTTGCTACAGATGTGAATATCTGTTTGATAATGTTCAACAGATGATACATCTGCTGCAACAAATGACTAATCTGCTGCAACATATTTTATTATTTAAACTAATTTTCTATCTGTTGCAATAGATATAACATATGTTGCAATAGAATAAGAACCCACACATACAACAGTTGTTGGATCATAAACAAAAATATATTTTATACAATAAATAACATACATTACATCACCAACTAAACTAAAATGAGTTAAAATTATCAAGTCCACAAAACCAACAACAAAACTAATTACTATTACAATAATTATGGAGCATTTTGATCCGGACATGTAGTTCTTTTGTGGCCAACTGTCTTACATATGGAGCAATTATTTTTTTCTCGTTGAAAATGATTCTTCGACTCCACGCCTCCTCTTCTTAGCCCTTCTTCCTGGTTTGCTTGGGTCAACATATGGAGGAGGTATTTCTCTCTGTAAAATCTCCAAAGGAATAATCCACGAATCTTCGCGAGGCATCGGATTAATTTCCTCACAATATGCAATTATGCACTTTTCCACAATTGCTGATGATTAAGTTCACAAAATCATCATACAATACATCTCTTTGTACTGTCATCGCTATCGTCTCTAACATGTCACCATCCTTCCAATGCCAAATAAATCGATTGTTCTTCTCGATTCATTCACCATGAAAATTAACACCTATTGTTATTGAATCCTCTATTAATGGTACCTAAAGAAATTTATTTTAAATAATTAATAATGATAGTAATTTGAGTGGCTATGTACAACAAAAAAATTAAATGAACTATCATTGTCCCAACAAATAAAATAACTCATTTGTTGTAGCAGATGACCTATCTGTTGGGTGCATGTTCAGAACCAGTAGCTCAATCCAACAGGTAAGTTATCTGCTGCAACAGATGAGTTATTTATTGCAACATATGACTTATCTGTTACAGCAGATGCTCTATCTGTTGGATTGAGATTCTGAATCTGAACCAGCTTTGCCAGCTGATGTAAGATGAATCCAACAGATGGGTCATCTGTTGCAATAGATCACTCATCTGTTGCAGCAGATGACCTACCTGTTGGATTGAGCTACTGGTTCTGAATATGCACCCAACAGTTAGGTCATCTGCTGCAACAGATGACTTAGCTGTTGGATTGAGTTTCTGTAACATGAATCCAACAGGTAGGCCATCTGCTGCAACAACTAGGTCATCTGTTACAACGGATGACTTACCTGTTGGAACTACTTTAACAGTAGTGGAAACAATCCAACAGCTGTTGTAAATGAATACAACAGTTGTTGGATATGCTACAAAAAATTATTGAAAAAACAACAGATATACCCAGATGAAAGATTGAACTAAAAATCATTAATTTTACTTACCAAAATCAACTATAAGTAATGCCCAGTGATATACGAATAAAATTTGATCCAAAATTTCAAGCAAGAAGAAGAGGTAGTAGCAGCCACAACAACAACAACAATAGCGAAGAAGAAGAAGAAGCAGTAGCAGCAGCAATAACCACAACAATGGCAAGAAGAAAAGGAAGAACAACAACAAGAACAAGAAGAAGAAAAGAAGAGAAGTAGTAGAAGAAGAAGAAGCAACCACAGGCGTGGAGAAAAAAAAACTCGAGGAGAAAGAATAGAGAAGAGGCCAATTATTTTCCCTCCCTTTTTAGTTAATTAGAGTTTTATAAGTTGGGCCAAAGTGTAAAAAAAAAAAAAAACTTGAGTGCAACTCCCACACATGAGTCAAACTTCCTTAATCCTTAATCTAATATTTGTCACATATACTCAATAATTAAAACTTGAGTCACCAAAATTTTATTTTGAAACTTTTGTGTAACCTTTAATTCATTGTCCCTACTAGGTCACAGACAATAATATACTTCTCACTTACAGACCATGCAGATCCTTCAAAATCAATTATCTTAGGTTTGTGTAATTGGAGAGAACAAAATAGGAGAGTCGAGAAAAGGAAACGGGAGAGAAATCTTCAATTGGCAGATTGGTATTAATATTACTTATATTATTATAAATGAATGATAATGAAATTTGGTTGGATTTATCTATGGTGACATTGATTTCCCAAGTCAGAATTCTTGAATCCTTGTTGAATCTCTTTTACCAATCCTGTAAATAGTAGCATACGTGTTGGTTAATTCTGAAACTTTCCTGAGACCAGAGCTCATCTTTAGTTCTTCAACAGACAGTGATAATATTATGATGAGTCTCTTAAGGCACAAGTGAGGTTTTCACAGTTAATGAGCAGTTAAATGCATTTTAATATTGAGATATTTAGAGAGCTGGTCTATAAAGTTGGCACAAATAAAATCTTTAACAGTTCTTTTTCTCTGTTGAATGTTTTCTTCTTACGCTTTGATTATTATCCTTTTGTATTTTTTTGTGTAGATATGAATCGAGGTAAAGGTCGAGCGAGTGCAAGTCGTGCAGGCAAATCCTCAGTCAGACATAGCAAGAGACTTGTAAGTATATTGCTTTACGTCTACATCAAAGATTATAAAAGTGATACAGAATGTGATAATACAGTCAGTTAAGAGTTAGGACAACTACAGTAGTATAGTGTGAAAGAAGGGGAGCAAGAGAAATAGAAAAAAATTAAATACTCACTATAGTTCCCTTACACAGGTCACATGAACAAATAATTCTGGTATCCTTAATTGTTCCTGGGAGTTTCATGAGCCTTTATGTAGTTATACACTTTTAATGATTTTAATAAGTTCAGCATGCATGCTGTCAACCAAAAAATGATTAGCATGGATGCTCCTTTTAGAATTATGGATACATATTTAATAAGCTGGAAGCACATCAACAGAAATTTGCATGATATAGCTTAGCCTTTTGTAAGTTAATGTCTACATCACAAGAGACTTGTGAGTATGTTCTGATGCTCAATTGTGGAAAGATTGATTTATGCTGCTAAGAATGTTGGTGCTTGGAATCCAACTTTGAAGAGGAGGCTCTGCATAGAAAAATAGTGTTTGCTGGCCAAAAGAGGAAACAAGCTTAATCCTGTTTTGGTCCAGAGCAGTCATGGGGCTCTCATAGTTGTCTTAGCCAAAAATCTTGACAAACATTTAGATCGTATAAACCCACATTGATGATGTTGGGACTGAAAATAAATACTTGAGGAAGAACTTGTTTTTCTATTTTGATAGAACAAGGAGAAGAAGGTATAGTTAAAGAAGTTGTAGCCTGTAATATTGCCAAGAGGAATGAAGTTTGGGCTGTCAAGCTTGGAGACCTCCTCTAAGTTCTTTAGCATTGTAATTTGTTTTTGTCTTGTTTGGCTTTTAACTTGTAACTCTTAACGAATAATAACAATTACATTTGTTAAATTGACTTTCAACAAGCAATATCTGAAATATGTTTCAACAGATTCAAAATTTTAGAACATTTATATGTGCCTTTCAATAATTTAGGAAAGCCGTTAACTATGCCCAGAAGACTCTCTGAGAGGGTGGGCTAAAGGCTTATGTTTATAACTTCATTTAGCTGAAAATTTCTGTTACTTCTATGACATGCCTTCTGTTTTCTCCTGACTGGTATTAATGAGCTTCGTCGCTGCTATTGGATCTAGGCTTACTCACTATTTAACTTCTTTGCAATTTATCCGCAGCTTGAAGATGTGTTTTGTATAGGCTGGTGAAAAGGGTCCAGATCCAACACCAACTGAGGAACATTTGCACGTCCATACACATGGTCATGCTGGAAAATCTTTTGTTGGTGAGCAATCCCGAATTGTGCATGTAAGTCCAATTTTCTATAATTATATTGACTTATATTTCTTCTTTTATTTTGTAAACTGAGTTCTCAATATTCTTTCTGTTTCAATTTAACTAATTATTGAACTGTTTTACAGGAAGGGGAGCCTTGGAGTAACTGGTAAAGTTGCTGCCATGTGACCAGGAGGTCACGGGTTCAAGTCTTGGAAACAGCCTCTGGCAGAAATGCAAGGTAAGGCTGTGTACAATACACCCTTGTGGTGGGGCCCTTCCCCGAACACCGCGCAGAGCGGTAGCTTTAGTGCACCGGGCTGCCCTTTTTATTGAACTCTTTTACAGGAACAATCTCAAGAAATATTACACCAGCAAACAGAGACTCAGCCTGATAATGATCAGTGTCAAGCATCTTACCAAGCCGCGGAAGGGAGAAAGAAGAGAAGAGCATATGATCATGGATCTCAAGCAAAATGCTACTATGGGACCAATCTTCGTACCTCTTCTGGATCCGATGCAACACTTTTGAATGTTCAATCAACGCCAACATGGAATCTGGATGAGTTAATGATGCGATTGATTCCCGTTCTAACAGATCACTTGGTTCCTTTAGTGATTGAGCGGGTATGCGGATTAATGTCTTCACGTTCACATCAGTCAAAAACTCCTACAGTTTCTGCTGCTCTTACTACTGCTAACATTGATGAGGTTCATGCATCGGTTTCTGATGACGACTGTAACTCTCCAGCTTCACATTAGTTAGCCTAGTTCGTTTTAACTGTATTGTCGGAGTTGCGGATGTTTTGTATTTAACTATACAAATTTTATGTATTTTGCTAATTTGGGATCTAGTAGAATATTAACTTATATAAATATATGTTATGTTTAGTGCTGGCAAAATCAATCCACATTTTGTTTACCCATCCCCCCTCCCCAGGTTGAAATGAGTGATATTTTAGATGGTAAAATTTGGGTTTGAGTCCATATTTATCCCATAGAAATTATGGGTATAAAGTATAAACCAAAATATTTCCACCATCTCTACTGAGTTCATTTCTTCGTAGAATTGAAGTCTCATACCAGATGAGTTGCAGACAAAGATACAGTGGAAATTTATCATCATTTTATCATGAAAAAGTTATTCATTTATGTTCCAATTTTGGTTTTCTCTGCAGGAAAAATGAGAAAGAATCCTTATATTAGATTAGTAATTGTAAACTTGACTAAAGATCTTTCCCCAACAACTATTTTCTTATGTTCCACTGTCAATTTTATTTATGTCTTAACTCTTAAATTGTTAGTTAATTAGTATCTATAATAGTTTTTCGCAGTGATATTTTTGATAACTGCTATTACAATAAACTTAATTTGCGGCCAAAATATCGTGTGCTCATGCTGCTTTACCCATTTTAACCTGCAAAATTTTATCCGACCCGTCTATTAGCTAATACTAATTATGTTTAGGTTAGTGTATCTAATAATTTTCATGTAATATGTTTGAATTTTGAACATTATGTATTTGAAAGATTAGCCTCCTTTGTATGTCAATCTCGCCGTTTTTGGTTATAGAGGTGATAAAAATCATTCATTCTTTTAGTAATTTATTAATTCGCTTAAGTTTATATACGTTGGATCAGGATTTATTTGTTAATTTGGCCTAATGAGTTAAACTCGAAATGGTCTATTAAACTATTGTGTTAAAATAATACAATCTAAGTCGTTGTATGTGTTAATGTACTGAGGGTTCGATTCCCTTCCTTTCTAGTGATATACTTGATTTCTTTTCAATGTTGATAAAGGAAAGAAGACTTCAAATCTCCAAGTTTAACTTAGATGTAGATCTCTTCTTTTTGTGGGGATGTGAAGTAGTGTCAAATCAAATTAACCAACAAACATTAGCTTTTCCTGAAAAGGAGGTGATCCACTCGCACCATCCAGTACGACTACCTTGTTATGACTTCACTACAATTAGTAGCCCTACCCTCGACATCTCCCTCCTTACGGTTATGGTAATAACTTTGTGCATGGTCGTCTCCATAATGTGACAGGCGGTATGTACATGGCCTAGAGACTAGTTCACCATCGTATGATTGGTTGACGATTGCTAGTGATTCCATCTTCATATAAGCAAGTTGCAACCTGCAATTCGAAACGAGGACATGTTCTGGGGTTAGCTCTCCCTGCGAGATTGTGACCCTTTGTTTGAGCTATTATAGCACATGTGTTGTCAAGGCATAAGGGGCATGATGACTTGAGGTCATCCTCATCTTCCTCCATCTTATCATTGATAGGCAGTTTAGGATTCCAAACTTAACGATGAAAACTAAACATGAGAGTTGCGCTACTTAACTCAACACCTTATGGCACGAGTTGACGACAACCATGCACCACCCGTGTTTGCATTCTCGAGGGCACCTCTCTTTCGAGAGGATTCGCGGCATGTCAAGCCCTAGTAAGGTTCTCGTTTTACATCGAATTAAACCACATGCTCCACCACTTGTGGGCTCCACCGCCTTTGAGTTTCATTTTTGCGAACATACTCTTTGGGCGGGAGATTAACGTGTTAGCTACATTACTTCACATGTTGATACACACAACACCTAGTATCTATCGTTTACAACTAGGACTATTGAGGTATTTGCACCCCTACTTCATGTATTACTGAACGGTCATTTAGAGGCCTTCACTGGTGATCCATGTTGTTTCCCTCTCGACAATAAAGCTCATCCCCCATCGCCTCATTAATCGACCTTGATACCTGCTCTTATAAAGTCATGCGGACTCAAACTACTGATATCCACCGCCTCTCGGATCCCCGACTGATTCTACGTAGAGGCCAACCATAGACAATATCTGCACAAGCACTTGATGCAATGCACAACTTATTTTTTATCATGAAACATGACTCAGTCTACTAGACGTGGAGAAAGCATGTTAAACCAACCATTTTTCTGTTTGAATATATTAATTAGTGCTACACATTGAACTCTATTAAAAACATCAAGTGTATCTTATCCAGCTGAGTTATGACAGAGGAGAATCTAATCAATTACAGACAATCCATTTTGTCACTCGTAACATTGTACAACTGACATTCCCATTTAATTTGTAGTATCAGACAAGGGTAAGGACGAATGACATCTATTTCAACTCTCCATTATTGCCAACCACCACTATAGAAAAAGAAAAAGAACCTAGGAGTGGATAACCTCTCATGAAGTACTACTTCCGTCCCAAAATAAGTATCACCTAAGCTCATTTCACGCCCATTAAGAAATCAATAGAAGGTATAGTTTACTAAATAACCTTATTTTATTATATATTTCTTGAGAATTGAGCGTTATTAAAAAAGAAATAGTTCTTTAATACAACGTTATAGTTAGAAAACACAAATTGTTGTCTCTTATTCTGGAACATTTTTTTTCTTTGGACAAAGTGACTTCTTTTTGGACGGAGGGAGTATTTTTTAGATTTAAAACTTCACAAACTTCATTCATTTCCCCATTTAAAAAAAAAATTAGAAAAGTAGAAACGGTCACTTATAAATTCCAAGAAAAAGTACAATAGTATCATAACACGGCCACGTGAAGAAGAGCTGTTTCATCAGTTGTACCCAAGAAGAGCAAATATTGTAAATTGTAAATATGAATTCCAGGTAAAATTTCAGCTTTCCTAAATACAAAATACTTTAAAAGAAGAATTTGCAATCAGCAGAAAAGGAAGATGCAAAGCAGAAGATTCTAACTTGATCTTTGGGAAGAAGATTAGGCAAAATTGAACAGCTACAACTAAGAAGGGAGTTAAACATTCCAAAGTTTTAAAATCAAAATAAAAATGTAAGAAATGCTAAACAACATTGCTGAGAAAATTTGTTTTCCTAAATTGATCTTTCAGTCAGTAATACATAAACAAATCAAAACAGCGAGGACAAAATAGAGTGGCCTAGAGCGTGTTGTGAAACTCAGTAATCAGAGATCACAGCAATACAAGAAATCGAGCCACCTGACACTTCAAGAGATCGCTAGTAGCTTCAACTGAGACATCCAAGGACCTCCTACTTCCTCCGAGAAAAGGAAAACAGAAACAGATGCGAGGGGACAGATTACAACGTGACTGTGACCAGGAATAACCCGGACCTACTGTTGATCACAAAATTGAGCAGGCCCTTTGAGATTTTCCTTTCTTTTTCTTCGCCTTGGGTGGCTGGAGCACAACTTTAATGGCAGCATCAAATACTCCTTTTACATTCTGCAGCAAGGACATTTCAAATCATATGCTTCAATTAAACGCATAAAAAAAGACGTTGAGTACAAGAAACAAGAAGCTCTAGAGAAAATATACCTCCTGTGTTTTTGAACTACATTCAATGTAGGAAGGTGCACCAATTGTTTTCCTCAGCTCCTCACCCTTAACGACGGAATAAGAAATAAATTAAACACTGAAATGACAAGCAAGGTACACAGTGTACTCAAAGCAACTCAAAAGGAGGATAATTGCAGGACCCTTACCTGAGCAGTAGTAATTGGCACGGCACCAGGATGGTCTATGAAGAATTGCTTATCATCTCGGAGATCTGAGTTCAATGCACGTGAAAGTAGGACAATTATATATATGAATAATCCTCTCAGAATGAAAAAAGAAAGGGGAAAGTAGAACTAGAAAAAGATCAAGGCATAAAAGTTCATAAACAGAACATTAGAACATGAGTAAGCCTTTTGGGCCATGGAAGTAGGAAATGACTAGTGCTGTGGGGTGCACAAGGGGAAGTAGAACCAGAAAAAGATCAAGGCATAAAGTTCAAAAACAGAACATTAGAACATGAGTAGGCCTTTTGGGCCATGGAAGTAGGAAATGACTAGTGCTGTGGGGTGTGTGCACATGCTGTCTCCCATGTCTTTGATAAAGTTAAAAGAATGAACGTTTTGTCTATACAAGGACACATTAATATAGTTGGAATTAAGTTTTCGTTGCCAATGAAGAAATAGAAAACGATAAACAAAGGGTTTTCCCTGAAGTGTACATCTCTTATCTTTTACTGCTAGTTTCTATTCCTATTCAGGTTGAAGGTTGTAATACAACTGCTTGCTTTATTTATGCTTCAAATTTCCATTTTTTTCTTCTAAGAATTATATATTCTATTTATTGGGTGTACTATTTCTTCTGTTTGCTCTTCAGCAGTTTCTTAAAAAGTGTGTGTGACAGGGAACAAAGTACCTTCAACTCAGAGAGAAGCAAAGACTTCTTTTACTATCATGGTTTTTGAGTATACATGATTATCAGAGCCAATTTGGTGATATAAACAGAACTATAACATAAGATGAAGATTGCTCCACTATTATACTGAGATGATCAGCTTCTTCTGAAAGATTTTTTTTAATCACTGAGAATATAGAAGTAAAATGGAAATATCACAGAGACCACTTGACAATCACGTCATGTAGATATACAAGTAAACCCAAGATCATAATGTATTAATAGGACTTTACCAAGTTTAGTTCCAACAAGTACTATAGGGACACCAGGGGCGTAATGCTTCAACTCAGGAATCCACTGGAAAATAATCAATAAAGCAAAATAAATTTCTATGAACCAACAACAAAGAGGAAAAACAAAAGAAAGAGAAAGAGGAAATGTTACACTACCTTCTTGGAAACATTTTCATAACTGGCTTTACTGATGAGAGAGAATGCCAAAATGAAAACATCAGCTCCACGGTAACTCAGAGGTCTTAACCTATTGTAATCCTCCTGTCCTGTAATATGTATAATTTATAACGACATCATATAAATATGTATACAAACGTAATGGTAGTAGCAAATATATGCATAAGAATACATCTGCAAATAAATAGAAGTCCAAATACACAGATAGCCCCTCAAATTTGGCACGAAATGCCATTTAGAACCTCATCTTTAGCCATAACCAATTGAGCACTTTTAGCTGACAGAAATTAAATACACCTCATCTTCAACTAAGCCTTGAGCGTGTAAACTGTATAAAATTTCTTTTTATATTAAATTTCTTTTGTGTTCCATCTGATAAATTTCTTGGACTGGTGGATGCTTAAAATCCAAGCCCCATTTCTTGGAGATCACCATATCCGTTTCCCCGATCTAACTCTCTTCTTATTTCTCTTCAACTTTTTTCTGTTTGTAAATTTTTGAATACACCCTCCGTAAAAGTACTCAAAAGGGTGTACACATAATGGTAAGACAGGATCATTGATGAAAGAAGAAGAAGAAGAAAATCCAATCTTGAAGATGAAGAAGAGAAGCAAGAAGCACAGAAACAGCATGAATATAATTGACCAAATATTAGAGAAGTTGAAGAGTTAAGTGTAAGAAAAGGACAAGATTGAGGCAACAAAGGATATAAGAGAACTTGTGAGGAAGTCTTCATCTTCCGGAAAGACTCGTTCCCAGCAAGAATTTTCTAAATTAGTTAAAAATGGTGATTTCTTGTGCTATAGATGACTTAGATGGAAAAAGGTTCTAAATTTTCGCTGATGAATTAAATTTTGAATGTTAGCTAAGAAAATAAATTATTATGATAAAAATCAGAAGAAAAGATGTTGGCATTTCTGTTGCCCCCAACTTTTAGTTAAGAAGAAGCTAAAGGTTGAAAAGGCATAATACATAGATAGACACCTTAACTTGGCCTCAACTGAGAAGTGAACACTCCAACTTAGAAAATGCATATCTAGCCACCTTAACTTGGTTTAAGTTGGCCTCGTAAACACCCCAACTTTGAGAATACACCCCCTTGAAGGTGTGTTCAAAGTTAAGGTATTCACGAGACGCACATGTGTCAAGTTGAAGTGTTTAAATGGTCAAAATGAAAGTTGGGGTGTTCAACTGTCAGCAGAGGACAAGTTAAAATGTGTATCTATGTATTATGCAGGATAAAAATGGTGACTTTAATATGAAGTCATACAAACCGACTTTAACAAAAAACTTAATCAGTAGAAAGCTCTAAATTAAGCATTTGGCCTGGAAGGAACTTAGGGCACAAGGTTTCCTTTACAAGTGGTTATGTGGTTTGTTTTTAGGAGGATGGAGATGTTGGGAATAAAGGAAATATTCAATTTTTAAGATTTTTTTAGGATGACATGCATGTTTTTCAAAATGAGACGTGTCCTTATTTGAATGGTTATTTGTCATACTTTTAGTGCATAAAAGTCATGTGTTTGTTTTTGTTTGGTCTGGATGACTGAAGAGTCCAAGAGGCACAATTCATACAAGGAAAAGTGTTCAATTGGTCATAGATAAAGTTAAAGTGTCTAAGTGACATCTCATGCCAAGTCGAGAGGCTACCTATGTTAAACAGAAATTAG
The DNA here is from genome assembly GCA_031232105.1 of Capsicum rhomboideum. Lineage (NCBI taxonomy): Eukaryota > Viridiplantae > Streptophyta > Magnoliopsida > Solanales > Solanaceae > Capsicum > Capsicum rhomboideum. The sequence goes on from CP124717.1 coordinate 53,844,798, forward strand.
AAGCTTTCTGCCAAAGAAAAATAGGGAGTACTAAATGGTGTTTAATGTAATTACCAGCAGTATCCCACAACCCTAGGTTGACAGTAGCCCCATTGACAACCACATTTGCACTGAAATTGTCAAACACAGTTGGCACATAATCCTGTAAAATATTGTAATAGATGAGACTAACGAAATTGATGTCAAATTTAGGAAAGTACGATAGCAAAACTTCTCAGGATATACAGAACAAAGAAAAGTTTTGATCATGTGAACCGAATCCCAGAGAAAAAACATAACACTGCAAGTAATGTCTTATGTGATAACACCATAATTAAGCTGCAATAATATAAAATAGCAAAGAGTGAAAGCCATAAATATGATATGAATGTCACCAAGTTTATCTCGAAGAGCAATTAATTTCTTCATTTTCACCTTCAATTAACATAACTGGATGGGAAAGAGGCCACATAAAGAAAGAAGACACACACAGAGGATACACCAATAAACTTTTTCTCGACAAAGATCAAAAACAGGCTACGATTGGTATCTGCATTACAAGATACTGGCCATATATAAATAATTGGAAACACGCGGAAGTAAACCAATTCACATGCCTGTGCAGAATTCAAAAGACACCAATTTCGTATAGAAAGAATAGTTTTTAAAAGGTAGCTACTTCAGACATGATTTTACCAATAATACAACAACAACATACCCAATGTAATCTCACAAATGGGGTCTGGGAGGGTAATATGTACGGAGACCTTACCCCTACAAGGTAGAGAGGCTGTTTCCAATAGACATGATTTTACCAATAAAGGGCAGCCCAGTGCACTAAAGCTTACATGATTTTACCAATATATTCATGAAATTCAGGCATGCCAAAGAATCATATAGAATACAGCCAAAGGGATTGATAATACTAAGAATAATTGCAAGATTCTCATTAATTTCAACCAAAATGGACATTAGCAAGAGCAGAAGAAAAACAGACCGTGGGGAAGGTATTGCTTGTGTAGGAAATCAAGAGACAAGTTTTGCCAACGGCACCATCACCCACAGTAACACATTTTATGAACCTCGACGCACTCATTTTCCTATATCCCTTTCTCTCTCAGATCTTCTCAAGAAGACCTGATTCGATAATAAATGGAATTTATGGGGGCTTCTGGGCTTCCTTTTCTTTCTTTTGCCCCTCCTCTCAACCACACATTTGTGTATGCATACACAATCCAAGAATCACATACACACACACACACACACAAACAAAGGAGGAAACCCTAACCCTAAAATTCCAAGAAATAGGATTCAAAATGGGTTAACAAAAAAGAGGAGAAATTAAGGGATGAATGAAAGATGTAAGAGAAGAAAGAGAGAGAAATGCAAGAATGAATGAATGAATGGTATACTAGTGTTTGTAATTATATTGTTATTTGTGGGTGTTATTATTTTAGCCGCGAAATTATGCCGTGGAAGCGCTCGCTAAAGGAAGTGAGTGACCAACAACAAATCATTACCTAATTCTTCAACGCTTTTCTCGCAAACAAATGTGTGGGCCTTATACAAGGACCTTCTCCTTGTTTTCTGGAATTCCACAATCTCCACACCATAATTCAAAAACAATTACGCATCATTTTATTAATTTTATTTTGGGGAAAATGTAAAATACTGTCCTTGGTTGAGTCTATAAAAAAGAATACTCCATCCATTCCTTTATAAGTGTTCCTTTTAAATTGTGATTTTATTTCAAAATAAGTGTATATTTAAGCTTTCAAGAATACTTTGATCATAATCTTTCGAAAATATGCTCTTAAGTTTAAATATAGTACTCCCTCTGGTCCAAAATAAGTTAATTTTTGAGTTATTTTTCAATGCCCAAAATAAGTAAATTATTCATTTTTCAAAAGACATATTGGAAATTTCTTCCAATTTTACCCTTCATTTACACTTTCTAGGTTATGAGTTCCAAGAGACTTAATTGATTTAATTTTAATATGGAGGAAAATTTCAAGTGTAGTTTGATAATATCTAAAAAGGTAAAAATGGAAAGTAAAGTATAATTTATGTCCTAGTTTCTTTACCTTAATAGGTTTGCATTGAGACAAAAATTCATTTATTTTGGACTAGAGGGAGTAATCAATATCAACTTGGAAATAGATAAAATTTAATTAGGAATAAGTTGGTAAAATTACGAGTGTGCCTAAACCAAAAGGAACACTTACTTAGGAATGGAGGGAGTAATGGATGCATTAGTATTATGTACTGCTAGTACCTTGTTTGGTACATCTTTTTAGCTTATGTATAACTAATGCATTAGTAATACACTCTGGGATCGTTTGGTAAAGTGTATAAGAATAATATTAAATAAGGTGTATTAGTAATGCTTGCATTACTAATGCAAGTATTAGTAATGTTGGTATTAGTTATGCAGACATTATTTCTTACGCAATGTTTGGTTTGATGTATTAAAAATAATATATATTTACATAATTTTTATAAAAAAATATTTGTTTACCGAAATACCCTTCTTTGTACACACTCTTTTCAAGCTTAGAGGGAAGTAGCAGTAGCTACTGTTGTTGAAAAGGAAACCCAATTTTCACTTCGCATTTTTATTTCTATTCTCTCTACAAAAAGAAAAAAGAAAGGTTTGAGCTACATATATTCATCCTTTCATTCTCTACATTAATTCATCCACAGAAATCTGAGGAAGGCACGCTACATTAATTAATCCTTTCATTCTTTTCTTTGAAAATCCAATTTTCACTTCTTCTCCAAACCCAAAAAGGTTGGCAATGAAATCGCCGAAATTTTTGCCGAAATAAAGAGGAAGAAATCAGAAAACAAGAATAATTAGACGGAGAAGCCATTACAGAGCCGAAAAAAACTGAAAAAAGCAAGGGAAAAAAGCAAAGAAAAAGGAAAAACATTGTTTGATTAAGAAGAAGGAAGAAGATGTGGGGAAATGGTGGGAAAAAAATCAGCAAATATTTTGAGGGGTAAATTTATCATTTAATAAGTTAATGCATGTGTTGAAATGCTTTGTATTACTAATACATAGAAAAGGGTGATATTAGTAATACATAGCTCAAAACACAATAGAGTATATAACTAATGTATACATAGACTAAAAAAATGTATCCAACAAGGTATTAGTAATGCACAAGAGTAATGCATGCATTATTTTTGTTAACACACTCTACCAAACGACCCCTCTATTGAATATTGAAGTGTGTATTACTAATACCTCAAATTCTATGGTATTAGTAATACAATAGATTCTAATGCACATGATTAAAGACACAACCCCTTAAAATCATTTTCACATCCTTTCCACCTCATTTGTAGAGGATATTTTTGTAAACAGATATTTTTTTAAGAAAAGTATGAAATGCATGTTATTTTTAATACACCAAACTAAACACTGTATAAGAAAAGTCTCAGCATACCTAATGCAAGCATTATTAATACACCATATTTTGTACTATTGTTATACACTCTACCAAATGACCCCTTAATGCGCAAAGTTGTTCGATTGGACACAAAGATTAATAGAAAAAGAAATACTTTTGAACAGCCAAATGAAGTTCTGTTTGGATAGTTATTGTTGTTTTCAGGGTACAAAATCTATATTTTTCATATGAACTTCAACAATATGTTCAAACTAAAGTATGAACAACCAAATGAAGTTCTAACTGTGTATTCAGAACTTTGAACTTCAACAATAAGTTCAACCTAACTTATGAACAACAAAAATGAAGTTCAAACTATTTTCTAAAAAATAGCAAAACTAAACGTTTAGAAATAGATGAACATTAGAAGATTCAAGTCTTCCGAATTCACGGTGTGTCCTTAAGGAAATTATTCTCCTAAAGTACCCGAGGTTATGAAATATATCCTCCCAAAATAAAATGAATTACTTCAACATAATAGCGGTACCTTAAATTCTATCGAACTATGAATGCATTCAACGGTAGCAAATCACACTTGAATTTTTCAAGAAGAAGAGTGTTTTAACTTCACAAAAAATTGTTCTCATATCTGAGGAAAAAATCAGATATTTATAGCCAAAAGGTGGTGCTTCAGAAAAGAAGCAATGATTCTGAAAAAATTACACTGTTTCAAATCGTCGGGCCCACATGTGTACCCATGTACGCCCGCACATAGCCACATGTGACCGCATATCCCACTTTTTTCAAAACAGAAAGTTTATAGTGATGTGTGTAGCGGTGTGTGGTGGCATCTACGTCTGCAGATGCCCTTATGCGCCCCTATCTCACCTTTTCGTCATTTAAATAGTGTACTGAAGGATCGCATTTCTTCGAGGTGTGCAATGTGACATGAGTCTGCACAAGCTCGTGTGAGTCCACAAATAGAGAAATTTTAGATTAGATTTTTGGATCATTAACTTTCAAGTTTAAATGAATTTTATCCAAAAAGATAGTCTCTCGATCGATCATTTGACATATCTAAATCCAAATCCAAATCCAAAGCCAAAGCTGAGCCGAGCGAGCGACGACGAAGATGATGCGAGGCTTGTCTTCTTCTTGCCTCACTATCCACATGGATTAATGCTTCTATATTTAAGCATAAGAGTGTTTCCTTCTCCCACTAATGTGGGAAAACACTCTTTTCATAAAATGAATACATATTTCACTTTCCTTCCATTTTTCTTCCCTCTATTTTCCAATCACATTTTATTAGAACCCAACAATCCCCCACATGAATGGAGAATGACTATTTTATCAAAAAATATATGGACAAGTGTGTGTGATTTACAAGCAAAGACTAATTGTATCTGGATAAGTAGGTTTTTCTTTGAACTTTCCATAGTGAACTTATACTGAATACACTCGGTCAATTGATAGATGCGATATCTTTGAACCGTCGAACTTTAGTGTACATCTAGACAACAAAAGTCACACAACTAGCCTTTTACCATTTATGGTTCTCATGATTGTGTTCGTTTCATCCATGAACACTACCTGGTTTCATGAGAGCTTATAGAATAGACATTTACTATCATTCTCCTCGAAGCAGCTTCCACTTCACCCTCACATAGGTGATTCCTAAACGTTTAATCCTATAGATAAACTATTTGTTCATGCCTTCCAAACTTAAAAACCATTAAAAATCTTTAAACCATAAGCCTTATCCTTGTTTCCTGAACATTGCCTTCATCATAGGAACGTGTTGAGTTAATTGACAATGTTGAACCGTCAACCATAACTTTATTTGATCTTCTTGAACCTAGCTCTTGGGATCTCCAGTCTGTTAGGTAGAGTTACCACTGTGATGAATTCTCTTAGGCCGTAAACCTATTTTCTTCGATGATCTCTCAACTCCCTCTCTAGTTAGGCCTTTTGTAAGTGGATTCGACAAATTATCCTTTGACCTCAATAGTCAATCGTGATAATTTCACTAGAGAGTAGTTCTCTAATGGTATTATGTCTCCATCTTATATGACGAGATTTACTGTTATACATCATGCTTTCTGCCCTACCTGTTGCAGTTTGACTAGCACAGTGTATGCATACTGGTGCCAAAGGTTTGGGCCAATAAGAAATATCTTCTAAGAAATTCCGGAGTCATTCAACTTTTTCAACAACCTTATCTAAAGTGATAAAATCAAATTCAATTGTAGAGCGAGCAATACATGTCTGTTTGGATGACTTCCAATAGACTCATCCTCCACCAAGAGTAAATACATATCCTGATAATGACCAAACTGTGAAAAAAAAGAAGTACACTATGAAAACAAAGTAGAAATTGATAAATAAGATAGATAAACATAATAAGATAAAGGAAATAGGAACTAATGGATATATCAAATCCTAAAACCCCTAATTATATTACTTGCAAACACCTATCTCTTACGATGACCGAGAGGAAATCGTAACGCCCTCACAACCACATGTTTCTAAGCAAACATTTAATAAAAACTCATCCAAAACTCTCTCAAGAGTATTGTTCATCAATATTCAAAGACTAACTAGTGAATGAAAACCTAGGTTTAGCTATTTATATTCTATTATAAGAGTGACCCAAAAGTGGCCCTTGAAAACAATTAAGAAAAATAACCAAAATGTGGTCTGCTTCCTCGTGGTGGTTTCCTTGATGATTAGTCAAGGCTCTGGTGATTCACCACATGAGTCGTCAAGCCTTGGAAGAATGTCTCCTTCTTGGCTTCCTCTTGGTGGCTCACTTGACGATTAGTCAAGGCTCTAGTGATCCACTAGGTGAGCTATCTAGCCTTGGTAGAATGCCTCTTTCTTGACTACCTCTTGGTGGATCACTTAACGATTAGTCACTTAACGATTAGTCAAGGTCTTGGTAATCCACCAGGTGAGCCATCACCCCTAGGCAAAATGCCTATTTTCTCCTCTTAATTCCTTAGCCCAATCTTCAAGACATGAAAACCTTTAAGTGAGATCAAAACATGCTCTAGTACGTCCATCTTCACAAACAACCCTTGAAGGGCTTGCAATTCTCGGGCTTGGCTTCTTGTTAATGGCTTATATAGGATTTGGATTGTATCATCATATCCTTCTTGAAGAGAATTAGACCTCGCCGTGAATGCATACTGGTGCCAAAGGTTTGGGCCAATAATAAATATCTTCTAAGAAATTCCGAAGTCATTCAGCTTCTTCAACGGCCTTATCTAAAGTGATAAAATCAAATTCAATTGTAGAGCGAGCAATACATGTCTGTTTGGATGACTTCCAATAGACTCATCCTCCACCAAGAGTAAATACATATCCTGATAATGACCAAACTATGAAAAAAAAGAAGTACACTATGAAAATAAAGTAGAAATTGATAAATAAGATAGATAAACATAAGAAGATAAAGGAAGTAGGAACTAATGAATATATCAAATCCTAAAACCCCTAATTATATTACTTGCAAACACCTATCTCTTACGATGACCAAGAGGAAATCGTAACGCCCTCACAACCACATGTTTCTAAGCAAACATTTAATAAAAACTCATCCAAAACTCTCTCAAGAGTATTGTTCATCAATCTTCAAAGACTAACTAGTGAATGAAAACCTAGGTTTAGCTATTTATATTCTATTATATAAGTGACCCCAAAGTGGCCCTTGAAAACAATTAAGAAAATAACCAAAATGTGGTCTGCTTCCTCGTGGTGGTTTCCTTGATGATTAGTCAAGGCTCTGGTGATCTACCATATGAGTCGTCAAGCCTTGGAAGAATGACTCCTTCTTGGCTTCCTCTTGGTGGCTCACTTGACGATTAGTCAAGGCTCTAGTGATCCACTAGGTGAGCTATCTAGCCTTGGTAGAATGCCTCTTTCTTGACTACCTCTTGGTGGATCTCTTAACGATTAGTCAAGGTCTTGGTAATCCACTAGGTGAGCCATCACCCCTAGGCAGAATGCCTATTTTCTCCTCTTAATTCCTTAGCCCAATCTTCAAGACATGAAAACCTTTAAGTGAGATCAAAACATGCTCTAGTACGTCCATCTTCACAAACAACCCTTGAAGGGATTGCAACTCTCGGGCTTGGCTTCTTGTGAATGGCTTATATAGGATTTGGATTGTATCATCATATCCTTCTTGAAGAGAATTAGACCTCGCAGCATCATCATCCTCAAGCATGTTGAATAGGGAAAGATCACACACATTGAAGGTGTTGTGCACTTGATATTCCAGTGGGAGATCAATCCTATATGCATTATTATTTATCCTCTCAAGAACTTGGAAAGGTCCATCCCCTCGAGGCATCAACTTGGTCTTTCTATGAGTTGGGAATCGATCCTTCCGTAGGTGTACCCATACCCAATCACCCGATTCGAGTTCAATCCGCTTTCGCCCTTTGTTCACCTTTTTGGCCACCACTTGGCTTTTCTTTTCAAGGCAAAATCTTACTTTCTCATTTATCCTCTTCGTGGATTCTTCCCACTTCTTTCCATCTAAACTTAACACAATATCACTAGACAAGAGGGTGAGGTCCAGGGGGTTAGGGGTTAAAACCATAAACACATTCAAAATGAGTCATACCAATAGTCGGGTGAATAACCCTATTGTAAGTAAATTTAACTAAAGGTAGTTGATTGGAGAAAATCTAGGGTCTTCGGGATACATTACCTTCAAGCATTCAAAGCCAATCAATTCGGAAGACAATGTATTTGATTAACACATTTTTCTTGATAATGCATTGGCTACCACATTTTCTTTCCCTTTTTTGTATTGAATTACTTAGGGAAAAGTTTCTAGAAATTCAATCCACTTGGCATGCCATTAGTTCAATTTATCTTGGGCCCGGAGGTGTTTTAAATATTCATGGTGTGTTCGAATCACAACCTTCTTGGGCCACAAATAGTGTTGCCAATTACCCAAAGCTCGAATTAAGGCATACAACTCTAGATCATACGTAGAGTAGTTCAAGGTTGCTCCTTTGAAATTTTCGCTAAAGTAAGCAATGGGCCTTCGGTCTTGCATTAAGACGGCTCCAATGCCTACCTTTCTAGCATCACACTCTATCTCAAACATTTTATTAAAATTAGGTAATTGCAATAAGAGAGCGAAGCTATGCACAAATTTTAAAGTTTCAAAGGCTTTGGCTTGCTCATCACCCCATTTGAAAGGTTTATCCTTATGGATTACCATGGTCAAGGGAGAAGCAATCGTACCAAACCCTTTGATAAACCGCCTATAGAAACTAGCCAACCCATGAAAGTTTTGTACTTCACCAATGGATTTCGGAGTTGACCAATTCTTAATATCGTATATCTTAGATTTATCCACCTCGACTCCTCTTGAGATAACAACAAATTCTAAGAACATTACTTCATTAACACCAAAAGAGCATTTTTTGAGATTAGCATATAACTGCATATCAAAGATACTTTTAGAATGTAAAACATGTTCTTCAAGGGATTTTCATTAAACTAGGATATCATTAAAGTATACGACCACATACTTCCCAATGAACAATCTGATGACATGATTCATTAACCTCATAAAGGTACTAGGAGCATTGGTAAGACCAAAAATCATAACCATCCATTCTTATAGACCAAATTTGGTCTTGAAGGCAATTTTCCTCTCATCACCTGGGTGCATCCAGATTTGGTGGTACCCACTCCTAAGGTCTATCTTAGAAAATAGACATAAACCATTAAGTTCATCAAGCATATCATCCAAATAGAGAATAGGGTAGTGATACTTTACTATTATCTTATTGATTGCTTGAAAATCAACACACATGCGCCATATCCTATCTTTTTTTGGCACCAACAAGATTGGAAGCACATGAACTCATGATCTCTTTGATGTATCTCTTGTTGAGGAGTTCCTTAACTTATCTTTGAAGCTCCTTTGTGTCCTCTGGATTGCTTTGATAGTATGGTTTGTTTGGTAATTGGGAACCCAGCATGAAGTCAATTTGGTGTTCAATTTCCCGAAAAAGGGGCAATTCTTGTGGAAGCTCCTTTGGGAACACATCTTCATATTCCTGCAAAACAAAGGAAATAGAATGGGGAATAGGAGGTACAAATTAGTTAGTTAGAAAAGCATGTGCTAGAAGGAGCATGGGGCCATCCTCGTCAACTTCTTCTTCATCAACTTCCTCTTCATGGGGTTCCTCCTCCCCTTCCTTCCTACCTTTCTCTTTCAACTCTCTTATCTTTTGATGTACCTCGTTCCCTAGTGAAGGTGAAAGAGGATGAAGTATGAATTTCTAACCATTCAACTCAAGAGAATACCGATTGGTCCTTCCATCATGTTTGGTTGAACGATCGTACTGCCATGGTCTTCCAAGTGAAATGTGACAAGCTTATGTGTAGCACCTCATCTTGATAATTTCTAATCTTGAACTGAATCATAACTTGTTTACTCACTTTTAACTCTCTATACTCATTTAACCATTGGAGCATATATGGTATGGCATGTTTGGTCATGGGCAACTTCAAGAAATCAACCATGGTGGAAATTGCAACTTTAGAACAACTCCTATTATCAATGACCAAAGAGCACACATTCTCCTTGATAAGACATTTTGAATAGAATAGATTCTCCCTTTGACTCGGGTCATCTAAGGCCTTACTAATTATTACTAATCTTACCACAAAGTTGGGACCATGAACTCTCCTTCCATAGGCCAAGCATCCTCAATTGAGTCCTTTCTCATCATTTCATGGGGTACGGTAATCTCTCCATCATCTTGTTCTTCCCCTTTGTACTCATCATTTTCACACTCATTTTCTTTTTAGGAATCCCATTCACTATTCTCCTCTTGCTCCACCTCTTGTTCAAGGTAATACATCTTTCCTTCTTGAAGGATGAAGTTCCTCCGGTTAGGACATTCATTAGCCTTATGACCCCAACTTTGACATTTAAAGCATCAAAAACCTTTAGGGTTAGGAGTCGAATATTTGCTACCTTCATTTTTTAGTGGATACTTTGGAGTAGCCTTCTTAAAGGGCTTTTTTCATAAGTTTTCTTAAAGTCCTTGTTCTTGTTCCATATTAACGAAAATTGAGTTGCCTCTTTATTCTTTCCCCAAGAATTGGTCGATGGGTATCATTTGAACTTGGTGGATATCTTCTCCTTGAGGTCTCTCTCAATATCTAAGGCTTCTTGAAAAACTTCTTTGATGGTAGCAAACTTGTAACAAGTCATCAATGAGGATATCTCCTTGTGCAACCCAACCTTGAAATGGATGACGACATGTTCCTCATTCTCATGATACTCAAGCTTCAAGATTAATTGTTGAAATTCGTCATAGTAAGCCATGACACTCTTGTTCCCTTGACTTAAGTTGTAACTTAGCAAGTAACTCATGTCGATATCTCTTTGGTACATACTTTTGCCTCATAAAAGCCTTCAATGCATCCCATGTTGGTGGTTGTCCCTCGTAAAGGACTTGTTGATACTTCTTGGCATATACCCACCATGTAATAACAAATCCTTCAAATTGGGCTATGGCATAACAACTCTTCTTAACCTCGGTTAAATTATTGACTTGAATGATTCTTTCACAAATTGATTCCCATGCTTGATAAGCCTCGGGATCACATTCTCCTTCGAAGGTTGAAAGATTAGTCTTGATGGAATTGATTTAGACATCCTCCATTGCCACTTTGATCCTTATAGTAATTCCATTGTCCTTCTCTTTGGGGTCGATTTCCCAAGTTTCCTCTTTCATGTGGAATCGGACCAAATCTTTCTCCCTGACCTCTATGCGCTACTTGAACCCTTAATCTATTTATCATATATTCGGTAAACAAGGCCACTTCATCTAACTCTTCATACTCAACTTGGGGATTTCCTCCGACTTGGTTGGGTTGATTTTGGTTAAGTGGTACTTGGGGTGGTGGATTTTGGTTTTGTGGAGCTTGGGGTAGACCTTGGTTTTGGGGTATGTGGTGAGATGGTTCTTGTTTTTATGGGACTTCTTATTTAACTTGGTTGAATTGGGGTTGGAGTGGACGAATGGGATTTCGGTTATTTGGATATGTAGTGGCTTGGATAATGGGTTCTTGTACTTGTCTTGGTGGGTTGTACACTTGGTGGAGTATGTCCAGGGTGATGGTAGTAGAGGAGGCACGATAGTTTTGGGGAGTGATATGGGTGAAGTTTTAATGTTCTTCCAAGTTGGTCATCTTCCCTTCTATAGATCCCATCCGTTGGTCCATAACATTAAGCTTATTCATGATAGAAGCTAAAGCAATTTGAATTCCGGAATTAGGTGTTTCAGCTTCCTCGACCGTGGTACCTATCAAGGAAACACTAAACCAGAAACAACAAATAAGTTAGCGTTAAGAAATCAACCTCACAATCTCTACACAACTTTGTATTGCCTCACACTTGGATCAGTTAATGTTGAATGCTTGTTTATACTCCGATGGTAGACGAAGTGTCAATTGCTACTCTTGGCCGCAATAGATTCTTGTTTGTTAGAAAGACGAACGACTCAAAAGAAATTACAGACTTGAGTTAAGAACTAGCAAGAAAATCAAATGAGAAAAGCATAAAAGAAATAGGACGAAGAAAGAAACGAACTCAAGAACTAATCAACAACTAATTAGGGTGATTACTCATTGGTAATTAGTTTAGAAATCACAGAAAAGTAAACTAGAATTAAAGAAATGAAACTAGCAATCTAGAAATGAGCTTACTGATTTTGTTTCACTTGGTGGTTCACTTGGTGATTCCCCAGGGGCTTGGGGATTAGTCAGATGAAAAGTCAACCCTTATCCAAAATGTGATCTAAACTTGTTCTTTGTGATTGATGGGTTAGTGATTCGTCAGGATGTGGGGATTTGTCACTTGAATCGTCAAACCAAACCAAAATGTTTTCCTCTTTTGAAGGTTGTGACGGCTTGTCTGGGAATTCGTCAAGGGCTTGGTGGTTTTGGAATCGTATTGGCCCTTAGATTTCTCTCACCTAGTACTTGCCCTTTTTGGAATATTAAAAAGTACACCTTCTTTTCTTTTACCCCTTTGGATGAAACCCTCCTTTTTGAATGTTCTTCTTTAATAAGATATAAAGATTATGAAGAACACATGAACATTCAAAATTTGACCCTCACTCAAACAAGCTCGAAATTCAATGAAATTTTAACCATGAACTCCTTTCAACCCCCCGAGCAAGACCCAAACATTTTTAAACCTCAATTTTCAACCAAATCCTTCAGATTTGAGAACCCACTTCTATTTTTCTTCAAACTCAACAATGATGGACTTCCTCAAATCAACTCTGATTAAGCTCAAATCTCATATTTAAACACACTAGATACTACAGAACATGATTCTAGTATTAAAAACTCAAACAAGACTTAAAATAAAAAATACAAAATTTGAAAAACACCAAAAATATTTTTAACCTTTTTTTTGGTAGTAACAAACCCAAGCCTAGAAATGTGGGAATGATCCTAAGTTCGGCTCTGATACCAAATGATAACGACCAAACTATGAAAAGAAGAAGTACTCTATGAAAACAAAGTAGAAATCAATAGATAAGATAGATAGACACAAGATGCTGAAGGAAATAAGAACTAATAGATGTATCATATCCAAAAACCCCTAATTACATTACCTACAAACACCTTTCTCTTACGATGATCGAGAGAAAATCATAACGCCCTCACAACCGCACGTTTCTAAGCAAACATTCAATAAAAACTTTTCCAAAACTCTCTCAAGAGTATTATTCATCAATATTCAAACATTATCTAGTGAATGAAAATCTAGGTTTAGCTATTTATAGTCTATTACATAAGTGACCCAAAAGTGGCCCTTGAAAATAATTAAGAAAATAACCAAAATGTGGTCTGCTCCCTCGTGGTTGTTCCCTTGACGATTAGTCAAGGCTCTAGTGATCCACCAGATGAGTCGTCAAGCCTTGGAAGAATGCCTCCTTCTTGGATTCCTCTTAGCGGCTCACTTTACGATTAGTTAAGGCTCTAGTGATCCACTAGGTGAGTTGTCAAGCCTTGGCAGAATGCCTCCTTCTTGGCTTCCTCTTGGCGGCTTACTTAATGATTAGTCAAGGCCCTGGTGATCCACCAGGTGAGTCGTCACCCCTAGGCTGAATGCCTATTTCCTCCTCTTGAGTCCTTATCCCAATCTTCAAGACATGAAACCCTTTAGGTGAGATCAATACATGCTCTAGTACGTCCATCTTCATGAAAAACCCTTGAAGGGATTGCAACTCTCGGGCTTGGCTTCTTGTGAATTTCTTAGAGGATATTTGGATTGTATCATATCCACTCATGGATTTTACTTTATTTGACCCGATGATCCAATTTGCATCACTATATTCTTCAATTACAGTTGGATATTTGTTATAACGAAAAGCATAGTTTTGAGTATGTTTTAGATATCCCAAACTCTTTTCATTGCCATCCAATGAGTTTTGATAGGGATTACTTGTGTACCGACTCAATTTACTAATAGAACAAGCTATACCAGATAGCGTACTATTCATGATATACATCAAACTTCCTAACACTCTTGCATACTCCAATTATGAGTCATTTTCACCTTTATTCTTTTGAAGTGCAAAGCTCATATCCAATAGTGTCTTGGTAATATTGAAATCCAAATATCTAAACTTGTCTAGTACCTTTTCAATGTAATGAGACTGTGACAATGCTCAGCCTTGTGGAGTTCTATGAATTCTTATCCCTAAGATCACATCAGTAACTCTAAGATCTTTCATATCAGTAACATGGTTTGGTCAAACTTTGCATGCCACTGTTTGGGTGTTTGTTTTAGTTCATAAAGTGACTTAACAAGTTTGCACACTTTCCTTTCTTTATCAGGAACCACAAAACCCTCAGGTTATTCCATATAAATTTCTTCTTCCAATTCTCCATTTAAGAAAGCTGTTTTCATATCGATTTGATGGATTTTAAGACCATATATCACCGCTAGTGCAACCAACATCCGAATGGATGTTATCCTTGCTACTGATAAGTATATGTTGAAACAATCAAGGCATTCTTTTTGTCTAATGCCTTTAACGACAAGTATTGCCTTGTATTTGTCAATAGTTCCATCCACTTTAATTTTCCTTTTGAAGATCCATTTAGAACCTAAAGGTTTATTTTCTGGAGGAAAATCAACCAACTCCTAAGTATGGTTGCTCAAGATTGAATCAATCTTACTATTGACAGCCTCTTTCCAAAAGGATGAGTCCGTAGAAGACATCGCTTTTTTGAATTTTTTAGGTTCATTTTCAAGAAGAAATGCTACAAAATCTGATATGAAGGAAGTTGGCATCCTTTGAGGTTTACTATGCCTTAGATTCTCTTCATTAAGTACAATTTCCTTTGGTCCATTCCAACGTCGTTTAGGCCCTTCACTAGATAGCTCATGTCTAGTTTTATATGAATAAATGTGTTCAAAGAACTCAACATTATCTGATTCAATTACCCTATTATCATGGATATTCGAATGTTAGGATTGATGAACCAAAAATCAACATGCTTTACTATTTGTAGCATATCTAATGAAAACACAGTCCACAATTTTTGGTCTTATTTTCACCCTTTTGGGTATAAGAACTTGGACTTTGTCTAGACACCACCATACTTTGAAATATTTTAAGTTGGGTATTCTTTCTTTTTATTTCTCATATGGAATAGATTGTGTCTTGCTATGGGGCACTCAATTGAGTATTTGATTTGCTGTAAGGATAGCTTCCCCCCACAAGTTTTGTGGTAAACCTAAACTTATAGGTAGGCATTCATCATCTCCTTCAATGTTTGGTTTTTTCTTTTCGCAATTCCATTTGATTGAGGTGAATACATGACAGTAGTTTGATGGAAATTTCCAATTTCTAAATATATCTTTGCAAAAGGAGATTCATACTCTCCACCCATATCACTTCCTATCATATTAATCTTTTTATTCAACTGATTTTCAACTTCAGTTTTATATTTCCTAAATACTTCTATTACTTCATCCTTACTACTCCCTCCGTCCCATTTTGTATGTCGCTATTTCCTTTTTGGTCCGTCCCAAAAAGAATTTCATCTTTCCTTATTTGGCAACAATTTAATAACATCATCCCCATTTTATCCTCACTGGGTTCCACTTAATAATAAAAGACAACTAAAAGAAAAACATTAAAGTGACTTTAATAGGGGCAATTTTGTAAACTTTACAAAGTCATCATTTATTTCTTAAACTCCGTGCCAGGTCAAAAGGCGACACATAAAATGGGACGGAGGGAGTATTCAATAAATAAACATAACAATATCTAGTGCAATTGTCAATAAAAGTTATGAAATACAGTATTTCTCACCACGAGATGGTGTCGACTTCATATCACAAATGTCTGTATGAATTAAGTCTAAGGGATTGGAATTCCTTTCAACAGACTTATACGGATGCTTAGTATACGTAGATTCAATACATGTTTGACACTTTGATTTATTGCTCTCAAAGTTAGGCAAAACTTCCAAACTAATCAGTTTTCGCAAGATTTTGTAATTGACATTTCCTAAACGTTCATCATGTCATAATTCATTTGACTCAAGCAAGTAAGAATAAGCCTCAACTTTATTCATTTCAACAACCATTACATCAAGTTTGAAAAAGCCCTCTTTGAGGTAGCCCTTTCCTACATACATTTCATTCTTGCTTATTACAACTTTATCCGAAACAAACACAAACTTAAACTCATTTTTAACAAGAAGTGTTGTAGATACTAAGTTCTTCCTAATAGTAGGAACATGGAGAACATTGTTAAGAGTCAACACCTTGCTAGAAGTCATCTTTAGGAATATCTTCCATTTCCTTCAACCTTGGTTATTTAAGTATTTCTCATGAAGATCACTTCTTTGGGACCAGCAGTATCATAAGTAGCAAAAAATTCTTTGTCCACACAAACATGTCGAGTGTCTCCTGAATCAAACCACCATTCATTTGGATTTCTAACTAGATTGCATTTAGTGATCATTGCACATAGATTTTCAATCTTTTCAGTTACTTCCATCATGTTTATCTGATTTTTTTTCTTGTTCTCCTTCAAAACTTGATAATTTAGAGCTTTGTGGCTTACTTTACTACAATTGTAGCACTTACCTTTGAACCTTTTCTTATTTTACTCTTTCTCTTAACTAGAAGACTTCTTCCTCTTCTTATTATGTGTAGCATCATCTTTAACAAGATCTGCACCAACCTTTATTGATTTCTCATGCAATTTATTATCCTCTTTTATCTTGAGATGAATCACAAGATCTTTCAAACTAGGTAATTGGTTATCAAACATTCCTTCTTCAGGAACATAAGGATCTCTACTTGTGAACCTTTGCATTTCAAGTTTGGTCAGTCAAAAGAACATCATTTATTGTTATTCTTTGAAGTGTTTCTGATTTCTCTATCGATGCCATTGGTGGAGCAACATCTGAAATGTAATTTTGTTTGTCGTTGGGACAACACCATTTACAATCGAATCAATTTGTTGTTCAGTTTTATTCTTTATTTTTCTGTCAATCTTTGACAAATAATTTTAGTATGTCAAAATACTAACAATAAAGACATAGTCCTTAAACAACTTATTTCTAGTCAACAATGAAGTTTTTATATATTTAAATCGTCAACCGAATAAACTTTGAAACCTGACGAAGTTTTTATGTTCTTCAAATCAGAATTAAATTCAAACAGAGTGAAAATCCATAGGTTTTAAACTCCAAAAACCAATATAAAGAGTTCAATGAATCGGTGAAAATTTTACATTCTTCAAATCGAATTTCCAATCTGATTTCTCGATGAAGTTTTTATATTCTTCTAACCGAGGGAGTAGAAATCAAACAATTTTAGTCTCCAAAAAATCAGACCCAATAACTAAATGAAGTTCTAACTCTGTATTCACAACTTTGAACTTCAACAATAAGTTAAACTCAACTTATGAATAACAAAAATGAAGTTCAAACTATTTTCTAGAAAATAGCAAAATCAAACGTTTAGAAATAGATGAAGATTAGAAGATTAAGTCCACCGAATTTATGGTGTGTCCTTAAGGAAATTATTCCCCTCAAGTACCTGAGGTTATGGAATATATCCTCCCAAGATAAAATGAATCACTTCAACAGAATAGCGGTACCTCAAATTTTTTCAAACTATGAATACACTCAACGGTAGCAAATCACACTTGAGTTTTTCAAGAAGAAGAGTATTTTTACTTCAAAAAAAATTATTGTCATATCTGAGCAAAAAATCAAATATTTATAGTCAAATGTGGTACTTTAAAAAAGAAGCAATTAAAAAAATTACACTATTTCGGACCGTCGGGCCCACATACGAACCCATGTGCACTCGCACATGGCCACATGCGGCCGCATGTCCCACTTTCTTCAAAACAGAAAGTTTATGGTGATGTTTGTTGCGATGTGCATCGGTAGATGCCCATATGCGCCCGCATCTCATTTTTTCATCATTCAAACATTGAACCGAAGGATCGCGTCCCTTCGAGGTGCGTTGTGACATAAGTCCGCACATGCTCGTGTGAATCCTCTAGATTTTGGATCATTAACTCTAAAGTTTTAAATGAGTTTTATCCAAAAAGCTAGTCTTTTGATCAATTTTTCAAATCCAGATCCGAGCCAAGCCTAGCGATGACGACGGTGCTAGGCTTATCTTCTTCTTGCCTCGCTATCCACATGGAGTAATGCTTCTATATTTAATCATAAGAATGATTCCTTCTCCCACCAATGTGGGAGAACACTCTTTTAATAAAGTGAATATACATTTCACTTTCCCTCCATTTTTCATTCATATTTCACTAAAACCCAACAGTTATTACATACTATTGTTAGAATTCTTTAAGGATTGAGTATACATTCTATTAAGAATAATTGTATGTTGGTTGCAATTGTTAGAAAAGTTGACCCAAATTAATAGTGATTTTTTAAGGTTTACAGTTAACAGGTCTAAAAGACACCTCATAAGGTATAAGCTCTTATGTGTAGATACTCGGATGTAACTACTAATCTAATGATGATATAAGTTAGAATTACATAAATTTGTACAACTATGTATGTATTATGGTCCATAAATCAGACGTAGGATTTTCTTTCTAGCATCTCATTGGTGAAAAGAATATAATAACTTACGTATTGATTTGGATGACCAATAATCACAAGAGGGAGAATCCACGTGCTCATACATTTACATATGCTTGCACATCTAGTATTATATTTTTACTTATTTGACATGATAGATCTTTATAAAGAAATTTAACGGTATTCATGTTAAAATATTTTGATACTAATAATGGGAATCATAGCCTATATGTTAACTGTTGGGTTCTAAGCAAAATGTGAATGGAAAATGGAGGGAAAAGTGAATTGTGTTTTCACTTTAAGGAAGTAAAGTTCTCCCACATTGGTGAGAGAAAGGAACTTCCTATAGTTTAAGTATGGAAACACTCCTTCATGGGAATAGTGAGGCAAGAATAAGACAAGTCTCGTGCCGTCGTCGTCGTTCGCTTGGCTTGGATTCAGCTTCGACTTCAACTTCGGCTTTAGATTTGGAAAATAATCGATCGAGAGATTATCTTTTTAGACAAATTCATTTGAAACTTAAGAAATAGTAAAGTTTTAATCCAAAAAATCTGATAGGAAAATTTTCTCCATTTGCGGACGCACATGGCATGTGCGGACGCATGTCATAACGCACCTCGAAGGGACTCGACCCTTCGAGTCACTGTTTGAGAATGAAGTGGCTTCCTTTATGAAGCACCACCTTTTGGCTATAAATATCTGAATTTTTCCTCAGGTAAATGCACGAAATTAGTGAAAGAAAAACCTCTTCTTCTTCTTAAAAACTCAAGTGTGATCATCAAATCGTTGAGTGCGTTCGAAGTTCAACAAATTTGAGGTACCAGTATTTGCTGAAGTGAATCATTTTATCCTGGGAGGATTTATTCCTTTAACCTTGGATACTTGAGGGGAATAAATTCCTTAAGGACACACTATGAATTCGGTGGACTTGATTCTATATTTCTATTTCATCTCTTTTCTTTATGGTTTTGCTATTTTTCAGAAAATAGTAGAAACTTTATTTTGATAGCTCATACTTGTTGAACTTGTGCTTGAAGATTTTTGAACTTCTTTGTTCTTACCCATATCTAAGAGTTGCAAGTCATAATTCACGATCTTTTTGCAGAAGGTATAAATTTTGATAATACCTTTATTGAATATATGAAGTTTGTTCTTGATATTCACTTAACCTTTGATGTAGGTTGGTGGTGAACGATGCTTTTCAAGTAGCTGCGATAATCGAGAAGTTACCACCTTTGTGGAAGCACTTCAAAAACTACTTAAAGTATAAACGTAAGGAGATGTCTATTGAAGATCTCATTGTGAGGTTGAGGATTGAAGAAGACAAGAAGGCAACGGAGAAGAGGTCTCATGGGAACTCTGTTGTAAATGGAGCAAATATTGTGGAAGATAATCCCATAAAATCAAAGAAGAAAAAGAAAGCACAAGCACAATAAGGCAATCCTTCTAAGAAAAAGTTCAAAAGAAATAACTTTAATTGTGGCAAAGTTGGCCACAAGTCTGCTGATTGTCGGGCTCCGAAAAAGGGCAAGAAAAAGGACCAAGCAAACATTGCTGAATCCAAAGAAGAAATGGACAATCTGTGTGCTATGCTCTCGAAATGCAACTTAGTTGAAAATCCTAGAGAGTGGTGGATTGATTCAGGTTCCACCCACCACGTGTGTGCCAACAAAGAACTATTTGCATCATATGCTCCGACTTAAGATGATAAGAAGATATTTATGGTGAACTCCGCAATGGCAAAGGTTGGAGGAACAAGCAAGGTTTGCTTGAAGATGACATCAGGCAAGGTGGTAACACTAAACAATGTCCTTTATGATCCATAGTTGTGAAAGAACTTAGTTTCTACTTCACTTATAACTAAGAATAGATTCAAATATGTATTGTTTCTGATAAAGCTGTAATAAGTAAGGGTGAAGAATATGTAAGTAAAGGTTACCTCATCGATGGCCTTTTTAAGGTCAATGTAATGATTCTTGATATGAATAAAAGTTACGGTTCTTCTTACTTACTTGAGTCAACTGAATTATGGCATGAACGTTTAGGACATGTCAATTATAAAACCTTGCGAAAACTGATTAGTTTGAAAGTTTTGCCTAACTTTAAGTGCAGTAAATCAAAGTGTCAAACATGTGTTGAATCTAAGTATGCTAAGCATCCGTATAAGTCTATTAAAAGGAATTCAAATCCCTTAGACTTAATTCATACATATATTTGTGATATGAAGTCAACACCATCTCATGGTGGAAAAAAATATTTCATAACTTTTATCGACGATTGCACTAAATTTTGTTATGTTTATTTGTTGAATAGTAAGGATGAAGCAACAGAAGCATTTAGGCAATATAAAATTGAAGTTAAAAATCAGTTGGATAAAAATATCAAAACGATAAGAAGTGATAGGGGTGGAGAGTATGAATCTCCTTTTGCGGAGATATGTTTGGAAAATAGAATGGTCCATCAAACTATGACCCCGTACTTACCTCAATCAAATATAATTGCAGAAAGGAAAAATCGAACCGTGGCATGCAAAGCTTGACCAAACCATGTTGTCAAATGGATTCAAAATAAATGAATGTGATAAATGTGTTTACATTAAAGACACTCCAAAGCACAAAGTCATTGTTTGTTTGTATGTGAATGACATGTTAATCATCAGTAGAGACATTTCTAACATAAGTGCGACTAAATGAATGCTTGAGAGCAATTTTGATATGAAAGACCTTGGAGTTGCTGATGTGATCTTAGGAATAAGAATTCATAGAACTCCACAAGGGTTGGCATTGTCACAGTCTCATTATATTGAAAAGGTACTTGACAAGTTCAAGTATTTAGATTTCAATATTGCCAAGACTTCATTATACGTGAGCTTTGCACTTCAAAAGAATGAAAGTGAAAGTAACCCACAATTGGATTATGCAAGAGTGTGAGGACGTTTGATGTATATCATGAATTGTACACGATCATATATAGCATGCGCTATTAGTAAATTAAGTCAGTACACGAGTAATCTGAATCAAATTCATTGGATGACAATAAAAAGAGTTTTGGGGTATCTAAAACATACTAAAGACTTTGCTTTGAATTATAACAAATATCCAGTGGTAATTGAAGGATATAGTGATGCAAATTGGATCACCGGATCGAATGAAGTAAAATCCACGAGTGGATATGTGTTTACTCTTGGTGGAGGAGCAGTCTCTTGGAAATCACTCTTGGTGGAGGAGCAGTCTCTTGGAAATCATCCAAACAGAAATGTATTGCTCGCTCTACTATGGAATCTGAATTTATCACATTAGATAAAGCCGGTGAAGAAGCTGAATGGCTCCGAAATTTCTTGAAAGATATTCTTTATTGGCCGAAACCATTGGCACCAGTATGCATACACTGTGATAATCAAGCGACAGCAGGTAGGGCAGGGAGCATGATGTATAACAATAAATCTCGTCATATAAGATAGATACATAATACCGTTAGAGAACTTCTCTCTAGTGAAATTATCACGATTGACTATGTGAAGTCAAAGGATAATGTGTCGGATCTACTTACAAAAGGCCTAGCTATAGAGGGAGTTGAGACTTGAGAGATTAACGAAGGGAATGAGTTTAAGGCCTAGGACAAGTCATCACGGCAATAACTCTACCTCGTGGACTGTAGATCCTAAGAGCTAGGTTCAAGGAGATCAAACAAAGTTGTGAGTTATCAATTAACTCAATCTATTCTTATGATGTAGACAGTATTCAGGAAACAAGAATAAGGCTTATGGTTGAAAGATTTTTAATGGTTTCTAAGTTTGGCAGGTTTGACCAAATTATTTGATCTATAGGATTAAATATTTAGGAATCACCTATGTGAGGGTGAAGTGGAAGCCGCTTCAAGGAGAGTGATAGTAAATGTCTATTCTCTAAGCTCTCATGAATCCAGGTTGTGTTCATGGATGAAACAAACAAAACCGTGAGAACCATACATGGTAAGAGGCTGGTTGTGTGACTTGTGTTGTCTAGGTGTACATTAAAGCTCGACGGTTTAAAGATATCACATCTACCGATTGACCAAGTGCATCCGATGCAAGTTCACTGCCGAAAGTTCAAAGGGAAACCTACTTATCCAGATGCAATTAGTATTTGCTTGTAGATCACACACTTGTCCATAAATTTTTTATGAAATAGTCATTCCCCATTCATGTGGGGGGTTGTTGGATTCTAAGTGAAATGTGAATGGAAAATGGAGGGGAAAGTGAATTCTGTTTTCACTTTAAGGAAGTAAAGTTCTCCCACATTAGTGGGAGAAAGAAACTTCTTAGTGTTTAAGTATGGAAACACTCCTTCATGTGGATAGTGAGGCAAGAACAAGACAAGTCTCGCGCCATCGTCGTCGCTTGATCGGCTTCGGATTTGGATTTGGATTTGTCAAATGATCGATCAAGAGATTATCTTTTTGGACAAAATTCATTTGAATCTTATGAATTAGTGAAGTTTTTAATCCAAAAATCTGATAGGAAAATTTTCTCCATTTCCGGACGCACATGGCATGTGCGTACGCATGTCACAACGCACCTCAAAGGGAGGCGACCCTTCGAGGCATTGTTTGAGGATGAATTGGAGACCTGCGCACGTACCTGGCACCTGCGGACGCAGGTGACCAGCGCAGGTCAAACCAGAGCTACTGGTTTTTCCTTTCTGAAACACCACCTTTTGGCTATAAATACCTGAATTTTTCCTCAGGTAAAGACACGAAATTAGTGAAAGAAAAACATCTTCTTCTTAAAAACTCAAGTGTGATCATCAAATCGTTGAGTGCGTTCGAAGTTCAGCAAATTTGAGATACCACCATTTGCTGAAGTGAATCATTTTATCCTGGGAGGATATATTCCTTTAACCTCGGGTACTTGAGGGGAATAAATTCCTTAAGGACACACCGTGAATTCGGTGGACTTGATTCTACATTTCTATTTCATCTCTTTTCTTTATGGTTTTGCTATTTTTCAGAAAATAGTAGAAACTTCATTTTGATAATTCATAGTTGTTGAACTTGTATTTGAAGTTGTTTGAATTTCTTTGTTGTTCTTGAACTTATTCTTGAACTTTAAGGTTGAAGTTCTTGTTGTTAAATACAGATTTTGTAGCTGGAAGACAACATTAACTTATGAGATAGCTGCTTAAAGTATATTTATTTCATAACAAAAAGAAAAAGTGGTTGGTTAAGGCACCATTGTCACGACATAAGGTTTCTGTCATGAACTTCGTTCTTATGCATGTTTTCCTCAATAGAAATCTACTAGATTGTCAACAAATAAATTAGTATAACTATTTTTAGATTTTTACATGTTTGTCTTGTATGGTTTGTATACATTGAAGCTCTTTTTATCTTGAGACCATGATAACTTGCGAATATTGTTTAACTCATGGATAAACAATAGGTTTATTGTTATTTTTAATTCGAAGCATGAAAAAGTTGCATCAAGTATATATCACTTTCACAGACCACAGTAATTGTATTTAGTTTAGGTCGCTGCGTGATTTACCACCAAAAAGAAGCCCTAATTAGTTCTTTAAAGTAGAATTATAAATACGGCAACTTTTATCTTGAAAATTTATATGTTTGTATTGGAAAACTTAAATTTGAATATTGATAAACATAGTATATATTTTGAGATGTATAAATTGAAGTTATATGTCATCAAAGTGACTTCTACTGTGGAAATTTATTTTTCAAAAATATAAAAAGTTGAGCATGTGTAACTTATGTGAATATTGATTGATCCAAAAAAAAAAAAAAATGTCATCTTTAACAGAATTACATGTGCATTATGTGATAATAAACACACGATAATTATTTAAGTTTACGTGTACATAAATAAATTATCCCAAATAAAGATTTACCATTAGACATGTTTTTTTAATTATCAATGTTTAACCACTACTACACCAAGATAATCACTTACAAGTTAATATTTTGTCCACATATTAATGGGGTATCTGATATCTTGAGATGGAGTTTACCTTTATTCGAATTTATTTTTTGTTTAATTTTAAGTATTAAGTAAGCTTATTATGTTATTTATTGTTCTCCAGATCAGATGAAATTACTATATTAAGTATTACTGCCCAACATATTGAAAAGAATTCAAAATGACTAAAATTGAGAAGAAATTTATCAAGAATGAAAGAGTAGATAATGGTACACTTTTAACAAATTTATTTCAATGTGGTGTGAAAAGAATAAGAAAGTTGTGATTACGGTAGCACCAAAAAATAACATAAAGAATAGAGATAAGGCACAAGCATGAAGCACCGCCTAAACTATACCTGAAGTTGCTATGACATACCTAAGCTTTACGAGGGTTCTATTGCCCCCCTAAATTATTCACTTTTTCTGTAGTTTTGTGCTCCATTTTGCTGACGTGGCTGTCAAGTATCAGAATATTTTTATGCCCCTTTTATGCTGACTTGGCAACCATGTCAGCACAAAAGGAGCAAAAAAATATAGAAAAAATGAGTTCAGGGAGGTAATAGAACTCCCATAAAGTTTAGGTATGTCGTAGTAACTTCGGGTATAGTTTGAGGGGATACTTATGTCTTATCTCTAAAGAATAAATGGATAGTTGTTTCTCCTGTGAAGCAGGAGGTTATGAGAAGAAGATATTCTTCTTAATTTTGTTCCTTGCGGGATTAATTTGACTTCGATACTAAGACACACATAATGAATAGATTCCAATACAACAACTTGTTGGGTTCGAAATTGGTGAGAGCGTCATGCAGAAACTAATAGTTGCAAATCATCAATGTGATAAATCAGATGATACATAAAACAATACTAAAAACTTAATATTATTATATAATTTGGTCAAACGACCTACATATAAAAAACTAATATTGAAAAACATAAAACCTAGTGGGAGAAAACTCCCCCTAAACAAGACTCTTTAAAGACTACTTTGTGAATGCTATTGTGTTGTGGTATGAGAAGAGGGTCTTCTATTTATAGAGGTACAAAACCATTCCTCCAAGAAAGAGGTTAGCCAAATATGGAAAAGTTTTATATTTTCCTTTTAGGAAAAGTAAAAGTAATTATGGTATTACTTTTATTTTCCTTCTAAGAAAAGTAAAACTTAAATTTGGTAAGAAAATCAGGGCAAAACCCCTAACAAATCTTCCCTTTTTGGCTTGATTTTCTTGACATAACTTGATCCGTCTTCTTCATGTCACATCCATGAACTTCGTTCTTCACATAATCTTCATCACTGCTGCTTGCCATGGTTAAAAATAAGGTTTAAAATATCATGGTTAAAAATGGGTTAAAAATTAATATTTTATTTTTATTTTTAAAGATGCAGCAGCAGGAATGTTGAAAATATGATTGAAACTTCTTCTCCACATGTAGTTGGACAAAATCTTCATTATCATCAAATTGGTTGCAACTTTCATCATAACATGTCTTCAATCTGAACCATCGGATCATTGAATTGTAGGACCCATAGGAACGTTGGCTCTGATACCACTTGTTGGGTTCGAAATTGGTGAGAGTGTCATGCGGAAACTAATAGTTGCAAATCATCAATGTGATAAATCAGATGACACATAAAACAATACTAAAAACTTAATATTATTATATGATTTGGTCAAACGACCTACATATAAAAAACTAATATTGAAAAACATAAAATCTAGTGGGAGAAAACTCCCCCTAAACAAGACTCTTTAAAGACTACATTGTGGATGTTATTGTGTTGTGC
The DNA here is from genome assembly GCA_031232105.1 of Capsicum rhomboideum. Classification (NCBI taxonomy): domain Eukaryota; kingdom Viridiplantae; phylum Streptophyta; class Magnoliopsida; order Solanales; family Solanaceae; genus Capsicum; species Capsicum rhomboideum. Next base: position 53,871,057 of record CP124717.1, read on the forward strand.
TATGAGAAGAGGGGTCTTCTATTTATAGAGGTCCAAAACCATTCCTCCAAGAAAGAGGTTAGCCAAATATGAAAAAGTTTTATATTTTCCTTTTAGGAAAAGTAAAAGTAATTATGGTATTACTTTTATTTTCCTTCTAAGAAAAGTAAAACTTAAATTTGGTAAGAAAATCAGGGCAAAAACCCTAACACAACTTACATCAGTGTGTCTACGCAAGGTTGTCTGAATTATCAAAATTCTAGTAATGATGAAAGATGCATCTACGTCGGTGATGACAAGCCGGTGAAAGTCGAAGCCATTAAAATTTCTAGATTATTATTAAGGGGTCTTGCTAACATACTACATACTACATTAAGGTAGTATGTAAGCATTATTCCCACTTTTTGATTTTGATTGTCAAAAATACCTTTAATTTATCTTGTCAGCACAATAAAATAGAAACCTTTTTGTCATTTCACAAGAAAATCCCAAATTTCCTTCTTCTTAAATTTCTGTATCACACTATCATTTTATCCCCTTTCACTGTACAATATTTTGCTGGAAAAGAGTCCACAGCTAAAATGAAGGATCAAACTAAGCCAGTAACGCCAACAACAAATAGATAGACGAATGGATGGTATACAAATAGACCATCAATTTGTGGAGTTGAAGATGACGAATAATAGAATTTTCATGGTTTAAATTTTTTTCTTTTTCATGTGTTTTTTTCCAATGAGGGAAACAAATTATTCATGAATTCGAATCAATATGGGTTTAATTTACAGCAACATTAAATCTTTCTCCAATAGATTCATTGCATGGGTTCTCTACAACCTGCCAATTTTAAATTCCCCAATATGGGTATGATTAAATTACAACCTTCATCTTCAAAAGGTTATCTTATATGACCGCGTTTCTATGGAAAGAAAAGGGTTTTGTGTATCTATAAAACAAAATTGGGAGAGAAGAGAAAGCTCAGCCACATGAGAGGACAACCCAAATTTTTTTAATATATATGAGGTATGCCACATCATACTTGTATGAAGACTTCATTAATTGATAAGTGTATATTGTGGGTCCCACCTCATTTAATTTCTTTCTCTCTCTTCACCCACCATTCACCTCTCCCTCATACCCTAACCCGCATTCCACACACCCCACTCCTGCAAAAGCCTGACAGCCCCTCAAACCCCACCGCTTCCCCTCCCGCATTTTTCCATCCATATAATCACAATTTGGCTAACCTTGATAAAAATATATTTATTTTTGATTTATTTAAACAAGATATTTGACTACACAAGTTTAAATAAAACAATAAAATACAGTGGAAGAATTAATGATGTTTTGTATTAATATTTTCGTAATTAATTAATTATAGTTATTAATGAAGAAAAATAAGAATAAAAATAAAATATTAATTTTTAACTGTAATTTCTAAGTTTCTAAATAGTGGTGTTTTAGACATTTTATTTGTTTTAAAATAAGTGATGTTTTAAATAATTAAAAAATATATTAATTATATTCTTCTAATTTTATCCTTTTTTAACTAAAGAGAGTTTCACATAACTATTAAACTGCTAAAGAATTACATCTTTTTAAAGATATTTATAAGGGTAAATTAGTAAAAAACACTCATTATTTTTTTAGAAATAAGTAGTTTTTCTTAATGGGTGTGTCCAAATTAAAAACACCACTTATTTAAGAACGGAGAAAATAATTTATATTTAAAAAAAGAGTAAACATTCATAAAGTAACATTTCATCATTTTTTTCAACAAAACATATACGAAACTGTCATTGTACCAAGTAGAAGTATAAATTTTTTTTTGACAAAACCTACCAAATTGATAAAATTGAGTTAAATAAAAAAATTCAATGGTTTGGTATTGAAAAAAAAAAGTTTGATCATATTTGATTTATGTGATTTTAACTAAACATAACTAATTTAAGATTAAACCAAATTCACATTACATACCCAATCATCAAATGAATGAAATAATTATACATGATATATATAAAAAAAATGAGTAAAAATAAAATTCAAGAGAAAAAATTGATCCGAAAAACTAGGCCATAATTTTATTTTATTTTTACAGAAATAGAGAAGAAAAGGGAGTAATGAGTAAAGAGAGGAGAAAGAAATACGTACCAATAAAGAGGAGAGAGACAATAAAGGTACATAAAGATGAGAGAGATAAGAAATGTGAAACCCACACACTTTTTTATTTTTAGTATCCTAACATGCAAAGTAAAAAAATAGTTGTACCTCATGCATTATTTTTCAGGGCAACTCAATCAGCGTAGAGAAAGAAGAGGGATGATGTTTTTCTTTAAAAGACCCCAAAAAAAAAAAAAAAAAAAAAACTAACATCAATGAAGTGATTATTTTAAACTAAGGGTATTTTTGACAATCAAAAAGTGGGGAGAATGCTAACATACTACTTTCATGTAGTATGTTAGCAAGACATTATTAAGAACTTACTTTTATTTGGATTTGAAAGAGACTTTTGTTGCACCATTTTTTTTAGATCATAGAGTATTTGATTTTCATTTCTATATTGGACAAATCTAGTTATTTTTATGGGAAAAGGGTCAAATATACCCCTCTACTTTTATTAATTGACTATCTTTGCCCTTTGTTAAATTATGGGGCTATTTATAGCCTCACTGTTAGCAAACTTGTCAAATATACCCTTCAATTTAACAGTTTTCCTAATCTTACCAAACTTGCCCCTTTAAAATAGAAATTAACCATTCCAAATGGATTCTCATTAAATCTGACCCACAATTCACAGAACAAACCCAACGAAATAAAGTCAAATTAACAATGCACTACAGAGGGTGAAACTCTGAGATTAAATTGCTCTTCCATATCTGCAAAAATTAAGAAAAAGAATTTAAACATTGTCCAACAAATTAACAGGTACCATTATATTAAAGAATCACAGAAGTTTTAAAGAAGCAATTTTACTTTGAATGAAGAATCAAAATTTTGGAGAAATGGGTCAAATTAATTCTCATACAGATGGTTATATAAGATCAAATTAATGATCATCCAAATGAGTATATGGGAGCAGGACTCTTAGATGGTGATTTTCCATAATTTTGAAAAAGGACTTTAATAATTGGGAATTCTAATCTATATCTTCTTGGGTCTTCGAGTCTCTCTCCACCATGCCTCCATCTTCATCTTCCTCTAGCAAAACGGAGTGAAATAGGTTCAAGAATCCTACTTCAATTCCCAATTTTCTTACCACCATCTCCACCACACTATCACTGGCCTGAGACTGAAGTCCGCTTCTCACGGTGGAACAACGCCAATGTCAAAAACTTTATCCGTCATGAACAAACTCAGAAGAAAATGAAAGACGGAATCCGCTGCCATAAACGCTTTGATTCTGCCCTTAATGTTGCCAATAGTTATAACTTTGCCCCTCCATCACCAAATCACCTTCAAATCTATTGGCACTACATCAACTCCCTCTTCACCTTCCATCGCTAGAAAAAAAATCCTGAGTATTCTAGAAATTTCCATAAGAACTTCGTCGAACTGATGGAATTTGGGGGTTAAATTAATTAGTTGGGTCGGGTTAAAAGGTGGAGGAGGTAATTTCAATTTTAAAGGGGTAATTTCGGTAAGATTGGGTAAACTGTTAAATTGAAGGGTACATTTGATAAGTTTGTTAACAGTAAGGGTATGATAGCCTCATAGTTTAACGAAGGATAAAGTTAGCCAATTAATGAAAGTAGAGGAGTATATTTGACCTTTTTCTCTATTTTTATTCATTTGAAAATGAAAAATTTATCTGATTACTGAATTTACTTCTTCTATTTCAAAATAGTTGTCCCTTGTTGACTTGACACTTTCCTTAGGAAAAAATTTATTAGGAATTTATTTTACCAAATTAGTCTTATTTATTATATTTTGAAAATATAAATTTGAGTATATACAATTTGTTTAGTCATTTAATAATAAGGTTAGTATGAAAGAACATAATAATATTCTCTTGATTTCATAAAAGGGACAACTAAATTAAAATAAATATTTTTTTAAAAAGGCCAACTATTTTAAAACAGAAGTACTTGATATAATTTCTTCGTTCAATGAATCATTGTATGTTAAAATTTGTTCCATATCTTAATGAATGGATAAAGCCCAGACCAACCCAATTGACGACTCTTATTGCAACACCTAATTCAATACTACTAATAAAAGTTAATGGCAACTACTATTTAGAGCCCGTTTGAATAGGATTAAAAGCTGTTCAAATCAGCTTTTAATCTTTCTTTCTTTTTTTGGCTTTTTTAAGTGTTTGATAAAATAAAAAAATATTCGAAAAAAACTAAAAATTGATTTAAAAAAGCAAAAAGTGAGAAGCTAGGTATCCCTAGTTTTTTACCTTTTAGTTTAAATTTTTTAAAATTTGACCAAGACATTTACCCTTTTATCCTTTATATTTTTTCATAATTCCAATAATAGCCCCTGAAAGCAATTGAGTTGGAATAGAAAACCAAACTTACGTTTTACAATTACTGAAGCCAAATATATACATGGTACATGTGCAGTGATTGAATCTATTAAGGATATCTAATTGATAACTACCATGAGTATCCTAAGTAAAATACAACACCTAAGTCTTTATCCTAGCAGTCCCCCGCAAGTGTAGATGTGGGTTAATCACTGCAAGTTTATCTTGAAGAAACTGGAAGCGTCTGCTTGATAAGCTCTTAGTAAGAACATAAGTCACTTAGTCGATTGAGTTGATGAAACGAACCTCCAAGTCTTTAGAAGCCACCTTTTCTCTCACGAAGTGAAAATGCAATTCAATATGCTTAAGACCCATTTGGCCATAGATTTTCCAAGTAGTTTTTGGGGAAAATATTGGCAAATAGTTTTTGGTCATACAATTTGTCATTATTTGACAAATAATCCAAATTCCCAAATACTAGAAAAAGCTAGTATTTGGGCCAAATTCCATTTTTTGAGAACTTTTAAAAGTTTAAATTTTACACCAAACTTTTATCTTTTATAAAAACACCCAATTGTTATTTTCATTGTGTTATGTTGTAGTCTAATGCGTGAAACGCTGAAGTTAATTATTTTTATTATACTTTATTGTGATGTAAACATGTTGTAATTTGCGTAATAAGTTCCTATGTGTTATTAACTTTCTCTTTGATGAATGAGCTTCCAGGAAAATTTATGGGATGTACATTTGTTATCTACTATGAATGTGCAATTTTAATTTTTTAAAAGCTTTCTAAAAAAAAAATTTTAGTTATAGTTTTAAAGTTTTTAAGCTTCGTTGTTATGGTTATTTTTAAAATTTATGAGTATATATCATATTTTGTTAAAAAATAAAATATGTTTTTCAAATACTATGGCTAAACACATGGTGAAACTACACCCAAAAATGACTTGCCAAAAATATTTGGGAATTTATGGCCAAACGCTAGCTTAGTTCTAGCATGAAATATTGGATTGACAGTGAGGTAAGTAGCAGACAAATTGTCATACCAAAGTTTAGGAGCATCAGGAAGTGTAACACCCAATTTTCTAAGGAGATGTTGAAGCCAAGTCAACTCAGCAGTCGCAACAGTAAGATCTCTATATTCAGATTCAGTGCTAGATCTAGCAACAACCCGTTGCTTTTTGGATGCACAAGAGATCAAATTAGGACCCAAGAAAATACAATAATCATGAGTCGACCTTCTATCATCGGGACAACCAGCCCAGTCTGCATTTGAGAAGCCATTTAGAACCATCTTAGAAAAGGGATAAAAAGTAAGACCAAACTGCAAGGTACCCTTGAGATACCTTAGAAGCCGTTTCATTGCGGTGAAGTGAATATCTCTTGGATCATGCATAAATTGACAAAGCTTGTTGACAATAATGCTAGAATGCATAAATCACATACGCAGCGGAAGCATAAACAAGGGATCACAAACTTACATGTCAACATGATAATGTAAAATAAAAACCGAAATTCATGAAAAACTACATACCTCTTGAAGCTTTCACAAATGATGTTTAGATCCTTGCTCTCCAGGTCTGCTGCCTTCTGCTACTACCTGAATAACCTTTTCTAAACAATACTTGTGTGGACAAGTTTTCTGATTTTCTAAGGATAAAAACGAATGATACTCTACTGAAAACCCAGCCCCTATTTAATCCTATAACCCCATTGAAGAAGGTAGAGGAAAGGGCAGAACGGTTTTCAGCTATTATGTCACCTTAATGCCACTAATGAGCTGAAAACGTTTTTCAGCCTTAATAATCCATTAAGCACAAAACGTTTTCAGCTCTTATGTCACCTTAATATCACTAATGAGCTGAAAACGTTTTTCAGCTTTAATAATCCATTAAGCACAAAATGTTTTCAGCTCTTTATTTATTGGTATTAAGTCACATTAAGTCACATTCATTCCTTATAGAAGACTAGTAAAACAATATCACTTCTTCCACAAAATCCTTTTCTTTTCAAAAACGTTTAGTTAATCAGGCGTAGCAGGGACCGCAAATTTATTAACTGAGGCTTCCAATCATGATATTAATTCGCAAATGAATGAATTATCATATCATAATAAATTACAAATCATTCCACTAAAAATCTGTAATTGCACTCCTCGATATTAACTTCGAAATCTACCATTACATCTTATTTAACTCCCCATGTTAGAATTACCGACACCAATCAATTAAATCAAATTTTTCTGAAAAATTCAATTTATTGACTAACTCAATCCTATATTACTATGCTTAACTTATTTCACGTGACGGATACTAAATCCACCTGCAGGGTTTACACGTGAAAACTTATAAGCAACCATATAGGGGTGTCTTCTATCTCAAGTCCGAGACATGGTTCTATCAACTAATTATTATTTCACTAAGTGATTTGTCATTATCCAATCTATTAGGAATATATTGACTCTCAATAGAGTCTCACCTTTTAATAGATTAAAATAATAAATCAAACTACATAGATCATAATAATTATATCAAGATTAAGAGTATAAGTACATGTAATGGACTAGAGAAGTTGTTTATTAATATTCAGAACATAAACAAAACGTCTCTACTTGGTCCGTTCAATACATACGAAATGTACTAGCACAAGAAGTTGGAATATTACCACTCCCATAATTAAGATCAAATTATATTTTAATCTTGTGCTACAATCATCAAGATGTTTGTCCTACTTCATCTTTGATTGTGAACTTTAATTTATAACTTATAAGAACCGACAATTTTAATCTTCCATGCATGAGTTAAATAACTCCATGCATAAAATTGCATACTATATAAGTTAAGGACACACATGTCAACACAATGATTTATTTAAATAAAGACTTTATTAAATTAAGAAGATGAAATAAATTGTCTTTACATGGGATGTAAAATAATACTATAACTTAAACCAACATGGTTAATAGTATATCCTAACAAATAAATGAAACATCAGATTGCGTGATTGTGATATATTGTAACGTGCCAGCTATGCTCCTATACAATGCTGGATTAGAGAAAGAGAGGCTGCCATGTTGAGATAGTTGTTGACCACTTATCATAAGAGTTGAAATAGGTTTGGCTCCATCCATTGAGGCACTCGAAAGCAGATCACAAATATATTTGGACTGACTCAAAGTTAGTCCAGAAGAGCAACGTGTGACCTCTATGCCCAAAAAGTAATGTAATGGTCCAAGGTCCTTGATAGCAAAGGCAGAAGATAGGTGAGCAATAAGAGTAGAGATGAACTCATTGGAGCTACCTATGATAATAATATCATCAACATAAACAAGCACAATTGTAAGATGGCCACTGCAATTATGAATAAATAAGGAAGTATCCGACTTGGATGCAACACAATCGGCCTCAAAAGGGGAGGAACTTAGTCTCTCAAACCAAGCTCTTGGGTCTTGTTTGAGTCCATATAAAGCTTTGTGGAGATGACATACATGATTAGGATAATTAAGATCCACAAAACCCGTAGGTTGAGTCATATAAACCTCTTCATGTAAACATCTATGGAGAAAAGCATTTTTAACGTCAAGTTGTCGAAGAGACCAACCGCTTGATAGAGCCAATGATATAACAACTCGAATAGTAGTCGATTTTACAACCAGACTAAAGGTATCATGATAGTTAATTCCAGCTTCTTGACTAAACCCCTTAGCGACGAGTCTTGCCTTGTAGTGCTCAAATGAACCATCTGGACTAAGCTTCAACTTGTTAATCCATTTGTATCCCACAAGATTTTTGATAGTGAAGGAGGGAACTAAGGACCAAGTACCATTTTGAATAAGGGAATTATACTCCTCTTGCATGGCTTTTCTCTAATTCACCTCTTTGTTGGCTTGAGAGAAACAAGTAGGTTCAATAGGAAGAGATGTAGGAGGGGACGGATACTTGGAGGCCAAGTTAGCTTGAAATGGCGTGCTCTTGGCCTTAGTTCTAGTGATCATAGGGTGTGGAACAAAAGGAGCACTTGGCTTGGATGAAGTAGCTACTGGATGTAATGAAGAAGGATCTGAAAAGGGCAAGTCGACAAAGAGATTTATTATTGATAAAGAAGATGAAGAAGTAGGAAGAGATTGAATGAAACCTTGGCTTTGTTGAGGGCTTGAGACATTTCTGGAAGGAACAACATTTGGTATGGTACATGAAGAATTAATGTGTACATTGCATGGTTGTTATACATCATGAGAGGATCCAATATTAGGATTACCTTATGGTGGAGATTAAAAACTACCACAAGGTGCAATAACTGGTAACAAAGGAGGAAGTGAAGAAGCAGACGACAAGGCCGGGGATGACAAAGATGGGGACATCTGAACAACAGCCTTGAAGGGAAAATATGATTCATCAAAAATCACATGATTTGATATGTACAATCTATTAGTAGGAACATGCAGACATTTGTACCCCTTGTAATGAGCACTATATCCCAAGAAAGCACATTGGAGAGACCTAAATTCTAATTTTTTAGAGTTGTATGGTCTCAAATATGGGAAGCAACCACAACCAAACACCCTTAAGAATTTGTAATCTGGAAATTTTCCAAATAACTTTTCAAAAGGTGAAATATTATCTAAGATCGGAGTAGGTAGTCTATTGATAAGATAAACGGAAGATAAGAATGCATCAACCCATAGTTCAAATGGCAATGAGGAATGAGCTAACATAGTTAAACCTGTTTCAACTATGTGATGATGTTTGCGTTCAGCAGTGCCATTTGTTCTTGTATGTGGGGACATGAAACTTGATGTTGAATTCCATGTTGAGCAAGAAAAGTAGAAAGCTTTCTGTATTCCCCACCCCAATCAGACTACAGTACCTTTATTTTTCTCTCAAAATCTACTTGTGATTTAAAATACAAAAATATGGAATATACTTCACTTTTGGAAATCATGGGAAATAAACAAGTGTACTTTCTGTAATCATCAACAAGAATAACATAATAACAAAATTTATTATTCGTAAGATAAGGAGTCGATCCCCATATATCAGAATGAATTAGATCCAAAGGATACATAGATACCGACAGACTGTAAAAATGGCAAATTATGACTTTTACCAAACTGACATGACAAAAAAATATGAGAGAAGGAACTACTTGAAAGTAGTAGATTAAAATTTCTAATGACATGACTAACAATTTTAATTGATGCATGACCTAAGAGATTATGCCAAAGCTCGACACTTGTCTTTGAAGAGAGTAGAGTCTAAGGTTGCACTTTTGCTGATTTGAGATAAGATGTTGGAGGTACTTGGAGTTTATACAAGCCATGCGTAAGGGATCCCCATAGAAGTAGTTTCTCCATTTCCCGATACTTCATAAGAAAAACACGTGGGTGAAATTCAAAGTAGACATTATTGTCAGATGTAAATTGAGCAACACTAAGTAGATTCTTAGTTATAGCCGGGACATGTAACACATTTCTTAAACATAATAGACGAATAAGACAAGGTAAAATTGAATCACCAATATGTTTGATAGATAAACCTTTACCATTTCCAACAACGATCTGATCAATACCACCATATTCTCCTTAAATATTTATGTTCTGCAAGTCATTAGTTACATGGTTTGTTGCTCCAAAATTAGGATACCACGCTGGATCAGTAACAAAGGATGGTTGAGCCAACAGTGCTGCCATTTGATTCTTTGAATTTGGCTGGTAAGCATGATCAAAGTTATGGTAACAATTAATTGTTGAATAACCAAATCTGTTACAAACTTGACGTTGCACCGAACCACCAGATTGCTGATTAAAATTTTAATGTTGGATCATGTTATAACGACCTCCGCGACCACGTCCCTGCCATTTTCATTGTGGAAATTATTTGACAATGAATTCTTGTTACTTCCATCATTCTTAGGACTATAATGGAAATTGTTATTATTTGGATTTACGGCAGCAAGATTAACTTGAGCCAAGTTTTGCTCAACAACTTGCATTTTGTCAAGCCTATACTCATGGCTAAGCAAGAAACCATGAAGGTCTATAAGTGTAATAGGTTCTGATCTAGCAGTCACAGACACAACTAATGCATCATCATAGTCAGGACCAAGACCTCCAAGAATATGAAGAATTAAATCATCTTCTCAAACAGGTTGTGCAGCATCAACTAAGTCATCAGCAAAAGTCTTTATTTTTTGAAGATAATCTACCATAGACATGGCTCCTTTATTGGTTGTTTGTAGTTGTAGGTGTAATTGCATGATTCTTGTGCGAGATTGCGAAGCGTACATATGCTCTAATGATTGCTAAATACCTCTAGCAGTAGTACACCTAACAACTTGAGCCAATACTCCTTCAGTTAAGGATGACAAAATCCAACTTAGAAGTAACTGATCCTGTTTTATCTAGGCCAAATATGCAGGATTCAAAATAGCTTCTGCCTTATCCGAATTCGCGTCACTCGATGTGCCTGGAAGGCACAACAACGAGCCATCTACATAGCCTTCTAAGCCATGACCACGTAAAGCAAGAAGGATTTAAAATTTCCACAACACAAAATTGTGACGATCCAACTTGATTAGTTACAATGAGATAAAAAATTATTATTTGATGATTGGTTTAAATTGGATAGGCTAGTGATTGAAGGAGGGGCCATGGTGATTAGATGTGAGTTTTGTATATGCCCTGATAGCATGAAAGCAATTGATTTGTGAAGTTGTAGGGCATTTTAATATTATTATTTGCCTTCTTTATTATAAAGCATTTATTTCTAATGTTTATGGTGGCTGTAAGTTACTATCACTTGGTCAAATTCTGCATTAGCACCACATTAGTAATGGCTGGGAGGTTACAAAGTTGAGCATAATGATGCATTACTCCATATGTAGTTAATGGCTTTATGTTACAATTTGTGAAGCCTTTTACTCCTAATCCGTTTGTACATCATGTGCAGCAGTTTTGACTTCATTATTTGGGTGCATTATATGACTTTACTCCATTCGTTCAGTGGTGCACTTTCAGCTACTAACTTCTCATTCACTAATGGTATTTTGTGCCATTAATCTTATTAGTTAGTGGTGGTAGAATGTGGTCATAAGTTCTTTGTAACTCTTGTAACATTTGTAACTTCTAGGCCATTCATCTATCACATTTATCTTCCCATTTATTCTTCCTATTCATTGCATGGAAGATTTTCTCACCTATAAATAGTGATGGTCTTGCATATTTTTTCTAAGTACAAGATAATATAGAGTTCACAAAAGTTAGTAAAAAAGAGAGTTTATTAGTTGAAGGGAGGTGTTCTTTTTTTTTTTTTTGGAGCTTTGAACTCAACTCTTGTCCAGAGTTTGTTGAGTTGTACTTTGTGAGAAGGCTGTTGTATCCTGGAGGGGACAAGTCTAGAAGTTTACTACTGGACCGGTGAAAACATTTGTTGCAGTGGGCTTGAATCTCCTAAAAGAGAGCGAGATATCCGCACCTCAGCCAAGAAGAAAATTATTGTATTTTCTTCATTTCTTTTGTATTTTTCAATTGTGATTTTCTGTAATTTCACAAACAATTTTAAGTAGATTCAATGGCAACAATTGAAAAATCCACGGATGTCAAGATGGGAGATCTTAACAAGCCATTCCGGTTCAACGGTACTCATTTCAAGAGATGGAGGATAAAGTACTTTTCTACTTAAGTCTTCTCAATGTTTATTATGTGTTAACAGAGAAGAACCCAAAAAAAGTAGATAACTCTTCCATGAATGATGATGAACTTGTTTCTCTTCAAGAGAAAGTTGAAAAGTACGATGGTGATTCCTACAAGTGTCGGTATTTTTTACTTAATTGTCTATCTGATAATTTTTATGATTATTATGATAGAACTTACTCTAGTGCAAAGAAAATTTGGAAAGCATTGCAGAGTAAGTATGATACTGAGGAGGCTGGAGCGAAAAAATATGTTGCTAGTAGAATTTTTCGTTTCCAAATGGTGGACAACAAATCAGTGGTAGACCAATCTCAGGACTTTATAATGATTGTTGGAGAGCTCAGGTTTGAGGAGGTCAAAATTGGAGATAACCTTATTGTTTGTGGCATAATAGATAAACTTCCACCTTCTTGGAAGCAATTTCAAAAAATTATGCGCCACAAACAAAAGGAAACTTCTCTTGAGACCTTAATAATGCGAATCCGCATGGAAGAAGAGGCAAGGGGCCAAGATGCACTTTTGCAAACAGAAGAGAACAACATCACACCGAAGGTAAATTTAACTACTTCAAATAATGCTACTCCTGATACTAACATAAATACTTCTTTGAAGCCTAAGAAGAAAAAATTCAAGAAAAATAATGGTAGACATCCCAAGGAAAATAATGGTGGAAATAACCAAGCAAAAAATCAACATATTCAAGAAAATGGACCATGCTTTGTCTGTGGAAATAGTGGGCATATTGCTCGATTTTGCAAATTTCGAAAACGTGGGCCTACACCTCAGGCAAACGTTACCGAAGAACCATTTGTGGCGGTGATAACAAACATAAACATGGTGGAGAATGTTGATGGATGGTGGGATGACTCTGGTGTAAACCGTCATGTCTATTATGACAAAGACTGGTTTAAAAAATATACTTCTTTTAAGGAGCCCAAAACCATCATGCTTGGTGATTCTCACACCACTCAACTGCTTGGAACGGTAGATGTCGAGTTGAGCTTTACTTCTGGAAGGGTATTAATTTTAAAAGATGTACTTTATACTTCTTCCATGAGAAAAAATTTGATGTCTAGTTTTCTTCTTAATAAAGCAGGCTTCAAACAGATTATTGAATCTGATCAATATGTAATTGTAAAAAATAGTATTTTTGTGGGAAAGGGGTATACTTGTGATGGGATGTTCAAGTTGAATGTTGAAATGAATAAAACTTCCACTTCTGTTTATATGCTTTCTTCTACTAATTTTTGGCATGCTCGTTTGTGTAATATTAATGATCGTTATGTGGGAATCATGAGTAGTTTAGGATTAATTCCAATGATCAAAAAGAATTTTGAAAAATGTGAGGCTTGTAGTAAAGCCAAAATCACAAAAGGCCTCATTTTCAAGTTGAAAGAAAAACTGATTTATTAGAATTAGTTCATACTGATATTTGTGAACTTGGAGGAATTTTAACTCGTGGAGGAAATAGATATTTTATTACTTTCATTGATGATTTTTCTAAGTTTACATATGTTTACTTAATGAAAAATAAAAGTGATGCTTTTGAGAATTTTAAAACTTTTCTCCATAAAGTTGAAAAACAGTTTAATAGAAAAATAAAAAGAATAAGAAGTGATAGAGGTCGTGAATACGAGTCTAATGAATTTAATTCTTTTGTTAAATCATTGGGTACAATTCGTGAAACTCCTCCTCCTTATTCTCCTGCATCTAACGGTGTAGCGGAAAGAAAAAATAGAACTTTAGTTGAGTTAACTAATGCCATGTTAATTGAGTCTAGTGCACCTTTAAATTTTTGGGGTGAAACTCTTTTGACTGCTTGTTATGTGTTGAATCGTGTGCCTAATAAAAACATTAAATTGACACCTTTTGAGTTGTGGAAAGGTCATAAGCCAAATTTGGGATATCTAAGAGTTTGGGGTTGCTTAGCCTATGTAAGGTTTATGGATCCTAAAATCTCTAAGTTGGGCAAAAAAGTTACTACTTGTGCTTTTCTTGGTTATGCTTCAAATAGTACAAACTATAGATTTTTTAATCTTGAAGATAGTATTATAATAGAATCTGGTGATGCTATTTTTCATGAAAATATATTCCCTTTTGATTCTAAATATAGTGGGGTCAAAGCATTGAAAAAAAATATATTGTCACTACCTAGTTCTTCTACTTCTATTTTAAAAAATAAAGAAAATGATGATTTTGAGTTAAGAAGTAAAAGAGCTAGAGTAGAAAAAGATTTTGGTCCTGATTATTATGTTTTTAATGTTGGAGATGACCCTCTCACTTTAAAAGAAGCTTTGTCTTCACATGATGCTATTTTTTGGAAAAAGATTCTAATGATGAAATGGAATCACTAATTTCCAATAAAACTTGGAAGCTAGTTGATTTATCACCGGGTTGTAAAATAATTGGGTGTAAATGGGTCTTACAAAAAAAGTTAAAATCGGATGGATCAGTTGATAAATATAAGGCTAAACTAGTTGCTAAAGGTTTTAAACAACTAGAAGGACTAGAATTTTTTGATACTTTTTCTCCGGTAACTAGAATTATATCCATTAGACTTTTAATTGCTATTGCTGTAATTTATGATTTACAAATTCATCAAATGGATGTAAAAACTGCTTTTTTAAATGGATACCTAAATGAGGAAATTTATATGGAACAACCCGAGTGTTTTGTTGAAGCTGGTCAAGAAAGCAAAGTATGTAAACTTACTAAATCCCTATATGGCTTGAAACAGGCACCTAAACAATGGCATGAAAAGTTTGATTCCTGCATGATTGATAATGGCTTTAAAACAAATGAGTGTGATAAGTACATATATCATAAGTCTAGGAATAATTCACATGTTATTATTTGCCTATATGTTGATGACTTATTGATCTTTGGCTCTAACATGAATGTTATTAGAGAGACTAAAAATATTCTTAGAAGACATTTTGATATGAAAGATCTTGGTGAGGCAAATGTAATTCTAGGAATAAAAATTACTAGAACATGCGATGGAATTTTCCTTGACCAGTCCCATTATGTTGAGAAAATTTTGAAAAAAATATAATTTCCTTGATTGCAAGCATGTTGTAACTCCTTTTGATTCTAGTATTCACTTGTTTCCTGTTAAAAGTGAAAATAATGTTGAAAATCAAAAGGAATATGCTAGCATAATTGGAAGTCTGAGATATGTACTGATTGCACTAGACTTGATATTGCATATGCAGTAGAAGTACTTAGCAGGTTTACTAGTAAGCCAAGTAATGAACATTGGCGTGCTATAACAAGAGTAATGAGATATTTAATAGGAACAAAAAATTGTGGTTTGTTCTATAGAAAATATCCTGTTGTACTTGAAGGCTTTTGTGATGCGGATTGGAACACTTTATCAGGTGATTCCTTATCTACTAATGGTTATGTGTTTTCTTTGAGTGGTGGTGATATTTGTTGGAAATCTAAAAAGCAAACTATTATTGATAACTCTACCATAGAGGCTGAACTAATTGCTTTAGCTTCAGCTAGTGAGGAAGCGAATTGGTTGAGAGATTTGTTATTTCAAATACCTTATTTTGAAAAATCAATTCCTCCTATTTTAATTTATTGTGATAGCACTGCTGCAATTGGTAGTGTTCAAAACTGTTATTACAACGGTAAATCCATACCCATAAGGAGAAAACACAGTAATGTGAGATCATATTTGACAAATGGTACCATTAATGTTGATTATGCCAAATCTTGTGATAATCTTGCAGATCCATTGACTAAGGCCTTAGCATAGAAAAGGTCTGGAGCACATCGAGGGGGATGAGATTGAAGCCTATAAATTCCTAAGTCATATGTGAGGAAACCCAACCTGGGGACTAGAGATCCTATAACCAGGTTCAATGGGAAAAACGAATCACATGATGACTTGTTGTGAAAAAATGCACTATTTTTTTTATCCCTCCCTATGATGTGAGTGCATTTACCTGAAATGATTTGTGAGGTTGAGTTTACAAACTCTTAATGAAAATCTATAGCTCGTATGAGTGGAGTGCTAAGATTACAGGAGCACTCTCGACAAATTTCACCTATGTGAGTATGGAAGTAGGCCGCTTCCTATGAGAACTAGGCTCATTGTCAAATACACTCATGAAAACGGGATAGCACAAGGCCGTAATATGCTGGCTATAAAGCTCATGCCAACACCTTGACTATTATGTGTAAGCAGTGACTTTTTATTTCCCTCAAACAGTGATAGTTCAAGTCTGAGACCACTACAACTCTGGAGTTAAAATTACTGTTTTACTAAGTGGGGGCTCAATGCAGAGCACACCTTCATTATGCATGGTAGTCTTTCTTCAACTAGTAGACTCTCTTATGTTAATATTAAATTGAGTGGGGGATTGAAGTTGTAGGGCATTTTAATATTATTATTTGCCTTCTTTATTATAGAGCATTTGTTTCTAATGTTTATGGTGGTTGTAAGTTACTATCACTTAGTCAAATTCTGCATTAGCACCACGTTAGTGATGGCTGGGAGGTTACAAAGTTGAGCATAATGTTGCATTACTCCATATGGATTTAATGGCTTTATGTTACAATTTGTGAAGCCTTTTACTCCTAATCTGTTTGTACATCATGTGCAGCAGTTTTGACTTCATTATTTGGGTGTATTATATGACTTTACTCCATCCGTTCAGTGCTGCACTTTCAGCTACTAACTTCTGATTCACTAATGGTATTATGTGCCATTAATCTTATTAGTTAGTGGTGGTAGAATGTGGTCATAAGTTCTTTGTAACTCTTGTAACATTTGTGTAACACCCCGTACCTTCCCAACCCTACTTGATGACGTTGAATAATGTTTACTTAGGTATAGAGAGATATAAGTATGTATTTGATAATGCTAATGATGAGAAAATTGAAATTTGGCCACATACATGCGATTAGACCTTCGTAGGAGGCGTTTTGTGATTTTGTAGAGCATTTGTGTAATAACCTTTACACATTCCAACCTCATTTGGTGACTTGGAGTAATGGTTACTTGATGATTAAGATCACTAAGTAAGTATTTTGTAGTGTTTTGATAGGGTATTGGATGGTATGCAAGTATTGAAAAAGTGGCCGGAAAATTCAGCAAGATGTTAAAACTTGTGCCACTCCCTGTTTCAGGGGGTGTGGCGCAAGCCACCAGATTCAGAGGGGGTTCATTTCTTGCGCCACAGCTTGCTTTTCAGCTAGTGGCACAAGGCACAATAAATGTGCCCTTCCGGGCTTGTTTCGCAACGCAATGCTACGTCGATTCTTATATGGTTTCTTTGGGTTCTTTGGAGTTATTTAAGCATTGTTAAGGTTTCAAATACATCAATACACTCCTACATACTCCTACATGATCAAATCATGAAACACAAGAATTTATTAAAAATGTTTAATGAAGTCATGGGCGACTAGAATTTCTATTTTTGTGATGGAGACGACGAATGAGAATTTCGTAAGTGAATATTATCGAGACATTATAAAATTAATTACCCATGAGATATGTGGTGGATTATACATTGGATTTAGTGGGTTAAGTGGATATATGTTATTGGGCCCAATTTGAGGCCCAAAACAAAGCCAAAATGCTTAGGCCCAAGGGGAAAAATGATCCATTCTTCTACTTTGACCAAGCCAATATGGCATTTAATGCCAAAGTGTGGCTAAAGATGACCACAAGGCCTATATAAAGGCACCCAAATCAGATTTTTATTCAAGGAACCACACATGACATTTCTAGATTTTTTTCTACAAAAGGGCTTTTTCTCTCAACTCACAAACCCTAAGGCAACCATTTCTTGGAGACAAGATCATCACTTTGAAAGCTTGGGTAAGTGTTTATTATTGTGATTTAATATATTAAGTACATGGGAGAGTATGTAAATCATGTTGGTTATGCTTGGAAGTGTTGAATATGGTACTTTGTGTTTTTGTGAAAGATGTGTAATCCATGGGATTTAAACTTGAAATATGACTTGTGGGTTTGATGAAAAAGCATGATATGGATAAAATATCAACATGTATGGTTTGATTATGTTATTAAACTTGTTATTCCTCTATAAGTGTAAATTATGGGATTTTGGCCGATATGTGATATAAGGTGTATTAAGGTGATTTGGTGGAATAATTGTGATGTTGTGGTGATGAAGAGTGGAAAGTATGAACTTGGGGTGACATGCTAATGGTTTATGATATTTTGGTCAATGTTGGGAATATTGTGGAATTATTGGTATAATAATTTCATCAATGGTATTGTCAAGGAGGAAATGACATTTTAAAGGCAAACATGTAACTCATTGATGTTATGTGCATTTGTAAGGTAGTTGGTGGATAATGTAAATTCCGTTATGTATTTGTGTTGTAGAGTGAAACATAAAGAAGTAGCGAGACTATTGTATGCACATCTAAGATTGTATATTCGTATTGAGAAGATAAGGTATGTAAGGTTACTCTGTCTGTATCTTTCTGCGGCAAATAGTATTCATGTTGACATTACTCTTGTCCTATTCCGAAATATGCTAAGGTATCCTATGTCCGAATACCAATTGTCAATATCACATGTTTTCTACTCATTGATCATTTGTGAATCTCATATTCATGAATAATGTTCCAAAAGCTCAATAAGGTTGTGTTCCAAAGTTCCAATACTGGTTATGCTCATGTATCTTGTTCATTGATTACTATCCAATGGTTCCAATAGTGTTATGTTTCCAAGAAGGCTATGTTTCCAATAATGTTTATTTACATGTCTCTTGCTCATTGGTTATTGTTCCAAAGCTTCCAACAATGTTATGGCTACAAAAGTATCAATCTCTCATACGCCAAAGGTATCCTATTTCCGGGTATCAATTATGGTTCCTCACATGTTCTTTATGCATTTATCAATTGTCATTCACATGTCTCATATGCATTGACTAATGTTCCAAAGATTCCATGGTTCCACCAATGTTATATTCCAAAGTTCAAAGTGATATTATGACTATCATTGCATCAATCTCAAAGTAAAGAACAAAGTAACGCACATGTGGTTAATGTTTGAGTACGGGTGGCAAGTCTAGGGGCATAAGCCTAGCTCGACTCGATCCCGATGTATTGATTTATGGGTGGCAAGTCTAGGGGAATAATCCTAGCTCGACTCGATCCCGATGTATTGATTTATGGGTGGCAGGTCTAGGGGCATAAGCCTAGCTCGACCCAATCCTGATGCATTGATTTATGGGTGGCAGATCTAGGGGCATAAGCCTAGCTCGACCCGATCCCAACATAACGATATGTTATGTAAAGACCCACTGATCAGTAGGGGCCCGGGTACATTGTGACACATGTAATGATGATTAAGCATTGAAGTAATGAAGCAAAGAAAGAAATGAAAGTAATACACATGGTTTCCAAAATACAGAATGGTTACTTATTCATATGAATTATTCATATGCATTTGAGTTCACTAAACTATTCATGTATTGTACAGTTTCATTTGAGCCTTACATACTCAGTACTTATTCCGTACTGACCCCTCTTGGGGAACTTACCTTACATGTTGTAGGTGCAGGCACTAGTAGACATCCACCGTAGGTTGACAGTAATCGCAGATTATTGGTGAGCTCCAGTTAGTTCGGGGCTTCTCCGAGTCGCAGTGGGTCATATGTTTTGATATTGTACATTGTGTATAAAGCGGGGACTTGTCCCGACTTTCAGTTGGTTTTGGTCAATGCATCTGTTAGAGGCTTTTGTAGACGTATGTGGGTGTATGTGTATAAGATGATAGATAAAGTCTTGACTTGATGGCCTCAACGTCCAAGTCTCTCATATGTATATACGTCACATGTTCTATGCTTTCCAATTTTAGCCTCTCATGTTTATATGTGATAGTAGTGTTTCCTATGACATGCCTATGAATGAATAGAAGCAAAGCTTGGTTCTCTCGGGCCTTGTCGGCTTCGGGTGCCAATCACGCCTCGTTGGGATTCGGGTCGTGACAATTTGTAACTTCTAGGCCATTCATCTATCACATTTATCTTCCCATTTATTCTTCCTATTCATTGCATGGAAGATTTTCTCACCTATAAATAGTGATGGTCTTGCATAATTTTTTCTAAGTACAAGATAATATAGAGTTCACAAAAGTTAGTAAAAAAGAGAGTTTAATAGTTGAAGGGAGGTGTTCTCTTTTTTTTTTTTTTTGAAGCTTTGAACTCAACTATTGTCCAGAGTTTGTTGAGTTGTACTTTGTGAGAAGGTTGTTGTATCCTGGAGGGGACAAGTCTAGAAGTTTACTGCTGGACTAGTGAAAATATTTACTGCAGTGGGCTTGAATCTCCTTAAAGAGAGCGAGATATCCGCGCCTCAGTCAAGAAGAATATTATTGTGTTTTCTTCATTTCTTTTGTATTTTTCAATTGTGATTTTCTGTAATTTCACCAACAATTTGGAATAGAAAACCAAACTTACGTTTTACAATTGTTGAAGCCAAATATATAAACGGTACATGTGCAGTGATTGAATATATTAAGGATATCTAATTGATAACTACCATGAGTATCCTAAGTGAAATACAACACCTAAGTCTTTATCCTAACAACCCCAAATTGTAGCCCTATCCTAAAATTTATGAACTTAAAATATTACAATTTTTTAAATTATTTTTTTTTTTTTAAATAACACTTAATAAGATATTGCAATATTGTTGATATGTTTTGTAACTTTGTGTATCATAATATTACATTTTTACTTTATGTATGCTAAAATTTTTATTTTTAAATATTTAAAAATAAAAAAGTAACTTATATTTATAAATTTACTTCACATAATCACTATACGTTGCAAGTGCATTTAAACATAAATTATTTTTGAATTCAAAATCATATAATTCAACTTATTTATACTGATAACAACTTTAAGGATATTTCAGTCATTTTGAAATATAGAAACAAATGTTTTTGGCACATCTATCCAAACACGTATGTGTTTAATTTATAAGTACTTATTTTCAGCTTATAAACGTTTAAGCTAAAAAGCTATTTCTTTTAATCCTATCCAAACAGGCTCTTAATCCATATCTAAAAAGATAAAGGCCCTACTGTTATGAACTATTTTGTCTAGTTGGGTGTATTATTAATAATTATGCAATTAATAGTGTAAATTATATCACTTGTAACTTGAAATTGCAAGTTGTGAGCCGAGGGTCTTTCATAAACAACCTCTCTACCTCCCCGAAGTAGTGGTAAGGTCTGTGTACACTTTACCCTCCCCAAACCTCACTTATGGGATTTTATTGAGTATGTTGTTGTTGTTGCAATTGTAAGTGGTATCTAGTTATATGCAACTTGTTAATCAATTTGCACAAGTTGTTGATCAATTTGCACAACTATATATTGAATGTTGAGAGACAAAAGCTTGTATAAATAGGAAGCTTTGCCTTATCATTTAAAAGATTAATAAATGAAGAAATAAAATCTCTCACAAGTATCTCTTTTCTAGTTTTCGAGCTTTATTAATTATTTTGTTCTTGATATATTATTTTATAACACCTATAATCTTATGTAGAATTATCACATCCCGATCCAAGGCCTAAACGTAACGGGTATCCCCAACCACTTAAGGCCCGAGAAGACCCCTTAGCATATCATTATAAGCATATTTATTTATCATTGCGGAAAATGGAACCCACTAAGAGAAAGTTAGACTTTAATAAAACAATATACCAAACTCTGAAAATACGGCATAATATTATCCAATAATAACTAGTCTACAAAGCCTCTAACCTAAGAAAATTGTCTAGGCCAGGACAAGGCCCCGACGATACCATAATATGAAAGTGCTGAATCTCTAGGATAACTGCCTTCCGAAGGATGGAGGGCTCACCAACTCTAAAGTTGTCCTGATGATCCCACGGGAAGGTGCTTCCGAACCTATATCATGAAATGATGTAGCCACCCGAAGATGGTCAATACGTGGAATGTATTGGTATGTAGAACAACAAAATGATAAGATATGCTTTGTACAAAAATAGGCATAGTAATAGAAGTCAAATCACAAGATATATAGATGTCTTCAAGGAACAATTTGAAGGCATAGACTTCACTCTTTTCTTTAGTTCTGAGCTAGATGGTATATCCGACATCTCTATGCACCACGGGCTATGTGGGTCCGACTTTAACTCTTCAGCTAATCCCCCAATCCAAGTTTGCTGCAAGGACTGGAGTCTCTAATCTCTAGTATACCAAAGCACGAGGCAAGTATACAATGATTATCCAAATTTCAGGACGTAATCAATCCTGTGTCGGCAAAATACGATTTTTGGTAATGAAACTTTTGAACTCATACCTTCTCAGTTAACCATCTAGCTCTCTTTAATCCCATGTTTTAACCTCTTTTAAACAATAGTCATTCTCGGAAATCATTTCTTACTCTTTAGGGCATTCTCTTGTTTGGTATCGTCATACCAATACTTGCAAGTCACATAACCATCTCTTATCTTCTCTTTAGCCCCTCCAAAATTAGTGTTGAACACCAAAGGTCATTTAAGGATTCAAATAAGAAACTTCTCTTTCAAAGACTATATAAAAGTTTAGTCAAATCATCATCTGTTCAAGATTTCTCTAAAACTCTTAAACGTAAATCATCTCTTTCAAATGACCATAATATACTTATATTTGAAACACTTGTAAATTCGTAATTCAAGTAATATTCTCCAAACCCATTTACGTAACAAGGAAACAGTTTGATAAGGAAACATTCAAAAACTCAATCTCAAGGTAATCCATGATTTAAGACATAATTGGAGATTTTTAGGAACATGCTCTTGCAATTAAATTGAAATCAAGAGTTATACGTAAATGAGAGTTTAACAATCATACTTGAAAAATCTAATAGGAATAGGGTCGCTCTACATACCTTTTGACAAAAAAAAATTTGAGAAAAACTTGACTTGAGCCTTGAATTTGAAACCCTAGATGCTCTTGCTTCTATGAATGTTTGGGGGAGGAAGGGAATGAGTTATGACTGCTAATTCTTGTAACTTAGGGGTTTGGGGTCGATTAATATAAGTGGGGAATGGCTTTTAAACAAGGAAATGATCAAAATGCCCTTAAAATAGCTAATAAAAATGAAGCTCGGTCAGGGGAAACAAAGGGGGTGGGGGGGTGTACACGCTCTTCCCCATGCGGCGCATGGCCCATCGTGAGGCTTTGCCCCGTGCGGCGCACGGCCTACAACGAGGGGGAAACAATGGCCTCCTGTGCTAGGTTGTGCGACGCGAGGGCCAAGGCTTGGCCTCCCACGATGCGACAGAAGGTCCTAATTCTCGTCCTAAACTTTCCCCAAAGCTTCTAAACTCATCCCAAACGATTTCTACTCACTCTAAGGGTTGTATAGGTTATAGGTTCATTTATAAGCTCTAAAGGAACGTACAAAGGTGTGGGGTGTCACAAGAATAGATATTGAAGGACATAAATACCTAATTTTAGGATCGTTATTTAAGTTGTAGTCAAAGTTAATTTTATTTTTAAGATATATTCACTTTGAAATTACTTCAGACACACGTGGATAAAGTGACAAAAATTTGACAAACTTCGGACATTTCTTATTAGAAGTGTGGTTTTGTCAATGCCAAACTTCAAACACACAATGACTGCATGTCGAACATATGATGATTTGCCAAGGTCAACTTTGAACATTTTGATAAAAGTTATAGCCTTGACAAGGTCAAATTTCAGATATTTCAAGCTCATATTTGGAATAAAGTTTCAAGTTTCATAAAGAACAGACTTCAATCATCAATTTTCAAAACAACAATAAATCTAACAAGTCTAATTTATAATAATGGTGATTTGTCAATGTTCTAATAATATCTACTTGATTTAAATTTAATTTTCATATTCAAAATTTGAGATCTACTTTTTTATTTAAATTTAATTTTCATATTCAAAATTTGAGATCTACTTTTTTAAAGTATTATACTTCAAGTGTTATAAATTCAAAATAAATTATAGTGCAACAACTGAGACGAAGAAATAAGAAGGATGAGGAGGAGGACAAAGAAAAAAGATAAAGAAGTGATTTTGTATTGTAGTTACACTAGTTGGCTATTCCGTGATACGTATGTGGCCAATGTTGATACTCAAAAATTCTAAGATATGCATAATTTTATCTTTTATAATTGAGAATCTTCATTTCTTTAATTGATAATTTCTTAGATATGCATATATTATTTTATTTAGATCAATGAAACTCATATAAGAATATTTTAAGTTGTTAATTATTGTGATTTATAATATTTTTGATACAATTTTTAAATATAATAATAAATTTTTTAAAGAAAAGTAAGACAAATAAATTGAAAAGGAGAGAAGTACAATTTTTTTTGATATAAGAGTATTTTAAGTTGTTAATTATTGTGATTTACAATACTTTTAATGAAATTTTCAAATATATAATGGACCAAAAAAGAAAAGTAAGACAAATAAATTAAAACAGAAAAGAATACAAAATTTATAATTTAAATTGTTAATTATTATGATTTATAATATTTTTAATATAAGACAAATAAATTAAAAGAAGAGTACTAAATTTTTTTGAAATGAGGCCTGCTCAATACCAAGAATAATTTTCAGCTGCTCAACTCCCACTTCTTATATAGGATAATCTGCTTTGGATATCAATTTATTATTTATTTATTTTTTTCAAAAAATGGTTACGAGTTAGTAGGAGCAACCAAATAAAATGCCCCATGAAAAGTTTACAAAATAGACAATTTAGCGTGCAATACGGATCCAAAAAACGAGAAAGTTGAAAGGTCTGGCCTTCGGTAGCTGGTCGAAGCAGAGGATCTTCATGTATAGATTTGTGGGGTCTAAATTTAAGTGGATTAAACCTAAATTAACTTGTGTTAACTGAGCGGGTCATTGATTACTTGGACTGAAATAGGTTGGATTGAAATGGATTAAGAAATGGGTCATGACCCACATAATCCTTTCTTATTTTAGTTTCTTTCTTTATTTGTGTTTTTATAATTTGTTTAAGTATGAAATAAATTCTTTTGTCCTTTGTTGATGACTATGAATAACATATCAAATAAAAAAGATATTTTTCTTAAAATATTTTAATAAGATTTTTTATATATTAATTTAAATAAAATATTAACCCAACTTTTAAATATGTTGAGTTTGACGGATCAAAATAAAGTGAGTTATTGATTTGAGGGAATTAATGACTAATCCAAACTTAAAAGAACTATATTTTTGTGAAGTAATTTTACCCCTCTATTTTGAAGTTATCTGTTGTCTTCTAAGTTCTGACGAAGAGTCAAAATCTCCGTTTCATGAAGAGCTAGCTAGCAGTACTTTGAAGAAATTTCAGCTATGTGAATATTGCCGAATGGATATAAGTATGGAATACAATACTCTTCGTACATTTTTATTTATTTATTATTTTAAAAATAGATTTTATCTTCATTTGTTAATTTTAATATATCAAAACTTAGTTATTTTCATGTTTCACTCTTAGTGGAGTACTTGTTTTCCAAATCATTTTGCAAGATCTAATACCAAACATTAATTAAATAGGCATTATGATACTTTTTAAGAGACATGTAAAAGCTTAATTGAACAAGTAAAATTTATTAGAGCTGTCAATATGGACCGACCTAGCATCTAGGCTAGTCCACACGGGTTTTAGAGTTTGTCGTATCAAACCAGGCTGGCCTATCAAGATGATGGGCTAGGAAAACAACAAGTCCGACCCATCATTTTGTGGGTTGCAAGCCTCGACGGGCCAGCCCACCTTTTAAAAAATATTATTTTTATAATCTTTTTAATTTAAATTTTAAAATACTAATAACATTAATATTTACAAGACACTATCACATGATGTTACTACTTGCTAATCAATTCTCAAATTCAAAAAATAAATAATCTTAATAATCTGCGAAACTAAATAACTTTCAACATGATACTGTTTGAACCAAATAGAGATAATAATTAGACAACTAAACAGTTAATGAATAACAATATAACTAGCTAAATAATAATATTAACTTAATTTTGTTCCAATAGATCACAATAAAACACAAAGAAAGATATCAATATTTTATCCATTAAAAGTGAAAAAAACCTCCTCAACTTTTTTTATATTTTAATTATTTATATATTTTATAAAAACAATTAATATTTAATATTTATGATGATTTAAGTAAACTTTGAATTTGGACTCATTTTGTTATTCTTAGTACTTTATTTTATTTTTATTTTTTAATAATATTTTGTTTGGCCCACAGGTTTGCCTAATCCATATTGCTCAAGCTTCACATGCCAACAGACTTATTCGGACCGAACTAAAAAATTATGTTCTTAAATAAACTATAAAAAATTTAAGCTCAATCCTATTAACAAGCTTATCCTGTTAAATTACAGGTCGAGCCTGGGCTCATATTGACAGCACTAAAAAATTGAATTGAGGGAGAGTATTTACCCAAGTTACATCTATTAACTGGCTAGCAGTTCTTCAAGGAAACTACACAAGTGCACGCAATCAATAATACTTTGTCGGCTTTGGTTAACTCTATTAACACATCAGCAGGGTCATATATGATACTTCATTCTGCTCCAAATAAATGTGATTTTAGTAAAAAAAAAATATTTTAAAATAGTAGTCACTTTAAAAATTTAAGTCAAAATTAGTACTTGTATGTTTTTCAACTATACACTTACACTTTATCTTCTTAATAATGTTTAGTTTTTAAGAAATATTTATTAAATAAGAATAGTTTAACATAATATTTGCGTGACACTTATTCGAGACGGGGGGGAGTATAATTGGTTTTCTGGAGAATAAAGTTAAACCCCACCCTTTTCTTGCTAATATTTTAAGTAGTTCCAGAATTGTTAAAAAGTTGGAAAAGCCGTCAATCAACTTGTATCAAGACTTCATTAGAATGACAATTTAGACTTTAAATAAAGGGGCACGCCACATAAAATAATAGCTAAGCCTACAATTTAGAATTTAAGGAGACTAAGTTTCTCTATATATACCTTATCAACTAATATTGCATGCATCAATATTCATTCTTCTTTATTAATTCCTTCCAACTGAAATGGAGATTCAATTCACTAACTTAGTTGCATTTTTGCTCTTTCTCTCCAGCATCTTTCTTCTATTCAAAAAATGGAAAACCCAAAAGCTACATTTGCCTCCCGGTCCATGGAAATTACCTTTTATTGGAAGCCTACATCATTTGGCAGTGGCAGGTCCACTTCCTCATCATGGCCTAAAAAATCTAGCAAAACGCTACGGGCCTCTCATGCACTTACAACTCGGGGAAATTCCTACCATCATCATTTCGTCACCACGAATGGCAAAGGAAGTACTAAAAACTCACGACCTCGCTTTTGCAACAAGGCCGAAACTTGTCGTGGCCGATATCGTCCACTACGATAGTACGGACATAGCATTTTCTCCATATGGCGAATACTGGAGACAGATTCGTAAAATTTGCATACTCGAACTCCTTAGTGCCAAGATGGTCAAATTCTTTAGCTCAATTCGCCAGGATGAGCTATCGAAGATGGTCTCGTCTATACGTACAATGCCCGATCTTCCCGTCAACCTTACAGACAAAATATTTTGGTTTACAAGTTCGGTAACTTGTAGATCAGCTTTGGGCAAAATATGCCGTGACCAAGACAAATTGATAATTTTCATGAGGGAAATAATATCATTGGCAGGTGGATTTAGTATTGCTGATTTTTTCCCTACATGGAAAATGCTACACGACGTTGATGGTTCGAAAACTAGACTGCTGAAGGCCCATCGTAAAATCGATGAAATTTTGGCAAATGTAGTGAATGAGCACAAACAGAATCGAGCAGAAGGCCAAAAGGGTAATGGTGAATTTGGCGGTGAAGATTTGATAGATGTTTTGCTGAGAGTTCGAGAAAGCGGAGAAGTTCAAATTTCCATCACGGATGACAATATCAAGTCAATATTAGTAGTAAGTTTTCAATATCAAGCTTAATATGGTAACCTGAAATATTAACATGAATTGGCTATAAAGGATTAATTACATTTATAGTGTGAAAATTTGTAATAATTTCAACTCGTAGTCATTTTATTCAATTTTCTTCATCATGTAGGACATGTTCTCAGCGGGATCTGAAACATCATCGACAACTATAATTTGGGCATTAGCTGAAATGATGAAGAAACCAAGTGTTTTAGCAAAGGCACAAGCTGAAGTGAGACAAGTCTTGAAGGAAAAGAAAGGTTTTCAACAAATTGATCTTGATGAGTTGAAGTACTTGAAGTTAGTAATCAAAGAAACTTTAAGAATGCACCCTCCAATTCCTCTGTTAGTCCCTAGAGAATGTATGGAGGACACAAAGATTGACGGGTACAATATACCTTTTAAAACTCGAGTCATAGTTAATGCATGGGCAATTGGACGAGATCCTGAAAGTTGGGATGACCCTGAAAGCTTTTCCCCGGAGAGATTCGAGAATAGCTCTGTTGACTTTCTTGGAAGTCATCATCAATTTATTCCATTTGGTGCAGGAAGAAGGATTTGTCCGGGAATGCTATTTGGTTTAGCCAATGTTGGACAACCATTAGCTCAATTACTTTATCACTTCGATTGGAAACTCCCAAATGGACAATGTCACGAAAATTTGGACATGACGGAGTCACCTGGAATTTCTGCAACAAGAAAGGATGATCTTGTTTTGATTGCCACTCCTTATGATCCTTGAGTTTATTGAGACAGTTGTAGAAATAAAAAGGAGGGAGAAAATAGAAATGGCTGCTGCTTCCAGGTCATTTTTGTTGATGAAATTTCAAACTTTATCAACGTAACTATTATAGTGTTAGCTAGAGTTAATTTATTTTCCATTCTATATCGTCTTGGTGTACTCAATAAATTGTTTGGTACATTATATTACAAATACAGGATTTTCATTTTCATGTCAGTGAGTTTCGTTAATATAAGAGCAAACTTGGACTTGGACCAAGTATTGGACGTTAAGGACATGTTTGTGCTAAAGTATTAGCGACAAACATATCTGCTCAATTTTTCATAGTTTAAAGACATATTTGGCCATTTTCCGTAAAAAGAATTCATAACATTCATTGATCAAAATTCATAAACTTAGATCCATATTCTTCTGTACTTGAATCTTATCAAGAACGAGTCACTTTCCAATTTCATCTCATCTCATCTCATTTCATCTCATCTCATCTCATCTCATGTAGTCACTGTGGACTCGTACAACATGAGTAGATGATGGCTGCCGTATTTAATTAGTATAACAAAACCTTTGCTGTTTAACAAGATCCGCAGGCCATATATATTGTGAAACTAACTGCAGTATAAAGAAGTGAGCTTATTTTGGACTCCAGAATTTCTGCATAGGAATTGGGTGCTGAATTGTGTCAATGCCTCCGTCAACTCATTTCTGCAGCCTATATAGCATCAACTACCATTTATATTTGTCAGGATTTAGCTATAAGGGAATTATGTTGTGAATGATGCTGTTGTTCTGTTTTAAAAAGGGAACATTTCAACGTGTTAAAATAACGTTGTTGAGAATTGTTCTTCAACTCATTTATACTCATTATGAATCAGGTTAATTGGAATTGCAAGATGGATAGATGTTATAGATGATGAATCATTTTCTTTTATATTTTTTGTCACTTTATCTTTGTTATTGATGTATGACTACAAACTATTCATTCAATTGAAATTGGGATTTTGCCTATCCTAGGTAGTTCGCAAGGGATTCCACCACTTATTCTAGATCATTTTAAGCCTTAGTACTTGTTTCTCCCACAGTTCTGTTCTTGGTCTACTGAATCCATCACTTTCTGCAAAATATCCTCCATAAATAGTTGAGAAGAAAAGGTACTCCTAAGCTTATTTTCTTCTGCAGAGATATGATTATGAACCCCTTCCAGAACATGAGGAACAACCATTGTCACTTGGATTTCAACCAACATGAGAACTTGCAATCAAAAGTTCATCTCCATCTAAATTCTCTATCAAAGTGTTCAACACACATCACTCAATTTAGGGACCTGAGTTGCATTTCAAATTTAGGCCGTAGATGTTGCAATTAAAATGAGTACCAGAGGGATTTCTTCCCATCTATCTTAGCGATGGGCAGACTAGAGTTGTTCAATACCTGTGTCGGTGGGAGGTAATAGATACCAGATGAAATAGTTGAGGTGCATGCAAGCTTAGCTCAAACCCAGGCTTTAGAAGGGCAAAAAAAGTATCGAAGGGGATAAGAAGATAACAAGAAGTTGAATCGTCCCCTTCTCTGTACCGTTCGCCTCTGTTTCTTCATCAAATCCTCCGCCCCTTCTCTGTATGGTTGGGTTATACATATGGAGTATCTATTTTGAATTGCTTCTCTTGCCTGGATCTACTTTTTTTCTGCAAATGATCCAGTTCGATTGGGTACATCTTCCTTTTTGCTGAAACAAAATTCCTTCGATTGAAACACGTCACAATTTGGTTTCTTTCTCAGTATAAATACCTAGTTTGACACTAGTTGTCCCATCTCAAACTCTCTGATTGATGAATATGGAGGCTGCTTTCACATACAACCCAGCCCTCCTCGTCTGGAAGCGTCATAATCAAGCAAATAGTATCAGCACTAGAATACGGAGAAAGAACATTCTTTGACCTCAACAACTATGATAATCTTATGGATACTATTTCCATTCGATTTCAAAGATTAAGCATCAATGAGGATACTTCTACTTTTGACATTTGTTTTTCCCTTCGTACTCATGATACTGGTATAGAAGACTTGCTCCGCAATTCCAAGGACGACAAACTCATACCAATCCTCAAACTTGATGATCCTTCCATATACATGTCATATGATGTTCTACTCTATCATGCAATCAAATCTAGAGAGCTGGGGTGAGGAGTTTGATCGGAATTATCGTCACGCTGTCCTCCATGATATGATACACAAAGTTCGTGAAATTGTTGATGATGAATCTAACAAGGGTCTATAAAAAGAAGTCAGAACAATTCAGGAGGGTGGAGTTGTTGGACAACTCCTTAGTCCACTCACTAGATGAATCACTGACATAACTAGGATGAGGCAACCTATCAAAGAGTTTCTGGCAAGCCAGTAGATACATAGGTGAAAGAACTTTTTTACCAGTATCACCAAAATTAAATACAGTATTGACTTTTATGCATTGATTTAATATCATCAGTCTAATGGTTGGAACACATAATACAAAGAATGAAGATTTGCATACTGACTAATTCTCTTGGCCACCTTGATAAATCATCACTGACTAATCCCATTTCATTTTATATATGAACCAAAAAGCTTTGGCCAGACGGCATTGGAAGAGAATAGAATTCTGTACACAGGCCAAATTGCTCAATTATGATCATCCAAACAACTACAGTAGAAAGCAGCGCATTGTAGGACACATCCACTCGTAACTTAATCCAGAAAGCACATAAGTGTGGCTAAGCTATGAGGTTCAGGACAAACCTTTCTTGTAAAAGATGCACGCAAACATGACATCGATACAGAAAACCATTAAGTGGAAGTAGTGAACACTATGATAGCTCAATTTACAGGAAACTAATAATCTACAATGACCGAACTTGAAAAGGCACATACTTGCCACTAAATACACAGGTTTCCTTGAAAATTGGGACAAGTGAAGAAAGACAACTACGGAAACCATACAAGCAAGTATGAAGAACTTATATAACCTTGTCAGAACTTATGGAGCAACTACAGATCCCTTCTGCACATTGGGCAAGAGCCATGTCTCAACAGCCATGTGTCAATGCATGGTAAGTGGAACATGTGATGACATTGTGGCAGACATCTAACAGTTTCTCCCAGTTGAAAGTCCTGTATGCATACAAACAGATAAAAGGATTCAGGATCAACAAGTAATGCAATATCAGGAGGAATAGCAAACAAAAGGTGTAAATGTAATTTACCTGAAGGCAGACGGAACAGGAGACTCTCTCTCCAGAGTCATCCAAGTTGTTACCTTTTGTAATTACAACCTTGGGGATCTTTTCAACAGAATCTCCATGCAAGCCTTTAGCCCCACCCGTATCAAAAATGTTAGGGACCTCGTCATATGCAAGTTCAACAGCTCCCATCTGATCAACAAGAAAGAGTCAGACAACGAAGGGAAAATAAGTTGCTGGCGATATTTACATGGCTAACAGTCATGTAGCATATAAGATATACCTGACTCTGGACTGCACTTAGCATTGCTGGACCAATCCGCTCACGCACCAATCGACCACTTAACAGGCTTGTGAGTACATCAATCTGTTTAGTTTAAAAGTTTCATCAGTCAAGGATATACCTTCGAGCCACAAAAAAGATCTTAAGATTGTAATAACACTCTCTCTCGCTCTCCCGCTTCCTCAGTTGGTGTGGGGGAAATTCTACAAGATGAGTGTCATATAAATGTGGATGTTAAAATAGCACACTTGGAATATTTTGGGACCTAAAACTTCATAAAGGGGTGTTGTCTCTAGAGATGTACAATCTCTGAATCCACATAGACTAAGTGAAGAACATAACAGAACGGAAGTAAAAGAACCATTTGGAATTTAACTTCTAGTCGGGTTGGTACACTTACATTAGATCCATATTTGCGAAGAATCATCTAGATTATCTAGAGATTTGAATGTCAGTATATGGATACATGTGAGGTAATAGAAATTACCCTTAATTGATCTTATAAGACAATTATTGAATAGGAATGAACAGTCCAATTGAAGCTTAACGGATACAAATGACTCATATAGCTGACCTCAGATTAAAGGTAATATTGGATCAGGACATGATTTGCACATCTATAATCATTCCATATACTGAAGTTCATAGTATTACAGAACCAACTCTCAGCATTATTCGTGAATCTATATTGCTTACCAAGTAAAGAAGACATCTAATGCCAGATTCATCCGCCTGCCATAGTAACATAGATGACTCAAAGACTTCAAGAGAGAAAACAGCGCCAGAGATGGCACCAACTGCAGCACCTCTGACAAATCCACTCTCCGTCTCTTGGCCAATCAAAGCTCCAGTCAATGCTCCTAATAAGGTGCCCACTGCAAGAGATCATTCAATCAATTGGTAGTTATATGAATGTCTATAACCATATCCAACCCCTTGCTCATTTACTTCTAAACCAGGGTGCGAATGTAGTGCGCCTAGGAGAGTATGTCCCAACCCCAATTCAATAAAAAATAGCTTAATATCTTTTCCATATTTTTGGAGATCAAAAGGTACAATCGTCAGGCTATGCATAAAAACGCCAAAAAAAATTCTATTTTTTGTGAATCCCTATTAAGAATAAGGGCCCTGAATTATCATTAGCCTAGTATCAAGTCAGAGAACAATCTCACCCCTGATCAAACATGTGCAAACCCCCCAAAATACAGCACAGGGCATACATACATCAAGAATTATAAGTCATGAAAGCATTAAAGTGAATTGCTATGCAATTGTGGAAAAATCCCATTTACTCCCTTCCAAACAAATTGTTGAAATCAAACAAATTGGAAGAATACACGTGATTGTGAAGAAGGGAAAGCAAGGTATACGCACCTAATGCAAAGAAGAAGGTAAAGATTGCAGAGAAAACGCTGCCAATGATTGCAGATACTGCAACGGTGAAGAAATCTTTGGCCTTATCAATCAAATCCCTGATACAAAACGAACAAATAGAAGAGGAAAGAGGCAAAACACGAGATGGGTATGCGTAGAATTCCATTTCCATTGATTCTTTCAACGATCATCAGGTGAACAAAATAAGCAAGGAGGAAAAGAAAAGGCCTTTATTGATTCAATGAATTGTATTGTATTACATTATATCTGGCGCTTGGTTTATCAAGAAAAATGTGGTGCTGGTCCTTTGTTTGTAAAACAGAAAAAAAGATAAAAAAGGAAGTTTGGGATGTTTGCTTGAGAGTGGAAATGATCCACAAAGGGAAGTCACATGCCAAGCTTTCATATCATCACTCGTTTTTGCAAAGAAAAGTCACCAAAAGGGTATGAGATCCTGGATACACATGACAAGTACGTTGTTCCCATGTTACACCACCTATTTCATCTCTTTAAATTGTGATATTTCGGGAATTATTATTTAATTTGAAATACTTCACAAATTAATATTATAACATTTCATTAATGTTGAGATGATATTTTTTTTATTGGTTTCCCATCAGTATCCGGTACCCACATTATTATCTCGACTAATTCGAATCACGCATTGCACAACCCATTTTGGGGGTAGCGCTTTCAACAGAATTTTTTTCATATTCAGGACTCGAACCTGAAACCTCTGATTAAGGGTGGAACAATCTCATCACTACACCACCATCCATGTTAGTTATATTAAGATGATATTTGTTGTCACTGACATATTGAATTCAATCTTAGTTTATAATGCTCTCTCAAATAGACACTCGAACAAATTTCAAACTTGAAAAGTATCTTGTGGTACCTTAAAAGTTATCTTGGAAAAGGCATTAATCAAGAAAGAACATTCCACTCAAGTGAAATTTCTTACTGAAGTTGCTCACGTTTTTCAATAGGATCTATATCTTGGTTTAAATACATAAGAATATTGTTTCCTTGGCTCCTATCATTTTTTGTAAAAGTATATCACGAAAAGAATATTATAATTTCTCATTTTGAAAATAGTTTAATTTTTAGTAAAATAACTTATAACTATACAAGTATTTATAATTTATTTTGAACGATAAATTTTAGAAGTATTTACTTTATTTATTATATTTTGTTCTCGATTATGTACTAATTAAGACGGTGAGTAATTTTTTGTGTATTAATAAATGAAAGCGAGGCGTTAAATGAGATGAAATTGTTAGAGAAACGTTTATTTTTAATACTCACATTTACAACTTCCTCCTCCTCCTTCTTCTTTCTAATTTTTTATCTTGATTGGGCATGATTAATCCAGATTCTCGCTAAATTTGTGTTAATATTCATATTTAGGAATCACTTATTTCATAATTTTAACCAACAATCAAATTATTTCTGGATAGAACGAGGATAGTAATTCTGGGATATTTCATACGATTATTTTATATTGTATTTGGTAAATTAGTATTATTAATTTATGAAATATTGATAGTAGTTATGAGGAATCTGTGTATTATTTTATGCAGAAATTAGTTATGCAAGATTTAGTTATTCATATATTAGTTATTTCATCTTTCAATGTGCATAAAATAATATTACATAAATTTCCTAATGACTTTACATAAATTAATTTTGCAAATTTCTAAATTACAAATCAAATATCATATTAACTTAATACATAATGAAAAATTACTATAAATACTCCTCCGATTTCATTTTGTTTGGCCCTGTTAACTTGACACACCCTTTAAGAAACTTTCATTAGATGTGTATTGTACTATTAACTAACTTTATTAATGATAATTTAGAACTCTAGTTGACTACAATTACTTCCTCCGTCCATCTTTAATTGTTCATATTACTAAAAATAGATATCTAACAATACTTATCCAGTTTGAAAAATCAATAAATAATTTATTTATTTGTGCCCATTTTTCCTTTGATATTAAATACTATTCATTATGCAATGCATTTTCTAAAACATTAAATTTATTATACTCAAAGGGGATATAGTAAAATTACCTTATTACTTATTGTTTCTAAAGGTGTGTGTCAAGTCAATAGTGGATAAGTATTATTAGACAGAGGAAGTACTTTATGTAATTATTTAATATATATGAGGGTAGAAAGAAAATAACATAATAAAATTCTTTTGATTTCATAAATTGAAACAAGGATTAAGTAATTTGAAACGAAGGAAATATAACATTACTTAGACAAAATTTAATACACGTATAAACTTACCTTCTTAACCACTAAACAAAGGACACCTTAGGCATTGAGTTGGTGAAGGGTAGATAGTTGATGGGGAATTTATAGTTGGCAAGAGATATTTTGTGAAGAAGGTAGATAGGTCATAAGGGAAAGTTAGGTAGTGATATTATTGTGTTCTTTAAATGATAAGGATTCAGTGGGATCCAAAGGCCATCTATCGTTATCTTCAGTCATTCCAATATTTATTCTGTCATGAAAACAAGGTGTTGTTTCTTTGGGGCCATATAAGAATATAAAGCACCACGTACCCTTTTCATTTATTGACTTTATAATTTACAGAGAGAAAATCCTCGTACTTCGGATACAACTTTAGCTTTTGAATATTCACTATCTATCCACTTATAAACAAGAAAGAAAAGCAGACTATAAAGCAGAATACAATTGTATTTGACAGATATGTATATGCGTATATCTTCTTATTGAATTGATATACATTGATGCCTCTCTCTGTTGGATGGTGCATTATAATTAAATTTAGTTATATAAGGAGTCTAATAATTGATTTAGTAGAATATTCAGTTTTTTAGTTTTAGGAAGAGTTTATATGCCTATATAAGACTTATTATGATTAATATGACAAAATTTTTATTCATATTTTTTATTTTATTGCTTGTTTTTCTCTCTAAATTTTATAATAGTGGTATCAACGCCTTCATGATCTTAATGTGTCGATGCATTCATTGAAAAAGAACTTTCAACCACTTTTAATCTACACTCATTTTCAACATATTTTAACTTGTGCTTATTTTTAACGCTCAAGGCTATTTTCAATCAATATTAATTTTAACCAATTTTTAATGCATACTACTTTTAACCTATTTTTCATCAATCATGACAAGCAATGGTCTTTCTTTGGTTGCTCCACAAATCTTCACTGGTGAAAATTATTAAATTTGGACAATGAAGATGAAGTCTTATCTTGAAACTTATGATTTGTGCGAGGTTGTAGTGGAAGAATCACCTTTACAACCACTTCCTAAAAATCTTACTTCTCCCCAAATCAAAACTCTTTCAGAAGAAAAAACTAGAAGATGTCAAGCCAAAATTATAATTCAAATTTAGTTGAAAATTCTATTTTCTCATATGAGATAGCGAAAGAAGCTTGGGAGAAACTCGAAAAAGAGAATCAAGGAAGTAAACGAGGCAGACAAAATCAGATCTTGAATTTGAAAAGAGATTTTGAATATCTAGAATGCAAGAGGGTGAGACCATCACTAAGTATTATGACAGGATCTCTTTGATTGTCAATAGAATCAGGTTGCTCGGCTTGAATTTTAAAAATAACAGAATAGTTGAAAAAATTCTTGTGACTCTTCCAGAAGGTTTGAGTCAAAAATCTCCTCCCTAGAAGAGTTTAAAGATCTCTCTACCATCTCTCTTGCAAAATTAATAAGTGTTCTTAAAGCAAAAGCTAAGTGTAAAGAAGAGCTTTCAAACTAGATAAAGTTGATGAAAGTATTTTTTATGTAAAGCACCAAAAAGAAAAAGTTGATTATCCTTCTTGCAAATACTGTAAAAACAAACACACTTAGAAAATTTTTATTGATGGAGATCTGACACAATATATGAAAGTTACAAGCAAACCAGTCATGTTACACAAAAATTAGCAAAAGATCAAAATAACTCACAAGCACTAATAATAGAAAAAGAAAGTGAGGAGGATAAGATCAATAGAATCAGGTTGCTCGGCTTGAATTTTAAAAATAACAGAATAGTTGAAAAAAATTCTTGTGACTCTTCTAGAGAGGTTTGAGTCAAAAATCTCCGCCCTAGAAGAGTTTAAAGATCTCTCTACCATCTCTCTTGCAAAATTAATAAGTGTTCTTAAAGCAAAAGCTAAGTGTAAAGAAGAGCTTCCAAACTAGATAAAGTTGATGAAAGTATTTTTTATGTAAAGCACCAAAAAGAAAAAAATTGATTATCCTTCTTGCAAATACTGCAAAAACAAACACACTTAGAAATTTTTTATTGGTGGAGATCTGACACAATATATGAAAATTACAAACAAACAGGTCATGTTACTAAAAAATTTACAAAAGATCAAAATAACTCACAAGGACTAATAATAGAAAAAGAAAGTGAGGAGGACCAACTTTACTAGATTACAACAATAAAAGTAAGGAGGAGTGTTGGATGTTGCATCTGTTACTGTCATGGTTTTCTAGAATAATTAATTGTTTAGTTATATGCGGAGTCTAATAATTAATTATTTAATAGAATATTCACTTTTTTAGTTTTAGTAAGAGTCTCCTACTTTAGTTGTAGGAGGAGTCTACAACTTTACTTATATGTTTATATAAAAGCTTATGATTAATAAAATTAATATGAGAAAAATTTTCATGCATATTTTCTATTTTATTGTTTGCCTTTCTCTCCAAAAATCGTAACTCTCCCCCACCCTTGCTCTCCTTCTCTTTCTGTATCTCAAGCCCAATTTCTATTCTGTCCAAATTGTATTTGACAGATACATATATGTGTATCTCTTTCCAATTGTATATGGCAGATATGTATATGTGTATCTTTTTTTTGTTGTTGTTGTTGATACACATTGATACAACCAGTGATATCTATGTATCAAAAAGCACATCATACAATCTTTTTTTTTTCTTGAATTGCTACATATTGTTATGGAAAATTAACTTAAATAGCAGCCCATATAAGTTTTAAACTCAAAATAGTCATACTTTATTTTGATAACCCTATTATAACCAGCTTCCATGGCTTTAATTTTTATTAGTCAAATTCATAATTAGAGTAATTGTAGAATTTTTTATTCAAATTACATATTTATAGGGATAAGGATAGGTACAAATCTTATTTATATCTATATACCTTTAAATAGGGTTGTATATCTCTCTCTAATTCATATATTTTTTATATATTTATTATACACATATAATATATATATAATATAATTCGTGTATAATTATTGTATAATATGTATATAAGTAGTGTGTAAACATTAATGTAATTCGTGTATAATCATTGTATAATATGCATATAGTAGTGTGTAAAAGATATATATTATAATCATTATTTATCATGTGTATAATCAAGGTGTATATATTATACATTGATCATACACTAATTTATACATTTATTATACTCATATAAATTTTCTATAATTTCGCCGAAGATGTGATAATATATTTTGTCTTTTTTCAATGTGAAAAATAAATATGTTGACGTTAATGAAAATAATAATTGTGGAAAAAATTTTAGGAGTTAGATTTTCTTGAAGATAATGATCCTTAATTATAGACTACAATATGTTGGATTTTTTATTCTTTCTATTTTATATTTATATGGCTAGAATAATCTATGGCTAAATATTGTAAACTAAGTAATGGGCTGGGCTCTCCCCTTCTCTTTCTGTATCTCAAGCCTAATTTTTATGGCAAAATTTCACCCATAGACAATTTAGACCCCTCCTAACTAACTCCCTAGTCTAAATTTTACTAATTACAATTTATAGGCGGTAGTTAGTGAATAAACATCTAAATACCTATATATACAAATCTATTTTTTTTTTTTTCTGATTATTCAGTTACAAAAAAAATGAAAGTAGCGTTTTTACAGGCCTTAATTATCTATAACTTCCCACAATATTCTCCTTCCATATATATTATGTTTAAACAAGGCACAAAAAATCACTATTCTCGTTCCATAAACACTGAAATAATCAAGAAAAAGGGAGAAAGCAACATCAAAAATTGATAATAGGTATGTAAATCAATTACATTGTTCTTTAATTTCTGTTTCATCCCTCTTTTCTGGCAAAATAATTGCAGGAAGACCCATGCATTGTATAAATCGAATTGTTATTGTTTTTCGTATTTGGGTTATCTGATGCAATTTCCACGAATACATATCAATGTGGTTTCAGTTGGATCAATTTTTTTTTTACTTGGATGCGTGTTTGATAATTGTATATTTAGTGATTTCGGTTAATAATTGTATATGGTATTTGGATTCGTGTTTGAGATTTCTATATATTCAGATTCAATTATATTTTCAAACTTAATATGTGTTTTTTTTCCAAAGTTGAAGCGTCGAAAATTTTGTTTGATGTATAGTTTTGTCTGTAGATATCAATAATGGAATTGATATTTTATAATTAATTTGTAACAGCATATGACTCAATTACCGATTATTTTGAAGCATTCGGGTTTTTGGACGGCTGAAAATACTTATGTCGAATATCAGTCGGGTTTTCTATATAAACAGGGACTGTAAATATGGCCTGATTGTCGGGTGGCTGAATGTTGAGATTGGTCCGGACAGCTGAATTCTGGATAGGATATTGTATATCCATGGAGACAGATGTCTCTGTTGAAGGGTGAACCTTTCCGAAAGCAGAACTAATGCCATTTTGAAGTGGAGATCCCTGCACCTAAACAATCATTCATATACTTTTTAAACTACATTAAATGCAGATGTAAAATAATCAAATTTATACATACAACAATACTTGTACTTTGATTAAGCTTGACTACAATCAAATTGGAAACCATGATGTTGGTCATTGATGGTTGTTTTCATATTTAGAACCTACGAGTTAATATGGTAAATAAAAAAAACCTTAAACACATATCATAAGGAAATCTGTAAACAAAATTTGTACGTACATTTGGAATATGTATATAAGTTATTTATGTATATCTCCCAGATATATGTATAAGTATATATGTAATAAGTATAAATAGCTATTTACGACCAAAAGTTAAACACTTATTCATATGCAGTCTCCAATATACATTTCATTGGAACCCACTTGAAACATAAACACAAACTACATGAAATCAAGAACAGTGAAATCTGACCTCATGGGGGAAAGGTCATAAATTATTTATGTATAAATTATATATGTATATCTACCATGTTTTGTAATACATATACATGTACATGTTCTTTCTGAAAATGTATAATCATATTATACATATAATTTAAATTAAGGAAACGATGAGTAAATACATATGTTAGCCTTATGTAATAAAAATAAGGTACCTCTTCATTCTTGCTGCTGCCTGTGGTCTCATGAACTTGTATGATAGGAGAATGATTGTTGCATTTGACAGGTGACAACATTATTTCGGAAACTGGTATGAGGTTTGAGGCATTTTTTACATGATCCTAAAATGTATTGGCATGTTCTACTCTAACTTTTGTACTATGTTAAATATATTATGTCCGAAAATGTGTTCAAATAAAACATACCTTCTCGGAGTAACGATTACTTTTCATTGCATCCAATACCATCTTGTTGTTATCATTTATTAAGTTGCGCAAACTTTGGAATTCATTCTTAACCTACATTTTATATAAAAAGGAGGCAGTGAGGAACAAAATAATGATTAAAATATGTATTGAATATAGAAGTTTTAAACTGTACTTACGTATTTTTCCAAGGCATCAATTTTCTGGTTGAGAATCACAAAATCATCAAGCTTAGGGTCGGACTTTTCACCAACATCAGACGTATCTTGATCAAGACTCGAATCCAATCCTGTCTTCCTACACACTGTGTTCTTTGTAACTGGTTTCACTACAGGACGCGGTGGTGTCCTAGAGACAGATACTTTTGAAACAACCTTTGATATTTTTTTGATCTTCACCATTGTGGCCGCTGAAATGTGTTTCTGCTTCTTTTTTGCTGGTGATACAGAGGCAGAAAATTTTGTTTTCCCTTTAACAACAAAGGAATTTGGGGGCGGCTCTTGAAATTCATCATCCGAAGCAACATTATTCAAAGAAGAGTTCAGGACTACATCCTGATTATCAAAAACATGTGGAAGTTGATATGTTGCTATTTCACTTGCCGATGGCTTTATGTTACGAAAAGTAATCTGCAAAACAAAACGTGATTACATATAGATACTGTATTTGTATATATCAGGATGCCAAAAAAATTAACAAAACCTTTGTAAACGACTTAGCTGACCTTCTTGTTCATAAACATTTTCGACATAAGGGGTTCATAATGTGGACGCTCTTTGATGGTTTTCCAATTTAGCAGCCTAGGTATCCGATCAGCAACCTTGATAGCAAGTTTAGTATCGACATCTGAGCAACACTCATACAACCAAATGTTGGTAATGACCATCAGATGTCAGTTTTCTTGACAAAGATTTTGCTAGATCGCCGAAAGCTTCCTTCCCCCAACAATAATCCAAATACCGATCATGCTCAACCAAGTCAAAATGCAGTCTTGGTACTCGAGTTGTAAACATTTCGCCCGACAACACAAATTGATGAATAAAATATAAAATTGCTATCTTTAGAGCATCAGCATCATTTTCGCCCCATACTTTAGCCTTAAAAGCCTGGAACAACGTTGCTTTGTAAGGTTCTTCCGCACCTCCAAAATACTGAGTCATTAATCTATTTGGCACATCCGTGTCAAATGCAAAATCAGATGGAGAAACAACACAGTTGAGACCGGAAACAATTGCAAATTCCCTAATTGAAAACCGCAAAGTGAATCCATTAAACTGCATCATGATAGCATCTGTAGAACTGGATTTCAACTCCCGTGCCATTACACACCTAAACATTTGTCCTTGAACCCAAGAATGTGGCATGTCGGCATATTTACCGAAGCATGTATTAAGAAATTTTTGGTATTGTTCATGTGATAGCTTCTTCTCTAATTTCTGAAATACCTTGGCATTCATGTAAGAAGACATATGTTGAGTCTTTTTAGACAGTTCAG
This sequence comes from Capsicum rhomboideum, assembly GCA_031232105.1. NCBI lineage: Eukaryota > Viridiplantae > Streptophyta > Magnoliopsida > Solanales > Solanaceae > Capsicum > Capsicum rhomboideum. The sequence continues at coordinate 53,913,853 of CP124717.1, forward strand.
TGACAACAAAAATGCCATCCTGTCAAACAAAGTTAAAAAAAACAAACTTATTTTTAGTGCAAATGGATGAAAAACAAAATTTGCTTTATAGTAATGATATATACACAAATGTATATAGAAAAATTTGTATATATATATATATATATATATATATATATATATATATATATATATATGGTATATATATATGTATATACCAATGCAAGATTCTAGGTTCATGCACACATACATAATGGATTTGTATATTTATATGATACGTATAATCTTATAAAATACATAAAACAAAAGTATATAAAGATTGTATAAATAGACATCTGCAACAAAATTAAGTTATTCCTCTATTCATATGTATACCTATTATACATTGTACAAAATATTGAATTATGCATATGAATTTTACCTTTGAGGCTTTCACAACCTTCTTGGCCTCAGCTCCGGCGTGAGGATCCTTTGACACTTTTTCATATGCTACTTCACTATTAGACCCAATGTCGTTTCCTTTTCTTTTTTTCGCTACACCTGAATCGACCATCAAAATTTTAGAACTGTCAAGTAATGGCCTTTCTAATGGTAAGTTTTCCATAGAAATATACTGCTTAACATGGTCATTACGATTTTGGGAACATAAATCTGTTCTCAAGCTCTCCTCTTCCAACACCGCTGCAACACCTGCATTATCACTTTCGATTTGAGAAATACACAAATCAAACGATGGTGTCCCACCAATATTGGGAGCTGTAGGTTCAATACCTCTAGTCAATCTCCCAAATGGGGTTTTATCAGCCATTCGAAGCAAGCAAATTGCTAGAGAAAACCCTAATTAAAACTGCAAAAAATGGTGAAATGGAAGGAAATCAATGTGATTAGATGAAGAAGAAGATAGAAAATTAAACAACAAACTGAAGGAAAATCAAATATATACAATTGCTGATAAAATTAACGGATTATTCCAAAAGAAATCGTACGCGGATGTTTAGGGATTATAATTTCCATGAATAGGGGAAGATCTTTATGAAATCTTAAATCTTCTTAAACGGTGCTTATCTGTTACTTTTCCATGTTATAATCAATCGAAAAAATAGGTAATAGGTAAGAGAGTGCGTTTTTTCTAATTAAAATTAACCCAATATATACGTTATTTCATTTGTATATAAGGGCCCACATAATTAACTACCTTTTCAACTACTTTTAACCATGTAATGTAATTATTTTAAACATTAACTATATTAAGTAATTATGTAGTTATTTTATCTATGCTGTGTAATTTTTCCAATTTTCATTCAGTCCAAATTGTATTTAACAAATACGTATATGTGCATATCTTCCCAATTTTATTCTGCTAAATTGTATATGGCAAATATGTATATGTGTATCTCTTCTTCTTTGATTGATACATATTGATACAATCAATTGTATTTATGTATCAAAAAAACACATGATACAAACTTTTTTTCTTGAATTGATACATATTGTTATAGCCAATTATGTCTATTTATGAGAAAAATACATGATACATGTTGATACAACTAATTGTATCTATATATAATATTTGTATCAATTGTATTCTGAATACAGTAATACATATTTAGTTGTTTCTATGACTTACAAATACAAATGCATTATTTGTATTTGCTTAAATCTGTCATCTACAGTACCAAATGTATCATTTGATACAAATTTGTCATTTGTATTTGGATAGTTGTGCAATGAGAATATACAAACTTATCATTTGTTTTGTATATAAACAAGTATATGCATCATTTGTAGTTGCTTGAGTCTATCATATATAAATATAAATATATCGTTTGATATAAATTTATCATTTGTATTTGGATGGTTCTGCAGTGAGTGTATACAACTGCCTCTCATCTCTCTTCACTCTCTCCCACATCTCGCACAAATGCATCTTTTGATACAATATATCGTTTGTTTTTGAATGATTTTGCAGTGAGTATACACAACTGCATCATTTATATTTGTATTTGGATAGTTTTGCAAAGAGTATATACAACTGCCTCTCACCTCTCTCCACTCTCTCCCACATCTCGCTCGCCTCTCTCCTCCTTCTAACTTGTAGCTAGAAATTGTAATTAAGCTAACTATAGCCATAGATCTCTAATTAAGCTCAAACTATAGTCATTTTTGAAAGTCCAAAATATCAGTAAGAGGTATTTTGTGTAGATAATTTTTACCACCACTTTAACCACAATTATCAACCACCACTACTAATTATCTCTTTCATCACTACCACCACAACCATCGTCAACCATCATTACAAATGCAAAGCAACAAGAGATTTTATAACTTATCATGTAAAAGTATCGACGAATATACCTATTGCAGTTAATGCCAAAATAATTGTACTAAAAAATTGGTGACGAATTTCGATAATATGAAAGAATCTTATTAAAAAAATGAAGGTGTCTGGACAGGATAAAGGGGACGGATAAAAGAAGATGAGGAGACAATCCGAGCAGAACGAAGGGAAAAAGGGGACTGAATTTGAGAAATTATATGATCTGAAACAGAGTGGGGAAGGGGATTAATTGCGATAGTCATGACAATGTCAAGCCAAAGAGTATTCCAATGCCTTTGTGGTGATATTTTATCCAAAGATCTTTTATGAATTTCATCTCTTATTGCTTCCATGTTAGTTTCCTAGTTATATGCTTTTAAATTAAATAATATAAAGAGTTTAATATTAGAAAGGTTAACATGAAAAATGGGTTTCTCTGTTGAATATTTTATTGTGGGCACACAATCAGTTGCTCACAACTTGAATTTTATTATTGCAAAGTAAAGACCCGCTTCGATCTTATAATTCTTACACTCAATTTTTTCTTGTACTTATACTCTAGAAACTCTCTTTGTTGCTCTCTCTTATTCCTCACTTGTTGCTTGCTCTAGCAACTCTTTACTTGATTACTCACTCTTATTTTCTTGAGCTCACTTATTTTTAAGCACACGCTTTTTTACTTGAGCAGTCACACTTCATTTGAGCACACTTGTTTAAGCACACATATAATTCAAATGACCACCTCTATTTATAGGTGGTGATGTAAAAATTTAGTTAAGGATATTTACTACTCTATTTTGGAATCTTTTGTCAACTACTTAATTCTAGAACTATTTTTTTTAGAGTATTTCTAGACCTTTTTCTCTAGAATACTTATTCTAGAGATCTTTCTTTTATTCTCTACATCTCTTGAATATTTTGGATTCTTCTATGAAGTGTCTTGGATATTAATTAAGTTGGTGATGAATTCTTAACACTCCCCCTCAACACCAACTTAATTTGTTCTATGCTGTCACTTCGAGCGACTCCCTGAGCTTGGGAATCATCCTGATGTCTAGGAACTTTATGAATCTCTTCCTCCTTCGACTTTCTCCAATCACTTCTTTTTGAAGCTTCTTCAAAGGCAGTAGTCTCTTTGATCTTGACTACATCTGCTAATGTTGCATCTATATAATTAAAATTTAAGCATTTAGATTTTATCGTCCTTCTTAGTTGAGGTTGCGGAGCTTCTTGAAATTCTTCTGGAGCTTCATGTACTCTAGTTTTTCATGGACTCTTATTGTCTCTTTTTGAAGAAATGTCTTCTATATGTGATTTAAGTTTTTCACATACCTCTTGTTTTGGTTCTGCCTTACTTTCTTGTCCTCTTTTTCAAGTTTATGTTGTAGCTCTTGCTCCAATTCTCTTGAATTTGGTAGGGCGACTTCTTTGTACCACCATGTTGGTGCTTTTATCAAATGCCACATAAGTTGTTTCGACTGGCATGATATAGATTGCCACTAATCTTTTTTCCTCCATATTTGGCGAGCTTGTAACTTTTAAGTCTTTATATACTTTTGTGTCATCTGTCTTGAATAAAACATAGTTTCCAGAGGCTATTTGTTGCGACACATATAGTAAGTTCTTCTTCATACCTGGAACATGGTAGACATTTTGAAGTTCCACTTGTATCGAGTTGTGATGAGGCACGAACACCGTCTTGCCAATATGAGTTATTGACATTTTAAAATTATTTACAATCATCACTACTCGATCATCTTTGTATTTGTTCATGTTGATTAGCCTTTTCTCATCGCCAGTCATGTGATTGGAGCATCCCTAATCTACGATCCAATCATGTTCATAATCGACTAGTCTCTCACTTATAGTTGCAAGTGTAGGCTCCTGTTCTTCGTTAGAGTGAGAAGTGACAAGCTCTTCCTGCTGATTGTAAGAAGTTCTCAAAATCCCAAGCTTCTACTTCACCTATCTTGTTTTGGATAAAAGTAGCAACATTACCTTCAACTTTCTTGTACCGGTAGTCTCTGGCAAAATGTCCTTTCTATCTACAATTATGGAATTTATCTATTTTGCATTTGTGAAAACCTTGGTTTGTCTACTTATTATGTCGTTGAATTCTTTGAGATTGATTCTTCTGATCTTCCCCTGATCGTGAGTTTTTCTTCTCGTCCCTTTTTCGATAGTCTTGCCTTTTGCTGAAGAGCGTCTTATCTTCATCTTTTATAGAGAGTACTCTTGAAAATGGCTTTTCCAAGTCTTCTTTATTCGCCAGTAGATTTTCAAACTCAGATAAAGTTTGTTCTGTGGCCCACCACTATATGATCATAATTATGCCTTTATACTCCGGCCTTGGACCATGAATAATGATTTTCCTCATCCTATCTCTGTGATAGCATTCTCTGGATCTAATTTTGATATTTCAATAAAGATTTTACCTTTGGGAAGTATTGACTGATTGTCATATTCCGTTATGAGATCGACAAATGCTCATTTTCAAGCTTTTATAATCTCGCATCATTCTTCTTTGTAAAAATTATCGCCATCGTGCCCCAAGCTTCTTTGGGCGTCTTGGTGTTCTTAATCCATTGCAGGAACTCATCTTCGACTACTATTGAAATAAGATACATGGCCTTTTCGATTTTAACCTTCCACTTTTTTGCTGCTTCAACATCAGTTGGTGGTTAGCATCTAGGCCGAGAAAATAATATTGCATTCTCGTGCTCCAAGATCCTTAGTTACTTGCGTTGATCTTCTTAACTTTTCTGAGAGTGCTTGCAAAATCCGTCATTGATTAGTGCCTCTTGACTTGTAAACTCTGACAGTGCTTTGTAGGATCTTCATTGAGTTGCTACCTCGCTCTTTATCCACCAGGCTCTGATAAGACTTGTTGGATATTTTATGGTAGACACACAATCGGTTGCTCCCAACTTGAGTTTTATTATTGCAAAGTGAAGATCCGCTTCGGTCTTATAATTCTTACACTCAATTTTTTCTTGTACTTAATTACACTCTAGAGCAACTCTCTTTGTTGCTCTCTCTTGTTCCTTACTTGTTGCTTAATTCAACAACTCTTTACTTGATCACTTACTATTGTTTTCTTGAGCTCACCTATTTTTGAGCACACACTCTTTTACTAGCACTCACACTTTATTTGAGTACACATACAATTCAAATGACCACCTCTATTTATAGGTGGTGAAGGAAGAATCTAGCTAAGGATATTTACTACTCTATTTTAGATTCTTTCGTCAACTACTTAATTCTAGAACTATCTTTTCTAGAGTATTTTTAGACCTTTCTCTCTAGAATACTCATTTTAGAGATCTTTCTTTTATTCTTTACAACTCTTGAATATTCTAGATTCTTCTATGAAAAGTCTTGTATATTAATTAAGTTACTGATGAATTCTTAACATTCTCTTAGCTCCAATAGAGGGCAGACTATATTAATATTGAGAAACTAATTAAAATGTCGCTAAAACAATGTAGTAAATCTTATGTATGAATTAAAAAAGATCTTGTATTGAATATTTGAATTATTCTTCTCACAACCCCAACCCAACCAAACGTCACCAAAGAGAAATATTCAGCAGGTCTCATTATATTTATCCACTTGACCACTTCAGAAGTATTGCCGAATAATTGCCATGACACACTCCCAAGCCTATTGACTGATAATCTTGAAAACTGACTAATTATAAGAGAGTATGGCTTAAGCCGAGTTAATGATCTGAATGCTCACTTAATTTATATTAATTGGTCACCAAAGTTATTTATTCTTATTTTGTCTTTCAGAAGTTATCTAACTTTGTCTAGTTAGTTTTCATATTCATTTTAGCAGGAAATTTAGCTTCCAATATCTATTTATAGCCTGTTTGGCCAAGTTTTTTTTTTTTTTTTCAAAGTGTTTATTTTTTCGGAAAAGTGCCTATTTTAAAAACTTGAGGTGTTTGGCCAAATTTTTGGGAGAAAAATAAGTGTTTCTAGGAAGTAGCAGAAACAGTTTTTCATAAATTAAAAAAAGTAGCTTCTCCCCAAAAGCACTTTTAAAAAGCACTTTTGAGAAAAATACACTTAAATACACTTTTAAAAGTTTAGTCAAACACTAATTGCTGCTCAAAAGTGTGTTTTTTTTAAATTTATTGGCCAAACATAAATTGTTTCTCATCAAAAGTACTTTTTTGAAAAGCACTTTTAAAAAAAGCACGTATCAAAATATGCTGATTTTAGAAGTTTGACCAAACAAACTATTACTACGTGACAACTTTAAGATTTTAGAAAAAATATTTTAAAAAATTAAAATCATCAGTACAGTACATGGATTTATCAAGGACCCAACCCACCTAAATCCGACCCAATCCCTAAAGTGTGTATATTTTATCTTATTTTATATTTGAGCTAGGACCTAAAAAAACAAACTTTTTGATTTTCTGTATATATGTCTAAAATGTTTGTCATAAGTTCTTTCCACTTAATTTCCACTTGCTTGACTACTTTTATTTTTCTGCCAATTTTTTGAAATATAAGAATGAAGAACGCACTCTAGATTATGAACATAGCATTGTTATTTGAAATTTCAGCAAAGGGAAATTGTACTATTCCACCACTCACATACAGAACATATATAACTTGGTCTAAAGTGTTAATTTCACTCTATATTAGAGTGGGTTAGGTCTTAAATAAATCCAAGTACTAGTAATTATATTAATTTTCTCAATATTTTTTTTTCTAAAACTTATGGTTGTTATGTCATTAAATAGGTACCGGAAGTTGTATTTTTAGCTAAGATGGCCATGGATCGAGACAAAATAAGCAAATTACAGTTGTATGACTTTTGGAAAACAAAATAAATATAAATAAATTTGATGGTCAATTACTATAAGTTGAGTGACCGCTACATATTTGACTTATTAATTAGCCACCTGTGAGTTGTGATTGGTCAAGCATGTAAGCAACTTAATTTTATGGAATCATTGGAAAAGGTTTAAACTGATTTTCTCAGGCATGTTGCGCGCTAAATTACTTATCAACTTGGGATAAGTTTAGGCGACCAAGCAATCACTCCAAGGCTTGCAAGAGATGGATGATTTGAATGTAGAAAAGAGAATATTACTTAATTCATACTACTACTTACGTACGTACCCCTTTTGGCATCATAGTTTTTCTTAAATTCATGATACAGCATGCATGTTGCTTCTTTCTTACAATGAGTTAACTTCAAGTATCTCCAATCATCGGATTATTCGCCAACTTTTTTGGATGTGAGTCTTATTTGTTCCCTACTACTTTGAAAATTAAATCCCATCACAAACGATGTGGTGCAGTGGATGGGGCTGCTCCTCCTAATTTGAACCTTAGGTATGGAAAAATCCTTGGTACGGAGCGCTTCCCACTCAATGGGCCCTCCACGGTGCAAATTAGAATTAGGCGGACTCCAATGTGGGTACCGGACGTCGGATGAAAAAAAATTAAATTCCTTGAACAAGAGGTTATTCAATTTATTATTGGTTTTCCTACAAAGATGAACTCCTGCAGAAGTTTCCATGCTTGTTTTTAGCAAAAATAATTTTTCACGTATTTTGGTGATCGAGACTACGTTCGTTTTACAAAAAGATAAATTCACTTTGAAGTTTCGATTAAATCCACCTGATATATTACTCTAATTTGGTTGAGCATTACAAATATTATACAATAATTGAAGTACATGATCGGAAATACACTAGCAAAACTTAAAATGATATTGTTCAGTTATTCGTAGCTCAAAGGTAACTTCTAATACTCTGTGGCTAAATTGCATGTACGTTTGGGGTGCTCAGATCGATATGAATCGCATTTTGAGAAATTATCACCTTTTGAATGTCTGTCATACATTTCTTTTTCCTTCAAGTGCCCTTCAATAATCCAGCTAGAATTTTGATATTTTATAATACATTGATTCGATACATGCTCTACCGCTAAAGTAGAGGTAAATGGTCTACGTACACTCTATCTGTTGAGTTCGAAATCAGTAGGGCGTCATGCAAAAGCTAATAGTTGCAAACTATTATGGCGATAATTCAGACGACAAAGAAAAACATAATAAAAATATATTATTGATATGATTCGGTCAATTGGCCTACATATTAAAAACTAAAAAAAAAAAAAACATAAAAACTATTTGAGATAAAATCTCCCCTAAACAAGACTCTTAAACGACTACGTTGTGAATGTTATTGCGTTATAAAATAAGAAGAATGATCCTCAATTCATAAAGGTACAAAAATCTTTCCTCCAAGAAAGAGATTAGCCAAATAAGAAAGAGAATTGCATTTTCCTTTCAGAAAAAGTAAAAGTAATTATAGTATTATTTTAACTTTCCTTTCAAGAAAAGTAAAACTCAAATTTGGTAAAAATATCAAGGCAAAAATCCTAACACTATCTTCTCTAGATTTCACTGGGTATGATGTTGTTGTATAATACATCAATCCATATAAAAAATATTAATACATTGTTAGTTAAAACTTTGATTATCAAACTACATAATATACTATTACTATCTATTTTGAGCGCTTGACATTCCATTCAGTTTATTTTCGAAGCACGTTTCGACAGGAGCGAAGCTAAAGTTATAGATAAGCTACCTTTTTTAAAATAAGAAAGTCAGAACCTTGTGGCTAAGTGGTGGTGCCAATTAGTCAAATCTTTCACTATACGTTGCACTTTTATATTCTTTTAAGGGGGACAATTATAAATCGTGAATAATGGGAGAAATCAGAAAGACAAACAACCCCCCCCCCCAAAAAAAAAGATATTTAGTAGGATGAACTTTACGTACGTAAGTGAAGGATATCTTCGACCTCGATCGAAATTCTTCTTTCTTTTATCTGTGCAGTAATTAATTTAGTTATTCAAATCGGTCTCATCACCTACATATAAGTCAATGAATTTTTCTTTCTTTTTGGGGCTATGAAGACATTCCCTATGGCTTAGGAAAGAAAAGGAAGAACCTTAAGTTGTTTCATCTTTGTAAAGCCACATCGGTTGTGTATATAGGTGAATTCAAAATTTAAAGTTTATAAATTTTTATATCTTAGCACATATATAAAATATGTATAAAAGTTATCGAGTTCACGTTATTCATAACTTATAAGTTCAGTCCATCCCAAGTTGCATACCATGCGGGAATGTTCGTTAGGTGCATTATAAATATCAGTAATGTTAATCTATTCTAATAATTGGAAATATTAATAACTTCACTTTGATTTCTTCGACCGAACCTACTAAAAAAATAATAACTCTGGATCGTCTCAGACCTTCTAATTGATATTTATCTCCAAAATGCTTGGAGATCATACACTGCTAACTTTGTGTTAGCAGCATATTGTTGTCCCGCCATTTTGTACCCCTTTAGTTTTGATGAGCTTTGAATCTGCCATTAATGGCTAGTGTCTAAAGCAAGAAAACTGGATAAGAGAAGAGGAGATGAAGAGGAAGAAGAGAAGTAGAGAGTATAGGAGAAAGAGTTTAGTAACTGTAATTTTCCTAATTGATCAATCAATGAATACAATACAAGTATTTATATTAGTCATCAAGCCTAAGTAACTAACTTAACTGACTATGTGACAGTTAACTAACTTAACTAACATTTGAATTAGTGAGTAATTACCACAGTACCATTAGCCTCAACACTTCACTATTCTACACCCCCCCCTCAAACTAGGTGGTACAAAGATATTCAGCAGACCTAGTTTGGAACATAAGTGCTGGTGTTGAACCCTGCATAAGCCTTTAGTTAAGATATCAGCTTGTTGTTCAGTAGTCTTGATGTACTCAGTTTTTACCGTGCCTTGTTGGATCTTCTCCCTAATAAAGTGATAGTCTATTTCAATGTGTTTTGTTCTTTCATGGAACACTGGATTAGCAACAATTTGAATTGCAAACTTGCTTTCAGTATAGATTGTTACAGGTAGATCAACTTTAACTTTAATTTCCTTTAGCATGCCTAGAAGTGAAGTTAATTCAACTGTTGTAAAGGCTAAACTTCTGTATTCTGATTCAGCAGAGCTCCTGGATATGGTAGACTATTTCTTTGATTTCCAGGACACTAAGGATTCTCCAATTTTAACCAAGTAACCAGTAATGGACTTTTTTGTATGAGGACAAACAACCCAATCAACATCACAATATGCTGATACAGTTTCCTGTGTCTTGCTTTGTAACGCCCCGTACTTTTCTAACCTCACTTGATACCTTGGGATCATATCTACATAGGTGTTGAGATGCCATGAGTATGTGTTTTATAGTGTCATTGGTGAAACATTGATATCGGACTTGATATGTGCGATTAGACCTTCGTAGGAGGTGTTTTGTGATTTCGTGAAGCATTTGGTTGATACCCCGTACCCATTCTGACCTCATTTGGTGACTTGGAGTCATGTTTACTTGATGGTTAAGATCACTAAGTAAGTATTTTTTAGTGTTTTGATAAGGTATTAGACGATATGCAAGTATCGGAGAAGTGGCCGAAAAATTCAGCAAGGTGCTGAAACTTGCGCCACTACCCTGTTTCAGGGGTGTGGCACAAGCCACCTGCATTCAGAGAATTCAGAGAAGGCTCATTTCTTGCGCCACTGCCTGCTTTGCAGCTAATGGCACAAGGCACAAATCTTGTGCCTTTCCGGACCCATTTTGTAACGCAATTCTACGACGCCTCTTGGCTGGTTTCTTTTGGTTCTTTGGAGTTCTTTGAGCATTGTTAAAGCTTCAAACACTTCAATACACTCCTACATGATCAAATCATGAAATGTGAATAGTGATCTAAAATGTCCAATGAAGCCAAGGGCGACTAGAATTCCTATTTTTGCGATCGCAACGACGAATGAGAATCTCGCAAGAGAATATTGTCGTGACATTATGAATTTATGTAAACATGAGATATATGGTGAATAATACATGAAATTTGATGGGTTACATGGATATGTGTTATTGGGCCCAAAGTTAGGCCCAAATTGGAATTAAAAGAATTGGCCCAAAGGGCAAAAAGACCCATTCTTCCACTTTGACCACATTTAATGCCAAGGAATGGCTAAGCTTGACTTGGGGTCTATATAAAGGCCCCAAGATCAGATTTTTATTGTCCAAAACTCTCATGCCTTTATGATATTTTCTCAAATATTTCTTTAAGTTCCAAACCCTAAAGCAAAATATTCCTTTGGACTCCTTGGACAAGATCATCCTATTCCAAGCCTTGGTAAGTCTTTATTCTCATGGATTAACATATTATATGCATGGGAGATTATGTATATTATGATAGTTGTGTTGGCAAGGTGGTGAATAGTATATTTTTGCCTTTGGTGAAAGATGTGCTATCTTGGTGATTTGAACTTGAATTAGGACTTGTGCCTTTGATGAAAAAGCATGGTATGGACAAAATATGAACATGTATGGTGTTATTTTTGGTATTAAACTTGTTCTTGTCTATAAGTGAAAATTGTGGGATTTTGGCCGATATGGGTTATGAGTTGTATTAAGGTAATTTGATGGATTATTTGCGATGTGATATGGATAACAAAGTGTAAAGGAGAAGTGTTGTGGTGAAATGTATTGATTTTCATGTATTGGTCAATGTATGGAATATTGGGGGATTTTTGGAATAATGATTTCATCAATGGTTTTGTCAAGGAGAAATGACATGTTTAATGACAAACATGTAACTCAGTGACGTTAAATGCATTTGTAAGGTAGTTGGTGGTTAATGTGAATTTCGTATTGTATTTGTGTTGTAGAGTGAGACATAAAGAAGGAGCGGTACTATTGTATGCACCTCTAGGATTATATATTCGAATTGCAAATCCAAGGTATGTAAGGTTACTCTGTCCGTATCATTCTGCGGCAAATAGTATTCATATTGCCTTTACGCTTGTCCTATGCCGAAATGTGCTAAGGTATTCAGTATCCGGTTATCCATGGTCATTGTCATATATTTCCTACTCATTGATCAATTGCGAGTCTCATGTCCTATATTCATGGTAAATGTCCCAAAGTCCCAATAGTGATTATATTCATGTTCCTTGTTCATGGATTGTTGTCCAATGGTTCCAATGGTGTCATGGTGCTAGTAATGTTATATTTCTCATGATGTTTATTCACATGTCTCTCACTCATTGGTTAATGATTCAAAGCTTCCAACAATGTTATGTTCCAAAGCTTAAGTGATGTTAGGACTATCAAAGTATCAATCTCAAAGTAATGAACAAAGTAATGCACATGTGGTCAATGATCAAGTACGGGTGGCAAGTCTAGGGGCGTAAGCCTAGCTCGACTCGATCCCGAGGTATGGATTTATGGGTGGCAGGTTTAGGGGCATAAGCCTAGCTCGACCCGATCCCGATGCATTGATTTATGGGTCGCAAGTCTAGGGGCATAAGCCTAGCTCGACTCGATCCCAACATGACGATATGTTATGTAAAGACCCACTGATCAGTAGGGGCCCGGGTACATTGTGACACATGTAATGACAAGTGAGAATTGAATGTAAAGAAAGTAATGAAAGTAATGAAAACAATCCACATGGTTTCCAAAATGCAACATGGTGACTTACTCACATTGATTAGTCATTTGTATTTGAGTCCATTGAAATATTCATGTGTTGTATAGTTTCATCTGAGCCTTGCATACTCAGTACTTATTTCGTACTGACCCCTCTTGGGGACTTTACCTTACTTGCTGCAGGCGCAGGTACTAGTAAGCCTCCACAGTAGGTTGCCAGTCGTTGCAGATCATTGGTGAGCTCCAGCTAATTCGGGGCTTTTTCGAGTCAGAGTGTATATATGTTTTGGTGTTGTACATGTTGTATAAAGCGGGGACTTGTCCCGACTTTTAGTTCATTTTGGTCAATGCTTTGTTAGAGGCTTTGTAGACAGGTGTGGGTGTACAAATGTAAAAGGGATATGTCGTACTTGCCTCGGTGGCCTCAACGGCCCAGTTTCGCGTATGTATATATATACCATGTTCCATGAATTCCATTGTTGGTCTCTATAGCTGTTATGTGCTTATGGGTTTCTTATGGCATGCATATGATTGAACATAGGCAAAGGTTGGTTCTCTCGGGCCTTATCGGCTACGGGTGCCAATCATGTCTCGATCGGATTCGGGGCGTGACATGCTTGATAACAAACCACCTTAACCTGGTTGATTTTTCACATACTTCACAATCCTTAGAGTTGTTTTCCCATGAGACCTTTTAGGTTGTTGAAGAAACTGACTATGTGTTTGAACACTAAAGGCAATATCAGGTCTTGTAACAGTAAGGTACAACAACTTCCCAATTAATCTTTGATATGAACTATGATCCTATATTACTTCATCTTATAAGCATTTTCCCTTCAGAGTATGATCATTATACTCTTTTGTAGTTAGCTTGATGATGTTATTTACAGAAGTATGCTCAAGTTTTGCAGCTGACAATCCAAGTTCTGCCATTAACTCTAAAGAGTATTCCCTTTGATGCATTAGAAGTCGTTCAGATGATCTTGCAAACTCAATACCTAAGAAGTATTTTAAATTTCCCAAATCCTTCATTTTAAATACTTGTTGCAAAGCTTATTTTGTCTCCTTTATTTGATCCAAGTTGTCACCAGTTACAAACATGTCATCTACATAGATCAATATAATAATCATACCTCTGTCAATTTTCCTTATGAACAAAGAATGATCAAACTGACTTTGACATAATTTGAGTTACAAGAGTGCCTCAGTTAATTTGGCATTCCATTGCCCTGGGGGTTGTTTCAAGCCATATAAGGATTTCAAGAGTCTACATACAGAATTATTCACCCCTAGCTCTTGAATTTTTGTGGAAGCCCCATAAAGATCTCATCAGTGAGATAACCTTATAGAAATGCATTGTACACATCCATTTGATGTATGTGCCAATGTCTAGCTGCTGCAATTGCTAATATAGACCTGACAGTTACCATTTTCACCACAGGTGAAAAGGTCTCTTAGTAATCTATTCCTTACCTTTAACTATAACCCTTTGCAACTAGCCTTGCTTTTAACCTTTCAATCTCCCCAGAAGCCTTGTATTTGATCTTATAAATCAACTTGCATCCAATAGGCTTCTTGCCTTCAGGAAGAGACATTATATCCCAAGTGTGGTTGGTTTACAGAGCTTGTATCTCAGCCTGTATTGCTTCTACCCACTGAGGATCAGTAGAGGCTTCTATATAACTCTTAGGTTCAGTTAAGTTGGACAAAGATGAAAGAAATGCTTGGTATTTAGAAGAAATGGATTCATAGGACAAGTAGTTGGCTAGTGAATAAGGTGCAGACTGATTAGTTTTCTTTGAAGTGACAAATTCCTTCATCCATATTGGAGGATGCTTGGCTCTATCTGACTTTCTAGAAGGTTAAGTTGACTGTAGTTAAACAAACTGTGTTTGAAGTGGTTGTGTGTACTGATTTTGTGGTAATACTGTCTGAGGCAATGTAGTAGGAGTGGAGGAGTGAACTTGTGTGTTAGCATTATGTGATGCCTCAGTATTACTTGACTGAGTAGGAGCACTAATGTTAGAATAAACGCCAAAATCAGTAGAATCAAGCAGAAGCATGTCTTCATTCTATAGAAAGAGAGTAGAAGATGTTGTGTTGTAAGTAAAAGGAAACTCATCTTCTCTAAAACTAACATCTCTATTTACTAGAAAGACTCTACTAAGTAGATCATAAAAATATATACCCTTTATGAACTTCAGAGTATCCTATCAACATAGTAGTTCTAGTTCTTGACTGTAGTTTATCAGATATAACATCATCCTTTGCATAACATAGACAACCTAGAACTCTCAAGTGACTTAGAGAAGGTTTTCTATTAAACATCTTCTCATAAAGAGACATCAAAATTACTGAAGATGGGAGTCTATTAATAATATACACAACTGCTTGCACACAATGACCCCAGAATTTCAAAAGAATACTAACCTGAAACCTTATAGACCTAGTGACTTCTAGTATATGCTTGTGCTTTCTCTCAGCTACTCCATTTTGCCGAGGAGTATAAGCACAAGATCTTTGATGTATAATACCCATTTTTTTGAACAAAGTAGAGCAAAATTCATTCAAGAACTCTGTGCCATTATTTGATCTAGCAATTTTAAATGTTTTACTGAATTGAGTCTGCACAAAACTTAAGAAATACTGCAGCACAACACACACATCAGACTTCAACTTTAGCAAGTACACCCATGTCATTCTTGTAAAATCATCTCCAATAGTCAAAAAATATTTGTTACCATCAAAAGTTTGAACCTTGTAGGGCCCCCAAACATCCATATGAACAAGATCAAAACAAGCAGTACTCTTGATATAACTAGAACGAAAAGGAAGTCTATATTGTTTTAAACAAGGACACACACTACACTTCTTTAAAGCTGACACTAGTCTATCAGATTAAGTGTCCAACAGTTTACCCAAAATAGTACTTGAAACATGACCAAATCTTTTATGCCACAAAACTATCTCAGCTTCACTTATTTGAGTTAACTTGTGAGCTATCAATCTAAGCTGCTTCCCTTGATGTGCTTTATTATCCACAGAAGTAGGTTGATGTAGCATCCTATAAAATCCATCATACAAGTTACCAATCTCCCTCACCTTTCCACTGTAAAGATCCTGGAATAAACAAAAATCAGGGTAGAAGGTAGCTGCAAATTTCAGTTCCTTGGTCAACTTTTACACTGACATCAAATTATACTTGAATTGAGGAAGTAATAACCTATCATTGAGTGTACTTCTGTCTGAGATAATACTAGAACTAACATGTGTGACATTAGAAACATCTCTATTTGGTAAATATACTTTTCTTGAACTTGAATTTGCAGTAATGGAAGCCTTGCTTAACATGTCTATATCAGACACCATATGGTCTGTAGCACCAGTGTCCACAATCCACTCCTTTAAAATATTTGAAATAAGTAAAGCTTTACTACTGCTTTACCTGTTGTATTGGCAAATGGTCCTGAAGTGGTTGATAGAGCTTGATTGAAGTGACTTTGATTCAACATCTTGACAATCTGATCATATTGATCTGTAGACAATATGCATGTCCCTCTTTAATTCATATTAGCACTTGCAAACTGATTGAATTCTTGGCCAAGACCTTGAGTAGTGGACTCTGAGAAATCTATGTGCATATGCAACATGCTCCTTCCTTTTTGATTTAAAGCTTGGTGGAAAGCTCACCACCTTATAACAAACCTATTTTGTATGACCCCTGAGCTTACATACTTTATAAAATAGATAAGAATTCTTCTTGAACTTTTGAGAACTAGACTTTGAGTACATTGCAGATGGATCATGACCCTGAGAACTAGGCTTTGAGTAGAAGCTAAATGAATCATGACTGTTGTTCCCAAGATTAGAACTACCAGTATAGGAGGTACTAGGAACTGCACCTAGTAGCCTAGCTGATAAACTCATTAGACCTATAGAGCTAGAAGTCATAGCCTTTTGTCTTTCATCACTGATAATCATGGCATATGCCTGATTCACAGAAGGCATATAGGAGACATTAACAAAGATTTGGCTTCTTGCCTGAATATAGCTATCATTCAGGCCCATCAAGAATTGGTACAGCTGTATGTCTTTGCAAATAGTTCATAAAATCCCTGAATTTTGGACAATCACAACTAGGAGGAGGAACAAGAGACTCAAATTCACTCCAAAGATCCTTGAGCCTAGTGTAGTAAGCTGACACAGTGTAAGTTCCTTGACTTAAATAGCAATTTCTCTATGGAGATTAAATGTCCTAAAACTATCCACCTTATCAAACCTTTCACGCAATCTTCCCAAACTTGGAAAACACTAGTAGCATAAACCATGCCACTAAGTAGACTATTAGAAACAGTGTTTATCAACCAAGACTGCACTATGGCATTCACCCTTTCCCATTGATCCCATAAATCTTCTCTGAAATTTTCTTTCTTACAAAATCCATTAATAAGACCTATATTGTGTCTTCCTAAGAGGGTGGCAATTCTCATAGACCTACTCCAAACAACAAAATTTTTTGCTCCTGTTAACTATACTGAGATTAAAGAAATACCACTTACATCAGTAGTTTGGAGATACAATGGGTGATTGTGATCCAATGCAGTGCCTAGTGCATTTCCTTATTGTGATGTTGTTCCATTACCATATTGAAGTGCACCATTTGGAGCCCTTCTATTACTAATATCAATTTCCATTTGAGACAATACAGAGAAATGTAAAACTTAATACAAGATTCTTGATATAAAGAAGTAGAGAATTCAGAATTGTAATCTTGTTCTAGAGATTTCACGTATCAAGAATGAGAAATTTAGAATCGAAAATAGAATAGAAGAATTTGCGAAAAAATAGAATTGATGGCCTGTGAATGTTCTTCACAGCTTTGATACCATGATGAGCTTTGAATCTGCGATTAATGGCTAGGGAGTAAAGCAAAAAAACTGGATATGAGAAGAGGAGATGAAGATGAAGAAGAGAAGTAGAGAGTATAGGAGAAAGAGTTTAGTAACTGTAGTTTTCTTAATTGATCAATCAATGAATACAATACAAGTATTTATACTAGTCACCAAGCCTAAGTAACTAACTTAACTAACATTTGAATTAGTGAGTAATTACCACAGTACCCTTAGCCTCAACACTTCACTATTCTATAAGTTTCTCGCACAATCACCCAATAGTGTGGACATTTGCGAGAAGTCCCACCCCATCTATCCTCGTAATTTTATATTAGATATAAATAAATGCTCTTAGGATAAGTAAAAAAAAATAAAATTTCATGCAATTTTTTTCCCCCCACATTGAACACACTCATAATTTGTTATTCCTGCCATTTTAATTTGTTTGATCTACTTTCTTTTTTAGTTCATTTAAAAAAGAATGATCATTTCCTTTTGTAGCAACTCTTTACTTTCAATGTTTCACTTGGTATGTTTAAGACCACAAGATTAAAGATTATTTTGATACATTTGACATATATTTAATTTAAGATCATAAGATTCAAAAGTCTTCGTTACTCTCTTAAATTTCGTGTCAAGTCAAAATAGGACAATCAAATTGAAACACATAAGTATAAAAGATAAAATGTGATTGGACAGTGTAAACAATCTTTTTAACTATAATGTGTAAATAAACGAAGGGAAAAGGGTCATATTTGCCCTTATACTCTATAAAAGGGTTATATTTGCCCTTAACATCCAACTTTGGGCTCATATTTGCCTTTGAGTTGTTAAGTGTCATATCAACTCTTTTATTAGCTTACATGGAGTCTGTGTAGTGCCTACATGGCACTTATATGGATATATAATTATTCCACTTAAAATTCCCTTCTAATTTAGTTATTATATCTCACCCAATATTTACCCGCCCATCTAACCCGACCCAATATTGGGCCATCATTTTCCTCTCTGGCTATGATGCCTTGTCATGTGGAGAATTTGACGAGGATGAAGGAAAAATGACTTGCTCACGTTGAGCATTGACAATCCTCTTAAGTCTTCTCTCACTAATTCCAAATGCAACTGCAAATTCTAATTTCTGCCCCCTCAAACTCTGCATCAATGAGTTCCTACTTATCAAGAATTGTTGATGGTTCCTTCTTGCTGATGTTGTGAAGCCGAAAAGCTCAATTGAGCTATTTGTCGAAGCAATTTGGCAGAAGGGGAAGTACCTTGGCACCTAAGAGACGTTCTAATCTCGTACTCTTGCATTCATTACTAAAGTCTCATTTGGATACACAATTTGGACTCTGCCTGTCACGACCCGAAATCCCATTTGGGTCGGACTGGCACCCGAAGCCGATATGGCCCGAGAGAACCAATCTTTGCTCCTATTCACTCGCAAGCATATTTTAGTATGAATCTTATTCTACTTCGTACAACTAGGCGGAAGTCATGGAAAACTTAACAATATATGAAACTTGGCTGTTAGGGCCGTCAAGTGAAACAGAATACACATCTCTTACATTAACCTTCCCACATATGTCTACAAAGCCTCTAACCGATACATGAACACGACAACCTGTAGTCGGGACAAGTCCCCGCTTTATACAATAATTACAAAACCAAAACAATATACACATGTGACTCGAAAAGCCCCGAACCAACTGGGAGCTCACCAATGATCCGCGGATAACCCGTAGCCTATGGTAGAGGTCTACTAACACCTGTCCCTGCAACAAACAAAGTAAGTCCCCCAAAGGGGTCAGTACGAAGAATGTATTGAGTATGCAAGGCTATAAGGAACTTCATAAAACTTAAACACCTCAATGAACTTGATTTCAAGAGAATAGTCAATGTGGATCAATCATCATTTAGTATGTGTGGAAATAGGTACTTTATGTTCATTACTCCATTTACCTTTAAGCCCGTTACCGTTAACAGTTAGAACCGTCAATAGATATTGATCAATAATGTATAACCGTTAATATACAATCGTCAATATGCAATGCATCCGTCAATATGCAATGCATCCGTCAATATGCAACCGTCAAAAGTTCGGAATCAAGTTAGGCTTTTGCCCTACTGAGCTTCCCCCCTGCTACCACCCGAAAAACAAGGAAGCAGGTTCGGCATCAAGTTTGGCTTTTACCTCACTGAGCTTCCCCCTTGATCCAGTGAATATAATAAAGTTCGGCGTCAAGCTTGGCTTCCGCCTCACTGAGCTTTCCCCCTGCTACCACCCGGAAAACAAGGAAGCAGGTTCGGCATCAAGTTTGGCTTTTTCCCCCAAAGCTATCACCCGCACTCAAAGAACCATAAAGTAATTATAAAGTAATATGAAAATAATGTTAAAGTAACTATAAGGAAAATTATAAGGTAACCATGAGGGAAAGTATATAAAGTAACCATGAGGGAATATATATAAAGTAACCATGAGGGAATATATATAAAGAAAATTATAAAGCCACCATACGGGAACTACTTCTTCCATTACTTCATTGGATTACTTCTCTCTTTTACTTTTCTGAGATTGATACATTGGGGGGTTCATAACCTTTTTGGAAACACATAAGTGCATTACTAAGTCTTTTAAGTTCATGAGATTGGTACTTGGTAGTAATTTTAACATTATGGAAGCTTTGGAACATACTATTATTGGAACTTGGAATCATGTCCATAATTATGTGATACATGAGAATAATAACATATGACAACTTGAAATGAGATACCTTCTTAACATTTCGGAATGGAACAAGGACAATGACAACATGAACAATATGTGCTGCAGAAAAATACGGACAGAGTAACCTTACATAACTTATCGTCTCAATATGAACACTCAATTCTATACGTGAATACAATAGTCCCGCTCCTTCCTTATGTTTCACTCTACAACACAAATATACAATGGATTTTACATTAACCACCAATTACCTTACAAATGCATACAACGACAATGAGTTACATGTTTGGCTTTAACATGTCATTTCCCTCTTGATTATACCATGTGTGAAACTATCACACCAACAATACCATTTACAAAACTATCATACCAATAATCCCACAATATTCTCAACATTGACCAATATCATAAACCACTAGCATGTCACACCAAATTCATACTTTACACTTCTACATCACCACAACATCACAATGGTTTCGTCAATTCACTTCAATACACCTCACACCAACAAATCGGCCAAAATCCCCTAATTTAAACTTATAGAAAAATAACAAGTTTAGTACCATAATCACACCATACATGTTGGTATTTTATCCATATCATGCTCTTTTATCAAAACCACAAGTCATATTTCAAGTTTAAATTCCACAAATGACACATCTTTTACAAAAACACAAAATGCCATGTTCAACACTTCCAAGCATAACCAACATGATATACATACTCTCCCATGCATATAATATGTTAATCCATAAGAATAAACACTTACCTAAGCTTGGAAGATGATGATCTTGATCCAAAGATGACTTAGGGTTTGAGAGCCAAAAATAGGTGTTCTAGAATTTTCAAGAAAAAAGATAGAAAAACATGTGTGTTCTTTGTATTAAAAATCTGATTTTGTGCCCCTTTTATAGGCCTTTGAAGTCCCTTTCTCAATTATTGCTTGGTCAAAAGAAGAATGGGTCATTTGACCCATTCTTGGCCCATGTTTTCTTTTTTTTCATTTTGGGTCCTTTTTGGGCCCAATTCCCTTAACCCAATAAAATCCATAATTTCTCATGTTTAATTCATTTCATACACGTTACGACGATATTCCCACTCACGTAATTCATATTCGTTGCCTCAATCCCCAAAACAAACAATTCTAGCCACGTATGACTTATTTTGACCACAAAGGTAAAATCGTCATTTTGATGCCAAATTCGTTCACGAGTAATTTTATCACACCAATAT
This sequence comes from Capsicum rhomboideum, assembly GCA_031232105.1. Lineage (NCBI taxonomy): Eukaryota > Viridiplantae > Streptophyta > Magnoliopsida > Solanales > Solanaceae > Capsicum > Capsicum rhomboideum. Next base: position 53,935,525 of record CP124717.1, read on the forward strand.
ACTACTTTACTCATTTCATGTATATACTCGTGGTTGTAGAAGAAACGTGGCAAAAATCGGCCCGGTACGTCCCCGGGCACCCTTAGACACTTGGACAAATTTTGGAGGCATTGCTGGTTTGGCCGCCCCAGCCAGCGCCTGGCGCCCACCAAGGCATTGAGCTTTAAAAGCTTGCTGGTTTGGGCGCCAGAACCAGCGCCTGGCACCTCTTGTGGCACTGAAACATTTTTTTTTTCCTTTTTGCAAACACTAGCATACCTTCCAATATCCCATCAAAGCACTACCAAATACTTACTTATTGCTCTCAATACTAAGTAAACATGACTCCGAGGTGTCAAATAGGGTCTAAAATGTATGGGGTATTACAGTTTCACCAATGACACTATAAAACACATATTCATGACATCTCGCCACCTAAGTACACATTGTTCAACGTCGTCAAATAGGGTTGGGAAGGTACGGGGTGTTACACTGCCAGTCTTTTCAACACTACTCCATACTTACTAGTCTTGGATTAGCATGAGGTGCCATCATGGATCCCTATATTATCAAAAAAAACAGATAAAAGGATTTTAACTAGAGAGGAAGAAGTTGATCAATATTAGGTTTGGTTAGACGATGGGTTGGTGTAATATTGGTGAAATATAATAATTAAATTAAAAGGGAATTCCAAGTGGAATAAATATATATATCCATGTAAGCGTCATGTAGGCATACGTAAACACCATGTAAGCTAATAAAAGATTTTTATAACATTTAATAGCTAAAGAGCAAATATGAGCTCAAAGTTTGAATGTTAGGACAAATATAATAAAAAAGTATAATGAATGACATATATAACCCTTTTTAAAAAAATAGTCAATGGTTAAAACGTGTCTGTATTGCTTGTCTGCCTCAGCACTCAATGGTTACAGCGTAACGTCGTCCTCCATGCAGGACCAGCTCATCGGAGTCGTAAAATCACAGTCACTGTCCACTGTAACGTGCCATTATCCCATACGTCCCTATATTTCCACACTAAGAATATCTCTTTCTTCTTTCCCACTAACGTCTTCTTCATCTTCATCTTCATTTCTTCCTATATAAGTATTCAAATTCGTAAATAAATGTACACACATACACACAATAATAATAATAATAATAGTAATGTCTGAAGAAAAAACCATTACATTACATGGAGATTTACAACTCCACATTATTGAAGCCCGACATTTACCTAACTTCGACATAGCTTCCGGCCGTCTTCTCCGTTGCTTCACTTTCGGTGGCATCTGTGACAAACCAACTGATTCCGCCACCGCCTACGACGTCGACGTCGACGGCGCCGATCACCGGAGTAATGACAAAGTTCATCACCGGAAAATCATCACGAGTGATCCATACGTCACTGTTTCAGCTCCACAAACTGCTCTAGCCCGTACTCGGGTCATCTCTAACTCAGAATATCCGTTTTGGGATGAACACTTTCGGATCCCGTTAGCTCATCCTATGGCCTATTTGGAGTTCCGGGTCAAGGATGATGACCTCTTCGGTGCGGAAATTATGGGTAAAGTGAAAATTCCGGCGGAGAATATCGCCACCGGTGATGATATCTCCGGTTGGTTTCCCATTATCGGGTCTTCCGGGGAACCCGCAAAACCCGATACAGCTCTTCGTATCCACATGAAATTTTCTCCTTACAATAACAACCCATTGTACAAACGGGGAATTGCTTCTGATCCTCAGCATTTAGGTGTTCGAAATTCGTATTTTCCAGTGAGAAAAGGAAGTTCAGTGAAACTATACCAAGATGCACATGTAAGTAATGATGTGAAGTTTCCAGAAATTGAATTGGAAAATGGCACAGATTTTGAACACAATAAATGTTGGGAAGATATATGTTATGCAATATCAGAAGCTCATCATTTGATATACATAGTTGGGTGGTCTGTTTATCATAAGATTAAGTTAATTAGAGAACCTACAAAGCCATTACCAAGAGGTGGTGATTTGACACTTGGTGAATTGCTTAAATACAAGTCTCAAGAAGGTGTGAGAGTTCTATTGTTACTTTGGGATGATAAAACCTCTCATGATAAGTTCTTCATTAACACGGTATGTTCTGATTTCTTTGTTAAATTATAGTATCCCAGTTGGTTTCTTTTGATAAAGTATATTATAGTGTGGCTTCAATGCATATTGCATACTCTATTCTTGGTTACTATTAAAGAAGGTGTTTAGATAGTAGTAACACGTGACTATCTTTTATTATTATGTATTTCATGGCTAGATTGTAATCTAGCTAGCAGCATTTAACTTTAGAAAGTTGTTGTTATTTTGTACAGTACTTCCCATTTCAATTTGCTTATCTATCTTTTCTTTTTAGTCTGTTTAAAAAAGAACGTTTCATTTCTTTTTTGGCAACTCCTTAATTTCAACTTTCCACATGACATACTTAAGATAATGCATTCTACATATCTTTAGTTTAAGACCACAAGATTCAAAAGTGTTTTTTACTTTCTTAAACGTCGTGTTAAGTCAAAATTAGGCAAACAAATTGAAACAGAGAGAGTAACATTTTTCATTTCTTTCTTAAACTCCAACGACAACATTAGTCGTACTTAACTTTTGCTAGTTTCTGTTATTTATTTTGAAAATTTTCATATCTTGGTTTAAACTCCAATGATTATTTAGTCCTCCGGAACTTCCAATACGGCTATGAGAATGTTCTGCATACCACTCTAGGCAGTTTAAAGGCAGTTAAGATTTCCCTAGCCTCAAAGCCTGCATGGTCAGTTCCTTTGAAAACGTTTCAGCTAACATCGGACATAGTAATCCCATGATTGTGAATGGAAAACTTCCTATGCGATTTAGATATGAGCTGGATAACGTCTATTATTTGACCCAACTGAGCTCAGTGTACAGTATAATCTGTATCGTCGAACAACCAATTGCTTTTGTCTTTGTTTACCAAGATGATGAATGTCATCAGTAGTAGTTCTTGTTGTATAGCATCCCTTACAACAATTTGAGATGGCATTTGTTGCAGGAAGGATTAATGGGAACTCACGATGAGGAGACCAAGAAGTTCTTTAAGCATTCATCTGTGATTTGTGTTCTGTCACCACGTTATGCTAGCAGTAAGCTCAGCATTATAAAGCAACAGGTAACTTTACTTATCCTAGCCGTTTGTCAGGTTTGAAGTATCAGCAAGCTTAGCATTATGAAGCAACAAGTTAACTTTTTAACCTCCACCAGTTTGCCAGGTTTAAGATAGTCTACACACTTAAGAGTTTTAACTTCTATACGTGGCTATGAAGTTACTGTCCCTGCAACATCCTTTCAATAGTTCCTGTCGAAACCTGATTACATAAAATAAAAAATGTTCACGTAAGTTTGATGGAGAAATGGAAAAATTGGTCAAAAGGTTCAACAAGAAAAGATTGCAATGGTGCATTGTTTTTGTTGTTGATGGTGAATATTGTCCTGAATTAGTGGACTGGAGAAACACATTTCTTATAAAACATAACACCTCAAGCTTTGCTGGGTTGAGTGAAGCTAAATTTTGTTATTGTGCATAACTAATTATGCATGAATATTCCCTACTAAAAATCTATTCTTGCTTTGCCACAAAACCACTTCCTTACTCTTTGGCCTTTATCTCCCCTTTGTTGATATGTTCCATATTTAATTGTTTCTTCCAGGTTGTTGGAACCATGTTCACGCATCACCAGAAGTGCATTCTTGTAGATACACAGGCTCCAGGTAATAATAGAAAAATTACAGCATTCTTAGGAGGTCTTGATCTCTGTGATGGTCGCTATGATACACCTGAACATCGCTTATTCCGGGATCTTGACACTGTATTTAAAGACGATTTTCATCAGCCTACAATTCCTGTGAGTAGTTTGTTGTTCCAAATATTTCTTTGATAATTCTGATACCTGTAATCTTTAATTTAGTGTGGTTCCTACATTTATAATTGATAATTAAAAAGAAAGACCTTGACAAAAAAAGACTTTCAAGAATTTTGAAGTTCTATAATTGCTGTAAAATCATGTCCTCAACTTCTATAATTGCTGCAAAACTTCTGCTCAGGATTTCTCTGAGCTATCCATGTTGCTTAAATCAAGTGTGCTTCGATTTCCCAAGTTAGGAGTAGTTTGGTTCATAAAAAAATTATGCCGGGATTATGATGCAAGGATTGTAATACTGGGATTGATATCCAGTGCCTACACCTCTTTTGACAAATGTTTGGTTCATTGCATTGAAAATGAGATATACCGTGTATAAATGAAAAATATGTATTTGGTTTAAAGCTGGATAATTTCTTTAAAATTTTACCCTTATTTTAAAAGTATTTGGTCTTTCCGTTCTATCCAAGGATTGACAATCCTAGTATTAGAATCCCAGGTTAAATCCGATGTAAAATAATTCCATAGTTTTGGTATAGAACAATCCTGGTATTGCTTATTACCGGGAACAAATTCTACCAAACGGGATAAACTATCCGAATTTTATACTGGGATTATTTGTCTAATCCCGGTAACCAATTGACCCAGAGTTCTATTCCTTGCTGGAGTTGATATATGAAGAGTCTCCTGTCTTGTGAATTTCACCAGCTTTAACCTGTTTACGAACGGAATTAGCAATCTAAAAGGGTCTACTTCTTATTTCAAATGTCAAGTGGAGAGATGTAACTTGGAAAAGAAGTTCTAGTAAAGCATTAGGAGCAAATTTTTTGCCTGAAGGCATGAAACAACTATGCCTTTGGGCATCCTGTTAATTACTTGCCATTCTTCTTTTAATTTCTATATATGTATTTAGATACATATATTCTGGTTTGATCAGTGGTTATCTATGTAGGAGAAACGGTCGCTTAAACAATATATCTCCAATTTAACTTTATTCTGAAATACCACGAGAATAGTGTCTTTATATCTGCTACTATTTAAAGTATCTGAGCTAGTTGGAGCCAAAGTAAAGACTTTACCTACAAGACAGTTTTGGCCCAGACTATTTACCTAACAGTCTCATGCATTTTTCATGCCATGTATCATGGGAAAGTGGTCACACTTCGATGAAGAGAAAGAAACTAGTGCTAATAGAAACTTAAATCTGAACTGACACTCATGTCCCTGAAATTTGAGTATTCAGGTGAAAGTTTTATTTTCTTATCTTGTTATTTTAAAATTGTTATGGCTTATTCGCTTCACCATTGATGTAAATTAGTTTGAGAGCTGTACTTTGTCGACTATTATTGTATAGTATTTTATCATCAGCCTTAATTTACACAAAAAACACTACTATAAAAAGCATGCAATTGTCTCAACACTCTCAAGATGATATTTTTACTGAAAATAAGTCTTAGTTTAAAAAACATGTTTCGGACTATAGTAAACAAGAATTATCGAAAAAAATTAGTTTAACACATAAACAATGAGACAAGATTTTTTCTAGTGTATTACTCGACATTCAGTAATTCATTGACATACTTTTATGTTATTTGACTTAAATTTCTCAAGCACTTGGAAGTTTAATGCTATGTTGCTCGGACTCTCCAAAAATGTTGCTGCACCCATGTCAGACCCTTTAAAAATGTACTACTTTGGAAGGATTCGACACACACCCATCCGCATTTTTGAAGAGTCCGAGCAACATAGGTTTAATGTATTGAGTAATATTCATTTACATTATCAGGCATGTCCAAGGACTAAGATTTCGTACATTAAAAATGAATATTCGACTGTCAGTCATGAATAAGGTTATCTAGAAGTCCCCAAGTTACTTAGTCGAAGTTTGGCCATAGATTTCGAATATTTTTCACTTTATTTGGAATTTATGAAGTTGGAGATGAAGTGGTGTTTGGTTATACTTTTTACCAAGAATATCTGGAATAATGTTCATGCTTGAATGTACTTAAATACAACTTCGAAAGTGAAAAGTGAGTTTGAAAACATGTTATAAGTTGTTTTTCAAATTTGAAATACAACTTCAAGTTGAATTTTCATGGCCAAACAATATTTTCAAATAAAGTGGAACATTATTCCGGGAAAAAAGTGAATAATTTTCATGCCCAAAGATGGTGAAACCCTGCAGTTTCATCATATGATTATTGCCGTCCACATGTTTAGTGATTTTCTATGACTTCTCTACCGTGATACTTTCGTTCTATTTCTTTTTATCGTGGCTTTCTAGTTGATTATGTTTTTATAATTTTCATTTATTTGTACCACAAATACTAGCTAGGAACCAAGGCCCCAAGGGAGCCGTGGCATGATTTGCACTGCAGAATTGATGGACCGGCTGCATATGATGTGCTTATAAACTTTGCTCAGCGATGGAGGAGAGCAACAAAGTGGAGGGAATTCTCTTTTCTTAAGAAAACGATGTCCCGTTGGCATGATGATGCAATGCTAAAAATTGAGCGTATCTCATGGATACTCAGCCCTGCTTTTGCTGTTTCCAAAGGAAGGACAGAGATTCCAGAGGATGATCCCCAACTATATGTATCTAGGGAAGATCACCCCGAAAACTGGCACGTGCAGGTAGATGTTTCATTGTCATGCAAATTGTTGTACAGAATGCGCTGAAGCGCTTTTAATGCTCATCCTCAGTTCCCATATTGCAGATCTTTCGTTCCATTGATTCAGGTTCGGTGCAAGGTTTTCCCAGGAGTATTGATGTTGCGGAGGAACAGGTACAGAAATCATAGCTTTTTATCATTATGTTTTCTTAGTTCTGCATAAGTAGTTACACATAGGGAGCATTTAGCAGAAAATATATTTGATTGCCCATCACTATTCACAATTTCTGTGCATTATGTCTTCCGCAGAACCTTATCAGCTCAAAAGATCTGGTAGTAGACAAAAGCATTGAAGCAGCATACATCCAGGCGATAAGATCTGCTCAGCATTTCATATATATTGAAAATCAGTATTTTCTTGGGTCATCATACGCTTGGCCATCGTACAAAGATGCAGGTATATTTATATTTTGTTGCTGTATTATCAAAAAAATTTCTAAAGCACATGACACTATGTGCCCCCAAATAAATAAATAAATAAAAGATTTGACTTTCAACTTAGAAATGTGGCTTGGGTTTTATATTCGAAAGTTAAATTGTTGATCCAATTTACATCTTGTACTTCAGTGCATTTGACTAATAGGCAAATCCAGATGGTGGTGTCAGATGTTACTTTAACTATCATATTTTACATGGTCATCATACAGATAAGATGTGTCCTTGTTAATTATTGTATCAGGAAGTTGCTTTATACTGTGACAGGTTTCAATGTTTTATAATTCCTATTCCCAGAAAAAATAATAAAGAAGGGGAGCCTTGAGTAACTGATAAAATTGTTGTCATGTGACCAGGAGGTCACAGATTCAAGCTTTGAAAACAGCCTCTGGCAGAAATGTAAGGTAAGGCTGCGTACAATAGACCCTTGTAGTCAGGCCCTTCCTCGAATCCTGCGTATAGCGAGAGCTTTAGTGCACCGTGTTGGGGATAAACCCCGCCACAGAAATAATATTTACGGTAATAACAATGGAATAATAATGTAGCACCGTGATACGGTAATCAACAAAAAGAAATAACAAGGACACAAATATTTTAACGTGGAAACCCTTCTGAATAAGGAAAAAAATCACGGGCCCGAGAGGAGCAAAATAATCCACTATAATGAGAAATTTTACAGTTTGTAAGTCCAAGTAAATACTCTAGGAATCACTACACTCAAAATAAATAACCCTCTTTTGATTTTTTCACCTCACTATAATACCGCTCACACTCTCTATTTTTCCTCACACACTATTTTCTCACACTCTCTATGAGATGCTCTCCACAACTACTTCTTAGTTGTTGTTTTTGGATGTGTTACAAATGAGGAAGTGATGCCTCCTATTTATAGGAAAGATGACCAACATATCATCCAATCATAATGCTTGGATTTGTTGTAAGTTGTGCAACTTGACAATTTGCAAATCTTGCTTGAATTGGTTGCAAGTTGTGCAACTTGACAATTTGCAAATCTACCCATAATAAATTTATACAAGTTGGCAAATTGTCAACTATCAAAAAAACAAGTGTTGTTGCCCACAATTTATTTTGCTACTTGTATTTTGTTATTCATTTTTATTTTTTTTTTCCATTAAATGGGTATGAACCCTATCACACCGGGCTGCCCTTCTTTTTTTAAACTTTAAAATTGTGCAAGGTAAATTTGTAACTTCCAATTCGTTTCCACTTTATTTCTTCAAATGTTTCATTTACAGAAAGTCTTGAAAGCTTTCCATATCTTCCTGAAAGCAGTACTTTGTATAGCACTTACAAGTTAAATAGGATCGTCCAGTTATCTGTTGAGCTGATCAAAATTTCTTACTGTACTTCGACTCAAGAGCATTGTTACTTTTTTCTTACCGAACTTCAATTCATGTTCCTTTGTTGTTATTTTTTATCAGGAGCTGATCATCTGGTACCAATGGAGTTAGCACTGAAAATTGCTAGTAAAATTAGATCCAAGGAACGGTTTTGTGTATATGTTGTTGTGCCCATGTGGCCTGAGGGGGATCCCAAGTCAATTACTGTGCAAGAAATTCTATACTGGCAGGTAATCTGTTTCCTGGAACGTCATTATCTATTTATTCGATTCCATTAATGTAGTTTCATCTAACATTAATTATGTGATACACTGCGCACGGTGGGCAGCTAACATGAAGGGCCATTTTGGAATAACAGAGATGCCAGCTGTTTGGGTATCCGAATATCATAATTGCATCAGTTATCATGTGGATTAGCATAATAGGAAATGAAAATAGTTGTCCATTTTCTAAATATTCTCATCCTTATAAATGGTACTTTATTTCTTAAATACGTAGGGACATAAAAGCAAGGAAAAAAGACTTTGAGAAAGGATGTCAATGGGAAAATCGTGTGCGTTTGAGAAACCTGGCAGATGAATGAGAGGAGAATTTTGATAAAGAACGCTACCTTTTACTAAATTGTTCCATGTAAATTATGATTTAGTATGTTATGATATAAAAAAGATATGATCAGACACAAGAATCTATTAGACGTGCTTTATGAGATTTATGTGTTCTTTCAACAGAGCCAGACAATGCAGATGATGTATCAAGTTATTGCAAGGGAACTCAAGTCAATGCAGCTTTTAGACTCACATCCGCTAGATTATTTGAACTTTTACTGCCTCGGCAACCGTGAAGCGAATGCTCAATCTTCTAGTGATTCTGATAAGGTAATGTCCAAGTGAATTTGTGTAGTTTATATTAAACGACTTTATAAACACGACATGCACTTGTAGTGAAGTGGAAGGTCATCATGAGATTGAAAAATTTGTGCTCTTTACTCGCAGATATAGCTTGTTGGCTTGCTGGTGTCTGTATGAATCTGGTCATCACCTTTTAATCTAAGCTAGTAGGTTATATATTTAGCCCTTAGTATGTCTGGATAAGGGAGTATATATGGATAAAATGTCTTCTTCATAAAGGCATTAGGCATTACATTTTTTTATCTATCTTCCTTTTATGTCACTTCCTTTAGTATATATCCGCATGCCATGTAATTTCGCCAAATACATGCATTTAGACCAGAATGCTTCATTTGTACAATCCAAATCAGCCACTGCCCCTCATAATATAATTGTTTCAAACTCTTCAAGGTTGTGAATGGAATTGTCGCAGAATCCTTAAATGAATATGGAACTTCCTTGCTCTATAAAAAAAGTGCTTAACCTTCTACGCACTTGCTTCTCCTGCTTCTCCATTCTAAGTTTTCCCTCTATTCCTACTACAAAGCAACATACCCATTTGTCATACCCTAGAGAGTGGAGTTTTTTTGCCCCCTTATTTATGGTAATGGGGTGTTTGAGCCATTTTGCACTAAGAGATTTCCCTACATGCTTTGATTTAAGTCCTTGTTATGAGCAGTGAGTACTAGTACCAATGAAAATGTTGGCCCTGAGGAAGCAATTAGTGTTAAGCCCAGACCCTATGCAATGACCTATTTTCTCGAGATAAGTTTACCGTCACTGAGAGTTCATTATGATGGTGCTTCTAGATGTTTATTAAGAAATAAGTAAATAAAGTAAAATTAATGCAAAAACAACTTTAAAACGATGCTGAGAGCTGCAGAATACACGAGGTGCAAAAACTCAATTACTTGCCATTCATGTAAGGAACCAAGCAACTCTAGCAGTGTATTTACCATTATGCATTGAGAACCCTAAATCATGAAGCTAATACTATATATATCTATTTGTATTTGACACTTGAGATGAGTTTAAATAGAGTGACATGGTCAGCGGAGATTCATATAACGGACCTCAACTTGCTGGGATTGAGACATAGTTGTAATATTTGTGTGTGACGCTAAGTACAGTTTTTATTTTTTCTTCAAAATATCTTTTGCTCCTTTCCCTCCACAATAGCCCAAGGAATGCATGCAGGTGTTGTTTCCCTTTATTTTAGAGCCTTAGGTCCGCTTATATACCAGCATTGAAGTAGTTCCCAGTTGTCCTTTGCATAGTCCACTTTTGCTCAAAGATGGTAAAAAGCAGGTTCCATAATTCAAAAACAGGTGATTTGAATCGTCAACCTCCATTTCACACAACAAGCCTCTGCGAAATGCAGCATATATTGGCAGATCATGTTTCATGAAATTGTTTTGCTGTATTTCGATTCAATCAAGCTTGGTAAAAAATTTTAAGGCGTGTTTTTCAATCTAAAACATTCAACCAGGTCTCGGATTCATTTAAATTTCAGCGTTTCATGATATATGTACATGCTAAAGGAATGATAGTAGATGATGAATATGTCATACTGGGTTCTGCCAACATAAATCAACGATCTTTAGCTGGGTCGAAGGACACAGAGATAGCTATGGGTGCCTATCAGCCGCATCACTCCTGGGGAAAGAAGCAGCAGCATCCACGTGGACAGGTTCGAATGTTTGATAGTTTTCCCCTGCAAAATTCTTTATTTTCTAAATTTATTATTTGAAGTTAGAGAGAAAAATTGGTTGACATATTATAGACATTGGAAGCGACTAATGGATTTAATTTTAGTTGGAAAATTACGTGCAAATTTAAAAGAAGATACTATGTATTCCATTTTCAAACCAGGGCAATGAACTTCTCATGTGGTGGGAATATACTGGGTATGTTGTTGTTGTTGTTGTTCATTTACAGCAGATTTTCTATTTTTCATCCTTTTAATTTTGTGTTCATTTTTTCTCCAAATGACTAGTAGTTCCAATAGCCCAAGCTGTAATGATAGTCTACTATTTGCACTCAAAAGTTCATATACTAAATCCACTATTTTGAGAAGAAGTTGAGCAAAACTCTGATGTTTAAGTGAGTCATTTCTTTTTCATATTGTCTTTATCTCCAGATCTATGGATATAGAATGTCTCTGTGGGCAGAGCACCTCGGAATGTTAGAAGATTGTTTCCAAGAACCAGAAGCATTAGAATGTGTCAGGAGGGTGAATGAGGTAGCTGAAGATAACTGGAAGAGATACACAGCTGATAATTTCACTGAATTGAATGGGCATCTTCTCAAGTATCCCATACTAGTGGATGCTGATGGCAAAGTAGGTTCTTTACCTGAATTTGAATATTTTCCAGATCTTGGGGGTGAAATAATAGGAAACCCTTCCCCTACTATGCCGGATGTTTTGACCACGTGACTATCAAGAATAGTCATGGTGTCCCTTTGGGGGCATATAGTTGGAATTATGCAAAGAAGATTAGCATAGCCCTGTACAAGAATGACATGCGCAAATTCAGGAATTCTCATCCTTCCGAGTCTCTGGCAATGTATAGATGGTGCAAGTGTTGTGAAATAGTATATTCTCATTTATATCTGTTTATGTTGTACATCAAAAGGGAGAAAAGAACTTGGAAATATTGTAATGCCTGTAAACAATTCCTGGACCGTACTTGTTAAAGAAATGGAAATTTGATTAATTGTTACTGGTTTCTTTAGCAACCAGGAAAAGTATTCATATCAATTCAGTGGCGTAGCCAAAGCCTCTAAATTACGTATCCTCCACTTTCTCTGCTCCATCGTTATTGCTTGGTTTCTCTTTTTGGTTCATAGGAGTATTATCTCCGTGCAGTCTTCCATGTTGAGCTTCTTGAGAATTTCCTTAGCATATTTCTTATGGCAAATGAAAACTATTCCATACCAAGAATATAGGACATTAGACCAAAATCAGTCATCTCGAAGGCTTGCATCATTTCTTGTTTGAAATCCTCGATATGCCTTGTATTGCTCCCTGTAACTAGTACATTTACATACATAGATGCAACAAGGGTATCAATGCCATTATATTCTTCATCGCGCACATCGAGAAAAGGCTATCCGCTGTTTGGATGACGGAAATTCTGGATTAGGGGAAATCCCAGTTCTTTACTGTAAATGAAAGTAGGTCAAATTTTTACAGCAGCAGTTTCCTCAGAGGTAAATTCTCTTTGTTCGATATATATTATTATGTATTCGTCTGCATTATTCATATAAAAGATCACAGAATCTCTCTTCTGTTTCGCGAATTCCAGTGATAGAATTCTGAGGCTGTCTTTATCACCAATAGACCTTTATGTATATGTTCCTTTGTGAAAAAACAATATTTTAGTGTTCGTGACTTAACAAATGGAAATTGCTGTTTCTAGTATTAGAAAGAGTTTCCAGGTATATTATGCAGCTTTGGGTCTCTTCAACAATCATGCAGCTAAGGAAATTTTCTTATCTCTCAAAGTTGGGGACCGACTGACCAGGTTGATTGGCAAATATTGTCTGGTATTCCCTAACTTTAAGGATAAATCCTCTAATGTTGCATAAAAATTAATCAAAGCACAGTCACCACTTTCATCAACCATGCTGTGTCAGAAACGTTTGACCTATGATATCCACTCTTCAGAAATCTGCATTACCAAGTTTTCAATGAATTCTAGCTCATCAGATATACACATCAAGCCAAAACTAACTATTCCTTCTAGTGTGACTGCCCGGACCACAACAAAGCCACTCTACTCTGTTTTCACTGTCTCTCAAGGTAAAATCATTTACATATTGTGCACCTCATCAGTAATTTTAGCTTGGTTATCATATACTAACTCAAATGCATGTGTCCACGCATTGGTGAAACCTGCCGCTGCCTGAAATGCATGTGGCAAACCCACTCTTTTATACTAGTGCTATGCAGGTTAGTGTTGGTATTTGCCCTGATTTTCTTACCATAATTGAGTTTTCCTTTTAGGAAAAGGAAAACATGAATTCTCCATATTTGGCTAATCCTTGTTCTTGTAGGAAAAAGTTATAGACTCTATAAATAGAGACTCCTTTCTTCTAGCTTAGTAGCATCCACAATGTAGTCCTAGGGGTTTGAGAGTATTGTTTGGGGGGAGACTTTGTGAGACACAAGTGTTGCGTATCACTTGTGTGAACCTCTTTGTATTCTGAGTGAATTGTGTGAGGTTGTCTCTCTTGACATTTTGTACTCTCGTTTATATAGTGGATTGCTCATCTCCTTTTGTGGACGTAGGTCGATTGACCGAACCACTTTAAATTATTGTGTCTTTTTTGATGTATTTCTCGCATGTCTTCTTATTTGGCGTCTTTCGAGGTTTGCTTTGCTAGCTTCCGCATGACACCTGATTATTTCGGTCCTAACAAGTGGTATCAAAGCCTTGGTTGTCTATCAAGGGTTTTTGGATGGAGGCGAATATGAGCAAGATGGTATGTTTAAATGGGAGCACTTACAACATATGGAAGAGCAAGATGAAAGATCTTCTATTTGTGAAGAAGATACATCTTCCAGTTTTTGCTGCTCATAAACCCGAGAATGTAACTGATGAAAATTGGGATTTCGAGCACCAACAAGTATGTGGATATATAAGGCAATGGGTTGAAGACAATGTTCGCAATCATATTGTGAATGAGACACATGCTAGAACATTATGGGAAAAGTTGGAGACACTTTACGCTTCAAAAATAGGAAATAACAAGTTGTTCCTACTAAAGCAATTGATGACTTTTAAATACAAGGAGGGAAGTCCTATTCTTGACCATATAAATGATTTTCAAGGTGTCCTTGATCAACTTTCTGGAATGAGTGTTAATTTCGACGATGAGATACAAGGACTTTGGCTTCTGAATACTCTACCAGATTCTTGGGAGACTCTTCGTGTTTCTTTAACAAATTCAGCTCCTGGTGGCAAGGTGACTATGGAATTTGCCAAAAGTGGTGTTTTGAATGAAGAAGTAAAGAGAAAATCTCAGGGATCATCCTCACACTCGGATGTTCTATTTACAAAAGACCGAGGGAGAGACAAAACAAGAAACACAAGGAATAGAGATAAAAGCAGAAGCAAGTCAAGATCAGGGCATGAGAGTCGTTTATGCTACCATTGTGGCAAGAAAGGACATATTAAAAGGAATTGCTATAGGTTGAAACAAGAGGTTAGAGAAGGAAAGAAAGAAGAAAATAACGAAAACAATATTGTTGTTGTTGTCCGAGATGACCTTCTCTTTGCTTGTGATAAAAATGTCATCAATTTTGTATCCCAAGATACTAGTTGGATAGTAGATTCTGGAGCTACATCTCATGTCACACCGAGGAAAGACTTCTTTTCATCTTATACTCCTGTTAACTCTGGAGTGTTGAAGATGGGTAACGCTGGTGAGGTCAAAGTGTTTGGCTTTGGCACGGTTTATTTGAAGACTAATATTGGTACAACGTTAGTCCTTCAGAATGTTAAGCATGCTCCAGACATCCATCTAAACTTGATATCTGTAGGGCAACTAGATGATGATGGCTACCATAATGACTTGTTCAATGGCCAATGGAAGCTCACCAAAGGCGCATTAGTTGTGGCTCGAGTAAGAAAGTATTCTAATTTATACGTGACGCAAGGTTCTACCCTCAGTGACTCAGTAAATTTGGTGGAAAGTGACATTTTATCAGAGTTATGGCATAAGAGGCTCAGTCATATGAGCGAGAGGGGGATCACTTGTTTGGCTAAGAAGAATTTGCTTGCTGGTGTGAAACAAGCAAAGGTGATGGGATGTGTTCATTGCTTAGCTGGAAAACAGAAGAGAGTTTCTTTTCACAGTCATTCTCCCTCAAGAAAACCTGAACTATTGGAGCTAGTACACTCTGATTTGTGTGGTCCTTTTAAAGTGAAGTCACAAGGTGGTGCACTTTACTTTGCGACTTTTATTGATGATCATTCTCGCAAGCTTTGGGTATATCCTTTAAAATCCAAAGATCAAGTACTTGATGTGTTTAAGGAATTTCAAGCCTTATCCGAGAGACAAACTGGGAAGAAACTAAAATGCATTCGCACTGACAATGGCGGTGAATACATTGGTCCTTTTGATAACTATTGCAAATCACAAGGAATTCGTCATCAGAGAACTCCACCCAAGACGCCTCAATTGAATGGCTTGGCAGAAAGGATGAATAGAACTTTAGTTGAGAGAGTTAGATGTGTACTTTCAGAGGCAAAACTTCCAAATTCCTTTTGGGCGGAAGCACTTAATACTATTGCTTATGTTATCAATTTGTCTCCTGCAGTTGCTTTGGATGGTGATGTTCCAAATAGAGTTTGGTTTGCTAAGGATGTTTCCTATGATCACTTAAAAGTATTTGGATGTAAAGCTTGTGTGCATGTTCCAAAAGATGAGAGGTCAAAACTGGATATCAAAACTAAGCAGTGCATCTTTATTGGTTATGGTCAAGATGAGTTTGGATATCGCTTTTATGATCCTGTTGATAAGAAGCTTATTAGAAGTCGTGATGCGGTGTTCTTTGAATACCAAACTATTGAAGATATTGACAAGACTGAGAAAAAGGATTCTCAGAATAAAGAGAGCTTAGTTGATGTTGATCTAGTTCCTATCGTTGATGCATCTATTGCACATGAAGAAACCCAAGATTATAATGCAGATGATGATTAAGAGAGTGTAGAACCTATTGACGGTTCGATTAATGATATTGTGGTTGATCAACAACCAACTCCTGCTCAGGTAACTACTTCAGATGTTCCTGAAACCTCTTATAGAAGATCTTCTAGGGAGAAGCAAAAGTCAACTCGTTATTCTCCAAATGAGTATGTTCTTTTGACTGACATGGGAGAACCTGGAGATTATGATGAAGCCATGCAAGATACTCACAGAGATGAGTGGGTAGAAGCTATGGAAGATGAGATGAAGTCACTCCACGAGAATGACACATATGAGTTAGTGGAATTACCGAAAGGTAAGAAATCTCTAACAAACAAATGGATCTTTAGAGTAAAGCAAGAGCAACATACCTCTGCGCCTAGGTATAAGGCGAGGTTAGTTGTCAAAGGCTTTGGCCAGAGAAAGAGAGTTGACTTTGATGAAATTTTCTCTCCTGTCGTGAAAATGTCTTCTATTCGTATGGTGCTAGGCTTAGCTGCAAGTCTAGATTTAGAGGTTGAGAAGATACACACTGATGAAAATACTTCAGATATGCTAACGAAAGTGGTGGTTGTAGAGAAGCATGAGTATTGCAGAACTTTGGCAGGCATGAATCCTGTCCTGAGTTCCTCCGCTTGAAGATCCATTTAGCCCCTTGGCTGGAGGGGGAGTTTGTTGGGCTATAGCCCATGTTCCAGCCAAAGTCCCATGGCCTAATCCTATTCTCTTTTGGTTTCCAATCCTATTTGGAAAAGGATTCGGATTTTCTATCCCTATTTAGAGTTGGTTTGGCTTTAGGAAAAAACACCACTCATCATCTATAAATAGGACAATTTGAGAGAGAATTAAATATGCTCATTGGTTTTGTCTTTGAGAGACATTAGCACATAAGAGAGGTTTTTGAGAGAGCTTTCACCAAAGAGAGAAGAGAGAGAGTTTAGTTGCTGCAGTTTTTACTCTCCGACCAGCCAACTTCAGATCGCGTTTTCCAGCTTGTTCACCGTTGGATCGGGCTGGAATTTTGAATGAGTGTTCCTAACATCTTGGTGTTTGATTTCAACGGTGGAGATCGGATTTGGCGGTCCGCAACATCTGGTTTTGAGTCCCGAACAGTAGCTCTATTTCGGGTGATTTCTCTAGATTTTCTTCTGTTGGTGTCGCTATTGTTTCTCCGTGTTTGGCACTTGTTGTGTAGACATTTGGGAGAATATTTGTAACCCTCTTATTGATATAGTGGAGCTGTTTGGATCTCTGTGATCCCGTGGTTGTTACCTTCGATTTGAAGGGTTTTTCCACGTTAAACTTGGTGTTATTTACTTTTCTTGTTTTCTTATTTACCTCTTTCCGTCATAACAAGTAGTATCAGAGCGAGGTTAAAACGGGTGTTCATCTTGGAGGGTTTAGTTCTAGTTGCAACCTATTTGACGATAATGAAGATTTTGGTTTGAGAAATTTTATCAGAGTGTTACTCTATGCAGAGACAAAGATTTAATGGAGGAGATTTTGGAGATGGAGATTGAACTTGTTGAAGACTACGTGAAGAAGGTGGAGCAAATTTATTTTGTCAGAAATTCAGGTCAAGGGGGAGAATTGTTGGTATTTGCCCTGATTTTCTTACCATAATTGAGTTTTCCTTTTAGGAAAAGGAAAACATGAATTCTCCATATTTGGCTAATCCTTGTTCTTGTAGGAAAAAGTTATAGACTCTATAAATAGAGACTCCTTTCTTCTAGCTTAGTAGCATCCACAATGTAGTCCTAGGGGTTTGAGAGTATTGTTTGGGGGGAGACTTTGTGAGACACAAGTGTTGCGTATCACTTGTGTGAACCTCTTTGTATTCTGAGTGAATTGTGTGAGGTTGTCTCTCTTGACATTTTGTACTCTCGTTTATATAGTGGATTGCTCATCTCCTTTTGTGGACGTAGGTCGATTGACCGAACCACGTTAAATTATTGTGTCTCTTTTGATGTATTTCTCGCATGTCTTCTTATTTGGCGTCTTTCGAGGTTTGCTTTGCTAGCTTCCGCATGACACCTGATTATTTCTGTCCAACAGTTAGCTTGGGCATACCTCCACTATTCGATTGGGTATCTGTTGCCTCTCGCCAGTATAGGTACTGAGTAAAACCATCTGGAGATTATTCAATGTCATCACGTCCATTTTATTATCACTGCCTAATTACTTGGCCTTCTCATCCTCAGCCTTTGCTCTTATCGCATCCACCTTTGCTCCTCTCAACCATGACCCATGTAGTTCTTGCATCTTGTGCTAGTAGAGGTTTTAGGTATAGAATATGACCTCTTTGAATGCCATTTTCGACTTCTTTTGCTTGAGCTTTTATCTGGAGCATTGTCGACTGCAAAGTTGCCACTCTTCACAATGGGCTCAGTTAAAGCTCGGTCAAAGCTCGTGCTCTGTTCGGCTCAAATCTGTTGACTCTTTGTCATGTAAATATCACTTTAAAATTAAAGTTCATCCATTAATCTTAATTGAGTCAGTAAAATGTTCAGTTAATAATCATTGTTTATTATAATTGTTTATAATTTTATAGATTCTTTTATTAATTCGATGTAATTAATTTTTTATATACATTGTTACTTAAGATACTTTATGAGTGTTACGAAATATAGTTAATATTTTAAATTTAAAAGTTCAAATCAAAGAAATTTAATATTGTATAATTTTTTTAATTTTTTGTTGCTCTATTTTTTTCTAACGTCATTTAAATTGAGTTATAATTTAAACTAATATTGTATATGATTAGATTAATAATGCTTTATTTCCAAATCCTAAACCTACAAAAACTGGGAAACTTGAAGTTTCTTGTTTTACACGCACTCTCTCTATATATTGCATTCTTCTTCTTCTCACTTTCCCTCTGTTTCTTCTATCCTTTTCTACTACTCAAAATATGGGGAGCAATTTTGATGATGATCAACTCTTGATGTATCTTCTCAAGTTTGTTTGTGGTGTCCCTATTCAATCCCACCAATTTCGAATTGTTGATTTGTATGCCAACAAAAAGCCTTCTCAATTATTCGAAACCATGACCACTACGGTAAACTATGTCTTCACTCCGTTGAAGAAGAAAAAAACAGGGAATGGTAAGAATATCAATAGGGAAATTGTTGGCGGTGGCGGCTCTTGAAAAGGAACCGACAATAGTAAACCAATTTACGACAGGAAAAACACAATCATTGGGTTCAAGAAAACCTTCCGTTTTGACGAAGGAATTCATGTCTGGAATATGAAAGAATATCGCCTTACCAATGAAACACTAGCGGTGTTAACAAAACATCGTCAAATTTGACACGAATACTTTGTCGTATGTCGCATTACTAGGAGTTCCAATTCATCTCATGCCAGGGATAATTTTTTACCCAACGTCTTGATTATTATGTCCCAATACAAAATCAAGAAACTGCGAAATCGTCTACTCAATGTCAGTTTCAAGAAAATCAAGAAACTATGAAATCGTCTGCTCAATGTCAGTTTCAAGAAAATCAAGAAACTGTGAAATCGTCTGCTCAATGTCAGTTCCAAGAAAATCAAGTAACTGCGAAATCGTCTGCTCAATGTCAGTTTCAAAAAAATCAAGTAACTGTGAAATCGTCTGCTCAATGTTCGTTTCAAGAAAATCAAGTAACTACAAAATCATCCGCTCAAGAAACGGAACAATCCAATGCTGCTACTGTAAATCCATCTGATAAGTTGAGCAGTATTTGGAATGGGAACGAATACTACATCAGCCAAGTTAGTAATGCAACTCAATTGCCGCTGATGATTTCCGCTGAAGAAGAATGCTATGTTCCTATGGTTCATCAAGAAACACCGTCTGTTAGTCCGAACGATGATATTGCTCTTTACCACAAAGAACTTGATGCCTATGCTACAACTGTACTGGCGTCCAATACTATTCCCTTATTAGTTCCATACGTTCCCCAACCCCAAGACGAGGATCAATGCCCTCTTTTCTCGGAAGATTTCTATATCGGTCATACGGCTTTGTGGGGTTAAGAGTTCGTGAAGGTTGATACAATTAAGTCTTACAATTTTTTTTTGGCCGAAGTGTATATGTTTTTACGAAAATATTTCTTAAAGAGGTTTTGAACTTGTAAAGAAAATTTGTACTGTTTGCATTAAAGAGAGAGTAAATTTGTTTTAATGGTTAGCTGTAAATCAACTTTTTTGAGGCCCATTAGCTCAGTTGGTTAGAGCTCGTGCTAATAACGCAAAGGTCGCAGGTTCCCATTCTTTCTTTTTGTTATTTATGCAGCCAACAGGTTCCTGGTCCAATATTTTTGTTCAAAGTTTTAGGCATACTGAACGAGCTCCTATATTCATTTTTGGAATGTGTGCTCTTGGGGGTTTAGGATCTTGGTCTTGGTGTTTTGGTGATGTTTGTTGTTTCGGATAGGTGAGTGTAGTACTACTTTGTGGTAGGCTTGTTTTTGTTATTATCTTATGTTTGTTTCTATCTATTGTTTCTAGTTCTTATATTATGTCTTTCTCTAGATTGTTTTTGTCTTGAGCCGGAGGTCTTTTGGAAACAACCACGCTACCTCACCTCTAAGATAGTGGTATGAACTGTGTGCACTTTAACCTCCCCAGATGTCACTTTATTGGAATACACTGGGTATGTTGTTGTTGTAGTAGTATGCTCTTGGGGGTAGGAGAAGAGGAAATATAAAAAGAAAATAGAAACGCAAAGTGCCACGTTAATCCAAGTTATTTATAGGCACCTATGTTCTTATTGTTTAATTTTCATGTGAAGAAAAGAAATTTATGATTTGATTCCTAAAAAAATTTATGATTTGATTCCTATCTTCAAAATTCTATACCAATTCCTTGTAGATACTGTAAATGACATTGCAATGATTTTTCTTTTACATGGGAAAGAGAATTTTGTATGGTTGTCCTTGTCTCAATGTCAAAATAGAGAGAAATTGGAGTGTCACGACCTAATATTTGAGTCATGATGGCGCCTACCGTAATCCACCAATAGGCAAGCCAAACCCTAGCCCGGAGCGACAAACAACGGGCTAACAGGCGGAATCTCGTAAAACAGAGAAGAAGTGGAAGTAACCATATTTATAAACATGTTATAATGCTAAAGACAGAGTCAGAATATGTATATATGCCAAGACTGAGAAGGAAGAGGACAATATATAAAGTCAAGAACCCTTCCCAAGACCTGGTGATGTCAGTACATGAGCCACTACTAACATACCCAAAATACAAGACAGAAACCAAACATGTATAATGAGTACAATAGTCTTGAGAGCAAAAGACTATATAGTAGAAGATGGAGTAGGATCCGCCTCGGACGTCAGTAAGCTCACCCTGCTCCGAAATCAGTGCTGAGAAAAGAGTCACGTCAAAACCGTCGACTAGTGCCTGGATCTGCATCGGGGAAAAAGATGCAGAAGTGCAGTATGAGTACCGGGGCAACGGGTACTCAGTAGGCATCGTCGGCCGACTGAGCTCAAAGTAATATAAGCAAGCTAAAATGCGAGGGTATATGCTAAGTCCGGGGTATAAGTAATAAATACATAAGTAACTGCCGAGACGTGTAGATATGCTTAGGAAATAAATAAATGTGATACCGAATAATGAGTAAATAAATACGTATGTAAACACACAAGTCAAACATAACCTATCTGGGCCCCCATAAACCCGATAGGCACACGGAAGAAAGCAATAACCCAGCCTGGCCCCCATAAACCGTCGGGACACACAAGAAAAGTAAATGCATAGTCACCAGTGTCTCGAAGTTGTATCAGTATCCAATAACCACAATAACCAACAAGAGTGCACCGGGCTTGAACCGGCACCAATGGGTAATAACAAGAGGCCAGACGCCGGATTCGAATCGGAAGTAGTGGGTAATAACAAGAGGCCACATATATATCATATCTACCGGACTCTAACCGGAACTAATAGAACAACAGTATCATGATCACGGTACCCAGTACCAAAACTCTCCAATCATATCATAATCAGATGCCGGACTCGAATCTAAACTCATAATAATCAGTGGCCGGACTCGAACCGAAACTCATAGTGTATCACAATCCGGGTTCGAACTCAAACCGAAACACCCAATAGTCAATAACCAAAATAATCATACCTGAATCAGTAGTCAGACTCGAACTGAAACTCATCATAGCCAGTAACCAGAACAGAATCAAAGGTCATATCATATCAAATAAACGGGGAACGCCCTAGTGCCAAGTCAATACCTATATAGGTACAGAAGCTAACTCTACAACATGCTACAAGTCAATCTCGGGGTCCTTCTAGGTCAACTACCTACTATAAAAATATGTATATAAAAGTCTGGGTATACATTACAAGTCATGGAAAGGCGGTTCAGCGTTCTAAGTCAAACTAGCCGACCCTAATCAAATACGGTGCTATCAGGGACGAACAAAGCTAGACAGGCCAACCGGGTATAATCGAGGTGACTTAATCCCGTCATAATCCTAATAGTCATATAGGGCTTATCTAGTCATATAGGGCTTATCTAAGCCCAAAGATGTCAAAGTTTCGACAAGTCAACAAAAAGGGTAACGGGGCTCCCTACCGGGTCCCAAAAACCAGGTCTGGTTATACTTGTCTAAGTCTGGGCTAAGTCTGTCTAAGCCTAGACTAAGGTCCAACAATAACATTCCCAGACTAGCAACAACAACAACAATACTATCCGACCCCAAATAGGTCATCTGTGGGGTACCACGAGGATAACGGGCCTGGAATATATCCGAATAGCCCTATCCGGCCTAGAAGGCCTAAATCACAGCAAACCACCACCACCAAGTCTATAATACCAGCCCACAATACCAACAAAATAGCATACATATATCACACATAAGCCCAGTCTAAGTGTAAAGGAAGGTAAACCTAGCCTATCTGGACGCCGCTGCAAGCCTGCCAAAAGAACCAGCTATACAGGAGCCTTTCCCTTTCGAGAGGCCTCAGACTGCTGACAAGCTACCAAAACAATAAACTATATGTCAAATTATGACCATTGATACCCATATTGCCTTGGTTCGGAAAATGTCCAAAAATCCCACATGGGGCCCGCTTGCGGTATCGAAAAATTTAAACCGTCACAGCGTCCCAAATAACTCAATGACCAATAGTCACAACTAGCACCATTAAATCTAAGCTCAATATATGTCTCAAATAGCAACAACAATACCAACGTATAGGAAAACTACCATAAATACAATAAAACTTACCAAAATAACGATGATTACCCGTCCACAAACACTTCCCCACTAGAACCCGAGCTTGAATAACTTGATGTCAGTAGTTTATTTCTTCCTCACTTACTAAATAGGTAGAAGAAAAATAAATATAGGCACATATCTGAACATACAATGAGAATCACGTTTGATGCAATATTTACTGAAAGTGTAAGACAAGCTCAAAAGATTTTGAATGCTTTGAAAAATCATGTAGTGATATAAACAGTACCATAGTAGGCGGTGATGTTCATAGATGAGATATATCTATAGAGAGAGACAAATTAAGTAGTTTGTAATAGATCAATATTTAATTAAAGTAATAAATATGTTGAGTTCTATCATGAATAAATGCCACCACATGTTTATCATATGAGTTGTACACTCTACTTCACTTCCACGTTGAAGTGGAGTCACACCACCAGAATATTTCTTATCCCATTATATATTTATTCGGATATTGTATAGGTTCGTGGTAAAATAAATATAATATTTTGAATATACCATAATTAATAGAAAATTATTTCGAATAACATCTCTATAAAATATTAATATTATTTTAACATATCTAAATTCACTATCTCCGCTTAAATTATTAATATAATTAAAGTAATATAGATATATCCTAACTAAAGAATTTTATAAATATCATAAACATTTTTGAAAGGTAATTAACTATGTCATTTTACCAAATTTTAATTTAATTTAATATTTTCAATGTGCTCGGTCTAAATAACATTCTCAAACGAACTGCCTGGGAACCGAACTATCAGTCCCAGCAAGTCATAAATGACTTAGGGCAGTTATAGAAAAGCTCTAAACACCGAGAACGCACGAAAATGAGGAAAATGACCGGGAAGGTCATTACAATATCCACTACTAGAAGGACTTTCGTCCGCGAAAGTCAAGAAGAAGCACATACCTGAAGACGTGAACAAGTAGGGATACTGGGCTCGCATATCACGTTCAAGCTCCCAAGTAGCCTCCTCAACAGAACGGTGACACCACTTTACCTTAACCACTGGAATGTCCCGGGAGTGTAACCGTCTGACATCTTTGGCTAAAATAGACACAGGTTCCTCCACAAATGCTAACTTCTCGTCTAACTATACCGAGTCCCACTGAAGCACATGCGACTCACCCCTCAATACCTGATCTCGAATTCTACAGAGACCGCTATCCTTAAACTGATGACTTTAAATCAGTTCCATCAAAGTAGATCTCGCACCAACACAAGCGATAACCCTCCAAGGGTCAGAAATGTCCAAACGCACCATCGAGTTAGTTAAGGACTGAATGTCCAAAGTTAACGGCCTCTGAGAGACTAGAATGAATGCTAAGCTACCCATACTCACTGCCTTCCAATTCAAGGCATCCGCTACCACATTCGCCTTGCCCGGATGATAGAGAATAGAGATATCATAGTCTTTTAGCAACTCAATCCACCTGCGCTGCCTTGAATTAAGATCCTTCTAAGTCATAATATGCTGAAGACTATGGTGGTCTGTAAAGATCTCACAATGAACATCGTATAGATAATGCCTCCAAATCCGCAGTGCAAACACTACCGCTGCTAACTCCAAGTCATGAGTGGGGTAATTACGCTCGTACACTTTCAAATGCCTCTATGCGTAAGCAATGACATGACCCTGCTGCATCAGAACACATCCCAAATCGATACCAGACACATCACAATACACGGTGAAACCCTCGCCCTCAACTGGAAGAGTCAACACAGGGGCAGAAGTAAGTCGATCCTTGAGCTTCAGAAAGCTTGCCTCACAATCCTCAGACCACTGAAATGGAACCTCCTTCCTGGTCAGTCTGGTCATAAGAGATGCAATAGATGAGAAGCCCTCAACAAATCGCCTGTAGTATCCTGCCAACCCAACAAAGCTGCGAACCTCGGTAGGTGACGTGGACCTAGCCCAACCTCGAATAGCCTCAATCTTCGCTAGGTCTACCATGATACCGTGTCTGGACACAACATGGCCCAAGAAAGCTACAGACTCAAGCCAGAACTCACACTTTGAGAACTTGGCATACAGCCGATGATATCTCAAAGTGTGGAGCACAATCCTCAAATGTTGCTCATGCTCCTCGTTACTCCTCGAATAAACCAAGATGTCGTCAATAAACACAATCACAAAGGAGTCCAAGTATGGCCTGAATACACGATTCATCAAATCCATGAAAGCTGCTGGGGCATTAGTCAATCCAAAAGACATCACCAGGAACTCATAATGGCCGTACCGAGTCCTGAAGGCTATCCTTGGGATGTCCTCAGCCCTAACTCTCAACTGATGGTATCCAGATCTCAAATCTATTTTTGAGAATACTGCTGCACCCTGAAGTTGATCAAACAAATCATCGATACGAGGCATAGGATACTTATTCTTCACAGTTACCTTATTCAACTGCCTGTAATCAATACACATGCGCATAGATCCATCCTTCTTCTTTACAAACAGAACTGGAGCACCCCACGGAGACACACTAGGCCTGATAAAACCCTTCCCCAGAAGGTCCTGGAGCTGAGTACTCAACTCTCTCAATTCAGCAGGAGCCATACGATAAGGAGCTATAGAAATAGGTCGGGTGCCCGGCTCAAGGTCAATAATGAGCTCTATATCACGCTCAGGAGGAAGGCCAGGTAAGTCAGTCGGGAATACATCAGGAAACTCACGAACAACCGGGACGGAGTCAAGTGACGGACTCTCAATGCTAGCATCCCGAACATAAGCAAGGAATGAATCACATCCCCTCGACATCAATCTACGAGCACGAACATATGAAATAATCCCTGTCGGTGTGCGGCTAACAGAACCCTGCCACACCACCGGGGGTACACCAGGCATGGCTAAGGTAACGGTCTTGGTAAAGCAATCCAAGACTGCATGATGAAAAGACAACCAGTCCATGCCCAGAATCACATCAAAGTCTACCATGGCCAATACAATAAAATCAACCTGAGTCTCAAACTCCTGAATAGTCACCAGACATGATCTATATACCCGATCCACTACTAAGGAATCACCAACGGGGGTAGATACACGTAAGGGCACAGATAATAACTCAGAACACAAACCCAACTGTGGTGCATAATAAGTAGATACATAAGAAAATGTGGATCCGGGATCAAATAATGCAGAAGCTGGCTGATGGTATACAGAAATCATACCTGTAATCACTGCATCCGAAGCCTCAGCCTCCGGCCTAGTCGGCACGGCATACAACTGACGCTGGCTACCATTAGTCTGAGCACCGACCTGACCACCAGTCCGACCTCCCTGCGCTCTACCTCGAGAACCCTGGGGACCACCACGACGACCCTGTGCACCACCTCTGCCTGTTGGCGGTATAGATCTGATGGGCTGTGCCGTCTGAGCTGAAGGCTCAATCGCCATGCGCTGAGGACACTCACGCGCGAAATGACCGACAACCCCACAAGTGTAGCATGCTACTGGCTCCCTGTTCGGCCTAGAAGGTTCAGCTGATCCGGTATGGACACCTCTAGTCGATGAACTGGACTGACCACGTCCCTGAGGCTGTCTAACAGAACCACTATAGACGGGCTGACCCCTATCAGATATTTGCAAAGCTGATTGTACGGGCCTACTGGACTGACCCTGTCGCTGAAAAGACTGCTGAGGGTACCTACCCTGAAACTGGAAACCACGACCTCTGAACTGTGAACCACTATGGCTCCCACTGAAACTACCTTGAATACGAGATCTCTTATCGCTGCCCCCTTGAGCCTCGCGATCCATCTCCTCAATAGAGTATACATACTCGGTAATCTCTGTGAATGACTTTCCTGAAGTCACTAAACTCTGGGTAGCTCTGCGGAATGGCAATCTCAGTCCCCTGACAAAACATCTAACTCTCTCATACTCATCAGGCAGAATAGAGGTAGCGTGCCTAGCAAGATCATGAAACCTTGCCTCATACTTGGTGACAGATAACGAACCCTGAGTCAATTTGGAGAACTCATCCCTGAGCCGCTCCCGCATAGTATGAGGCATATACTTTCCTAAGAAAATCTCAGAGAACTGGGTCCAGGTAACCGACGGAGATCCTGCTGGCCTGGAATCAAGATATCCCTTCCACCATCTCCTCGCTGCAGTATCAAACTGATATGCCACGAAATCAACACCACGAGACTGTACCAATCCTAAATTCCTCAGTCTATCCTCGCAGCTGGACAAGAACTCATATGTATCCTCACCCGGAGTACCAGCAAATCTCGGTGGAGTCAACCTCAAGAAACGCCCCAACATTCTCTGCTCATCAACAGATATAACAGGTTGATCTGTAACCGGCTGTGGAGCTACCGGCGGTGGCGGAATCTCAACTCTGGGTGCTGCAGCTGCAGGCTGCGCCCCAACACCAACTCCCTGTACTGCTGGTTGGGCTCCCTCAGCTGACGGACCTCCAACTATCCCCAACAACTGAAGTAATGGACCTCGGAGCAAAGAAGCATCAATAAATCCAGGTAGAGCCTGGGCTGCTCCCTGGCCCACTGGCTGCTGTGGTGGCGGAGCATCTGG
Organism: Capsicum rhomboideum; assembly: GCA_031232105.1. Taxonomy (NCBI): domain Eukaryota; kingdom Viridiplantae; phylum Streptophyta; class Magnoliopsida; order Solanales; family Solanaceae; genus Capsicum; species Capsicum rhomboideum. Next base: position 53,963,266 of record CP124717.1, read on the forward strand.
AGCTATAACAGGATCAGGTGGCTGATCCCTAGCATGATCTCTGCCTGGGGATGCTGCTCTACCCTGCCCCCGACCTCTGGGTCGACCTCAGCCCCTAACTGGAGCCCTTGCTGCAGGCTCGGGGTCCTGACCCTCGGCTCTCGTACCATGCGTCCTTGCCATCTGCGTAAAGAGTGAACCAAATGAAGATCAGAAACCAACATAGACTTAACGTACGGACATGAGTCAAGAAAATGAGAGACTCCCCTAAGAATGCTCCGTAGCCTCCCGAGGATAGGATACAGGCGTCCCCGCACCGATCCACAGGACTCTACTAAACATTGGCTCATGTACCGACATTACCTATAAAACCTAGGGTCTGATACCAAGCTGTCACGACCCAATATTTGAGTCATGATGGCGCCTACCGTAACCCACCAATAGGCAAGCCAAACCCTAGCCCGGAGCGACAAACAACGGGCTAACGGGCGGAATCTCATAAAACAGAGAAGAAGTGGAAGTAACCATATTTATAAACATGCTATAATGCTAAAGACAGAGTCAGAATATGTATATATGCCAAGACTAAGAAGGAAGAGGACAATATATAAAGCCAAGAACCCTTCCCAAGACCTGGTGATGTCAGTACATGAGCCACTACTAACATACCCAAAATACAAGACAAAAACCAAACATGAATAATGAGTACAATAGTCTTGAGAGCAAAAGACTATATAGTAGAAGATGGAGTAGGATCCGCCTCGAACGTCAGTAAGCTCACCCTGCTCCGAAATCAGTGCTGAGAAAAGAGTCACGTCAAAACCGTCGACTGGTGCCTGGATCTGCATCGGGGAAAAAGATGCAGAAGTGCAGTATGAGTACCGAGACAACGGGTACTCAGTAGGCATCGTCGGCCGACTGAGCTCAAAGTAATATAAGCAAGCTAAAATGCGAGGGTATATGCTAAGTCCGAGGTATAAGTAATAAATACATAAGTAACTGCCGAGACGTGTAGATATGCTTAGGAAATAAATAAATGTGATACCGAATAATGAGTAAATAAATACGTATGTAAACACACAAGTCAAACATAACCTATCTGGGCCCCCATAAACCCGATAGGCACACGGAAGAAAGCAATAACCCAGCCTGGCCCCCATAAACCGTCGGGACACACAAGAAAAGTAAATGCATAGTCACCAGTGTCTCGAAGTTGTATCAGTATCCAGTAACCACAATAACCAACAAGAGTGCACCGGGCTTGAACCGGCACCAATGGGTAATAACAAGAGGCCAGACGCCGGATTCGAACCGGAAGTAGTGGGTAATAACAAGAGGCCACATATATATCATATCTACCGGACTCTAACCGGAACTCATAGAACAACAGTATCATGATCACGGTACCCAGTACCAAAACTCTCCAATCATATCATAATCAGATGCCGGACTCGAACCGAAACTCATAATAATCAGTGGCCGGACTCAAACCGGAACTCATAGTGTATCACAATCCGGGTTCGAACTCAAACCGAAACACCCAATAGTCAATAACCAAAATAATCATACCTGAATCAGTAGTCGGACTCGAACTGAAACTCATCATAGCCAGTAACCAGAACAGAATCAAAGGTCATATCATATCAAATAAACGGGGAACGCCCTAGTGCCAAGTCAATACCTATATAGGTACAGAAGCTAACTCTACAACATGCTACAAGTCAATCTCGGGGTCCTTCTAGGTCAACTACCTACTATAAAAATATGTATATAAAAGTCTGGGTATACATTACAAGTCATGGAAAGGCGGTTCAGCGTTCTAAGTCAAACCAGCCGACCCTAATCAAATACGGTGCTATCAGGGACGAACAAAGCTAGACAGGCCAACCGGGTATAATCGAGGTGACTTAATCCCGTCATAATCCTAATAGTCATATAGGGCTTATCTAGTCATATAGGGCTTATCTAAGCCCAAAGATGTCAAAGTTTCGACAAGTCAACAAAAAGGGTAACGGGGCTCCCTACCGGGTCCCAAAAACCAGGTCTGGTTATACTTGTCTAAGTCTGGGCTAAGTCTGTCTAAGCCTAGACTAAGGTCCAACAATAACATTCCCAGACTAGCAACAACAACAACAATACTATCCGACCCCAAATAGGTCATCTGTGGGGTACCACGAGGATAACGGGCCTGGAATATATCCGAATAGCCCTATCCGGCCTAGAAGGCCTAAATCACAGCAAACCACCACCACCAAGTCTATAATACCAGCCCACAATACCAACAAAATAGCATACATATATCACACATAAGCCCAGTCTAAGTGTAAAGGAAGGTAAACCTAGCCTATCTGGACGCCGCTGCAAGCCTGCCAAAAGAACCAGCTATACAGGAGCCTTTCCCTTTCGAGAGGCCTCAGACTGCTGACAAGCTACCAAAACAATAAACTATATGTCAAATTATGACCATTGATACCCATATTGCCTTGGTTCGGAAAATGTCCAAAAATCCCACATGGGGCCCGCTTGCGGTATCGAAAAATTTAAACCGTCACAGCGTCCCAAATAACTCAATGACCAATAGTCACAACTAGCACCATTAAATCTAAGCTCAATATATGTCTCAAATAGCAACAACAATACCAACGTATAGGAAAACTACCATAAATACAATAAAACTTACCAAAATAACGATGATTACCCGTCCACAAACACTTCCCCACTAGAACCCGAGCTTGAATAACTTGATGTCAGTAGTTTATTTCTTCCTCACTTACTAAATAGGTAGAAGAAAAATAAATATAGGCACATATCTGAACATACAATGAGAATCACGTTTGATGCAATATTTACTAAAAGTGTAAGACAAGCTCAAAAGATTTTGAATGCTTTGAAAAATCATGTAGTGATATAAACAGTACCATAGTAGGCGGTGATGTTCATAGATGAGATATATCTATAGAGAGAGACAAATTAAGTAGTTTGTAATAGATCAATATTTAATTAAAGTAATAAATATGTTGAGTTCTATCATGAATAAATGCCACCACATGTTTATCATATGAGTTGTACACTCTACTTCACTTCCACGTTGAAGTGGAGTCACACCACCAGAATATTTCTTATCCCATTATATATTTATTCGGATATTGTATAGGTTCGTGGTAAAATAAATATAATATTTTGAATATACCATAATTAATAGAAAATTATTTCGAATAACATCTCTATAAAATATTAATATTATTTTAACATATCTAAATTCACTATCTCCGCTTAAATTATTAATATAATTAAAGTAATATAGATATATCCTAACTAAAGAATTTTATAAATATCATAAACATTTTCGAAAGGTAATTAACTATGTCATTTTACCAAATTTTAATTTAATTTAATATTTTCAACGTGCTCGGTCTAAATAACATTCTCAAACGAACTGCCTGGGAACCGAACTATCAGTCCCAGCAAGTCATAAATGACTTAGGGCAGTTATAGAAAAACTCTAAACACCGAGAACGCACGAAAATGAGAAAAATGACCGGGAAGGTCATTACATAGAGCGAGGGCCGAAAGTGGTCCGATATAGCAAATGTTGAGAAGCTCCATTAATGGGAGCAATTAAAGGAAATGAGGAAAGGAATCAGAGATGCAGAGAGAAAATAATCTGAGAGAACGAAGAACAAAATGATTCATTCATACTAAGAAAGTTACTACTCCCTCTGTTTCAAAAAGAATGACCTATTTTGACTTGGCACGGAGTTTAAGAAAATAAAGAAGACTTTTGAATCTTGTGGTCTTTAATTAAAGTTATGTCAAATGTACCAAAATGCCCTTTAATCTTGTGGTCATAAACACGCCACGTGGAAAGTTGGAATTAAATTGTTGCCAAAAAAGGAAAGGATCATTCTTTTTTAAACAGACTAAAAAGAAAAGTAGGTCAGCCTTTTTAAAACGGAGAGAGTACAAGATAGGCTATATAAAGATATTTTCTAAGATATGATTGACAACTGTCAATCACTAACTACCATGGAATTCCGTGCTAACCACCTTCTTATCTGTACAAATATCTAACTAACTAACTACCCTAACAACTAGCATAATTATCCTATTTAGAGGGTATTTGGATTAACTTATTTTTAAGTGTTTTTGGCTTTTTAGCACTTTTTTATTTTTGGAGGTGTTTGACAAAGACAAAAAAGTGCTTTTAAGCACTTTATTTTCGGCTTAAAAAGTACAAAAAAAAGCCAAAGGTAGGTCGCTACCTGCTTCTGACTTTTGGCTTTTAACTTTTAAGCCACTTAAAAAAAGCCCATCCAAACACCCCATTAATTATCCTCAACACTCCCTCTCAAACTGAGGATTGAAAAATACATTTTGTCCCAGTTTGTCAATCAATGCATCATTTTGAGGTTTGCACAACCTTTTGGTAAGAAGATCAGCTTGTTGTTCTCTAGTCCCTATGTGTTGTGTTTGAATGAGACCATCCATGACTTTTTCCCTCACAAAGTGACAGTCTATGTCAAAGTGTTTTGTTCTCTCATGAAAGATAGGATCAGTGGTTATTTGTATAACTGCTTTACTGCCATAGAACAACTTTACTGGCATATTCACTTCTACACCTAGCTCCTTGTCACAACTCAATTTCTCAGGTCATGATGGTACCTACCATAACTCACTAGTAGGTAAGCCAACCTGTAGTCCAGAACAGCTAGTAACAGACTAATAAGAAAAGCGGAAGTAAAACTAAATAAGAATGAGAAAGAAGGGAAGAAGAAAGTAAATATCCCCCCAAAACTTGGTGAGGTTAGTACAAGAGCCTCTATCGAAGAAGAGTACAAGGTAAACACAATATATATATATATATATATATAGATAGATAGATAGAGAGAGAGAGAGAACTATCTCTGAAATACAAAATAAAGATTAGTTCTAGTAAAATAGGGAGAGCAGGAACTCTCTGGATGCCAGGAGCTCACCCCAAAACTCCGATCCATGGAAGCTCCGCACGATACACACGTCAGGGGTATGAACTCGTACTATAATCTGCAGGGTGCAGAAGTGTAGTATGAGTACCAAACACAAGGTACTCAGTAAGCATCGGCCGACTGAGCTCTAAAGATAATGCAGGTATAAACAACATGTAAGGCAGGAATATAAACTACAGATAGCTATTTAAGAAACGAAACATGATAATGCAAATGAAGAAATAAGAGTAAACTATCATGTTCTACCAGTAATCAGGGATGAAAACATGATACAATCAGTAGCTAAACGATATACAATAGATAATAGTAATAGGAAGAAAGGAAGTGATATACAAAGAATAGCTAGAGAAGAATGGATATACAACTACGCTACACAGATAACAAAACACGAAGGTACTACCCTAAGGGAGCTAGTTTAATATCATAAGGATCATAAACAATAAGATAGCTAACTCTAACATAATCAGGGTCTCTAACTGAAATGTGAATAATCATAAGATAATATAATAGTAATAAATCTTACTATCATAAGGAGTAAAGGAACTTGGAAGCGTACCTACAACCTCGGGTACCAATTCATAAAAGGAACTCGGAAGCGTACCTACAACCTCGGGTACCAATTCATAACCAACTTGCCACGAACCATACAATCATAACCAAACAATAATGTAATCAGCTAGCTTGGACAAATAATAACCTAACTGGGCCCCCATAAGCTCGGACGACACAAGCAAATACTCAGTAAACATCCACCATAACTTGTACTTATATAGACCCCCATAAGACTAATAGATACAAGCGCCAAATAATTATACTGATGATAGGCAATGTACATGAATGAATGAATGCAACGTAAACCAATACTACCATACTGACTGAGTGCCAAATGGTACCAAGTATATACACCTCCTTCGACTCGCCAACTCGCAAGGCAGGACCCATGGATATCACCTTTTTCGGTGCATGGTCCCCAGACAGAGGAATTCATAAGGGACTTGGGATATCTGTATATACTCGTTGATCTCGAACCAGGATTTCCAATAACCATCATAGAAAATCTACTCTATTACTGGAGATAAATAAAAGTATAATAAGTGTTCGGACTTGAACTGAGGCTAAATAAGTGGAAATCCATAAAATACCGATGCCCGAGATCAAATACGGGACTAAAATTGTAGGATAATTTAGAAAGGGTCGGGATCTCCCTCGATCAACATGAATAAGTAGTGATAAAAGAGTGGATCAAGACTGAACTAGAAACCGCCTCGATCTAAGATTTCAAGCAGTAAGTTTAGTTTAAAGAACCATAACCCAACAATGAAGGTGGTACGACTTCCATTTAAAGATCTAATTTTAAGGTGAAAAAATGGGAATAAATTCCTTTTTAGAAAACAACAGTAAAATCAAGGTTTTAGTTGGAATCGTACCACTAAATGAGCGTAAGTACGTCTAAATATATGCATGTCATCACCAGTATCCAAACAATACAACAGTATCCAAACAATACAACATAAGCATCTAAGCATCTACAAACTAAACCACATCCTTTCAAGGAATAGAGTACTAACCTGGTGTCTAACTGGTCTTGTCGCAATGGCCTCGAGCTCAACAGTGTAAAATATACCAGGATAACAACATTATAACTCAGAAAGACTAAGGTAAATACGACCATCAAACTACTGGAAAGATCTAATCGAGGGATCATAATACGATTAATACAAAGGGATACTTCATGTCAACCTAGGGTCAAACAAGTCTATAATTAGTCATACTAAAGTTCCATAACTATAACAGATATTCTAGGTTAAGGCTCAACTTACATTTCTAATCTAAATCCCATAAACATGCCAATTCAGGATATACTAGCTATAAACCTATCATATAAGCCCTACCTACCATGCAATATATATAATATATAATCTCATAGGAAAGAGTAGACCGTAGCCTACTTCGTAGCCAAACTGCAGTGTCAAATCGTCCACAAACTCGTCTCCACTCTATGATCTCTGAATGACGTCGCTCTATCAAAATCATAATCTACACGATAATACGAGTAAAACAAGACCCATATTACAATATAAAAGTTCGGTACAAAAATTGGATCAAGAATCTGCTAATGAAATTCTAAAATTGAATCCATCACGGGTCCCTCGAAGGACAAGGAGTGCATGCTCGAAATTTGAGCACAAATAGAGTCTTGATTGGGGCTCAAATCAGCCCTAAGAGCTAGAGAAATAAGAGAGAGAATCAAGAATTTAATGGAGAATTAGACCGAAAACTTATGAAGAAACTAATGGGGAATACTCACCTCAACGTCCTTTACTCCTCCCCAGTTCTAATTTATGATTTCCCATGAGTTCTTGAGCTCTTACGAGAGGAAATAGAGGTTTTAAGCTTAGAACAATGGCTGGAATTTTGAGGAAATAAAATATATAAAACTGCCAGCGATGGTCGCTAAAGCGGTCAAATGACCGCTAAAGAGACGAGGTGGGGGTTAAAGTGACCATGCTTTGGCTGGCCAGCCACCACTAAAAAGGTCATTTAGCCGCTAAAGCGGCTACTGCAAAAGCAGTCATGAGCTGCTAAAGCGGCTACCACTAAAGCAATCATTTGGCCGCTAAAGCGCCTGCACCAGCAACTTAAGCACCAACAAATTTTCTAAACCCCAACGGACTCCAATCAGGTGCTTAAGATTCATTCAGAATCCCGTACATGCAAGCAAACTATACTACCCTACCGCATTTGACATTCCAAAATCAACGAAACCATTAAAATTTTCATCAGAGGTCCTTTTGATAAGAAGTGGGCCTACACCCATTATTTTATTTTTCATCAAATTCCACCCAATAGCCCAAAATGAGCTCGGAAGCCTCGAAACCCATATCAAGGGTCCCCGTAGCCTAAAATCCACGTTTCGGAGCTAACGACATTGTCAAAATTCTCATCCGAGATCGTCTTCTAAAATTTTTGGTCCAACACTAATTTCTCAACTTTAAAAGCTCCAAAATAAGAAAATGGGCTTAAAACCCAAACGAACTGCCCAAAAATCGAACCAACAATCTTGGTAAGTCATAAATGACTTGTACTCGCAATGAGAAGGCACAAAACACCAAAAATAAGCAAAAATGGAGAAAATAGCCTGGAGTGTCATTACACTCCTTGAATAACCCTTTCAGCCAAACTATCTCAGTTATATTTGTTGCCATACTTCTAAATTCTACTTCAGCAAAACTTCTAGACACAATCCCTTGTTTTTTGATTTCCAGGACACAATTGCATCACTAAATTTCACCAAGTACCCTTTCACAGACCTCATGGACTCAACACATACTCCTTAATCAGAGTCACAGTATGCACTTAGTTCTGGATTCTTTCTACTTGGCATGAACAGTCCAAGACCTGTTGTTTCCTTAACATATTTCACTACCCTCAATATTGCTTCCATATGAGACTATTTTGGAGAATGTATAAACTAACTAAGTAGAACTACAAAGGCTATGTCTGGCCTAGTCATAGTCAAATATAATGATCTTCCCACCAGTCTTTGATATCGACCATGATCATCCAGTAATCTATCTTCTGTACTATTAGTTGTCTTTGTCTATTCATCAAATAAAGTAGATTTCAACTTGTAATTAAAATCTAAAGGAGTGCAGGTTTGTTTCTCGCTAATCCTATTTATGATACAAGTCCAAGATCATACTTCATCTGATTCATTAGAATTCCCTCAGTTGTTCTGAAAAATTCAATGCCCGAAAAATACTTTAACTCTCCAAGATCTTTCATTTTAAACTTGTGTTGCAGATCTTTCCTTACTTATTGTATAAAAAATAAGCTACTACCAGTAACTAAAATATCATCAACATCAACATTTATAAGAATGACAATAATCTCTTTATCTATCCTATTTGTGAACAATGACTAGTCATAGTGAGATTGTAGAAACCCCATATCAACTAGTGCTTAAATAAGTTTTAGGTTCCACTGTCTTGGTGCTTGCTTTAAGCCATATAAGGACTTGTGAAGTTTGCAAACCATATGCTTCTCCCCCTGGTTTACAAACCCCTCAGGAACCTACATGTAGACATCTTCAAATAGATCACCTTGAAGAAATACATTATACACATCCATCTGGAAAATAAACCAACCAAAAGAGGTAGATAATGCTACTACAGACCTCACAGTGACCATCTTGGCCACAAGTGAGAAGGTCACGGTGTGGTCCTTGCCTTCCTACTAACTGTAACCTTTGGCAACCAATCTAGCCTTATACCTTTCAACCTCCCATGATGCTTTGTACTTCACCTTAAAGACCCATTTACAACCAATAAGTGTCTTATCACAAGGTAAAAGGACAATGGACCAAGTGCAACTTCAAGAGTTGTAATTTCAGACTTTATAGCCTTTACCCAGAGAGGATCTAAACAAGTTTTTCTGTATGATTGAGGCTCCATAATAGCTGAGTATGTAGCTAGAGATGCTTTATAAGATGGAGATAATCTGGAGTAGGATACATATTGAGACACATGATACAAATATGTAGTCTTAGAACTTGGAATAACATAATCATCTAACCACACAGGTTGCTTGGTAGTCCTGGTTGATCTTCTAGGAGGTAGAACAGGTGGAAGAGATGATATAGCTGGTGTAACACCATTGGAGGAATCAACAGGACCAAAAGAAGGAGCTTCAACAGTAGAAGAAGTAGGATATGAAGTGGATGGAGCATGATCATCAGAGAAATTCAGCACAGGAAAAAAAGACAAGGAGATGATTTCAAGTCCCTGAAAAGGAAAACATTCTCTTGAAAAATAGTATCCCTGCTTACAAAAAATGATTTAGAGCTCAAGTCATATAAGACATAGCCCTTCTTAGAGGAAGAGTATCCTAGATGCACAGAAGGAAAAGCTCTAGGAGAAAATTTGTCTAGCCTTTTAACATCAGTAACATAACAAAGAGAGCCAAACACCCTGAAATATTAAAGAGCTGGAGGTTTTCCATAGAGGTTTTCAAAAGGAGACATGCCTCCAAGTAGTACACCTGGAAGTCTATTTAGAGTATATACTGCAGTAGAAACACAGAAGCCCCAAAACCTTAAAGGTACACTTGATTGAATCCTCTGAGCTCTGTCCATGTCTAGAATATATCTATGCCTTCTTTCAACAACACTATTTTGCTGAGGAGAGTATACACAGGAACTCCGATATAAGATGCCTTGCTCCTTCAATAGACTACTCATTTGAGAGTTACAAAATTCAGTACCATTATCTGTCCTAAGTTATTTAACCCCTAGACCAAATTGATTCTTAACCATGCAGAGAAAGTCTCTTAAAATAGTAATACAATCAGACTTGGTATGCAGTAAGAAGATCCAAGAATATTTGGACATATCATCCAATAAGGTGAGAAAATATCTCTTACCATTATGAGTTGGAACTCTATAAGGACCCCACACATTAGCATGCACAATATCATAGGTAGAAATAGAAGAACAAGTACTAGTAGGAAAAGGCAATCTGTCCTATTGAATAATTAGACAGACAGAACAATTGTGTTCCTTCAAACACATATTTAGACCTGCTATTCTACTAAGAATCTTAAGAGGGTCATGCACTAACCTCTTATTCCAAAAACATGTAGAAGGACATGTATTATTAGAAGTAGAAGTAAAACTAACAACATCAGAAGTGCAGAAATACTAGAATTGGAAACACCAAGATCTGCAGGATTACACTTCTTCTCAGGGTGTAAATTATCTCTGAGTTTGTTGTTTAATAGATTTTCTCTGAGCTATGTTCTCAACAAATATAGTCCTTGATCTTCTCTACTAATCCCCAGGACCCTCCCATTAAAAAGATCATAAAAGATGTAGAAGTCAGGAAAACACAGTATAATACGACTTAGTTCCTTTGTTAGTTGAGAAACAGAAAGGGGATTGTACTTGAACTCTTGTATGAACAAAACATTCTGCACTACTTTTTCCTTAAGAACTAGTAAATCACTAACATGACTAATAGGAACCTGTTCACCTGTTGGTAAATTAACTCTGACATCTGTTCTATCACCAAGATTACATGCTTATTTAGTAGACTTAAGCTATGCACCATATAGTTGGAGGCCCTAGTATCAATAATTCAGTTATCACTCACCACATCAGATAGAAAAGTAGTAACAACACATAAAGTACTAGCAATAACATAGTTACAAAAGTATCCACCTCTTTCCCTTTGCTCAGCATTTGAAGGATCTGATTGTACTGCTCAGAGGTTAAAAAAGATACTCCTTGTGTACCCACTATGGGAAAGTTAGATGGAGTGAAATAAGCTCTAGCATGAGGACTTAATGAAGAGTCATAAAATCTAGCATCACTAGAATGAGATCCTCCAGCAACAGCACTGTTAGCATGAGAACTGGATGCACCTCCTTTCTTCTTAGGATAACTATGTAGTTTGTAACAAGTATCTTTAGTATGACTGAGGCTTCCCATAGCTATGAATAGCTCTCCCATCACCAGAGTTCCTCTTTTTGTAACCACCGTGACTTCAATTCTGAGAAAAATATCCACTACCACCAACAGTGTAATAACTATTTCCACCACTTCTGGTAGAACAACCACTACTACCTCCAAAGTGATAATGTGTGGACTTAGAGTTACTACTACCAGGATGGAAATTAGTAGGCATCCTATTACTCATTAGAGCAGTTTCTGAGTGAGCTTCAATTCCTGAGGAACTACTGCTTGCCTTATTCAACCGTTGACTCTCAACATTGATAATCATAGCATAGGCTTGGTTCACATTAGGGACAGCAATAGTCATGAGGAGCTGACTTTTGGCATGAGCATAGGATTTATTCAATCCTATAAGAAATTGCCTCAGTTTTTGGAATTGAAAATGTTCAGCATACTGTTTAGGTTTAGACTCAGGACAAGCACATGAGGGAGGAGGCATTAACATTTCAAACTCATTCCAGAGCTCGCCCAATCTCGAGAAATAAGCAAAAATAGATGACGTCCTTGTACTAATGTAACTATCTCCTTATGCAAGTAAAAAGCCCAAGAAGAATTGACTGTATCAAACCTTTCAAGAAGGTCTTCCTAGACAGTATGAGCATCAGAATCATAAATGATTGTACTAGCTAGATCTTTGCACACAGTATTCATAATCCATCCTAGAACAATAGCATTGCCTTTCTCCCAAAGAGCATGCATAGATGATGGAAGCATGTCCTTCCTACAAGTTCCTAACAAAAATCATAACTTGTTTTTGCCAAGTAATACAAGTCTAAGAGATTTACTCCATAAGGAGTAGTTTTCAAATCTTAGAAGCTGAATTGAAATGAGTATCAAACCTTGAGTGTCCGACGGATGAATGTAGAGTGGATGATTGTGATCAAATTGTGCAGTTGGCGAAGCAGTAGAGCTTGCATTTTTTTCAGGCGAAATACCAGTAGTGCCGGAGTTTTCTCTTTTAGTGGCCATGATGAACTTCAGTTGAACAAAAAAAAAAAAGCAAAAAAACAAACTTCAAATCGCGAATTTGAGAATTCTTCAAACCCTAGCATATGAATAAGTTTCCAAGATCAGTGATTTCTACAAGCCGAACTTCACAGAACACACAAACGCAGTTGAATTCCCTGCTTTGATACCATGTTGAGAAGTTCCATTAATGGGAGCAATGAAGGGAAATGGGGAAAGGAATCAGATATGCAGAGTGAAAATAATCTGAAAGAATGAAGAACAAAATGATTCATTCATACTGAGAAAGCTACTACAATATAGACTATATAAAGATATTTTCTAAGTTATGATCGACAACTGTAAATCACTAACTACCATGGAATTCCCTTCTAACTACCTTTTTATCTGTACAAATATCTAAGTAACTAACTACCCTAACAAATAGTATAATTAACTGATTTAATTATCTTCAACAACAAATATGAAGGACACGATTTTATTTCGATAATTCATGTTTAAACACAATAGTTTTCAACTTCAAATACTTTTTTCAACTCAAATATCGTTCCTAAGCCTATCGTAGTCATCCCTCCTCCAAAACTGCTATAGCTTTTCATGCGTCTTAAAAAGTACTTGTACCGCATAAACTAAAATGGTAGTAGTGAGGAGATGAACTCTTGTTAAACAATACTATAAGTAAGGGAGCTGATGTTGCTAAAACTAAGTCCGGTGAAAATATATAGTAATTTTTACTATATAATGCGAAGTAAAGACTAGACATGAGTAAGTTTTTAACTTTTTTTTAATCAAATTGCCAACTGCCTATTATTATATATTGCACATTTATCTATACATATAGTTGCTTAATTATTTATAAAATTGATTGCAACATTTAAAAGTATTTTTAGCACTTGACGTTTATTAATATAACTAGTCAAGTCTACGTGCTTTGCACGTGTGTATCGCGTTAATTAATAATAAATATATATTAAAAAACAAATTATTATGTACACTATATTATTAAGTATAAAACTTTAAAATTTATAATTTCTTTAAGCATTTTCTTTTCATAAAAATAAATTTACGTACCTTAAGATATACTTTTGTTAATGTAATAACCTTATTTTTTTAAATGAAGAGTTAATTGGTACTTTTAACCAAAATAATAATAATAATGAGGATTAATGAGTGGGCCAAGCCCATCTTTTTCTCAGATATTGGTAACGTTTCTTTGTCATAAAAGGGGATAGAATTAGGGTAATTGTTTCAGTAGCTCTTTGTCCTTTTTTTTTTTCTAACGAGAAGAAGCGACACAAAAGAGGAGTTTTGGGGGGAGTTCACGAACTGCTTTAGAAAACAATTGCAGTGGATTTCGTAATCAGGTATTTAAAGTTTTCTTGTCGCTGTGAGGTTCTAGTTAGCATATGGGTTATATGTTTGTTGTTGTGGTACTCTTATCTAATAAGTATGGATAATCATGGCTCAACAATGAACTCATGATGTAGTAATAATTGGTACTTACTATGAGAAGATAATGACAATTGTTGGCTATAGAAAAATTCATTCTCAGTTGGAGTGTTTATAGAGAACCTTTATCTGTAGTAATGAAAATCTTGTTATAAAAAAATTATTCCCTTCCAGGGGTGTCTTTGTTTGAGTGGAGTGGAGTAGTAAGTTTAGGTCTTGGAATATATGTAACACCCTGTACCTTCCCAACCCTACTTGACGACATTGAATAATGTTTTCTTAGGTGTCGAGAGTCATAAGTATGTATTTGATAATGTTATCGAAGAGATAATTGATATTGGGCCTCATACGTGTGATTAGACCTTCATAGAAGGTGTTTTGTTACTTCGTGGAGCATTTGTGGGGTTAAAAATGAGGCTTGGAGGGCCTCCAAACAAAGGATATTAAAGGTAAGAAGTAAGTTAAAGAATAGAACTTGAAGTATCTAACCGAATCCGTAAAGAAAAGTCGAAGAAGCAAAAAATTAAAAAAAATGAAGGAGGGCGTGCCAGGCAGCTCTGGGCTGAAATTTTCAGCCCACAGGCAGTACTGGGGCGCGCCAAGCGGCGTGCCGGGGTGGTTTTCGCCAAAATTTTTCTTCGACTATTATGATGCGTATAAGACCTATAAGTCATGGTATCATTACCCATCATAGTAGGACTATTCTTAAGCACATTTAGCATTCGAATTGGGGTTAATTCTTCATCACAAGTATTTTAACAAATTATGTTCAAAGAAGCCATGAGCGACTAGAATTTCTATTTTTGCGATTGAGGCTACGATTGGGAATCTCGTAAGTAAATATTGTCGTGACGATTATGGAATTAATTAAACATGAGATATATGATGGATTATACATTGATTTTTGTGGGCTAAGATAATATGTGTTAATGGGCCAATTTGAGGCCCAAAAAATGAGGCAAAATACTTGGCCCAAAGGGTCAAATGACCCATTCTCCCTTTGACCATCAATTATTGATCAAGCATGACTAAGGATAAGATTAAAAAGGGCTATATAAAGGCCACCAAATCAGATTTTATTCATTCAAAAGGCACATGCCTTTCTAAACATGTCCAAGAGATATTTCTCTCAAACTCTCAAACCCTAAGTTCTCTTCTTGGACAAGATCATCAATTGGAAAGTCTTGGTAAGTGTATATTCTTATGGATTAATATATTATATGCATGAGAGAGTATGTAAATCATTTTGATTATGCTTGTAAGTGTTGAACATGGTACTTTATGTTTTTGTAAAAGATTTGTTATCCATGGGATCTAAGCTTGAAATATGACTTGTGATTTTGATGAAAGAGCATGGTATGGATGAAATATGAACATGTATGGTGTGATTATGTTATTAAACTTTTTATTTTCATATAAGAGTAAATTATGGAATTTTGGCCGATATGTGCTATGAGGTGTATTAAGGTGACTTGATGGATTATTTGTGATGTGGTGTGGATGAAAAAGTGTAAAGGAGAAGTTTTGTGGTGAAATGTTATTGATTATCATGTATTGTTCAATGTATGGAATATTGGGGGATTATTGGTATGATAATTTCATCAATGGTTTTGTCAAGAGGGAAATGGCATGTTTAAAGGCAAACATGAAAATCGTTATCGTTATATGCATTTGTAAGGTAGTTGGTGGTTAATGTAAACTCCGTTATGTATATGTGTTGTAGAGTGACACATAAAGAAGGAGCGGGACTATTGTATGCACATCTAAGATTGTATGTTCATATTGAGAATCCAAGATATGTAAGGTTACTCTGTCCGTAATCTTTCTGCAGCACATAGTATTCACATTGATATTACACTTGTCCTATTCCAAAATGTGCCAAGGTATCCTATATCCGGTTATCAATTGTCATTATCATATATTCCCTACTCATTGATCAATAGTGAATCATATGGCTCATATTCATTGACTAATGTTCCAAAGGCCCAAATAATGTTATGTTTCCAATAGTGTTATGCTTCCAATAATATTATGACAAGTGAATGTACCAATCTATCACAAGTAAAGGTATCAATATCAAAAGTAAAGAATAAAGTAATACATATATGTGTTTCCAAAAATGACATGATCATTGAACAGACTATTTCAGAGATTAAAGAAGTAATGTTGTAAAGAGAAGTGATGTGTTCTTGGGTGGTATCCCAGGGGTTAAATACCTAGCATGGGTCGATCCCGATATATCGGGTGGTATCCCAGGGGTGAAAGGAACACCTAGCATGGGTCAATCCCGCTACTACGAGTGGTATCCCAGGGGCAAAAGAAAAGCCTAGCATGGGTCGATCCCGAAAACTGTTGATTACCCACTGATCAGCTTGGGGCTCGGGCATTATATGAATGGAAGGTTGAGTAATGAATGAAGGAGTGAGTGACAAATGAAGGAAAGAACGTAAAGGCAAAGAAAGTAATAAACATAATGAACATGGTTTCTCACATTTAAAAAAATGGTTTATCCATATTGACTATTCTCTTATGTTCGATTCCATTGAAGTTCTTATGTATTGATTCAGTTTATTATAGCCTTGCATACCAGTACATTCTTCGTACTAACCCCCTTGGGGAAATTTACCTTACTTGTTGCAGGCACAGATACTAGTAGACCTCCATTGTAGGTTGCGAATTATTTGCGGATTGTTGGTGAGCTCCAGTTGAATTCAGGGCTTTCCGAGTCATCATAGATATTTGCTTTGGTATTGCATATGTATATAGAGCGGGGTGTTGTCCCGACTCTAGGTCGGTTATGGTTATGTATCTGTAGAGGCTTTGTAGACTTATGTGGGAGAATGATTGTAAGAGGTAAATGTTCATATTGACATGATGGCCCTAACGGCCAAGTTTCATATATTATACAAGTTTTTCCATGACTTTCGCATAGTGGCATGATATAATATGAGACATGCATATGAATGTACATGAGAAAAGATTGGTTCTCTCGAGCCTCAACGGCTTCAGGTGCCAGTCCGTCCTTAATGGGATTCGGGGCGTGACAATATATTATTTGAGTGCTACGGATAATAAGAACCTAAGTACTAGATTGCATCAGAACCTATTCGAAATTTTGGACCTACTCTTTTAGCTACTGTTGGGGGATTGTTCCTTTAGATATGAAGATGCTCTACTTTACTTGATTTTCTGGGAATGTAGAATTAATGTATATAAATTATGACCGAATAATTAGGTTGGGGAATGATAATTTCCCCCCTTTGTATTCATGGCTTAAGGTGTGAGATATTAAGATTTAGCTTTAAATTTAAAAGTTAGGAATGTTTAGACTTGACCTCGACTAGCATAATTGATATCGTTAATTACTATTTTTGTATAGATTGAAGTCATTGGAGGCTGTTTGGTTGGTGTTCTACGTGTTGTAATGTTGAAGAACTTATCATTAGCAAGGTAAGTGAGACTTTAAGCTTTGGTGCTTGCTTTTCAAACCGGCTTTATAAAAATGTATTTTTCTGCTTAGTCCATGTGTTGGGACAAGCGTGTGCTTGGTAGAATCGGTGGTCTTTGACTAGCTGCGGATATGTATTTTGTGAAGTATACTGAGACTTATTTAATGGTAATATGTGAGGTGACATTGGGGCGTTGAATATATTTTCTTCGCTGCCGTGATATGGTTACTAGGGGCATACATAGTTGCCATAACATGTTAGGGGCATTGTGTATGCTGCCGTAATATGTTAGGGGCCTTGTACATACTGTCGTAGTACACTTTGGGGGCATTGTGTATGCTGCCGTGGGCTTGTCGGGGTGCTAGGCTGATCACCTTCACTGTCGTTTATGACAAGTCAAGAGAGTTGATTGAGTGAAGATACATAGTGACTTTTGAAACATTTATTTGTACCTTATTGTGCATTATATTATAAGATATATGTGGTGCTTATCATTTATGTGATCGTTGTGTTTTGTATTTTCTAACACTTGTTCCAGGGGTATTAAAGTAGCGGGTCGAGGATTTTACTGGGTTATATTTATATATAGCTCACTCCTTACTTGCATGTCTGCAGATACTGTTGCCGAAGGTGAGTCTAGTGGCTGACAGTTCATTCGTGAGGATTTTGTTGCTAAGGTGAGCCTTCACATTATTCGTGGAGGCTGTCATTTCAGCTCTAGCTATATTTAGCTCATATTTCTTTTCATTGGGTTTTCATGCCTGAAAGTTGAACTCATGTAACTCTATTTAGATGCTCCATGGTCTTAGCGTGAGATTTGGGCTAGAGAATTAGTTCTCGAGTGATTGATAGATTATTAGTTTGATTATGCATTTTTGTTGGGTTATTATTCGTTATTTATTGATGCATTGGAGTTACACACATCTTATTTCAATGCTTATATAACTGTGTAAGTGAATGGATACTTGGTTCGCCCGACAGGTGGTGTTAGCGGGTGCCACTCACGTCTAGGGGGTATTTTGGGACGTGACAGTTAATTTGAAAATAATTTTACCTATATGATAAATTCAGAGAAACTGAATTAAATTCTTTTTATAATTCGATTATTCGTTATCAATATTGAAGGACATTTATTTTTGTTGGTTAAAATTTTTATTTTTGTTTTTTCCCAGATTAGTTTGAATACATGGATGCCAAAATTCATAAAAGACCAAATAAATAGGAGAACCAAAATTTCATTATTAATATTCATGAAATTATAGACAACAGTAAATTAAAATAATGCAAATAATTGCTATTGTGTATGGAGCATCACAGCTTAGATATTTCCAGCTTCAAGATTAACAAATCTAAATTCTATGTTAGCTTGCTTGGGATAATATTTTGTACTTATGCAGATTCTAATTAGGTAATAAACCTCGACAATTTCTTTGGGCCAGGAAAGATCAATACGAGGTTTATTTGCAGAGCAATACCAGGTTATGAGGAGCTAGGTTAGAAATCATGTTACCCTTCTCCATGTATTTTGCTATTAGATTTTAATCTATAGGAGGGCAATGTATCTAACAATTTTTTATCTCAAAAAGTCACTCAACTTAATAGATATTTGGGAAATTAACTCATTAAGGTAGAAGGATATAAATGCAAAATAAAAGGGGGGAAAAGAGAATATTGCTTAATAACATTGGACTGCTCCAAACATAAAGAATTTTATAAGAATTTAAATACGATTGAATTAAACTGAAATTAACTCATTAAGCTAGTCATGTACAAACACTATAGCAACATATAAATAAGCAAGGCATCATTGGAACAGATATACATAGCCTAACAAACAAACATACCAACAAACATATATAGGCCAGTCACGTACCAAAGTTTTTGTAGAACACACGCTATACACCCCCAACTCTCACAAACAGGTATGAAGATTGAGGGACGTTGGAGTGCTTCTCTTCACAAGCGCATATATTTATTCTATTAGGATTTATCCATATATTTTAGTAGTCCTTAATTTTTCATACACCTCTTACTGTATATTTTCCTCTTACCATATTTTTTAGGATTTCTTAATTTTCTACGGTATAAAAGTCTTTATTTTTCAGGATTCTTTCCATATATGTAATTGAAGGACTATTTCCAAAAATTATGAAAATAATTAAATTATTATTTTGTCTAGTGTGAACCTATGCTAAATTTAAGGAATCTAAATTTAAGTATTTTGTTTCCTACTAATGCACGTCAAGATCAAGTTAATTAGTATCCTTATTTTAAGAGAAAATAAAATAAACTATATTAACCTGAAAGAATTAAAAAGTTAAGCAATTTAAACCTAAATAAAGAAAAGGGAAAAAAAAATTAACCGAAGCAACCACAAAAACGTTTCCTACTTAATTCTCGAGTAAACATGGAAATCTTCTAGTACCGTTGCAAGCAAGTTGTCTTCGAATCCAATTAGTTTTAGGAGACTTCTACCTCAAATAACCTATTTATAATGATATAATAATTAGAAGAAAAAGGTGAAAAGACGATTTTGTTTGAAGGAGAGTCTTTTAATGAAGGACAAAAATTTTGAATCACTTTTCTAAAGATCTTCACACTTTTAATATACTAGTTTATGTGAACGTGTGTTGCACGTTGATTCCTAATCTTATTTAAATTAGTTTTGATGACAAAATAGTGAATCAGATAAATATTTTAATGGAAAATTATATCCCTTTAATAAATAATTGCGTATTGAAAGTCGTATTTAATGCCAATTAAATATTTAGTCGTCCTAAAGACTGATTTCCTTTATTTTATTTTATTTTTACAAAATTCAAATTTAATGTTGCTCATATATATTTCCATCTTGGTCTAGAATTAGAATTAGTAGTGGAGCTAGAAATTCAAATAAAGAAATAACAAAAAATCTTATGTGAAAAGAATTCAATAATTTATATACATGCAGAAAACTTATTTTCCAATTTTTTAAGATGTATTTTTAAGTGAAAAGAATTCAACAATTTATATTAATTAGAGAAAAATTGTAATTTATAGTACTTTCCGTAATATATTTGGATATCTAAATTTTGATTTTAGAATATCAAAATAACTATAGTTTAGTTATAAAAATTAATCAAATTGACTCTCAAAAAGTGAAACGTAATAATTACGAAGGAAGTAGTACAATTTTTCAATTGAAACCCCTTCATCGTCTATGTACTCACCAAAAATAGAGTTTATAACATTCATAACAATAAATACTTGAATCTAATTAAATAATAGTCATATCAAGTGAATTTTCTTCCATATATTTAATGGTAAGTGCATGTAAATATTACTTACAAAAATTGACCAAAGGTGTGTAGCTTGCTCACCTCCTCTACATCGTTACAGTAAAACTAAAGCCTATAAAACAAAACAAACCTAATACTCCAGCTGCTGTATATATTCTTGAATGGCTGCAGGCTCGTCCATTACACAGATAGGCTACCTCTTTTGCAATAGTCTCCACAATTTTGCTCCTTTTCTCAAATATCCTTAGGATTCTGATCTGAATTCATTATGCATAGATACATTCAACAAAGGTCATCTTGAATAATTGAGCTAGTTTGGATTTGTCTTTAGACTTGGTGATTCCATTCATCTTGCCTGTGAAACCTTCTTTTCCATTTTGAATTATATTTGAACTTCTGAAACTTGATGTGAGCATGTTCGAACATAAGAATCTCTTCGTGCAATTTTGTGGAGATGCTAGTAGCTTCTCAGTTACGTTAGTCAATTTTGTGATTTTGGGGAGTATGGTCTATCCCAAGGATAAGTGGAATAAGGCACCACGTTTACTATCATTATAAATAATTTTAAGATACAAATACGCAAACTCAACGTTACCTGATTCGAAATCTTTTGAAAACAATCTCTTTATCTTCGTGAGGTAGGGATAAAATCTGTGTGCACTTTGTCCTCTCCTTGCCCTACGATAACTTCAATAGTAAGAAATTGTAAAAAATATTATCGCTAAAGAAATTTATTGTCACGACCCAATATTTGAGTCATGATGGCGCCTACCGTAACCCACCAATAGGCAAGCCAAACCCTAGCCCGGAGCGACAAGCGACCGGCTAACGGGCGGAATATCAGAAGAACATAGATGAGGTGGAAGTAATCGTACTAATAAGCATGCTAGAAATATAAAGACAAAGAGAACCAAAATAAACCCATACCGAGACTGAGAAGGAAGAGGACAATATATATAAAGTCAAGAACCCCTCCCAAGACCTGGTGAGGTCGGTACAAGAGCCACTACTAGACATATCCAAAATACAAGACAGAAACCAAATATATATAACAAGTACAACAGTCTCGAGAGCAAAAGACTATACAGTAGAAGATGGAGTAGGATCTGCCTCGGACGTCAGTAAGCCCACCCTGCTCCGAAATCAGTACTGAGAAAAGCGTCACGTCAAAATCGTCGGCTAGTGTCCGAATCAGCATTGGGGAAAAAGATGCAGAAGTGCAGTATGAGTACCGGGGCAACGGGTACTCAGTAGGCATCATCGGTCGACTGAGCTCAAAGTAATATAAGCAAGCTAAAATGCGAGGGTGCATGCTACGTCAGGGGTATAAGTAATAAATACATAAGTAAATGCCGAGGCATATGGATATGCTTAGGAATTAAATAAATGTGATACCAAATAATTGAGTAAATAAATGCATAAGTAAACACACAAGTCAAACATAACCTATCTGGGTCCCCATAAACCCGATAGGCACACGGAAGAAAATAATAACCCAGCCTGGCCCCCATAAACCGGCGGGACACACAAGAATAGTACATGTATAGTCACCAGTGTCTCAAAGATGTATCAGTATCCAGTAACCACAATAACCAACAAGAGTGCACAGGGCTTGAACCGGCACCAATGGGTAATAACAAGAGGCCAGACGCCGAAATCGAACCGGATGTAGTGGGTAATAACAATAGGCCACATATATATCATATCTGCCGGACTCGAACCGGAACTCAAAGAACAACAGTATTATAACCACGGTACCTAGTACCAGAACTCATAGTGTACCACAATTCGGGGCCGAATTCGAACCGAAACACCCAATAGTCAATAACCAAAATTATCATACCTGAATCAGTAGCCGAACTCGAATCGAAACTCACCATAGCCAGTAGCCAGAACAGAATCAAATGTCATATCATATCAGATAAACAGGGGAACGCCTTAATCCCAAGTCAATACTAGTATATAAGAATAGAAGCTAACCCACAACATGCTACAAGTTAATTTTGGGGTCCTTCTAGGTCAACTATCTACTATAAACAATATGTATATACAAGTTTGGGTATACATTATAAGTCATGGAAAGGCGGGTCAACGTTCTATGTCAAACTAGCCGACCCCAGTCAAAGACGGTGCTATCAGGGACTAACAAGGCTAAACAGTCCAATCGGGTATAATCGGGGTGACTTGATCCCGTCAAAACCCTAACAGGTCATATAGAGCTTAACTAAGTCCAAAGATGTCAAAGTTCTTACAAGTCGACAAAAAGGGTAACGGGGCCCACTAACGGGTCTCGAAAACCAAGTCTAGTTATACTTGTCTAGGTCTGGACTAAGTCTGCCTAAGCCTAGACTAAGGTCTAACAATAACATTCCACACCCAGCAATCAATAACAACAAAACTATCCGACCCCAAATAGGTTGTCTGTGGTGTACCACGAGGATAACGGGCCTGGAATGTATCCGAATAGCCCTACCTGGCCTAGAAGGCCTAAATCACAGCAAACCACCACCACCAGGTTTCTAATACCAGCCCACAACACCAGCACAATAGCATACATATATTACGCATAAGCCCAATCTAAGTGTAAAGGAAGGTAAACCTAGCCTACCTGGATGTCGCCGCAA
Organism: Capsicum rhomboideum; assembly: GCA_031232105.1. Classification (NCBI taxonomy): domain Eukaryota; kingdom Viridiplantae; phylum Streptophyta; class Magnoliopsida; order Solanales; family Solanaceae; genus Capsicum; species Capsicum rhomboideum. Next base: position 53,986,507 of record CP124717.1, read on the forward strand.
GCTTGCCAAAAAACCCAGCTATACAGGAGCCTTCCCCTTCTGAGAGGCCTCTGACTGCTACCAAGCTACCAAAATAATAAACTACATGTCAAAACATGACTATTGATACCCATATTGCATTAGTTCGAAAAAATGTCCGAACAGTCCATGTGGGGCCCGCTTGCGAAATCGCAAAACCAAAACCGTTACAGCATCCCAAATCACCCCATGATCAATAGTCACAACTAGCACTGCTCAATTTGAGCTCAAAATGTATCTCAAAACTCAATACCAATCCCAACAATACTACCGTAAACGAAAACTACCGTAAAAATAAGAAAATGTACCGTAGAAATAATGAGAACGAGTCCACGGACCCAATATATATAAACCCCTAAGCTCAAACCTTAATGGATTAGCTCAATATTGAGCTTAAATAATCAATAATGGTGAGAGGTAATTGGAAAAAGTGGACAAAATGTAATATTTTACATTTTTTTCCACCGAATGCATATATATAACCTACATTTCCTACATATACACTACACATTTTATATGTGGCAGCATTCCATTATGTTAGTGAAGGGTGTCCAACCCCTTCAACTCCACGTGGAGTGGAGGTGGCCATGCCACCAAATTCTTATCTCATTATATATATTCGGGTATTGCATAGCCTCGTGGTAAAATAAATACAACTTTTTGAATATACCATAATTAATAGAAAATTATTTCTAACAAAACCTCTATAAAATAAAAATATTATTTTAGCATATTTAAATTCACTATATCCGCTTAAATTATTAATAGGTTATAAAACTATTATAAAATAGTATACATATATCATAACTAAAGAATTTTTATAAATTTCAAAGACATTTTCAAAAAGTAATTAACTACATCATTTTACCAAGTTCTAATTTAATTTAAATGTTTCGCAACGTGCTTGATATAAATAATATTCTCAAACGAACTGCCCGAAAACCGAACTGTCAGTCCCAGCAAGTCATAAATAACTTGGGGCAATTATAGAAAAGCTCTAAACGCCGAGAATGCACGAAAAGGAGGGAAAATGATCAGGAAGGTTATTACAACATCCACTACTAAAAGGAATTTCGTCCACGAAAGTCAAGAGTAAGTACATACCTGAAGAAGTGAACAAGTAGGGATACTGGGCTCGCATATCACGTTCAAGCTTCCAAGTGGTCTCGTCGACTGGACGGTGAAGCCATTGTACCTTAACCACTGGAATGTCCCGGGAGCGTAACCGTCTGACATCTCTGGCTAAAATGGACATAGGCTCTTCCACAAATGTTAGTTTCTCGTCTAACTGAACTGAGTCCCACTGAAGCACATGCGATTCATCCAAAATGTACTATCGCAGCATAGAAATATGAAATACCGGGTGAATAGATGAAAAGGCCGGAGGTAAAGCCAACACATATGCTACCTCCCCGACTGTCCGCAGAATTTCAAAGGGTCCAATATATCTGGGGCTAAGCTTACCCTTCCTACCAAACAGCATCATGCCCTTTATGGCGATACTCGTAAGAAGACCCTATCACCAACTCCGAACTTCAACGGGCGATGTTTACGGTCTGCATAACTCCTCTGTCTACTCTGGGTTGTCCGCAGCCTGTCCAGAATCACCCGAACTCAGTCCAAAGACTCTCGGAGCAAATCTGTGCCACGAGGACTGACTTCTGAAGTTTCAAACCAGCCAACTGGAGATCGACACCGTCTACCATATAAAGCCTCAAACGGAGCCATTTGAATGCTGGAGCTATTATTATACGCGAACTCAGCTAAAGGCAAGAACTGATCCCATTGACCCCCAAAGTCCAACACACAAGTGAGGAACATATCCTCTAATACCTGAATCGTCCGCTCTGACTGCCCGTCGGTTTGAGGATGAAATGCAGTACTAAGGTCCACCTGAGTACCCAACTCTTCCTGGAAAGTCCGCCAAAAACTGGAGGTAAACTGAGACCCTCTGTCTGAGATAATAGATATTGACACTCCATGTAGGTGAACCACCTCCTGAATATATACACGAGCTAACCTCTAAGCACTATAGGAGACTCGAACAGGGATAAAGTGTGCAGACTTAGTCAACCGATCTACAATAACCCAAATACTATCAAAACTACGAGAGGTGCGAGGTAACCCACTAACGAAATCCATAGTGACTCGTTCCCACTTCTACTCTGGAATGGGTAACTGCTGAAGTAAACCATCGATTTTCTGATGCTCGGCCTTTACCTGCTGACAACAAAGGCATCAAGATACAAACCCTGCAATATCTCTCCGCATACCACTCCACCAATAGTGCTGCCTTAGATCCCGATACATTTTAGCTGTCCTAGGGTGAATAGAATATATGGAACTGTGCGCCTCATGCAGAATCAACTAAATCAAATCTCCAACCCTCGGGACACAAATACGACCATCAAACCTCAGAACACCATCAGAACCCAAGGTAGCTCTCTTAGACTCACCACTCAATACCTGATCTCGAATGCTACGAAAACCGCTATCCTCAAACTGACCACTCTGAATCTGCTCCAGCAAAGTAGATCTCACACCAACACAAGCGATAACCCTTCCGGGGTCAGAAATATCCAAACGCACCATCGAGTTAGCTAAGGACTGGATGTCCAAATCCAACAGCCGCTGAGAGACTAGAATGAAGGCTAAGCTACCCATACTCACTGCCTTCCGACTCAAGGCATCCGCTACCACATTCGCCTTGCCCGGATGATAGAGAATAGAGATATCATAATCCTTCAGCAACTCAATTCACCTGTGCTACCTCGAATTAAGATCCCTATGAGTCATAATATGCTGAAGACTACGGTGGTCTGTAAAGATCTCACAATGGACACCGTACAGATAATGTCTCCAAATCTGCAGTGCAAACACAACCGCTGCTAACTCCAAATCATGAGTGGGATAGTTACGCTCGTGCACCTTTAGCTTCCTCGATGTATAAGCAATGACATGACCCCGCTGCATCAGAACATATCCCAAACCGATACCATACGCATCACAATACATGGTGAAACCCTCGCCCTCAACTGGAAGAGTCAACACAGGGGCAGAAGTAAGTCGATCCTTGAGCTTCAGAAAGCTCGCCTCACAATCCTCAGACCACTGAAACGGAACCTCCTTCCTGGTTAGTCTGGTCATAGGATATGTAATAGACGAGAAGCCCCCAACAAATTGCCTGTAGTACCCTGCCAACCAAATGAAACTGCGAACTTTAGTAGGCGACGTGGGCCTAGCCCAACCTCGAATAGCCTCGATCTTCACTGGGTATACCATGATACCATGTATGGATACAACATGACCCAAGAAACCTACAGACTCAATCCAGAACTCACACTTTAAGAACTTGGCGTAAAGTCGATGCTCTCTCAAAGTGTGGAGCACAATTCTCAAAATGTTGTTCGTGCTCCTCGCTACTTCTTGAATAAACCAAGATGTTGTCGATGAACACAATCACAAAAGAGTCCAAGTATAACCTGAATACACGATTCATCAAATCCATGAAAGCTGCTGGGGCATTAGTCAACCCAAAAGGCATCACCAGGAACTCATAATGGTCGTACCGAGTCCTGAAGGCTGTCTTTGGGATGTCCTCAGCCCTAACTCTCAACTGATGATATCCAGATCTCAAGTCTCTTTTCGAGAATACCACTGCACTCTGAAGTTGATCAAACAAATCATCGATACAAGGCATAGGATACTTATTCTTTACTGTCACCTTATTTAGCTATCTATAGTCGATACACATACGCATGGAGCCATCCTTCTTCTTTACAAACAGAACTGGAGCACCCCACGGTGATACACTCGGCCTGATAAAACCTTTCCCCAGAAGGTCTTGGAGCTGACTACTTAACTCCTTCAATTCAGCAGGAGCCATACGATATGGAGCCATAGAAATAGGTCGGGTGCCCGGCTCAAGGTCAATAATGAACTCTATATCACGCTCAGGAGGAAGGCCAGGTAGGTCAGTCGGGAATACATTAAGAAACTCACGAACAACAGGGACGGAGTCAAGCGATGGACTCTCAATACTAGCATCCCGAACATAAGCAAGGAATGAATCGCATCCCCTCGACATCAATCTACGAGCCCGAACATATGAAATAATCCCTGTTGGTGTGCGGCTAATAGAACCCTGCCACACTATCGGGGGTACACCAGGTATGGCTAAGGTCACGGTCTTGGCAAAGCAATCCAAGACTGCATGATGGAAAGACAACCAGTCCATGCCCAGAATTACATCAAAGTCTACCATGGCCAATACAATAAAATCAACCCGAGTCTCAAACTCCCGAACAGTCAGCAGACAAGATCTATATACCCGATCCACTACTAAGGAATCACCAACGGAGGTAGATACACGTAAGGGTACATATAATAACTCAAAACATAAATCCAACTGTGGTGCATAATAAGTAGATACATAAGAATACATGGATCCAGGATCAAATAATGCAGAAGCTGGCTGGTGGCATACGAAAATCGTACCTGTAATCACCGCATCCGAAGCCTCAGCCTCTGGCCTAGCCAGCACGGTATACAACTGACGCTGGCTACCACTAGTCTGAGCACCGACCTGACTACCAGTCCTACCTCCCTACGCTCCACCTCGGGAACCTTGGGGACCACCCCGATGACCCTGTGCACCACCTCTGCCTACTGACAGTATAGATCTGATAGGTTGTGCCGTCTGAACTGAAGGCTCAATCGCCCTGTGCTAAGGACACTCATGCGCAAAATGACCAACAACCCCACAAGTATAATATGCTCCTGGCTTTCTACTCAGCCTAGAAGATCCGACTGATCCGGTATGACCACCTTTAGTCGATGAACTGAACTGACCACGTCCCTGAGGCTGACTACTAGAACCACTATAGGCGGGCTGACCCCTATCAGAAATCTGCAAGGCTGATTGTATGGGCTTACTAGGCTGACCCTATCGCTGAAAGGACTGATGCTGCTGCTGTGGGTACCTACCCTGAAACCCGCGGCCTCTGAACTGGGAGCTGATGTGAATGCCACTGTAACTACCCTGGAATCGGGGTCTCTTATCGCTGCCCCCTTGGGCCTCGCGATCTATCTTCTCTATCGAATATACATGCTAAACTATCTCAGCAAATGATTTCCCCGAAGTCACTAAACTCTGTGTGGCTCTGCGGAGTGTTAATCGAAACCCTCTAACAAAGCATCTAATCCTCTCGTACTCATCAGGAAAGATCATAGTAGCATGTCTGGCCAAATCATGGAATCTCGCCTCATACTCACTTACTGTCATAGACCCCTATCTCAACCTGGAAAACTCATCTCAAAGACGCTCACGCATGCTGCGAGGCATATACTTCCCCAAGAACACCTCGGAGAACTGTGCCCAAGTAATGGGTGGAGATCCAGTTGGCCTAGAATCAAGATAACCTCTCCACCATCTCTTCGCGACTGTATCAAACTGATAAGCAACAAAATCTATCCCGCGCGACTCCACTAATCCCAAATTTCTCAGCTTCTTCTCCCAGCTTGATAAGAACTCATAAGCGTCTTCTCCTGGGGTACCCACTGTTGACACCTAATTTTTGCCCTTCCGGACTAAATTTAATCCTGAGTTTCTTCGATTTTAAATAAAATCAAAATAATTATTTTATCCAGATAAACGCGTTCTAAAATACTTTTTGAGCTAAATTTGTCATTTAAGTGATGAATTATACATTTCTGTATTCTTGTATACGAGATCGTATAATTTTAGTCGCTTAATATTCACTTTATAAAAAAAATAGGTTTAATCGAGACTCGTCTTGAAAATTAATTCAAACGGGATAAATCTTGATTTAAATCTATTTTCCTTTAAAAATGAATTATTTGGAAAATCATCATTTGATTTTATTAAGCCAAGAAACTCGGGGTTAAATCAATTATTAATTCGTTTTGAATTTTGGCTTAATTTGGCCAGTCTATTAAATTTGGGTCATAATTAAAATCAAATTGGTCATAATTGCAATGCAATTGGCCAACTGACTTTGATTTGGTCTATAATTCAACTAACAATGGCTAAAGTTTAATCTAATTGGTCATTTTTTTTTAAATAGCCTAGTTTCTACCCAACCCACTTCTACTTAATTGGACTCGAAAATTAGGCCCAAAATCCCTTTCCTATTCAATTCCAGCCGCTCCATCCCAGGCCCAACACCAGAGAACCTCCCCAGCCCACCTCAAAGTCACCGACTCGGCCCACCACCTTATAACCTCTTCTTCCTCACCCCTCACAACAACATTCAACAGCAGCAGCTTCCAAACAACATCGACAATTTCAATGCCAACACACCCAACGACATCGTCCCTTGTCCCTCCAATTCTTTTCATCTCCGTACAAGGTTCAACGTGCCAAACACGCACTCTGTACCTTCAAAAAATCCAGCAAATTTCCTTTAAAACTACCCATTCAATATTTCAAATTTTTGCCCAAAATTTGAAATTCGAAATTCAAATTCGTACTAGAACAGTACGATTACAACTCACTATAATCTTATCCTTACCTTAAATTCGTTTTCCCTCTTAGAATTTCCCCCCAAAACCTCTAGAATCCGCGAATTCATTCTAGAAGGTGTACACCTGCTTCGTTGCCATTGGAGAAGGTACAAACGAGAAGGGAACTCGTCTAACCACTGTTGATTTATCTTGATTAATCGACAACCGTAGGATTTGGGTTTTTGCCCAAAATCCCACATCGCATAAAAGCTGAAAATCGACCCTCACCTCCTCTATATATACTCTACTATTGAGAGCTAAAAGGCCAAGTCTTGGAATTGAAAAAATTCTGAGCAAAAAGTCTCGAATATTTTTTAAAAAAGAATTTTTGAGCAAAAACAAAAAAAAGGAAATTTCGAAAGAGATTTCCCAGTTCAAAGTTTCTAGTGGTGTTTTGTGGTGGAAAGGATTTCGACGAAGCTCATAGTTCCGGTTAGCTGCCCCGAAAAAGGTAAACTTTCATTTTCGTTTTTTGCTCTTCTCATCTATTTTTTTTTGTTTCATCGCGATAGTTGTAGCCGTGATGCAATTTTCAGCTTTGTAGTGTTGTAATGGTGGGATTATGTGTTGTAGACGGCTGTGAAGGTCATAGGTTCCGTTTGATGAAAGTGACTCTGTTATTATATTTCTCTATTGAACTCCATTTTCTTTAAGTTATGGTTTCACGTTAGGCCTTAATTTTTCTTAATATAAATGGTGGACTGATTGTTGAAGCCTAGATTATTTTCTTGTTGTTTCATTAGTTTGAATTTCACATTGAATGAGAGTGAATGCAATACGTTGGTTGAGGTTTTAAGGAGTATGTATGCCTGTTCATGCATTTTATTTGGCTTTGGCTAGGGTTGTTAAGTGAACCTATTCGAGTATGCTTGAGTGACTTTCAAACTGATTTAGTGTTTGGTTTCTTTCTTTCTGTTTCCATGAGGTTTTAGTCAGGTTATTGTATCTTCCAAGTTGAGTGTTGTAGGCTTATTAGACGAACTTGAATGATATTCGTAGGCTGACTTTGGTGAATTTGATTTCAAATTAATGTTCAAAATGCTTCAATTTAAGGATTTGGTTAGCTAGCATGACTTTTCTATTCTTTTTCCCTTTTGTCTTTTTTTCTTTACCTGTATATTTTTGGTATCCATATTCCTCCCCTCCCCTTTCTCCCGAATAATGTTAAGTCGTGTCATATCATGACTAAATGAAAGGATTGGAGATTTTGTATCTTTTGACATTTTAAAATCAGAAATTAGCTACCTCAGAATTTGTTCATTTAGTCTGTCATGAATATCATATCCCCTTATTTGATCTTGATTTATTTCTTTGTGATCAAAGCATTTAAGCATGTTCTCTTCTTTTCTCTCCTTTTGGTTTAAGTTCTCAAGTTAATTATTGTTACCTGAAAGATGAAGTTTTCTTTTTGTCTTACGTATGATCTCAAGTTTTTAAATAAAACTAGTGGTGACATAAAGATTCTTAGTCTAAATTAGCTATCATTGTTTCCATGCTTAAAAAAAAAATTTAAAATTATTTTTTCTATTTTATCACTTTAATACTTTGAAAAAATATTGCTCAAATTGTTGTTCTATTCCAGATTGTTTCCTCTTCTTCTCTTTGCTTTATTTGTTTCTAGTCTGCCCTTTCCCTTTCCTCCCTTCTTAACATGCCCAACTTTGTCTCTCGTTCCTTCCTTGTACCTCTTCTTCTCAAATTTCTGAAAAGGTCTCATTAAGTTGTGAAATACCGTGAATTAATATCGTGGATTAGTAAGAGAACCAAACCTTGTCCTTTTTTACTTGAAGCACGAAAAGTAATCCCATGTATAGCATGAATTTGTTCAAAATTAGCTCTAGTTTTAATCAGTTGTGTTTTGTGTATATTTTGATCGAATTAGTTAGTTTTATTATGAACAAAACTCTAATCTTTATCTTTTTCTTTGCATGTGAAATTTGTCCGAGTCCCAAATGGACTTTTTCCCATTGTATTCGCTCTATGGGCCAATGAGGCCTATCCTTCTTTTCTCTTCAAATCAAAGTCAAAGTCCAAACCCAAAAGGCCGATATACACAGGCGTATAGGTGGAAGAAGGAAAGAAAGTGGGCCCAAGCCCACTAATAAGATTCTGCCAAAATTTCTAAGACTTGATAGTCTTGAAAATTCACATTTTTTATGGGCCAAATCCCTATTTGTATTAATACAGGTGCGACGGGCCTCAACAACCCAATTGATAGTTTAGGACAGGTGGAAGAAGAAAGTAGGCCCAAATCCAGTCCAGGCGAACAGAAACTGGAATGGGCCTAAAATTTCAGCTTTCATGATTTTGGGCAAGACCCAAGATATCTATACTTTCTTTTCGATCGGATATTATATTTGTTGCTAAATTAGAACTTCTTCTAACTTAGTTTAACTCCCCAACTAGTACGAAAACCTGTTTTTCTTAACCAGCATTCGATTAATCAACTAATCAAATCATTTCCTTTTGACTTATTAAACACAAATATTTTTAACAAAAAATCCTTTTGTTTCAAAGTTAGTCTTTAAGTTGGTTTTCAAATAGTTCGGACAACCGCAAGTTAACGGATACCTTAGGTGCTTTAAAATCCTTCCTAAGGTATTAATAGGAACCGCTTACCTAGAATTTCTTAAACTTGAAAGATATTTTCTGTTTTAAATCTTTTAAGTATTTTTGAAGGTTTTCTTAATTTTTCTAAATTAATTAAGTGGAGACTCTCAAAAATCGAATTTGAAAAACTTTCTAAGTGTTTGAAAAAATTCACAAAACAGAAATGGCGACTCTGCTGGGGATTTAACTAGGTTCTAACCATATATTTGAATCTAACTTTATTTGACTAACTATTCGGACTTGTAATAATTAGTATTTTAAATTGCTTTACTTGCTTATATATTTATTTCTTATTATAAACTGTCATATCATGGCATATTCCGCCATTTCTGGCAAATCATTAGGCATTCGGAAAAAGGGCGGTTATGTGAATTTCTGCACCCGCCCTTCCGTATAACACCTCAACTTCTTTGAACCTCCAAGTGAAGTAGTTGACTCGAGTCGGTCAACAGTCATTTTGTGTGTTACCCCAAAAAGTCCACTTCGGGTTCCCGGTCAATTCAAACAAACTATTCTAGTCGATTAGGATAGAGCGAAACCAAATCCCAAAGGTTTAGGCATTAACCTAGGATGTCTTAATATCTCGGGGATATTAAGTCCATTAGACAGATGCCAAATATGTCAAAAGGGTCTACGACCCATCAACACCGTATCCAACTATGTGTTATTCGAAAAGACGTATGTGTTGTAACCGAACTATTGTCCTGGGGGTGGGGTCAAATGATTTGCTCCTTTTGTAGGATGTCGCGGTTCTTGAACTTTAGTATGGTGTTAGAAGCTCCGATCGAAATTCACTTATGGCATAGGTCATTAAGCACGGAGCAAAAACGTGTAGTGAAAAAGTATTTGGGTCATTTGGTAAGCATAAAAGACATGAAGGCATGGCCGGAGCTAATCCAAATATTGACAGGGTATTGGGATAGCAACAACATGGTGTTTCATTTTGGAAATATGGAAATCACCCCAACCATTGAGGAAATTAGGGATAGTATATCTTCTTGGGCAGATTTGAAAAAACCTCAAAAGGGCATTTTGATTCTGAACAAACCATCTACAACAACTATTGCTCAGACCCTTAAGTTGCGTCAAGACCAATGCAATTGGATAGATGCTTCGAGCATTCCTTTCCAAGAATTTTACACTCGCTGGGGAGAAGGCAGCAGGGGGTTCATACGGTTCCAGAATGAGTTCTACACTTATCGTGAATGGGATGAAACTCGACCCATAACTTTTGCTATAGCATTTTTAGGACTTATGGTGTTTCCTTTGAACCAATATCGCACCATCAGCACTCGGATTATTATGGTGGTCCAAACTATTTTCGAGGGCTTGAACGCAAGAGGATCAATCAAGTATTTCTCTCTAGTCCAGATCATCTTGTCCGATATTTATAGAGCCCTCGGAAGATGCAAAAACAAACATTGCTTCTTTCAAGGTTGCAACTTGATTCTTCAATGGTGGATCCTTAGTCACTTGATGAAATTTAAGGGAACTCGAGAACTACCCGAACTAGATGAGGAGAATGAGTTCTATAACCTACCAGAAATGCTCCGTTGGGGTGACATGGGAAACAGGACCAAGATTGGGTGGTCCCAAGTGTTTTGTGAATTAGGAGAAGATAACATTCAGTGGATGCTGGACAGATTTTTCTCAAAATTCGTGATTACCGAAAGTCAAGGCCTACCTTTTCTTCCTCTACCAGGAATCAGGGGAGTCCGCCCATATGCCCCCCCAAAGGGTCCTTAGACAGTTTGGGAGGACTCAGACTATTCCTAAGTATGCTTACATGGAGGGTTTCGTCTTTGATTACGATGAAGAGAATAAAGTTCCAAAAGCTGATGCCATTGTCAAAATTTGGATAGCATGTGTAAAAATGGGGCCAAAAATGGTAGCTGAAGACAGGTTTAATACAGGGTACGTAGATGGCTACAAGGAGTGGTTAAAAAGGGACATCCAAGGCATGGATATTTCTTGGCCAAGAACTAACTCCAGATCCAAAGTCCATGAATAGTTTCAGAATCTACAGGAAGAAATGGTTAGGTGTAAACAGGAACTTCTGAAAAAGCAAGAAGAAGATAGTCATACCATTGAAGAGTATCGCCGCACAATAGACATCTTGAGTCATAAATTTGAGGGTATGAGAACAGAGGTGGAAAATGAAGCCACTAATATGTTGCAAAAATACCATGGCTTTCCTCAAGTGCCAACAGACCACAGAATGCTCAAAGCAGAAATAGAGTATTGGTTCGCTCAAAATACATTCGGAGAGATCGCAAAGAAGTATAAGAAAAGGGCAAATGGAGAGGGATCATCTTCATGACCGCACTAGTAGTCGCCCCTGCGTGGGTTTATTTCTATGTACCGCACTAGCAGTCGCCCCTGCATGGGTTTATTTCTATGTATTTACTGTTTTTCCTAAAATACCCCTGCGTGGGTTTATTTCTATGTATTTATTGTTTTTTTCTAAAATAACCCTGCGTGGGTTTGTCTTATTTTGCCCCTGCATGGGCCCTTTTATTTCCTATTGTCTTTAAATATGAACCCCTTTGTCGGCTGGCTTTGTATCCCTTTTTGGGAAAATTTTGGTTTTATCTATATATATATATTAGGGGCAATAGAACGGTTCTAAAACAACGCATACGTCTTTCGAACGAACGCTAGGCCCACATTTGTCTCAAAAGGTCCCCTCGAGTAGGACGCGCTCTTTATTAATGCTTGTGTGATATAACTGTCTTATGTGCTCATATGTGTTATGTTGATTCGAATTAAAGGCGAATTGATCCAATCCCATATTTATAAAGACCATTTAGGTAGAAATATATGTCCACTACATGAAAGTCCGACCAAAACGCTCTAAGTCTTCCAAAGTTTCCCAGAAAAATCCTAAAGAATCATCTCTCGTACTTTCAGGAAGGTTTGACTGAAGAGATGGATATGGAAATGGAGTTAACAAGGAGAAGAATTGCATCAATTCAACAAGAGATCGATAAGCTCCATAGGAAGAGTGAGGAAATCCGCCGTCAGACAGAAGTAGCTTTGGCAAAAGACAAGGAGTTGAATAGACAGACTGCTGAGGTCAAGACGAAGATTGCGGAAATAGATCAAGCGTTGAATGAAAGAAAGACAGAAAAGAATTTCGCCGAAGAAGTCAAGAGGATGGTGTCGGAATTCGAGGCATACCAAAGTGAGGCTCTTGGAGATCCCGAGAAACTCATACAAGAGATGAAAAAACAGTCAGAAAATATAGTAGAAATAACCTGGCCTACAGAAGAAAATGGGCAAGTCACACTTAAGGTAGGTGCTAGAAACTACCTGAGGGAGTCAGAAGTTGTGCAAGTCTCAGAAATTTATCAGTTATTGCTAGCCATGGGAACTTTACCCCCGATCAAGACCCAAGGACCCAAGTGTGATCCCCGGGATGAGCATAAGAAGTGCGCTTATCACCTTCTCCAAAAAGGGCATACCACAGATGAATGTCGTGTGTTGAAAGCTAAGATATGTGATATGATCAATAGTGGGAAGATTGCTCATTTGTATGGACCACAGGTTATGCTGGTATGTGATATGATCAAGCCAAGAACTCCCATTACCAGCGGTGTTTCAATTCGTCGTGTGGACTTCACGACTTTCAAGGACAACTATGAAGACATCTATGTCAAGTTGGTTCAAGAACAAATCCTACATCCAAAGAAGGCAAATGAGAGGAAGAATTTGGCAAAATGGAGGAAGAATGATGACTCATGCATCTGTCACAATGGAACAAAAGGGCACCACATTGAAAAATGTTGAGCTTTCCGCTTTGAGCTGGAGCACCTCATCAAGATTGGGATGATATGTTTGGAGTTTGAGCCCGATCATCCATGGAAGCGAAAGAGGTCAAAAAGAACAAAAGCATTTTTTATCTAGAATCAAGCTTTAAACATAGCAAGTTTTCAGTTTCCTTGTATTTACTTTTCCCTAAATGAAGTTTAGTAAATGAAATGAAAACTATCCTTGTTACAACCATTCGAACTACGTAGGGCCTGATTTCTCCTTTGTGAGATACGTAGGCAGCCTTTTGGCCCGACCCCTATCTTTAAAAACCTCTATTATCCCCCACTTCGGCGAAAGAAGGCATAAGAATGGAAAGATGAAGAGTTGAACCTTCCTGATAAATTCTACTTATCCAGAACAATGAACAAAATCTTGTTCATTGGAACTTTCGAGTCATTATCACCATATGGATCAATTCATCTGCGATGAGAAACAACTTTATGTGTTCCTTGCCTATGTGATTATCTTGCATTTCTTATTACTAACGGGATCTAACACATCTGCCTTTAAGTTGTTTTTACTTTACAGATAATAGAAAATACTCCGTGTTGTCATAAGCTGGCTGAACATCCTTACTTCACTCGATCAAAGGCTCACGAAATCCCACCCCCTAGCCATCATTCAAGTATGACTGGAAGCGATGAGGATAACGCATTGGCTATCAGGGACAATGTCATAGCAGAACAAAGTGAGATGATTGCTGAACTCTCAAGGAAGCTGGAAATGCTTCAAGAAGAGGTGAATCGTACTAGAGACTTGGCTAACGTAGCCATCACTACTAATGCTCCTGTCCCAGGAGGGCACGGTCCTCCACTCCAGATCCCTTCTCTCAACACGCCTGACCTCGGGAATCATCCGAATAATGTTTCATCCGTTTCCGCCTCTCAACTTCCCACAGACCCAATCATCAATAATCCACTGGTCCATCAAACTCACACTCCATCCATTCAAAACAACAACCGAGAAAATAACCCAGATGCTTACCACCCATAAAATCCTGCCCCAACTCCACAAATCCATCCTCAAAGCCCACAGAACCACTCTCAAACTCCACAAAACACCTCTAACCCCCAAAATGTCCTCCCTGCCTACAACCCAACTTCCGTTCATCCTCAAAATCACCCTTCAGCATACCAAAACCCTTCTGCCACTATCCCAAATCCATCTCAGATCCGACCTATACCGCCAACTGCTTTTCATGTCGTCATATCTCCTGATCTCTATAACCCTTTTTCTAATCCTGAGGTAGACCATTATGAGGAGAAAGAGAAAGAATAGAGGATTAATCCTGAGGTAGACCATTATGAGGAGAAAGAGAAAGAATAGAGGATTGAACATGAAAAGGAAATACTTTAAATGAAGGAAGAGATTATAAGGATCAAAAAGTCTCATAGGGCAGGGGATAATGATGGCCTTGGTTATGATGATTTGTGTGTCCACCCCGGTGTAGACCTACCAGAAAGATACAAAGTCCCCAAATTTGAAACATTCTGTGGCATCGAAAATCCCATGGATCACTTGAGAAGATACTGTGATCAAATGGTTGGAATTGGAAGGAATGAAACGTTGCTAATGCACCTATTCAGTCGAAGTTTAAGTGGCGAATCTCTGAATTGGTTCACGGCTCAGGAATTGAGAAAATGGTCTAGAAGGAAGGCCTTGGCCAAAGACTTTATTGACAGGTTCACTTATAATGTGAAAATAGCTCCTGACCGGCATTCACTAAATAGGATCAAACAAAAGAGCGGTGAATACTTTCGAGATTATGCTTATCGCTGGAGAAAGGAAGCCGCTAAGGTACAACCTCCTATGATTGAGGAGGAAATGGTAGCGGTATTTTCCCGTGATCAAGATGGCGAGTTCTATACTAGAATGGTGTCTGCAGTTCGAGCAACCTTTGCAGATTTGGTAAAGATTGGTGAATCACTCGAAGAAGGGATTCGAACTGGGAAAATTATCCAGACTCCAACATCAATTGGGTCCTCTGGGTTCCCTAGGAAGAAAAGAGAAGACGTGACTGCGGTATCCACTGATTCTATTGCTAATTTGAAAAGGAGTTTCAGACCCAGGAATACTCTTTCTTGTCCTCCACCCCCGAGTCCTCAATCCGTATTCTACGCTCAACCCCAATACCAAGTTCCACGGCCAAATATCTTACCTCAATACCAAGCTCCACAGCCAAATGTCCTACCTCAATACCAAGCTCCACAACCAAGTGTCCTACCACAGTATCAAGCTCCATTGCCAAATTATCAACCTAATGTCCTAACCACCACCCCAAATCACCAAGCTAACATCCACGTAGCTCCAAATTATCATCAAGTACCACCTCCCGCTACTCAAAATAACCTTCCTCGTCCAAACTTTGAAAAAAAACCTCCTCGAAACTTCACACTGCTGGCTGAAAGTCGCACTCAACTTTTTGAAAGATTAAGAGCAGTCGGCTATCTCCAGCCTGTCCAACCAAAACCCACCAATACAAGTTCCCGATTTTACCACGCTGATCAAAATTGTGCCTATCATTCTGGAGGAGTCGGCCACAGTACCAAAGATTGCATTAATTTGAAACATAAGATTCAGGACCTGATTGATCATAAAGTCATTACTCTTCAAACACCAGCTCCAAATGTCAACAGTAATCCGTTGCCTAACCACGGAGGGGCTACGGTTAACATGATCGAAATAGAAGATGAATGGGCAGTTAGTAAGACTATCGCTAAGGTTAATTTAGAAAAGCCTAAGAGGACGGAAGGGGTAGAGAAAATAGAGAAGGCCTTGGTTGCCTTAAGTGTCAATGAAAGGCCCCTATTTGTGGTAATGACCGCCCCGACTCAGGTATATATTCCAACACTTCCTAGAAAAGAGTTTATTGTAGAGAATGTTGCCGCCCATGGGATGACTCAATCCGGACGGTGCTATATTCCCGAGAATTTAGCCAACGACTCTCACAAGAAGGATTCATAGAAGAGGTCGATTACTGAAGGAGAGGCCGAAGAGTTTTGGAGGCGAATGCAACCAAAATAATATTCAATTGTTAAGCATCTGGAAAAGACTCCAGCACAGATCTCCATGTGGGCATTACTAATGAGTTCTCAATACCACCGACAAGCGTTGTTAAAGGTCTTAGATGAAGCATAGGTGCCCATTGGTACGAGTGTTGAAAACCTGCCCGCAATGATAGGTAACGTTGTGGGAAGTCATCGCATATCATTCTGTGAAGAAGAATTGCCTTTTGAAGGCATAATGCATAACAAAGCGTTGCATATTTCTATTACTTGTCGTGACCATGTGATTAATCGGGTTCTGATAGATGATGGATTTGGTCTGAACATTTATCCCTTTTCCACATTGACTCAAATGGGTTATGATTTGGGAAAGGTTCTTCAAAGCCATGTTAATGTGCGAGCTTTCGATGGAGGATAGAGGGACACTATAGGCGAAGTTGATTTGTACATTCAAATGGGACCTGTCGAGTTTAAGACTAAATTTCATGTTATGGATATTAATCCTAGTTATAATCTGCTCCTCGGGAGGCCGTGGCTCCATGGTCCAAAAGCGGTTTCATCACCTCTTCATCAATTATTGAAATTCATCTGGGATGGCCACGAGGTGGTCATTCAAGGCGAAGGGAGTCACTTGAGCCACCCTAATGGTTATGTACCTGAGATTGAAGACATTCCAAAGGGCAGTAATTTTTATATGGTGGAAATCGTGAACGTTGCTGAAGAAGACCCAACATTCCAGACTCCCATGCCTTCTATCTATAAGATAATGGCAACTGTGATGCTAAGAAATGGATTCGAGCCTGGTCGAGGCCTAGGAAAGAACTTGGAGGGTATCATTGAGTCGATCGTGATTCCAGAAAGAGCTTTCAAATATGGACTAGGACCAATATGGGTCTGCCCAAGCCATGGCCACTTCTGTATCAATCGTTTCCTGTACGCGAGGTATCAGTGGATGATGGTCTGGGGGATGGGATAGGAATTCTGTTCGAAGGTTGTAATGCTATAATAGAAGATTTCTCGAACACTAGTGGAGTGAGGAAGGCTGCACCTGGAGAAACTTTGCAAAATTAGACGTCCACTCCGCTCATGACTCCTCGCCCTCTGTGGTAGATGAAAGGGCAAATTTCTAGTTTTTGAAAATCGATGATGATCCGGAGGAGGCCCCGCGATCCACCCTTTTATCTTTCAAATCTTCTTTTACATGTTTACTGCTTTCAAAAAGGCGTAGGCCTGTACTCGTGCAGGTCATGAGCCATAGTTTGTAGATATTTCCCAATTTTCAATGAAGAAGCCTCCCTTTATCTAGAGATCTATTTTGAATTATGTTATTCCTATTTCCCTATTTTGTGTTATCTTGCTATTATCTGACTTGGTTTGTTTGTTTCTTTAAGTAATAATAACTTAAAACCTGCCAATATCATGTCATGTCAAAAGCCAAATGAACACAGTGATGCAAATGACAATGAATGGGAAAATTATGATGAAGAACAACTAACAGAGGATTTGGAAGAATTTGAAAACTGCGAGAAGCCTAACCTGGAAGAAACTGAAGCGGTCAACCCAGGGGACCATGATGAAGTTAAGGAAACAAGAATCAGTGTTCACCTGACAGAAGCACAGAAAAGAGAGCTCATCCGTTTTCTACGAGAATATGTCAATGTATTTGCTTGGTCCTACAATGACATGCCGGGGTTGAGCACCAACATCGTGTCACATAAGTTGCCAATCAATCCAGAGTTTGATCCAGTAAAGCAAAAAATGCGAAAATTCAAGCCAGACTTAAGTTTAAGGATTAAAGAAGAAGTGACAAAGCAAATCCAGTCTAAAGTTGTGGAGGTCACAAAATATCCAACGTGGCTAGCCAATATTGTTCTGGTGCCAAAGAAGGACGGCAAAATCAGAATTTGTGTTGATTACAGAGACTTGAACAGGGCCAGTCCTAAAGATAATTTCCCTCTACCCAACATCCACATTCTCATCGATAACTGCGCGAAGCATGAAATGCAGTCTTTCGTGGATTGTTTTACCGGGTATCATCAGATCTTAATAGATGAGAAAGACACGGAAAAGACGGTTTTCATCACACCCTGGGGTGTTTATCACTACAGGGTAATGCCGTTAGGTCTAAAAAATACTGGTGCGACATACATGAGGGCAATGACAACGATCCTTCATGATATGATCCACAAGGAAATTGAGGTGTACGTGAATGACATAATCATCAAATCCCGCGAGAGTTCGAATCATTTGACACACTTGAGAAGATTCTTTGATCGATTGAGAAAGTATAACTTGAAGCTAAGTCCCGTTAAATGTGCCTTCGGTGTGCCAGCCAAAAAATTATTGGGGTTTATAGTCAGTAAGATGGGCATCAAACTCGACCCTTCCAAGATCAAGACAATTCAGGAGTTGCCCCCACCGAGGACCAAGAAAGAAGTCATGAGTTTCTTGGGACGTTTGAATTACATTAGTAGGTTCATTGCCCAGTCGACTATCATATGCGAGCCAATCCTTAAGATGTTGAAGAAGGATGCGTTGAACGAGTGGACAGAAGAGTGCCAGAAGTATTTTGATAGGATCAAAGATTATTTATCCGCTCCGCCCGTTTTGGTTCAACCAAGAGAAGGAAGTCCATTATTGTAATATTTGTCAGTCTCAGAAAATGTTTTTGGATGCGTCCTCGGGCAAGGCAAGAAAGAAAAAGCAATCTATTATTTGAGTAAGAAGTTCACTCCGTACGAGGCTCACTACACCATGGTTGAGAGGACGTGTTGTGCTTTAACTTGGGTTGCCCAAAAGTTGAGACATTACTTATCTTCATATACAACATATCTCATTTCCAGAATGGACCCCTTGAAATATATATTTCAGAAAGCCATGCCTACAGGGAAGTTGGCCAAATGGCAAATGTTGTTAAGTGAGTTTGACATTGTGTATATGACCCAAAAGGAAATCAAAGGGCAAGCCCTAGCAGATCATCTAGCTGAAAATCCGGTTGACAATGAATATGAGCCACTCCGTACTTACTTCCCGGATGAAGAAGTTTTGTTCGTGGGGGAAGACATAGCTGAAGCATACCCTGGATGGAGGATGTTCTTTGATGGAGCGGTCAACTTCAAAGGTTCAGGAATTGGAGCGGTTCTAGTGTAAAAAATAGGTCAGCATTACCCGATAACCGCCAAACTACGTTTCCCTTGCACCAACAACATGGCCGAGTACGAAGCTTGCATCCTAAGCCTTGATTTAGCACTTGATATGGGTGTTTGAGAATTATTAGTCATTGGAGATTCAGATCTATTGATTCACCAAGTGCAAGGAGATTGGGCTGTGAAGGACCCCAAAATCACCCCCCAAGTAGAGCTAGTACAGGATTTATGCAAAATATTCAAGGAGATTGACTTCAGATATATCCCGAGAATATAGAATGAGTTTGCTGATGCATTAGCCACTATATCCTCCATGATTCAACACCCAGATAGAAGTTACATTGATCCCCTGGAAATAAGTTTGAGGGAGCAACCAGTACACTGTGTACATGTTGAAGCAGAGGCCAATGGAAAGCCATGGTACTTCGATATCAAGAGGTATTTAGAATCTGGGGCATACCCCGAAGGTGCCAGTAACATTCAGAAAAAGACAATCCAACATTTGGCAAAGAGTTACTTCCCAAGTGGGGAAATCCTTTTTAGGAGGACCCCAAATCTAGGATTTCTAAGATGTGTTGATGCCGCAGAAGCCACGAAGTTATTAGAAGAAATACATGCAGGAGTTTGCGGACCTCATATGAACGGATTCGCTCTCTCTAGAAAAATCTTAAGGATGGGTTATTTTTGGATGACTATGGAGAGTGACTGTAACCAGTACGTACAGAAATGCCCAAAGTGCCAGATACACGGACATTTGATTCGGATGCCTCCACATGATCTTTACGCAATGAGTTCACCATGGCCGTTCTTAGAATGGGGTATGGATGTCATTGGTCCTATAGAACCGACAGCATCGAATGGACATAGATTCATCTTAGTTGCTATTGATTATTTCACAAAATGGGTAGAAGTTATCTCATACAAAGCTGTGACTAAGAAAGTCGTTATAGATTTTGTCAGGAACAACTTGATTTGCCGATTTGGAATACCAGAATCAATCATTACAGATAATGGAGCTAACCTAAACAGTCACTTGATGAAAAAAAATTTGTGAAAAGTTTGAAATCACTCATCTAAATTCGACTGCGTATCGTCCGCAAATGAATGGAGCAGTAGAAGCCGCCAACACAAACATCAAGAGGATATTGAGGAAAATGATTGAGAAAAACAGATCTTGGCATGAGATGTACCTTATGCTTTGTTAAGATACCGTACGACGGTCAAAACTTCGACTGGGGCAACTCCATATCTAATGGTTTATGGAACTAAAGTCATGATACCTGCCGAGGTAGAGATACCTTCCTTGAAGATTATTCAAGAGGCCAAACTGAGTAACGAAGAATGGGTCCGCACTAGATGAGAACAACTCATGCTAATTGATGAAAAGAGAATGGAGGCTGTATGCCATGGTCAGCTATACCAACAACGGATGATGTGTTCCTTCAACAAGAAAGTGAGAACTCGCACATTTGAAGTAGGACAATTGGTTCTCAAACGCATATTTCCCCATCAAGAAGAATACAAAGGCAAGTTTGCTCCAAACTGGCAAGGGCCATATGTGGTACGCAAAGTGCTATCTAGTGGAGCCCTAATCCTGTCCGAGATGGATGGACAAGAGTGGACCAAGCCAATCAACTCCGATGTGGTGAAAAGATACTACGTCTGAAGATAGTATTTTCTCTATGTTTTCTTTATTGGTAATCGCACTTTTATGAATGTAATCGTTAATGATCTTTAATCACTTAAAATTTATCCTTTTCCCTTTTATGTACAAACTACGTTTGACCTGAATTCTCAAGAATGAGATACGTAGGCGGCCTATGTCGGCTTCGGTCAACCCCTTAGGAAAACCTATCCTTTTCCCTTTTATGTACGAACTACGTTTGACCTGAATTCTCAAAGAATGAGATACGTAGGCAGCCTATGTCGGCTTCGGTCAACCCCTTAGGAAAATCTATCCTTTTCCTTTTATGTATGAACTACGTTATGACCTGAATTCTCAAAATGAGATACGTAGGTAGCCTATGTCGGCTTCGGTCAACCCTTTAGATATTTTTTATATATATATATATTTCCCTAGCGTAGTCCTGAACTACGTTTGACCTGATTCCTGCTTCAACGGGATAAGTAGGCGCCCCAACGGCTCGGTCATATCACCCCAGGAAATGGAAACTGGGGCAGAATTTTTGAGAAGGAATCTCAAAAATTCCAAAGAAGAAGATCATCTTTTAGCAAAGAGATTGGAGACCACCAAAGATTTTGGGAGAAAGCCTCGAAATCCCCATAAGTCGAGATTGTCTCAAATAGTATCTAACTGGGGCAGAAATTTTGAGGAAATCCTCAAAATTTCCACTAATACTTTAGAATGAATTCCAAATTCCCCAACACCGAGAATTCAAAGTCAACCTCAGAAATCACCAGCTGTGATATAGTGCAAATAGCCTAAATCCCCAGCTATGACAAGCTTCTGCAAATTATGCTATTGAACTTCACCAGTAACAACAATGAGTTGTGGGGATCTTCCATTGGATGTGAGACATGGACAGGCCTCAAGCGGGAGACATTCGTTGAGCTAGCACATGACATGACTGGCAGAATTTTTCTAAAAATTTCACAAAAGTTTTCAAATCTATAATTTCAAAACCGTAACTATTTTTGAAAATCTATAAATATTTTCTACTAGACTAGTTTTGCCTTGCATCTATTTAAGTGGGAAGTCAGGGCGGAAGTCCAAACATGACAAAGAGCACCCGAGAGACAGCAAGAAGCAAACCAAAGATTGAAGGAGGTCAACACGGAGTAGTTTCACCCAAAAAACTAACAATTTTTCTGTGGATG
The DNA here is from genome assembly GCA_031232105.1 of Capsicum rhomboideum. Classification (NCBI taxonomy): domain Eukaryota; kingdom Viridiplantae; phylum Streptophyta; class Magnoliopsida; order Solanales; family Solanaceae; genus Capsicum; species Capsicum rhomboideum. The sequence goes on from CP124717.1 coordinate 54,008,462, forward strand.
CAGGAATCACCACACAAAGAGAGGGTCTCCTTTAAAAGCCCCTAAGCAAATCAGGTGTCTCGCTAAAGCATGCAAGGCTCAAAGATGGTATTTTTTGGGTGGCCCCAAAGGCATGTTCATCCACCCATTCAAGATCAAGGACTATTTGATTTGTTTATCCTATTTCAAAAGAATACGGATGACAAACAAAGCATCCTATCTTTGTTGTGAATATTATATTCAAAACTTCTTCTAAAAATAGTCGCTAGTAAAAAGTGACTTTTTGTCTACTAAACGGTTGCCTTGAGCGCAGGTATACTCGAAAGAGTCGGTATAACAGAGCGATCAAAGAGATCACCCGACAAGGAGAGTAGGGACATCCTCCTCCAATCCGTCATGGGTCAAAATGAATATATAACGTTCGAAAGTGGTACATTCAAAAGGGTCAGCACATCAAAGCTAAAAAAGTCTGACGCTTGTCAAATGTCAAAGGAGAGGGATGGGGATCGTGGAAAAAAAATAAATAAAATAAAATAAAAATTTATTACATCCTGATGCATCCCGATGTATACCAATGCGTCCCAACGCATCTCATTGCATCCCGATGCACCCCATGGCATCCCGATGTATCCCAATGCATCCCAATGCATCTCATTGCATCCCGATGCACCCCATGGCATCCCGATGTATCCCAATGCATCCCAAGGCATCTCATTGCATCCCAATGCATCTCATTGCATCCCGATGCGCCCCATGGCATCCCGATGTATCCCAATGCATCCCAACACATCTCATTGCATCCCGATGCACCTCATGGCATCCCGATGTATCCCAATGCGTCCCAACGCATCTCATTGCATCCCGATAAATCCCATGGCATCCTGATGTATCCCAATGCATTCCGTTATATCCAATATATTCTATTGCATCCCAATGCATTCCATTGCATCATATTGTATCAGATTACATCCCATCACATTCCATTACATCATATTACATTCTATCGCATTCCATTGCATCATATGGCATTGCATTCCATTGCATCATATTGCATCATGTCGCATCCTATCATATTGTGTCATATAACATTTAATTGTGTTTCATTATATGTCATTTCAGCTCATTGCAGGACATTTCATTTCATTGCCGAGAGGGCCATTTCATTTCATTGCCGAGAGGGCCATTCCATTCCATTGCCGAGAGGGCCATCATATTATTCAAACAAGTCTATGTAATCGCTCACCATGCAAGACAATAGAGTCTAGTTTTGGAAGATGCTTTGGAGCACCTATATCCATTGACCACGCGAAGATAACATAATCTAGAGTTGAGGATATCTCATTATTTTATATCTGTTGACGCGCAAGAGGTGATATAGCCCGGCGTCGAGGATATTTCAGCATCTCATATATTTGCATGAACATATCGAATCTGAAGAAGTACATGATCCAAAGGGACTTCTTTAAGGTGTTATCCCAAAGCGGACGACGAACTAGACTTTCCAAAAAATTATAAACTAAGGGTCATTTGTAAGTGACAATATTCGAGACAGGATAGTGTGCAAGATTATCTAAGAGTGGATGGTCCATGGGTCATCCATAAGTCGCGACAACATCTTGACCGGATAATATGCGGGATTACCTAAAAAATTGACAGCTTGGAAGATATCCATAAGCCATATTGCATCCAAGATCGGATAACATGCTGGATTACTCGAAAGGCTAATGATTTGAGGGATATCCGTTAGCCATCTCTCATCCAAAGTCAGTTAATGTGCAGGGTCATCCGAAAGAATGTCAACTCAAAAGACGTCTGTAAGTCATCTTATATCCAACATCGGATAATATGCGTGATGACCCAAAGATCAAAAATTCGAGGGATATCTATAAGTCGTACGGATACGAAAGATGCGTAGGACTTACCCGACGATCACATGCCAATAACCGAAGAGGTTATCATTCCACATGCAAAAAGCATTATAGGTGACCAAGAGGGTTGCCACACCAGCAAATGATTACACGGTTGCAGGGACTGTTCTACACAAAGTGTCGTCGGTGTCCAAGAGGGCCACCCCACTTTGAAGATATTTTCAATTGCGAAAAAGTTGTTTATTCAACAACCAAGAGGGTTGTTGTATCTATTATTTCAAAGAATTGTTGTCCTCCAAAATAGGTACATGAAAGGACGACATCGCTTTATGGATAATAATTCACATGGAGATATGGTAAGAGACTATATATCCCTTCGTGAATTATGTTTATCACTAACAATTTTTGTTTGAGATATTGTTGAGAGCATCCAAGAGGATGAAAATATCAAACCAAAACCACAGGTGCGGACAACTCCAAAAAGGACGCAGCACAACGTGGAACTTTTTCTTAGCAGCAAACCGGGACGTAGTCTAGAGAGGGACGTCAAACTCTTTGGACGCGAGCTAAAGTACGATTGCCACCACCATCAAACCATACCCCTATCAGAAGGCATGTGGGTATTTTGGGATATTTAGTTTCAGATTCACCTCCGGGATATTTCTAAACTCATCCTGGAGATAACTTTCTCTTTTTTTAAATCTAAGTGGCATCACACTCAGAGTTGTGGGAGTTAGGTCCAGGTAAATTCTTACCTATGGATGTGAAGAGCTCCACATTCATGGTAAAGAGATTACAAGCCTCTTTTTCATAACTCAAATAATTTTTCACTCATCCCAAGCCAAAGATCGTCCAAAATAAAAGACTATCTTTTCTACCGATCGAGACGAACTACAAGCAGTTTGATTTCCTAAATCTTAGGAATATGTAGGTTGGGCTCTTTGTTGAAAACTCGACTGCATTCCAACTCCCCCCAATATCCTCTTATTCCCCAGCGTTCTGGTTTCACCAAAAATTCAAAACCAGGATAACCTGTGAATTCTTTCAAAATCGTGCTTAAAAATCAAGCGTTATGAACTACAAGTGGCCTGAATTCCCATGTAACCTGAGATATGTAGGAAACTCAATGCTGGGGTCCGGCCATAACTCCTTAAGATTCGTGCAAAAACCAACCTCTTCCAGAGATGAATTTTGGGTCGGTCAAAATTAGGAACGTCAAACTCCCTTTGCCCAGGGTTACTTGCATCCACCCTACCCAAAGGGAGTGGAAAGTTGTTGACACCTAATTTTTTCCCTCCCGAACTAAATTTAATCCTGAGTTTCTTCGATTTTAAATAAAATCAAAATAATTATTTTATCCAGATAAACGCGTTCTAAAATACTTTTTGAGCTAAATTTGCCATTTAAGTGATGAATTATACATTTTAGTATTCTTGTATACGAGATCGTATAATTTTAGTCGCTTAATATTCACTTTATAAAAAAAAATAGGTTTTAATCGAGACTCGTCTTGAAAATTAATTCAAACGGGATAAATCTTGATTTAAATCTATTTTCCTTTAAAAATGAATTATTTGGAAAATAATCATTTGATTTAATTAAGCCAAGAAACTCGGGGTTAAATCGATTATTAATTCGTTTCGAATTTTGACTTAATTTGGCCAGTCTATTAAATTTGGGTCATAATTAAAATCAAATTGGTCATAATTGCAATGCAATTGGCCAACTGACTTTGATTTGGTCTATAATTCAACTAACAATGGCTAAAGTTTAATCTAATTGGTCATTTTTTTTTAAATAGCCTAGTTTCTACCCAACCCACTTCTACTTAATTGGACTCGAAAATTAGGCCCAAAATCCCTTTCCTATTCAATTCCAGCCGCTCCATCCCAGGCCCAACACCAGAGAACCTCCCCAGCCCACCTCAAAGTCACCGACTCGGCCCACCACCTTATAACCTCTTCTTCCTCACCCCTCACAACAACATTCAACAGCAGCAGCTTCCAAACAACATCGACAATTTCAATGCCAACACACCCAACGACATCGTCCCTTGTCCCTCCAATTCTTTTCATCTCCGTACAAGGTTCAACGTGCCAAACACGCACTCTGTACCTTCAAAAAATCCAGCAAATTTCCTTTAAAACTACCCATTCAATATTTCAAATTTTTGCCCAAAATTTGAAATTCGAAATTCAAATTCGTACTAGAACAGTACGATTACAACTCACTATAATCTTATCCTTACCTTAAATTCGTTTTCCCTCTTAGAATTTCCCCCCAAAACCTCTAGAATCCGCGAATTCATTCTAGAAGGTGTACACCTGCTTCGTTGCCATTGGAGAAGGTACAAACGAGAAGGGAACTCGTCTCATCACCGTTGATTTATCTTGATTAATCGACAATCGTGGGATTCGGGTTTTTGCCCAAAATCCCACATCGCATAAAAGCTGAAAATCGACCCTCACCTCCTCTATATATACTCTACTATTGAGAGCTAAAAAGCCAAGTCTTGGAATTGAAAAAATTCTGAGCAAAAAGTCTCGAAGATTTTTTAAAAAAGAATTTTCGAGCAAAAAAAAAAAGGAAATTTCGAAAGAGATTTCCCAGTTCAAAGTTTCTAATGGTGTTTCATGGTGGCAAGGATTTTGACGAAGCTCGTAGTTCCGGTTAGCTGCCCTGAAAAAGTTAAACTTTCGTTTTCGTTTTTCGCTCTTCTCATCTATTTTTTTTTTGTTTCATCGCAATAGTTGTAGCCGTGATGCGATTTTCAGCTTTGTAGTGTTGTAATGGTGGGATTATGTGTTGTAGACGGCTATGAAGGCCATAGGTTCCATTTGATGAAAGTGACTCTGTTATTATATTTCTCTATTGAACTCCATTTTCTTTAAGTTATGGTTTCACGTTAGGCCTTAATTTTTCTTAATATAAATGGTGGACTGATTGTTGAAGCCTAGATTATTTTCTTGTTGTTTCATTAGTTTGAATTTCACATTGAATGAGAGTGAATGCAACACGTTGGTTGAGGTTTTAAGGAGTATGTGTGCCTGTTCATGCATTTTATTTGGCTTTGTCTAGGGTTGTTAAGTGAACCTATTCGAGTATGCTTGAGTGACTTTCAAACTGATTTAGTGTTTGGTTTCTTTCTTTCTATTTCCATGAGGTTTTAGTCAGGTTATTGTCTCTTCCAAGTTGAGTGTTGTAGGCTTATTAGACGAACTTGCATGATATTCGTAGGCTGACTTTATTGAATATGATTTCAAATTAATGTTCAAAATGCTTCAATTTAAGGATTTGATTAGCTAGCATGACTTTTCTGTTCTTTTTCCCTTTTGTCTTTTTTTCTTTTCCTGTATATTGTTTGGTATCCATATTCCTCCCCTCCCCTTTCTCCCGAATAATGTTAAGTCGTGTCATATCATGACTAAGTGAAAGGATTGGAGATTTTGTATCTTTTGACATTTTAAAATCAGAAATTAGCTACCTCAGAATTTGTTCATTTAGTTTGTCATGAATATCATATCCCCTTATTTGATCTTGATTTGTTTCTTTGTGATCAAAGCATTTAAGCATGTTCTCTTCTTTTCTCTCCTTTTGGTTTAAGTTCTCAAGTTAATTATTGTTACCTGAAAGATGAAGTTTTCTTTTTGTCTTACGTATGATCTTAAGTTTGTAAATAAAACTAGTGGTGACATAAAGATTCTTAGTCTAAATTAGGTATCATTGTTTCCATGCTTAAAATTTTTTTTTAAAACTATTTTTTCTATTTTATCACTTTAATACTTTGAAAAAATATTGCTCAAATTGTTGTTCTATTCCAGATTGTTTCCTCTTCTTCTCTTTGCTTTATTTGTTTTTAGTCTGCCCTTTCCCTTTCGTCCCTTCTTAACATGCCCAACTCTGTCTCTCATTCCTTCCCTGTACCTCTTCTTCTCAAATTTCTGAAAAGGTCTCATTAAGTTGTGAAATACCGTGAATTAATATTGTGGATTAGTAAGAGAACCAAACCTTGTCCTTTTTTACTTGAAGCACGAAAAGCAATCCCATGTGTAGCATGAATTTATTCAAAATTAGCTCTAGTTTTAATCAGTTGTGTTTTGTGTATATTTTGATCGAATTAGTTAGTTTTATTATGAACAAAACTCTAATCTTTATCTTTTTCTTTGCATGTGAAATTTGTCCGAGTCCCAAATGGACTCTTTCCCATTGTATTCCCTCTATGGGACAATGAGGCCTATCCTTCTTTTCGCTTCAAATCAAAGTCAAAGTCCAAACCCAAAAGGCCGATATACACAGGCGTACAGGTGGAAGAAGGAAAGAAAGTGGGCCCAAGCCCACTAATAAGATTCTGCCAAAATTTCTAAGACTTGATAGTCTTGAAAATTCACATTTTTTATGGGCCAAAGCCCTATTTGTATTAATACAGGTGCGACGGGCATCAAAAGCCCAATTGATAGTTTAGGACAGGTGGAAGAAGAAAGTAGGCCCAAATTCACTCCAGGCAAACAGAAACTGGAATGGGCCTAAGATTTCAGCTTTCATGATTTTGGGCAAGACCCAAGATATCTATACTTTCTTTTCGATCGGATATTATATTTGTTGCTAACTTAGAACTTCTTCTAACTTAGTTAAACTCCCCGGCTAGTACCGAAACCTGTTTTTCTTAACCAACATTCGGTTAATCAACTAATCAAATCATTTCCTTTTGACTTATTAAACACAAATATTTTTAACAAAAAATCCTTTTGTTTCAAATTTAGTCTTTAAGTTGGTTTTCAAATAGTTCGGACAACCGCAAGTTAGCGGATACCTTAGGTGCTTTAAAATCCTTCCTAAGGTATTAATAGGAACCGCTTACCTAGAATTTCTTAAACTTGAAAGATATTTTCTGTTTTAAATATTTTAAGTATTTTTGAAGGTTTTCTTAATTTTCCTAAATTAATTAAGTGCCGACTCTCAAAAACCGAATTTGAAAAACTTTCTAAGTGTTTGAATTCGAAAATTCGTAAAACACCCACAGACCTAGGTGGAGCTAGTCTCAAAAAATGACTCAACATTTTCTGCTCCTCGGCAGACATAACTGGCTGAGCTACTACCGGCTGTGGAATAACTGGTACAGGCGGAACCTCTACTCTGGGTGCTCTAGTTGCAGGCTGCGCCCCAACACCAACTCCCTGTACTGCTGGTTGGGCTCCCTCGGCTGACGGACCTCCAACTAATCCCAGCAACTGCACCAAAGTGTCTCGGAGTACTAAAGCATCAATAACTCCAGGTTGAGCCTGGGCTGCTCCCTGGCCCACCGGTTGCTGTGGCGGCGGAACATCTGCCTAGCATGATCTCGGTCTGAGGATGCTACTCTGCCCTGCCTCCGACCTTTAGGTCGACCTCGGCCCCTAACTGGAGCCCTCGCTGCAGGCTCGGGGTCCCGACCCCCGGCTCTCGTACCAAGCGTCCTAACCATCTGCGTAAAGAGTGAACCAAATGAAAATCAGAAACCAATATAGACCCGACGCACGAACATGAGTCAAGAAAATGAGAGACTCCCCTAAGAATGCTCCGTAGCCTCCCGAGGATAGGATACAGACGTCCCTGCACTAATCCGCAAGACTCTACCACACATTGGCTCATGTACCAACACTACCCATACAACCTAGGCTCTGATACCAAGCTGTCACGACCCAATATTTGAGTCATGATGGCGCCTACCGTAACCCACTAATATGCAAGCCAAACCCTAGCCCGGAGCGACAAGCGACAGACTAATGGGCGGAATATCAGAAGAACAGAGATGAGGTGGAAGTAACCGTACTAATAAGCATGCTAGAAATATAAAGACAAACAGAACCAAAATAAACCCATACCGAGACTGAGAAGGAAAAGGACAATATATATAAAGTCAAGAACCCCTTCCAAGACCTGATGAGGTCGGTACAAGAGCCACTACTACACATATCCAGAATACAAGACAGAAACCAAATATATATAACAAGTACAACAGTCTCGAGAGCAAAAGACTATACAGTAGAAGTTGGAGTAGGATCTGCCTCGGACGTCAGTAAGCCCACCCTGCTCCGAAATCAGTACTGAGAAGAACGTCACGTCAAAACCGTCGGCTAGTGTCCGAATCTGCATCGGGTAAAAAGATACAGAAGTGCAGTATGAGTACCGGGGCAACGGGTACTCAGTAGGCATCATCGGCCAACTGAGCTCAAAGTAATATAAGCAAGCTAAAATGTGAGGGTGCATGCTAAGTCCGGGGTATAAGTAATAAATACATAAGTAACTGCCGAGGCGTGTAGCTATGCTTAGGAATTAAATAAATATGATACCGAATAATTGAGTAAATAAATGTGTAAGTAAACACACAAGTCAAACATAACCTATCTGGGTCCCCATAAACCCAATATGCACACGAAAGAAAACAGTAACCCAGCCTGGCCCCCATAAACCGACGGGACACATAAGAATAGTAAATGCATAGTCACCAGTGTCTCGAAGCTGTATCAGTATCTAGTAACCACAATAACCAACAAGAGTGCACCGGGCTTGAACCGGTACCAATAGGTAATAACAAGAGGCCAGACGCCGGAATCGAACCAGACGTAGTGGGTAATAACAATAGGCCACATATATATCATATCTGCCGGACTCGAACCGGAACTCAAAGAACAACAGTGTCATAACCACGGTACCCAGTACCAGAACTCATAGTGTACCACAATCCAGGGCCGAACTCGAACCGAAACATCCAATAGTCAATAACCAAAATTATCATACCTGAATCAGTAGCCGGACTCGAATCGGAACTCACCATGCCCAGTAGCTAGAACAGAATCAAATGTCATATCATATCAGATAAACGGGGAAACGCCCTAGTCCCAAGTCAATACTAGTATATAAGCACAGAAGCTAACCCACAACATGCTACAATTTAATTTCGGGGTCCTTGTAGGTCAACTATCTACTATAAACAATATTTATATACAAGTTTGGGTATACATTATAAGTCATGGAAAGGCGGGTCAACGTTCTAAGTCAAACTAGCCGACCCCAGTCAAAGACGGTGCTATCAGGGACTAACAAGGCTAAACAGTCCAACCGGGTATAATCGGGGTGACTTGATCCCGTCAAAACCCTAACAGGTCATATAGAGCTTAACTAAGTCCAAAGATGTCAAAGTTTTGACAAGTCGACAAAAAGGGTAACGGGGCCCACTAACGGGTCTCGAAAACCAAGTCTAGTTATACCTGTCTAAGTCTGGACTAAGTCTGCCTAAGCCTAGACTAAGGTCCAACAATAACATTCCCCACCCATCAATCAATAACAACAAAACTATCCGACCCCAAATAGGTTGTTTGTGGTGTACCACGAGGATAACGGGCTTGAAATGTATCCGAATAGCCCTATCTGGCCTAGAAGGCCTAAATCACAGCAAACCACCACCATCAAGTTTCTAATACTAGCCCACAACACCAGCACAATAGCATACATATATTACGCATAAGCCCAATCTAAGTGTAAAGGAAGGTAAACCTAGCCTACCTGGATGCCGCCGCAAGCTTGCCAAAAAACCCAGCTATACAGGAGCCTTCCCCTTGTGAGAGGCCTCTGACTGCTACCAAGCTACCAAAATAATAAACTACATGTCAAAACATGACTATTGATACATATTGCATTAGTTCGAAAAAATGTCCAAACAGTCCAAGTGGGGCCCGCTTGCGGAATCGTAAAACCAAAATCGTTACAGCATCCCAAATCACCCCGTGATCAATAGTCACAACTAGCACTGCTCAATTTGAGCTCAAAATGTAGCTCAAACCTCAATACCACCGTAAACAAAAACTACCGTAAAAATAAGAAAATGTACCCTAGAAACAATGAGAACGAGTCCACGGACCCAATATATATAAACCCCTAAACTCAAACCTTAATGGATTAGCTCAATATTGAGCTTAAATAATCAATAATGGTGAGAGATAATGGAAAAAGTGGACAAAATGTAATATTTTACATTTTTTTCCACCGAATGCATATATATAACCTACATTTCCTACATATACACTACACATTTTATATGTGGCAGCATTCCATTATGTTAGTCAGTGTTTTCAAAAACATTTTCGGGGCGAGTCCCAGTGCGAGTCCCGGGGCGGGGCGTACCAAAAACGCTCTGGGGCGCAAATGAAAAACGCAGATCCCTAGGGCGTAAGTCCTAGAATTTGGGGCGTAAGTCCCGGGCGTAAAAGTATATGTCCGGGCATTAATTTTGATTTTTTAAAAAAAAAAATTAAAAGTATTTTTGCTATAAATCATATTTTTTCCTATGTTATTGATGATTTATTTAAATTTATTTAGAAATTATTAAAAATCTTACTTTTGCTTATTTTCTTAGTAATAAAATTATAAAATTGAAGATATATAAGATACGCCCCGTAGATCCATGGGATTTACGCCCCGTGTTTCGAGGCTTACGCCTCGCCCCATGCTATGCAAAACGCCAAGCCCCACGCCCCCGCCTTTTAAAACACTGATGTTAGTGAAGGGTGTCCAACCCCTTCAACTCTACGTGGAGTGGAGGTGGCCATGCCACCAAATTCTTATCTCATTATATATATATTCGGGTATTGCATAGACTCGTGGTAAAATAAATACAACTTTTTGAATATACCATAATTAATAGAAAAATTTCTAACAAAACCTCTATAAAATAAAAATATTATTTTAGCATATTTAAATTCACTATTTTCGCTTAAATTATTAATAGGTTATAAAACTATTATAAAGTAGTATAGATATATCATAACTAAACAACAACAACAACATACCCAGTATATTCCCACCACGTGGGGTCTTGGGGGGGGGGGGGTAAGTGTACGCAGTCCATACCACTACCTCAAAAGTGAGATAGAGAGGTTGTTTCCGAAAGACCCCCGGCTCAAGAAACAATAGTGATATATCATAACTAAAGAATTTTATAAATTTCAAAGACATTTTCAAAAAGTAATTAACTACATCATTTTACCAAGTTCTAATTTAATTTAAATGTTTCGCAACGTGCTTGATATAAATAATATTCTCAAACAAACTGCCCGAAAATCGAACTGTCAGTCCCAGCAAGTCATAAATAACTTGGGACAGTTATAGAAAAGCTTTAAACGCCGAGAACGCACGAAAAGGAGGGAAAATGACCGGGAAGGTTATTACATTTATGGTGAACAATAAAATAATTTCAAACCAGATCTTTTGTTCTCTTGACACATATCAAATACGTCTATTGAAGATTAATGGATAAAGTAGTAGCGGAGGTTGCGTGTACCAATTGAAGTATTTTGAGAAATTGAGAATCAGAACGTTCATTCAATTAAAGAAAACGTATATGAAAGAACCATAAAACGAAACTCTTTTTATGGTCTTTATGCGTATGTAAACCCACGCAATTCAATAACAAATAACAAATCGAAATAATAGATTCATCTCAGATGGCAAACCATTTCGAAATCAAGAAATTTTTTTTGGATCTAATCCGTAAAACTCATACGCAAAACTATCAAAAAAATGAAGTAAATAGTGGGTAATACATATTCTAGTTTGCAAACAAAGTTGATCATACCTTCTTTTTCCCCTTGCTATTGTCTGGAAGAAAACTTCTCCCTGATCATATTGAGAACATCGAACCTAGACACGGTGAATTGAACAAATCTAGAATCTCTTACTATATATTTTAGGACTCTTAATTTAAGAAAATGTTTTACCATATATTTTAAAGTCTTGACCCATATATTTTAGGAGTCTATATTATAAATATAATAAAATACTAATTGAAGGGAAAAAATGAAAAGACGATTTTGTCTAAAGCGGAGACTTTTAATGAAGGGCAAAAAGTTCAAACAACATTTATAAGACCCTTCACACTTTTAATATAGTATAAATATAAATAAATATAAACTAGTTTAGTATATGTGTATTGCCCGTGTATTTTGCGTATTCAATTAAATAAAGAATTTGACCCGATTTTTTTAAAAAAAAAATTAGGATGTATATATAGACATTGAAAATAAAATTTTATCAAAAAATAAACTGCAAATCACAAAACAAATAAATAGAAGTTATTTTATTTTATCAAAATTGTGAGTATAGTTTTTTTAGTATTCTGTTGATTCGTCTTTCTTAATTTTTCTCCGTGATTCCATAACATAGAATTTTGGACCTCCCTATGATGTGTATGATCGCCAAAAATATTGAGCATCTTTAATATATCGAGTTGATCTCGAGAAATTTGACCTTTTGATTACTTATTGATCAACTATTTATCTTTTTCATACTAAGTTCATTCCGGACTAAATAAAAATTAAGATTAATTCAAAATATGGATGAAATTTCCCAATGGACGATTTTAAATTTTAATAATTCTTAGTATTTAGAATAATTTGATAGAAAATAAATCATAAATTTATTATTATTATTATTATAATGTTGCAGATATATCAGGTTTTCTTAAATTTCAAATATTAGATTTTAACAATTTTACATAGTATTATAATTTTAGCTTAAGTAGTATCATGTTAATACAAACTTCGAGAAATTTATACTTAAAAAATAAATCAGATTTTTTTTTTTAATTTTAAAGAAGAAAAAGACGAACATGTATTCATTCGCGAGAATTTCCCTATTTTGGGGTGGCTTTAATTTTTGTCCTTCAAATTTGTGGTATTTGTTTTTTGTCGAGTTCTTACATCTTATAAATAAGTAAAAGCTAATAGTCATAACTTTAGTTAAGTACACTCCACTCTCCTCGGACCCTTTCAAATCTTCACAAAGTAAGAGTGGTGTAGACTCCACCCTTTTCAGACCCTACATATGATATTGCACTTATATTGTTGTAAAAATTCAATTAAAAAGAAATGTACGTTTGTTAGTGACTGATGATCTTAAAGTTTAACCAAATTTATTGCTTGCAAAGTAAACATTATAGGTAATTTTTTTCTATTGGAGAATAGTAGTTCATAGATTAGCTAGTTTTTTGGCCACTCTCTTGGAGAATATCTGTTCGAGTTGCATTGTATATACTAATGTAGCATATTAATATTGTAGTCAATCAGATAAAATTACTATACTCGTCTAGGTGACTTTATTAACCTCGTGAAGGAGTCAAACCACCCACAATAAAATAACCATGTTTAAATCACAAAAATCATTAGATTTTGCAATAAAAATCATCTATAATTATTTATTTTTTTGTGATCAAGTTCATTGTTTATTTTTAATTTGCAAAGATAATTACTTTTTATAAAAAAAAAAACATTTATACGTAGGAAATTAGTATTTTGTATTAATAATAAGCATTCATGACCAATCACAAAGTCATGGACTTATTTAGGAAAGATCATGTGTATTGTGCATATTCAATGAAATGAGAAATTTGACACAAATTTATAGAAAAAAATTAAGATATATATGTAGATGTCGAAAATAAATTTTATCGAAAAATAAACTGTAAATCACAAAACAAATAAATAGAAGTGATTTTATTTTATTAAAATTGTGAGTATAATTTTGTAGTATTCTTTTGATTCATCTTTCTTAATGTTTCTTCGTGATTCCAGAACGCAGAATTTTGGACCTCCCTATAATGTGTATGATTGTCAAGAATATCAAACATCACTTTTGTATATCGAATTGATCTCGAGAAAGTTCACTTTTTAATCACATATTGATCGAGTCTTTACCTTTTTCATACTACGTTCATTTCAGACTACATAAAAATTAAGATTAATTCTGAATATGAACAAATTTTTCAATGGAAAATTTTATATTTTAATAATTCTTAGTATTTAGAATTTTTTGATAGAAAACAAATCATAAATTTATTGTTATTACGGAAAAGGGCCAAAACTACCCCTGAACTATTCGAAATAGAGCAAAAATACCCTCCGTTTGTTTTTTGGCTCAAAAATACCCCTCCGTTTATTTTTTGGCTCAAAAATGCCCCTCATTTTAACGGAGTGCCAAAAAGGGCCAAAACTACCGCTGAACTATCCGAAATGGATCAAAAATACCCCTCCATTTATTTTTTGACTCAAAAATACCCCTCACATTAATGGAGTGCCACCAAGCACACCACGTGAAAAAAATTGTCACATGGTTAGTCCATGTCAGTGTCCCATTTAATACCCAACCAGCCCACTTAACCATATTCCAACTTAACAGTCATTTAATATTCGTACCCGACCCATCTTAAAAAAAACCCGACCCGTCCTCATAAGTAAATGGTAAAGATAGATCTATCCTTCATTTCACTTGAACTCTCCAAAAAAAAAAAAAATCGATGCAGACTAGGGATTCTGAGGGAAAAGAAAGCTCTTAGTACACGGGTTGATTTTTTCCCTAAGGGCATTCTTGCTCCTTCTTGTAATCGACATCTCTACTATAATGAGAAAAAAAATAAATTCAAAGGTTAAATATGACTCCACCTACAACTTTGGCTTTATTGCACGATCTAAGATATGAAGAAAAAGAGACAACTCCAATTGTGCTCAATTTTAGGGCATGTGATCATTGAGCTATGAGACTTTTTGGCGGGTAAAATTTATGAATTCCATTAGCAGGTCCCATAGGCCTATTTTCAACCTGATGTTTGGCTAGCCCATGTGATTTTTTCCCTAAGGGCTTTCTTTTCCCTCAGAATCCCTAGTCTGCATCGATTTTTATTTTTTTTGAGAGTTCAAGTGAAATGAAGGGTGGATCTATCTCTACCATTTACTTATGAGGACGGATCGAGTTTTTTTTAAGATGGGTCGGGCAAGGATATTAAATGGCTGTTAAGTTGGAATATGGTTAAGTGGGCTGGTTGGATATTAAAGGGACACTGACGTGGACTAGACATGTGACAATTTTTTTTCACGTAGTGTGCTTGGTGACACTCCATTAATGTGAGGGGTATTTTTGAGCCAAAAAATAAATGGAGGGGTATTTTTGTTCCATTTCGGATAGTTCAGGGGTAGTTTTGGCCCTTTTGGCACTCCGTTAAAATGAGGGGCATTTTTGAGCCAAAAAATAATTTGAGGGTATTTTTGAGCCAAAAAACAAACAGAGGGGTATTTTTGAGCCAAAAAACAAACTGAGGGTATTTTTGCTCTATTTCAGATAGTTCAAGGGTAGTTTTGACCCTTTTCCGTTGTTATTATAATGTTGCAGATATATCAGTCTCTCTTAAAAATACATATTATTACTATTTAAATATTATATTATATTATAACATATTTTGCTCAAATTCTCTCACCGTCACTATATTTCATGCAATAATAAGTTTATATTCCTTAAGAATTTTATTAACTTGACAAATAATTTTAGATATACAATAAATTGAAAGAATTGATTTATTTGTTCTCAAAATTAAAGGAAATAATTTATTTTTTCATTCAAATTCTTAATATTTAATTCATTCTAAATTTTAAACATCCATAAATAAAAATAGAACCAATTTTAGCACATAATATGGGACGGATGGATGATGTTGAAAATAGGAATATTAAGGTTAGGGTTTAAAATAGGGTAAAAATTTTATTTAAAACAAAGAAAAGAAAAGGAAAGAGATAAATCTTTGATTTTTCGGCTACTTGATTCGACGACAACATGCTTGTTGCATCAAGTTTTGCAAGTTTTAAACCAATATATAGAATTATGTCATGTAACATATATATGTAGACATCGAAAATAAATTTTATCAAAAAATAAACTATAAATCACAAAACAAATAAATAAAAGTGATTTTATTTTATCAAAATTGTGAGTATAATTTTATAGTATTCCTTTGATTCGTCTTTCATAATTTTTCTTCCTAATTCCAGAACATAGATTTTGGACCTCCCTATAATGTGTATGATCGCCAAGAATATCGAACATCACTTTACTATATCGAGTTGATCTGGAGAAAGTTCACCTTTTGATCACTTATTGATCGAGTCTTTACCTTTTTCATACTATGTTCATTCCGGACTAAATAAAAAATAAGATTAATCTGAATATGAATGAATTTTGTCAATGCACAATTTAAAATTTTAATAATTCTTAGTATTTAGAATTTTTTGATAGAAAACAAATCATAAGTTTATTGTTATTATAATGTTGCAGATATATTAGAATACTGATATTAAACATATAAAACCTATTAAGAGAATAATCCCCCTAAATAAAACTATTTAAAGACGACAATCTTGTGAATCATATTCTATTATTTGTGGGAAGAAAAGATCTTCAATTTATAAAAGTCCAAAACTTTTACAGAACCAGAAAGAAGCAGTCTTGAAGAATCCTTTGACGAAACTAGATTAGATTCTTTAGACGAAGACAACAACAACAACAATATACTCAATGTAATCCCACAAGTGGGGTCCGGAGATGGTAGGATGTTCGCCGACTTTACTCCTACCTTTGTGGAGTAGAGAGGATGTTTCTGTCTGCAGAGATTAGATTCTTTAGACAGCTTCCTATAAATATCAGAACATTTAAGAGGAACACATTGAGTTATCCTATCAACAAAAAGTTCAAGTTAACTTCAAGAATTATAACTCAAAACCCAATGAAAATGTTGAATCAATATAAAGGTATTAGGTAATTCTTGTTGCAGCAAAGTTATTCATTAGTGAGATTACGTAAAACACTTTCCCTGTTAAACAAATAATCAGAATTACTCAACTTGAATGCAGTTAGCAACTTAAAGTAATACTAATGCTTATATTTTTCAAACAAATTTATCCTAAATTTAATTTTCCAATGACCTAGCACTACACAAACCCACAAAAACTCACCCTGCCCTTACTCGCCCTTGATGTAAATTACCAATCCTAACCCCACAAAAACGCGAAAACATGAAGTTTCTTGTTTTGCACGTAATCCTAAATTACCAATTCTCTCTACCCCTATATAATACTATCAAACAGTTCTGTTTCTACCTAAATTACTCTTGCTCTCGCTCTCTTCTTCTTTCTTTTCTATACACACACTCTGTTTCTTTGTTTTCTTTTCGATAAAATATGGGGAATAATTTTGATGATGTACAATTGATGACCTATCTTCTCAAGTTTGTTTGTGGTATCCCTATTCAATGCCATCAATTTCGAATTGTTGACTTGTATGGCAACAACAAACCTTCTCAGTTATTCGACACTACTACGAACACTACTGTAAACTATGTCTTCACTCAGTTAAAGAAGAAGAAAACAGGGAATGGTAAGAATATTAACAGGGGAATTATTGGCGGCGGCGGTTCTTGGAAAGGAGTCGACAGTAGTAAACCAGTTTACGACAGGAAACAATTAGTCATTGGGTTAAAGAAAACCTTCCGTTTTGATGAAGGAATTCATGTCTGGAATATGAAAGAATATAGCTTTACCGATAAATCTCTAGCGTCGTTAGCACGTCGTCAAATTCGACACGGGGACTTCGTTCTGTGTCGAATTACGAGGAGTTCTAATTCATATCATGGCGGGGATAATTTTGTTACCTATAATCAAGAATTGGGACCATCCAATGCGGACATGAGCCAAGTTAGTAATGCAACTCAATTGCCACTGATGATCTCCACTGAAGAAGAATGTTCTGTTCCTATGGTTTATCAAGAAACTCCTTCTGTTAGTCGGAATGATGATATTGCTCGTTATCATAGAGAACTTGATGCCTATGCTGCAACTATATTGGAGTTCAATACTAATCCCTTATTGGTTCCGTACGTTCCCCAAGACGAGGATCAATGTCCTCTTTTCTGCGAAGATTTCTATATCGGTCATACGGCCTTGTGGGGTTAAGAATTGTGAGGGTTGATACAATTAAGTCTTACCAAATTTTTTTTTGTGGAATTGTATATATGTTTTAATTTTTATTTGTCAATTAAGTCTTACAATATTCTTTGCGGAATTGTATATGTTTTTGCTTTTATTTGTCAATTAAGTCTTACAATTTTCTTTGCGGAATTGTATATTTTTAAACTTTTATTTGTCAATGCATTTCAGTTTTCTTTTACATCAGTCCTTTACTTGCGACTTTTATGAAAATATTTCTTAAAAAGGTTTTATACTTGAAAAGAAAACTGCACTCATTGGATTAAAGAGAGTGTAAATTTATTTTAATGGTTAGCTGCAAATCAACATCAAGGCCCATTTAGCGCGGTTGGTTAGAGCATCGTGCTAATAACGCAAAGGTAGCAGGTTCTCGAGACCTGCATGGGCCATCCTGTATTTTTATTATTTCCCCTTCAAGATTTTCTGATTATGCCCTTTTCAAGAGTAAATAAACTCTTATTACACCACTAAAGTCGAACTGATCTGCTATTACTGCAGATTTATAACAATAATGGAAGGAAAATTAGAGTTCACAAATTTGATGACTTCTGGTCAATGTAAACTAGAGTGGAAGCAGTGAGATTGTTAAACGAAACAATGAGTGAGGTGAACTGTTGTTGCTGAAACTATGTCCAGTGATTAATTTAATTCAACGTAACAAATAACCAAATCTTAATCTTAACTAGTTGGTATCACATAAATATAAAGTTGAAGAAGAAGAATGGACACTTAAACTCGTCACAGTTTACAGTAAGGGGGTTGTGCTCTCACTTGTATATACACACACAGCACGAAAATAATTTGAAAAGGTCAGCGCCAATGCCTGTTATCTCAGAGTGTTTTCTTGTGATGCCTAATGGCCATTGCTAAGAGCTGCTTGTCTCCACCACTCACAATGACACCAGTTCGCTGATCAACGATGCAGCCAAGTTGAGTTTTCCTTGTGACAACATACTGCTTCACGAGTATAAAGGAAATAGCATAATGATTCCTAAGAGAAAAAGCAAAGATAACAGTCAGATCCAAATGATGTCTACTTCATTAACTTTGGCATGTATTAACGTCATATTTTCATGAAGTAATTAAGAAAAGACACTGCATGAAGAAATTAAGAACACATCGAAATCAAAAACTAGCTTTTCTGATAACACCAAATGAAATCGACACAAGAGAATCTGGATTTGGAGTTAGGTTAGCTGATATGCAAAAGCCTAAACATGGAGATCTAGATTCTACACCAATAAATAACTCATCATTCTAGCAGAACTTATTTTAATCACTTATAGTTATTATAGACAACAAAACCATAGAGATCCAAAGGGTGAGGGTCACATGCACACAGAGAACCTCATAAATCCATCTCCTTTTTTTGGAATAATAGTGGTGTTTGAGCCAGCTAGTCTGCCATCAATAATTCGGCAAATGGGAATAACTCACCTAACGTTTACTGTTTCTACTGGGTACCTCCCAATCCCACCAACACAACTACCGGTTAACTCTGCCACCAAAGATTGGGCAGATGGGAAGAAATCAACTACAGCTATGTTTATTATTCGTACCAACTTCATTGGCCATTAGACCAAACCCTTGAGTGCCCTTGTAAATACATCTCTATCCCGTACGAGTAATTGTACCTCACTCCATAAGAACAATTTAATGTGTACCTTTGACGATATTATCACCATTAACAAATCTGAACTACTTAAACCACAATAATAAAACTGTGTGTGCACAAGGGTTAAAAAAAGCTTGAGGACTCCCTTAGAAGAAAACCATTATGCATGATTGCAACCCACTAAAATTGTGTTTTAACCTAATGATGAAAGCTACTGCTCAAACAAGATGCAATATATGCCTGCCACTATCTATTACCCACAATCTACAAATAATGCACAAAAACCAGAGGGTAGAAAGTAGAGATTGAGAATTTGGGAGGCCAATTTAATTTACAACAGCATATCGAACTACAACAAAGAAGTATATTTCTTATCATGACAAATAACATAAATGAAATTGAAATATCTAAGAGTGGGTTCTAATTGACAGCATCTGCAATGTAAGTAAAACAAGGTCAAGACTAATCAGTGACTACTTGGAACTCTTAGCCTTCTTATCGTCTGCAGCAGCTTTAGAATCAGATTTGGTCAGGGCAGTAGGCTTCAAGGCACTTTTGGGGTTCAGTTCCTTTCTGATCTTAAAAAACAGCCCAGGCAGTCCCAAAAGCATGCCCTGCAGCATCAAGCCCTTCACTGGTTGCCTTAGTTGAGTCTTTCCCACATGCACATACTATGATGAAGAGTAACAGAACGTGACAAAATAAAAAAAAGGGTACCCCAGTGCACTAAAGCTCCCGCTATGTGTGGGGTCCAGGAAAGGGCCGGACCACAAGGGTCTATTGTACGCAGCCTCCCGGGAACGTGACAAAATAAATGATAATGCATGTATTGCAAGTGAAAGATGGAGGCCTTTTACCGTACGAATGTCAAGTTTTGGTTTCTAATAAAATAACAGAAAAAAGCACATGTAGATAACTGATCATATACTTAATCATGGATGTTAGCAATGCTAAAGTAGGGAAAAGGTGAGTAGAAGAGAGGTTTTTCATTGATTGCATCGCTTATTCTACCCATTTGGACTATCTATTGTTCTTTGGAAAATTTTCAGGTATGTAAAACTCTAAAAGAACACTAAATTTCACCTGTGAGAAACAAATGCAGTCGTCATAGTCCCTGATGTAGACATTACATTCTTTCCAACTACTTCAATGACATCACAAATTCTGCCTATTAACAAGAATATGTGCATTAGGCTTCTTCCAAATTAAGTCATTTACTTGTAAACAAAAAACAAATAAATTGAATAATTGTGCCAAAGACAAATTGTATTGCTGTGACAACCAGCACATATACTTACGTTGAAACCACCAATTAATATCATCTTAAGAGTCCTCAATATACATATAGTACTCCAACTGAAACACAAGCAAGATGCATAAAGTTAATGTTCTTGTCACCCTTATGCCACTTGGCATCCTGAAATAAAGATGGAATCTTGTATCACCTATATCTAAACAGCAAAACTAGGAAATTGAACCTGTTTTATTCATACTTTTGTAATCTAAAAGGGGAACTTTGTGAATAGAACTTGTCACAATTAGATGTTGAATTATGCCATAAGGAACCCAAAGTATAACTTGTGTTGTTCTCTCTTCTCTTATCTCCTCACTTCTAAAAAGTAACTATTTTCCCGTTGAAATTCCCCACCGAAAATTGTTCACTGGCTCTCCCACAGATAGTTTGATTAAATTAGTGGAAAAAAGAAAAATAGTCGTGTAAAAATTAGGAAGTTTCACAGTGTTTCAGTGAGATTATGTTTTCCCATTGAGCTGGTTCGGTAAGAAATGGGTGAGAAAATCATCTTTCATAGCACAAATTTGTAGTTGTTCATTGGCTAAAGAACAACTACTTGTAAAGATGATCGTGTCATGACAGTTCCTAAAATGACTTTTTCCTGATAGAAGTAGGAAAAACACCTTTCATAAGTGACATTTCACATTAATTATCTCCTCTCCACCTCCAACACACCCCATTCCCATCACCATACTCCTACCATGCGGTCAACTTTCATAATGTTTGCCTAGATTATATAAAATATATTCAAAAAATATTTTCTGCTTGCTTATCAAATACGAGTACCAAAAAATAAATAAAAATGCACTTTCTTTCTAAAACAAAAATATTATACCAGAACACATTTTTCTTCGTACCAAACACCCCTTTAGTATTCACCTATTCCTCTTCTTTCAACTATGAGAAGCATAATGGAAAGATATACATTCGAGATTTCACTCAAATGGAGTACTTTTTATCTTGTCGACTGCAAGTTGCCACCCTTCACAATGGGCTCGGCTCTGTTAAAGCTCGATCAGAGCTCGTGCTCGATTTGGCTCGACTTGGTTGACTCGCTTTGTCATATAAATATCACTTTAAAATTAAAATTCACCACCCATTAATCTTAATTGAGTTAGTAAAATGTTAATTTAATAATCATTGTCTATTATAATTTTATATATTCTTTTATTAATTCGATGTAATTAATTTTTTATATACATTGTTACTTAAGATACTTTATGAGTGTTACGAAATATAGCTAATATTTTAAATTTAAAAGTTCAAATCAAAGAAATTTAATATTGTATAAGTTTTTTGAATTTGTTGTTGCTTTATTTTTTTTCTAACGTCATTTAAATTGAGTTATAATTTAAACTAATATTGTATATGATTAGATTAATAATGCTTTATTTCCAATCCTAAACCTACAAAAACTGGGAAACTTGAAGTTTCTTATTTTACACGCACTCTCTATATATATATTGCAAACATTCTTCTTCTTCTCACTCTCCCTCTGTTTCTTGTATCCTTTTCTACTACTCAAACTATGGGGAGCAATTTTGATGATGATCAACTCATGATGTATCTTCTCAAGTTTGTTTGTGGTGTCCCTATTCAATCCCACCAATTTCGAATTGTTGATTTGTATGCCAACAAAAAGCCTTCTCAATTATTCGAAACCACGACCACTACGGTAAACTATGTCTTCACTCCGTTGAAGAAGAAAAAAACAGGGAATGGTAAGAATATCAACAGGGAAATTGTTGGCGGTGGCGGCTCTTGGAAAGGAACCGACAATAGTAAACCAATTTACGACAGGAAAAACACAATCATTGGGTTCAAGAAAACCTTCCGTTTTGACGAAGGAATTCATGTCTGGAATATGAAAGAATATCGCCTTACCAATGAAACACTAGCGGTGTTAACAAAACGTCGTCAAATTTGACACGACTACTTTGTCGTATGTCGCATTACGAGGAGTTCCAATTCATCTCATGCCAGGGATAATTTTGTTACCCAACGTCTTGATTATTATGTCCCAATACAAAATCAAGAAACTGTGAAATCGTCTGCTCAATGTCAGTTTCAAGAAAATCAAGAAATTCTGAAATCATCTGCTCAATGGCAGTTTCAAGAAAATCAAGAAACTACAAAATCATCTGCTCAAGAAACGGGACAATCCAATGCTGCTACTGTAAATCCATCTGATCAGTTGAGCAGTATTTGGAATGGGAACGAATACTACATCAGCCAAGTTAGTAATGCAACTCAATTGCCCCTGATGATCTCTTCGGAAGAAGCATTCTCTGTTCCTATGGTTTATCAAGAAACTCTGTCTGTTAGTCCGAATGATGATATTGCTCGTTACCATAGAGAACTTGATGCCTATGCAGCAACTGTACTGGCGTCCAATACTAATCCGTTATTAGTTCCGTATGTTCCCCAAGACGAAGATCAATGTCCTCTTTTCTGCGAAGATTTTTATATAGGTCATATGGCCTTGTGGAGTTAAAGAGTTCGTCAGGGTTGATACAACATAGTCTTAGCCGAATTGTATATGTTTTTACTTTTATTTGTCAATACATTTCAGTTTTCTTTAACATCAGTCCTTTACTTTGTAGCTTTTGAATCTGGTTTCGAATTAACTTTTTATGAAAATATTTCTTCAAGAGGTTTTGAACTTTGTAAAGAAAATTGCATCATTCTTCTCATTAACTGCAAGCTGTCATCAAGGCCCATTAGCTCAGTTGGTTAGAGCGTCGTGCTAATAACGCGAAGGTCGCAGGTTCGAGACCTGCATGGGCCAGGTTTTTTCTTTTTATTATTTTCCCGTCATGCAGCCAGCAGGTTCCCATGTAAATCAGGCATAGTGAACGAGCTCCTAATAGCTGCTGGTATATAAAGAAAGGCCACTATAACTCTTCTATTCGTTTTTGGTTCTATTGATTAAAAATTCTATTTATGCTCTTGGGGATCGGAGAAGAGAATATAAAAAGAAAATTGAAATGCGAAGCCGCCACGTTAATCCAAGTTATTTGCAGGCACCTATGTCCTTAGTGTTTTCATGTAAAGAAAAGAAATTTATGATTTGCTTCCTATCATCAAAATTCTGTACCAATTTATTGTAGATAAATGATGTCGCAAGGATTTTGCCTTTGGCATGGGAAAGAAATTTTGTCTCGTCGTCCTTGTCTCAATGTTAAAATAGAGACAAGTTGGAGGGAGGACCAAAAGTGGTCCGATAAAGCAAATACGAAGGACACAATTTCACTTCTATAATTCATGTTTAAACACAATTTCACTCTATAATTCTTTTCAACCTCAACTTAAAATACTTTTTGTTCAACTCAAATATCGTCCTTATGCCTACACCGTTCTCCCAAAACTGATCAGCTTTTCATGCGTCTTAAAAAGTACTTGTACCACATAAACTAAAATGGAAGCAGTGGGGGACAGAACAATGAGTGAGGTGAACTGTTGTTGCTGAAACTATGTCCAGTGATTAATTTAATTCAACGTAACAAATAACCAAATCTTAATCTTAACTAGTTGGTATCACATAAATATAAAATTGAGAAAAAGACTGAAAGCTTAAAGTTGACATCAGAAGGGTTGGTGCTCTAACTTGTAAGTTGTATATATACATACATACACGAATATAATATGAAGAGGTCAGATCCAATGTCATTTATCTCTTGAGTGTTTTCTTGTGATGCCTAATGGCCATTGCTAAGAGCTGTTTCCACCACTCACAACTTACTAAATCTTTTCACAACGACACCAGTTTTGCTGATCAGAGCCACAACTAAGTTGAGCTTTCCTTACGAGAACACACTTCACAGATCTAAAGGAAATTGCGCACTTCTTCCAATACTTCCCACGAATCTGGGATCAAAATATGCACAGAAAAGCAAAGATAACAATGTAAAATCCCAATGGTGTCTTTCATATGTTAAATTTTAACAATTGCATTTTGGCATGTTCGAAAGTAAGCTTCCCATCTGTCAAGCAAAGACATCACATGAAGCAATTAAGAACACATTGAAATTTGGATAGCAGCTTTCCTGATAGCTCCAAATGAAATCAACGCAAAAAGATCTGGATTGGGAGTTAAGTTAGCTGATATGCAAAAGCCTAAACATGGACACCTAGATCCTACAATGATTTGCCAGTAAATAACTCCTCATTGCTAGTAGCACTTACTTTAATCGCTTGTAGTAGGAATAGACAACTGACAACTCCACCATAGAACTCCCAAGGGAGAAGGGTCATGATGCACACAAAAAAACCTCATAAATCCATCATCTTTTTGGGGGATAACAGTGGTGTTCGGGACAACTTTTCTGCCACCACTGATTAGGCAAATGGGAAAAAATCACCTAATAATTATTATTTTTGCTGGGTACTTCCCAAAGCCCACCAACACAAGTACCGGGTAACTCTGCCACCAAAGAATAGGCAGATATGAAGGAATCAACTAACGTTTATTGTTTCTACCAACTTCGCCCTCGTAAATCCATCTGTATTACCAGTCTACCCGTACCAGTAGTTGTACCTCACTCCATATGAACAATTTAATGTGTACCTTTCTTTCCAGTTGAATCGACATGAGAGCATCATCTTTGACGATATTATCACCATTAATAAATCTGAACTACTAACAACCACAATAACAAAACTGTAGATAAGGGGAAAAAAGGCTTGAGGACTCTCTTAGAAGAAAACCATTATGAATTGCAACCCACTAAACATGGTGCTTAAACCTAATGATGAAAGCTACTGCTCAAACAAGATGCAAGATATGCCTGCCACTATCTATTACCCACATTCCACAAATAGTACATAAAAACCAGAGGGTAGAAAGTAGAGATTGAGAATTTGGGTGGCCAATTTAATTTACAACAGCATATCTACAACATAAGAAATATATTTCTTATCATGACAAATTACATAAATGAAGTTGAAATATCTAAGACTGGTTTCTCACACACCTGCAATGTTAGGTCAAACAAGGTCACACTAATCGATAACTACTTGGAACTCTTAGTCTTCTTATCAGCTGCAGCAGCCGTAGCAGCAGCTTTAGCAGCAGATTTAGCCAGGGCAGTGGGCTTCAAGGCATTTTTGGGGTTCAGTGCCTTTCTGATCTTAAAAACAGCCCATGCTGTTCCAAAAGCATGCCCTGCAGCATCAAGCCCTTCACTGGTCGCCGTAGCTGCTTCTTCTCCATACCTACAAAAAACAAGTTCATTTTTAATTCAAATCTGACCATTAGAATTCTTCGTCTTAGATTATTACCCCACTGACACTTAATTGAGTCCTTCCCACATCCACATACTATCATGAAGAGTAAGAGAAAGTGACAAAATAAATAATGATGTATTGCAATTGAAAGATGGAAGTCGATTACCATATGAATGTCTAGTTTTGGTTTCTATTATAATAAAATATCAGAAAAAAGTATATGTAGCATATACTTAATCACATGTATGTCAGAATGCTAAAGCAGGAAAAAGATGAGGAGAAAACAGGTTTTTCATTGATTGCATCTCTTATTCTATCCACTTAGGCAATTTATTTTTCTTTGGCAATTTTTCAGGTATGTAAAAACAACCAAACTTCACCTGTGAGAAACAAATTCCGTCGTCACAGTGCCTGATGTAGACATCACATTCTTTCCAGCTACTTCAACGGCATCACATATTCTGCCTATTAACAAGAATATCTGCATTAGGCTTCTTCCAAATTAAGTCATTAACTTGTAAACAAAAAACAAATAAATTGCATCTACTTGTGCCAAAGACAAATTGCATTGCTGTGAGAACCAGCACATGTACTATAATTACCAATTTCAAAAAAAAAAAAGGAACCAGCACATGTACTTATTTTGAAACCACCAAATATCATCTTAAGAGTTCTCAATATACATATTGTAATCTAACTGAAACACAGCAAGATGCATAAAGTTAATGTTCTTGTCACCCTTATGCCACTTGGCATCCTGTACGAGAGGGGTTGGGGAGGAAGCAGGAGCCACCCAAACATAAAGCAGTTACTCAAAGTTGACTGTTTCACAGCCTGAGTGAGGCTGACACGATTCTTTTTTTTTTTTTTTCACGCAGAAAAGTGCTTCGACCAAGCTTGTCATTATATCGTAATCGGCTATGAATTCCGCACCTATTGGTGATCAACTCATTCTTGCCATGGAGGACAAAAAATCTAAATAACAAACACCAGAATCCAGAGACATATATAAAGAACTGAAAGTCCCCCTTATATCAATGAATTGTACTGCGCTCTCCTCCATTCAACCATTGCATACCACTATTGTGCATGGCGGAGTTTTTGCTAAATTCCTGTAGCATGCAGCAGCAATACTTGTCTAATCTAGGAAAATTGATAGTATGTTTCACGTTTGAATTGAACGATTAGCTGAGAAAGGAAAGGAGGGGAATGAGAGAAGAACGGGAGCGACAAAGATTTTAAAGTTCTGATGGACTTTAGAAAGAGAACAGAAGGAGAGATGGAAAAGGCAAGGTACTGAAATAAGGATTGAATCTTGTATCACCTATATTAAACAGCAAAACTAGGAAATTGAACCTGTTCTATTGACACTTCTGTAATCTAAAAGGGGAACTTCATGAACAAAACTTGTTACAATTAGATGTTGAATTATGCCATAAGAAACACAAAGTATAACTTGTGTTATTCTCTTTGCTCCTATCTCCTTGTCTTTCCTTTTTCTTAGTTCTGTGCTCTTAGATTAGATTAACATTAGAAAGAAAAAAAAAAGAGGGGGGGGGGGGGGGGGGGGTTCTCTTCTCTTAATCCAAAAATACGGATCAGAAGAGCCGAAGGCAGAACCAAATAACTAAGCGATTTCTTACCCTTTTTTCTCTTCTATGGACCCAGAAATTTGGACAGATGTCTTAGTATCAGCAATCACCTAAGTACCAAACTCCTACTGAGACTCAAGCGGTTAAATATGTCCACTTATTGGATGATTACATATTTACTAAGGTTGGAGAAGCCAATTTTCCAAAATCTCTACATTCAAGTATTCCATGAAGAAACCCAATGAACAATAGATTATAACCGAAATCAGTAACTGAAAGATAGACATTATATTTATACAAATTCTATAAGTATTTTACACTTTGAAATATTTATTATTATAATGTAATTTGTAAGTATTTGTCAAAATTTTCCATAATTCATGTTTCTTAACATATTATTTCAAGTTTAAACTTCCAATATTTGATGGTACAATAAGTCTTCATATAATTATAAAAAAAGGGCAGCCCAGTGCACTAAAGCTACCGCTATGCGCCGTGTCCGGGGAAGGGCCCCACCACAAGGGTGTGTTATACGCAGCCTTACCTTGCATTTCTGCCAGAGGCTGTTTCCAAGGCTTGAACCCGTGACCTCCTGGTCACCTGGCAGCAACTTTACCAGTTACTCCAAGGCTCCCCTTCAGTCTTCATATAATTATAGCTTATAAAAATCTAGTAGCTCAAATAACGCACAAATCAGACCATGTTCATTTTCATTATCTCTTATTAATAGTACTTCTTTTATAGGTTTTCATTATCATAATTGTTGGTGACACTAAATTTTAGCATAATGACATGACTTATTTCACATTTTTAATTTTCTGTGGGAGCATCATATAGTTATTGTATCTTACTCGGACAAAAGAAATATTTGGAAACATTAGTTACATGTTTTGTCTTGCGGAGACTTTACCGGAGAAAAACCTGAAAAAATTGAACCAAACCGAAAAACCCGAGATCGAAAAAACCCGATTCTTGTTGGTTTGATTTGGTTTATGGATTTAAAAACCGACATAGTTGGTTTGGTTTGGTAAATGAAAAACCTGAACCAAACCTACCTATGTACACCCCTATCTACATGCATAAACATTCAAATCACATAAGCTCAATCAATATAACTGGATCAATTTCAAATTCTTGAGACAATGAACAGCTACTGAGAAGAGCAGCTAGGACAAAAATAACAAAGCTACTTGTAAAGATGGTCATGGTCATGTCAGAACTCATGTTCCTAAAAATATGTGACTAGTGGACGATGTTGAGCACAATAAAGGATGCTCCGTTTGTTGGGATTTCAAAAATAGGAAGAGAAGCCCAAGAGCGTGGATGTTGCGCCACTAGCTCCTTTTTTTTCTTTTGGGGAGTGGGGATAAGTATGT
Organism: Capsicum rhomboideum; assembly: GCA_031232105.1. Lineage (NCBI taxonomy): Eukaryota > Viridiplantae > Streptophyta > Magnoliopsida > Solanales > Solanaceae > Capsicum > Capsicum rhomboideum. The sequence goes on from CP124717.1 coordinate 54,037,248, forward strand.
TCCCCCAAGCTCTTACATGGATTATATGGAAGGATTGAAGTAGGAAAGCTTTTGAAGGGATTGAAAATGACTTTGTATATTTGAGGTAGTCTCTTGTCTATAATCTCTTTGGTTCACATGCTTGTATAGATGATTGTGTGACTTTTGTAGAGAAACATGTTTTATAGCGTTTTCTACCTTTTGGTATACTGCTTGCATACGGAATTTTCCTAATAATTTATCTACCTTATCCACCAAAGGAAACGTGACTAATTTTCTGATTGTTTTACATAAGTTTCTTCTACAATTCCCCAGCACTCTTAGTTCATGAAAACAAGTCCACTTTACAAGAGTCTCTCTTTTGCTTATGTCATTTTGTTTTAATTTTATTCTACAAGACAAGGTTAAATTATTGTTTCAAAGTTTCAAGAACGGGTCGATACTGTATACAGGAAAAAAGGAGGAATAGGAGAAAAAGGAAAAGAGAGCAATATCAATCATTGTTGCTGATGTATATGCACTGAATGTGCGATTCTGTTGAATGATAACACTGTGTAATGAATTAATGTTTTCCAGGTAAACTTAGTTCATTACAGTAAGACAATTGATGAAGATCTATAAAGATTTATTCTTTTCCCGTCAGACATGTCCTTGACGCTAGGAACCCTACACTGTCTAAACATGATGTCTTAGCTAATCCATTTGACTGTGATAAATGATAATATAGGAATTATAAAGCTATGCTTGAATTTCTTTTTTATGACCTGAAGCAGTTTGGGAAGAAAAAGCAGAAAGCAAATAGCAGAACTTATTCCACAAGAGCACAGAGAGAAAACAAAAGACGTGACTTACTAAATCCATCAAGAGTGGCAAGAACCATTTCCCCTGGCAGGAGGCTAAAGAACTTTTTTCCTGCTTTGGTATTTGCAATGGACCTAGTAAAGAATCCCGAAACCTTCACAGCTCCAGATAGGACTCCAACTGCCACTTTCTCCGTCATTTTTGTCACTCTCTTAACCCTGAAAAACACATCCGAATAAATAAGTTAAAATTATTACATCGACTATTCACATGAGTATATCTGATCTTCTTAATGGGACTTACATATCAATCAACAAGAGGTAGCTTAAGAAAAAAGAATCCGGGTTTATGACATTTTCCCTTTCCCAGGAGTGGAAATGAGAGACGAAAGTAAACTTTTTGAGCCGCTTATTTCTATACTTATCTATCATTAAAAATCTAATATGGCAGCTTCTCATGCTACAGTTTTAGTATGCAGATTTTAGAATTTATAGGCATTTGCAGTAACAAGGAATATCATCAGTAATAGAAACTAGTTGCACTCAGATGAAACAAAATTATCTTGGTCCGATAGGTGGATTTTAAGGAAGTATAGCATATTAAAGCTGACTAATAGTTTTAATACATTTATAGCCAAAACAGTTAAGAAAGTCATATCTAAACTTCCATAGTTCAACAGTTTACTTGGATTAGCAAAATCTCTAAAACACCGAGAACATTTCCCATCATACTATTCTGGCAAGTGTGGATAATTGCATCACCTTCTTTCCACATTCAGAAACTTAGAAACCAATGTATCCTCGGATTTCTTGTTCTATATTCAACTGAAAAACATACCCAGTGTAACCCACAAGAGGGGTCTAGGAGGGTTGTGTGTATGAAGACCTTACATGTACCTTGGTAAAAGAGTCCAGTGATATATATAAGACTCATAGTTGATTGCCTTGCAATGACTTAAATTAGAAATTTCATTCCAAGCGCACTAATATCTCTCGCATCAATATCCAATCACTCAATGAAAGATTGTCACAAGAAAACAAAAGAGAAAGCCTTGTGTGCACGAAAGAAAAAGGCTAAATTTTTCTAAATTTAACACAATCACAATCACACCTTCAACTGACATTGTCTCATCCCAATCTTTAAAACACTCAAGGCAACACAAAATCTCCTCTACTTCAATTTTCCTGCTTTCCCATGTGAAGAGAACAAACAGAAGCACTTCCCTTCACATTCTACCTTCCTAGACCATTTAAGAATTCAACAGGTAGTAGTCTCACTATACTTGAACTTACTTTGTAAAACAGTCAAGAACTCAAAAGATAGATTATCAAAACGATAAAAACAACAACAGCAAAACAAAAATATTTAGCTAATCATCAAGCCAGCCAAGTAAGAAAAAGCAAAACTCCGCCAAATCCTAGAAAAGGCCATACCTTTTGATCCTCTTCAACGTCTCAGGACTGACCTCCGTCTTAGAACCTGTCTTAAACCTATTCTTCAGAACCTCATTCCCCCACTTCAATCTATCCGCAGTAACATCTCCACACCACAAAATCCCCTTTATCAAATGCCCCGAGCCCGAAGCAACTAACTTTGCAGCCGTCGCATTATACTCCTCCACATTTGGAGCCAATGTGGTCCAATAAGCCGCACACCTCTCTTCCAACACTTCCTTCTTTTTCTCCGACTTCAAATCCGCCGGTGACAATTCCTTCGCCACCGGTCCACCTAATGCCACTGCGGCCTTCTCCTCCACTTTCTGCACCGCAAAGTTGCTGTAATTTTCCAAAATGCCATCCAACTCCTTCAATAACTTCTCCTGTCCTTTAGAAGCAATCGTTAAACCATAATTCAAAGAATCATTCCCCGACTCATCCTTATCCGATTCATCGTCCTTCGGAGCTTGAAATGAGAAAAAGTAATGCGAATCATCGAGCTTCACCGCAGCAATGTCCTTAGTCAAGGGCCATTGTATTTCATCTCCGACACGAACAACTACAGCGACGATGTTGTTCCCTTGTCGGAGACGATGAATGGACAAATCGCCGTTAGCGAGTTCAACGGAGTAGTGCTTGTCGATCAAATGGAGAATGGAACCGGGGATGATAAGAAGAGTTTCTTCCAAGGTTTGAGGAGGGGCAGATGGTGAATAATGTTGTTGTTCAGGGGCAGTTTGGTCATTCTCGGGGAAGAGGTTTACGAGAAGGTCGTTCATGTCAATAGTTGGGTAAAGATTTTGACGAGAGGAGGAAGAGGGGAAAGGGGTATTATGGTCAATTAATACTTGAGGGTACATAGAGGAATTAGGGTTTTGGGAAGCCATTGATGAAATTAGGAGGAGTGATCAAAGTGAAGTTGAAGATGGAAGAGTAGAATAGAAGACAGATATGGAATTTTACGAGAAAAAAAAAAACAGAAGAGAAAAGTACCGATAAGGGTATTTTGGTCAGTTAGTACTTGTATTGTTGATAAAGGCCAAACGCGTAAAAGTAGGGGGTGATTGTGATTGGTAGTTGGCAATATTAACTGTCTGGGGAATTTCCCGCGCAACTACCCATAACTGTACTTGTTTCTTTTCTTATTCAATTAATCGCGGGATTGATTTTAGAATGAGGTTATCTCATATTTGATTGATATAAAATATATGGAATAAATTATCTCAAGATTGTAATTTTATTTTTATTTCACCTTGAGGGTCGAATAACTAATCCTGAAATAATTAATCTCAAGATAACTTGTTTTACTAACCAAACGACCTTGGAGTCATTTGATATGAGGTATAAAGTATAATAATCTTGGAATAAAATGCAGAATTATTTTATCGTACTTTTGGTTGGAAGTATTAGGTAGTCCCGAAATTATTTATCCCACCATTTATACTATAGTGATCGGATAAGTATCTCATATACATGATGGGATAACTTATTCGCGATAGCTATTCCCAGGATAATTAATCCCGAGATAACTTGTTTCCACCCTTATAGAGTATTCAAAATATAACGGGTTGCTTGATAAGGTGTATCGATATTTGGTTCGACCGGATAAAATAATAGTATTATACTCTATGAGATCGTTAGTTACCTGAGGTTAAAATGATAATTTTAAAATATAATTAGCGCTAAAGTTATTTCATAGTTGATTTAGAGTATTAACTAATTTCGAAATAATATTTACACTAAAATGTTTAAATTAAGGATCTCATATCAATTAAAAATCCCTTTACCTTAATAATTAGTCACTCCATATACTTATATTCATATAGGGTTTTTTTGATACAATGATGAGATATTCCAAGATAGTTTCATGGTTTAAAGTATCTCAGCCCGTGGGATATTTCACCATTGTACCAAATGATCTTATTAGTATAAAAATTACAAATTTAAATTATGTGCTTCTTTTCTTTCAAAAATATTCTTCAACTATTAAAAATAAGCTAATTACATCTTTTATTTAATTTAGGTACTAAAAAATTCCTCATTGTTAGTCAATTGGCTCAGTTATGACTTACGTCTTCAAAATTGATGGTTTTGGTTCGATTTTTATTTCTTAGAAATAAAATTACTAGTCAACTATTAAAAATATAATAATTATATCTTCCTTTTGATTTTAGACCTAAAAAACTCTTCATCATTAACCAGCTTGCAAAGTTCTTGCAAAATCACGTTACTAGGGAAGTAGGGAGTACTTAATGACGATTGTTGAAAGTTAACTACTCTAAAAAGATGCTTTAAATGTGACAAACTTTCATTTCATCATCTTCCCAACATATTTAAAATTTACTTGAATCTTTTTTTCTTTTTATCATGTAGTAGATTCGTACAATCAATTGGTGTGTTATATATTAGAAAGCTTCGCTTTTGCAAAGAAAATAACAACAAATGACTAAAAGAACTAAAAAAATAAAAATCCGTGCAAATATTTCTGAGCATTTTTTTTTATCGTTTTGAAACCCAAATTACAACTATTAGGGGTATTTGCACTAGTGGCAGAACATAGTAACATGATATCAAATATAGCAAATTAATAGAAAAAGTGAATTCTCAATTTTTAGCCACTTAGAAATGGCTATTATATTTTGTTATAATACTATTTCTAGTTATTGAAAGTGTGATTCTTCTATTAAATAGGATAAATACGACCCTAATTTTGAATTTCTAGGAAAAAATTCCATTATTTTTCCTAAAAAAATAATTTTCTGAATTTTTTTTATTTTTCTAGTGTTTGGTTGATAACTAAAGAACATACGTGATCCCATAAGTGGCGATGTACACATGCCTTATTCGTATCTTGTGTGAGATGGAAAGTTTGTTTTTGATAGGCCCTCGACTCAAGAAAGCGTTTTCAAAAACATGTTTGACACATACAAGAATAAAAGCTATGCTGAAAATAATGTAAAAAATAAAAATACTAACATAAAAAATAGTAAAGATAACCAAGAAACAACAATAGTAATATAATTGAGGGATATGATATAGTAGAATAAAAATAAGATACTGATAAGTTGAAGAGGGAACAGACAAAGTGCTCTAAGCAAGCAACATGCTTTCCCACAGGAAAGGGAGAAATCGATCGGCTACCTACTAACCCTCTCTATCCTAATTCTCGACCTCTAAGCTTCCTTATCTAGGGTCATATCCTTGGTGAGCTAAAAATCGATGTGTCGTGTCTAATCACCTCTCCCTGATTCTTTCTCAGTCTGCCTCTTTCTCCTTAGACCTTTCATTGCCAACCTCTCGACTAGGCATCTGCACTCCTCCTCTTTACATGTCCGAACCATTTGAGTCTCGTTTTCGCATCTTATCCACCATTAGTGTCACCTTTACCTTGCCTTGTATATCTTCATTCCTAATTTTATCCTTCCTAATGTGTCCACACATCCATTAAAACATCTTAATCGCTGCATTCACCTTCTGAACGTGTGAATTCTTAATTGACCAACACTCTGCCCCATAGAACATAGTTCATCTAACAACTACTCTATAGAACTTACTTTTACGTCTTGGTGATACATTTTTATCATGTAGGACACCAAATGTGAGCTTCTATTGCATCACCTTGTTCCAATACAATGTGTGACATCATCGTTGATATCCTCATTTCCTTAAACTATTAACCTAAGATATTTGGAACTTCCTTTCTTGAAAATCACCTATTCCTAAATCCTCACTTCCACATCACCTCATGTTATGGGTCATCGGTTGATGACTGATGAGTAGAAAATATTTATTAGTCTGATAATGGAGCCAGAAAATTGGATTTTTTTTATAACACACTTAAAATCAAAGAATTTATTCTTTTTTACCATACCAAACATCATAGGAACAAACAATACGTCCTATTCATTTTTTGTTGACCCTCATTTTAATTAATTGAATGCTTGAGCACTCAAGAGATTTTCATAAATTCCACATATATAATAAGGTATCTTTCGCCCCTTCCAGCAGAGAGAAAGGATTATTAAATTAGGGTAAACAACGAGAAAATCCCGACTTCTGAATTTTTTTAGTTCGAGGATAATTGACTTTTAAATATTTAAGTATTAAAAATGAATTTATTAAGCAACTTTAGCTCCAATTTGGAAAATCTCAATTGGGTTACTAACACCCAAAACGTTTTGGACCTAAAGCGTAAGTGAATGCCTTGCACTCCGCCAGTATGCCTTGGTGCCTTTTTAGTGCACCTCCCCGAAGGGCAAACACCTTTTAAACACTGCTTAAAACTGCATAACCAATCGAATATCAATACAACACATCCAGTGTAATCCTACAAATGAGAGACCTCATTTGGGAAGGGTAGAGAATACGTAGACCTTACCCCTACATTATGAGGTAGAGAGAATCAATCAAATACCAATATAAAATGAAAATGAGGAAACATCGGGACAACATTCTTCTTTTAAGTGAAGTTCTATGTAAAAGCGGAAGTACATACCCTCTATTTTTGGTGTTGTGGCAGTGGACAATTCTTAATAACTCAACTAGACTAGTTCTCTCTTCATCTCTTCTTATTTACTTCACATTTCTCCGACAGTCCAAGACTTGACTGGGTTACAAATTGGTACTTGAAATTACAAGGAGAAAAAATGTATCATTAGACAAGTGAAGTTTATTTACTTACAAACAGTAGACACAATTGGACTAACAACAAAATAAAAGCCATAGCTTTCCTGTGTATTGCTGGCTCTCGGCAAAATCAAAAATTGGTTTCCCTATTACAAAGAAAAAACGCCACTGCAGTACCTGTACAATTTAAGAAAGTTAACATGAGACCAACTATATTCCAAAGATAGGGTTAACTAAACCCTTCCCACTGCCAGCACTGGAAAGTGTTTAGCTTCTATACACATAGTGCAAAAGAATTTTCAACGAAATTAGTAACCCGAAAATAAGGCAGCTTACTTGCTAAATAGGTTAAGATAATAATTTTTTCAAGGTCGGATATATAAGTTAAATCCTATTGGAAACGTAAGAACAAGGAATTCAAAGAGGACTTCTTGAGGCACAAGTAGGTCTAAAAATCCTAATGATTTCAAAAGAACTTGGTTAGAAGTGAAAATTTTCAGTAAGTATGATGTTGGCTTGGGAACTTTCCCAGGGAAATTTTACCTGTCACTGAACTTTTCAACAGCCTCAGAGGCATAAAGAAGGGTTTCATTGGCTTTCTCAAGTACCATGTAAAGCTCCTTCCCTCGTGTCAACCGAGAAATCACCCAAGCACCATTTTTTGCTCTAATGCATATTTCTTGGTCTTTCTCGTAGTCAGAGCCACTGGTCTTTTCTAAGTCAACCTCTTCTCGGAGCTTACTCATTGCAACTAAAGAATCCTGCACACGTTATCAGATTTTTAGAGTAACAGTTAAGTTTAACTTTACAGTACACAAATCTGATTAACATTGCTAAATCATCCCACAAGAAAAGAACATTACCAATTCACGATTAACTCTCATTAAGCAAATGTTTGTGAACTTAACAAGAAACTGGTCACCTGGTAAATTTAAAGTAAAACAGGCTTTCATGCAATAAGGAAAAACATCAGAAAGTTAATATTAAACATGCACACAAGGGGTGTATCTAATCACTTTGACAAAAATAGTGATCGAAAGGTAATTGGGGATTAATAGGTAACCTAGTACAAGAACTCTAGGAGCAGACTTCGGTTCTACACATCCTTATAAGACGCTACCAAATCGATGTTTGTCAACAAGTGGATGGAATTTTCAACCAACCACCGAAATATACGGAAACCGTGTGCCACATAGATTCAGAACTGTTAAGTCTACTCTGACAAACTAATTGGTGAAACATTGTACTGTTAGTCATTTGTGGTAGCCTATTTTTTCTATAAAAATTCTATTTTACTCGCTTGTGGCAGATAGCTCACATTAAGAGTGCAAGGTAGCCAAAAACCTCATTACGAGCCATATGCAAAGACCCAAGCATCATGACAGCCACAACAAACACCTCACTGCCAAAGGAAGATAACAAGATGTCTCCAACAAATCAAATTACATGGGCTCTGAAATATAACTTATCCAAAAAATGAATTCCCCAAAAATATAGTAAATATACTTTACCAATACTTAATTTTGTATAAGCTTTCCGACAGCAAGCACAAAAAGATGAAATTTAGTTCAACTAATACCCATAATATAAATCCAATAAAAATCTTAACTTCAAAAATTCAATAATTGTGAGGTTCTAAAAGTTTTCATCTTCTGTGATGTCCTGCTGCATCTGTCAGTAAGAAGTGTGATGCAGTACCCATACAATGTGACAAAATATTAACAGAGTTTAAGCAGCAAGGGCTGCCAGAATTAGAGAGCAGAAATAATATTTAGTATCTTTACTATTTTCACATGCATATTAAATAAGCACACACATGAACTTCCGATATAGTAAGAAAAACAAAGAAAACACTATTTAGGTGGCCTCTTGAAACGAAATGAAAGCTTTGACAACCAAAAGAAGGAAAAAGAAAGTGATCTAACCTTTGCAAGAGTTGTTACTTTTCCAGGTGGGGATGCTCGAGAGATGTATCTATCACCATCCACAAGTAAGTAGCGGTAACCACTCACATGATATGCATTCTCGCCACCCCATCCTCGGGATAGTTTCTCTTCCACTTTGAATATCTTGGGTGATGCCTAAAATTACAAGATATGACATAAACTGACCAAGATAATAATTCCATCTATCTCAATTATGCTCGCCAAAGGACTATTTATCTCAAAAGCGAAGAATATTTTCAGCAAATGAAAATGGAAGCGAAACCCACCCAAACACAAAGAAACATAATCTTGATAAAAGCACTATGATTGATATTTATTTCAGTTAAATTCACTTGAGCTCGTATACTTGTTTTATGTTTTTCCTTTCAAGGAACTTTGCAGAATCTTCTTGCATCAGGTGATTATCTCTTTTACTGGTGCCCAGTCGACTCATGGGGAGTCAAACCAAAACTAGCTTGGCTAGTAACCACTATGGCTATCCTTGACCTAGAGCAACAATATACAGATGGGATATGTATTTGTCACCATTGTAACTTTACTGCAAGTTATGGTCAATTTTCCTTAACCTCACTGACACTAGTTGGACCATGCCTGAACACATCAGATTTGCTAAGCTGCTGGATTAGGAGGGGAGGTAGCAAAAGCCAAAAGAGATGGTGGAGGATAATACCATCCTGCATCTGGTGGACTGTGTGGAGGGAGAGAAATGGTAGATGTTTTGTCCAATTCTGTACACAAAGTAAAATGGAATTGTATTGTATCTTTGTTTTTTTGGTGTAAACAACAGTGTATAGAGGATACTAATCAAATTGTAGATTTATTAGGATCTTTTGTAACTTTTTGGAGGTGGCAAGCATATCCTTAATGCTGAGGAATACAAATTTACCAGTTCCAACCAGAAAAAAGAAAAAAAAAAAAGAAGAATTCACAAGAGAAAAAAACATGAGATACAGAATGCCAACGATTTACTCTTAGCTTTTGTACACCAAGGAATGAGTTAATAGCCAATCTTAATTACATCAGATTGATGTAGTAGATTCTAACTTTAATTTTGACAAAGAAGGGCATATTATAAATTTCCTTTCGTTTTATATTTGCAGTCAGATTGACCTCAATTTGTCGGTCTAAACCCACAGCGAAGTGCATGATTGCACCTACTGAAACAAAAATAAAAAATTGCTGGGACAATTTACTGTCCATGGCAGATAAAACTTCCATGAGATACACAGGCCTGGGAGTTTCTATAGATCACCATGAAGGAAAGCTTTTAATCTATTCACAATATAAACTGAAAAGAGTTCCGATTTTCCTGCTCATAAGAGAATGGCATTTCCCATTTCTTTGTTCAACCCAGCTGCAACAGTACAATAAACTTTTATTTCCTTGATTGTCCATTCTGCCACAAGATAAATTAGGTTTACTGACCACTTCCTTGCCAGCAACTACTCCAACATCCTCCCCCCTCCACCCTTGCTAACCACCTATCCTTTTATATACCCCCCAAAAAAGAAGAGGAAATAAACACACCTTCCTCCTTATATAGGAGGCGTGAGACATAAAGAGGTCCAAGCTGCTAATTGGTCCACCATAGCGACTTTATGCAATTACTTTCTTTTCTGAGAACTGGTAAGTTCTCTCAACGTCCGAGAGGTAGGTCTGCATACACTCTACCCTCCTTAGACCCCACTTGTGGGACTATGCTGGGTATGTTGTTGTACGTCTATGCAATTACCTTCTTCTCACATCCACCATTGTTAACGTTTACCAAATGCAGACAATCAAAAAGAACAAGGCAGATATTACTAAATTTCTTAACCCTTAATCCACAGCCAATGTGGATGAAAAGATTATAATTAACTCACTGAGTTTTCTCTTTCAGTGTTTCAAAAGAAGTCATAGAAAAGCTTTAAGATATACAGATAAATTTAAGCCCTTTGCAAGATCTACTGCTATAAATTCCAATTTACAGAACAATGTCCTAAACAAAGCTGTCCTAATTGGAAGTCAGTGAAGTTCAAAAGAAACAGCCTACAGCAAGTACAAGTTAAATAAGGACCAATTTATTTTCAAGGAAATTAGTCGAGGTGAACGCAAGCTGGCCTGGACACCACGGTTATTAAAAAAACAATTCAAGAAAATAAGACCATTTGTTGTATCGACTTACATTCTCAAGAATTTGCTGCTTCACCACCAACAACCCTTGCTCCCCATTGTGTACAGATGTGACAGGAATGAAAAGTATTATGGTGAGGCTCCTATGCTGAAAAGCACAAAGATACATCCTCTCCTCTATTTGCTTGAGCCAAATTGTTGGACTGCTAGGACTGAAGCTGCCAACTTCTGTGCCCCAAATATCAGTAACAAGGAAACCATCCTTCCCTTTGGACCATTTCTCATGTTGTAAGGGCCTAACAACCTGATAGCTACGAACTCCAACCGGAGAAGTATCCCGTGAGTTGTTGTACCGGTCCAGAACGGAGTTAGAGCTTGTCAATAAAGACCCAGAAGCATTAGAAGTATTGCTTCCCTTGCGTAAATAGGACCAGGAGCTAGCTCCAGCGGACAGAGCATTTGGGGTCAACCTCATGACAGTATATGTGAATAGGTTAATCAGGTCATCCTGAAAAAGTGAATAGTTACCATTAATGATTAGAGCAAAAACATGACATTTAAAGGATACCCCATATGTAGTTTATCAATGCAGATATTATTGGTTTTGAATTGCAACTGCTTCTATAATAAAGTTACAAAAGATAAAACTGGGAACTGGCGTAACCTGATCAGGATCGCCTAGTTAAGTTGGGACCAGCAAGGCTTGAACCAGCCCAAGCTGGTTTCAACTTAGCGCTAGGCCGGCTAAAATTCTTAAGGTTTGGGGCCAGCCCTGGACCAGGACCACTAACCAGTTGTACCGGTTTCTGGTGGGCAGGGCCGGGATTTATTTAAACTTTTAACATTGTATTTATTTAAGAATTTGCCAATAATTATTTTGAAGAATGTAAATATAACTTTTAAAGTTAAACAATAATAATATTGAAAAACGTAACTTTAACATTGTATCTGTTTAATAGTTCGTAAATTAAAACAAGAAATACTTGCATGACAATAAGAAAAACTAACAATAGCTATTAAAAATTAACAATAGCTATTAGATTTAACCAAGTACAGATGAAAAAAAAAAATCATTTCATAATCAAAAAATAATAACAAAAGAAATCTCAATCTAATATAGTGATATAGCTTATTCATGTTAAGATATATTTCATTCTTTTGTGTTTGAATCATTTTTGACCACTTAACTTCTAGTTCAGCTTTAACCCAACCTTTTAAATGAACAAGAACCTCAGGTGTATTCCCCCAGGGTAAGCTCATTTGTCCCTGTACAGATGGAACAATATAAACTGGAATCACTAGTTTTAGTTTTTATTTTTTTGGTATTGTTTTTGTCCCTGCTGATCACGGCCGCCGGCCAGTCAAATTTGGAAGTAGGTCCCTGTTCGAGCCAATTTATAGGCTAGAAGTCCTGAAACTGGTCCAAGCCTAGTATTTAGGCCTGGACTAGCCAGGCCCAGTTGACCTTCCTGGGCTAATCCGATCCAATTGCCAGGTCTAACTAAAATATAAAGAGGGAAAGAGTTAGAAGCCTACAGGAGAAAGAGTTGTGGACACCAGCAAGTCTTGGAACATGATCAGTGAGTAAATCTGTGTGCAGCCAGCACATGATTCTAACACTCTTACAAGCGACTGCGAATGACAAATTCAAGAAACTGTAGTTAGAATGGCAATAGACCAAAAGATGATGGCATCTGCACAATAACATTAACCTTATTAACAAAAATCTACATTCAGGCATTGGATTGCATCCACACCTCAATCAAGAGGGGACAGAAAAAGCATAGTTCAAATCATCAGTTAGGCCATATACTATGTAACATCCGTTTCTTTAATTCTTATTGGTAGATACTCATTTATCAGAATATAGATTAAAAAAAAAAAAAGAGGAAGCAACTAATGAAACAATAATGTATTAGCTAATTTCACTCTTACCATACCAGCTTGATTTTTATATTGCTTCACACTCCGAGATCCCACGTTATTTCACATGGTTCGTAGAAGCAAAGAGAAAGATATCAATTTCACTTTCATGTATATTTTTTTTATCGTTAATTTCAATTCAATATTTTATTAGATAATAAACTCTAATACTTCTGTCTGAGAATGGCTGTTTGGCTTCTCTTCTTAAATGCCGTCTACTTTCCTTCAATAAGTCTTTATGCACTTAAAAGGAAGTTTATAGCATCTACTTTTACTTTTCCCAGTATAATTTTTTCCTCTATTATATTAATCCAGAAATAAACTTGCATATGATCCCACATTTTCCAATAGGACTTTTAAAACTCATATAATCAACTATGCTCTTAATCTCATTACTTAGTCAAAATGGTGGTAATAAATTGGGTCAGAGGGAGTAAATTGTGGCTGAAAAGTTTTGCGAAAAAAAATCTTTCTCCACCCAGAAAAAGTTAGACATTGACAGTTTATATGACATATCATTCACTATGTTTGAATTCTAGAACTCCATTAAAGTTGTGTAGCAGATTACTCTGTTTAGGTGTGTGATGAAAAGGTGGTAATGGGTTGCGCCCTCTTAGTGCAAAGTGCACTTTGAAGTTGAGACATTCCGAAAAGAAACGTAGTTCACATGAATTGCCCAAAAGAGAAAAAGAAACAAGAAACAGGAAGATTGGAAAGATCAAAAAATTTACCATCTAAGATTTAACCAAATTACATCTCATTATCTATTTTCCTGCAATGTCGTATAGTGGCTGTAGGCAGCATCTTTTAGCCAACTCAAGTTGAGAGTTTAAAATTAAAACACTGCTATCTTTACAAAAGAGGGAAGGAGAGAGATGGAGAGAACATTAAACTACAGTTGTTCACCATTAAAGTTTAAGCTGTTATTAGCTAAAGTTTTACCTCTGTAGCTCTAAACATAGACTCCCTCCATTTTAAATTTGTTTGTCTGTTTGAAACAGAGTTTAGAGTTTAAAAAAGTAAAGAAGACTTTTGATTCTTGTGGTCTTAAGCTAAAGATATGTAGAATGTACCAAAATACCCTTTAATCTTGAGTCTTAAACATGCCACGTGGAAAGTTAGAATTAAAGAGTTTAAAAAAAAAAAAAGGAAAGAGGCATTCTTTTTGAAGCAGACTAGAAAGGAAAGTAAGACAAACAAGTAGAAACGGAGGGAGTATTTTCTAATAATGTCAATGAGGATATAGTGTTGATCTTAGGCGTATTTATACATCTACGTGTCATCATCTACGCGCATTTAGCTTAGTTTTGAGGATAACTTAATGTGCTTAATGAAGTATAAAGTGTGTATTTGTGTGCTAAGTTACATGTTTAGAGTGTTTAAGGAGCATTTGAAACAAGTCAAGAGTCAAAACGATCAAATAGAGTTTAGACGAGAAAATTAGTGTTGCTAGCTTGAGCTATGTTGTTCTAGTGTACTTTGATGAGCTCTATTGTATTGTATGGACTAATGTTTGTTATGAGTTGTTGTAGGAAACCATTGGAAGAGCTATGGAAGATAAATGAAGCCTACAAACAAGCCACAAGGAGTGGGGAAACAAGGAACGAGAGGACGAAAAGAATAGAGCAAGAGTTGGCTGAAACCTCCCCTTGTGGGGGCAGCCTTGCGCCGCACCCCCTAGGGAGAGGGGCTACTGGTTTGCTCATGCGTTGGCCCTGCGTCGCACACCCTAGGCCATGCGATGGGGGTTGCAACGCAACCCACCCACCACCCACCCACCCTCCAAAACGTCTTAAAAGTTGTTTTTTTAACTTAGTTTAAGTTGGGGGCAAGTTGGTAAATGCATATGTTTCGTGTGGGGCATCCTATGGAAGACGTAAAGCACTATATAAGGAGTACTTATCCACAATTTACACCTCACTTTTGGAATACACACGAATTGGAGAGGAGGAGAAGGCAAGAAAGGCTCTACGTTAGGGTTTTTCTTCTTTTACTTCTAGTTTTCTTGTAGTTTACTTATGAATTCATTAATGGTGATTCTTTTTATGACTATGAGTGGCTAAACACCCTCTTTCTAGGGTTGAGGCGACAACATGATTGCTTAATTATGGTTTTATAGTTGGTTTATATGTTTATCAAGTTATGTGATTATTCGTGCGTTCTTGTTTTACTATTCTAAAGGGTCATGAACTTTAGAATAAATCTAAGTCTAGAACTGAATTGACCATAGGAGTGGAGAGACGGAATGAAGAACATAGGGAGTGTGGATCATGTCTTTAATTGTTAGATACTAATTGTTAAAGGATGATTTGCGTTTAGGATAGAGATATACCTAAACGTCCCACTTGGTTAATGAAACGGGAATATAGTTTAATGCATCCGAATTAAAGACTCACATCCCCGCTCAACGATGTAATTGTAAGATTAATTTGGGTAGATGACTTAGAGGATGACCATTCCCAAGTTGTAATATCAACCCCGTAAATCAATAATCACGATAAACACCAACACCGGCTAGAAACAATAATTATGCATGAATGTGAAGTAAATGTCTCAACCCTGGAACTCTCCCTATATTGGTTACAATCCGAATTTAGTATCGTTGTTATTTCTGTTATTTAGTTTATAAAAATAAAACTCAAACTCTTTTTGGTTACAAATCGCACTTGTTTAAATTCATTAGTAATACTTAAGTTCGATCGTCTGCTAAACACCAAGTCCCTGTGGGATCGATATTCGGCTCGTAAGAGCCACTTTATTACTTGCACGATCACGTACACTTGCGAGTGCAGTTGGGATGCAACAAGTGTATATGCTAAAGGTGGAAGATAAAGCAAGTCCACCAGATGTTTGATATGCTGAGACTTCAAAGTTTTTGGAACTATTCCTCCAACTACATGGGGCTAGTCGATTAGAAGGCTAGCGTAATGGTTAAAAGCAAAGGCTATGGTAATAACCAAATTTTTCTTTCATTCCTCAAATGTCAATCCCATTACATGAAGATCTCATGGAAATCAAGTATGAACAGGTGAAAAACATAAACGTAGTGAATAAACATGTTAAGTAAACCTATATGCTTGAGTTAATAATCTTTGTTCTGCCTTACATAGGCACACATTATCTTTATTACGTCATTCAAAAAATAAAACAACCAAGTGTTTCACGTAATTACATCATGACTGATCTCTAAAAAGATAGTAATTGAGATTTTCTTTGACGTCAAGATACCACAACCTTTTGGCAGAAGCTACCATGTGAAAAGTGTGAGTTATGACTTATGGTGGCTTAGATTAGACCAGAGAAGTCAAAACTTAGTCCTTACTAGGGGAAAGCAAAGCAACAGTGCAAACCGGATAAATTTTTGCCAACAAGAAGAGCACAGCAGACACATAGAGCTGAGCAATATAATGAATAAATCCAGCAAAACAAATAAATTCACTAATTTATTTTTTAATCGCAGTATGGCCAGGCCTTTAACAATTAAGTGTATTCAATAAACTGACAACGACAAACCTGAACTTCAAGTGCTGCCTCCCTACCAATAGTCAACATCTGTACCATTCCACGCTCCTTCAAAGAGTCACGGAAATTTGGCAAGTGAAGCTTCTTCCCAGAAAGAAAATCTGCCACAGGAAAAAATTAATAGGTGAAGCATTCAAAATGCAGTCTAATGTTCAAATTGCATAAACTGAAATGAATTATTAGATACAGAAGCTACAGTATTACCGCAGCAGCAAAATTCCAATGAAGGCCGCTTTTCAAATGCTGACAATCATGACTTGCAATGAAATAATTTGAACAGGAATATTTTCTTATAAAAGAGATGATATGGTAGCTAATGATGCCTCACCACTTAAATAATCCATAATGAAATAATACAAATGCGTCCGGGTAAGCCCTCCACTCGGTTCTCTATCAAGTAATGCTCTTATGGACCCATGAAACATCACAAAGAGAGAGTGAACTTCTTTAAGAACACTTCGTAAAGCAGAAGTCCGCCATATGGCTTCTGATTCACTTTTTTCCACCACCTAATACCACCAGAAAAGCAAATATGTAACAGAAGAGTTATAAAGCATAATAAATTTCTTCTGCAATGGAAATAAAATGTGAGGAAGTTTGAGTTAGTCCAAAAAATGTGTGCATCTGAACTTTCTTGTTTTCATAAGAAAGTCATACTCAGCTTCCTTATCAAAAAGAGGTAAGTCATACTCATCTTTTCACCAACAAGAAATGATAGTCATGCTTAATTCGTTCCATCTTCTCCAGTCAAATTTTATTCAAAGAATTTCTTCTTTTTTTTTTGACAACCGTGATGTCTGTGCCAGCTATCGTGCACCTCGACCTACCACCTACCACCAGGAACAGATACCAGGTAACTCTGTTCACCAAGATTAGGACAGATGGGAAGAATCACCTAGTGTTTTTTTTGTCTCTGTTGGGTTTTGAACCTTAGATCTCAGGTTCTCAATAGGATTGCATTAAGCACCCTACTGCATTAGCGATATTATACTCATCGAAAACATTGGAAATATGGATAAACATCCATAACGCATTGATGTCTCCCAAGGTTGTTATGCCTATGTCAAGCACGAGATCAACCTTAATCCATTCTTAGATTGTAACCACATGTCTGAGCATGCCAAGAAGTAGGGACCTGCCATGTTTGGTAGGGAATTTTTGCAACTATGATGTTTGACAGTTTATTTAGACTTCAACGGCAGTATAATGGAAAGAAATTTCCTCTTAAGTTACCACTTCTCTTTTCATCCTCCCTAATCTAGTCCTCAACCTTCTAGACTTTAGTTCACTGCATGGGGCAGTCCTGGAACTGTTCATAAGTAAAACTATTCTAATATGGTCAAGGAAAAATCCAAGAAGCAGTATGGGCCACCGCCTCCATGTTGATCATACTTTCAAATGGTAGCAGCCAGCAGGTAGAAAGACAAACCAACATCATATAAATTCCCAAATTGGTTCAGATAATAAGTGATCACCACATGTAATTATTTAATCCGATTACTGGAAGAATTATCCTTCATAGAGTTCACCAAAGAAATCTTTAAAATTCAATCATGAAATGTAAAACATGAAATGCCAGGGAAAGTTCACTAATTTAATTAAGAAACAAGATTATATCAGTGCAAGAGGTCATACCATCACCATCCAGATATCACGTTCTGCCTCGTAGAAAACATGGGAGTGCATCTCTGCTTCTATAACCTCACATGGAGCCTCTGGAGAGAATATTCTGCACGGAATGAAAAAAATATAAAAAAGATTAACATATCACATGAAAGAGCCATCTAGCGTACAACTGTAAGAAACTGACAACAGCATTCAGACGGCCCAGTTCACAGATCAAGGAACATCTACCTCTCAGAGCAAGAAAATGAAGATAAATATAAGATGAACTCTTGGTCTTAAGATAACACAACCACGTCAGTATCCCGTTGCTCTTCATTAAGTAAATCAACTTCAATCTAGGAACCCATTGCTCTTCATTGAACCCATTGCTCTTCATTAAGTAAATCAACTTCAATCTAGGAACAATCTTCAAGCTCTTTTTCTAAACCATTTTTAATGTCTCCGACATGAGAATACACAAATATGAGCTCAGCTATCTTTCTACCTAATCATATAGCTGAAGAATCCTTTGGATAATAATGACTATTTATAAAAGGAGATGAACAAAGAAAAAGTTATCCGTAGAACTAAGAACTGAAGCTATATTCAGGAATAGAGACTTAAAATCGCATTGGAGGTCAGTTATCGAGACAGCATGAAAGAAGTAATTTACAAATCATAGCAACCAATATAGGTATCCATCTTTAAGCAAGAGTTTTTCAAAGAAGCACATGAATTTCTACTCATTAATAGATACACGCGCAGATATGTGAGGGCCAGACACAACAAACCTGGTGAATGTTATGAGTCCTTCACTAAGCCCTATCACAGAGAGTTGGGTAGGGAAAGGCAAATCAGCAGGAAAGAAATATAAAATCTTGTCCAACTCCTGCCCTTCATGTTGTCCCCTTCTCAAATCAAATATGCACAATTTCATAGCTTCACTGACAGAGCTTGCAGCCGACATTCCCATTTATCTGCTCCCTTCCTATCACCAAGATATCAAGTTTCCAAATCACAAATAAGACAAGGTTCACATACAGAACACAGCTAATATGAATTATCATACAAGATTCTACTTATGTAATTTTACATTACGCATGCATTACTTATCAGAGGTCTTAGGGGTAATACATAGTTTACCCCCTCGACTTGTAGACAAATCCCTTTTACGCACACAAGTTTCACAGGAACCTTTTACACACCAACCAAGCATTTTCACAAATGTGTCTAACAGACACCTCTTTAATTACATGGCGAGTGCCTATTTCACACAGAAAAAGGTCGAGTGAATGGACCACTTGTAGTTTCTTATCTAACCAAAAAAACACTATCTCATTTCCCAAGACAAACAAATCCTACCCTTCTTCAATGGCGGTTCAGTTCTAATTTACAAACCAAAGTATTGATTCAATGTTTCAATCTGGTTTCAAGCTTCCAATCAGTAATAGCAATCAAACTCAACACAAAAAGTCCCAAATCCGAAAAAGAATCATTCGCAACTTCAAATGTTAAAAGGACCCAACTGCTATAAGCCTATAACCAAGATCTTGAATCAGTTGCAACTTCGATTCTTAACCCACAGTAACAATTTTCAAATAAGTTCTGTAGCACAAACAGTGGACCCAATCGAAATTCAAACTTCAAAAACACAAATTTTCAACCTTCTAAGGACCAAGCAGAAGAACTTAGAAAATCTTTATGTACAAACTCTTTAAGCAGCAAATAGATTCTATTCTTTAGGTCCAACAATAAGGGGCCTGAAAATGGTGGAATCGATGACGGTGGAATTGATAATGGACTGAAAATGGAGGAATCAATGATGAACTTAGGATGTCTCAGAGAGATTTGTTAAAATGTCTATGAGGAAGTGATTAAAGCGTTTTTGGGGTGTTATGGGCTGTACTTCCAGAGATGAAGAGTGGTGTTTCATGGCTGAAAATGGATGGTGATTTTCTGGTAGAATCTTTGAGGAGTGTTCTGTGGTGGACGATGGATTGAGGGACAACGGATGTGGCTCCAATGGCAGAAGAAGCTAGTGGACTTTTTTTCTTCTTTTTTTCCTTAGCCTCTTCATTTATTCAATTGTAAGTGTTTTTTTAGACTTTAGTTAATAAAACGTGTCACAAACCCGTTTGTGTGTTTCCTCGTGAAACAGAAATGAGTAAATTGGATATGACTACAAGCTAAAGGGGGAAATTATGTATTAACCTAAAGTCTTATCAAAGAACAGCAACCAATTTTTAAAGAGATTGTCTCTTCCTTCTTCTCTTAGCCTTCTCTTTCTTTTGATAGAAAAATTAGTTTGTAGTACAACTAACAATATGACTGCCACAAAAACAAAAAGAAACCCAGTATGTTTACATATATCAGTAAATCGACAGTATTTGGTAAAAAGTTAAATATACATTCAGTTCTTTTACTTTATGTTTATCTGAAACTCGCAAGATTCAGTGCTCCTCTACTACTAAAGACCAGAACAATCCAGCAGAGACAAAAAAACTGTGGGTAGAGATACCCAGTATCACATACTGGGAGGCTATGTTGCTCGGACTCTCCAAAAGTGCTACCACACCCGTGTCGAATCATCCAAAAACGCACTACTTTTGAAGGATCTGACACGCGCTGTTGACATTTTTTGAAGACTCCGACAAACATAATCTTTTTGGTTATCAAAAAAAAAAAAAAAGTTCTTTCATCTGTTTACATAATGCATTGTGTGCTTAATTCAGTTGAAAGTCATTAGTAGAGTAATATATAAATGACCTGCATTAAATAAGCTCTTTTGTCCATGATCTCCAAAATTAGTAAGTTACAGAACCTTAAGAAATATGTAGTCACCTACACAGGCAATATCCATTGAAAATTTAAGCAAAAAAAAATTGAATTGGGATTAGGGCTTTTACTTTTACTTTTACTTGTCTGAATTTGATTTAAAGATACTTACAGAGTGTCGGCGGTCGCTTGGGTCTGGCCGGAACCGGACTGCCTAGTGCCGAGCGGTTGGGTAAGGTCTCGCCGGAGCCGGAGTCGGTGTTTATAGCAGGAAAGACGCAAAGGAAATAATGGAAAAGATTTACTTCAAATTACTCTTTTTTGGGGGTTTTACTTCTCAAACTTGGAAGTGGTAAAAATTTACTATTCATGGAATATAAGATGAAAATAGACCAAAAATCCTACTCCAATTAGAAACATTTCCATCTAATCAATATATCAATAAATATATATATATATAACATAGCTCTGTTGACGTGACGCTCTAAGGTCAGGAATCTCATTTATCTTTTTTGGCTTTTTTCCTAATTTTAAAAAATTAAAAATTATACCTTAATATTTACAAAATATTAAAGATAGTCATATTTAATTCATTTCATTATTAATGCTTTTAATTTCTTTTCCAAAAACTTTCTCAATTTTTTCCTTTATGGTTGTACATTTTTTCCTTCATCCACAAAAGATAATATTTAATGTGTCTTAAGTTTTTACATTAACCACTGGTAATTATAGTCATAATTTATTCCTCTGCCTCTTGGTATTCTATTTTTTGTCCTATATATAAGTTTTTCTTGCCTCCATTTATTGTTCCAGTTCCATGGTGCTTTCTTACTATTTTGTATGATTTTATTTTTAAAGATGTTTATTCAATCAATTATATTTTGACATCGTATATTGATTCTAAGAAACAAGAACCTTACATGTTTAGTTTTACGTTGTTTACTCATGATTTTCATTTACAGTGCATTAACTTTTGTGATGTATTATTTCTTACAATAACAGTGAGATGATCAACACATGGTAGATTTTAGATAAAAGAAGACTAGAAGATGAGGAAGTGAGATTTGAGGACAAGGACATAGACACAATCATCATTGGCCACTTGATATGATTTTTTTATTTTTTTTGTAATGTTGTTTCTTTGCTTCATCTAAATAGCTTAAAATTAGTGTTCTTTATATTTGAGTTTGTGAAAAAAAAAAAAAAAGTATTTGACGACCTCTCTTTCACCATATGCAAGATACGTAATTTTCTTTTAATCAGAATATTTAAATGGCTTGACTTTGCTAATAATAGTAATCATTCATTGATAATCTTTTTTTCTCTCTTTTTTTTTCCCCTTTACTTGGGTTGGGTGTTATTAAGATGTAATATACTGTATTAAAGAATACGAACGTCGAGAAAAATGTCTACCGAAATTAGCTAAAAGTATATTTTCATTGCCATTAATTTTGTATTTTAGAAGGTTTAGTTTGATTTTAATTTAAAGATAATTTCCGTGAATGTATATTCTCTTATCTCGATATGCAATTAAAAATTGAGTCGAATCTTTTTATATGTATACTCCCTCCATTTCTATTTACTTGGCACTTTTTTAAGTTGCACACTAGAAGGTAATTTGATTAAATTTTCAGTATTTATTAGTCATCTTTATTTAATACTAAGGGTAAAAGTGAAAACAAACAACTAATCATGCCTAGGTTTTGTGAAATAACAAGTATTTAGGAGCATCTATTTTTCGTAAGGACGACAACTAATTAGGAACAGAGGGAGTAATTATTATTAATATAGCTATAAGATGAAAGTTACCGGATTTTGGTTTTAAATTTATCCTTATATTTAGTGAAAACTAATAATCATTTCATAGTTTTACTAAATATGCTAATAATTGTATTTATGCTAATATTTAAGTTTGTGTTGGTTTTTTGTTCTTTTCTTTTACTTTGTTGACATTCTTTTTCCTCGCCCTTATCTTATTTTTAACACCTAACTTTAAAAATATAGAAGTCACAGTTGAATAATCATATGTTTTTCATTAGTAAAGTCCAATAAATAACCATTTTAATCTTGTACAGTATTTTATATAATTGAAATAATTAAAGTCTCTATTAAAAAAATTGCATGTATAAAAAATTCAAGTTTAAAGCGTAATTGAGATGCTTCAGTCAACATGTTAACAAGTAACTAGGGCAGATCTATATTTTTAATATTTTGTACATCTTAAAATCATATTAAATCATTTATCTAAGGAAATAAATAAAATTAGATTACCTCTTAGGTTGGTATTATTAGATTTTTTAATTTGTCTTTTCTTTTCTCTTCGTCGTGACTTCTTTTATTCTGCTTCCTTATTCAATTATATATACATTGTTTTAAATGAGTAGTTTCACATATGGCCTTAGTTGTTGTCACACACATATTCATTTAGTCAAACAATTCTATATAAATTATCTAAAGAATCATGAAAAGAGGCAAACTCATGAAAAGATATTTGATTATAATTATTGTTTCTTTTCATAAAATTATAACATTAATATTTATTTATATTTTATATTTTTTTATGACAGCGCGAAGCGCGGACAAATACATTAGTTATTTATTCTATACATCAATATCTATTTTTTTAATTAGAATCTGCTAATAAATTGTGACTGGGAGAGTTAAAAATTTCCAATAATGTTTGTATTTACAAATTACGTAAAAAAAAAAACTTTAAATCACAAGAATTAATAACTTAAAATTTTATTTGTACCATATAAAATATTTAAAATAGAAAAAGTAGTATATATTGGATCCATGCGAGCACTGACTCGGTTATCTAGTTACTATTATATAGAAACGCGAGTTAGCAGACAACTGGCGATTGTCATGCCTGCTTTCAGCCGCCTGCTTGTGATCGAGAATATTTTTGTAATTTTATATTTTTTTCATTTTAATTTCATTATTTTTTTTCTTTTTAATCTATTATATATTTGAAAATTGTATTGAAAAAAATTATAAATTACAATAATTAACAATTTAAAATTATTTCAAGATACATAAAAAATTTAGTTGACACAAAATTCTATAAATGCAACATAAATTAGGATAGAGAAAGTTATATATTATTTGAAAATGTCACGAAAAGTAATATAAATCACAATAATTAACAAATTAAAATATTTGAAAATTGTATAAAAATTGATTTGATTTTTCGAATTCCATCAATGTCATATAAATTGGAAAATTACTTAGAAAGTCACATAAATCATAATAATTAGCAACTTAAAATATCTTAAAACTATATAACAAATTTAATTGACTTTCTCAAATATTCCATCAGTGCCACATGAATTGGGACAGAATGAGTAACATATAATATCTGAAAATTATATAAAAGTACTATAAATCAATAATTAACAACTTAAAATATTTAAAAATCATACTAAAATTTGGTTGACTTTTCGAATTTCATCTGTACTACATAAATTAGGATACGAAGTAACATATATTGGGTCCGTGCTGGCACGAGCTCCTATATCTAGTATTACTAATACATATGGAAATTGATGAGAAAATTTTACTGTGTACTTCCTCTATCCCATATTAGTTGATTACTTTATTAAAAATACATGTCCTGAATTATTTATCTATTTATTAAATCAAAATAAAATTAATTAAAATTTTCTCATTTACCCTATAATTAATAATCTTTAGAAGTGTAAAAATAATTTTGTAAAGTTTTAAGAAAGTATTTTAAGTGATAAATTAGTAAAATTATACAAGTAATTCTTATTTATGATTCTTAAGGAATGTGAAAAAGTGAAAGTGACAAATTAATAGGAAACTAATATTCTCTCAATTTAAAAAGAATAATTTATTTTGACTTGACACAAAATTTAAGAAAAAAAAAATAAATTTGAATCATGTGATTATAAATTAAAGTTATGTCAAATATATCAAAATACTTATGGTCTTAAATATGTCATATAAAAAATTAAAATTAAAATATTGCCAAAAAAATAAATTATTTTTTTGAAACAAACTAAAAAAAAAAATAATTCATACTTTTTTAACCGGGAGTATGTAACAGATGGAACAGTTAATAAGATATGAGAAATCATTTCATTTACTATAATTGAGAGTGGAGCTCTACCCTTTCACATGAGAATAGAGGAATGACGAGCGCTTCCTTTTCTTCATCTTCCTCGCTTATCCACTCTCCTCTACCCACCCCAACTTCTATTGGTGGTCGTCGTCACATCATCACCGCCGGCGCCGGCCTCTTCCGCCTTCGCTGCGCAGTCGACGCCACAGCCTCTTCTTCTCCGGTTGCATTTCCGAAGGAGAAACACTGGAAAAAAGGTAAATACCCAGGTTTCCCTGAAGTTTCTGTTTCCCACCTAAACAACAAGAAGAGGAGGAGGACCCCTATTAAGAAAAAAACCGATAGAATGAATACCGCCAATCCTTGGGTCAATACTGTTCCTGAAGCTCTTTCTGATTGCATTGATAAAAAGCAATGGCAAAAAGCCCTTCAGGTCTTATTTTTCATTTAATTCTTCATATTATTATTATTTATTTTTTTTTTACATGAATTCCCTTTTTTTATCTTTTAGGTCTTGAGTGACAAGTAAATTATTCTTTGTGGAAACAGACTCTACCATATCTATATTTTTCTAGGAAGAGAAGTTTTGGACTTCTGTAAATAGAAGATCTTTTCTCCCCAATCATACATAACACAATAACACTCACAATGTAGTCGTTTAAGAGTTCTGTTTAGGGGGACATTATTCTTCCAATAAGTTTTGTGCTTTCTAATTTTAGTTTTTAATATGTAGGTTACTTGACGTGTCGTCTGATTTATCTACATCATGGCTTGCAATTATTAGCTTTCACATGACGTCCTAATTATTTGAGCCCAACAAGTGGTATCAGAATCAAGTTCATCAAGGCTGAAGATAGGTTCAGATTAAGTTGCAACCAATTTGACGATAATGAAAAGTTTTTTATCAAAAAAATTTCTGAAATACTACATGTGGAGATTAAATTTCAACTATAATTTCAACAATATTGTTGCTCCATCTTTAAAAACAAAATCAATTTTCAACTCATGCTTACTTTAACTCATGTGCTTCAACTTTCAACCCTTGCTAACTTCCTAATAAGATCCACAATCTTATAGATAGAGCCCAAAGAAACTTCATCTGGGGTACTACTAATACTAGGAAGAAAATGCATATGGTAAGTTGGAAAACCATAACTTTGCCAAAAAAGGATGGTGGGCTGGGAATGCAAAGAGCAACCTTGAAAAATGAAACAATGCTTTGCAGTCTTGGTTGGAGATTGTCCAAGAACCCCAGTTCCTTATAGGCACAAATCCTTAGTGCCTAGTATAACATGAATGGTCATGCCACCAACCCCTTCACTACCCTTTGCAACTACTCCTCCAGTTTTAGAACCTGGAAAAATATCCAGAAGGGTGGAGGTTATGCAAAGATGCCTCTCAGTGGATCATTCACAATGGGAGCCAGACCAACTTCTGGACTGATAAGTGCCTCCCAAACCTACCCCTTCTCAATCATCTGATACAGGGTCCCTCCCATCCTACTAGCTCAATCTCAAACTTGCTGACATTTGGAGGAATGACACTTGAGATTTTTATCCTATCCTATTTGAAATTCTCTAAGTTCTTTCCTATCCCATCAAAAACTCCTTCTATCACAAAACCAAAGCCAACTCTGACCTCCTTAGGCTTAATGCCAATGGTCTTTTTTCAAGCAGGAGTGCCAGTGACTTCATTGTAAGTAGACACAATGAGCACAAGAAAGGTACTAACAAGACATTAAACTGGATCTGGAGAGCCCATGCTTCCAATAAGATCAAGTATTTCTTATGGCTCCTCCAGCATAACAACCTTCCTACTAATGAAACCCTTGCTAAGAGAGGTATCAGCATCCCTCCCAACTGTCATTACTGTGGTCACAACACTGAAAGCTCTACTCACATCTTCTTTGTCTGCAGTGCCACCCATGATTTCTGAAGAACCATCCCCATTAAGGCAACAAATCATAACTCCTTGACTACTGATAGCTTTGCTCCCAACAACTGGAATACCATTTGGAATTCCTTAAAGAGTAAAAGCTATGACAACATCATCCATTTGAGCACCCTTCTCCTCTTGTGCCTTTGGATTATGTGGAAGAACAAGAATCACAGCCTGTTCAATAAATCCCAAAACAAGCCTTGCTTCAAGCAGGCTTACTTTGAAGCTGTAGAATTCAACTACCTTAATGCTTCAACCACCTCTAATCCTCAAACTACAACCATTAAAGTCCAATGAAACCCCCCTCCAAGAGGACACTACAAGCTTACCACTGATGGCTCCAGTTTGGGTAACCCTGGGAGGGGTGGGAAAGGTGGATTTTCATAAACAATAAAGGGGATTGGATCATAGGCTTCTGATGAAGGTCAAGATTATTTTGCCAAATAATTTAGGCCAAGGGAAATTTGTTAGGGTTAGTCCTGAATTTCCTACTTTATTTGGATTCTAACGTAATTGTGTTTTACTCGAAAAAAGATTTCTTGGTAGAAAATGTTTTTTGTGTGGAAAAAGACTACCATATCTATCTTTTTCTTGGAAGAAAGTATTTGGACTTCTATAAATAGAACTTTTCTTCTCGATCGTATATAACACAATAGCATCCACTTAAGAGTTTTGTTAACAGAGAGATTATTCTCCCAATACGTTTTATGCTTTTTAAATTTAGGTTTTAATATGTAGGTCACTTGACCAAATCATATAATAATATTATGTTTCTTTTTGTATAGTTTTATGTGTCGTCTGATTTATCGTCACCACCATAGTTTGCAGTTATTAACTTTTACAATGACACCCTGATTATTTCGATCCCAACACATATTTCATATGGTTAAAAATGGGTTGGGTGACAAAGTAGGTTGGGTAAAAGACGGGTTGACCCATATTTTCAAGAGTAAATGAATTTATATTTGTGCAGAACTCTAGTAATTTGATTAAAGATTTGCAAGAAATATTCACATTACTATTTATCTACAATTCACCAAGATCTAACCTGACCCCGACCCTATGAATCGGCCTCAGGATCAGGAGTCGAGTCTACGGTTGAGGTCTCGAGTCCGATCTCAAGTCGGAGTGGGGGTACGGATTAGGGTTAGATTCTGAGTCTTGGATTGAGAGTCAGATCTCAAGTCAAGGTTGGTTCTAAGGTCATCTAGGGTCACGGTCAGGTCCCGAGTTGGGACATCGATGTTGGGTCGGGTTTCGAGTTGAGTCCCGAAATAGGGTCGGGTAGGGATCGAGTGTTGGGTCGGGACCCCAAGTTGGAGTTGAGAGTCGAGTCTTGAGTACCGAATCAAGGTTGGGTTCCGAGTCCTAAGTCAAGGGCTGGGATTCTAAGTCGGGTTTTGGGTCAGGTATAGAGTTGGTTTCTAGGATGGGGTCGAGAGTCGGGTCCTAGATCAAGGTCGGGACCTAGGATTAAGGCCAAGAGTTAGGTCAGGGGTTGGGGTCGAAGTCGAGATTAAGGTTTCAAGTCAGGTCTTGAGTCGGTTCTTGGGTTAGTGTTGGGAGTCGGATTTTGAAGCGGGGTCGGGGTCGAGAGTCGGGTCTCAGGTCGGTTACCAGGTTGGGTCCTGAGTCAGGGTCATGTTCGAAGTCAAGTTCTAGGTCGGGGTCAGGTGTTGGAGATCTTGGATTTGGCGGTTTAGGCTTCCGGGTTGGGTTCAAAAGTCAAGCCCGTGTCCGGGTTGGGATCCAAAAAATATTTTCCTTAATTTATTTAGGGAAGTCATTTTCCTAAATTGGAGGAAAATAAATCCATTTGGAAAACATTTAGGCTAACCAAACATGAGAAAAGTGAAAAATATCTTCATACTAAACACACCCTATATGTTCCCTCAATTTCCATATTTTACCCATATTTACCCATATTCTTGTGGATTAAATATGGGCGGAAGCCCAAATTTTATCTATTTGAAAAATTACTCCTCAAGAAGGGAAGCCTTGGAGTAACTTGTAAAGTTGCTGCCATGTGACCAGGAGGTCACGGGTTCAAGCCTTGGAAACAGCCTCTGACAGAAATGCAAGGTAAGACTGCGTACAATACACCCTTGTGGTGGGGCCTTTCCCCGGACACTGCGCATAGTGGTAGCTTTAGTGCACCGGGCTGCCCTTTTTTTTTACTCCTCAACTCATTAAAATATGGACGGGTTGATAAAATATAGGTTCATTTTGCCAACACAGCTTATGAGTTCTCTTCTCTAACAAAAATTAGGAGGATGATTGATGTTATTTACTTGTCTTTTTACTGCTGACTGCATTCTGTTGATACTTTGGCTTCGCATTCAAATAACTTTCCTCCTTGGTAAATTTATTGACTGAGGGTGGAAACTTTAACTCTCTTTATTTTCTCTACTTCCAAACATATCACGCTAAATTCTTGTACCTCTAGGTATTTGAGATGTTAAAGAAGCAGCCTTTTTATCAACCAAAAGAAGGTACTTACATGAGGCTTCTTGTTCTTCTTGGAAAATGTGGGCAACCAGGGCAGGCTCAACAGCTTTTTGATTCAATGGTTGATGAGGGACTGGAACCCACTTCAGAACACTATACGGCCTTGATTGGTGCTTATTGTAGAAGCAACATACTTGACAAGTCATTTGCTCTTCTTCACGCCATGATTGAGCTACCTCATTGTCAGCCAGATGTTTACACCTACAGTATACTAATCAAGGCATGTGCGGACGCCAACCGATTTGATTTGGTTGAGTTCCTTTATGAACAAATGGGTGATCGTTCCATAGTTCCTAATACTGTCACTCAGAATATAGTCTTGAGTGGTTATGGTAGAGCAGGCAAGTATGCAGAAATGGAGAAAGTGCTTTTAGGGATGCTAGAGAGTGCTGACAGCAAACCTGATGTATGGACTATGAACACTATCTTGAGCATATTTGGCAACAAGGGGCTGATTGAAATGATGGAGAGATGGTATGAAAAATTCCGTTCTTTTGGGATTGAGCCGGAAACGCGAACATTTAATATCCTCATTGGTGCTTATGGGAAGAAAAAGATGTATGATAAAATGTCATCTGTAATGGAGTACATGCGTAAACTTTCATTTCCATGGACAACATCAACATACAATAATGTCATTGAGGCGTTCTCAGATAGAGGTGATGCAAAGCATATGGAATACACCTTTGATCAAATGCGTGCCGAAGGGATGAAAGCTGACACCAAGACCTTTTGCTGTCTTGTCAGAGGATATGCAAATGCAGGCCTTTTTCATAAGGTTGTCAACACTGTCCAGTTAGCTGGGAAATTGGAGATCCCTGAAAACACTTGCTTATTCAATTCTGTTATTTATGCGTGTGCAAAGGCTGGGGACGTAATGAAGATGGAGAGGGTTTTCAAGCGAATGAAAGATGAGCAATACCGACCTGATCTCATGACTTACTCTACTATGATTGATGCATACCAGAAAGAAGGCATGACAGACAAAGTTTATGATTTGGAACAAGAAAAGCTCATGATGGCTCCATTCTGTCCAATGACGGGAACAGTGATGAGGAAAAGCTTGAGCTGCTGCCTACTTGAGAGCTAAGTATGCAATATCTCTAAACAATGCATTAGAGTGCCTAAGCTACATCTTTTGTTTGTTTTATATAGAACTTTAGATTGCCTAGATCATCTAGCTGTTTTTCTGAAACTGATAATTGTCCACTGTCACTGAGTTTATGAAGTTAAGAGGTGACCCAGGCAAGACTAAATACTTATTACTTTATCAACTGTAGAGTTAAAGATTGATTCTAGTGTACTTCAAATTGAAACGACGATTTCGTTTTCTGTTTATATTATAGATTTCTAACTTTTTGTATCAGAACCATCCTTTCTCCCAATACTGAACTGTTATGTGAATAGAACTTGTTATTTGAAGTTCAAGCAGATGTGCTCTCCCTGTACTTCAAGTTTCTGGAGCCTTTTACTATGTTTAATATAATGGATTTCCTGTAAGTAGTTCCTCTCTTTGCTATCATTTATTACTTTATGTTTTTTAGGGGGTGAGAGCATTGTTTGTGTTGCAAAAAGCAACTGAAATTCATTAGCTACAAGAAAACCGTCCACTGGAATTTGGGAGGAGGAGATAAACCTTAAAAATAATATGGAAGGTTCACCTTCTCCGGAGAGAAGAAATTCCCTCTCAGTAGTGTAACAGCTGCGAGAGGCATCTTAAAGTACCCCTTTGTGACTAAAAACTATCGTTTGAAGTTAAATAGAATTATGTGTACCTTCTTTGAAGTTTGTTTCCTAACACGTTTTTACTTTGTGATTTTATTTGTTAAGAAATGACCTTAGATTTAACTCTAACCCCAAAAACTAGCTCATGATGTGAGGATTGTGCAAGACCATATAAGAGGACCAATTATCCACTAGTTTGAGAAGAAAAAAGAAACATTTTCATATTCCCTCGGTTTCGTTTTAGTTGGCATTATGTTATTCCAATACTATCATCATCATTAAATAACTACCCAAAGTATATATACTCAAATTTATATTTTCAAAGTATAATTAATAAGGCTAATTTGATTAGTTAAGTTTGGTTTTAAATTTTAAAAACCGACAATATTTGGTTTGATTTTAATTTTACTAAAAAATAACTGAATAAATAATCAAACCGAACCGATAAATTATATATATAACTTTTATAATTATTTGTAAATATGTTATATCTTTTAATCATTAATTTGATTTTAGTCTACTTATTTCACATGCAGTACAACACTTTTAAGTTCCACTAGTATTAGTGCCCGCGCGATACGCGGTCACCATTTAATTTTAAAACAAAACTATTTTCCTGCCTACATGTTCTTGATTGGTTCTCATATTCAAAATTTATTCCTTAAAAGTTATCACTAAACATGATATAATATGCAATTGTCTAATGGGGATACAATAGATAACCTAAAGAAAGCTTATATAAACAAAAGTATGCTTCATAAGTGGGCTTGTTTGGTTGATATAGTCGGTAATTGACTAAAAAATTGACTTAAATGTGCATTCCAAAAATTATGCAATAAATACATTTTCTCTAGAATTCAACATGTCACACTTTCTTATGTACTGTTTTATTTAGTCTAATATTTTTCTCATGTACAAATAAAATATATTACAATATTAAATGTAATTAACGTATCATCAATAATATTGGCAAGAACAAAAAATATATGATGAATGAAAGAACTAAGGGACATGATATATAGTTTGATTATTTTGATTTACCTTCCTTTAAGAGAGAAATCATTGCAAGAGCCAATAGGTATAAGCCCTCAAGAATAAGATTTCTTTTATATAAACGAAAAATGGACAAATATACTCCCGAACTATGATAAATGGTACGTATATACTCTCCGTCATATTTTGGGTACACATATGCCCCTACCGTTAATGAAATGGTACGTATATGCCCCTCACACTAACGATAAGGGCATATGTGTACCCAAAGTATGACAGATGGTATATACGTACCATTTATCATAGTTCAGGGGTATATTTATCTCTTTTCCGTTTTAATTTTTTTATCCCAAATAATTAACTCAAACCCACTACCCTACTCAATAAACCCATCGAACCCAATTTCAAACCAACTCGACCCGACCTCTATTTTTTGTTCCAAACCCGATACTCTCTCTATTTTTGTCTTAAACGTGAAGCCCAATCAAATTACAGTGATTGATCGCTGCTGCTAGTTGGTGTTTAATGGTTAGAGAGAGTGGAAATTAGGCCTGTGGGGTGCGACGATGGTTCGCCGGTAGGGTGTTTCAGGTTCGACGGAGACGGTGACTATGTGGTGTTGACCAGTGGTGGGTAGTGTTTTTCCTACGGGATTTAGCCGAAAATTAAAACGTGGGAGGTTTAATTTATTTGGTGTTGTTTTTGGGTGTTATGGGTTAATGGTTTTTTTTTTTTGAGATTGATAGTGGTGGAGTGGGATTGGGTATATTTTTTCAATTGAAATGGAGGAGATGGTGTAGTTAGTTGTTGTTCATTGTATTGTTGTTATTGATGGTGTAGTGTTGTTGGTGTTGTTAATGGAGAATTAGAAGAGGCGTTTCTTGGTTTTTAATTGGGACCGGGTTGGATAGTGGGTTTATTGGGTTGGGTAGTGGGTTTAGGTTTATTATTTAGGATTAAAAAAATTAAAATGGAAAAGGGACAAATATACTCCCGAACTATGATAAATAATATGTATATACCCTCAATCATTCTTTGGGTACACATATACCTCTACTGTTAGTATCAATGAAAATTTAAAAAAGAGACTACAATTATTTAAAAAAATTACCAGATACAACCAAGTAAAAAAAATGAAATATCATAAATAAAGATTTCTCATTCTCCCTCAAGAACTTTCCCTCACAAGAAAATTAGTATGGGTCATAATCGGAAAAAAGAAAAAAACATTAAAACATTATTAATTCATGTTCTTGACCTTCTATTTCTAATATCATTCTTAAATAAAGACAACCAATAAATATGAAAAAGAAAATTTAATAAATAATCTAAATCTTACTGGATATCTTCTGTGAAGTTACTGATATCATCATCGCCAATTACCAGACCCTTGAAAATTTTATCTATATTGAATATCATATATTCATTTTGATATCTTTTGATTCAGTAATTGCAATCATAATATACATGATTTTTTCCTGAATCAAACATAAAATTTTACAAATTCAACATTCATAACTTAAGCAAAGAATAATTCAAAAATTCACGCAAACACAAAATTATAGCTGAAAAGAATGTCATTCATTCATTCTAAATGAAGGAGAAATATATTTAATTGAAGATAAAACCAAAAAAAATAAAAAAAAAATAAAGAAAAGAAAAAACTGAAAAATAAGAGATATCTAAATACTACTTCAACTTGAATGCAATGATTCTTCTATTTCTTCATAATAATTCAACGTGATGTTTCAATTATTTTCCAATTCAGAGAAACAATTATCAATGATGTAACTATAGCTATTTATGTGAATGTTAAACAGGATCAAAAGTAACGATTATTGTGTGTGTTAAATAGGGTAAGAGAATTAAAGAAGGATATTGAAATCATCATTAGTTTACTATCTTTTAAATCTCCACTTTTACTCTCACCAGCTAATTGTAAGATGGGTATACTTTTTCATAAAAATATTTGATTTAATTCAAATACATTTACATCATTAATTAGTTGTAAGCAATAAATATCATGCAATCTTTCCTTGTGTAGTAATATTCATTCCAAAAATAAATAAAAGCTTTAGTTTCGTTGCAATTGATTTTCAAAAAATTATTTCTAAATTCAAGATTATCATCTATTTATTTCCTAATATAAGTAACTAGTATAATAATTTGCTAATGACGGTCCTTAATTATAGGAATCATCCCATAGATATAAATACTTATATTTTTAAAATACATAGTATTGAAAATAATAAGAATCAATCTTGATTGATTTTCACTACAATTAAGTGGTGTAATTTTTAAAAAGTTTTAGGAAAATAGATTGCGGAAATAATAATTATGGAAAATTACGAAAATCAGGAACACAAATTGTGGAAAATGAATTGGAATGTAAATTATAGTCAATCTTAATAGTGTTTATTTAATAGGAGTCAATCTTAGTTGTTTTTCTACCACAATATAAAATAATTAAATAATCAAATAAATATGAAATAATTGAAAAATCATAATAGTTTTCATCCAATAGGAATCAATCTTAATAGTGTTCATCCAATATAAACCAATCTTAATTGTTTTTTACCACAATATGAAATAATATAAAATAATTAAATAATCAAGAAAATAAAAATAATAAGAAATAATTAACTACTAATCTTAATATGAAATAATTGAACAATCATAATAGTTTTCATCCAATAGAAATCAATCTTAATTATTTTTTACCAAAATATGTTAGTAATATTAAATAATTAAATAATCAACAAAATAATTTTTTATATAAAAAGATAGTTTTTTGTTGTAAAATGCCAAGTGGCTAGTGCTCAAGATGTCACTTGGCTTAATTTTAGGCTAACTATTCTACTTTATTATATATATATATATAGATAGATATGAAATAATAGTAAATTATTAAATAATCAAGAAAATAGTTTTTTGTTATAAAATGATAGTTTTTTGTTGTAAAAATGTCAAGTGACAAAGTTCTCAAGATGCCACTTGACTTAATTTTAGGCTAACTACTCTCCTTTATTATATATATATATATATATATATTAAATAATTAAATAAACAAGAAAATAGTTTTTTGTTGTAAAAATGTCAAGTGGCAAAGTTCTTAAGATGCCGCTTGACTTAATTTAAGGCAAACTACTCTCCTTTATTACATATATAGATATGAAATAACTTTAATCATATTTTACCACAATATAAAATAATATTAAATAATTAAATACTCAAGAAAAAAAATTTGTTGTAAAATGATAGTTTTTTATTGAAAAAATGTCAAGTGAAAAAGTTCTCAAGATACCTTTTGGCTTAATTTTAGGCTAACTACTCTCATTTATTATATATATATAGATATGAAATAACATTAATTATATTTTACCACAATATGAAATAATATTAAATAATTAAATAATCAAGAAAATAGTTTTTTGTTGTAAAAATGTCAAGTGGCAAAGTTGTCAAGATGTCACTTGACTTAATTTTAGGCTAACCACTCTCCTTTATTATATATTTATCGATAGATATGAAATAATATTAAATTATTAAATAATCAAGAAAATAGTTTTTTGTTTTAAAATGATAGTTTTTTGTTGTAAAAATGTCAAGTGACAAAGTTATCAAGATGCCAATTGACTTAATTTTAGGCTAACTACTCTCCTTTATTATATATATAGATATGAAATAATATGAAATAAATAAATAATCAAGAAAATAAAAAATAATAAGAAATAATTAACTACTAATCTTAATATAAAATAATTGAACAATTATAATAGTTTTCATCCAATAGAAATCATTCTTAATTATTTTTTTTAAATCAAAATATGAAGTAATATTAAATAATTAAATAATTAACAAAATAGTTTTTTATGTAAAAAGATAGTTTTTTGTTGTAAAATGTCATGTGGCTAGTGCTCAAGATGCCACCTGGCTTAATTTTAGGCTAACTACTCTCCTTTATTATATATATATTGATAGATATCAAATAATAATAAGTTATTAAATAATCAAGAAAATAGTTTTTTGTTATAAAATGATAGTTTTTTGTTATAAAATGATAGTTTTTTGTTGCAAAAATGTCAAGTGACAAAGTTCTCAAGATGCCACTTGGCTTAATTTTAGGCTAACTACTCTCTTTTATTATATATGTAGATATGCAATAATGTTAAATAATTAAATAATCACGAAAATAGTTTTTTGTTGTAAAATGATAGTTTTTTGTTGTAAAAATGTCAAGTGGCAAAGTTCTTAAGATGACGCTTAGCTTAATCTAAGGCAAACTACTCTCCTTTATTATTTATATAGATATGAAATAACATTAATTATATTTTACCATAATATAAAATAATATAAAATAATTAAATAATCAAGAAAATAGTTTTTTGTAGTAAAATGATAGTTTTTGTAGTAAAATGATAGATTCACTGCTATAGTGTATTTACTGTGGAGATGGGCCCGGCAGCTTTATTGTTCATATCTTTTTCTTTCCTTGTGCCTTGGCAAATTCCTTCATCCGTTTAACGAATTCCTCCGCATTTTCAATGCCTTCATCTGAGAGAATTATCTCAGCTTCGATGGGTTGAGAATCTTCAAGGTCATCGCCATTGTTACTACTTCCACTTTTCATGAAAGTGTCTGATTTGTCCATTTGAAGAAGAGAGTGGGTGAGATTCCGCTTCATTTCTTCTAAATAATTGTGAATCGTGGCTTCTTTGTTGCCATCTTGAAACATTATTTTTCTAGCAATCTGCTTGATTGAAGGGTTGTCCATTTTACCCTGTTCTGCTTCTGTCTTATACTCTTGGATTTTTAATTTAATTAAGTCCAAGAGTTCTTGCCCATGCAATATTTTGGTCTTGGGATCGATTCTCATCAATTTGTCCCAAAAGTTATTATAAAAGGTTCGATAGAGACAAGGGACTTGATCCTCAGTATAGCCTAATTCGGGAGCCCATTTATGAATCCATGGATTGAAAATTCAATAAAGAAATAAATTTGATCAATTTTTTCTGGACAGCTGTAACGACCCATTTTTTCGTTACTAAATTATCCATTCCTCAATATTAACTTGAGTCCAAAATAACCATCCTTTTGTTCATTGTGTCACCTCAAGTTTTTCAGCGAAGATTTTAGCCTTTCGATTGTCTAGATAGACTCAAGCCCGATGAATTTTATTATTCATGAGTACTAATATCAATCCTTTAATTTGGAAGTTCTTTAGATATGAATTAAGGTCGTACAATATCTCTAACACAAAGTTAAGTTGAAAACATTTTTAACCGATAGAGTTTCGATATGGGTTTCTATTAGGGCCAACTTCAAACGATCATATATCCTAAAATATAAGGAGTTAAGAGGCCCAATACCCACCAAATCAAAGATCTCTGAGTCTTCTTTCCAACGCAATAAACCGTTCGTCAATCTGAGTTTAGAATAAAAAGTTATGACCATTTTACTGAACACTGTTCGGGCTGAAACGGAAATTTCGCTTTAGCGAAAATTCTGGTGGTATTTAAATCAGATTTAGCCGATTTTCAGGTCCCAAACCCCAAAACTTCATTCCCCAACCCTAGAGAGGTGATTTCCCAAGGTTTAGAGTGAAATTTCTTCATCGAGGTAAGTTTTTCCATCGTCTTCTTCGTCTTTTAATCCATTAACATCTTAAAATCTTTAGAAAGACCTTTAATGGTGGATTTTTAGAAAAAAACTTATGGGTGTTCTTAATATCACCTAGAACTAATTCTAGATTATAAATTAATGTTCATAGCATGAACTTGGTAAACTAGATTATCTATTTTATTGGTTGAAAATCTTGAATTCCATAAAGATGGGACCTTTAGCTTAAAAACTCCATTAATGGAGATGAGTTAAGCTTGAAAGAACTAGTTAATGGTTAATTGACCTTGGGGAATGATATAGACCTTGAATTAGGGTAGAATTAGTGGCTTTGAATTTCCAAAGATATTTATTTGAAGAGTAACTGATTAATTACTCTTATGATTGCGTGATTTTTAGATGATTGATCATTCCGAAGCATGAAGAAAGGGAATGAGCATCCTTGACATGACTTGTTGATTCAAAAAGTTTGGCATCCAGGTAGACTAGGTTAATGAGTAGAAGACTGTGTTATTTCATATTTTCATAATTTATAATTGATGGGAGAAAGCATGTCTAGGCCTGCAGACATGGAGTTGAGGTGGATAAAGACATAAGAACTTTACTTTAATCCCGAAAACTATGTTATTGACTGATTATGTGATATTTATGATATTATGTGTTATGTGCCCGAAAGGGGATTGTTGTGAATGAAGTATGTGGACATGATGTTTCTTAGTTGTTCTAGTGATGAACCTAATTATATTGAGTTATAAAGGTATAAGTTGCATATTGTGCCATGATAATGGTGATGCCTAAGGGATAGATGACTTGAATCATTATGTGCATTGTATTATGCAGAGAGAGGTAGAGAATAGTGATAAGGTTGAATGTGCTAGTTATGGGTGGTGATGTTAGAACCCAAGTTTGGTATTTGAGTAGGTTATGGTTTAATTGGAGTTTAGACTTAATTTAATTGTGTGTATGCTCCTAAATTGGATGCTTGTTGATTGGTCTTCGGACATATGAATTGATGATATTTGAATTGTTGATACTTGCATGAATAATTATGAAAAATTGAACTTGATCGAATTTCCTTATGATTATAAGTGTACTTGTAAATTTAGTACACCGTGTTGTATCCTGAGAGACAGTATGAAGTTGATAAAATATACATAATATGGTTATGGAGGATCGGGTACCACGCCAGTACGGATATGGATGTTAATATTACTTATTTATGGAGGACCGGGTACCACCCAGGTACGGTACATGGACTTAGATTGTCCCCTGTAGGTCATGACTAGTTGGGAAGAAATAAGTCCCTTAGCATTGTGTGCAGACTATTGTTGATAAATGAAAAATCTTGATTCATAATGATAATGTGATTGAAAAGAATGTCTTGAGTAAAGAAGACTTGTGATATACCTTCATACAGGTTGAAAAGTGTGATGAATATTTATTAAGAACAGAAAAGTGGAAAGATTGTTAGTAGCAATGTGGCCGACGTTAAATTCCGGTATTGTTGTAAGACATGATTGGATTGGGTGCCACGAGCCGGCATGGTAATATTAATAATAAAGGAATTGATAATGAAATGATCTAAAGTGATGAATCCAATGAATAATCCCAAAGAAACGATCCCGAAGTTCCAATAATTGAAATAATCCTTCTCCAAGAGTATTTATAAGGTTTGCTAATGAGACTTGAGTTCTTTTGTGTGTTTTACTGAGATGTTAGTTGACTTGTATTCCACACTTGATTGTATCCTTGAGATTGATTGTGTGACATGTACTTGGAAAAGTGAAACTTCGTGCTTACTTGCTATATGTTGGTCAACTTGTATGTTGGTCAACTTGCTTCATTTATACTTATTGTAATCATGGCTTATCCGATTTGCTAGTTATTATCTTTAATGTTATAAGAGAGTGTTTGGTTCCTAGCCCGAGAGTTAAGTGTGAGTTGTTTATGATTACTGGGTTGATCTTATAGATGTAGGTAATGGAAGCGATAATGCGAATAAAAGGGTGATAGTGATGGTTTAGTGTTGGATTGCGGTGGATGGTGTGAATTAATGAGGCTAGACTATGCTAATGGTGAATATAATCTCGTTAATAGAGTTGTGAAGTTGTAAATTATATTGACAAAGTGTTATAATGATATTACAGTCTTAGTTGAATTATACTCTATTTAATATGTCATGATTTCTTTTCTTTGATTCTATTTTATGATTATGTGGACTAACACTGATCGACCGATGATGCCTACCAGTACGTGTGTTTGTACTGACCCTACTCTTCTACATCCCTTCTTGGGGTGTAGACTGGATGCAGGTTAATTTGCAGTTACTAGATCAATGGCAATATTCAACACTAACTTCTGCACTTCCTTCCTGGCAGATGTTAGAGTCTTTATGTTATTTATTTTATTGTCAGTCTATTCTGTAATAGGTAGCTCTTGTACATGTCTGACTAGGTCTTGGGATAGTGAAGGATAGTTGTAAGAAGTTTTGAAAAGTTTATTTATTGGTATTTAATTTACTTTGTTATATTTAATTCAGTATTCTCTAAAAAAAAAATAGAAGTCTTCCGTATATTTTTTTGTTGGGGAATAAGGGTTCCCCTAGCTACTTAGGATAGCGTAGGTGCCCGCACGGTCCGTTAGTTTGGGTCGTGACAACATCAGATATGATCTGCTCTGTATAACCCATTTAAATCAGGAGAAACAATTTTCCACTGCTTATATAAAAGCAAGAATGGTTCGGGTAAAATCTTTACGGTTGGCCCGTGGTATGACCACCAGTTCAAAAATCAATTTGGAATAGATTTTTCAAAAATCTTTGAACATACTTTTATAAACCAAGTATATTTATGTCTATCGTTATTATAATAAAGCACTTGATTAAATGCTTTAATATAATCCCAATAAGTAAAATTCATTTTAGAATTATTAAGCCATTCCATTTGCTTTTCTTGCATTGTGGTCATCCCCCAATCTTCTACAGATATAATCTATTTAATAATGATTTTAGAGAAATTGTACACAGTTTGATCAACATTATTTCCGAGAAAATGCTGAATGTCAGCACTACCGATTTCGGTGAGAATACTCTCATAATAGAATCGGGTTTTGTGTGACTCACCCGGGAAATATAATCCATTTATTAAATACCATTGGATATCTTCCATGGCTCATTCTTTCGATGAATTTCAGAATTTTCTACAAGAAATATCATTTCTTGTTTGGGTAATTTTTCATAGGACCTAATATCATCAGCGTCCTCTTTTGTTACGGAAGCAAAAGTGTCATTTTGCTTTTGAGCAGCTAAATAAGCTTGCACGTGTGCATATAAGTATTCTCCTTGTGTAACTTTAGAGTTTATCAAACTCTTTCTACCATGTTGTATAACTGGAGAATTTGTTGAGGAACTTTGACTATGAGCCGGTGGTGAATTTCTTCCAGAGGAGTATCTTCCTCTTCCTCGACCTCTACCTCTAGTCCAAGGATGACCCATCCTACAAATACTCACGAGATAAGAAATCTGGTAGAGAGTTATTAATTTCCTTTTTATATTAGATTTCCAAATCAAAAGGATCTAAGTGAGCCTGCTGTCACGCCCCAAACCCCATTGAGGCGTGATTGGCACCCGAAGCCGATATGGCCCGAGAGAACCAATCTTTGCTCTTGAACCTTCGTATGCATATCCTCATATGAATCTTATTAAACCTTATGCAACTATATGGAAAACATGAACATGGAAACATATGCTATAAACATATATATCAAACTTGGCCGTTGGGGCCATTACGTCTAACTGAACGTACATATCTTACATCCATATACCCACATATGTCTACAAAAGCCTCTAACAGATGCATTTACCAGACCAACTAAAAGTCGGGACAAGTCCCTGCTTTATACAAAAGTTACAATGCCAAAACAACTATACAACTATGACCCAGAAAGCTCCGAATCAAGTGGAGCTCACCAAAACTCTGCGAATGATCCCCAGTCTACAGAGGAGGTCTACTAATGCCTGTACCTGCAACATGTAAGGTAAGTCCCCCGAGGGGGTCAGTACGAAGAATGTACTGAGTATGTAAGGCTTATAAGAAATAACATCATACATGAGAATGTCAGTCTAATAAAAATATGAGAGAATAGTCAACGTAGATGAACCATCATTTTAAATGTGGAAACATGCATATCATAGTAATATGTTAGATCACTCACTTAACTCCTTATTAGTCATATAATATCATTCATACACATCCTCATTCAAGAGATTGTTCCTTCACTCAAAAGACTTACCTCCAAGAGGTTCTCCTATTCCCGAAATTCTAGAGGTTCCTCTATTCCATAGATTCCAGAGATTCTTTCTTGCTTCTATACCCACTACCATTAATAATCATCTCCGTGGTTGGTCGGTTGTAAAATAATAATACTCATCCACATACATCCACTCCAGTGGTAGGGTAGGGAATTAATAATATAACGTACATCCACTTTATTGGTGGTTTATCCTACATCCACTCTCATGGTGGAGGAATATACATCCACTCTATTAGTGATTTATCCTACATCCACTCTCATGGTGGGAGAATATGCATCCACTCTCTTAACGTACATCCACTCTATTAGTGATTTATCCTACATCCACTCTCATGGTGGGAGAATATACTCTCTTAACGTACATCCACTCTATTAGTGATAATTTAGCTTATGCGCACACCTTTCTTCATTTCTTACTTTTGAGTGATTGATAAATGGTCATCATAAAGATGTGTTCTTTCACCCCATGGATGCACTCATACTATTAGGATCGTCATCAGGCATAATAACAACAAAAGTGAAAAGAATTAATGAATGTGAATAAACTCTCTTTCTGCATGTGGAGATCTATGTAAATTACGTTCTTTACTTCTTTTGTCTTCATATTCATTCATCTTTATTGTTCTACCCATGCTAGGCTGTTCTGTCTCCCCTGGGATGAGATTAACCCATGCTAGGTACTTTGACCCCTGGGATGTTATGTGAACCCATGCTAGGCTTTCGTGTCGCCCCTGGGATATCATTAACCCATGCTAGGCTTATCGCCCCTGGGATGTTATATGTTAGGTGAACCCATGCTAGGCTTTCGTGTCGCCCCTGGGATGTACCATCATAACCCATGCTAGGCTTTTATATCGCCCCTGGGATGTACCATCATAACCCATGCTAGGCTTTTATATCGCCCCTGGGATGTATCGGGATCAACCCATGCTAGGCGTTTATATCGCCCCTGGGATACCACTCGTGTTATTGGGATCGACCCATGCTAGGTATTTTAACCCCTGGGATACCACCCATGATTACTTCTTAATTATACACCTCTTATTTCTCTTGTTATTCTTACTTCCATTCTTAAGAGTGATTGAGATATTGAAGATCATGACATAATAGGAATCACACATATGTATATTACTTCTTCACTCTTGCTTCATGAGATTGACATCTTCACTTATGAGGAATAGATATATTAGCTTGCACATCACCTCTCTTGTTACTCTTATGAAATCTTATGAGATTGGTACTTCTACTTGTGAAAGATTGATACAAAGATAATCATCATAATTGAGGACTTGGAACATGTCATGATTGGAAAATACTATTCAAGAATAAATAGGTTCTCTTATGTTATTACTCTCTTGAGATCGTTCATTTAGGAATGATAACGTTATGACATTTTTGGAACTTCACTCAATGAACAAGAGGCAAACGAATCATCATGCATTTAGGAATAGGACACATATGAATAACAATATACGTCAACCTGAATTTGAGATACTTCAAACCCCTCGGAATTGAAACAAGTCCAATGTCAATGTGAATAACATGTTGCAGAAGGATATGGAAAAAGGAACCTTACATACCTTGTATTCTTAATACGAATACACAATCTTAGACGTACATACAATATTCCTGCTCCTTCCTTATGTTTCGCTCTACAACACAAGTTTATAACGAAACCAACATTAACCACCAATTACCTTATAATGGCATACAAGAACAATAAGTTACATGTTTAGCTTTAACATGTCATTTCCCCCTTAACAAAACCATTGATAAAATCATTATTCCAAAAATCCTCCAATATTCCCAACATTCACCAATACATGATAATCAATACATTCCACCACAACACTTCCCCTTTACACTTTCTTATCCACACCACATCACAAAAAATCCATCAATTCACCTCAATATACTTCATAGCACAAATCGGCCAAAATCCTACAATTTGCACTTATAGAAAAATAACAAATTTAATAACAAAATAACACCATACATGTTCATATTTTATCCACATCATGATCTTTCATCAAAGGCACAAGTCCAAATTCAAGCTCAAATCCCATGGATCACAAATCTTATACAAAAGCACAAAGTGCCATGTCCAACATTTCCAACCATAACCAACATGATATACATATTATCTCATGCTTATAATATGTTAAAGTACAATAATATTCACTTACCCAAGCTTGGAAGATGATGATCTTGCTCCAAGAAGTGCCTTAGGGTTTTGAAAGCCAAAGAGATGTTCTTGGGAAATTTCTAGAAAAAGATAGAAAAGGCATGGGTGTTTCTCATGATAAAATCAGATATTTGTCCCCTTTTATAGACCTTGAGTCCATCCTTAAGTCATTAATGTGGTATTCTAGAAGGTCTTGGCAAGAATGGGTCATTTGACCCATTTTGGGTCATGCTTTCATTTCATTTTTGGGCCCTTTTTGGGCCCAATTCACTTAACCCGATAAAATCAATAATTTCTCGTGTTTAAGTCGTCTCATATGTCTTCCAATAATATTCCCACTCATGCTATGCATATCCGTAGCCTCAATCCAAAAACCAAGTGATTCTAGCCACGTTTGGCTTATTTTGACTACAAGGGTAAAATCGTCATTTTGGCCCC
Organism: Capsicum rhomboideum; assembly: GCA_031232105.1. Classification (NCBI taxonomy): domain Eukaryota; kingdom Viridiplantae; phylum Streptophyta; class Magnoliopsida; order Solanales; family Solanaceae; genus Capsicum; species Capsicum rhomboideum. Next base: position 54,081,777 of record CP124717.1, read on the forward strand.
AAATTCGTTCTCGAGTACTTTTATCATACCAATATCATATGTCATTCATTTAATGTATATACTCATGATTTTAGAAGAAACGTGGCAAAAATCGTCTCGGTACGTCCCCGGATACTTTGGGACTTAGAAATTTCCAACTTTCGAAAAAGTGGAAAACCCAAGGTGGCACGCCCACCTACTGCCTTTGGGATAAAAATTTTAGCCCAGAGAGGCGTGGCACGGTCCCAAATGCGCCCCTTACTTAGTTTTTTCAAAAATTCCATTTATCGACTTCTCTTCGCGGGTTTGGTTAGATACTTCAAGTCCTATTCTTTAGCTCACTTATTACCCTTAATATACTTTGTTTAGAGGTACTCTTAGCCTTATTTTGAGCCCCACAACTGCGCCATAAAACTCACAAAACAACTCTTATGAAGGGCTAATCACATGTATGAAGCCAAATTTCAATTTCCTCCACATTAACATCACCAAATGCATACTTAGAGCTCTCGACACCTAAGTATACAGTGTTCAATGTCGTCAGACAGGGTTAAGAAGGTATGGGGTGTTACACCTGCCATCTAGCAAATATAATTTTAGAGGCATCATGTTTAAAATCTTTGTCAAACATATATTTGACGGATTGAGCATCAGTTTTTATTAAGAACTTTTGATTATATAAATCATCCTGGAATTTTAAAACACACTTAACAATAGTAAGCATTTCATGGGCCACAATAGCATATTTCTTCTGGGATTCTGTCCATTTACCGGAATGAAAACGAATTAAATATTCGCATTTATCGTTGGGATTTATTTGTTTTAGAATTCCTCCAAAACCAAAATTAGACGCATCTGTCTCAATGATCTTTTGCCAAGTAGGGTTAGCAAGAGTCAAAACAGGTAAAACCTTAACTCATTTTTTAATGTTTTGAACAATAACCGTATGTTTATTAGTCCACGGCTCTTTATAATTCTTTTTTAGCCGATCATATAAAGGGGCTAAATCTCGAGAAAGATTTTTATAAAAAGGTGTAATATAATTTAAGCTTCCCAAAAATCTTTACAGTTGAGTTCTATCTGTAATAATATCAGGAAATTTATCAGCAAAATTAATTGCTCGTTGGGTAAGAGTTATCTTTTCCTGACAAATATTATGTCCTAAAAATCGAACATCAGTTTGGAATAAACTTATTTTTGGTTTGGATATAACCAATCCATTTTGAATGACAATTTTCTTGAAAATGTCTAAATGCTTAATATGCATTTCTAAAGTTTTGGAAAATACCAAAATGTCATCAATATAGACAATAATAAAATCCATATAAGGATTAAAAATATCATTCATAATTTTTTGAAATTCAGAAGGTGCATTTTTTAAACCAAATGGCATAATATTCCATTCATATTGACCAAATGAGACATTAAAAGCAGTCCTATAAGTATGTTCTTTTAAAAGCTGGATCTGCCAATAACATGATTTTAAATCAAATTTGGAAAAGATATTGGCATCATATAATCTTGATAATAAATCTGTCTTATTTGGAATTGGATACCTTATCCATTTTAAAAATTTATTCAGAGGCTTGTAATTAATGGCCAATCTGGGCAAACCTCTTTCCTTTTCAGCAGCATTATTTACATAAAATGCAGTACATGACCAAGGAGACTTGGACGGTTTTATCAAACCTTTTTGCAATAAATTATCAATTTCTTTTTTGCAAAACTCAACCAGTTCAGTATTCATTTGACTTGGTCTTGATTTTGTAGGAATATCATTTTCAGAAAAATCATCTTCATATGGAAGAGTAACAATATGCTTCTTCCTGTTCCAAAAAACACTTGGATGGTCAGCACAGATATCAACGACAATTTGTTCAGAAATCAATTTAATTTTTTCCTGAACCTTTTGAGATTTTAATGTATCAAAAATATTTATGCTAAATATTTATAGCTGCAAAGAATCAACATGTTTTTGCTTCATATCAATTAAAGCGTTTATATCTCGTGCCACGGGATCAGTGACGAAAGTATAACTAATCTCCTTATTATTAAAGGTATCTTTAAAACCTTTACCATCTATATGCGTATACGGATAAATCGCATTTATAAAAGGGTTTCCAAGGATAATTGAAGGGTATAACTGATTTTTAACCAGGAAGAAAAAATGAGGAATACACACTTTATTCTGACAAATATATGCATTAGGTAATTTATACTTAATGTATAATGCATGACCTGATGCAGATCTAACTAAATGAGTAGTCTTTTGAAAATATTTTGTGGGTATTAACCCTTCTTGGATGCAACTAACATCGGCACCGCTATCAATCATTGCTACTTCATTTATAGAGAAATTATTACAGATCAAAATTGTACATTTAATGTACCATTTATGAGCAGTAACAATTTGCATCATACCTAAAAACATATCATGTTTAGGATCCACATTCTATGGGGGAATCTCAATATTATCTTCTGTCAAAACATTTTTGCCTTTATTAGCAAATTCAGTTGAAGAAATATTATTTTCTATCTGAGTAAGTCGATGATCAGAAATCATTTGGTTTTGTTTAAGAGATTTAATCTCCTTTTTTAAATTTTCAATTTCTATTTTTAAATCATCAAGTGAGGTATCTTTCACAGGTTTTTGATTTTCAAGAAGTCTTTTATTAACTTGTGATAATGTATAAGGAGCTAAATATTTAAAATCATTCTTTTGACTAGCCAGATTAGAAGTATTTGAACTTGAGCTAGCTGCCAAGTTAATGATCTTTTCGTGAAGGTTATTATCAGTAACCTCTTTTAAAAGCTCGATAATATTATCAGAGGTAATAGTTTGAATATTCATTTCTTGAAATTGAGATTGTAGTTTATAAAAATCATCATTTTCACATAAACAAATATCAGCTTTGCAAGTATACACGCAGAAACATGTTCGTGAATTTCGTTATCAGAATAATCAAGTAAATCAACTTCTTCTTTTGATTCTATCGGATCCGATTCATAATCGAATTCTGATCCAAAAGTGTAAAGCATACCATAGATTTTATCATGCAAGTCATCATCTAATTCCAAGGCTTTAAGCTTTTCTAACTTACAATTAGGAGCAATATGACCTATGTTTCCACATCTATAGCACTTAACCTTAGAAAGGTCTCTTTTGGATCTATCCTTTGTAAATCTTTTAGATTTACGTGCACTTTTTCGTGCTTCCCGTTCTTCTTTAGATCTATATCTAGATCTATGCTTTCTATAAGGGTTTGGGTTCCTATATTTGCCTTGTTTCTTCCTATTGGAATTAGAAGGCTGGTTTATATCAAATTGGGCACAGAAATCACCTAATTGAGATTTTTCCTTAAGCTTATCCATCTTAAGTTGTCTAGACAATTTCAATTCATTAAAGAAGTTTAATCCTTCTTGTGTACAAACTCCTACATGTTTTCCATAAGTGTAATTAGGATACGGAATTTCACCGTAACTTCCTCTAAGGACTTTTCGTACACTTTCAGTAAATAGAGAAGGGAGGCCATCTATAAACTTGACTTTTCAATGATCATACTTATTTTCGGGCAGTTTCATAACTCGACTAAGGAAAGTATCTTTGTACCACCGAAATTCGCTTAAAGTCCTACATCTAAGACCGTTAAAGAGTGTTCTAATGGTTTCATAATTACTGGTAAATCTACCATTAAAATGTTCTAGAATGGTCGTGACTAAGGTGTAAACAATGTCTTCTCGACCACTAGGTAGGTTATGACCCAAATTATCTGTAGCAGCTTCGGGATTTATAGCAGATATAATTGCTTTCTTATTGTTAGTGGTCATATAATTATCCCACCAACCTCTAAGCTGACCCGTAAATCCAGCAATAATCATTTTACAAATAATCTTATCTGTATTTTTTCGCTAGTAGCTTTGCAAATGGTTGCGTACATAAGCATCCTATGCACTAAAATAGTCATTTGCCTATCAGTGAGACCATCTATATTCCACTCATAAATTTCATTTTCATTATAAGACGTATTAGTCTAATTCCAATGGCGTTCTTCTATAAGAACATCCTGAGGAGTCGGTCTAGGTTAATAATGCGTTTGCATTCTAGGCTTATCAGCAAAATAGGGGAGTTTAATACTACCCTTAAGCTTATTAAGCTCAGACAAAGTTTCATAATGAACTTCGTTAATATTAGAAGTAGAAGCAATCTGATCAACAAATTGAGTAGATAAATCAATAAGTTTAATAGTTAACCCTGAAAACTTTTTATCAAGAATTTCTTCTAAATCAGAAGAATCTTTTCCATATAAGTTGCTTGATTACTATTGTAATATTTTTAATTTATTTAATTGTAATGAAATCATTAATATTTATTTTTTTAATAATATTATTTTATTATATATAGAATTTAAATATGTATAATTCAAGAAAACAATTTTAAGGACAAGTCTTACTTATTTTCATCCGATAACACTCAATCTTAATAGTTTTTTATCCAATAAAAATCAAACTTAGTTTGGTTTTTTTACCGCAATACGAAATAAATGAGAAATAAATCGAAAATAATTAATAATCTATAAAATAGATTTTTGTTGTAAAATGCCAAATAGCTGGTTCTCAAGATGTCACTTGGTTTAACCTCATGCTAAACTATTCTCCTTTATTATTACAAAAAATATTCTTTTACCACAATATGTATATCAATTACGAAATTCTGCATATATTTACTATTAAATTAACTTATTATTGATTTTCACCTCAATTTAAATCTAATTAATTTTATTATTGTAAAATTAGTATTACTATTACATATACCTATCCTAATTTTATAGTTTGATTATATTTGTTTGCTTATTTAATTAACTCTATTGTTATAGAAAGAACTCAAATAAGGAGACAATTATTTTTTTTCATAATTACATATTTACTTCCCATAAGTCTCTCCTATTTTTTAAATTTGATTAATTTATTAACTACCCCTATAATTATGATAAAGACTCAAATAAGGAGGCAATTATTTTTTTACCTAATTACATATTTACTTCATGTGAATCTCTCATATTTTTATAGTTTGATTATATTTAATTGATTATTAACTACCTCTATAATTTCGGAAGAAATTAAATAAGGTAGCAATTTTTTTTCCCCTAAATACTTATTTACTTCTAAAAAATTTCTCCTAATTTTATAATTTGATTATAATTTTTTGTAATACTTCCTTGATTTACTCTATTGTAGTGAAACACAAGTATAGTTTTTTTTAAATAATATTATTATTTATATTCTTTAAATTAATTGTGTACATATTTAGAATGATATTTTTTCATAATATTTTTAATTTTGAAATGACTCTTTGGGCATAATAGTCTTTTTCATATAAGTTGTTTGGATACTATTTACTAATTGGTTATTCTATAATTGCTTGATCTTTCTTTAATACTTTTTTTATTACTCAATTGCAATAAAATAATTTATACTTTTATAATATAGATTAGTTATTTTCATCCGATATGAGTCAATCTTAGTAGTTTTCATCTAATAGGAGTCAGACTTAATTATTTTTTTACCACAGTATGAAATAAATATGAAATAACTATTAAATAATTAATAATCTACAAAATAGTTTTTTGTTGTAAGAGGCTAGTTATTAAGATGTCACTTGGCATAACCTCATGCAAGACTACTCTCCTTTATTATATATATGGATTCCTTGATTTACTCTATTGTAGTGAAACATAAATATAATTTTTTTAAATAACATTATTAATTATATTATTTAAATTAATTGTATGCATATTTTGAATGACATTCTTTCATAATATTTTTAATTTTGAAATACTCTCTGGGCATAATAATCTTTTTCATATAAATTGTTTGGTTACTATTTACTAATTGTTTATTCTATTAATTGCTTGATCTTTCTTGTAATACCTTTTTGATTACTCAATTGTAATAAAATAATTTATACTTTTATAATGTAGATTAGTTATTTTCATCCGATATGAGTCAATCTTATTAATTTTTATCTCATAGTAGTCAAACTTAATTATTTTTTTACCACAATATGAAATAAACATGGAATAAATATTAAATAATTAATAATCTACAAAATAGTTTTTTGTTGTAAGAGGCTAGTTTTTAAGATGCCACTTGACATAACCTCATGCAAGACTACTCTTCTTTATTATATATATAGATTATTAATTATATTATTTAAATTAATTGTGTACATATTTTGAATGACATTTTTTCATAATATTTTTAATTTTGAAATACTCTTTGGGCATAATAATCTTTTTCATTTAAATTGTTTGGTAACTATTTACTAATTGTTTATTCTATTAACTGCTTGATCTTTCTTGTAATACCTTTTTGATTACTCAATTGTAATAAAATAATTTATACTTTTATAATGTAGATTAGTTATTTTCATCCGATATGAGTCAATCTTATTAATTTTTATCTAATAGTAGTCAAACTTAATTGTTTTTTACCACAATATGAAGTAAATATGGAATAAATATTAAATAATTAATAATTTATAAAAGAGTTTTTTATTGTAAGAGGCTAGTTCTTAAGATGCCACTTGACATAACCTCATGCAAGACTACTCTCCTTTATTATATATATAGCTATGAAATAAATATGGAATAAATATTAAATAATTAATAATATACAAAATAGTTTTTTGTTGTAAGAGGCTAGTTTTTAAGATGCCACTTGACATAACCTCATGTAAGACTACTCTCCTTTATTATATATATAGATATGAAATAAATTTTCAATAATTAATAATATACAAAATAGATTTTTGTTCTAAAAGGCTAGTTCTTAAGATGCCACTTGACATAACCTCATGCAAAACTATTCTCCTTTATTATATATATATATGCCACTTGGCATAACCTCATACAAAACTACTCTCCTTTATTATATATGCCGAGGTAACTCCTTTCCATTGCTTGTCAACTGGAAGGCAAAGAACATGCTAAGATACAAAAAAGATAGCATCTAAAATCTCAAGCGGAACATCAAGAATGGAGAAGCAGAGATCAAACTTTACAAATATCATATCCTTATCGGAGCTTAAATGTTGCTTTTGGTTGCATGCATGTCAATATATCAGTGGAAAAGAGTACATAGGAAGTACATTTCATAGAATATATTTTATTCTCACTAATACCATGCATATGTCAAGGCTCAGACTCTATAATATGAGTATATGACATAAGAATACACATAGGTATTTTGCACGTCTGTACCACGTCAATAAAAAAAATTATATATAAAGAGAGTAAATAAATAGTACTTGTCATTAAAATAGATGCAATATTTACGTAACCAAAAATAATGAATGCGAAAATGATAACTAAAGCAAAAATTATCTTATGTTGATGCACTCCAACGCAAGGAGACAAATCTTCGACTTGAAAACTCTCTCTTGAACCTCAAACCAAAATAATCAATAATAAAAATTTTGATTAATAATAACATGATATACTTACAAGAATATAGGAAAAACTTTCGAAAGATAGAGTTGATGAAGTCTGTCGATGAATGCTCCGTAACATAAATCAAAATCACGTTATTAAAAATAAATAATTTTAACAATTTTTCATATGAACAGACTATATCTTTTCTCCCATATTCCTAATTCCCTGTTATATTCATTCACCATAACAAATCCTCTATACCACTTCACTCTATTTAAAATAAATTGATCATAAACAGTAAATAACTCAGCAAACTGTAATATTCCCACAAAATTTTTAAATTAAGCGAGTCAATTAATTGCCTCAGTTATATTCTTAATTCCCTGTCATACGCATTCACTATTAGCATATATAGCATAAAATTTAACTATGATGCGGAAATAGTAATTAAAACAAAAAATATCTTACGTTGATGGACTCCGATGCAAGGAGACAAATCTTGGACTTGAAAACTCTCTCTTGAACCTCAAACCCAAAATAATTAATAATAAAATTTTTGATTAATAATAACATGATATACTTGCAACAATATAGAAAAAATTTTCAAAAGATAAAGTTGATGAAGTATGTCGATGAATGCTCTGTAACATAAATCAAAATCACATTATTAAAATAAATAATTCTAGATCTAAACTTTCAAATTTAATACCTTCTGTAAAATCCTCTCATCTTGTCATTGCGCGTTCCTTCAAAGGGCATACTCAAAACTTCAAGATCAAGTGACAAATTTTCTCCAAACTCCACCACCATTTCTTTTCAAAATACGTAGAACATGTTCAACAAAATACACAACAAAAGATCAAATATCAAATTATTTTTTCTAACTTTTTGGTTATGAAAGGACAATCAAGAAAATCACACTGTTCAAAATTCACAATGTAAAACTTAAGACATTCAAAATCCACACATATAATTTAAACGTTCAAAAATCATAAATTCAAAACACAAGAAAACACTAAAAATCAATCTTTCACAACATATGAACTTGATTCGCAAACTCCATAAAAAAAACAATAAAAGAAATTCAAACTTAACACCGTAAAAAAAGAAATCCATACAGAAAAGTCCATATGATAAATTCAATACATTGAACAGGTTAGGAATATGATAATAAAATCAACAAATTCAAACACCCAAGTAAAAACGCTAAACCTTTCCGGCAAAGAAACGAAACCCATAAACATGAACACATAAAAGTGCAAGAAAAATTAAAGATTTTTTAAAAAAAATACTAGGAAAAGTAATACTGTTAAAGGAAGTGTGTTGCATATAGTTCTCTTAAATCTAAAAGGAGGACTCACGTATCCAAAGTGAATTTTTACACCTTTTTACTATATATTTTATGAGTCTTAATTTTTCTTATCATATATTTTAAGACTCCTTTTTCATGTACACAAGGAAACAAAATCTATGAACCTCAATTTACCATATATTTTGTTCTTTTACAATTTTTTAATAATTAATAATTGAAGAAAATAAGTGAAAAGACTATTTTGTCTAAAGGAGTCTTTTAATGAAGGACAAAAAGTTCGAATAACTTTTCTAAGGGTCTTCACACTTTCAATATATTATAGATATAGATATAGATATAGATATGAAATAACATTAATTATATTTTACCACAATATGAAATAATAATAAATAATTAAATAATCAAGAAAATAGTTTTCTGTTGTAAAATGATAGTTTTTTGTTGTAAAAATGTCAAGTGGCAAAGTTCTCAAGATGCCACTTGTCTTAATTTTAAGCTAATTACTCTCCTTTATTATATATATAGAAATGAAATAACATTAATTATTTTTTACCACAATTTAAAATAATATTAAATAATCAAGAAAATAGTTTTTTGTTGTAAAATGATAGTTTTTTTACTGTAAGAATGTCAAGTGGTAAAGTTCTCAAGATGCCACTTAGCTTAATTTTAGGCTAACTACTCTCCTTTATTATATATATAGATATGAAATAATATTAAATAATTAAATAATCAAGAAAATAAAAAATAAGAAATAATTAACTACTAATCTTAATATGAAATAATTGAACAATCATAATCATTTTCATCCAATAGAAATCAATCTTAATTATTTTTTTACCAAAATATGAAGTAATATTAAATAATCAACAAAATAGTTTTTTATGTAAAATGATAGTTTTTTGTTGTAAAATGTCAAGTGGCTAGTTCTCAATATGCCACTTGGCTTAATTTTAGGCTAACTACTCTCTTTTATATATATATATATAAAATTAATATTAAATAATTATATTTTACCACAATATAAAATAATATTAAATTATTAAATAATCAAGAAAATAGTTTTTTGTTGTAAAATGATAGTTTTTTGTTGTAAAAATGTCAAGTGGCAAAGTTTCAAGATGCCGCTTGGCTTAATTTAAGGTTAACTACTCTCCTTTATTATATATATAGATATGAAATAACATTAATTATATTTTACCACAATATAAAATAATATTAAATAATTAAATAATCAAGAAAATATTTTTTGTTGTAAAAATATCAAGTGGCAAAGTTCTCAAGATGACACTTGACTTAATTTTAGGCTAACTACTCTCCTTTATTATATATAGAGAAAATGCTCAAATATTCCATCGAACTTTGAGAAAAGGCTCATCTATGCCATCCGTTAAAAGTTTGGCTTATTCATGCCATTGCCGTTACAAAAAAGGCTCATTCATGCCATTTTTTTAACAGTCCAATTTGGGTTTTTTTGCAAAACCATGTTGTACACGTGGCCAACAATGATTTGTCCACATCATTAATTAAGTCAACCAATGAAATTTTAAAATCCTAATAAGAAAATATCAACTTCTCCAGCCAGAATATTTCTATGCATTTTGTAGAGAAGCCGATCTTTCAAGAATATGGAAAAATGGATGTTTGATGCCAACTAACATTCATCTGAGTATTAAATCAAAGTTTAGGTAAGCTTCTAACTCCTTTATAGGCACCGTAAAGAGTTCATCGATTCTCAATTTCTTCAGAATCACCGAACACAATTCTGCAAATCTCAACGCCAATTCAAACCCGAAACAGACATCAACTATTTCAAACAACGAAGCAATTAGTTACCGAAACACAATTTCCAAATTCTTTAAAAATTGTACTTGAAGCAAGTTTTCAAATTGTACTTGAAGCAAAAATCAGAAGAATTTTATAATCGTGAAATTAAAGCGAAGAAACGAAGAATATTGTAGCAAAATTAATTTAAAATCAAAACTTGAAGATTCTAATAACTTGAAGAATCAGATGAATCAGAATTTTTTGAGTCGTGGAAAACAAAATTTCAATTTCACCTTTTAGAAGAAAGTTCAATTTTTTAGATTCTTTCTTTGGCTGATTTAATTAATGATGTGGACGAATCATTGTTGGCCACGTGTATAAAATAGTTTTGCGAAAAAACACCAAATCGGACTGTTAAAAAAAATGGCATGAATGAGCTTTTTTGTAACGGCAATGGCATGAATGAGCCAAGCTTTTAACGGATGGCATAGATGAGCCTTTTCTCAAAGTTTGATGGCATATTTGAGCCTTTTCCCTTATATATATAGATATGAAATAACATTAATTATATTTTACCACAATATGAAATAATATTAAATAATTAAATAATCAAGAAAGTAGTTTTCTGTTGTAAAATGATAGTTTTTTGTTGTAAAAATGTCAAGTGGCAAAGTTCTCAAGATGTCACTTGACTTAATTTTAGGCTAACTACTCTCCTTTATAATATATATAGATATGAAATAACATTAATTATTTTTTACCATAATTTAAAATAATTTTAAATAATCAAGAAAATAGTTTTTTGTTGTAAAATGATAGTTTTTTGTTGTAAAAATGTCAAGTGGCAAAGTTCTTAAGATGCCACTTGACTTCATTTTAGGCTAACTAGTCTCCTTTATTATATATATAGATATGAAATAATATTAAAGAATTAAATAATCAAGAAAATAAAAAATAATAAGAAATAATTAACTAATAATCCTAATATGAAATAATTGAACAATCATAATAGTTTTAATTTTTTTTACCAAAACATGAAGTAATATTAAATAATTAAATAATCAACAAAATAGTTTTTATGTTAAATGATAGTTTTTTGTTGTAAAATGTCAAGTGACTAGTTCTCAAGATGCCACTTGGCTTAATTTTAGGCTAACTACTCTTCTTTATTATATATATAGATAGATATGAAATAATATTAGATCATTAAATAATCAAGAAAATAGTTTTTTGTTGTAAAATGATAGTTTTTTGTTGTAAAAATGTCAAGTGGCAAAGTTCTCAAGATGCCAATTGGCTTAATTTTAGGCTAACTACTCTCATTTATTATATATATAGATACTTTGCTAATGACGGTCCTTAATTTTAGGAATCATCTCATGTCACGGTCCAAATGGTCATGACTGGCACCCACTCTAATACTTCGGTGGGAGAACCATCTAACCCAAACTATTACCCAATAATTTAGTCAATATTAAGACGAGACTATCATAAAAACCAACTTAATAATGATAAATGCAAAACTAATGTTTAATTAATGCGGAAAATCAACAAACTACTTATTAAAATCCCCAAGACCCGAAAGTCATCGTACAAGAACTTCTCAACAAAAAACCATGTCTACAAGAAATATCCAAATAAAGAAAGATAAAGAGTATCTCATTACCCGAAAGAAGGACAAGAACTAATATAATGATCCATGGTAGTTTGGAGATGAAGTGCTCACCCTTGGATCGAGATCAACTATCAACGCTAGAGATGAGGTCGTGTTTGAGCCTCTGGAACACTTTCTGCACTCAACAAAAGAAGAGTACAGGGTAGTATCAGTACAAGCCACTATGTACTGGTAGGTATCATATGCCAACTCAATTGAATAGCATGTATACAACATAAATCAAATAACAAGTAGACAGGCATCAAAACATAGCAAGTATTCAATGAATCAACAAATACATCAATGACGGGACAAACAATGCTTACACTCAAGCCAAATAACCATCAAGAGTATCAACCATACCGTAAACAACCATGAAATCAACAATAATACCATAAGTAACAACTATGTCCTTCTCAACCTCGCAATTAGAACACTATTAGCTCGTTATCAACTTATTAACCGCATGATCTCTCAAAACCAACACTAATCTGTACACACATGCTAAAGGACTTATTTCTGCCTAACAAGTCATGACCTGTAGGGGACAATCTAAATTCATGTACCGTACCGGTGTGGTACCAAATCCTCCATAAATAAGTAATATCAATATTCACATCCGTACCGACGTGGTACCCGATCCTCCACAACCATATTATGTATATTCTATTAAATTCACACTATCTCTCAGGATACAACACGACATACCAAATTTACAAGTACACTTATAATCATAAGATAATTCGATCAAGTTCAATTTTCAATAATTATTCATACAAGTATCAATAGTCCAAATGTCATTAAATTCAAGTATGTTCGAAGACCAATCAACAAACATCCAATTTAGGAGCATAACACAATTAAATCAAGTCTAAACTCCAATTAAGCCATAACCTACCTCATCCGAAGAATTCGAATGCAGGCTAATTTGCGAGGGCCTTTTCCTTTCGTAAAGCTTTTGAATGGTCAAAATCTGTTCAAATAGTTAATCCCCATAAGAGTATGAACTAAACGTCAAATCCATAGGAAACCGTTATATAGCCTCCCTTCATCATAATTATCCAATCACTACATAATATTACTTTATTGGTTCAATGATTAACTCATCATGACATTATTATTATATAATTACTTAGATTATAAAAGCACTAGAAGGTCATTTCTCACAATTTTGTCACGGCATAACATTACTTTCCCTCACCGCGTCACATTACAGTCCACAAATTGCCATATCATTAATAGTACTCTTGTCATCATTAGTCCATTATTTAATCATCTCCCTAAACCATTACATCAGGACCAAGTAACATCTTTAATACCATTTCATCTACACATCATAATATAAAACAGGACCTAGTTACCAACTTACTCCTAATCCCATCAATTTATGCATAAGATTCACTTCGTACATTCTAATTAACCTCACCTCAATGCTGTGTGGGTATAGCAGTATACTAGTTAGGGTAGTAAGAAATCACTTCACCTCAATTCTAATAGTATACATGTTACAACCTTTACGGTACTAATGCGCCCTCTTTTACTCCAATTCACCCCATATCATTATTACGAGCCAATGATTAGGAATCATCATCTCATCATTATGGATATATCACCATGACAGTAACAACAAATTCATAAAATATAAGCTAACCTAAAGCGTAGATAATCTCCTCCGAAGTGGTGAATTTGAAATAGGGTTGTAACTGTCGTTTTCCTCTTTTTGCAACTTTCTGATTCTATTATATTATATATGGTAAACCCTACTCACTTAAATTCATTCTTGTATTGGCCATATAAGTAAATAAAATGTGGTTTTGACACATTAATTACTAACTAAATTAATTATCTAAAATATCCGAAACTTTAATAAATTCTCAAAATTTGTTCGGAGCCCCATATAAATAAATTAAATATGTAAATTGACTAAAAAGTACGTTCCGAACCTATTGGAATCGCTAAAACACTAATCCAGGGTCGTCTTGACCGAAGGTTGACCATAATCAAGCTTAACTTTATTTAAACTCAAGAACCCAACTAATGACTTAAATCACTTCCGAACACCTCGAGAGTCGGTACTTCCCATCCCCGTAAGTCATAACTCACGTATACAAACTACCCAAAGAGCTAAAACGGGAAAATTCACAAAACGACTAAAAGGGTCGTTACATCCCATAGATATGATTACTTATATTTTTAAAATACGTGGTATTGAAAATAATAAGAATCAATCTTGATTGATTTTCACCACAATTAAGTGGTGTAATTTTAAAAAGTTTTAGGAAAATAGATTGCGGAAATGATAATTGTGGAAAATTACGAAAATCTGGAACACAAATTGTGAAAAATGAATTGGAATGCAAATTATAGTCAATCTTAATAGTTTTCATTTAATAGGAGTCAATCTTAGTTGTTTTTCTACCACAATATGAAATAACTAAATAATCAAATAAATATGAAATAATTAAACAATTGTCGCGCCCCATTTTTCTCGTGAAAAGTGGGATTCGACGTGACAAACTCTTTTTGGGATTTAAAGGGTGAAGAGTCGCCACCTAACGAGTTAAGGTGCGTTAGGGCACCATTCTATACTAAATTGCGAACTATTTAATTAGTCTACGTCAACCAAAAATTCGGGTAAGGGTTCAGGTTACCTCGAAAGGAAGGTGTTAGGCACCTTTCGAGGTCCACAAATGTGGGTCCCGGCCGAATCCATATATTACGTGGGGAATTACGTGATAAGCTAAGGTCAATTATTTTTATTAACTTAATACTAACTAAGCGTTTAAAGGATAAACATACGACTTAGTTATTATCTAATTAACTACATGATAAATTAGTAAGAATGCGTAAATGAATAATGAAAGAAATTAGAGAAGCGAGAAGATAGAAAAGACACAAATTATAATGAAAAGATTCATTAAGTTATACCTAGACTACCCCAAACAAAAAGTATGCATAAATAAATAAAATTCAATCGAATTTAGATAGAGATTAATTTTTATCCTATTCGGATCAGCGCCCGGCTTATTAACGGATGACAATGTTGTATGTTGCATTGTCGTATTTTGCTCGAGTCAACTTCCATCATTTCCGACTATCTACCCACCCCACCTAATTTGGTTATTAATCTTAAATGCGTTCTAAAGAAAACGATAAAACTAACGTTTCCTAAAATTCCTACCCGTCCCAACTTAATGTCCAAGAGACGTTGGACTTACTATTTTGGGATTTGGTTCTAGACAAGAAAAAGCCTAGGCTGCCTAATTAGACTAGAGGTTCACGTCATTCCAAACAAATATGACTAACAACTAGCACGTAAAAGTCTCAAATATGCCTCTTATTTAACTAAAGTTAAATAGCTGATTAACATGCTTAAAAGATAATTATTCATTTATTTTACGTGATTAAAACCTATAAGCATGATTTCTAGGCGAGACGTTATTCGAATGGCTCAAAAATTTAAATAAACGCAAGATGTTATATTAAGAATGTTGGAAATCAACTAAAAATTAATTAATAATTACAGAAAATTATTTAAGATTGCCGAAAAAATGGTTTTAAAAATGCTGGAAATTAATTACATTTTTCTGAAAAATAGTTTTTAGATGCTGGAATTTAATTAATAATTGCTGGAAAACGATTTGTAAATGCTGGAAATTGATTACAATTTGCTGGAAAAATAGGTTTTTAGATGCTGGAATTTAATTAATAATAGCTGAAAAATGATTTTTAAATGCTGAAAATTGATTACAATTTGATAAAAAAAATAGTTTTTTAGATGCTGGAAATTAATTAATAATTGCTGAAAAATAATTTTTTAAATGCTGAAAATTAGTTACATTTTTGCTAAAAAATAGTTTTTAGATGCTGTAAATTAATTAATAATTCCTGGAAAATAATTTTTTAAATGCTGAAAATTAATTAAAATTGCTAACAATAAACTTAAATGCTGGAAATTAGTTAAGAGTACTGAAACTTGAATTTTTATATGCTGAAAAATAAATTAAAATGCTGAAAAACGTTTTACCGTACTGAAATTAATCAAAATGCTGGAAAGTGCATCAAAGTGCAAAAAAATTAGTTTTCATCATGCTGAAATTTTAAAGATGCTGGAAATTATATTTCTTTTGCAGAAATTTAATTAAAAAGTGCTAAATGTTCAATTTTAATATGCTGAAATTAATAAAACGTGCTAAAAAATACTAAAAATTAGTTATGACACGCCGGAAACTGATTAACACGCGCAAAATTAATTAAACATGCTTTGGATTAAAAGATAGGTTGGACATTAATTAAATATATCGAAAGTTGAACAATCCTAAAACATGAATTCTAAGCGATAAAATAATTAATTAATTATCCTAGATTGTTTGTCTAAGTGATAAAATGATTTGACTAGTTAACATGTGAAATCTTATAATAATCCTATAGGCATAATTTCTAGGTGATAAAATTTTTAACACATAGGATCTCCCGCCCCATAGCATTACCCAATATCTTTATTACATGGATATCGTTTTTACAACAATTATTACAAAACCAAATATAACTTATATGAAAGAAAGTAAAATGGTCCCTATTATCCCATATCCCAGGCAACTCTCATCCAACTGAATAACTTCCAATAGAGAACCTGCTAGACATAAAAGATACACCAAACACACAAAATATACTATTTCAAAAAAAACCACATGAAGTAACACAGAACATGCGAAGCATCCAAATACATCAAATGACTAAGAAAAGGTCCAAACAACAATTTGATTTACTGGAATCGGACATAAAAGGAACACCACAAATACTCAAGCCTAGGACATGCATTAGCTAGTTCAAAAATTGAGCATGGGAGTTTGAAAAACATACCGGTTAAACAAAGTATTCGGGGAATTAGAGAAGGCAGCGTGGAGACCACAGCCAAACAAATAGTAAAGTCCAAACCAGAGTATTGTAGCCAAATATGTTACTGCTTTCCAGAAAGCTAAATCAAGTAAAGAGCCAAGAGCAAAAATATATTTTCGTGTATAAGATTGGGAGTCAGAAGGTGCCCAAAAGTTCCTCTCAATAATAAGGGAGGGTGTTCTTTTTATAGTGAATAAAGGATGATTATTAAAAGAAAGAAAATAATTAAGAGATGCTATTAGTTTAGCCAAATCAATTAAGAGAGAAAATCTTGTCAAGTTTACCATAAATAGACAAGTAAAAATCTGTCAGACCCAAAAAAAAGATATGAGAATAAGTAAAGAGATCATTAGACAATAGAATTTACCAAAAATAAACAAAGGCGAGGGTTGTCATACAATTTCAACTCCAAATCATCCTCAATTAGGTATAACCCAATCAGATCCACCCTAATCAGCCATCAATTCACCTACTAAAATAGGTCATTGATTTGTGAATAAAATCTTTAGCTTTACCATAATTTGATAATTAAAAGACTGTCACAAATTCAAAATCAAGAAGATGGGGGTAATAGACGGATCAGTATTGGGAATTTTAATAAGAGTACTCCGACTTGGCAATGAAAATTCAATCAGACGGATCGAACAAAGATTCCACTTTAGGTAGATTTCACATATAACATTACACGGAGCATGAATAGGCAAATAATAATAAAATGAATTCATACCAATACCAAATCACAGAGAAGCAGATCATGATTTGAGGTAAAGGGAATATCGATTGAACACTAAAGAATCATACCTGGGCGGATTCGTAAGAATCCGTCTTAAAATCAGAACTTGAAGTTTCAAATGGAGACCGAGACGAGACGAATGTCTCTAAACCTTCACTTGAGAGCATCCTATTCATGGTGCTTGTCTATCGGAGCATTCCGAGATTCAACGGAGAAGAGGGAGCCGAGAGATGCGATGGCAGCGACATCTAGTGGTGGTGCGGTGTGGCGTGGAGGCTGCCATGGTGGTTCTTTGACGAACAGAGGTGGAGCGGCGCCGGCGTGATGGCCGCTGCGGAGAGAGAGGGTGAGGGATGTGGGGTGGCGGCTGGAGAAGAGGAGATTCGAGGGAGAGAGGGTGATGGAGGTGAGGTTGTGGGTGGCGGGGTTCGCCGGCGATGGAGGTGCGGCGGTGAAGGTTAGAAGATGAGGGAGATTAGAGAGAGAGAAAGGGTAGAGAGAGGGGGGAGGGGTCGGCTATGGTGGGGTGTGTGTGAAATGAATTAGGGTTTGGGGGGTAGGGTAGATTAAAAAAAAAAGGGAAGAAATGAAAGATTTAATCTCAACCGTTGATCACATGATATCAACGGCTGGGATTAAAATTTGTAAGATGGGTCGGATATGGGTTGAAATTGGGTCAAAATTTAGGTTTAACAAGAATTGAATTGGGGATTTCAATTTGAGGTCAACTTAATCAATTTAGGCTAAAATTGGCACACAATTGGGTATAAAAAATAGCTAAAAGTTAAATAAATTAGGGAAATTGAATTGAATTAGACTGTTGTTTAATAAAATTAGTAAATATGTGATAAAATATCATCACGTTAATCAATATCATAAAATCATTATGAATAAATTACGTAAGTAAAAATAATGACACGTAATACATTATTTAAAATTGGCGATAAATAATAATTTGAAATAAATTATGTACTTGTAAATTATGAATACAAAATTTTAATAGTAACACTATGATAATAATAATAATAATAATAATAATAATAATAATAATAATAATAATAATAATAATATAATTAATAAATATTAATAATAATAGACCATGTGTTAGTAAATTACGAGTATGCATATTTGCGGAAATACGTTAATAAATTATGTAAAAATATTATATTTAAATTAAAAAAAAAATATATTTTATATAAAAATAAATTACATACTTGCAAGACGTCAAGATTTATTTGATACGAAAATAATAACTATTAATAGCAAAACTAATAATTTATAAAATAGCAGCCTAAAAGGGGTATCGGGAGGTCAAAATTGGGTGTCAACAGCTGCCCCTTCGTTGCTTGGGAACGATGAAAGAATTTTCAAGTAACGAACGTTGACGCAGTAGCCAATTTTATCTGACCGATAGGATGGTTTGCTGGAATCGAAAAACAAGAGAGGTTTATTAAAATTATGTGGCCGAGACTTTGGTTTCATGTCGCCTACATATCTCTGGTCTTACGTGAATCATGCCGTGTGTAGTTCTAGATTTAGGGACGAACGAGATCCCTAAAGATATTGATGAATTTGAATGAAGATAGCACGAGTCGGGTATGAGTAGTTTTGAAATAAGAAATGTGAATATGATTTAGGTTAGGTTGTGAGATATAGGGATACACAATTATGTTTCAAAAGTAGGAGAGAGAGAGAACTATTAGTCGTCTCTTATTTGTGGAGAGACTCAGTAGTAACTTGTTTTAAAGCTCGACGCAGAAATCAATAGTGCTTATTTTAGAGTTTGGTGAGGAACCCATGCTTACTTTAAGGTTCGTTAAGGAACCCAATGCCGTTTTAAGGTCCTGCGGGGAGCCCAATACCGTTTTAAGGTCCTACGGGGATCCCAATATCGTTTTAAGGTCCTGCGGAGAGCCCAATACCATTTTAAGGTCCTGCTGGGAGCCCAATGCCGTTTTAAGGTCCTGCGGGGAGCCCAATGCCGTTTTAAGGTCCTGCAGGGAGCACAATGCCGTTTTAAGGTCCTGCGGGAAGCCCAATGCCGTTTTAAGGTCCTGCGGGGAACCCAATGCCGTTTTAAGATCCTGCGGGGAACCCAATGCCGTTTTAAGGTCCTGCGGGGAGCCCAATGCCGTTTTAAGGTCCGTTTGAGGAACCCAATGCTAAGTTTGATGCCGAATTATAAATGCAATATATTGTTGGTTTTAATGTCGTCAAAGTTAAAGGGATATAGATACTTATCTTCTTTTCAAGGTTGAGGATGTAATTTGGGTTTCCTTTGATGATGTTGCAAGGCAGTGGCTGCATTTGTACCTGTTATCTGCACTCAAAGAAAAACTGTAAGTCGAAAAGTAAGGTTGACCCATACCTTTGCTTGGCTTAGTTCCTCGTCATTGTTTTGATCTCAGAGATTAAGGCTTGTATTCTTTATGGTGAAATTTTTGAGATATTCTCAAAAATTTCTGCCCCAGTTTAGAAGAAAAGATGCCTTTTGCACGTCCTTGGCATACTTCTTCCTTGTGGATTTTTTGAGGTTTCCTCAAAAATTCTGCCCCAGTTTTCACTTTTTGGAGTTTTATATTCTTGCTTCACTCAAAGAAAAATATTAATTCAAAAGAAATGGTTGTCTTACATTTGAACATTGTGATCTCAATTCGAATCTGGCTTTTTATACTCAAGAGTAGGGCCTATTAGCCTGGCATTTCGGACTTGAATTTGAGCGAAGTGTTTGAATTGGAAATGGAAGGAAAAAAGAAATTTTTATTAGATTGAGATCGGGTCCAATAATGGACTGCCTACGTATCCAAATGGAAATCAGGTCAAACGTAGTTCAGATTACAAGGAAAAGATAGATAAAACAGGAAAATATTATTAGCCATAAGGCGGGCAAAAATGACGGTATGATGATAGTCTGTCCTTAGCAGTCCCTATGATGTGCTTTACGCTTTCTTCACGAATGTCTCAAAAATATTTTTGTTGGATCACCTTGAACAATGATTTTTCCTGCAGTGATAGGGTCGTAGATGTTGCTTATTGGGCCTCGCTGCACTTTTATCTTCCCCTTTTCAATCAGATTCTGAATTTTGTACCTAAATGCTAAACATTCCTCAATATCATGGCCTTGTATATTTGAGTGATAAGAACAATTTTTGGATGGGTCAAAATCCATCCCCTTCTTGGTTGCACAATACCTTGGCCCCTCAATCTTTCAAATATGGTCGCCAATGGCTCTGTCAAAAAAGTAAAGGTACGAGGCCTCATTCTCTTTGGTTGATGAAAATTACCTTGTACCGGATAAGACTGATGTTGAAATTTGGATTGTGTATGATAAACCTCATCTTGAAAATTTTGCTGGAAAGAGTAGGGTTAAATCTGATAAGGTTCGAGATGCTCATGTCGGGATTCAAACACAACAAGGGTTTCTTTATTATTCTGATAACACTGTGTCTGAGGTGATAAATCCTCTTCCTCTTCCTCAGATGGACATTTTGACGCTTGGAAAGTGGTTGGCATTGCAGACACATCAATAATTCTCCTTGTTCGAATACCATATTCTAGCTTTTTTTCGATTGAAATCAGACTCTCAAAACTGTGACTATTTAGGAAGCACAATTTTTGGTAGTATATTCCATCTAGCGACCTGATGAAAGTTTGGACCAACTCTTCTTCAGGCACAGAAGGACGTATCTTAGAAACTTCCCATCTCCATCGGATTGCATATTCCTTAAAAGATCCGTGAGTCGTTCTCTTTACTTCAAGAAAATCCCTCATTGTCGGATCAACTGTGAGGTTAAACTTATATTGCCCCACGAAGTCTGGAGCCATGTCTTCCCATGTACACCATTTTTCAAAGTCTTGTTTGGCGAACCAAGTGAGTGCTATTCCTGACAAACTTTGAATAAACAATCTCATTAGGAGAATCTCATTAGGCCCTATGCCAACTAATCTGCCGCAATAGTCCTTTAGATGTGTGATTGGGTCTCCATGCCCATCAAACATGTTGAACTTTGGGACTTTGTATCCTGGAGGTAACTCAACCCTTGGACGTAGACATAGTTTCTCATACCTCAAGTCATGAATACCTTTGGAGCATAGATTCTTATCCAACCTCTTTTCTAAGTCATGAAGCTTTTGTTGCCGTGCCTCTAAATCAACTCTCTCATTTCCAAGAGTGGTGTGTGTTGAAGGCAACTGTTGAGTGGGTGTGCGAGTAAGGCGGGAATAAGGAAATACATACCACACAGTGGTTTACATCGGACGAGAAGGAAGAAGAATGAGATCTTTCTGGATATTGAGCATATTTGTCATATTTGTAGATTTTCCATCGAGTCGATGTTCAAATGCCAGACAACCTTTAAACAAAATAAATAAATCAAACAAAAGTTACCACATAGCGCAAATAAGTTTAAAAAAATATAAATATAAGACATTCCAGGATGAAGACTATGACTTAATAAATGATCTAAGTGTAGAGATTTGAGCTTCTAACGCACGAGACAGACGCTAGTGAAAGAACTTAAGCTTTTGGATATATTAACATGATGTTGAATTTGAAATTGTAGTTGTAAAGAAGATAAGAAACTAGGAGAATGAACAAGGTCGACTCATGTTGAACATCTTAACTGTTGACTTGAAACATCCTTTGTGATTGATATCATCGTTAATCCTTCCAACTTCATACAAAAACATGGGGAAAGGAAAAATTTATTGTGATGAGACCGAACCCATTAAATAAGCGCCTACCTATCCCACTTATAGGGGAATCAGGTCAAACGTAGTTCCAAATAAATAAGGGGAAAGCATAAAAGAAACTCCATATTATTCCAAGTATGTAAAACTTAAAGTAATTCAAGTGCTAAGGAGCCCGGAGTGGAGAAACAACATGATATCCTCTTCATCAATGCCAAACAGGTGCAAGTCGTGTTTAGGAAATTAATCAACATCAAGATTTGTCCCTATCACGATTATCACCTTGGTATCAATCATTGCTTGAATTCTGTCTTTCAAAGTTTGACATTCCTCTGTGGTGTGCCCTTTCATCCCTGAATGATAAACAAAAATTTTGGAGTGATCGAGCCATTTTGCACTTGTGTTCATTACAATTGCAGGAATTAGAGTGATATAGCCAGCATCTCTTAATCTCTTATAAAGTTGGGCTATGGGCTCAACCAAAGGAGTGTACTGTCTTGGTGGATTTTTCTGAAACTTGAATGGAGGTCTAACAGACTGATTGGATCGTTGATTTGCTGGTGGATTTGGACAAGACACGGGAATGTATTTTGATGTTGGAGCAATGGATAGAGGTGGGTACCAAACAGTTTGAGGATGAGGTTTTGTGAAGGATTGGGGATAATAGGTGCAATTTGGTGTTGGAGTGATTTCTGGAGATGGATACCATATCAGTTGAGGGCGACTTTTCTTTACTATCCTCCCATTGCTTATCAAATTTTGTAATTCTCTCTTCAACTGGTGGCATTCATTCGTGTCATGACCAGGCATGCTAGAATGGAAGGCAGAATGTTTTTTGAGATCAAAGACAGAGTTTGAAGGGCAATAAGAACCAATAAGCCTAGGCTGCAAGATACCATGTGACCTCAACATTTCAAAAGTGATTGACGATGGTTCATCTAAGAGAGTCATAGATTGGGATTTGCTCACTTCGAGCTTTGGAGGCTTTGGTGACTCATTGATAATTGTATTTCCCTTATCCCTGAATTGTGGCTCAACCAAATCAACCTTGTTATGTACTAGAGTTTCGCCTATGAACTTCCTCTTCAGCCTATTGTCGAACCGCCCAATAAAGTCACCTGCCAAATTGTCCCAAGAAACCCATTTGCTTGTATCCTTCTCTACATACCACATCAATGCTAGACCTGTAAGTGAACTAACAAAAAGTTTCATCTTAAGACCATCACTTTGACCTATAACTGCTAGCTCATCCAGGTACGCTTTCAAATGGGAATGAGGATTGCCAGACCCATCGTATAACGGAAAGTTCACGTTCCCAACTTTATTCTTACTTTCTTCTCCTGATTTGGATAACTTATCCATCTTGAGCTGTTGGGATGACTCTATCTTATAGTTAGAAATCTTTCCTTCTGTTTCCTTCTCCTTGACCATATCTGTCAACCCATTGAGTGCTTTTTGAAGTGCGATTGAATACAAACTTGGAGATACTTGTGCGTCATAATTAGGCATAGGTGAGGTCCTTAATACTGGCGATTCCATAGTGTAGATGGGAGCAGTAAAGTCATTTTCGGATAATGGCTCTGGGAAGCCTGGTGGCATATCAGCTGAACCTCGAAGATTAGTCATTATTCCTCTGATTCTCTCAATTTTTCTTTCCATACTCATGATGCTTGACTCAAAGGGAGTAAGCTTGTCTTAGTACAAACCCAAACTCCTACGCTCAACTTCACTGTTGGCAAGATTGATAAAGATTGCTTGACTGACCATTCTTGATGTTCAACTTTAGTCAACCTTAGAAGAAAGGACTTATGATTAGTAAAACGCATGACAATAAAATGTCTATGAGTAATATCATGGAGTAAAACATTTGAGTTATGCTCGTTCGAAATGAATAGGAGTTATGAGAGCTTTATATGGCTTAAAAGTTGGAAAGCTAGAGTATGTCACGAATATGAAAACATTCATTGTCAAGAGTTATGGTGAAGACAATGGTATGTTAATATGAAAAGTGTTAAGTAAGAATATCCTAAAATAATGAGTTACTCTAAAAGAGTAGAAATAATCTAGAACATCCTATAGAGGATTGGATTAGTTCAAAAGATGATTAGTATGTTGAAGGATACTTTAGAGTATGAACTCAATTTATGAAGATAAATGGAATGTGGGGTTTTGACTAGGCCATAAGATTGTATGATTCAGGCCTAACATAACCCGATAGGGATTTTAAGGAACTCTAAGAGTAACGGATTCTAAGAGTAAGGAATAACTTAAAAATAGAAAAATAAAGAATAACAAGATAGGTAAGACATTGACACAAATGTAGAAATTAACACATAGCAAATAAGGTTATGCGTCTTTTTGGGGGCGTGAACCCCTCGGGAAGGTTAAACCATTGACCTTAACACATTGAGGGTATTAAGACCTTTTAGGTTTAATGAAACACATATTCATTAATAAAGAGAAACACGAGTCAAGTTTCAAAGAGATAGTAACACATAGCACGTAATATGCATGTCTGTCTTTGGGTGGTGGGTACCCTACAAGAGGTTGATTTCTAACTTTGTGGATTAACCTCGAGGATCAACCATCTATGGCTAATGAATGCATGACTTAAATGCAAGGGTGGATTCGACACTATCTTAATTTTTCTAAGAGTTGGTAGACTCGGACTGAGGGTAACCTTATGCGAGAAGGCACGTGGTCTTACGGTAGTAAAACTATCCGCTCAACCGCGTCTTAGCCGACTCTCTATAATAGGGTTTTGAAGAGAATTTTGGAGAAGTGCGAAGGCACAACATCCTAGTATAGTGAAAGTGTGTGTGAAAGTGTGATATTCCCGAGTGGGGGAAATATGAACGGAATGCCAATTATATAAAGCAGTAACACGTAACAAATAATAGCATGTTGGGAATATATAAAAATAAACAGATAGGAAAAGAAATATATGATTTAGATCTAGGAAATTGCATATAAACAAATAAAGGGGTAAAGAAAGGGATTGACATGGAGGAAACTGATTAAATTAAAATGAGAAAAAGGAACGGGATATAGCATGATGAAAATTAACAAATAATAAAACAAGGAGTTAATAGACTCAAATAGCCTTAAAAAATCCCACATACTATAAAAAATCGTAATGGTTAGAACCTAAGTATCCCCAACAGATTCGCCATGCTGTCGCGCCCCATTTTTCTCGTGAAAAGCGGGATCCGACGTGACAAACTCTTTTTGGGATTTAAAGGGTGAAGAGTCGCCACCTAACGAGTTAAGGTGCGTTAGGGCACCATTCTATACTAAATTGCGAACTATTTAATTAGTCTACGTCAACCAAAAATTCGGGTAAGGGTTCAGGTTACCTCGAAAAAAAGGTGTTAGGCACCTTTCGAGGTCGACAAATGTGGGTCCCGATCAAATCCATATATTACGTGGGGAATTACGTGATAAGCAAAGGTCAATTATTTTTATTAACTTAATACTAACTAAGCGTTTAAAGGATAAACATACGACTTAGTTATTATCTAATTAACCATGTGATAAAATAGTAAGAATGCGTAAATAAATAAAGAAAGGAATTAGAGAAGCGAGAAGATAGAAAAGACACAAATTATAATGAAAAGATTCATTAAGTTATACCTAGACTACCCCAAACAAAAAGTATGCAAAAATAAATAAAATTCAATCGAATTTAGATAGAGATTAATTTTTATCCTATTCGGATCAGCGCCTGGCTTATTAACGGATGAAAATGTCGTATGTTGTATTGTCGTATTCTGCTCGGGTCAACTTCCATCATTTTCGACTATCTACCCACCCCACCTAATTTGGTTATTAATCTTAAATGCGTTCTAAAGAAAACGATAAAACTAACGTTTCCTAAAATGCCTACCCATCCCAATTTAATGTCCAAGAGACGTTGGACTTACTATTTTGGGATTTGGTTCTAGACAAGAAAAAGCTTAGGCTGCCTAATTAGACTCGAGGTTCACGTCATACCAAAGAAATATGACTAGCAACTAGCACGTAAAGGTCTCAATTATGTGATTAACATGCTTAAAAGATAATTATTCGCTTATTTTACGTGATTAAAACCTATAGGCATGATTTTTAGGTGAGACGTTATTCGAATGGGTCGAAAATTTAAATAAATGCAAGATGTTAAATTAGGAATGTTGGAAATCAACTGAAAAATTAATTAATAATTACAAAAAATTATTTAAGATTGCCGAAAAAATGGTTTTAAAAATGCTGGAAATTAATTACATTTTGCTGAAAAATAGTTTTTAGATGCTGGCATTTAATTAATAATTGCTGGAAAACGATTTTTAAATGCTGGAAATTGATTACAATTTGCTGGAAAAATAGGTTTTTAGATGCTGGAATTTAATTAATAATTGCTGAAAAATGATTTTTAAATGCTGAAAGTTGATTACAATTTGATAAAAAAAATAGTTTTTTAGATGCTGGAAATTAATTAATAATTGCTGAAAAATAATTTTTTAAATGCTGAAAATTAATTACATTTTTGCTAAAAAATAGTTTTTAGATGCTGTAAATTAATTAATAATTGCTGGAAAATGATTTTTTAAATGCTGAAAATTAATTAAAATTGCTAACAATAAACTTAAATTCTGGAAATTAGATAAGAGTACTGAAACTTGAATTTTTATATGCTGAAAAATAATAAAACATACTGAAAAATAAATAAAAATGCTGAAAAAAGTTTTACCGTACTGAAATTAATCAAAATGCTGGAAAGTGCATCAAAGTGCAAAAAAATTAGTTTTCATCATGCTGAAATTTAAAAGATACTGGAAATTAGATTACTTTTGCAGAAATTTAATTAAAAAGTGCTAAAAGTTCAATTTTAATATGCTGAAATTAATGAAACGTGCTAAAAATACTAAAAATTAATTATGATACGTCGGAAACTGATTAAACACGCGAAAAATTAATTAAACATGCTTTGGATTAAAAAATAGGTCGGACATTAATTAAATATATTGAAAGTTGAACAATCCTAAAACATGATTTCTAAGCGATAAAATAATCAATTAATTATCCTAGATTGTTTGCCTAAGTGATAAAATGATTTGACTAGTTAACATGTGAAATCTTATAATAATCCTATAGGCATGATTTCTAGGTGATAAAATTTTTAACACATAGAATCCCCGCCCCCATAGCATTACCCAATATCTTTATTACATGGATATCGTTTATACAACAATTATTACAATACCAAATATAACTTATATGAAAGAAAGTAAAATGGTCCCTATTATCCCATATCCCAGGCAACTCTCATCCAACTGAATAACTTCCAATAGAGAACCTGCTAGACATAAAAGATACACCAAACACACAAAATATACTATTTCAAACAATTTAAAAAAAAACCACATGAAGTAACACAGAACATGCGAAGCATCCAAATACATCAAATGACTAAGAAAAGGTCCAAACAACCTTTTGATTTACAGGAATCGGACATAAAAGGAACACCACAAATACTCAAGCCTAGGACATGCATTAGCTAGTTCAAAAATTGAGCATGGAAGTTTGAAAAATATACCGGTTAAACAAAGTATTCGGGGAATTAGAGAAGGCAGCGTGGAGACCACAACCAAGCAAATAGTAAAGTCCAAACCAGAGTATTGTAGCCAAATATGTTACTGCTTTCCAAAAAGCTAAATCAAGTAAAGAGCCAAGAGCAAAAATATATTTTCGTGTATAAGATTGGGAGTCAGAAGGTGCCCAAAAGTCCCTCTCAATAATGAGGGAGGGTGTTCTTTTTATAGTGAATAAAGGATGATTATTAAAAGAAATAAAATAATTAAGAGATGCTACTAGTTTAGCCAAATCAATTAAGAGAGAAAATCTTGTCAAGTTTACCATAAATAGACAAGTAAAAATCTGTCAGACCCAAAAAAAAGATATGAGAATAAGTAAAGAGATCATTAGACAATAGAATTTACCAAAAATAAACAAAGAAGGGGGTTGTCGTACAATTTCAACTCCAAATCATCCTCAATTAGGTATAACCCAATTAGACCCACCCTAATCAGCTATCAATTCACCTACTAAAATAGGTCATTGATTTGTGAATAAAATCTTTAGCTTTACCATAATTTGATAAGTAAAAGACTGTCACAAATTCTAAATCAACAAGATGGGGGTAATAGACGGATCAGTATTGGGAATTTTAATAAGAGTGCTCCGACTTGGTAATGAAAATTCAATCAGACGGATCGAACAAAGATTCCACTTTAGGTAGATTTCACATATAACATTACACGGAGCATGAATAGGCAAATAATAATAAAATGAATTCATACCAATACCAAATCACATATAACATTACACGGATCAGTATTGGGAATTTTAATAAGAGTGCTCCGACTTGGCAATGAAAATTCAATCAGACGGATCGAACAAAGATTCCACTTTAGGTAGATTTCACATATAACATTACACGGAGCATGAATAGGCAAATAATAATAAAATGAATTCATACCAATACCAAATCACAGAGAAGCAGATCATGCTTTGAGGTAAAGGGAATATCGATTGAACACTAAAGAATCATACCTGGGCGGATTCGTAAGAATCCGTCTTAAAATCAGAACTTGAAGTTTCAAATGGAGACCTAGACGAGACGAATGTCTCTAAACCTTCACTTGAGAGCATTCTATTCATGGTGCTTGTCTATCGGAGCATTCCGAGATTCATCGGAGAAGGGGGAGCCGAGAGATGCGATGGCAGCGACATCTGGTGGTGGTGCGGTGTGGCGTGGAGGTGCGGTGCGGCGTGGAGGTTGCCGTGCTGGTTCTCCGACGGACAGAGGTGGGGTGGCGTCGGCGTGATGGCCGCTGCGGAGAGAGAGAGAGAGAGAGAGAAGATGGAGAGAGAGTGAGGGATATGGGGGTGGCGGCTGGAGAAGAGGAGATTCGAAGGAGAGAGGGCGACAGAGGTGAGGTTGTGGGTGGCGGGGTTCGCCGGCGATGGAGGTGTGGTCGTGAAGGTTAGGAGATGAGGGAGATCGGGGAGAGAGAAAGGGCAGAGAGAGAGGGGGGGGGGGTCGGCTATGGTGGGGTGCGTGTGAAATGAATTAAGGTTTGGGAGGTAGGGTAGATTAAAAACAAAAGGGAAGAAATGGATGATTTAATCTCAGCCGTTGATCATATGATATCAACGGTTGGGATTAAAATTTGTAAGATGGGTCAGATCTGGGTCGGATATGGGTTGAAATTGGGTCAAAATTTAGGTTTAATAAGAATTGAATTGGGGATTTCAATTTGGGGTCAACTTAAAATCAATTTAAGTTAAAATTGGCACACAATTGGGTACAAAAAAATGGCTAAAAGTTAAATAAATTAGAGAAATTGAATTGAATTGGACTGCTATTTAATAAAATTAGTAAATATGTGATAAAATATCATCACGTTAATCAATTTCATAAAATAATTATGAATAAGTTACATAAGTAAAAATAATGACACGTAATATATTATTTAAAATTGGCGATAAATAATAATTTGAAATAAATTATGTACTTGTAAATTATGAATACAAAATTTTAATAGTAACACTATAATAATAATAATAATAATAATAATAATAATAATAATAATAATAATAATAATATAATTAATAAATATTAATAATAATAGACCATGTGTTAGTATACTACGAGTATGCATATTTGCGAAAATACGTTAATAAATTATGTAAAAATATTATATTTAAATTAATATATATATATATATATATATGTATATATATTTTATATAAAAATAAATTACATACTTGCAAGACGTCAAGATTTATTTGATACTAAAATAAGAACTATTAATACCAAAACTAATAATTTATAAAATAGCAGCCTAAAAGGGGTATCGGGAGGTCAAAATTGGGTGTCAACAACAATCATAATAGTTTTCATCCAATATGAATCAATCTTAATAGTGTTCATCCAATAGAAACCAATCTTAATTATTTTTATCACAATATGAAATAATATTAAATAATTAAATAATCAAGAAAATAAAAAATAATAAGAAATAATTAACTACTAATCTTAATATGAAATAATTGAACAGTCATAATAGTTTTCATCCAATAGAAATCAATCTTAATTGTTTTTTTACCAAAATATGAAGTAATATTAAATAATTAAATAATCAATAAAATAGTTTTTTTTAATGTAAAATGATAGTTTTTTGTTGTAAAATGCCAAGTGGCTAGTTCTCAATATGCCACTTGGCTTAATTTTAGGCTAACTACTCTCATTTATTTTATATATATAGATAGATATGAAATAATATTAAATTATTAAATAATCAAGAAAATAGTTTTTTGTTACAAAATGATAGTTTTTTGTTGTAAAAATTTCAAGTGGCAAAGTTCTTAAGATGCCACTTAGCTTAATTTTAGGCTAACTACTTTCCTTTATTATATATATAGATATGAAATAATATTAAATAATTAAATAATCAAGAAAATAGTTTTTTATTGTAAAATGATAATTTTTTGTTGTAAAAATGTCAAGTGGCAAAGTTCTCAAGATGCCGCTTAGCTTAATTTAAGGCTAACTACTCTCCTTTATTATATATATAGATATGAAATAACATTAATTATATTTTACCATAATATAAAATAATATTAAATAATTAAATAATCAAGAAAATAGTTTTTTGTTTTAAAATGATAGTTTTTTGTTCTAAAAATGTCAAATGGCAAAGTTCTCAAGATGTCATTTGGCTTAATTTTAGGCTAACTACTCTCCTTTATTATATATATATATATATAGATATGAAATAACATTAATTATATTTTACCACAATATGAAATAATATTAAATTATTAAATAATAATAAAATTATTTTTTTGTTGTAAAATGATAGTTTTTATTTGTAAAAATGTTAAGTGACAAAGTTCTCAAGATGCCACTTGGCTTAATTTTAGGCTAACTACTCTCCTTTATTATATATATATGAAATAACATTTATTATTTCTTACCACAATTTGAAATAATATTAAATAATCAAGAAAATAGTTTTTTGTTGTAAAAATGTCAAGTGGCAAAGTTCTCAAGATGCCGCTTGACTTAATTTTAGGCTAACTACCTCCTTTATTATATATATAGATATGAAATAATATTAAATAATTAATAATTAAGAAAATAGTTTTTTGTTGTAAAATGATAGTTTTTTGCTGTAAAAATGTCAAGTGACAAAGTTCTCAAGATGCTACTTGGCTTAATTTTAGGTCAACTGCTCTCCTTTATTATATATATAGATTTCTTAAGAAATATGACTAGACCCAACTAAATCTAATTGTCTATATGCGGTGTGGTATATTATCGATTTTTAATTTTCTTTGCTAATACATCCATCTACTCTTCAATGCCTTGCTCCTTTGAATTTTTTAGGGTTAATCATTTTATGTAAAGTTACATCTTAGTTTTGTGGGTGTTAGACATGTGATGTGGAGTAACCTCTATGGTTATGAAATTTAAACATGCTAAAGCATCGAAATAGCATTGAAAAATACTAGAAGATTCATATACATTCATCTGGTGATAGGAACAAGAAATTCGTTGATTCCTAATGTTCATTTGAAATAGTTGTTTCGTGTCTTTGTTATTTTGTCCTTATCAATTTATCATTAGTTGGTTAAAAATCGAAAAATCGAACCAAACCGATGGTTTTTATTTGGTTTGGTTTGATTTTAGAAATTTAAAAACCGATTAAATTGGTTTGGTTTAATCAAAAACCGATCCAAACTGAACCATAAGCACCCCTGGCAGGGGTTGAGTGAATAAATACTTGTTTTTTGGAGTCGCTATTTAATTTATGCTCATTTTTTTGGGTGAATTTATCTGTTTTGGGAACAATCCAAATGTACGCAACTAAAGTTGAAAATTCGTGTATAATTTCAGTCATACATAACTTAAGTACTTGTAAAATTGGCTAAAATTTCGATCACATGTGCCTGAGTTTGTTTTTCCAATAAAAAGAAAGTTCTTCGAATTTTAACACAATCAAAATCTTCTCCAAATAAGCTCAAATTTGAAACATAAGTTCCATATATCATAATGAAAAAACCACAATTGTTAGTTTGTCCAAACAATAACAAATCTAACAAACTCAATTGACACTCTTTTAAATTTTTTTTTTTATGTATGTCTGCCCTTCAATCATATAAAAATTAGCTAAAATTTCAGTCATATATGTCTATATGCAGAAGCAAGAAAGAAATATGAAATTTTGTCTAAAGTTATCTAATAACGAGTATTCATACAAAACAAAATTCAAGGTGGATACTAATCAAATGGGACGATCAAAATAGGATGCCCCGTGAAATATTTTTACAACAGAGATGTCTAACAAACGGTAAAATTGAGTTAAATAGAAAAATGGGATAAATGAAAAATAGAATTACGAAATAATACATTAGGGTATAATGAGAAATAACGTAACTGTCCAAACACTCTTGTATTATATTGTATTGTTACTCTAAATACAATTTTCATTTTGATTATTACTTAAATTTTATTGTATCATATCCTTAAATATATCATTATATAACGGTGAAAAGTCTTATTTTATGTAACAACCAATTTGACGTAATCACGTTTATCTTTTTTTCTCATTTTACCTTTGCTTATTATTTAATAATCATATTTTTATCCTTTACCCTAACTCTTTTATTATAACTCTAACTCGTACCATACTTTTTTTTTAATTTTATAATATTGTAGGTTTATCTTTCAAATTGCTACTACTACTAGTTATTATGTAATACGAAAAATAATATAATATATCCAAATATTGTATTCAATAAATATAATACGATGTGTTATAAAACAACATGTAATAACCACCCAAACAAGCGGTAACCGGTCGTTACATGAAATGGATCTTTTGATTGTTAAATACATTGTTTTAAAATACGTTTCTGGGGCAAGCCTTGGGGGAGGGCGTAGTAAACACTCACCGGGATGATTTGTTGGGGAAAAAGTATCGTGAGGAGTAAGCCCTATCAGTTTGGGCATATGCTTAGGCATTGAGCGAGTTTTTATTTTGGGCGTAAACGCGGTAAATCTCTTCTGGTTAAAATTAAAATTGCTAAACAAGTACTTAATTTGATATTAAAAAAAAACATAAAATTCAACTTGTTATTAAATTTTAAGAAGTTAAAAAGCGTAAAAATCTAGATATCTTTTATCCTTACTCTAATTTTTGTTCGTTTTATTCATCTTTCATTGGGTAAGAGGAAAAAATGATCAATACACAAACTAGAAAGCAAAAATGTATCCTCCTTCATCACTTGCTCTAATTTGATGTCTCTATTACAGACTTCTTTTTTGCGTTTCTTTGTTTAATCTTTTTACAAAGTCTAACTAGTCTTTTGAGATGAACAATTCTGATTAATTTTTTTTTTAGTTAATTGTTGCTTTTGATTAACATTTTAAGATGAAGCAATTCTATGTACATGGTCCAATTATTTTTTTATTTTTTGTTATTTATTTTTATTATATTCTTATAGAATATTAAAAATTAAAGATCCACGGAGCTTATGCCCCAGCGCGTCGAGGTTTACACCTCGTCCCGCATCAAGTAAAATGCCTCACTTCACGCCTCCATTTTTCAAAACACTGGTTAAATAACAACAAGTATAATGATAAAATAACATATAAAATCTAAAAGGCTTAAGTCATTGACAGACCCTTAAATTGTTCAAAAAAATTCACTTAGACACTTTAACCTAGCCTTGTTCCTATTGAACACCTCTGACATTGCACATTTGACTCATTTAAGCACTTTTGCCCAAGTGGCACATTGATTGTTGTTCACACCTCAATGGGCGCGTGAACCAGCCTTTTAACATCTTTTTCAAATTCTTTTCTCCTAAATTTTCTTTTTTTCCTTCTTGTTATTTCTTTTTTCTAATATTTTTTTTCCTTTCTTCTTATTTTACGTCACTTCCTGCCACCACTCCACCACTAAAAATCTACGTCTACATTTAGTTTCATATAAACCTTTTGTATACACACACACACAAAATAAATAAATAAACCCATTAGATTTTATCCACTTAACAGAATTCCTCTTTTCTTTCATTTATCTTGTGTGCCGCGGCAACTCCTCTACCCATTTTCGATCACTTCTGAGTTCTGATTCTAACTGAAGAAGATTGGACCGAGTCACCTATGTGGGTCAATCCGGATCTATGTATAGA
Organism: Capsicum rhomboideum; assembly: GCA_031232105.1. Classification (NCBI taxonomy): domain Eukaryota; kingdom Viridiplantae; phylum Streptophyta; class Magnoliopsida; order Solanales; family Solanaceae; genus Capsicum; species Capsicum rhomboideum. The sequence continues at coordinate 54,116,483 of CP124717.1, forward strand.
GCAATTATATATATTTATATATATATATATATATATATATATATATATATATATAAAATTATGTATTATATGTTAATAAATAAAAGGAAAGAGACACAACTATTTGAAAAGTTGTGTTGTTTTAGAATTATGAAAGGGTTCTCACAGGAGAAACCAACGAAGTAGAAACCAACGTATCTTTTCATTCTCTGCAAGAACAAAAGAACAGACAAAACTTCTCTTCTTCCTTCTCCAATTCTTGCAAAGTTCACGTGAAGATTCTTTAAAGATTTCTTTTCCAAAAAGTGTTGGAATAAATCTGTAACAAGGTATGATTTTAGACTGCGGCTATTTCTGTGTAGTTCGTGTTTATATACATATGATCGCACTAATTGACTAGTGAAATAATATTCAATGATCCTGCAAACTAAGTATTTGATTAGATTCTTCATTGGTATCAGAGACTGCGATATTTCTTTTCTAGTCATATCTTTCGTTGTTGAAAGTATCACAGTCAAAAAATTTTCTTTATCTATGCCGTATATATTGGTGTTGTCTCTTTTGATTTGGTTTTTTATGAAACTGGTAAGTAGGAACTTAAACCTAGAGAATAAGTTTTTTTTGGTTAAAAATTTTTAGTTCGTAAAAGAATTGAGTCCATATGCAGACAAAAATACTTCTTTAAATGTTTTTCTTTTATTTGTTGTTGTGCATGATGGCCCGAAAACAACAAGTGCAGAAAATTGAAAAGAAATTATTTTTTTGCTTTTCAATCTTTGGAAAGATTAAGAATTATCTTGTAAAATTGTGATCCCACAGTGAACGGGACATGGAACCATTCATATTTTTTATTCTCAAAGTGAAAGGCAACAATGAAATTGATAGTTAAAAAAAATTGATTTCTGGTTGTGTATCACAATTGAGCAGCAATGAAATTTTTTTTTATTGCAGTCCGTGTGGCTATATGTCTTGAATAAAATTTCATCAATATAGACTTGAAACACAACAGTAAATATATACATGTGTGTATATATATATATGTTTATGGAAGTCTAATCATTTTCTGTATATGTTACAGAAAATCATGGTGATGATAAGGACACCCAGACGAATTTCCACAAAGCAACAAAAAGATAGGGTGACAACTTTGATTGACAAATTGATTAATCTCTCCCTAGAATTTGGAGTTCAAGAAGATGATCTTGCAATCTTTGTGAAACACATAACGAGAATTAACAAGTTAATTCAAGAAGTTGTGTGAGTTGGGGGTCTATTAAGTGTGGAGAAGAAATATATGACTTTACAGTATGCATTGCCTACTGATTTTAAAAGGAATTGCTTGACAAATTTCGGCATAAGTTAGGTCTCAAAATGTCGAGATCTTACAAGTCGTTAGTACAAGATTTTATAGATAAGTACATTGACTTGAATGTTTATCTCATTGGCTGCCTAAAAGAAATAACTTGCCTATGGACTTGCGTATAGATTTTATTCTATCCATTCCTGTTCACAAAGAAATATTACAGTGATAACGTGTATATTATTTGTATGTATTTCTACTTGTATGAATTTAAATTTATATTATTTATGCAATTATATTCTTAATTGAGTGTTTTTATATTTGTTATAGAATTTATGCATGTTTAGTCTTGAATATATTTGATTTAACATAAGTGGTTCTTAGATGATTGATTGCGTTAGATTTATGACATATTAGAATTCGGATGATGATTGAAAACTTAGTGTACTTTCGAATCTGAACCTGATATGAAATGAATATTGACACAGTTGATTATTTTAACAATTATTATGTATATGAATTTAGGCTAAAATATTGTGCATAGTTGTCTCATGATACTTTATACTTGTTTAAATCAATATGTCAACTACTGCAAAAGAACATTGTCGCCGAGCTTAATAAAGGTGATAAGCTTAACAGTGATAATTATGAAATATGGAGTATGAAAATCCAATATATCCTAGAAGAGTAGGAGGCTCTTGAAGCTCTTAATGTGTCTATGAAACTTCCTGAAAATGATGATACCTCGTAACATGTGAAAGATCTTGAAGCATATCAAGCTTAGAAAAAAAAATTCTCTTGTACGCATAACATTGCTGAGCAGCATAAATAACGATATCATGAGAGAATTTTGAAAGTATGATGATGCTAAGGACATGTGGTCTGCATTTAAAGAAAATTTTGGTCATACTTCAGTTTCCAAGTTAAGGGCTCTTACTATTAAATTTGATACTTATAAGAAACTCCCTGATCATACTATGCGTAAGCATCTTCGCCATATGTCAAACATAGTGAATGAACTAAAAGATGTCGGTCATGTGCTGACTGAAAAGCAACAACTCCAAGCTGTGATTTTCTCCCTACCCCCAAAGCTGGAAAAACATGAAAATACACTTAACCCATAATGTTAGCATTAAAACTATGAAAGATGCTAAGCGTCATTTGGAACTTGAGAAAGAGTGCCTCGGAGTAGACAATGCCGCTACAAACGCGTATATGACTAGTTCAGGTACAAAACATGGACATGAAGAAACCACAAACGTGGTGAATTTTCTCAAAAGAAGGGAAAAGGAAAAGTCTCAGAATCCTAAGATTAATCAATAAGGAGAGGAAGATACTTTAGCTCCAAAGAAAAAAAAGGTGAACTTGGCTAAGCTTAAGTGCTGCAACTGTGAGAACAAGGGATACTTTGATCATGATTGTCCTGAGCCTAAAAAGGTACATGGCCTTATTAATAATTTACGTAGTGATGTAAATATTTCTTGTTCTATTTTTTAACTTAATTACTTCCTATGTGAATTGTAAACTCAACAGCCACCGAGCATATAACGACAGATAAAGGTGCTTTCGTAGATTTTTGATGAATCCCACAAGGATCTAAATGGGTGTATGTAGGAAATAACTCCAGAGAGGAGGTAAAAAGGATTGGTACCTGCAAACTTGAAATGCATGGTGGTCGAACTCTATATCTACATGATGTACTATTTATCCAAATAATACTTCAAAATCTAATCTCTGTCAGAATGTTGATTAAGTTAGGGTTTAATTTTTTCTTTCATGAACATGATATGGATTTGTATTTGTCCAAGATAAAATATGGTACTGGTTATTTTTATGATCGGTTTTTATATTGAATGTAATTCAAAGTCCCAATAATAATAATAATAATAGTTTTTCCTTATTTACATCAGCTTCTAATTTTGAGAATGATGTAAATACAAGTCATGCTAGGCTTGACCATATTGGTCAATAAAGAATGAATCGCTTAGCTAAAGAAGGTATACTTGGCACAATGGATACAGTAGAATTGTTTACTTGTAAATCTTGCCTAGCCAAAAAAAACTGTAAGAAAACCATTTGGAAAACGCACAAGAGCTGACACTCCATTGCAATCAATTCATTCTGACATCTGTAGTCCAATGAATATAAAGGCAAGATATGGTGCTATTTACTTCATCACTTTTATTGATGATTTTACTTGATTCGATTATGTATATTTGATTTCTCATAACTCTGAAGCTTTGAGTTGCTTCATTAAGTTTATGAACTAAGTTAAGAATCAACTGGATAGAAAAATTAAAGCTCTAAGAACTGATCGCGGAAGAGAGTATTTATCTGATGAATTCAAACGATTGTGTGATGAAAAGGGAATTCAAAGACAATTAACTACTCTTTATACTCCACAACAAAATGGTGTTGCGGAACAACGAAATAGAACCTTGTTAGAAATGGTTAGATCAATGATGGTGCAAACAAAATTGCGTATCACTTATTGGGGTGATGCTTTGCTCACTGCTGCATTTGTACTTAATCGCGTTCCTTCTAAATCAGTTACAACTACGCCGTATGAGTTATGGACTAAACGAAAGCTCGATTTAAGCATTTTAAATCCTTGAAATTATGCTGCTTTTATTCATAACCCATCTTCCCTATATAGAAAATTAGGTCCAAGGGTAAGGAAATGTATCTTTATAAGTGATCTTGGGCGTATTTATACACCCAAACACCATGTTTTAACCGTACTTTAGCTAAGTTTGGAGAACAAATTATCTTGTGTAAGTGTGTTTAACTATACTTTTGCTGTAAATTCGCTAACCTACATGATTAGTACAATTTCAGGAGTAAATAAGGCATGTGTAGACTCAAAATGGCAAAGGATTACAAGAGACAAAGTTAATTGGGCAAGACGCAAGCAAGCACACGCCTCCAGGCAGGCCTTGCGCTGCACCCTTTGGGGTCACGCGTTGGGCCATGCGACGCATGGGTAGGCCACATTGTGGATGTTTCTTTTAAACAAGAAGTGTCTAAGGGCTATGAGTAATTTCACAATATACTTATAAATACCCCAAAAATGTCCCTCGGAGGCAATTACACATTATTTTGGAGAAGATTAGAGAGGCTAAGGGTTTTTATTAGGGTTCATATTCCTTAAACTCTTCTACTCATTTTTCTTTGGTATGAATAACATTATATTTGTATAATTATTCCAAATTATGAGTGGCTAATTATCCTTGTTCTCGGGTTACGACTAGAACATGCTTGTTTAGTATTTTATTCAAATTAATGAAGTTTGTTTCTCATTTAATTGTGCTTGTGTTCTTGAATTTACTATTTTCGTGTCTGGCCAATATTAGAATAAACGGGTAATTCTTGCATGAACTGACCATGGGCATGTAAGGATAGGATGAAGAGCATGAGAAATAAGATCATCTCTTACTAAAGTTAAGGTTGATTTGCAACTAGGATAGCAATAAACCAAGTTTTCCTTATTTGGTTATGAACGGGATGAAAACGTTAAAGCATTTGAATTAGAGACTCACATCCCCGCTCAACGATATAGTTATGAGACTAGTTCGAATAGGTGATTTAGAGGATGACCATTCCCGGATCGTACACTTAACCTCAAAACCCGTAAATCGAGAAATAAAGTTCATTGAGATGAATAAATACTACACATGATTGTGGTAAATGTCGTAGCCCTGAAATTTCTCTTAATATTGTTTACAACCTTGCTTAAAATCATGATTGCCAAATTTTATTCTTTTTTTTTACATTATTAGAAAGCTATAATTTCACAAAGCCTCTTGATAATCACATCATTTGTCTAAACTATTATTGGATATTGAATTAAGTAAATTGCTAAGCGTATTGTCCTTGTGGGTTTGATAACCGGCTCCCAAAAAGACACTATATTACTTCCTAGACCACGTACACTTGCGTGTACGGTAGGCCACAAAATTTTTTTGGCGTTATTGCCGGGTACTAAGAAATTAGTGATTTTCTAAATTTTGTGTCTATTAATATTGCACAAGTGTTGACAACTTGATCTTAGCAGCTGCTTTTACAGGGCCAATTTGTCCTTTAAGATGGAAAGAGAAGGAGAATTAGTAGAGTCGTATTTGGAGTCTAAATGAGTATTTCATCAGCGGCGGAGAGCAGCAGCTCTTCAATATCCAATTCAACAGCTTCAACTGATTGATCAGGTAGAACTTATTCCTGTAGAAATGGAAGCGAGACCAGTTCACGAAGTGGCAATCCCATTCGCTAATAATTTCACCTCCAGCATTCGCAAATCAAAAGTAGGAGGTAGATTCTAGATGAAATAGAATATGGTGCAACTATTGCACACCAGCGGGCAGTTGACAGGGCTATCGCATGAGGATCCACAACAACACTTGTAGAATTTTCTTGAGATTAGTGATACATACTTTCCCGCAGGAGTCTCATCTGACTACGTAAGGCTCACACTCTTCCCTTTCTCTCTGTTAGGGGTAGCAAAGAAGTGGTTGAAGGCTGAACCACCTAATTCCATCTCCACCTGGGATGACTTGGCAAGAAAGATTTTGATTGGTTTCTTTTCCTCAGAAAAGACTGTAAAACTGAGGAGTGCAATCTTAAGCTTCAGATAGAAGAATAGTGAAAATCTGTATCAATGCTTCATGATTTCCCACACCACCATCAGACTAATGAGGTTTTGGTGCATACTTTTATAGAAGGACTGGAGCCTAACACTAAGATTCTGTTGGATTCAACAGCTTGTGGACAAGTTTTAGAAAAGACTTATGATGATCTTTATACACTTTTGAATCTCATATCATAGGGAAATTCGGAATGGAATGCTGATGCTTCGAGAAGTACCACAAAGAAGGCTGCAGGGTTATTAGAAGTGGATCAGTTGATAGCCATAGTAGCACAAATTGCCTCTTTGCAAAATCAAATGAATACTCAGTTTAGCAACCTGAATTTGGGGCAACAACAAGCTCCCGTGAATATGGTGCAACAAACTCAGACTTGATGTAAGGTATATGGTAATGGTAATCATTCAACAGATGCCTGTGCAGTAAATCCAGAATCAGTGAATTTTGTGGGTAATGCTCAATGCCAAGGTAACTAGAATTTTGGGAACACTTATAACCCTGGTTGGCAAAATCATCCTAATTCCTCATGGGGTGGAAATCAAGGGTAAAATGTTAATCAATATAAGAATTAAGTGGGAAATCAGAATATCTAACAACAGACTCAGGGTACTAACTCTAATGCTTAATCCAGCAACATTGAGGTGATGCTAAAGCATATTATAGCTAACCAAGCATAAATGGATGCTAACATAAAAATCAATAATTAGCCACAAAGACTTTAGAGGTTCAGATGGGGCAGGTTGCTGGGGAACAGAATGCTAGACCTCAGGGAGTTTTACCAAGTGATACTGAAGTCAACCCTAAGCAGGTCAACATAGTCTCTACTCGAAGTGGCAGGCAATTGGAGGAGTTGAAGCCTAAGAAAATAACTCACATGGCTGTTGTGAGAGATAAACAAGCAGAGGTTGAGAAAGATATGAATAATGAGAATACTGTGGAAATCTTGAAACCACCACTTCCATTCCTATAAAAGCTAAAAAAACAAAAGGAGGAAGAATGTTTTCAAAAGTTCATTGACTTGTTAAAATAGGTGCACATTAATCTTTCTCTTGTTGATGTTTTGTAGGGAATTCCCAGGTATGCCAAGTACATTAAAGACATCGTCGAAAACAAGAACAGGCTGACAGAATATGCTACTATTTCACTTACTAAAGAGAACAATCCCAAATTCATAATAGACTGCCAACAAAGCTCAAAGATCTGGGAAGTTTCACTATCCAGATTACTATTGGGCAGTCTATTAAGGCCCAGGGATTGTGTGATCTTAGAGCCAACATTAACTCGATGTCCACTTCTTTATTCAAAAAGATGGTATTGGGCAGTCCAAGGCCCAGGGATTGTGTGATCATTTATTGGCAAGGCCCGATGGGATAGTTGAAGATATTTTGGTGCAAGTGGGGTCACTTATCTTCCCTGTAGATTTCATTGTTTTGGACTTTGATGCAGATCCAGAAGTCCTATTTATTTTGTGGCATCCATTTTTGACAACTGGTCGTGCTTTGATAGATGTAACTACTGGGCAGCTGACAATGAGAGCACGCGATAAAGTTGAGGTATTTGATGTTTACAAGGACATGAAGCTCCCGACCATTTATGAGGAGTTATATGCGATCACTATGATCGATCTTTAACCAGAGCTTTTATTAATTACTTTGAAGGACCCTTTAGAGAGAGCTCTTGTTGGGCATGATATTTTTGGAGGTGTTGATATACATGATATGATATAGGTGTTAGATGTGGGAAGTATATTCATTCGCACAGGAAGTTTTGAGCCTCTAAATAGACAGCTTGGACCACTACCTAAGCCATCTATTATAGAAGACCCGAAGTTGGAGATCAAAGCATTGCCCCCACACCTCAAGTATTCTTATTTGGGAGACAATGACACTTTACCAGTTATTCTTTTTGCAAGTTTATTTGAGGCACAAGTTGGTGAGGCTCTGAATGTTTTAAAAAAAAAGAAAAAAACAATCGGGTGGCAAATGTCTGATATTCAGGGAATAAGACTGGCTTATTGCATGCATAAAATTTTCATAGAGAAAGGGTATAGACCAAGTGTGCAACACCAGTAAAGACTAAATCCCATAGTGAAATATGTGGTGAGAAAGGAAGTGATTAAGTGGTTGGATGCAGGCATTGTTTATCCTATTTCAGATAGTAAGTGGGTCAGTCCAGTTTAATGCATCCCCAAAAAGGGAGGTATGACCGTGGTGACTAATGAGAAGAATGAGTTGATCACGACTTGGACTGTCACATGATGGAGGATTTTCATGGACTACCGCAAGCTTAATGAAGCCACTCAAAAAGATCATTACCCGATTCCCTTCATTGATCAAATGTTGGATAGGCTTGCAGGACAGGAGTATTATTGTTTCTTAGATGGGTATTCAGGCTATAATCAGATAGCCATTGCTCCCAAAGATCAGGAGAAGACAACATTCATATGGCTTTATAGTACCTATGCCTTCAGGCTCATGTCTTTTGGGCTATGCAATGCACCGACCACTTTCCAGCGCTGCATGATGGAGATATTATACGATATGGTGGATGACTTCATAGAGGTATTTATGGATGATTTTTCTATATTTGGTAACTCGTTTGAAGTCTATCTGCAGAATCTTGATAGGGTACTTGCTCGTTTTGAGGAGATAAATTTGGTACTGAACTGGGAGAAGTGCCACTTTTTGGTTAGAGAAGGCATTGTTTTGGGCCATAAAGTGTCACAAAAAGACTTGGAATTTGATCATTCTAAAATTGAGGTTATAGATAAGCTACCACTACCCGTATCTGTGAAGGGTGTATGCAGTTTTCTTGGGCATGCAGGATTCTACAGGCTGTTTATCAAAGACTTTTCAAAAATCTCAAGACCAATGTGTAAACTACTTGAAAAAGAGGTAAAGTTTCAGTTCTATGATGATTGTGTGAAAGCCTTTGAGGATTTGAATAGAAAGTTGATTGAAGCACCTATATTGATTGCTCCAGATTGGGAATTACCATTCGAGTTGATGTGTGACACTAGCGATGTGGCTGTAGGAGCAGCATTGGGCCAACAAAAAGAGAAGGTCTTTCATTTGATTTATTATGGAAGCAAAACTCTTGATGCATCTCAAGTTAATTACCATTACAAAGAAAGAGATGCTAGCTTTGGTGTATGGGTTTGACAAGTTTCGGTCCTATTTAGTGGGTACCAAAGTGTTTGTGTACAGATATCATGTAGCTATCCGATACTTGTTCAATATAAAGGATGCCAAACCTTGGCTCATTAGGAGGATTTTGTTGTTGCAAGAATTTGATCTAGAAGTTAAAAACCAAAAAGGGTGGGTCAGAAATCATATAGCAGATCACCTATCCCTGCTAGAGAGTTGGGCCATGTTCTAGAAGATGGAATAATTTAAGAAGAGTTTCCATATGAAAAACTCCTAGCATTGAGTGTTACAAAGCTACCTTGGTATGCAGATATTGTGAACTTGATAGTGAGTGGAGTGTATCCACCTGAGGCCACTAGTCAGCAAAGAAAGAGGCTTTACTATGAGTCCTAGTTCTATACATGGGATGGGCCTTACTTGTTTAAACAGGGCCAGAATCGGGTAATCAGAAGATGTATTTCAAAATGCAAAGCAAAGAAGGTCTTGGAGAGTTGTCATTAGTCTCCCTATGGAGGCCATCACGATAGTGAGCGGACAGATCACAAAGTACTACAGTCCGATTTATTTTGGCCCACCTTATTCAAGGATACGGTTAAGTTCACACAAGAGTGTGACCAATGTCAGCGCATGGGTTCTATCTCTCGAAGGCATGAGATGCCTTTGAACAATATTTTAGAGGTAGAGATCTTTGATGTATGGGGAATAGAATTCATGGGCCCTTTTCCTCCGTCATATGGAAACACGTACATTTTTGTTGCAGTAGATTATGTTTCTAAGTGGGTGGAAGCAACAACGCTCCCTACCAATGACTCAAAGGTGGTTGTGAATTTCATTAAAAAGAACATAATTCACAAGATTTGGGACACCAAGAGCTATTATTAGTGATGGTGGTACACATTTTATCAACAATTGGTTCAAAAATTTGTTGGCCAAGTATGGGGTAATACACAAGGTTGCCATAACCTATCATCCCTAAATGAGTGGCCAAGTTGAGGTCTCAAATCGCGAAGTAAAGTAGATATTACAGAAGATGGTGAATGCACAACGTAAGGATTGGGCAATAAAACTTGATGATACTTTGTGGGCATATAGAACAACATTCAAGACACCCATTAGGACATCACCTTATAGGTTAGTATTTGGGAAGACATGTCATTTGCCTGTTTAGTTAGAATATCAAGCTTATTGGGCTGTCAAAATATTGTATCTTGATGTTGATTTAATGGGCCAGAAACTAATGCTACAATTGCATGAACTTGAGGAATTCCGATTGCATGCCTACGAGAATGGAAATCTCAACAAGGAGAAGACAAAAAGGTAGAATGACAAACACATTGTGTCTCGCACATTTGAGCCCGGTCAGAAGGTGTTGGTGTTCAATTCTAGGTTGAATTTGTTTCTCGGGAAACTCAAGTCCAAGTGGTATGGCCCTTTTGAAGTAGTGAAGATGAATGCACATGGAGCTATTGAATTGATTGACAAAGAAAAAGGTAAGACGTTCATAGTAAACGACCAACGAGTTAAACACTATTGGGGCAAAGAGGAAAACCGACAGAGGATGTCCATAGAACTATCAGATGAGTTATTGTAAGATGGATCATACTACAACGTTAAATCTAGCGCTACATGGGAGGCAACCCATGATTTTAATATAATAGTATAGGATTTCTATTCAAAAGAAAAAAATGGAAAAATATGAAAATACAAAAAGTAGCATCGAGCCACTACCAAAACTACGACATTTGGTAGGAGGCAACCCACCTTTCTAAGTTAATTTTTACTTATTTTGTAGGGATTTTTAAGTGTTACGGAGCTAAAAGCTGTTAGGTAAAGCCAAATGGATGGAAAAAGGAAGTTGAGGTAAGTTTTGGGATGGGATGTTGACCCTTGCATCGCACCCCCAGGCACATGCAATAGCCCCGCGTCGCATGACATAGCGCGAGGGTCCACTGGTTTAGTTCCGTGATGGCCCCGCATCGCAGGCCTTGTGCCTTGCGATGGGCCTTGCGCTACGACCCACCCCCTAATTTTCTCAAATCCAATTTTAATTAACCGGGTCAACCCAACCCGGTAGGCTTAAAATAAATACCCCCAACCTGATTTTTCCCCTTTTCTCATCCTACATGCATCGCATCTCCATCTCTCTCACCCTAAACGTGTGACACACTTCTAAATTAACTGAATCCTCTTCTCTTTCACTTCCTTCTTCAATCCAAGGTATGTTTCCATGAACTCTTAAGCTTAATTAGGTTATTTTTGTCTATATAAGTGTTTTTAGGTTGATGATATTGTGTGTTAATGTATAAATGGATGGAAGTATGTTCTTGTTTGCATTTTTTTTAAACCTTGGGTGCTGCATACCGTGGTTATTGTCATTGTGGTGCACATGAGTGTGCGAAATTCGAACTTGAGACTGATTTTGGGGTCTTCATGGGTCTATTTTGGGTGGATGTAGGTAGTTGTTTACTTAGGTTGGTTAAGTTATCATTGTTTGGAAAAAAAATTCATGTGAACAAGGCTAAGTGAGAGAAATGTGCTTAATGTGCAATTTGAAAATATTGCAACGTTCTTAATTTGATGACTGATGCGGAGTGAAATGCATTATGGTGAAAAGTGTTTCTAAGTATGATAGAGTTGTGTTGGTGATTCATATTGGTTAAGTTTGGTATGATTTGTTTATGAAACATGGTAGTGCTCAACAAACAATTACTTTGTGTCATAATATCTATGTGATGGTGCTTGTCCACGAGTTCAGAGTAGGGGAAGTCTGAGTACCCAAAAACAGAAACTCGTGTTGATATGCTAACAAATTAAGTATGGGGTGGTTCCAATAACCCCTTAACTTAATTGTTGTTAGTCGTTTGGGTCTAAACTAATGCTTTTTATTAGTGAATTTGTAACAGGACACATGGCACCCAAACCAAGTAAGGGAAAGGGAGTGGCCTCTACCTCCTGACAAGGATAGAAATGGACCCATAAGAGGCAACTTGCACCGGTAACTCAAGCTGCCCCGGTAACCTTCCAAGGTGGGGGTCAGAGGTTTGATGTAAAGTAGGTTTAAAAGGAAGGAGTGCAATGGTACAAAAACAATAAAGAGAACAACTACCAACCAACGGAGCGGATTGACAAAGCTAGCTTAGAAGCCAATTACCCACAGATCCTAGCAAGGATTTGACAGTTGAATATGGAGTTTATTTTTGATGATATGGGTGAATGCAACCTAGATTTGGTGAGGGAGTTCTTTGCTAATTGGTTTCCAAATACTCAAGGAAATAGTTTCAAAGTTCGCGGGTAGATTGTCAAACTAAATGCAGCAACACTCAACACTTTCCTTCATACACCTGAGGTTGATCGCGCTAGACTGTAGGAGCTATACAAAAAGCCACCTTATTGAGCTATCCGTCATACACTTTATGGGCCTATATCCAATGCTAGATAGGAACACCATAGAGATAAGGGCTATCACAAGACCTACCCTTATGCTCACTTTAACAAAGAAGCTCAAATTTGGATGCAGATTATTGGTGCTTGCTCGATTCTAGGGACCCACTTTGCTAATGTCACGCGTGATCGGGTATGTCTAGTTTTTGCTTTGATGACTGATGTTTCTGTTAATTTTAGTCTAGTGATTAGATCATCTATGAGGAAATCCTGAGTTCACAAGGGCGTTCGATTCAGTTTTGGTGGCCTTATGACAAAGTTTTTAAAGAAGAATAGGGTGAAGAAGACCCGGTGTATTACAAGCCTCCTAGAAACATAAGAGGGTTCGACGTATCTAAGGTGAAGGATCCTGATTCCACCCATGGGCCGATTCTTACCACTGTCGAGAGGAATGCCTGAGATGAAAAATCTTTTCGCCATCTCTATGGCATGACTAAGCTGAAGATGATGTGCAGCGGACGTCCACCCACTATAGATGAGCTGAAGCAGTTGGAGACTCACCATACTATGAATGCGCATGCAAAAGATATGTTATCGAGTGGATCAAACTTTTATAGAGCCCGTGGATGATGATGTCCCTACAGATGATGAGCACTTCCTAGTTGATTCTGATATTGAGATCGATTCTGATCAGGAGGACTCCGAGGTGGGATATATTAGTCTCGATATGGATGAGGGTGCTAACTAGATCCCAGGAAGTTCTTTTGCACATCTTTTGTTTATGTTTTTTGTTGCACACTGAGGACAGTGCTTATTCTAAGTGTGGGGCGAGGGTAAAAGTATTCCTAGGGTTGTTTAATTTCTACTTGTTTGTTAGTATGTACTTTGGTATCTTGTTTTGGTGTTGTGATGAATTTGCAGCCAGTTGGATTATTATAGTCTGTAATAAGTAGTAATTCACACTTTATTGACTTTTATGATTTAGTAGTAGTAATTGTTTTTGGTATTAGTTGTTTTGATTTTGGGTTTCTCGGCTTTTGTTTTCGATTCTTTTCCCAAGGATAGTCCCTTTGAACCGAGTAGGATCAATTTTTTTTAAGGACTAAGTTGTAATTTAAAGTCATAGTTAAGTACTTTTCTCGTTGATGGATGGATGACGACCGTCATAAGAGAAAATTAGTGAAATGTAGAGAGTAGGAAGTAGAACCCTTTCACTAATTTGAGATTAAGTTCTCTTGTAGGCCGCATGACTATACGATACAAGTGTGGTTTGAATCAAAAGCATATGTGATAAGTTGAATGATTATTTTGAAATGCTTAGTATCATTTATGTGACTTTCGTATGATTTTAGCTTAATTTAGAATTCTTGTTATTGCTTGATTGAGAATCTATAAAGATCCATCTTGAGTTGAACATGTGCCATGTGTGTATGTGAGATTTAGTTTTATTCCATATTTGCATGTGGGTGTCTAGAACTTGCCTGGTGCGTGTGCAAAACAAAATGAAAAATTTAAAATGTTAAGTTTAGGAGATGATATAGGCATTTCTTTGATAGCCATGTTTGATACCTTACTTTATCTACCCATAATGCGTGATCTTAGTTAGCCCCGTTGAGCCTTTAGCCTATTCCTTGATAGCCTCATATGTAGCTTATTCATTTTCTTTCAATTGACCATAATTTCATCCAAAACTCCTACGCGCTTTAGTTGAAAAAATTAAGATGTCAAGGTGTGTAAAACTGAAGAAGGAAAAAGTAAAGTTGAAGCCCAAAGTAATAACTATAGATGTGTGTAAAAGTTTATGTGTTGTTGGTGAGGAGTAGTGTATTGAAAAGAAAAAAAAATTGATCAAAATAAATAAATCATGTGTTGAAAGCAAATAATCCCTGCTAAAGATGTGTAAACTAGCTTAAAGAGATAGGGCAAAACAAAAGAGAGTTGTGAAGATAGAAGTGGTGAAAAATGGATTGGTTAAAGGAGAGCTTAATGAAAGTGTGGTGTATTAAAGCGCTTGGGAAAGTTAGTCACTATTTCCACCCAAAATAGTTCCTACCCGTCCCTTAGCCTACACTATAACCCTTAATGTCCTACTTGATCTTGAGCTTTGACATTCTTATATTAGTGGAGTACTACTGTCACGACCCAAATCGCCTGATCATGAGGGCACCTACTCTAATCCACCTAGATAGGAGAACCCCTTAATAATATACTGAAGCCTTTACTAACACGTTAATCAAACCATAATACAATGCTTATAAAGTTAAATGCAAAAATAAACTACCCTAGAATTTAGTCTAAACGGGTACAAGAGCTACTAAGGACACGAATGCCCGAGACATAGATTCCACCATGAAGGAGAAAGTGTGAGCTATTGGATGATCTCTCCCGTAATAGTCAAGAAACCAAAATGAAACCTACGAAAGACAATACCCCAAAAAGGGTATAACAAGAGTAGCATCAGTACAACCACACATACTAGTAAGCCTCATCAGTCGACCCGAATTGGATTACACAATTATAACATAAATAATCAGAAGAAAACATGCATACTTATGCAACTTGTTATACCTAAGCTTCCTCTCTATCCCGAAACCACCGAGGCTGACCTCACACTAAAATCTAAGACCACAATAAGGAGACTACTACCACATGGACACACCCTAGACCTAAGCTAAAAGTCTATCCAACCACCTAACATACCCGGTAAAGACCCATTTGGCACAAGGCCAGCCTCTCGAATTTCGGTAACCAGCCTAGCCTACCCTAAGCCGACTTCTATCCCTATGTTTACTAGTCTTGCTTCTTTTAAACAACTTTGTTCACACCAGTACCTAGACACCCAAAATAGTAACATGATAGCCATGACAAGGAAGAGGGCTTGAGTTGGGTATTCACTGATCCTAAAGTAATATGACATCCAAAGATACTAAGACCGACCCCAACAACCTACCCTTAAGAGTTATGTAATAAGAAACATGTGAATACTCAAGAGCAATAAATCAATAATGTTCACTAAGTCAAGTCAAACATGAATAATAATATCAAGCATGCAGAAAATACACCTTAAGACACATACCAAATAGCCCAAGCCCAACCCTAATCAATCAAGGAGTCGGACCTCAATAACTTCTAAGTCAACATACCCTGACTCTAACAACAAGGCATCCAAGGATATTACAAGTACCTAAACCACACAAGGATCTCAATAAACGTATATCCACTATGTAAGAATAATCCTCGGTTCTTTTTTTTTAAACTAAAAAGAATAATCCCCGGTTCACTCATGAAACCCTCAAACTTATACATACCTTCGTACATACACGCTATAGGTGATGCATCCACCCTCTAGACATGACTTGCAGGGGACAATTACCGTCCATGTACGAAAATCCCAGACATGAATGTCTGTAATTCTTAATCCAACCATAAACTGTGAGAACGTCCCAAATATCAAAACAGTCCACAATTCACAATATAAGGCAGGCCAAGTCAAAAAATAAGTAAATAATGCATGGATCGCACCCATAAGCATATATTAACCAATCACACTACAGAGTAGTTAATATGTATATATAATACAAATTGGATTAATTACATCACCATCACCTACCCCACCGGTTAGAAACCTCACAACTTTGCACCCGTAAACATGAGCCCCGAGGACCATAACAATTTATACCACCTTAAGTTCTAAGGAACCTACCCTACCTTACCTATGGTTGTAACTCCTCTGAAGGAATATTGCTAGTGACCGGAAGTTTTACCCATACATTACCCCCCCAATCACATACATAGGATGGGGAACATCAATTCATGGCATATGCATAACTCAGTATGACACGTAATACATAAACAACCCCCAAATGAACACTACTTGGACTCTAACCGATACTAACCACCATAACCCCGTGTCCGAAGGCCTAAACATGCAATCTCTGGTCAATCTACATTATAATCATACAAATTCGATTATCTGCTACTCAATTAAACCTTAGCTTACCGGGATGTCATCTAGCTGAAGGAAGGATGAACCAAGTGAAATCCTAGCCTGTAGTTGATCTCATGAACGCGTTAGTCCCCAAAAATCCATGGGTTTACATCCATATGTACTCCTTTCTCCTCATTCTATGTCTCTAAGGCTTGGGATACAGCCTTTAGGGTTATTTGGAGCATCCCCACGTTTCTGCATCATTTAATAAGAAGGAAGAAAATAAAACTCGACTACTACCTATATTGGCCGCTTCACACTGCTATAGCAGTGGGTCTACCGCCATAGCGGTACCTCTATAGTAGAATAATTACCACTATAGCGGAATGACGTCAGCCCGACCCAAAAGTTTAAGTCCTAAAATTTTTAATGCTCATGGCCCCGCGTACATTTCAATTAATATCTCGATAATTCTGGAACTCCGCACTAACCCCAAGGTGATTTCTACTAATGATGATTCAGTCATTACAACTACCCTAAGGGAAAGTCTATGGTTCATCCAATGTTGCATGTGAATTCTTTATGAGAGTGAGCGCAATTCTATTCTTACACCCAATCTTGTGTTAAATTGCATGTTGTTGAGTGATATTGGGTAACTCTATTGTGTGAGGGCACATGTTTAATGAAGGCTAGGTGACTTATATGATTTCTTGGCTGAGTAATATGCATGAGTTTGCTAATTTTGTAGAGTCAATTCTTGAGGCTAGGAGGTTTTGAATAATCATTCATGTGTTCGAAGTTGTGAGGTGACATGATTGTTGTAAAAACTTGTTGTTCATATTAGTTGTATGGTTCTAGCTTGAGTGTCTTATTTCAATTGGTGAGGATAGAGCCTCCTTTGGTAAATATGAGTGTAAAGAGTTGTTCGAGGATGAACAAAGCTTTAAGAATGGGGTGGTGATCTTGGGCGTATTTATACATCCAAACGCCATGTTTTACCCATACTTTAGCTAGGTTTGGAGAATAAATTTTCTTGTGTAAGTGTGTTTGGCTATACTTTTGCTGTAAATGCGCTAACCTACATGATTAGTACTATTTCAGGAGTAAATGAGGCATATGGAGACTCAAGATGGCAAAGGATTACAAGAGACAAGGTTAATTGGGCAAGAAGCGAGCAAGCACACGCCTCCAGGTAGACCTTGCGCCTCACCCCTTGGGGCTGCGCGATAGGCCTTGTGCCGTACCCTCTTGGGGTCGCGTGTTAGGCCATGCAACGTATGGGTAGGCCACATTGCAGCTATTTTTTTTAATAAGAAGTATCCAAGGGCTTGGGAGTAATTTCACAATATACCTATAAATACCCCAAAAACGTCCCTCAAAGGCAATTACGCATTATTTTGGAGAAAATTAAAAAAAATTCGTCATCGATTTGAGCTTGAAGGGGGAAGAATTTATAGTTACTCCAGATGATGAAGAGCCAAGAAACATAAATGAGGATCTTAACAAAAGAAAAATATTTAAAAGTAATGGAGGAGAAAATAGAGTCAATGAAATCTAACCAAGTGTAGGAATTGGTTGATTTACCTATAGGCCAAAAAGCTATTGAAAATAAGTAGATTCTTAAAATCAAGTGTAAGACACATGGTAGTATCAAAAGATTTAAAGCTCACCTAGTAGATAAGGTGTAGACACAATAGAAAGGAATTGATTATGAAGAAACTTTTCCACCTGTTGTACGCTTTACTTCAATAAGATTAATTTTGTCTATAGTGGCTATGTTGGATCTTGAATTACATCAAATGAATGTGAAAACTGCATTTCTCAATGGAGAACTAGAAGAAGAAATCTATATGGAACCACCTGTAGGTTTCATAAAAAAAGAGAAGAACAGAAAGTATGTCGACTTTAAAGGTCAATTTATGACCTTAAACAATCTTCTAGACGATGGTACTTACGTTTTCATAATGCGATAATATCATATGGTTTTGTTATGATTCATGAAGATCATTGTGTGTACATCAAAAGATCTAAAGATAAGTTTGTGATCTTATCATTGTATGTAGATGACATGCTTATAGCTACAAGTGACATTGAGTATGTAAAAGAAATAAAAGAGTGGTTATCATCTACTTTTGAGATGAAAGACATGGGTGAAGCATCATACATTTTTGAAGTTAAGATTTCAAGAGACCGTTCGAAAAGATTGTTATCTCTTTCACAAGAACCTTACATTAATAAAGTTCTTGAACACTTTAATATGCAAGATTGCAAACTCATAGATAGTCCAGTTTCTAAAAGTGAAGCTTTAAACCGAAGGATGTGCCCTCAGACTCCACAAGAGAAGAAACAAATGAGAAAAGTTTTTAATGCCAATGCAGTCAGAAGTCTAACGTATGCTATGATGTGTACTAGACCTGATATTCATTATGTCATTGGGATAGTTAGCAGATATCAATCTGATCTAGGACCAAAACATTGGAAAGCAGTTAAAAGGATACTGAGGTATCTCAAAGGCACAACTGGCTATTCCTTATGCTATCAAGGAAATGACTTGCAACTCAAAGGCTACACTTATGCTGATTGGGGAGGAGATTTAAATAAGAGAAAATCCACCTCTGGATATGCATTCTTTCTTAACGATGATGCCATATCATGGAGTAGCAAGAAGCAATCATGTATAGCCTTATCTACGATGAAAGCTGAATTCGTAGCACTTTCATCTGCTATGCAAAAAGCTGTTTGGCTTAAACTTTTTTGGTTCACTTGGGTGTATATAACAATGTTGTTGAACCTGTCACAATCAGTTGTGATAGTCAGGCTGCAATAGCCTACACAAAGAATCCTAAGTATCATGGAAAGATGAAACATATTGACATAAAGTATAATTTAGTAAGAGACATGATTGTACAAAAGAAAGTAAACATGAAAAACATATCTACGCATCAAATGATACCAGATCCCTTAACCAAACCCATATCATGTGATGCTTATGAAAGACATGTAAAGTCATTAGGTTTACGTAGATGCTGATGAATTTATATTTTATTTTTTCCAATCATGTTCATGTAAATTCACATTATTGAAGTTAATGTTGCTTTATGCCTAATTTTTTCATTCTTGTTGGTTCGTATACATATATAATTTTTATGTGATGTACATAAATGTTTGAGCATAAAAAGTATGTTAAACAGATAAAGAGATTGACCTATTCACACAGGCAATCGTCTTTAGTGTCTAAGTGACTAGTAGTAGAGATGAGAGAGTTATAAACTTATTGTTATCAAAAGTAATGATAAAAGAGAGCTGAAGATTTATAATCAGAATGTCGTTTGTTAGATTGTGTTTAATCATATATGATTAAATGAGTTAGTTTGTTTCTAATGCCAGATATGAATCCTGAAGAATAAAATGATTGAGTAGATTTATGAACTCAAAGTTAAACATAAGTTGTCTGAACTATCATCTGCACATTATTTAATTTATAAAAGACATACACTCCATGAGAAAGGAGTCAATACTATGATACATGTTCCATACCATGTATGTATATAGTGGTGACCCATAATGGCGATACAAGTTTAGTCTCTACTTGCTACAATGTGAAGCCATGAAAGTTATAAGTAATTTTCCACATTGTACCCTCATGACTATAATCAGTTTCTTGAGATTCAATTTGAAGTTTGCTATCTTAGTATGTTGCCAAAAGATCATGGTTGATTTGGTCTGGCGGGACATTTCTTGAAAAGCATACCACATTGAGATTAAGAGATTCATGAGATGAGGAAGATCATTGGATATTATCACATTAATTGTGTTCATTGACGTCCTTTATGTTTGTTTATGAGACAAGTACATAATGATGAACTTAAAATTAAGAAAAAGATATGATGAGAAATACGAATGTGATAAATGATCTAGGGTGCTGCATATTATAATTTACTCTAAGTTTCATTGATCGAGATGCTGTATATTCCTAACAGATGTTAGAGTTGTCAAAATGGGTCAGTCCCACCCCGCCCCACCCAAGCCTCAAGGGCCAAGAAATTTGATGGGCCGGGGCGGGCCGACCCTTCACAAGAAAAGGCCTTAAAATGGCCAACCCAACCCAACCCTAGAAGGGTCAAGGGCTGGGTTGGGCTAGCTCTTCATTTTTTTAAGATTTTTTTTTTCAATCTAAATACAAATCTAAAATTCTTACAATCCCATATCTGAAATATATAATATCAAGAAAACGAGAAGATTTTCAAATCAAATATAGCAAACAATTATGTTGTTTCAATATTTCTAGATAAAAATCTAGCAAATCAATATTAAAAGAAAAAAAATAACAATCTTTTTTAACAAATAAATAAGTAAAAAAATTTGAAAAAAACAAACCTATAAATTGATTATTGAAGAACACATATGGCTTAAAACTTCACTTGGCAAATAACAATACTTAGAATATTTTGTTAAGTAAAATCATGAAACTAATTAATTATTCAAGCCATAAAAAGTTCAACCAAATATAAATTGTGTTTACTAACCAAGTGTTAAATTTAAAACTAAATAAAAAAGAAATTAATAAAGTAAGCTCCTTAGAAAGATTTCACAAGTACTTATTATATATTCGAGACTAATATATCGTCTTCTTCAAGAACATCACCTCTGATAAAGATGTTTTAACATCTTTATCTTCATCTACAATTCGTATGTAGTATTATTTAATTTTATACATGAATAACTTAATTATTTCCTATATATCCACCTATCAAACATTATATAAGTTATACATAATTAAATACATGAATAACTTGTTTCATATCCAGCTACCAAAGGACCCCTAAGTGTATTGTCTATGTTACTTTTAGTTTTTTTTTAAAAAAAAAAATCTTAATTTTAATTAAATCATACTTTTGGCCCACGGGCTGGCCCTGGCCAAGCCTCGATCAAGCCTCAAGGGCTAAGGGCTAACTGGGGTCGATCTTAAAAGCCCCAGTTCTAAATGGGCTTGAAAAATCTTAACCAAACCCTACCCTAATAGCGGGTTGGGTTGGGCCGGCCCCATGGGCCAAGACCATTTTGACGGCTCTAACAGATGTATAGCAACGAAGCTCTCAAAGTATGCACTGGTCATACAGTCTAGTCGTAATGTATGAAAGTTACAGAATAGGAACGAGAGTTGACCCACTATGTGTGAGTGGGAGAAGAAGGAGATTGGATAGGATCACTCATGTGGGTCAACCCGGATCCGTGTATAGAGAAATTAGATGTATATATAATTAAGTATTATATATTAATAAATGAAAGAAAAAAAACACAACTATTTGAAAAGTCGTGTCTCTTTAGAATTATAAAAGGATTCTCATAAGAGAAACCAACAAATCTTTTCATTCTCTACAAGAACAAAAGAACAGACAAAACTTCTCTTCTTCCTTCTCCAATTCCTGCAAAGTTCGCGTGAAGATTCTTTGAAGATTTCTTCTCCAAAAAGTGTTGGATCAAATCTGTAATAAGGTACAATTTTAGACTGTGGCTATTTCAGTGTAATTCGTGTTTATATACATGTGATTGCACTAATTGACTAGTGAAATAATGTTCAATGATCCTACAAACTAAGTATTTGATTAGATTCTTCACTAACAAATATTGCTTGAGTTATTTTTTTCTTCAAGATATGATTTATTATGTTCACTAAAAATGATAGTTCCTTTGCACACGTCCATAAGAATCACTCTTCCATTTTTTTCTTTAGGCTATTCATTTTTTTTTTTTTTCATTCTACGTAATTTTTCATTCTTTAAAAATAAAAGATTGTTCATGGAAAAAATTTATGCAAAAGAAAATTATGAGATGAGAATAAGAAGGAAAAAATATGAAAATCGAAAAACTTGACTGATAGGGTAAGGGAATTACGACGGCGAGGAAAGAGAAGAAACATGGAAGGTTGGGGTAGGGATGATAAATGGATTTCTCCTTTTTTATTTTTTCACTAAAAATATTTTCTTTTTGGGTTTAGATTTTTCTTATACTCAAAATTTATTTTTATGATTATTGTAATTAAAAATTCCATATGTCACTGTTTGATTCGTTATTTTGCCACATCATTTGCATGTGTATTACACACACTATTTTTTTGTCTAGCTGTTAGAAAAGTGTTCAATAAAGTGTTCAACAGGTATATATTTATTAAGATTGAAGTGTCTAATAAGAACAAGGTTAGGTTAAGGTGTCTAACTGAATAATGCGCACAGCTTTAAGGGGCACTTATGACTCAAGCCAATCTAAAAATAGCAATCACAACAAACATTACACTGGGGATAATAATACAATGCGACAGGTACCAAGTAACAACCATCCAAACAAGCAGTCTCAATTAGTTTTAATACACCTGATTCCTGATATGTTTATTCACTGAACACAAAGCATTATAGGGAACACATTGATGTACATTTCCATCCAACTTTATAATTGATTTCCGCTATGCTCCTCTATATTAGTATGTAACAATGACGTCCAGTTCTTCATTGGAGGTTCATCCAGAAGTATACTTATCATCCATATTCCATACCCCTCAAAGTTCCAATTCCCAAAGGGGCATTAATTCCCAGAACACACTGTCACAACAAGAAATAAATATGATTTTTTTCGTTAAAAAGAAAATCTAATATAACTATGAATTACAAAAGGAAAAATTACTTACATATCTACATAATTGTAGAGCAGAAACTAACACTTTGCTCATACTTGTACAAAGAACCAAAAATGTTTTAGTAGACTTCCACATTCCATTGCTCTGCCTTCTTCAACTGCTTTTTGTAATCTGCCCAGCTAATACCTTCAAAAACATAGGTAAAATGTTAGGTTTTGACTTATATGTTGAGTCTCGATCTAGACATTTATATTGGATTTAAGTTATATACATTAACCGCTTGACTGTAGTAGGTAGTAATTACTCTACATGTTAGGTTTTGACATATGTTGAGTCTCGATCTAGACATTTATATTGGATTTAAGTTATATATACATTACCGCTTGACTGTAGTAGGTAGTAATTACTCTGCCTTATAGTTTACCAATTAGACTTAATATGAAGAGTTACTGGTATTTTAGTCAATTAAACTCGACACAGTGCACAAAACTTGAATTCTTTTACATATGTATGTATGGAACAATGAGACATTTGAACTTATCTTACCATCTCTTTCAGCAAGTGAAGTCATAATGTCATCAATTCCCTGTTCCATGCCCTTGAGTCCACACATGTACACAAATGTGTTGTCTTTCTTGAGTAAAGTCCATAGTTCTTCAGCATATTGAGCCATTCTAGTCTGGATGTACATCTTTTCACCTTTCTCATTAGTCTGCTCCCTGCTCACAGCAAAGTCCAGTCTGAAGTTTTCCGAGGCCTTCTCCTTCATTTTCTCGAATTCCTGAAACAGGTTCCCAAGTTGTCAGTCTTAGTCCTGCATTGTGACATAGTAATACTCCCTCAGTTTCAATTTGCTTGTCTGGTTTTGACCTTGCATGGAGTTTAAGAAAGTAAAGAAGACTTTTGAATCTTGTGATCTTAAACTAAAGATATGTACAATGTACCCAAATGCCCTTTTACACGTCAAGTGGAAAGTTAGAAATCAAGAGTTGCCAAAAAGGAAAAAGATATTCTTTTTGAAGTGAACATAAAAAGGAAAGTAAGAAAAACAATTTGAAACGGAGGGAGTAACTTTTTATCCAAGTAGTATTGAAGACTCAAATTACCTCCTTGTAAAGCACTGAGCTGCTTGTGGGAACACCCAAGAAAAGCCATGCTAAACCATTGAACTGCATAAAATCAAAACCGTGTCATTCGAGGAGCAAATAAATAAAGTGAAAAAAAACCCACCAGTCATATAACTCTCATGAAACTGTGCTAAGCTACACAGTTCAAACCTTGGACTAATGGAAATTTAATTCTCTAAAGTGTCAAAACTATTCATCTTTGACACATACATCACATATAGTAGATTCACCATTACATTCATCTGATCAGTTCCATTTCTGTCCTCATTTTGACGTGAAAAGATAAAATACTTAATTACTCATCAAACTAATCTCTTTCTTTAGTTCATACAAGTGAATGCCTTTACTTAAAATTTCAAGGAACCTTTTGCTATTCAGTTTCCTCCTCGCTAGCATGTCCATGAAACTGAGAACAAAAAATCAAGATCACTGGTTTCTGGTTTACCTTGTAATCCTCATGCTTCTCAAAGAACATTTTCCACAAGAATGCACGGAAAGGAGCAATCCCAGTTCCAGTGGCAAGCTGCAAGATGAAAAGATCAAAGTTTAATTGTATCTATGCGTAGTCAGATGTTGAAGTGTCTTATAGGGATAAGAAGGAACACTGGCAATAGATACCATTATAACTGTAGCATTGGGATCCTTTGGCATTAGCATTTCTTTTCCAACCGGTCCAGTAATTTTAACTTCAGCTCCAGGTTTCAAGTCGCCTGAAATATTAACATTCCAAGTAGGTAATCATATTTTTTTTGAGAAGTCCAAGTAGGTAATCATATATTTTTATGTTCATTAAGAAATGTTCAGTTTAACTTGCTCTATATATGCTGGAAAAGCAGGCTAGTACATGAAAAAAGATATAATACACAGGATAATAGCTAACATTGTTTTAAGGTTTAGGGAGTCCTTGATTCTTACATAAGAAGTTCGAGCAAACTCCTTTAACTATTTCTCCTTTGTCATTGGTGTAGATAAGTCTTTTGACACACAGAGACACCTGTATGAAATCTCTGGTCAATCTAAATACTAGAAGAAGGATAATAGCTAGCTAACTGACCTATGTTAGTGAATTTCAAATACTTGACCCATGTTGATCTATCTGCTGAGAATGATCACCTGTATAATCATAGGCACAGACACCCTTTACTAAGAGGTGTCATCCAATCTCTTCTAAAAAAAGATTTCCTTACATATGTGTCCAACTAATAGTACTAGTTTTAGAAAATAACATTAATATGTATGCACACAATAACCCCACAAAGTAAGTATCAACTTGGGACAGCAAGTAAAATCGTAATGCCTCTCTCACAAGACAAATTGTGACAATAAGCTTCACATCTTACACAAAATGATGTGTACGCTACAGCATGTGGTAGAATTTGAATGAATAAGAATTTCAAAAGCTTACAGTTTTTGAGTCCCCGAAGTCACCAAGGGCACTGCTAGCAATGGAGTACAATCTGAGCTTGTGAGGCTTTCCATTACTGTCAACACCATCTGGAATCACTCCAATGGATTGACCTTCTCTGTATGGTATTTCTCCTGATCAACCCCAACAAATAAATCAGTTACACCAAAATAAATCTCAACTGATCGTCTTACAAAGAGTTTAACTTCTATACACTAGCAGTATAAAGAATTTTTACGCTACCAAGTTACAATTACATGAAGTGTAAAAACTATTTATGCTGTTAGTATATATATATATATATATATATATTAAGTTCATTTGTCGATTTCAGTAAAACAAAATGAACTAGTCCTATTAGGTTAAGTCCATACCCTCAGTGGAAAAAACCATGGGCCAAGTTTCTCCAGGGGAATCATCTCCAGTGATCTTAGTGTTGAGAAGGCATCTTCCAATGTAAGGATCCTTTGGCCTGAACTTGTTTACAACCACACCCTCGTCCTGTTTCTTCGATACCTTCTCAACCTTTGCAGGTACTTCTGTTGTGACTTGGGCTCTAATGGGAAACACTTTTCCGCCAGCTGATACATTTCTGTTGCAAAAAGGAACCTGCTCAAGCAAATATAACTTGTGTACACTCAGAGTGTAGTTTTTTTTAACATTTTGAAGTTATTACAACAACATATCCAATGTAGTATGGGTCCGGGAGGATAGAGTGTACGCAGACCTTACCCCTACCTTGTCGTAGATAGGCTGTTTCGATAGACCCTCAGCTCAAAGAAAGCAAAACACAACATTTATGAAGACATAAGCAGTAACAATAGCAGGATAATAAAATAAAATAAAATAGAGGCATACGAGACAACAAGTAGTAATAGAAAACTAAGAAAGAGAAATTGCTTAGTAATCTAGAAAATTAGATAAATGATCTTCTACAACATCTTAAATTACATTGATTAAGCGAAAATTATTTTACATTGTCAGTGGATATAAGTTAATCCTGTCACGATCTCTGAGAAAAAGGATGAACAATGAAAAGAAATTCAAATTTGGATAAAAAGTATACCTTGTTGAAAGAGATTTTTTCTGGGGGGATGAAGGTGGTTCTGATGGAAAGATAAGTGGAATTAGAGGATGGTAGAGAGAGTGAAGAGCTTAATGCAGCAGCCATGGTTATCATGCTGAGAAATATAGTATAAGAAAATAAGAGAGGTGAACAAAGGAATCAATGAGGTTGATAAGAAGAAAATTGGGAGAAAGGAAGGGAACTAAGGATCTTTTTGGAGTGGTGAGTTGATTAAGAATTGTGTGGAGGAGATTGGAAGATTAAGATGTGAGGATAAGAAAAAAGCATAATTCAGGCGGCGTAGTTACATTGACTCAAGGATCATCATTCGGCCATTCTTTATCTAAAAATTATATTATGTATATAAAAAATAATATTATACATATAGATCAAAAATAACTTTTTTAAAAAATATATTAAAGTTTTGAAGCAAAATTTTTAACTTCGCCATTATTTAAACCTAAGGTCTTTCGCAATATTGTAGTGTAATTTGTGGCCAAAAAATACGTCTTTGATTTTAAATGTTCATTACAATCAAAAAATTCACACAAGACATGATGATGCAGGACGACTAAAACAGAAAAAGAATAGGCTAGTCAAAAGTTTTTGGATTAGAGTAGAAAAAGGGGCAGGATTTGGGAATTTTCTAGAACTGGACATTTAATATACTACAATGTTTTTTCTTAATTGTCTATGGTTGAAAAATATGGAGAGTCAAATTTTTCCTTGTAGATATTTTTTTAACGTGGAATTTATGTATTTCGACGCATATCATAACATTGCGCCTAAAATGGCCTTCCCATTATTTGTATTTTTTTGAGCAATCCACTCAATTTTAGCGTGACAAAAATTATTTTATGACTTTACTATTATAGTAGGGCAAAGTTCAAATATTTTAATTTGACAAAGAACAATTTTGTGATAAGTGCTAATCTGGAAAATATTCAACGTTCATACATGAACTTAACTTTTTTACTCTGTGTTGTGGTGAGCCATTTAGTCAATGTTCTATTGGTTAAAAAAGACTACAGGAGAAAAGGAATAGTATTGTGCCAAGGTCTTCTCGCTTTCTACCTTTGCGTGAGAAGGATGCAAGTTCTTGGCTGAACTTGTAGTCACTTCAACAAGCCTTGACCAATACAAGAACACAAAAGCATGTTTTTCTATAGGCATAATACAGAAATGGGCCCTTTAACTTGGCCTCGACTGACATCTATGCCCTTTAATTTTGGGTGTATAAAAGTAGGCACTTAAACTTGTACAATATTAAATAAATAGACAGATGCATCCTACGTGGCATCTCACGTGAATTGCCACGTAAGACGCCACATAGGATACGTGTGTCAACTTGTTCAATTTTTTTACAACTTTTAGTATTTACTTGTGCACACCCAAAGTTGGAGGGCATAGATGTCAGGTAAGGCCACGTTAAAGAGCATGGTCATGTATTATGCCTTTTTTTTCTCCTGTGTCCAAAGGACTACTTACAATTTGTTACTGAAATTTCATCTGGTGAAAACAGCAGCTCTTATGAAAAAACAGTGAATAGCCTTAAGCAGAATGAAAGAAAAACAACAAAAGCCCAAGAAAATGAATATTCATATTTCATAGTATGTTGGAAGAGTAACGGATTGTGTATCCTAATTCCTAGTCGTACACAAATGCTACAACAGTACAGCTTGTGAAACTAACAACTGCAACAGAGCAATGGGGATTCTCGGAGGTCTTCTTTTAGCACAATTCTTGGAAGGCAAAAAGCTTGATCTTCTATAGGAAATAGGAAGAAAGTTAAAAACAAGAAACAACAAGTCTCATCTAAAACACATACTACAAATTATGCACAGTAAGTTGTTGATGCAATCAATGGAATCCCCTTGATCCTCTCAATTGATAGAGTTCCAGCCTGCTTTTGGATTCCTGCAACAATGTCTCCGCCTTTTCATCTAGGTTCAAATATGCCTGCTTTGACACCCATTCAAGCACTGAAAGCACCTCGGCTTGAGCTAACTCCTCGCTATCAGGGACGTGCAATGCAATGTAGCACAGCAGAAGCAATGAAGAACTCTGAACTATTTGTTCACCAAAGTAAACAAGTTGAACCAAATGTCCTGCACCTCCAGCGCTTATAATTGCTTTGCAATGATCCAGGTGAAGGTAGTTATCATTGCAAGAAAATTTCGTGAGGGCAATGGCTGCTTCGTTTGAAATCTCTGCTTCTCGTTCATCTAGCAGCTTTACTAATGGGCTAATCATCCTCGTCTCTGTAGCTCGAAAAGTCCTAGCCAAATTCCCAATTGCTCGAATGCATGGAATAAGCAGATTCAAATCCTCTCTTTCGATGATTCTCAGCAGTTGATCAACAACAGCTTTGCAAGCAGGCGAATTAGGCTTGAATGCTGACTTTCTCAAATCAGAATCTTGCTCCGCCACAGCTGTAATTTCCATTACTGCCATAGCAGAATTGTACTGAACATTTTCGTCCCCTTTCTTCAAGAGTACTGCAAAGCAAAGCAGTGCTCTT
This sequence comes from Capsicum rhomboideum, assembly GCA_031232105.1. NCBI lineage: Eukaryota > Viridiplantae > Streptophyta > Magnoliopsida > Solanales > Solanaceae > Capsicum > Capsicum rhomboideum. The sequence goes on from CP124717.1 coordinate 54,145,604, forward strand.
GATTCAGTAATGCTATGGCAAATAGGTGAGTTTCCCTTGGCCAGTTTCCATAGAGCTCTTGCAGCCATTTCCTTCATATAGGCCTTAGTAGTAGGGTCCTCCGATTCTCGCCCTTTATTACTGACCCTTGCAGAAGAACGACTCTGCTGCTGTTGATGGTTACTGTTTGCACCATTGACCGGAATCTGCTGAGATGGTTTCATTTGACCCCTCATTAGAGTAGTGATAGTAACCATATTGTGCATCTGAGTAGGCTTCTTATTTCCTAAAGGATGTGCAATGTAGCTATTATCATAATCTTCATTCACCTTGTGTGCACTAGTAAGCTTATCAGCTAAACGAACATCATCAATCGACGTGGCTTTGCTAACAATAGCATACTTGCTATGCTCCTGGACCGTCTCAAACGCGAGATGGCTAACAAGTAATCTGATTATGTTATGCTGATGAAAAAGATCTTGATATTTGGGGTGATGTGCAACAAGTTCAGAAACTGCCCAAGCCACCACTGCCTGAACTTTCATTAGACCTTCTTTGAGAATTTTCACAAACATCGAGCACACGCCAGCATGCACCATGTGTTCGACGCTTTCAGGGTCACGTCCTAGTAATCCAATTGCCTTTGCAGCATTCTCCTGACCCTCCAATTTTCCTTCCTCCAACAATTTCAACAGTGGCCCTACTCCATCTTCTTCAATGATCAATTTTCCATTTTGATCATTGTCTCTAGCCAGCGAAACCAATGATGCAGCAGCATCAGATCGGTCATTGATTGAACCAGTATACAAAATCTCTATATACTTCCAAATTAAGCGTAATTCGTCAGCTGAGGCGGAGACACAGAGGAGCCAGGACACACCACCAATGGAATTCTCTAACTGTGAAGATGAGTTTCTGAAATCTGCAGCAGGGATGATAAAAAATACGCGCTTCATTAGTGCAGGGCAACATTTTCTAACAACGGATAAAGCTTTTTCCAGGGCTTGTTCAGTGTCGTCAATGATTCGCCTAGTGGGGCGTTCATAGAGGTCATTGCTGGCTTGTGATGTTCGAAGAAGCAGCACAGCCAGTTTCTCAGCCTTGGACTTGAGGTCAGCACATTCTTGCTTGAATGCAATTGCCTCATCAGCTGCTTGAGTCACTTGGTCAACTAATTGGATTGGCTTTCCTAGGATTTGCTGCACTAAGTCTGCCATCAATTAGGATTTTCGTTTACTAGTGTCTAGCAGTGGCAAGGTCACACCTGGGATTTAAATCTGTAATGTAAAACTTTGAATTACCCTTGACGCTAAACTAGAATATTTATTTATTGTAAGAGGATTCAACAATTTATATATATGAAAACAACAACAACTTACGTTTGCCTTATTTGCCAGTATATTGGTTTCCACAAGTGAGTTCAATTGAACCCTCTTGCACTCACCTAGCTTCACCCTAGGCAAGTTAAGACCTTCATTCAATATATTTGTGATTGGATCAATATATGATTTGCTCTAGATGAGGAATTCTTGATCTTTTTGAGGTGCAGAATTGCATACCAGAAGTTCAAATATGGATTCTTTATTTTAGCCCACTCGAGAATGTTGACGATAAAAACCAAGAAATGATCCAAAATCAATGGCTAAAAAGCTGTGCCAAAGTGGGTTTTTGATGTAACTTTTATTTTGTTGTACGTAGTATATAAGTATATATCAGATGAATAAAGAGATCAAGATTGTGAGGGAGAGAAAGAAAGAGACTTTGACTTGGGTTTTGCGAGTATAATGCTATTAGTAGATGTTTATGTTGGAGAGCTTCTTTTTTGGTTTGAATATGGAATGAAAAGTTTTATGTTTTGGGTGACTGACTTCCTGAGTCAATTGGTTTACAAGGTCAAGTGCGTCTCTTTTTGTTTCATTCTTATATAAAATAAAGTTGTCCTGTGTTCTTTTTTACCCCTTCGTTGGAAACCCCACCTTTGCTTCTTTGTTGACTCGAAGTCAGAGTCTTAGGTTTGGAGGTGTATGATGTTTACCATTTAAGCAACCCCTCTTGTCAGTTGATGGTTTAATATTGCTCTAATTTGTTTCTTTTGATTCTACTAAATACAACTGTCTATTTAAATTTTTGTTGGTCCTAAAATATTTGATTTAGACGTATTTCCAAATGATATGTAAATGGCGTCATGTACCATTTAAGAGATTTAATTGATCACAAAAAAAATGTGATGGCCCTTGAAGACTGGAAATCACAAACAAAAAAAGAGGCAACACCTACTATACCACCCATCTATGAGAAGTTGAATATGTGCATTATTTGGATTCACAATAAATATTGGTTTGGCTTAGCTTTTGAAACACCGGTGAAATATTGTACAATATGTTTGAGAAATAGTTCAAGTGAAATAAAGGAGTTTTTAATCATAAATGTTCAACTTCATTTAAAGTGAGATTAATGTTCAAATACAATTTTAAGTTTAAAGTTTTGTGATTTTTTTTTTTAAGGAGATTCATAGTCCAACAGTTTGATAATTGCCTTGCAACGCCAAAAAATTTGAAAGCGGGAAGTCAAGCTTATAGATGGGCATATCTAGGGGGACGGGAGGGTGTTCAACCGACCCCCCTCGACAAAAAATTACACTGTTTATATATGAGGTATTTTTTCCTTTTTATGTATATATATAGATTTTGAATCTCCTGAACACAAGACAAGAGGTTGACTAGTGGTTTAGGGGGTTCAAATTCACCTTGCAGGTTTCAAGTTCAAAACATAGGCACTAATCCGCCACTGCTTATAGAACCACATAACATATTTATTTCACTGTAATGGAATCATAAAATTTCTTGAAATTATATTTTGGTGGGTAGGTTTTAAGTGACAAAGAAATCATTAACAACTCAATGGAATTCTTGTTGGTTTCTGGATTTTCTGCAGAATGTTGACACACTAATAGCACACAGATTTTTTTCTTTGTTTTAAGTCCACAGTTATACTGTGTCTCCTTAAAGAATCTAATCCCCTCACTATTGCTCGAGGTATGGATTAATTCTTCCCAGGATAAAATAGAACACTATTCTACAATATCGGCAATGAAAATTGTAGAACTTCGTCGAACTCAAGAATGGAGTAGAATATCACACTGACTATTTTGATTTTGTAGAAGAAGAGAGTTTTCAGTTTGCCATAATTTCGTTTTTCACTCTTTAAAATTTTTTTGAATACTTGATGAAGGAAAACACAGGTATTTATAGCCAACTACGCACTGTTTCGAAAGGATGCACTGTTTCGAAGCACTATTTCTGAAACATTGCATTTGTTCTGGGACTGATGCATCGTTTCTGGAACGTTGCATGTTTCTGGAATGGTTGCATTGTTCTGGAACGATGCACTGTTTCTTGAACAGTCACAAACGTTGCAAAACATTTCGTTGGAGGAAAATTTTGGACGAATTTTTCTGGATTAAAAAATTTTTTGTCCAAAAAGATAGTCTCTCGATCATTTGCTAAATCTAAATCTAAATCTAAATCCAAATCCAAATCCAAATCCGAAGCCGAGCGAGCGACGACGACGACGGCGCGAGGCATGGTTTCTTCTTGGCTCACTATCCCTTCAAAGGAGTACTTCTTAATATAAAGGAAAAAAGGTTTCTTTCTCCCACCAATGAGGGAGAAACTATTTTTTCCTTCTATAAGGTGACTATTCACCTCCCTTTGTTCCATCATTTTCCATTCATCTTTCACCAAAACCCAACAATTCTCATTCCTAATCTAATCACTGGCATCTTTAGTAAGCTTCAACAAGTCTTTACCAATACAAAAAGGGACAGCTCGGTGCATTAAGCTACCACTAAGTGCGGGATCCAGGGAAGTGCCAGACTATTGGGTCTATTTTATCCAGACATACCTTGCATGTTTCCACAACTTGAACATGTGACATTGTCGAAATAGTACTCCCTCCGTTTAAAAAAGAATGACCTAGTTTGACTTAGTACGGAGTTTAAGAAAATAAAGAAGACTTTTGAATCATGTGGTCATAAATTAAAGTTGTGTCAAATGTACCAAAATATCCTTTAATCTTATGGTCTTAAACATGTCACGTGGAAAGTTGGAATTAAAGTATTGCCAAAAAAGGAAAGGGTCATTCTTTTTTAAACAGACTAAAAAAGAAAGTAGGTCATTTTTGAAACGGAGGGAGTACTACTTACTATTTCTTGTCGAAATTTCAGGTGGTGAAAGCACCATTCTAATAAAAAAAAAAAAAGAGAAAGAAGGGGAAAATGCCCTTAAGCAGAATCAAAGGAAAACCAGAAAGCCAATGAAAATGATTATTCATATATTGCAAGAGTAACAGTTTCTGTCCTTTATCCTACATACAACATCCCTGAGGTCTTTTTTAAACAATTCTTGCAGGCAAAAGAGACTTTTACATACACTCTGACCAAAGAAAGTAGGAAAAAAATTATAAAGAAGAAACAATAAATCTCATCTAGCAAACATACAAATTATGCTCAGCAAATTGTTGATGCAATCAATGGAATCCCCTTAATCCTCTTGATTGATAAAGTTTCAGCCTGGTTTTGAATTCCTGCAACAATGTCTCCACCTTTTCATCTTGGTTCAAAAATGCCTGCTTTGACACCCATTCGAGCACTGAAAGCACCTCGACTTGAGCTAACTCCTTGCTATTAGGGACGTGAAATGCAATGTAGCATAGCAGAAGCAATGCAGAACTCCGAACTATTTGTTCACAAAAGTAAACAAGTTGAATCAAATGTCCTGCACCTCCAGTGTTTATAATTGCTTTGCAATGATCCAGGTAAAGGTAGTTATCATTGCAAGAAAATTTCGTGAGGGCAATGACTGCTTCATTTGAAATCTCTGCTTCTTGTTCATCTAGCAGCTTTACTAATGGGCTAATCATCCTCGTCTCTGTAGCTTGAAAAGTCCTAGCCAAATTCCCAATTGCTCGAATGCATGGAATAAGCAGATTCAAATACTCTCTTTCGATGATTCTCAGCAGTTGATCAACAACAACTTTATGAGCAGGTGAATTAGGCTTGAATACTAACTTTCTCAAATCAGAATCTTGCTCCACCACAGCTGTAATTTCCATTACTGCCACAGCAGAATTGTACTGAACATCTTCAGCCCCTTTCTCCAAGAGTACTGCAAAGTAAAGCAGTTCTCTTGATTCAGTAATGCTATGGAAAATAGGTGAATTTCCCTTGGACAGTTTCCATAGAGCTCTTGCAGCCATTGCCTTCATATAGGCCTTACTAGTAGGGTCCTCCGATTCTCGCCCTTTATTACTCACCCACGAAGAAGAAAGACTCTGTTGCTGTTGATGGTTCATACTGTTTGCACCAGTGACCGGAATCTGCTGTGACGGTTTCATTTTACCCTTCATTGGAGTAGTGGTAGTAACCATATTGTGCATCTGAGTTGGCTTCTTATTTCCTAAAGGATGTACAATGTGGCTATAATCATCATCCTCATTCACCTTGTGCACACTAGTCATATTACTAGCTAAAAGAACATCATCAATCGACGTGGCTTTTCTAACAATAGTGTACTTGCTATTCTCCTGGACAGTCTCAAACGCGAGATGGCTAACAAGTAATCTGATTATGTTATAATGATGGAAAACATCTTGACATTTGGGGTGATGTGCAACAAGTTCAGAAACTGCCGAAAACCACCACTGCCTAAACTTTCATTAGACCTTCTTTAAGGATTTTCACAAACACTGAGCACACGCCAGCATGCACCATGTGTTTGACGCTTTCAGGGTCACGTCTTAGTAATCCAATTGCCTTTGCAGTATTCTCCTAACTCTCCAATTTTCCTTTCTTTAATAATTTCAACAGTGGTCCTACTGCACCTTCTTCAATGATCAATTTTCCTTTCCAATCATTGTCTTTAGCCAGCGAAACCAATGATGCAGTAGCATTAGATCGATCATTAACCGAGCCAGTATATAAAATCGTTATGTGTTCCCAAATAAAGCACAATATAGGCTCATTAGCGGCAATGGGAGAAAGTTCTAAGTACTCATCAACACGTTCGTCAGCTGAGGCGGAGACACGGAAGAGCCAGGACACATTACCAATGGAATTCTCTAGTTGTGAAGACAAGTTACAGAAATCTGCAGAAGGGATGATGGTAAATAGGCGTTTCACTAGTCCATGAGTGCAACATTTGCTCACAATAGATATAGCTCTTTCCAAGGCTTGTTCAGTTTCATCAATGATTTGCCTCGTGGGGCGTTGGTAGAGATCGTTGCTGACTCGTGTTGCTTGACGAAGCAGCACAACCAGCTTCTCAGTCTTGGACTTGAGGTCAGAACTTTTTTTCTTGAATAAAATTGCCTCATCAGCTGCCTGGATCACCTGGTCAGCTAATTGGATTGGCTTTGCCAGGATTTGCTTCACTATGTCCGCCATCAACTGGGATTTCCGTTTAACTAGTGTCTAGCATCAGTAGCAAGGCCACACTCTGGCTTATGTAAAATTAATTTTAAATTACCTTGCCACTATACTAGAATATTTGTTTATTCTAAAGGGATTCAACAATTTACATATATTGGTAAAAAGAACTTACTTTTGCCTTATTTGGAGCATAATTCTTTGACAAATTGACTTCAATTGAACTCTCTTGCATTCATTCAACAAATTTCTTATTGAAGATCAGAAGTCAAAAATTGGATTCTTTATTTTGCTAGTCCACTCAAGAATATTGACAGCAAAAACCAAGAAATGATCCAAAATCAATGACTAAAAAACTAAAAAAGTCTATGACGAAGTGGGTCTCTGATGTAACTTTGTATTATTGTACGTACAATATATCAAATGAACAAGGAAATCAAGATTGTGTGATAGAGAAAGAAAGAAGACTTTGACTTGGGTTTTGCTAGAATAATAGTACATGTTTATAGTTTGGCTATGAAAGAGTTAAGTTTTTTTTTAACCCCTCCTAAGAAGATTCCACCTTTTTCTCTCTTTTGGCAACTCGAATTTTCTACCTTTTCTTTCTCTTTTGGCAACTCGAATTCATAATCTTAGCATTAGAGGTAGAGAGTACTTACCATATGAGAGTAAATCCTATTGGGTTAGTGATGAAAGTAAATGGAAAACGGAGGAAAAGTGAAAAATGTGTATTCACTTTATGGAAGAAGTGTTCTTCCACATTGGTGGGAGCAAGGAACTATTTCATGCTTAAATATAGAAGCATTCATTCGTGTGGATAGTGAGGCAAGAAGAAGACAAGTCTCGTGCCATCGCCGTTGCTTCGCTCGGCTTCGAATTTGGATCAAAAATCCAATACGGAATTTTTTTCCATTTGTGAACGCATGTCACAACACACCTCGAAGGGACACGACCCTTCGAAGCATGTTTGAAAATAGAAATGGGACTTGCGGTCGTACTTGGCCATCTGCGGAAGCAGATGTTAGCGTATGTACCAGCGTAAGTCAGCCAAAACACAATGTTTGAAGCAATGGATGACATGCGGCCGCATGTGGCGTCCGCAGATCATCCCGACGTTTCAAAAAGTTTTAAATTTTCACGAACCATTTTTTCTTTTCAGAAGAAACACCTTTTGGTTATAAATACCTGATTTTTCCTCAGGTATTGACACAAAATTTTGAAGTTAAAAACTCTTCTTCTTCCTAAAAACTCAGGTATGATTTGTAAGTCGTTGAGTGAGTTCGTAGTTCGACAGAATTTGAGGTACAGCTATTTTGTTGAAGTGATTCATTTTATCTTGGAAGGATATATTCCATAACCTCGGGTACTTGAGGGGAATAATTTCCTTAAGTACACACCATAAATTCGGTGGACTTGAATCTTCTAATCTTCATCTATTTCTAAACGTTTAGTTTTACTATTTTCCAGAAAATAGTTTGAACTTTATTTTTATTGTTCATAAGTTGGGTTGGACTTATTGTTGAAGGTCAAAGTTGTGAATACAGAGTTAGAATTTTATTTGGTTGTTCATACTTTAATTTGAACATATTGTTGAAGTTCACATGAAAAATACAGATTTTACTAAATCCGAAAAACAACAATCTTAAGGAAATTATTAAGTACATGATTAATCTGCATTGGGTCTGATTTGGTGGAGACTAAAATCGTTTGATTTCAACTCCCTCGGTTGGAAGAATATAAAAACTTCACCGAGAAATCAGTGTGGGAATTCGGTTCAAAAAATATATAAACTTCACCAATTTAGTATACTCTCTGTATTGATTTCTGGAGATTAAAACCTATAGTTTTCTACTCTGTTTGAATTTGATTCTGATTTGAAGAACATAAAAACTTTGCCAGGTTTCAAAGTTAATTCGGTTGATGATTTGAAGACATAAAAACTTCATCGTTGACTAGAAATAAGTTGTTTAAAGATTAAGCCTTTATTGTTAGTATTCTGGAATACTAAATTGCTTGTCAAAGATTGACAGAAAAATGATGAATGAGAATGAACAACAAATTTCTTCGGTTATGAATGGTGTTGTCCCAACGGCAACCAAAATTGTGTCATCAAGCCGTTCAGATGTTGCTCTAGCAATGACATCGGCAGATAAACCAAAAATATTTTCTGGTGTGAACTTCAAAGAATGGCAACAAATGATATTCTTTTGGATGACCAAACCTGAAATGCAAAGGTCACAAGTAGAGATCCTCATGTTCCTGAAGAAGGAATGTTTAAAAACCAATGGTCTAGTTTGGAAGATCTTGTGATTCATCTCAAGATAAAAGAGGATAATAAGTTGCATGAGAAATCAGCAATGATGGATGCAAATCTTGTTAAAGATGATGCTACACATAATAAGAAGAGGAAGAAGTCTTCTGGACAAGAGAAAGAGAAGAACAAGAAAAGGTTCAAAAGCAAGTGCTATAATTATAGTGAAATTGGCCACAAAGCTCTAAATTGTCAAGTTCTGAAGAAGAACAAGAAAAAAAATCAGATAAACATAATGGAAACAACTGAAGAGATTGAAAATTTGTGTGCTATGATCACTGAATGCAATCTAGTTGGAAATCTAAATGAATGGTGGTTTTATTTGGGAGCTACTCGACATCTTTGTACGGACAAAGAAGCTTTTACTACTTATGATACTGCTAGTCTTGAAGAAGCGATCTTCATGAAAAATACTGAAACAACCAAGGTTGAAGGAAGTGGGAAGATATTCCTAAAGATGACTTCTGACAAGGTTTTGACTCTCAATAATGTTCTCCATGTTTCTACTATTAGGAAAAACTTAGTGCCTACAACACTTCTCGTTAAAAACGAATTTAAGTGATGTTTGTTTCGAAGAAAGTTGTAATAAGCAAGAATGAAATGTATGTAGGAAGGCGCTACCTCAATAAGGGCCTTTTCAAACTTGAAGTAATGACTGTTGAAATGAATAAAGTTGAGGCTTATTCTTACTTTCTTGTGTTAAATGAATTATGGTATGAACGTTTAGGACATGTCAATTATAAAACCTTTCAAAAACTGATTAGTTTGGAAGTTTTGCCTAACTTTGAGTGCAATAAATTAAAGTGTCAAATATGTGTTGAATCGAAATATGCTAAGTATCTGTATAGGTCTGTTGAAAGGAATTCCAATTCCTTAGACTTAATTCACACAAACATTTATGATATGAAGTCGACACCATCTCGTGATGGAAAAAATATTTCATAACTTTTATTGACTATTGCACAAGGTATTGTTATATTTATTTACTGAATAGTAAGGATGAAAAAATAAAGGCATTTAGGAAATACAAAACTAAAGTTGAAAATCAGTTGGATAAAAAGATTAAAATGATAAGAAGTGATAGGGGTGGAGAGTATGAATCTCTTTTTGTAGAGATATGTTTGGAAAATGGAATTATCCATCAAACTAATGGCTCTTACTTACCTCAATCAAATGGAATTGCGGAAAAGAAAAATCGAACATTGAAGAAAATGATGAATACTTTACTAATAAGTTCAGGTTTACTGCAAAACTTTGTGGGGGGGGAAGCTATCCTTATAGCAAACTGAATACTCAATAGAGTGCCCCAAGAAACAATCTATTCCATATGAGAAATGAAAAGGAAGAAAACCTAACTTGAAATATTTTAAAGTGTGGGGGTGTCTAGCCAAAGTCCAAGTTCTTATACCCAAAAGGGTCAAAATAAGACCAAAGATTATGGACTATGTTTTCATTAGATATGCTACAAATAGTAAAGCATGTCGATTTTTGGTTCATAAATTCAAACATCCGGATATCCATGATAATATAGTAATTGAATAAGATAATGTTGAGTTCTTTGAACACATTTATCCGTATAAGACTAGACATGAGTTGTCTAGTGAAGGGCCTAAAAAACTTCGAAATGAACTAAAAGAGAATGTACTTAATGAAAAGAATCCACATCGTAGTAAATGACAAAGGACGTTGACTTCCTTCGGATCAGATTTTGTAACATTTCTTCTTGAAAATGAGCCTCAAACATTCAAAGAAGTGATGTCTTCAGCGGACTCATCCTTTTGGAAAGAGATTGTCAATAGTGAGATTGATTCAATCTTGAGCAACCATACTTGGGAGTTGGTTGATCTTCCTCCAGGAAATAAACCTTTAGGTTCAAAATAGATCTTCAAAAGGAAAATGAAAGCTAATGGAACTATTGACAAATACAAGACAAGACTTGTCGTCAAAGGCTTTAGATAAAAAGAATGCCTTGATTTTTTTGACACATACTCTCCAGTAACATGGATTACATCTATTCAGATGTTGGTTGCATTAGCGGCGATATATGGTCTTGAAATTCATCAAATAGATGTGAAAACAGTTTTCTTAAATGGAGAATTAGAGGAAGAAATTTACATGGAAAAACCTGAGAATTTTGTGGTTCCTGGTAAGGAAAGAAAAGTGTGCAAACTTTTTAAGTCTCTCCATGGACTAAAGTAAGCACCCAAATAGTGACATGCAAAATTTGACCAAACCATGTTGACAAATGGATTTAAGATTAATGAGTGTGATAAATGTGTTTACATTAAAGACACTCCAAATTAAAAAGTCATCATTTGTTTGTATGTGGATGACATGTTGATCATCAGTAGAGACATTTTGACATAAAAGCTACGAAACATATGCTAGAAACCAAATTTGATATAAAAGACCTTGGAGTTGCTGATGTGATCTTAAGGATAAGAATTTATAGAACTCCATAAGACATAGCGTTGTCACAGTCTCATTACATTGAAAAGGTACTTGACAAGTTCAAGTATTTGGATTTCAATATTGCCAAGACTCCATTAGACGTGAGTTTTGCACTTCAAAAGAATGAAGGTGAAAGTGACTCACAATTGAACTATGCAAGAGTGTTGGGAATTTTGATATATATCATAAATTGTACGCGACCAAATATAGCATGCGCTATTAGTAAATTGAGTCGGTACAGAAGTAATCCCAATCAAATTCACTGGATGGCAATGAAAAGAGTTTTCAGATATCTAAAATATGCTCAAGACTATGCTTTACATTATAACAAATATCTAGCTGTAATTGAAGGATATAGTGATGCAAATTAGATCACCGGGTCAAATGAAGTAAAATGCACTAGTGGATATATATTTACTCTTGGTGGAGGAGCATTCTCTTAAGAATCATCCAAGCAGACATGTATAGCTCGCTCTACAATGGAATTTGAGTTTATCTCTTTAGATAAGGCCGGTGAAGAAGCTGAATGGCTCAAGAATTCTTGGAAGATAGTCCTTATTGGCCCAAACTTTTGGCACCATTATGCATACACTGTGATAGTCAAGCTGCAATAGGTAGGACAGGGAGCATGATGTATAACGGTAAATCTCATCATATAAGACGGAGACATAATACCATTAGAGAACTACTCTCTAGTGGAATTACCACGATTGACTATGTGAGGTAAAAAGATAATGTGTTGGATCCACTTACAAAAGGCCTAACTAGAGAGGGAGTTGAGAGATCATCGAAGGAAATGGGTTTACGGCCTAGGACAAGTCATCATGGTGGTAGCTCTACCTAGAAGACTGGAGATCCCAAGAGATAGATTCAAGGAGATCAAACAAAGTTGTGACTGACGGTTCAACATTGTCAATTAACTTAACTCATTCTCATGATGAAAACAATGTTCAAGAAACAAGGATAAGGCTTATGGATTGAAGCTTTTTAATGGTTTCTAAGTTTGGTAGGTTTGACCAAATAGTTTGATCTATATTATTAAACGTTTAGGAATCACCTATGTGAGGGTGAAGTGGAAGCCGCTTCAAGGAGAATGATAGTAAAGGCCTATTCTCTAAGATCTCATGAAACCAGGTAGTGTTCATGGCTGAAACGAATAAAATTGTGAGAATCATAAATGGTAAAAGTCTAGTTGTGTGACTTGTGTTGTCTAGGTGTACACCAAAATTTGATAGTTCAAAGATATCACTTCTACCGATTGATCGAGTGCATCATATACAAGTTCACTAAGGAAAGTTCAAAGTAAAACCTGCTTATCCAGATGCAATTAGTCTTTGCTTATAAATCAAACATATTTGTTTGTATATTTTTTGATGAAATAGTCATTCCCCATCCATGTGGGGGATTGTTGGTTTAGTGATGAAAGTAAATGGAAAATGAAGGGGAGAAAAATGGAGGAAAAGTGAAAAATGTGTACACTTTATGGAAGAATTTTTCTCCCACATTGGTGGGAGAAAGGAACTATTTCATGCTTAAATATAGAAGCATTCCTTCATCGTTGTTGTCGCTCGGCTTGGCTTCGGCTTCGACTTTGACTTTGACTTTGGTTTTAGATTTGTCAAATGATCGAGAGATTATATTTTAGACAAAATTTATTTAAAACTAGAGAGTTAATAATTTTTAATCCAAAAATCCGATACAAAATTTTCTCCATTTGCGGACGCACACAAGCATGTGCAGACGTATGTCACAACCCACCTGGAAGGGATGCGACCATTTGAAGCACTGTTTGAAAATGGAAATGGGACTTGCGGGCGCACTTGGCCATCTGTGGGCGCAGATGCTAGCGCATGTGCCAACACAAGCCAACCAAAATACACTGTTTTGTGCAATGGCTGACATGCAGACGCATGTCACGATGTGCAGCCGCATGTGTGGTCCGCAGATCGTCCCGATATTTTAAAAAGTTATAAATTTTCACGAACCATTATTTCTTTTCAGAAGGAACATCTTTTGGCTATAAATACCTGGTTTTTCCTCAGGTATTGACACGGAATTTTGAAGTTAAAAACTCTTCTTAAATTCAAGTGTGATTTGCAAATCGTTAAGTGAGTTCGTAGTTTGACAGAATCTGAGGTACCGCTATTCTGTTGAAGTGATTCATTTTATCCTGGGAGATATATTCCATAACCTCGGGTAATTGAGGAAAATAATTTTCTTAAGGACACACCGTGAATTCAGTGAACTTGAATCTTCTAATCTTCATCTATTTCTAAACGTTTGATTTTGTTATTTTCCAGAAAATAGTTTGAACTTCATTTTTGTTGTTCATAAGTTGGGTTAAACTTATTGTTGAAATTCAAAATCGTGAATACAGAGTTAGAACTTCATTTGGTTGTTCATACTTTAATTTGAACATACTGTTGAAGTTCATATGAAAAATACAGATTTTACTAAATCGAAAAAATAAAAAATCCCATTTTACCCCCCTAACATTTAAGGTTTGGGAAATGATACTCTCTCCACATATTGAATGGGAACAATAACCCCCTTATACAATACTTTCCGGTGAGATTTTTCTTTGTTTTTTTAAATAATTTTTTTCTTTCTAGAATTAAAATATGAAAATATATAACTTTTATTATTATTTCATTTATTTTTCTATTAAAAATAATATTTTTCTTTGAAGATATAATGGTTACTTGAAATAATGTATTAAAAAATTTCAAGTTTTGTGGACAGACTCATGACAACAGAAAATTTAAGTTCTGAAGACATAGTTTTTTTTTTGATGAAATCAAATGATAACATCAAGCACGTAAAAACGCAACATCCAAAGTGAGTTTTGTAAAAAAAAATTAGTCTTCAAACTTGTGTGTTGCTATTAATTTTATATCAGTCTCTTGAAAATAATATGTGATATTTGGAACTCTCTTAAACTAGATGCTGGTTGAAGAAACACCCACACTAAACATTGCTATTGATTAAAATGAGACTAGACTACCAGCCACATTAGATATTTGAAGATGGCTTAACCTTCTCTTTCAAGAATTGCAAAATGTCCTCACATTTGCAGTTATCAATTCTAATGGTTTTCTTGTGCTCTCCATGATCATCCAACATGATCAACTTTGGTGAAGAATTAAATGCATATTAATTTTTACAAAAGGAAATTGATCCTCCACTTCTTCAATCAACCCAATAGGATAGAAAATTAGCTTTCTCATGGAGACTTTCAAAGCTGCTCCAAAATAAACAACCTTATTCACGGAATCATCAGAGTCTTATGTGCAACATCTCAAACATTCAGACACCAACTCTAGATCTTGACTTACTCATCAAGAGTTCTACGATCAGAGCATAAAGCTAGACCCGTAAACCCTAAATTTTCACACTCTTTGGTGCTCAATTTCTCAACTTTTGTCCACAAAATTCTATCAAGGAAGCATATCAATGCTACCTGGATTACACCCATTTCTCTCTCTCTCTCTCTTAAGACATGGTTTATGAAAACATGAACTTTGATGCTTTCTAAATTTCAGTTTATGCAAAAGGGTCAAATGTTCTAATCTTTTTGAGGTCCTTCCCAGCAATTTAAACATTTCAAGATATTGCTACTGTTTTGCTATTTATGTAGTTCTTTTCTTCCTTGTCATTTTCCTATTTTTGAACTCCGAAGCATGCTAGGAATACCTAAATTTCTAGCACAGACGCAAATTCAATAACCATGTACATTCAATTGTTCCAAAATGAAAATGCCTTGAATAAATATAAGTATCAAAGATCTTAATTGTTAGAGAAATTGATTAAAAAATACTATATTAATCCATCATAATTTGGACTATAAATCAACCAACATACTAGATGCAAACTCAAGGACACAATCCCATTTTTATTAACACATTTTTTGTTTAGGGTTTATGCATACTCGAAGACACTTAAATTTTTTGTTGTAGTGAGTCTGTTCACAAAACTTGAAATTTATTTACACATTAATCCAACTAACTATTATATCCTAAAAGAAAAGCATTATTCAATAGAAAAATAAATGGGACAATAATTAAAGTTATATATTTTCATATTTTAATTCTAGAAAGTAAAAGAAAAAAATTACTTATTAAAGAAAAAAGAAAAATCTCACTGAAAAATATTGCGTAAGGGGGTTGTCGTTCCTTTTCAATATGTGGAGGGAGTATCGCTTCCTAAACCTTAACAAATGTTAGGGAGATAAAGTAGGATTTACTCACCATATGAGCAAGCCCTCTTATTTAAGTTGTTGGTGACTTGACCTCCATTATCAAATTTTTGGTTTTCTAACTAAGTGTTTGGTATTTATTTTGAAACTCCGACTAATTTAAAGTTAACCTATATAAGGCTTTGTTAATATTGTTCTAATTAGTTTTTCTGATTCTACTCAATACAGCAATCTGTTTGATTTTTTGTTGGTCCTAAAATTTCTTTGGTTTAATAATTTATCAACAGCATTGTTGTCATCCTAACATGAGAAAAATGAGCCAAAAGAATATGGGCCCACGCTACAAGACAAAAGGAGAGGGACATATTTTTCACTACCCCCTTGAGTTCGATGACAAATATTATCATTTTGATCAACGAAAATTAAAAAATTTTAACATTCGAAAAGTAAAAAGTTATTTCTTACTACTTCTTTTTCTTCAAATTTATCCTGACATTTTTAATTAATATAGTGTCAATACTTACGTGCGGATCTTATATTTATATTGAAAAATTTAATAAATATATAATAATTATATGTTGAGAATCCATAAATGAAGTGTTTTATTGGTCTAGTGACAGAAAAGAAGCTTGCTAAAGCTTTGTACAAAAAGTAATTCAGACAAATATTATCCTGATTAAGGTTATTAAATATATATTTTAAGGGATATTAAAAATCCATAAAGACAAAAACAATGTACATCTCATAGGAGTTTAGACCCAGAGTACAAAATATTGTTGTATCACTTATAATTTTTTTGACAAATAATATATATATATATAGAGAGAGAGAATTCAGACCAAAGGATACGAAGACATGAATAGTCTCAGACGCACTACACAATTTGGACATTGTATGTTAAAAGACGTAAGCAGTGACGAAAGACAATAAAAACGTAAGCAATGACGTTTTTCTTAAAACAAAACATCAAACATATGGCAGACAACGAAGCAATAATTAAAGAAGAATTTCTACAAAACCATGTGACGATGAAGCCCACAGTGTACTCGGCTGGTAAAAGAAGATTCTTTTTTAGTTTGAAATCCGGATTTCAAGTCCGAGACTATATATATATATGCACCCTTTTATTGGAGAGATTTGGTTACGCCAACATCTTATGTGATAACCATAGATATATTGTACCAAAAATAGATAGAATATGACCATAGATTAAATTCATTTACGAAGGTATATGCTTTTCGTAATTTTTAAAAAAATTGTTAGTTTTAAAACTTCATTACCAATGTAGTTTAATCATTAATAACATGTTACTCCCTTCATTCCAAAATAAATGAATTGTTGAGACTTTTTTTATAGTTCAAAATAATTGAATTATTCAAAGTTCAAGAGAATTGTTTGGACCTTTTTTCATATTTACCCTTTGTTTTAATGATGTTCTTAACTACTTTACATTTTTCTAGGAGAATAAGTTGAATAATCAAAAGGGTAATAGTGGAAAGTAGTCTTAAATTTATGTCCTTAACTATTTTTCTTAATAGGTATGCATTACCTCAACAATTCATTTATTTTGGAATGGAAGCGAGATTCTGAATACACACTTTCTAGTTCCTATAGTCTATAGACAATGTTACAACTTATAACATGATATATTTTCATAGGATTTAAAATGCCTTGAATAACTTTATTTTTTTATAACCTGTTTATGAAACTTAAATTGAGTGTTATATAAATTAGTAGGGCCGCCGCAGCTAACAAGTTGACTCCGTGGCCCAATGGATAAGGCGCTGGTCTACGGAACCAGAGATTCTGGGTTCGATCCCCAGCGGAGTCGTTTTTTTCCAAAATTTAAGATAAGATAGATTTTACAATTAACTATGGACAAGTACTAAATTAGTAAATATCCAGCTTTAACAACACTCTCCTTTAGCAAACTTTTCTATTTTTTCTTTCTCTTATTCAAGTGAAATATGAATTTAAGTTATATACATTAATCTAGGAGTAGTTTAACTTGTGTATTGCAAATTTGCAATAGCAACCTATGGTAATAGGTTGGGGTGTCACAAAAAAAATAAAAAATAAAATCGATCGAACCTAACCGTACTGAATTGATTTATATCATTTTTTCAATAAAATCATGAGCTTTTATTTAAACATATAACCATCCCGAATCATTGAGATGATCTTTTTAATTTATAAAAAAATCCAAAAAAATTTCAAACCGAACCAAATGACTTTACAAGTATGCAAATATATTTTATATATTAACAATGTGTTAAATCTAATATATAAATATATTTTATAACATTTTTCAAATATAAAATATAACCTAGGTCCTAGGCTACTGGTGACACCCCTATTTGGGCCTTTGCCCTTTAAGTAGTCTTTAATTAATTAGATTTAAAAATTAAAAGAATATATTATAATAGATACTCCATCAAACAATACGGCAAAATCAAAGCAAACACTCCTATTGAAAGTTTGAGATCAAACAATATGGTAACAAGATTTTATATTCTTGGCTTTTTGGTGAAGAGTTGAAGTGCTTCTCCAAGAACAAATTTCAAGTTTCACGTCACGATGATGCCTTCATTTTTGTGTTGCTAAATGCTTCCTG
The DNA here is from genome assembly GCA_031232105.1 of Capsicum rhomboideum. Lineage (NCBI taxonomy): Eukaryota > Viridiplantae > Streptophyta > Magnoliopsida > Solanales > Solanaceae > Capsicum > Capsicum rhomboideum. The sequence goes on from CP124717.1 coordinate 54,163,578, forward strand.
ATAGTTAATTAACATATAGTAGAAGAACTGCAGAACTACAAAATGTGTTTTTCCTTTTATATATGAATTTTATTGAGTTGATTCCTTTTAGTAATAAAGAAATGTTTTAATAATGGTGTATTTGAGGTGAAACTATAAAAGTAAAAAAAAAAAAAAAAAAAAAAGATTAACCGAACCGTACCGATACCGACAAAAAACTGAGATGATGGAATGGTTTTAAAAAGTCTAATTTTGGTTATATAAAATAAATAACCGAAAAATTGGTCCGGTATAAATTTTATAAAATAGCCGTTCGAACCGTACCATTGACACCCCTATTAATAGGCTACTTACCATTTTATTAGGTTAATTAATATTAATGTGTATAGATATATAACATAAATTAGTCCATAATTATCTAATAAGTGATCGAGTGAATGGTCATCGGATCTCGTCCATATGTAATTCAAGTGGCAACTCGAGGTTTCGGAATTAATTTTGCTGCACTTTAATTCTTTTTGTTTGGAATTACATTTTAAGTACACAACACTGACATTCTGTATCTTAAGAAACCTCCAATGCATTTATTTTATAAGTGGAAATTAAGAGTACACAAATACTCTAATACACAGTACATTAATATTTTAAAGTAGATCAGATGCAGTTGGGATTTCAGTAGGGATCCATTCATGACCATTGAGAAAATTTCGAACAGTAAAATTAGAAACATCATTCTCTGAAAGTATTCTTGTCCACTTCACTCTTCCAGTTATGTTTGCTCCTGACCCTCTGTTGTTATATTCACCAAAATATATATCTTCTTTATTTCCATTCCATTCAACCCAACCTTCTGGATCAATAAACTCATCTAAACAACTCGACATGATGATCGTTCGAGAGTGGTTCTTCCAAGGCCTTCCGAGGAAGACTCGTACCTGTGAGACATAATGTCATTAAATTGAGTAGCCATTTGCATTGGCATTGGCAAAATTAGAAATTTATATAAGGGAATTTAAAAAAAAAAAAAAAAAAAAAAAAGAGTACATATCACATGTCGATTTTAAACATGTTACTTAAGCATTTTTTAACTCCTTTTACCACTAGACTAGAATTTAATTCTCTCTCATATATGTCAAGGGGACTAATAATTTTTATATTGTCCTATTTAAGCAGGACTTTAATTTTCCAGCGAAGGGAATTCAATATTTCACAAGTATTTCAAATATTGAGATTTAATATTTACAAGTAGTACTGATGACTGACTAAGGCTTCTGCAAATAACGAATTCAATATTTGCAAATGAAGTCATGTGTGCTCGATCTCTTTAACCATTCTAAACTGTTAGATGGATGATCATACAATTTAATAAATACTACCTTTGGTTCACGCTCGCGCAAATCTTGTGTGACGTTTATCGTGCAACCTTGAAGGACAATAGCAGTATCTTCATCTTTGTAGTTTCTTCCTTGGGCAGTTATTGTCACTTCATTTTGAATATCATCAGGTCTTCTTGCATATATATTGCAATTTTGAAGTATAACTTTTGCGTTACCAAATATGAAGTCCACAGTACCATAGACTTCACAATCTCTGAAAAATTGGACACCTTCTTTTGTGTAAAGTGTATCTTGATACCCATCGAACTTGCATCGATAGAACGCAACGTGATCAGCTGAAATACTCGCCGCGACTGCTTGGTGCATCGATGGTCCAGCAGTATTTTGGAATGTGATATCTTGTGCTATGAATCCATAGCCATGTATATCTGTTTTAAACCAAGAAGAAGAAGAATAAAATATTAATTTTACGTGTATATCTCTTCTTGAAACAATAGCGATGTACTATGGTCTGCAGTGTTTTTACACAAACTGTACACTTCTATACACTAATGTTATAAATAAAATACTAGAATCTACTTACCTTAAAAAAAATGATAAGATATAATAGCCGGCAAATGTATATTAAGAATAAAGATGCATATAATGTATACTATGTTATATACATAGTTTGTGTATACTATTTGTATATAAAATAAGATAGGTAACTTATGATAAAATAAATGGGTGATGTAAAAGTTCTTGAAATTACTAGGTTTAGAATCCAGTTGAACAAAAGATTTTTCAAGATATTATGCGAATTAATATATTATTGAATTTAATAAATTAAACTTAAATTAAAGTAAAAGAAAAGGTTTTATATGGTAACTGTTGACTTTAAAATAAAAAATGTCCTGACAATGTACATAGATTAAATCCAAAGATAAATATAGATAACCGTCCAATGTAACTAGTGAATTAGGAACGTAGAAAATAAGATAAATAATATGCTATAACAGATTATTTTTGTAATATTAAAAATAAGACAATCATGTTGGAGAAACTGACCTACAGTAGCAGTCTCATTTGTTTTGAAGCCGGTACCATTGCTTTTAGATCCAGTTATGATGGTGCGGTCCATTCCTTCACCAATGAATGTTATGTTAGTTTTATTTTTATGAACAAAAACATATTCATTATATATCCCTTCTTTAATTTTTATGTTGTATCTTCTTTCACTGTTATCTGGAGCTGCCTGTAATGCCTCTGTTATGGACTTGAAATTTCCACTTCCATCTAGTGCAACTGTGGCATCGAAAGGAGAAATTTGGCTCTCTAAACCCCAAAATAGTGTTGTTAATAAGGCTAATAATCCAAGTGTCATCTCTTTTCTTTGCATAGAATGAAGTAATATTTTCCTTCTCTGTCCTTCATTCAAAAGCACACAAAAAAAAGAAAAATTATGATAACGAATAAAAGAACTAGTAATATTCCGTGGGGAAATTTAGTTAGTGTTTAGACATACAGTTTTGGATAAAAATTTATCTTCAAATATCTATTTGATCATGAAATTTGATCAGATTGCGAATTTGATCTTCAAATTTTTTCAAGTTCCAAGTAAAATGCATATTCATATATACCTTCAATTTCTAAAAATGACAACTTCGAAGACTCAAATTTTTAAGTTTCAATTTCAAAATTTATGTCCAAACAGGAGCTAAAAATAGTTCAGTTTGTTAGCTATATAAATTTCACCTTATTGTTGAGAATTCGATTTCCACTTTGTAATCCTCTACCACTCTGTCAGTTTTCAAAAAAAAAAAAAAAGAAAGAAATAAGAACTAATAATATTCCAAAAGAGGAAAGAAAAATTTAACTTATATGGTATTTTTTTTCGCATTATCAACTCACCCAAAGGATAGCAAGTAATAATTCATCATAATGAAATTTTGTTTATGTATTTATTTTACTATTATCTTTATTAGTTGTGCTTTAAAAATTTAAAAACTAAGTATGAAAGATAAAATTGAAAAAAAAAAAAAAAATTTAAAAAAAATATTTTTACCATACTTGACAAGTAAAAAGGAACAAACAAAATCAGTTATCTGAAAAATAAAACAAGCAACTTGATACAACGTATTAAAATATTATACATGACCGACACATTGGCAGTGTAGAATTTTGTTTTACGCTATGGACATTTATAAGTTCAAACCTAAAGAAGAAAAAGGAAATTAACTAAGCGTCAAACTTACCTAATGCCTCAATTTAGTAAGACAAAGGATAAAGTTAGCCTCTGAATTTTGGATCAATCTCTCTTACTCCCAAAAATCTGATATCTTGGACAATTGCATAGAGTTATGTATATATATGGAGAAAATTAACTCCACAATTAAGTACGTATATATATGGAGAAAATTAACTCAACAATTAAGTTACATTCTTCGCATGGCTAGTTAATTGGTTCTTAATTTAATATATTTATTTATGAAACTTGGCTATAAACCATATGTTACCCTACTAGAAAATGGAAACGGACATGGAAAATCTCTCATGTTAATTAGCTTTTCTACAACCAGAAGAGCTGGTAATTAATTAATTAGATGTTACATTCACTTGCAACTTTAAGGTAATGTTTTTATGAAAGTTAATAAAATGAAAATTAATTCATCTGCCTCAAGAGGTGAGTAATTAACCCAAGTCTTATTCCTAATTAATTATGTTGATTAATTAGAATTAAACATCAATTGATTGATGAGGTTGTAACTGTAGTATTACTACTTAAGTTATGCCCACCAATTATTTTTGGGAATTTTTACACAAATATACCGTCCAACAAAATATTTTTCAGCCAATGGACGCATGTTTATGTTATGTATCTATATTATATAAATAGTGTATAATGGTGTATATATAATATCTAAACAATGTATCCACACTATTACACACAAAAACCAAATGAAGAAAAAAATATTATGATTCTTAAGAACTCAACGTGCCCTTCCCCTTCGAATCAAACAAACAAGAAAGGGAATTCCGTTGAGTTCTTAAGCTTTCATGATGACAACTCAATTCATTCGATTACTGCAACGATCAACGGAAGTCCACAGAAAAATTATTGCTACTTGACCGAAGTGAGAAGCAAAAATATTCTGATAAAGAAGTTCTTCAGTTATATCATCATGACTCTCGAAGTCATGTATGGTAGCAATCCCAAACCAAATATGATGAGTAGTGGGGTCTTAAGTTAAGCCTTGGCTAAACCTTGAAAATCGTAATGCTATAATGCTTTTCAAATCCTTCTAGCCATTATTCTACTGTAATAATTCTTGCTAAGAAGAATCAGAGGCGATTCTAGAATTTCTAGAACATGGGTGCACCATTAAAAAAAAAAAAGAAAGAAAAAAAGGTGTTTAGTGGAAATTGATCTCCAATCCTCAAAGTAGATAACTTAACATTTAACCAAGTGCATCATTTAGTCTTCTTGTAGCATAGGTGCCAACAGATAATATTATACTAATTTTTAAAAATATATACATAAAATATCTAGTTTTACAAAGAGACCACGGATTCCTGTGCACTATTTTTAAGTGTAAATTCGCCTCTGAAAAGAATACGTATGTTGTGGAAAAATACCCATTGATTCTAATACTAATTCATAGGATAATCAATTTACCGGAATAAATAACTTTTTAAAAATCAAATTTTAAGAGTGAGAGAGAAAAATAAGAGTGCATACTGCATACCAAATCTTGGGCCATTTCTAATAATTAGCTGATAATTGGGACATTGTTAGTTTAAAAAAGATGACCAAAAGATCATTCTGCTTAATTATCTCCTTTTTTTTTGTTATGAGAGACATAAATTAAAGGTGAGTGAAAAATTACTACTATATATAAGGAAGCATATCCAATTTTGTAATCCTCACATAAATTTTCTTATCTCATTTTACTACTAATTAAAGTTTCTATATAATTTTGATATGTATGCTTAGTGTTAAGAATTCAAAAATTGGGGGATTTTGGTCATTTAAGTATGTTGAGCTGATACATATTTCTTTACAGTTTACAGATTTTTCTAGGCTGTGTGTCTTACATCCTATTAATGTTGAACAGATACATAATAATGATTTTTCAGATTTAATCTAAAGTTTTAACCTCTTTTTTTTTTTTTTTTTTTTTTTTTTTTTACACCCCTTAATTTCTACCTCTTCTTCTGTGTATATGTAAAATAGTATTTCAATTTTACTTTTTTTCCTCTACAATTACAACCTCAGATTTATAGGTAAAGAAAACATTGTATTTAGTTTTAAAGTAGGTATCAAATTATTATGGATTTGAAGAAGATAAAGCTTTTGCTGGATTTACAAGCACCATCATCATCATCATCGGCCTGTAGGAGATTAAGGTTTTTTGAGTGTTTTAGAGAAAATAGTATTTTTTCACTTGAATTTAGACTCCACCTGATAAACGAGGAGTTTAAGAAATACTTGAAGTGGAAGATTTGTCGGCTCCAGATTTTGCTTGACGCAATCGCCGAGACTGACGTGTACAAGTGGGAGCCAGAGGATTTGCCTGGTACGATTCTTAGATTTTGTTACGAGTTTTTGGAAAAATGAGGATTTAATATATTTTTCGGATCATTGACTTGATTGATCATTTGGATGACTGGGTTTTTGTAGGGTGTTGGTATGTGGATTGTTTTATTTTTACTGTTTTGATTTGGTAATTTTACTTTTGACGCTTATGATTATCTTCGTAGACAGTGAAATTTTATGGACAAATTTATATTAAATTTGAATTAAATATTATATTCATGATATGTTGACCAAGTTAAAATATTGGTTGATAAAGTTGAATTGAGTTTTAAGTTAAAATTATATAACTTAAATGAAGTCCAATTATATTTGGGTCAGTTTGTTAAGTTAATAAAACGAGCCAAACTCATGCTCTTCAAGTCCGAGGTTCATTAGGGTTACTTGGAGACCAAAATACCCCAAGCGTTAGCTCACACCTACATAAAGTAGTCTTGACCAAAGAAAAAAGGGAGAAAAAAATTACATAAACACATAAAGAAAAGCTCTCATCTTCATTGGTGATTCGCAAGCCTTCCGTATATCAAGAAGTCTTCTTCTCCGAGTGGTGAGCCGCAAGTTTCCATAGCTCCACGATTGTGAACAAAGCTTAGCTCCACAATTTGTGGTGAAATCCAAACAAATATCATGTCGATTCAAGAACAAATTGAAGAATGTGAGGAGAAGAATCAGAGGATTACATCTTTTTATTTAAGATTTTATAAAGATTGTAACCCGCACATATTTTGAAATAAAATACTCTTGCTGGTCGCTATTTTCCTTTTCTTGATTGCTATTTTTCAGGAAAGAAACTTAGTCGCTTACAAATTGGCACGCCTAGTGGGACAATTTTTACCTCTCATCCCTTCTCTTCAAAGTTCAGAATATCAATATGACCGCAGTGAATATCAACTCTAAATTTAATGCTATTGAGGATATTGACTCCACAAATGGCTTGAAAATTGCCATGGAGATTGTTGGCCAAATTAGGAGTAAACCGAAATACTGGACAAAAGGTACTTCAAGTACCATCCCAGTTATCTCATATTTTTGGTTCATCTTCTCCGAAATAAGAACTCTTTCCATATATACTAGAATAAGGGAACAACATTGCTGAGGTGGTAGAAATAACTTTGGCAAGACTAAGGCTATCACAAGAATGCTATCTCCAGTCCAACAATCCCATAATGCAAAAATGTGGTAATGTCTTCAGCTCTAGATTTGCTCCAATATTACCTTGTGTCCCTTCTCAATCCAAGCTCTATCCAACTGACGATCCGTAGTATTCTTCATCCTCTATGGTGGTAGTGCAAGCGATGGTGACTAAAGTTTCCACCGTAGAAGAACAACTTGAAAATTTAATGAAAGCAGTTGAAGGCCTATAGAAGTGCGTCAAAGGTCAAGATGCCCAAATTACCAAGTTGATGAATATGATTGAGAGCATGGAGAAAGAAGAATCCACTCAACCACATGTGAAACTTCATGAAATACAAGACGAAGGAGAGTCCTTGACAAAACAAGAAACAACGATCAAGGAGTTTCAAGTATCCGCAGAAGGTATGGTTCCCGTTGATCAGTTGAAAGACTTCATCATAGAGGCAATCAAAGATAAATTAGAGTCCACATCTAAATCTTCTCTCACATATGTAAAGCCATATACGCAAAAGATTGATAACTTAAAGATGCATGTTGGCTATCAACGTCCTAAGTTGCAACAATTCAACGGCAAAGGAAATACGAAACAACATGTAGCACACTTTGTTGAAACTTGCAATAATGCTGAAACATATGGTGATCATCTTGTCAAACAGTTTGTTCGATCCCTCAAAGGAAACGATTTTGATTGGTATGCGGATTTGGAACTAATTCCATCGATAGCTGGGAGAAGTTGGAGCAAGAATTCCTTAACCATTTTTATAGCACAAGGAGCGTTGTGAGCATGATAGAGCTTACAAATGCCCATCAAAAGAATGATGAGCGAGCCATTGACTTCATCGATCGCTAGAAGAGCTTGAGCCTTAACTTCAAAGACCACCTTAGTGAAACTTCTAGGATTGAAATATGCATCCAAAGTGTGCATTGGGATCTTCGTTACATATTGCAAGACATAAAACCTAAGACATTTGAAGAACTAGCAACTCGTGCTCATGATATGAAACTGAGCATGGCTACAAGTGGAGACTATAGGTTGCCCGACTTCGAGCCTCATTGTAACACTCCATACCTTCCATCACCTATATGACTAAGGGTCTGTTTGGAAAGTCACATGGTAATTGGAATTGGTGTAATTACTAGGGTAGTAATTACCAGCAGGTAATTACACAACCAAGTAATTACGATGACCTGTTTGTTTGCCACAATGTAAATACAGTGTAATTACAAATATACTATTTGGTTGCACAAGTGTAATTACATGGTTATATCAAATTTTTAAAATAAAAGTTAATTATCAAAAACTAAAAATTTATATTAGACAAATAAGAGCCATATATATATATATATATATATATATATAATCTTTTAAAATATATTAATTAATAAACATATGTTTTTATAAAAAAAAAAATAATTGATTTATATTTTTCAAACTAGTACATGAAATGCATGTTTGACAAAAAGATTAATATTAAATATAATGTCATAAAATTATTTAAAGATTTGACAAAAAGATAATCTATCAATTCTAAATAAAAAATGAATGGCTTCTAATGTGAAATATCAAGTCAATACTAGTACAAACTAATAAATTAGAACTGAAAATATAATATAAGTTCAAAATTTAAAAAAATAAATAATACTCTTATGTCAAATTTCAACATGATGTGCATAAATATGATTCAAAAGAAAAAGAAAACCTAAGTCTATAACATTATTCAACAATGAATTCTACTTAATTTAAAAATTATAGTACTAACTAAATTATGCTAAATGAAAAAATAAACATAAAATAAATAAAAAAATAGATAATGCAAAAAATTGCATGGAATCACAAGAAATAAAGGTTGGAAAATGAGAAGGAAATGAAATATAAATAATATATATTTATTTAAAATATTAGACTAATAAAAATAAAAAGAATTTAAAATAATAGAAACTAAAAAAAAACTAAAATAGAAATAAAAGGAAGAAATTAAAAAGTAACCAACATGTAATTACTAGCAATTCACGCTCCCCTCCCCCCCCCCCCCCCTCCCCCGTGAATTGGAGAATGTAATTACCCCAACCAATTATACCAAATTACCTGCTGACCAAGTAATTACCTGGCCAACCAAACATGTCAGACAATGTAATTACACTCAATTACACCAAATCCAATTACCAGAGTGGTTTTCCAAACAGGCCCTAAGTGAACTCGACAAAATATTTAAAATTGATATAGTAAAAGGTGGTAGTTGATCTTAAAGTTTAAAGTGGCCAAGTGTATAGTATTAGTGTTAACTTAAAGTAGAGGGATTAAGATTTGAAAAATGGGATAAAATAAGTGAGGTGTTTACTTGACTTAATTAAGTTAGTAGGTGACAAGTAGGTACATCACTTACTTTGACTTATTGACCAACTTATAGGGCTAAGTACACCTATCACCTACTTGACAATTCTGGCCCAAAATAAGTGAAAGAAAAAGGAAAAAGAGAATGAGCATCCCAATACTCCAAAATTTACCCCTAAGCCCAATAAGGTTAAGCCCATAAGAGACATAAATTAAGGTCAAGTAGGTGGATCACCTACTTTGACATTTGACCAGCTTAAAATGGCTAAGTAGGTGCATCACCTACTTGACCAAAATGTGGCTAAAAATGGGCAAAAAAAGAGGCGGTTCAGCAAGTCCTTTTTATCTCCAATATCAGCTCATTTTCTACATTATTCTCTTATTAAAAAACAGATTTCTCTCAAGTTCTGCCTTTCTTATCTCAAAGCTTCATATAGCAGCCTTAAATTCCCTATTAGGGTTCTTGGAATTCCCTCTCTTTCCAAGTTAAAGGTAAGTAAATTTGTTTATGGTTTTAGCTTGATTCTCCTATGGAGGATTATTGAATTATATTCTTTATTCTTAAAGTATAGGGCAACTCCCTTTCTTTTCAAGCTTGGCAGTCCACTTCTATTTAATTTCTAAGAGATCTCCACTAGTATTTGGTTCAATTTGAAGGGAATCTTAAAGTCTTGACGGAGTATAATTTAAGATAGAACATTTCAGAAATAAGGGTAAGGTTACTGCCCCAATTTTGTCCCTCTTTATGTATGGGTCTGGATGGAGAATTTTATATGTATTACTGTTAAGAACTCACGGGATGGTGATCGAAAGCCGTGAGTTCAATATTCTCATATTGTGTTTAAAGATTTTCGGACTATTTAGGGGCTGTTTATATGTAATGATGTTTGGAGGTAGTGAGTGACCTTATAAATGGTTGAGTGGAGTTATATTGAAGTATAAAAGGAGGGTGGGGTGATACACCAAGTATTTGGTGGCTGGGCAGTCTTATGCCAGTCATAGTGTTTAGCTATTATCTTGCAAGGCTTACATTGTGATTAGCTGCTAATATTAGCTTCATTGTATAGTTATATTATAGATTAACGCCTTAAAGGAAAGAAGGCTAATTCATTGTAATAATCAGGTGGCACAATAACGTATGTAAGGCTATTCTAGTTCATATTCTTTGGCATGAAGTCTTATACCTATGTACCAACAAAGTGATTCTTAGATGATCTTTCATGGTAAAGGATGCATTGTGATGGTGTACAATCCCCACTGTAGTTAATGTACCTTTTCTTTATTGCCCGTGGTCTAAAAATATGTCAAAATGTCACATGTTTCTCTTATATGAAGTCAATAAGATCCTAGATTACACATGTTAAGAGTGTCATATGTTGGATATACAATCTGTCCAAAATTGCTTCAATGGTCTAATTGATCATATACTTCTTTTAGCTCATATGTTCACATGTTCCTTTCTTGGGATATCACTCCCATTGTGTTTTGATATGAGGTGACCTTATAGAGTCCTTACCTATTCAAATATATAGTTTATATGTCCTTACTTGGGATGTACATTTATTCCTAATTGGAATCTGCTCACGTGCCTCAATAGTTCCCATGTTCATGTACCCTTTTATTTGTTATCGCCTAGTAAGTATTTATTATACAGTCCAAACCTCTTTATTTGAGGAGTTACATGTCTCCACTTGGTATGCACATATTCCCTTATTTAAATGTCTAGATTTCTACACTTGAATATGCCACAATTGCTATATGCTACGTAAGATCACCTGAAGCTGCCACAACTAATGTATGCTATGTAAGACCACTTGCTCACTAGTTATACACCTTAATATCTTATTTGTTACATGTCCTCATCTCCTCATTTGTCACATGTCTTCATGGCTCATTTGTGAATGTGTTTTATTCCCAGTGATGAGGTCTATAGTGTCATATAAGTTCTTAAGTACTACTACATCGATGTTACGCTTGTTTCCTATATCATTGTTACTGTCTCAATCATATTGTTCACATGTTTTCTTCTACTAGTCCATAGCTCCAAAGCTCAATAATGTTATGACCACCAAAATAACAATCTCAAAAGATTAAAGAAACAAGATAAAGTGAACTCATGTATTTATGGGTGGCAGCTCAGAGGTTATAAAACCTAGCATGGGCCGATCCCAATCTATGTATTGATGGGTGGTATCCTAGGGGCGGAAGAAACACCTAGCATAGGTCGATCCCAATATTACGGGTGGTATCCCAAAGGTGGAAGGAACACCTAGCATGGTCGATCCCAATATACAGGTGGTATTTCAGGGGTGAAAGGAAAGCCTAGCATAGGTCGATCCCGATTTGTGTATTTATGAGGACCATATCCCAGGGGTTAAAATGCCTAGCATGAGTCATCCTCTTTTACCACTGATCATCTAGTCATTTTTATCACATGCCTTACAAAGTTAATAACGCAAAGAAGAGTAAAGTAAAGCAAAGCATGTAATGTACATGATTCTACAAGTATAAGTAAAGGTGGTCTTCTATCATTATCTATACAATTTTACCTGGTTTCATTTGAGCTTTTGTTTCACATATGGTTACTTTATGCCTTAGATATTCAGTACATTCTTTCGTACTAACGTCCCTCATAGGGGGGACACTATGTTTCATGCTGCAGGTACATGTATTCCAGCTAATAGATCTCCCTAATAGAAGTACATAATACTCAGTAGCTTTTGGTGAGCTCGAGGTTGATTTGGTGCTTTGTCGAGTCTTTAGCATGTGTTTGACATTGTATTATAGTTAAGGGTATGGCGGGTCCTGTCCCTACCTAAGCTAAGTTGTCTATCTTCTAGAGGTTTTGTAAACTATTGTTAAAGTAAAGCATAGTTGTATCTTATTCTTTAGTAATTAAGGCCCCAAAGGCCAAGTCATCTATATCCATTATGGGCCTATCTATGTTGGTCTTTTATCAGGGAGTCTTACCTATACTTGTCAAAGGCTTATAATTATCATAGTTACATACAGGGTAATCACAAGGTATAAGTTGGTTTTCTCGAGCCTTTAGGGCATCGGATGCCTGTCTGTCTCAATGGGATTTGGGGCGTGACACTCATGAACAAAAAGTACATGATATTGAGGATGGAGGCAAGCTTTCATCCGAAACTGATGCCGAAATGCTCCTCAACATACGAGCCTAAACTACAAGTTATAATGCTCCTCGACGCATAAGCCTAAACTGCAAGTTATAATGCTCCTCGATGCATGAGCCTAAACTGCAAGTTGAAATGCTCCTAGAAACACGAGCCTAAATTGTATGTCATAAAGCTCATCAAATTCGAGTTACATCTGTATTCCAAAATGTTCTTCGATGCTTGAGCCTAAACTGCAAGTTGAAATGCTTCTAGAAACAAGAGCCTAAACTGTATGTCATAAAGCTCATCAAATTTGAGCTACATCTGCATGCCAAAATGCTCTTTGACGCACGAGCCTAAACTGCAAGTTATAATGCTCATTGACAAAAGAACCTAAAATGCATGTCATGAGGTTCGTCAAATTTGAGAGAACTTCAAGTCACAAAGCTCCTCAAATTTGAGTAGATTCTTTAAGTTTCAAAGATCTTCAAATTCCAGCTAACTTTAAGTCACAAAGCTCCTCAAATTTGAGATAAATTTCAAGCTGAAAATCTCTTCAAATTCAAGCAAAGTCTTCAAGTTTCAAAGATCTTCAAATTCAAGCTAACTTAAAGTTAAAAAAACTCTATTAAAATGAGTTAAATTTTCAAATGTCAAAGCTCTTCAATTTGAGTCAAATCCTCAAGTTACTGATAAGTTGACATTTTTCCCAATTCTTAGCACATTTGAGCTTGAATTATCTTGTAATTTACATTGATTCGATATAAATTCTCATGTTATATAGCTCTTGTATGCAGGTAGTGGATGAATACGAGCCCGAGTTAACCATGCAAGTCAATGGGAATGCGAAAAGTGAAGAAAGGATGCTTAAATTAACACCCGGGGAGATTAATGGCCACCTGCGCACTCATGTCATGGGCTGCGCACGCAGATGGCTAACTGAGAAATGAAGTAGCACAAGGCAGTGCCACCTGTTCTAGTCTCCTACGCGTGCAGGTCAGGCATCTGCGCCAGCAAGTGACTGGTGCGGTGGCATTCGTGTAATTTCTAAGGACGCGATTTTGGGCTATAAAATGGATTTTTTCCAGCGAAGAAAAGGATCTTTTTGGGCATTTTTGGAAAGATATAGAAAAGGAGAGTGAAACCCTAAGGAGAAACAAGTTACATTCTTGCATTTTGTGTCAATTTTGGATCAAATTCTTGTAAACACTTGGATTCAATGGAAGTTTGGGAAGAGAATTTGGGTGATTTTCTTCTCTTTTCTTCTATGAGTAGCTAAATTCTCTACCTGGGGTTATGCTTGAATAAGATGTGATAATTGTATGGGTTTTGTTTGTTTGACTTTTTATTTAAATAATTGCCATGGGTTTTAATCCCATTCCATGTTTTCATTCAAATTAGAGGTTGCAAACTCTAATTAACTATAGAACTCTTATCATCCTTGACAAAGGGGATAAGGGTGAGGAATGGGAGTGATCAATAACTTGATATGTATCATTTAATAGCATCTCTTAGACATAAGGACGTTAATTGAGGTATTGGATTAGTTTTGTAAGATGCACTTTTGAGGTGTTCGAAAGAACCCAATTGTGAAACCTTGGTGTTTGGTTGACAAATCAACACCAAGCACCTATAATCTAACCTACCCATAACTCTTAGCTAAATGTAGTCAAATATTCAAATTACCCATACACAATTTCATTCTTACGATGGCATAACCCCAAGTCCCGTAATACACTTGATTTCAACTCTCCTTCTCTAATCTTGAACTTGTGTGTCCCAAATTACAAAAGTATAAATAGTTACAAATTAACAAATGATAACCCCCCATTCACTTTTATGTATTATTTTCATAGCATCACGCGTTAGCACTAGTTGCTTCTGACACTTAGAGGTGAAGGCTATCGCATTCATTCCTCGTGGATTCGACTCGGACTCTAAGTTGGGTAATTATATTGCTAACGACCGCTTACATTCTATTCTAGGGTGTATTTGAGCATTATCAAAAATGGTGCCATTGCCTGGGAATGAAACGTAGCATTCATTTCTTTTAGTGTTTTAAGTTACTTGTGGTTACCGTGGTGTAAGTTTACTTTATTTTTTGTTTTTGTTCTTCACAGGTGACAACTAAAGTCTTCACGATTCAATGAGTCAACATGGTAGTCATGCCGCTTCATTTGGCGTACATATGGAAGATGAAGACTATTTGGGAGATGCCGGGAGAGCTAGTGCCATCCGCATCCCGCCTGCGGATGGAAATGGAGTGTTTCACGTTACTACTGTGATGCTCTACCTCCTTCAAATGAAGGGCTTATATGGGGGTCAAGCACATGAAGACGCGAATCTTCACTTGACAAATTTCATTGAGGTGTGCATGCCATTTGATATCGCCCACATATCACAAGAGTCCATCATATTGAGACTCTTCCCCTTCTCATTAACGGGCGAAGCCGCATTATGGTTGAGGCAATTGCCCGCGGGTTTAATCACTACATGGGTGGAATTGATTGAAGCATTCTTGGATCAGTTCTTCCCACCATACGGAATGTTACAATTGAGGGGTGAGATTATTAACTTCCGCCAATTGAATGGTAAACCATTACATGAGGCTTGGCAAAGGTTTAACACGAAATTGATGCAATCCTGACTCACGAGGTTCCAGATAAGATGCTCCTCCAAATATTTTATCGAACATTATATCAATTGAACAAAATGGTTGCGGACAACGCAGCCGGTGGATCGTTGGTAAAACAAACTTATGGTGTTGCATCGACATTATTAGACCAAGTCACTAAACAAAGTCGAGGTTGGCATACAAGAGATTTCGAGGTGGTCGTGGGGGCTCCCTCCGCATATTTTGTGAGCCAAGAGCAAAGAAAGAAAGACGAGGAGAGAAATGAGAGTATGGCCAAAATGATGACACAATTAGAGCTACTCACCAAGCATGTAATGGGGTCAACACCAAAGACGGTTAACGCCGTTGCTTCCAAGGGTGCTAAGAATTATGATGATGATGAAGCGGAGGGTCTTGATGAAGAAATCCAATTTTTGTCAAATCAAACGGGTGGTTCCCGCCCCACCTATCAAAGGAAAGGCTGGAATCAAGGTTGGATAGATAAAGATCGTGATTGGAAAGATCGTGAGTGGAAGGATCGTAACAGAGATTGAGATTGGAGGGATAAAGATAGAGACCGTGATTGGCGAGATACAAATCGGGACTATGATAGGTATGTTCTTCCGCATGATAGGTCCAAGGGTAAAGACGCAACCTCTATTGATCCGGATAAATATAAGAATGAGGATGTGTTTGCTCGTATCCTCTTGGGAGTTGAAGGAAGCGATAAGATGTTAAGGGAAATGAAAGGGGATTTGTCGCATCTCAATCAAACCGTCACCTCACACTCGGCTTCGATAAAAGAACTTGAAACCCAAATGTCCTCCCAAATGAATGCAAGACAAAGAGGAGGACTCCCTAGCGATACGATTGTGAATCCGAAAAATGACGCTCACGTCATGGGCATTGTTACTAGAAGTGGGAGAACCCTTGGAAATGATGTTGTAAATCTTGATGATAGTCTTTGTAATAAGGGTGTTGGAGGAAAAATGAGCAACAAGAGGGATCGGCTTGATAATTCAAAAGATGAAACTCCAATGCCACAAGAGCATGGTGTTGACGGGTCAAAAAAAGTGGAAGAGAAGGGTAAAGACGACATAGATCCACAAGTGGTTAATTGTGGTAATCCAAAACCGAATGAAAACTCGGTTGTCTCTAAGCCACAGATCAAAATCCCTCCTCTATTTCCATAAAGGCTTAAGAAGAAGGAAGATGATTCAAAGTTCAAGAAATTCCTTTCTAAATTTAGCAACCTTTCGGTAAACATACCATTGTTGGAAGCATTACAAGATATGCCCGGGTATGCTAAGTTTATGAAAGAGTTGGTAACAAAGAAGCGAATAATGGACTTTGAAACAATTGAAGTTACACATAATTGTAGTGTTATAATGTCTAGTACAATGGCTGTGAAGAAAGATGATCCGGGGGAATTCACTATCCCATGCACCATTGGGGTGTATCAATTTGGGAAAGCTTTATGTGATCTTGGGGCAAGTATTAATTTGATGCCATTAGCCGTATTTCAAAAGTTAGGCTTGGGAGCTCCAAAGCCAACAACAATGTGGCTATTAATGGCCGACCGCTCTATAAAAAGACCCGTGGGTTTGTTGTATGATGTACTTGTGAAGGTGGATCGTTTCATCTTTCCGGCCGAATTTGTCATTTTGGATTGTGAAATTGATCATGAGGTCCCTATTATTCTTGGTAGGCCATTCTTGGCGACCGGTCGAGCTTTAGTTGATGTTGGATGCGGTGAAATGAAATTTCGAGTAAATAATGAAGAGGTGTCATTTAATGTCTGCAAGTCCATGAAACAACCTATGGATTTGCAAGTTGTCTCCATAATCGATGTGATTGATGATGTAGTGGCTAATACTATGGAGACTGAATTTGTTAGTGAAGCTTTAGCGGTGGTCTTGTGGAATCTTGAAAGCGAAGGGAATGAAAGATATGACAAAGAAGTTGCATCCTTGAAAGGTTTTGGGTCTTACCCCAAAAATCCTTTTAAGTTTGACCTTGGCTTGAAAAATTGGGAAACTCCTCCTGCAAGACCTTCAATTGAAGATCCGCCACAAATTGAGCTCAAGCCATTACCACCTCATCTTCGTTATGTGTTATTAGGAGAAGGTGAGACTCTACCTATTATTATGGCAGGAGACATGTCATCTTGGCAAATTGAGGTGTTGAAATTGGTGGTGATTCGGTATTTTCGGGAACTTAGATGGACCATAGCTGATATTATTGGAATTCCACCCGGCATATGCACCTACAAAATCAAGCTTGAGCCCAAGTTTGTCGCAAGTGTAGAACATCAAAGAAGATTAAATCCTCCAATGCAAGAAGTTGTGAAGAAATAAATCATCAAGTGGCTTGATGCGGGTGTAGTTTATCTTATCTCGAATAGCACTTGGGTGAGTCCAGTTCAATGTGTTCCAAAGAAAGTTGGTATTACTATGGTCCCAAACCAAAATAATGATCTGATACCCGTCCGTCCGATCACGGGTTGGAGAGTGTGTATTGATTATAGAAAATTAACTTCTTAGACCGAGAAGGATCACTTCCCCATGCCCTTCGTGGATCAAATACTTGATAGGTTGGCGGGCAGAGGTTGGTATTGCTTCCTAGATGGATATTCGGGCTATAATCAAATCTCAATAGCTCTCGAAGATCAAGACAAAACTACCTTCACATGCCCTTATGGAACTTTTGCCTTTAGGCGCATGCCCTTTGGATTATGCAATGCACCGGCCACCTTTCAACGATGTATGCTTTCTATTTTTTCTGACACGGTGGAGAGTTCTATGGAGGTATTTATGGATGATTTCTCAGTTGTTGGTGATACATTTGAAGATTGCCTTGAACACTTGGAGAAGGTTCTTGAAAGATGTGTGGCGAATAATCTTGTGTTGAATTGGGAGAAGGGCCACTTTATGGTTAAGGAGGGGATTGTTCTTGGACACAAAATGTCGGGCCAAGGAATCCAAGTTGATCAAGCTAAGGTGGAAGTCATTGCTAAGCTACCACCTCCAATATCTGTCAAGGAGGTTCGAAGTTTTCTTGGCCATGTGGGATTTTATAGGAGGTTCATTAAAGATTTCTCTAAAATTACCCATCCGATGTGCAAACTCCTTGAGAAGGAGGTCAAGTTTGAATTCAATGGAGAGTGTTTGAAGGCTTTAATTGCCTTAAAGAGAAGCTTGTTTCAGCTCCGATTATAATGACCACAAATTGGTCACAACCATTTGAACTCATGTGTGATGCTAGTGGTCTGGCATTGGGAGCTGTGCTTGGACAACGAAAGGAGAAACTTTTTCATCCCATCTATTATGCTAGCAAGTCGTTGAATGATGCCCAAAAAAACTACACTGTTACAGAACAAAAATTGCTAGCCATGGTTTATGGGTTTGAGAAATTTCGAGCTTACTTGTTAGACACAAAGGTCATTGTGCACACTGATCATGCTGCTCTCCGGTATTTGATGGCAAATAAAGAAGCAAAACCCCGACTGATAAGGTGGATTGTAATACTTCAGGAATTTGACTTTGAAGTGAAGGATCGAAAAGGTTGTGAAAACCAAGTAGCAGACCATCTATCACGTCTTGAGACAAATGAGGAAATTTGGGGCAATTTTGATCTTGATGATACATTCCCGGATGAACTTGTCATGAGCTTGAAAGAGAGCACTCCACCTTGGTATCAAAAGAAAAGATTTATCCATGACGTGAAACGGTACTTTTGTGATGAACCCTATCTTTTTAGGGAATGTGCAGATGGAATTATCCATCGATGTGTCATGAAAGAGGAGATAAAATTCATTCTTGAAGCTTGCCATTCTTCTCCCTTTGGTGGCCATTATGGGGGTGTGAGAACCTCAACGAAAGTCCTTCAGTGTGGGTATTATTGACCTACCATCAACCGTGATGCTCATGAATTAGCAAAGTCTTGCATTCAATATCAAAAGCATGGTGGTGTCTCGAGGAGGCATGAAATGCCTCTAAGACCCAATCTTGAGGTGGAGCTATTCGATGTATGGGGTCTTGATTTTATGGGTCCGTTTGTGAGATCATATGGTAATAAGTATATATTGGTAGCCGTTGATTACATGTCCAAATGGGTGGAGGCCATTGCCTTGCCGACCAATGAAGGTAAAAGTGTCACATTCTTCTTTAAAAAATGCATTTTCACCAGGTTTAGAACCCCTCGAGCTATCATTAGTGACGGTAGTTCTCATTTTTTCAATCGGCTATTTGAAGTTTTGCTTGAAAAATATGGGGTGAGGCATAAGTTGGAGACCCCATATCATCCTCAAATGAGTGGCCAAGTGGAGGTTTCCAATTGGGAGATCAAATCGATCTTGGAGAAAACTGTAAATGTCGGGCTATAAATTGGGCAAGACAACTTGATGATGCTATGTGGGCATATAGGACCACATTCAAGACTCCTATTGGTATGTCGCCCTATCAGTTAGTATTTGGAAAGGCTTGTCATCTCTCGGTTGAATTAGAGCATGCATAAATTGAATATGGATTGGGTGGATGCCTCTAAATCAAGAATAGACCAAATTCATGAGTTAGAGGAGTTCCGACTTAAGGCATATGAGAGCTCAGCGTTATACAAGGAGAAAATAAAGAAATGGCATGATGCTAAGATCTTAAAAAGAGAGTTTCATGCGGGTGACAAAGTGCTACTCTTCAACTCGAGGTTAAAAATCTTTGCGGGTAAGCTAAAATCCAAGTGGTCGGGGCCTTTTGTTGTGGTTAATGCCTTTTCTAGTGGTGCTATTGAGCTCGAGGACCATGAGCAAAGGAGGTTCATGGTGAATGGCCAAAGGCTAAAACATTTTTATGAGGGTGGATCTGCAGCGGCTAAGGTCGAGTTGCTTCGTTTCAAGGATGCATGATGATGAGGACCAACGTCGAGCCATGAAGATAACCAAGGCACTTCTTGGGAGGCAATCGAAGGTTCCTTATTTTCACTTTTAAATTATTTGAGTGATAATTTTTAGTTATTTTGGTGGATGCAAGTGAATAATACTAAGTGTGGGAGATGGTATACACTGTTTTGAGCTAAAATAGTCACCTGTTGGCGCCCACGCCCACATACCCACGCATTTTGGGATGCATGAGGCCATCAGGTGGAGTGGAACATTCTGCATGGAGCCAAGAAGCCACCTGCGGGTGCAGGCCAGGCACATGCGTGTGCAGGCTAGCCAACACAGTTGGCTCGGCTTTGTACCTGCCTTGAGCCATTTTACTCACTTGCGTGCACAGTTCCTCAGCATGCGGGCGCAGACGCCCCTCCGCAGCTGCTCCAATGCCAACAGGCATTCTACCCAAGTAAGACAGCCCACCTGTGTGCGCATGGTGGGGCACAGGTGGGGGTTTAATTTTCATAAAATTTGCTAAGCAATTGGGTCGACCCAACCCAAAATTGACCCATTCTTCTCTTTAAAACATAACCCAGAACCCAGAACCCACAACCCATTTCCTTATAACCTTTAAGATCAACCCACATTACCAACACACTAATCGGCTCTTCCTTTTTCTAGGCTAAATTTTTTTTTTCTCTTTTCCTCATCTCAGCTTCACTTTCAAAGGAGATAGCATACTTCACTCACTACAACTCAAGAGTTATTAATCTTCTACATTCTCTTGTCACTAACATTGGTAAGTTCACTTAGTCTACTTTTTTAAGAAACTTTTGGACAAAAATGGTGAATCATGTTTTTTGCTTCTTTATTGTGAAGAGTTGATCCATATGGATTTCTTATGGTGTAATGGTTATGTTTTTTAGGATTATTTGAATTGGAAGTGATGCTTTACATACAAGTTGGGGAATTCTTGAGTACCCAAATGTTATGCACTCCATGTGTTTGATCAAATTCCTACATGAGCATTCCCTTGCATTTTCTTTTGTGAATGATCTAAGAGACCTAAGCATGGTTTCTTGAGTCTACCTTGAGCACCATTCCATCTCTAAATGATTGGTTATAATATTGTAGTGAAGATGTGTGAGTTACATGATTTTTCAAGCATTTCTTTACTTCATGATGCATAAGCGGTGATTCTTGTTGGTAAGATGAGTTAATAAGCATAATTTTTCATAGCAAAAATGCATAGTTTGCCCTATGATAGATTAGGTGACACCATTCTTAAGGGTAAAACGTCATTTTTGTTCCTATTAGGGTCATGATGGATTGTGCACTTCAAGATGAAATGGGTTATGTTTGAGATGGTTTCATATAGCATTTTGCTTTGCATTCACATTAGTTAACATAGTTTTAATTTTCTTTTACATAACAAAAATCCAAAAACATGTTTTATCTTTTTCGTTTTGTGTGGTTTGTTTCCTTGTTCTTTTTAGGGAATGTCTCCTCAGAAATCAATGTTGCGGGGTGCAAAGAAAGATCAGCACAAAGACAAAGGCAAGACCATTGCTACTACATCACAGAGAAAAATTCCAACACAACAAGGACACCCTAACATCCCCGATGTGCAAAGTACACTTGATATCTCAAGGGGATTGGCCAAAGATGTTGACAAAATCAGATTTGCTAGCGAAGAAATGCGTGACCTTTATAATGAATGGGTGTATACTCGGGGAATCAATCCCGAGAAGGGGTTTAGCTTGAAGGGTGTCCATGATCATTTCCCGGATATCGTCAGACAAGTCAACAAGTATGCTTGGGAAGTATTCACAGACATTAATCTCGAGTCTCTCCCCGAGGTTTATTATCCTAATCTTGTCAGGGAGTTCTATGCCTCCTATATCATCTGGCATAATCAACACAAGTATAAACCACCGGTGGCGGATTGACCTTGCCTACTTAGTGTGCTTGTTAGGGGAGTGGAGGTGCCTTGCTCCGCTTCCGCAATAAACAAGTTATATTTTGGTTGTGATTGCACACCTGGGGTTGAGAGCAAGAGGCGAGTGCTAGGGGGGGCGTGATCATTGTCTATGGCTTTCCCAAATAATTGCTAAAGGTCTTCCGCTGTGGGTGAATGGGATTGGACAAATAAAACGAAGGGATCTTTCTATTCAGGCCAAGCATTGGCTTGGATTTGTGGGCAATCGGTTGCTTCCTTCCACCAATGATTAAGATATAACCATCGAAAGGGCTATACTTGTGGGATGCATTATAGATGGGTTGGATGTCAATTCGGGAGAGATTATTGCTGAAGTGATAAAACTCCAATCAAAACAAGTGGGCACTTTACTACCTTTTCCTGCTCTTATATCGGCATTATGTGCAGTCCACAAGGTTCCTCTCTTCTCAAAGATTGAAAAAAAAATTAAATGTACGGGAGTCATTGATATTCGAACTAGTCAAGATGATGACAATCCGGTGGGCCTAAAGAGAAAGTTTGGTGAGGGTTCCGGTTCATCCATGAGAGAGCTACCCATTGCTAGTACCTCTCCTATGACTTCTCATGTATCTGATGCTCCACCTATCCATGGTTATACTACTCTAGATCGTGATCTCCCTCAGGCACTGCCTCCTTCATACACTACTCAGCCGACTCAGCCTCCTCGGTCTTCCACATTGACATTTGCTAAGGTTGCAGCTATGACCTTGGCAAATGATAGTTCTATATCTCGCCTGGTGGACGATATCCCTCATTTCATTCAGGTGGCTATTAACAGGAGCCTTGTACCTTTACGTGCTCAGATGGTAGACTATGAGCGGAGATTATCCGCGGTTGAGGCCCGGAGGGATAGTAAGGCGGTTACTACTCTGAGGACCGATCTTGATAGTCTGCGTGAGGAGGTTCAGTCGATGCAGCCTTCCTTCACTTTTGATGATGCCCAGATCACCATCCCACAGGCGGAGACTGGCCCTATCCTTCCATTTGCTGATTTGTTCGGGTATTCTCTTTTAGGGGAAGAGACAGGGATCGATTTCAGCGCAGGGCTTTCTGAGGATCAATAGGTGGAGTTGGCCCAAAGGAAGTCCATTGAGGAGCAACATGCATAGACAGTTGGTGCTGGCCCTAGTTCTCGGCCTCCTGAGGAGGTACATACAAGAGCTCAGTCTGAGGAGGCTCCTACTTTTACAGCCACAACACCGCCACAGCCTTCACATGATACAGATCCGCGCTCCTAGTGCGCCTCAGGGAGTTTTGTATTTCACCTCCTCCTTTCTTGTTCTATATTGATTGCATTGGGGACAATGCAATACTCTTTAGTTGGGGTGTGGGGGCAATTCATTTTATGGTATGTAATATTAATTCATGATATTATTTGGATGCCATTTTTTGTGAGTTGTGATTCGTATAGTGCCCTTGCCGGGCCTTCTTATTGATGCTGATTCAGATATTGCCCTTGTCGGGCCATTTTTGTGAGTTGTGATTCATATAGTACCCTTGCCGGACCTTCTTATTGATGTTGATTCGGATACTTCCCTTGTCGGGCTCTTTTTGTGTGATTGTCCTAACTTAGAGTCATGTAGTAGTTGAAGAGGTTCAAAAAAATCCCTCCAAAATTGTCGTGGCAAACAAAAATGATTTGTGAAGGATAAAATGATTTTTGAAAGGAAAAGAGCAAAGTGATTTCAAGCTTCCTCTTGCGTGTGACCTGCTAATTCAGTTTTTGGCTCATTCTTCATAAAAGAAAAAGTCTTGACTTAGAGTAGGTTGTCAAGTTCATTTGCTCAAATTGGGGGGAAGACTAGCTTTATATTTCAAAGAAAAAAGTGCCTAGTGTGGTGAGGTTTTTGATTAATTCTTGTACACACATCATAGTCTAGAACTTGCCTCGCATGTATTCAAGGAGAAATCTGGGACCTAGCTTGGTTTGGAGAATGACCCGAGGCCATCTTGATCCACCATTTGACCTAAATCCCACCTTGACATTTGTCCTTAGTTAACCCATTTGAACCTTTCACCTCTTTCTTCTTGGAAATAACCATACTATGACACTCTACTTTTGTCTTTGTCAAATCCCTTTTTATCACCCAATCTCCGTAAACACATCGCATGGTTTTAATGTGGGCCAACATAGGCAAATGCCTAAGCTTGGAGAAGCATGTTTGTGAAAATTATTGAGATGGAATCAAAAGCTAAGTTGGGGAAAAAGGAGATGTATAAGATTGTAAAGAGAGGTGTATGCTTGGTTATTGCATAAATAAATAAATAAATAAAATGATGAGAAAACTTTGTAGAAAGAAAAGAGAGGCATGAGTTGATAAAGAGTATAAAGTCTCTTGAAAGGGCCCCAAAAACAAATGATGAGGGAAGTTCGGTTGGAGGGTTATATAAAAAAAAAAGTGAAAAGCAAAGACAAAGCAAGCAAGGGAAAATAAGGTGAAAAGCTTGAACAAAGTGGGCCTAAGAAGTGATAATACGATTGTGTTTAGGGAAATCTTCTAGTCACTTGATCCATAAATCTTTTCTCTCAACCTAACCTTCATCATTTCCCGTAAGCCCTTGGTGACTTAAAACCTTGTTGGTCCCCATTAGTGGCGAATAACACAAAGGGCAAGCCTATGGTTCTACGTGTGGTACTTGAATTTCTTTGTGAGAGTGAGCGAAAGTTCTTTCTGTCCTTACGCTCCTAGTGAATCACATTATCTTGTGGGAGTGGAGAAAACTTTTGGAAGTGAGAGGCATGGATACCTTGAAATGGAGAGTTATGTCCTACCTTCAATTTGGGAAAATTAGCAAGACAAATTACAAATTGAAGATGAGGCAATTTCTAAAAAATCTTGTGTCACACCTTGAGAAGCATCCCAACCTGAAAATTGTTTGCTTGTTGAATTCTTACTCTCTTGGTTGATGAAGATTGACTTGTGAAAAGGAAAGCATGATTCGCTTGTTTGTCATGACTTGTTGGAGGAACCAATTGAGCTTTATAGGCTTAATTGTTTAGTGATGTCCCTTATGGTTGTTTCACGGTTAAGAGTACCCTTTTCTTTTCACTTTAAACATTCTTGATTACTTGAGGACAAGCAATAGTTTAAGTTTGGAGGAGTTGATATGTTGACATTTTGCCTAATTCTTAACACATTTGAGCTTGAATTATCTTGTAATTTACATTGATTCGATATAAATTCTCATGTTATATAGCTCTTGTATGCAGGTAGTGGATGAATACAAGCCCGAGCTAACCATGTGAGTCAATGGGAATGCGAAAAGTGAAGAAAGGAGGCTTAAATTAACACCCGGGGAGATTAACGGCCACCTGCGCACGCATGTCATGGGCTGCGCACGCAGGTGGCTAACTGAGCAATGAAGCAGCACAAGGCAGTGCCACCTGCGCTGGTCTCCTGCGCGCGCAGGTGACTGGTGCGGTGGCATTTGTGTAATTTCCAAGGACGCAATTTTGGGCTATAAAGGATTTTTTCTAGCTCTGAAAAGGATCTTTTGGGGCATTTTTGGAAAGATATAGAAAAGGAGAGTGAAAACCTAAGGAGAAACAAGTTACATTCTTGCATTTTGTGTCAATTTTGGATCAAATTCTTGTAAACACTTGGATTCAATGGAAGTTTAGGAAGAGAATTTGGGTGATTTTCTTCTCTTTTCTTCTATGAGTAGCTAAATTCTCTACTTGGGGTTATGCTTGAATAAGATGTGATAATTGTATGGGTTTTGTTTGTTTGACTTTTTATTTAAATAATTGCCATGGGTTTTAATCCCATTCCATGTTTTCATTCAAATTAGAGGTTGCAAACTCTAATTAACTATAGAACTCTTATCATCCTTGACAAAGGGGATAAGGGTGAGGAATGGGAGTGATCAATAACTTGATATGTATCATTTAATAGCATCTCTTAGACATAAGGATGTTAATTGAGGTATTGGATTAGTTTTGTAAGATGCACTTTTGAGGTGTTCGAAAGAACCCAATTGTGAAACCTTGGTGTTTGGTTGACAAATCAACACCAAGCACCTATAATCTAACCTACCCATAGATCTTAGCTAAATGTAGTCAAATATTCAAATTACCCATACACAATTTCACTCTTACGATGGCATAACCCCAAGTCCTGTAATACACTTGATTTCGACTCTCCTTCTCTAATCTTGAACTTGTGTGTCCTAAATTACAAAAGTCTAAATAGTTACAAATTAACAAATGATAACCCCCAATTTACTTTTATGTATTATTTTCATAGCATCACGCGTTAGCACTAGTTGCTTCGTACACTTAGAGGTGAAGGCTATCGCATTCATTCCTCGTGGATTCGACCCCGACTCTAAGTTGGGTAATTATATTGCTAACGACCGCTTACATTCTATTCTAGGGTGTATTTGAGCGTTATCAATTATGAAGCTCTTCAAGTTCACGCCAAATTCTTGAAGTTACAAAGATCCTCAAATCCGAGCTAAATTTTGAAGTTAAAAAAAAAACTCTTCAAGTTCGACCTAAGTCTTCAAGTAACAAAAGCTCCTCAAAATAGAATGGTCTTCATGTTGTAAAATCTCCATGAAAATGAGATAAGTCCTCAAGTTGAATCATCCTCCTAGCCCGGGATAAGAATGTTGCTGCCGGAGCATTCAAAGCTAAAAAGTCATTGCAGCAGATCTTTTGATCAACTTAAAATTTAATTCAAGTTGATCTTAAAAATATTTCGGTCTAATATTTGAGATGTTGCATCTTTTGGAGTCTAATTTTGTAATGACCCTCCCAGTCATTTCCCTTGTTTTCGTGTGTTCTCAAAGTTTAGAGCTTTTCTATAATTGTCCCAAGTTATTTATGACTTGCTAGGACTGACAGTTCGATTTTCGGGCAGTTCTTTTGAGAATATTATTTATAACGAGCGTGTTGCAAAATATTTTAATTAAATTAGAATTTGGTAAAAGGATATATCTATACTGCTTTATAAAAGTTCTATAATTTATTAATATTTTTTTTTAAAAGGAGATAGTAAATCTAATTTTTTAAAGTAATATTTTTATTTTATAGAGGTTTTGTCAGAAATAATTTCCTATTAATTATGGTATATTTAAAATATTATATTTATTTTACCACGAGCCTATGCAATACTCGGATATATATATAAATATATATATATATATATATATATATATATATATATATATATATATATGTCATGTTACCGCATGAGAAGGAGTGGACAACAAGACTATTAGTTGATAGGTGGCATCACCTTGTGCATGTTAACATTAATTAGTAGTTGACTATAAGATTATTTTCTTTCTTGATTTTGTATATATATATATATATATATATATATATATATATTAGACTACAATAGGTCTTTTCTCATTTTGTTTTCTTTATTAAAGGCATTATAGAGTGTTTCATATATTTCACCATCTTTGATAAATTTAAGCTCAGATTTGAGCAATTCCCTTGAGGTTTAAGGTTAGAGGTTGGTAGATTTGAGTTCGTGGACTCGTTCTCGACGTTTCTACTATACATTTTCTTATATTTACGGTAGTTTTCATTTACGGTGGTATTGTTGGGATTGGTGTTGATGTTTGAGCTATATTTTGAGCTTAAATTGAGCGGTGCTAGTTGTGACTATTGGTCACAGGGTGATTTGGGACGTTGTGATGGTTTCAGTTTTGCGATTTCGTAAGCGGGCTCCACGTAGACCGTTTGGGTATTTTTTTTTTGAACTAATGCAATATGGGTATCAATAGTCATGTTTTGACATGTAGTTTATTATTTTGGTAGCTTGGCAGCAGTCAGTGGCCTCTCGGAAGGGGAAGACTCCTATTTAGCAGGCTTTGAAAGACATTCGGCGGCGTCCAGGCAGGCTAGGCTTTCCATATACCTAGATTGAGTTTATTTATAGTATTTGCATACTATTGTGCTAGTGTTTGGGCTGGTAGTTTAAGATTGGCATTGGCTTGCTATGATTAGGCCTTTTGGGCCGGTTAGGGCCTTGTTCGGATATATTTCGGGCCCGTTATCCTCGTGGTGTGCCAGAGATTATCTTTATAAGGTTGGTTAATGTTGTACTACTATTAGTAGGGAGTTGGGGAACCTTAGTTCAAACTCGTTTAGGTTTAGCCCAGACTTGGTTCAGGGACCCGTAGAGGGCCCCGCTACTCTTCACAGTCGGTAGAGTTAGCTTTAAACATTGTTAGGCTTAGTTAAGACCTGAGATAATCTTTTAGGATAAAATTTGGGTTGAATTACCCCAGTTATGCCCTTTTGACCTATTTATCCTTGTTAGTCTATGATAACACCGTATTTGACCGGGGTCGGCTAGGTTGATTTAGAATGCGGACCTGCCTTGCCATGAATTAAAATGTATACCCAGACTTGTATATGCATATTGTTTATAGTAGATAGTTGACCTGAAAGGATATTGATATTAACTTATTGTACGTTGTGGGTTAGCTCATTTATTTATATTTCGGGTTCGTTCTGGACCGGTATGTCCCCGTTTACTTATATTTGTGTGCATTCTGGCACTATTCTGTCACTTGGTTACTGATTATTATGAGTTTCGGTTTGAGTCCAGCCACTGATTCAGATATGATGGTTACTGATTATCATGAGTTCTGATTCGAGTCCAGCTACTGATTATGATACTATTTGAGAGTTCTGGTATTGGGTACTGTGGTTCTGATACTGTGATTCACTGAGTTTTGGTTCTTGTTCGGCATTTGGCTATAAGATCTAATACATTATATATGTGACCTCTCATTATTATCCACTATTACCGGTTCGAACTCGGCATATGGCCTATCGTTATTACCCATTGGTGCAGGTTCAAGCCCAGTGCACAACTGGATGGTTACTTGGCATTAGATCAGTTATGGATTATTTATGCTTTCTTTTACTTTTCTTGTGTGTCCCGCCGGTTTATGGGGGCCAGACTGGGTTATTGTCTTCTTTCGTGTGCCTATAGGGTTTATGGGAGCGGGGCCCAGATAGGTTATGTTTTACTTGTGTGTTTACTTACGCATTTATTTACTCGTTATTCAGTATCGTACCTAGCATGCACCCCTCGCATTTTGGCTTTCTTATATTACATTGAGCTCAATCGGCCGATGATGCCTACTGAGTCCCCTTGCCCCAGTATTCATACTGCACTTCTGCATCTTTTTTTTTTATGCAAATTTGGGCACTAGCCGACTGTTTTGACGTGACTCTCTCCTCAGCACTGACTCCGGAGCAGGGTGAGCTCCATCTCTACTGTATAGTCTTTTGCTCTCGAAACTGTAGTACTTGTTGTATATATTTGGTTTTTGTCTTGTATTTTGGTTATGACTAGTAGTGGCTCCTGCATCGACCTCACCAGATCTTGGGAGGGGTTCTTGACTTTATATACTTTCCTCTTCCTTCTCAGTCTCGATATTTATATATGTTAGAGCTATTTTTACATTGCTAGCATGTTTATTAGTATGGTTACTTCCACTTCATCTCTGTTTTCTGAGATTTCACGCGTTAGCCTGTCACTCCAGGCTAGGGTTTGGCTTGCCTATTGGTGGGTTACGGTAGGTGCCATCATGATTCAAAAAATCAGTCCGTGACAAATTTCCTCAAAATCAAGAGGATCTAAATTTCGTCATTCCTACATCAAAATAAATATTTTTTGCAAAAATACACCAAGAACTTGCTCGCTGGAGTTGAAAGGAAATACACCGAGTGGTTCCTCGCCAAGCATGCGCTTATCCCTTGTAAACTTGTAACCAAAAAACGAAGGGTGATGTATTCTTCGCTGCCAATGACATAATTTATCAAGTCGGCATGATGAGAGATTTTTTTCATACATATATGCTTCACCTCGTCATGACGAATACGGTTCTAATCCTTTAAAGTTTAGAGTCTCTCTGATTTGGGTGTTTAAGACAAATCTCCAACAAATGCGAAAATCAGTATGCGATCTTTGGTTTGCGTCTAATTCTACTTCGCAGAGCGACAGAAAGATGACGTCTCATCTATGGAAAGTTGTAAGGAGAAAGTAGTTTTTCTACTTTTTTTCCAAATATTGGACCAAGAATTCACCATCTACATCTTCGATGAACTAAAAGAAAAGGACACTTCATGCGCTTCGCTCATCAAGAATGGAATTTTAGAGTGTGCTCTCCGTTACGACAAAGATAAGGATGTTGCGCCGTCATTGTTGGAAAGGACTACTCCAAACCTTTTTCTCACCAAGCTACAAGGTTGAGATGAGCACATGCTTGGGCACCATGGATGGGATGTGGTTCCTCCAAAAAAAATTTGTGGAAGAATGAGGTGCTTAACATATTTGCTTGCCAAAGATGGAATGTGATTGTTGGAAGACTCTCTCATACCAAGCCACAAGAGGATCAAACGGCTCCTGATTTAGACTCTCCAATCTCAAGAGATGAATTTTTCACCAAGGCTGCACAAAATTTTAAGATCAAAATTCTAGATTTAAAGCCAACTTCAAAAATTAATTGCGGCCAATATAAAAGGAATTTTGTCTTAATTTTTATGTTGTAAATTTCGGAGTTTAGTTTTTACGAAATCAACTCGCTCATAAGTTGTACGCTCCTATACCAAGATACGGATGTTCTGATGAAACTGCACAAATCTATCAAACAAGCAAGTCAGATTTATAGGCAAATTCAAAAATTAATTGTGGCCCATGCAGAAAGACTTTTGCCTTGATTTTTGGATATGTTGTAGCCTTTCAAGTCTAGTCTTTATTAAATTAAGTCACTTGTTATTTGGACACTTCTATGCCAAGGCATGAATGTTTTGATGAAACTGCACAAATCTGTCAAACAAGTCAGTCTGATTTATAGCCAACTTCAAAAATTGATTGCGGCTCCTACGGAAGGAGTTTTGCCTTGATTTTTTGATATGTTGTACCTTCCAAGCTAGTTTCTACGGAATTAAGTCGCTCATCGTATGGACAACTCTAAACCAAGTCGGGGATATTTTGGTGAGACTGTATGAATCTGTAAAAAAAAGACAATTCATCACCAACTTCAAAAATTAATTTCCGGTAATAGAGAAGGAGTTTAGATTTGATTTTCGGATATCTTGTATATCTATGAGTCTAGTTTCTGGAATATCAAAAAAATCTTGATTTTGCCCTTTTTACTATAAGTTATGAATTTTCTATCACAGGTGTGCTGAGTTGGGGAGAAAGTGACGAAAATAAAGTTTAAAAATTTACCTGCTAGAGATGAAGAACGAGCTTGACGATGCCGCAGATTGACAATCAACCACCGTAGAAACATAAGCATTTATAGATGTCAAAAGACATTGACATAAGTTTGCTCCCTACAAATTATGAAAAATTATAGTTATGAAAAATTTTCATTGGAACCAAATTATGGAAAAGTTCTCTTGAAATCGAATTATGGAAAGTTTCCATTGGAACCAAATTATGGAAAAGTTCTCTTGAAATCAAATTATGAAAAATTTCCATTGAAACCAAATTATGGAAAGTTTCCATTAGAATCTAGTTATGAAAAGTTCCCATTAAATTATGGGTTTCATGGAATCAAACTATGGAAAATTTCCGTAAGTATTTGTTAAAATTTCACTTCATCCAAGTCACTGTTAGCATGAATGCAAGCATCATTCCTTACATGTTGCTACAAATTATCGTGACTCAAAGAAAGTAAAGTGTATATCATCATTGTGGTCGATTATTAGCTACCCGCATCATTAGGACAAGATCGTTAATGCAATTCTTGCTCTCAAGATGCCATGCCGGTATAGTTGGTAACCAAAAAAATGGATACTTTTAGGGTCTTGATAACATCTTTCTATACAAGACTTGATTTTTCCAGCCGTCAAATGACAAAGAAATAGCATGCAATAATCCTCCGTAAGATGGGAACACTTCAAACAAAAATGAGTCGGCAAATAACCGAAAGTCAAGCGGAGCTCTTGCAAATTAGAGAGTGCTAGCAAAAAGACTCTGACATGTATGAATTTGGATATCTTCAACATGTCGGCATAGTCATTTCTTGTGAAGTTTCAAATATTTCGCAAGAAGTCAACCACGTGAAAAAAAAAATTATTTCACGAATACTTCAAGTCTTGTCTTTAAAGGTTCGACAAGTCATGCACCTCAACAAGCCTTGAAGCAAGGGGTATTTGTAGACAGTGAAATTTTATGGACAAATCCATATTAAATTTGAATTAAATCTTATATTCATGATATGTTGACCAAGTCAAATTTAGAGCTGTCAATACGGGTTGGCCCAGCCCATCTGGGCTAGCCCACTTGGGCTTTGTAAATTTGACTGATCAGGCCGGGCTGGCCCATCAAGTTGAAGGGATAGAAAACAACAAGCTCAACCCATCACTCTGTAGGTTGCGTGCCTCCACTGGTAGGCCAACTCTTTTAAAAAATATTTTTTTATAATTTTTTTAATTTAAATTTAAATTTTAAAATGTTAATAATATAAATATTATAAGACAATATTACATGGTGTTACTATTTGTTAATCAAGTCTCAAATTCACATAAAAAAATCCTAATAATATGTAAAACTGAATAACTCTTGATATGATATCGTTCGAACTAAATAGAGATATTAATAAGCAAACTAAATAATTAATTAACAATATAACTAGCTAAATAGAATATTAACCTAATTTTGTTTCAATAGTGATTGGTTAAACCTTGAATACTGGAGAATGAGATTGCAATAAATAAAAAAATTGTGATTACTTAGTAAATACGGTTGCCGCTGTCGAGAGTGAAAGCGACTAAATCCTAAATAGAAAATAGTGGTTACTTAAAAATTTTAGGATTTAGTATTTTGATTATTTACCTATTTTATAAGCATAATTAACATTTACAGATTTATGATGGTTTAAGTAGATTTTGAGTTTAGACTCCTCTTGTTATTTTTAATACTCTATTTTATTTTTATTTGGCCCACGGGCCGGTCCAACCCATATTGCTCAAGCTCCACTGGCCAGCGGCTTACCAGGGTCGGGCTAAAAAGCTCTGTTCTTAAATGGGCTACAAAAATCTTAGCCCAACACCATCAAATTATAGGCCAGGCCGGGCCAGCCCAACGGGCCTGACCCATATTGACTACTCTAGTTAAATTATTGGTTAATAAAGTTGGATTGAGTTTTAAGTTAAAATTATATAACTTAAATGAACTCCAATTACATTTGCGCCAGTCTGTTAAGTTAACAAGACGAGCCCAACTCATGCTCTTCAAGCCCAAGGTTCGTTAGGGTTACTTGGAGACCAAAATACCCTCAAGCCTTAGCTCACACCTATATAAAGTGGTTTTGACTAAAGAAAAAAGGGAGAAAAAAAATACATAAACACATAAAGAGAAGCTCTCCTCTTCATTGGTGATCTGCAAGCCTTCCGCATATCAATAAGTCTTCGTCTCCAAGTGGTGAGCCGCAAGTTTCCATACCTCCACGATTGTGAACAAAGCTTTGCTCCGCAATTCATGGTGAAATCCAGATAAATATCGCATCGATTCAAGAACAAGTTGAAGAACGGGAGGAGAAGAATCAGAGGATTACATCTTTTTATTTAAGATTTTATAAAGATTGAAACCCTGCATATATTTTGAAATAAAACACTCTTGTTTGTTGCTATTTTCCTTTTTTTGATTGCTATTTTTCAGGAAAGAAACTTAGTCATTTACAATCTTGTTGCTGTATTTTTTTTATTTTATTTTATTTTTTTTTTTTTTTTTTTGGAGTATTTGTGTGTTGGATTTATTTTACTCTCATAATTGTGGTATTAGATTACTCTTATGAACCCATATAGAGAAAGAGGGTAAAAGAAAACGAGAACTTTATTAATATTGGCTATGAATTAGTGATTTTTTGCCACTTCGAACTTCGAAGTTCTCACATAAGGTGCTCATTGACTTGAAATTTTTTTGTATATTTAAATTTGTATCTATTTTAGCTGAACTCCGCAATTGTAGCTACCTAGCTAGCATCACCATCCTTTTACTTAACACTTTAGTTACACCTTCTTTGATGTATGTATGTAATGTGTTTCAAGTAACTGTGATTCAATAGTTCCTCCAATCTTATATTTTTATGAATATTGATTTTTTCACCTTCTCTACCTGATGTAACATGCCTCAATCTTATGGTCAAAGATCACAACAATTGAAACAACATCTCGGCTAACCTTCAACACGAATGGCCAAATTTAGTTATTTCTCCTATCTTTTAGTTTTCTTTTATATCTTCTTACTCTAATTGTTGGTCCTAATTGTCTTTGAAAACTTTACACCTGGTTCTACATTTGTCTCTTGTGATTATGTGTATTAGTTTCATATTATGTAGTGTTCAGTCAATCAACTCAGATTTTAGTTTGTTTTGAAGCTGCAACAGAAGTATATATAATAGGGTGAATGTCCAAACCTTCAGATTAGTCGGGTAGGGCTTAGGTTGGGCCACATCTTTTCTATTTAAAAATTAGAATTTGTTGGTGCTCTACTTAAGAAATTTGATTTTCCTCTACCTGTTGGTGAGTTACAAATCCCCTTCCGAAAGAAATCAATATTAGGTGAAAGAAAGCAACAAACAAATGAAAAAAAAAGTGAGGAGTATATATATATATATATATATGAAAAAGGAGGGAACAGATGAATGAAAAGGTGGAGTTTAGCAGAAAACAAAAAAGAGAAATTCTATGTCTGTCTACTGACATGTAATTCAGTGGTCTCCCTCTCTCCCTATACTTCGAATCAAGACTTTTCTTTAGAATTAGGTTCTCTAGCTTCTATTCTCGGGGTACGTAGATCCACCCATCTTCGTTTGAAAAAAAAATTAAAATTTTAATTCTTAGATAATCAAATAAAGTTTCAAGCCGTCTTTTATTAAGCAGATGATAAAGTGTTATAAAGTCAAAAGAAAAATGAAGTAGAAAATAAAACAATTAATTTATTGTTTTGATTTTTGAACTAATTAATGCAATTCTTCGATTTTCTTGTGAAGTTAGTTACTGACAGATTGTTCTTTTTCTCTGTTTTTTTTTTCTTGTGATTTCAGTTTTTGCTTGCTAACTTTGATTGTATAACATTCCAATTAGCAGGTAATATTTGTTGGCTTATGCTAACATCTTCTAAGTCTTCTCTTTTCGAAAAAAATCATTGAATATTTTATACAACTTGATTATTGTCCATGTTCTTTTTATTTATGTCGTTGTTGCACACTTATCAATAGTTTAATATTTATAGCTACTACATAGACATCATGAACAATAAGAAAAAATTTGATGCACAAAATTCTTATGAATACGTATAGCTTGTGTGTTACTTTTAATTGCCTATGAAGTGCCTTAATTTGTAATAGATTCAAATGCAGGAAAAAAATGTTGGTACATAATATTCTAATTATTTCTCCTTTCTAAATGAAATTACTACCATGTCTTTTTCCCCATAAATTTGCCTGCCTCATCTTGCAAAGAAATTACATACACTATCAACTAATTTGAGATTGAGATAGTTAATTGATAAAATTTGTCAGTAACTTTTTGGAAGGAAGGAACAACTGGTACTTGGTACATTTTAATGTGTGCACTAATTGAAAGAAGTTGGTGGGCTGACGGAGGGCGTATGACAACTTGCACACCGTCTAAAACATACAAGTATAAGTTGTCCTTGTGCGCACTAGCGATTTATATTTTTCTGCTCCAAAATAGCTTCACTACAAACTTGCCTAATTGATTGCTTCTCTTGAGAGTGAATTTGGCTTTACTTTCATGTGCCATGTACCTTAGCTTCATGCTCTATCCCCAGGCAACTGTAGCAATAGTTAGAAAAAAATCATTTTGATAATCAGTCATTTGAAGCAACTCTGATTCAATTATATTTATATGAATATAATTTGTTCACCTTCTCTAGCTTGTGTAACAGGCCTCAATTTTATCGTCAAAGATTACACCAATCGAGACTACACCTCAGACCTTCAATATAATACATCACATTTTGTTATCTTATGTAAATAAAATGTACATAACTATTCTGTAATCTATACGACTGGGATTCTTAGTAAATAATGAGCTTATCTTTCCAATTTAGCTTATTTATGTTTCCCAACTTATCATACATACTTTTAAGCTCGCTTCTTATTGATATCAACTCAATACATAATTGGCGTTGGGTCTGTGCTGACATGGGACCCCCCCCCCCCCCCAGTAATTAACTGTGAGCACAAGTTCGAATCACTTTTAATTGTCCACTAATACAAAAACATTTTTTTTACTTTTATATTTTTTTCATGTTTTATCCTTAGCATTAATTATTTATTCCCAAATCATTTTCAAGACTTAATATTAAACATCAATTAATATGGGTATTATGGTAAAATCTTCATATCCAGCTTTAACAACACCTTTTCTTAAGCAAACTTTTGTATGGAAGTCAATAATGTGGAATGTGATCGAGTGCATCTTCATTCTCTTGATAAATAACTAAGCTTTTAACCAAGTACACCATTAAGTTTTTTTGAAGAGTGGATGCTAACAAGTGATATTAGATCAATTTTAAAAATATATACATAAAATATCCAGTTTTGCAAAAAGACTAAATTCATCACGTGCCCATAAATTATTATCTAATAAGTGATTGAGTAAATGATCATCGGATTTTGTCTATATCGAAAATGTAATTCAAGTGACAACTCGAGGTTTTGGAATTAATTTTCTACACTTCAATTATTTTTATTTGGAATAACATTTAAATAGACAACCCTGCCATTCTCCAGCTTAAGAAATATTCAATATATTTATTTTCTAAGTGGAAATTAAGAGTATACAGATACTCTAATATATGGTACAATATTTTAAAGTAGATCAAGTGCGTTTGGGATTTCCGTAGGGATCCATTCATGTCCATTGAGAAATTTTCGAGCAGTAAAATTAGAAACATCTGATTCTGAAAGTATTCTTGTCCAATTCACTCTTTCAGTTATGTTTGCTCCTGGCCCTCTATTGTTATATTCACCAAAATATATATCTTCTTTATTCCCATTCCACTCAACCCAACCTTCTGGATCAATAAATTCGTCTAGAAAACTTGACATGATGATCGTTCGAGAGTGATTTTTCCAAGGCCTTCCGAGAAACACTCGCACCTGTTGAAATATAATATCATTAAATAATTGAGTAACTGTTTCCATTGGCAGAATTAGAAATTCATATAAGAAAAGTTAAAAAATACAAGAGTACATATCACATGTCAAATTTAAATATGTGACTTTAGACATTTTTGAACTCCTTTTACCACTAGATTAGAATCTAATTCTCTCTCATATATGTCATCCAACAATTTATAATTATATATTGTCCTGTTTAAGAAATGCTCCAATTTTTCAGTGAAGGGAATTTAATTTTTCACAAGTATTTCAAATATTGAGATTAAGTATTTGCAAGTTGTACTGATGACTAAGCTTCTGCAAATAATGAATTCAATATTTGCAAATGAAGTCATGTGTCCTCAATCTCTTTAACCATTTTAAATTTTTAGATGAGATGATCATACAATTTAATAAATACTACCTTTGGTTCACGCTCCCGCAAATCTTGTGTGACGTTTATCGTGCAACCTTGAAGGACAATAGCAGTATCTTCATGTTTGTGTTTTCTTCCTTGGGCAGTTATTGTCACTTCATTTTGAATATCATCAGGTCTTCTAGCATAGATATTGCAATTTTGAAGTATGACTTTTGCATTACCAAATATGAAGTCCACCGTACCATAGACTTGACAATCTCTGAAAAATTGGACACCTTTTTTTGTGTAAAGTGTATCTTGATACCCATCGAACTTGCATCGATAGAACACAACGTGATCAGCTGAAATACTCGTCGCGACTGCTTGGTGCATCGATGGTCCAGCAGTGTTTTGGAATGTGATATCTTGTGCTATGAATCCATATCCACGTATATCTATTTTGAACCAACAAAAAGAAGAATAGAATATTAATTTTACGTGTATGTCTCTGCTTGAACCCATAGCCATGTACTATGGTCAGCATTTTTGTATACAAAAACTTTACACTTCTATACACTATTATTATAAGTAAAAAATTAGTATCAACTTACCTAAAAAAATATAGGATATAAGAGCCGGCAAATCTATATCTATTGTATATAAAGTATAAAGATGCATATAATGTATACTATACTATATATATATATATATAATATGTGTGTACTATTAGTAAATAAAATAAAATAGGTAACTTATGGTAAAATAAATGGGTAATGTAAAAGTTCTTAAAATTATTAGTTTTAGAATCTAGTTGGACAAAAGATTTTTCAAGATATTACATGAATTAATATATTATTGAATTTAATGAGTTAAATTTAAATTAAAGTAAAAGGAAAAAGTTTTATAAGGTAATTGTTGACTTTAAAATCGAAAATGTCCTGCAATGTATATATGGATTAAATCCAAAGATAAATACAGATAATCTTCCAATGTAACTAGTAAAATTAGGAACGTAGAAAATAAGATGAATAATATACTATAAAAGATTATTTTTATAATCTTGAAAATAAGACAGGTTGGTCAAACTAACCTACTGTAGCAGTCTCATTTGTTTTGAAGCCAGTGCCATTGCTTTTAGATCCAGCTATAATGGTGCGATCTATTCCTTCACCAATGAATGTTATGTTAGTCATATTTTTATGAACAAAAACATATTCATTATATATCCCTTCTTTTATCTTTATGTTGTATCTTCTTTCACTGTTAACTGGAGCTGCTTGTAATGCCTCTGTTATGGACTTGAAATTTCCAGTTCCATCCTGTGCAACTGTGGCATCAAAAGGTGAAATCTTGCTCTCTAAACCCCAAAATAGTGTTGTTAATAAGGCTAGTAATCCAAGTGTCATCTCTTTTTTCTGCATAGAATGAAGTGTTGTTTTCCTTCTTTGTCCTTCATCCAGAAGCACCAAAAATAATTATGACAAAGAACAAAAGAACTAGTAATATTATGTGGGCAAATTTAGTTAGTGTTTGGACATACATTTTTGGATAAAAATTTATTTTTAAATACTCGTTTGACCTTGAAATTTGATCAGATTTTAAAAAATTAATTTTCAAATATTTTAAAGTTCCAAGTAAAATGTATGTCCTAATATTACTATGAATTCAAAAAATGACAACTTTAACGACTCAAAATTTATGGTCAAACAAGATCTATAAGTAGTTCAATTGATTGACTACATAACTATTTACTTTGTCGGTGAGAATTCAATTTTCACATTGTAATCCCCTCCCTCCCCATTTTTTTTGAAGAACTAATAATATTCCAAAACGAATGAGAGGAATGAAAAGCTTAACTTTTATATAATGATAGTATAAATTCTCTTTCACATTATCAGCTCACTCAAAAGATAACAAGTAATTATTCATGACTAATGAAAATATTAATTATGTATTTATTTTACTATTATCCTAATTAATTTTACTTTAAAATTTTTAATTTAACTATTAATAAAGATAAAGTTGAAGAAAAATAATTATTTTTTTTAAAAAAATATTTTTAGTATACTTGACATGTGAGTAGGAATCAATGAAATTAGTTATCTCAAAAATAAAATAAACAACTTGATACAATATGTTAAAATAATATACATGACCGGCACTTTGGCAGTGTAGAATTATACATTACGCTATGAGCATATATAAGTTTAAACCCAAAGAAGATGAGAGAAATTAATTAAGCGCCAAACTTACCTAATGCCTCAATTTAGTTAGCCTCTGAATTTTGGATCAATTTCCCTTACTCCTAAAAATCTGATATCTTGGACAATTACATAGAGTTACGTATATATATGGAGAAAATTAACTCAACAATTAAGTTACATTTTTTGCATGGCTAATTTATTAGTTCTTACTTAATTTAATATATTTATTTATGAAACTTGGTTAATTAAACCATCTGTTACCCTATTAGAAAATGGAAACTGACACAAAAAATCTATGATGTTAATTAGTTAGATGTTGCATTTACTTGCGACTTTAAGATAATGCTTTTATGAAAGTTATTCAAATGAAAATTAATTCATCTGCTTCATAAGGTGAGTAATTAACCCAAGTCTTATTCCTATATTTCGATTAATTAAACTCTATTGTTGTGTTACTTCTTATTGTTTTTTGTACCTCCATTACATCTTTTTTTAGAGGCATAATTCATAAATGTACCTTTTAACTTGGCTTCAAATTGCATCTGTGCCCTTCAACTTTGAGTGTGCACAAGTAGACACTTAAACTTATATAAAATTGAACAAGTAGACACATGCGTTCTATGTGGCGTCCTACGTGGCCAATTCATGTCCTACATGGAATCCTACACGTATTATGCCACATAGGATGCATGTGTCTACTTGTTCAATTTTATACAAGTTTAAGTGCCTATTTGTACACATCCAAAGCTGGAGGGCATAAATGTGATCTGAGGCAAAATTAAAGGGCATGTTTATGTATTATGCCCAATATAGATTGTGTTTTGTCTTGAGTTCAGGGTCTACCAAAAACAACATTTCTACCTCATTTTTGATGTAGTGGTACAAACTGCTTATACTCTATCCAGTGGAGGACCCAGGATTTCCATTGAGGGGTTCAGAAGTGCACACACGAACTAGCCGAAGGGGGTTCAACATCTATTATATATACATAAAAAATAATTTTAACCATGTATAAATAGTGTAATTTTCCGTCGAAGGGGGTTCGGAACCCCCTCATTATATGCTAGGTCCGCCACTAACTCTATCCTCCGCAGACCCCAATATGTAGAAATATACTTGTGTTGTTGTTGTATTGTTAGTCATCCTTACTTCCTCTTGGATATGGGCCCATGCTACAAGACAAGAGGAGAGGAACATTATTTCTAGGGAAAATGAGCCAATATACCCCTCAATTTTGTGGTTTAGTGCAAGTATATTCTCTGTTAAAAAAAGTGAAGCAAATATACTCCTGCTGTCTAAGGAATGGTGAAGATATACCCTTTCTACTAAAGGATTCATATTTTTTTAATTAAATAATATTTATTTTATTTTTTTAAATTAAAAAAAAAGACAAAATGCATTTATTTTTAACTAGTCTATTTTTTTTTAACTGACCCAACACGTCTCCCTAGACAAAAATAATAACCTACAGATTTTTAATTTAAAAAACACCCGATGAAAATTAAAATACTCTAGATCTTTATCCTGTAATACGATTCTGAACCCCTAGGAACAAGCTACTCTGCCCATCGGTTCAGGCTTTTGAGCCTTTGCTAGAAAAGTGTTTGTTTGAGCTGTTTCATGATCTTCAAAATCAGTTTTTCATTTTTTATAGAAGTCATAAAGAAATGCAAAACAACAAAAACAGAGCTTTGTGCACAAAAATACAAAATCCTGTTTGCGAACTCTAAAGTAAATAAATGCCGCCTTAGTTTTATAGAACAACACACCTAATTCATCTTGAAAAAGATGATCTTTGCCCCGGAATAGTGCAGATTTTTAACATGTAATACGAGTATTTTAATTTTTATCGAATGTTTTCTAAATTGAAGATTTGTGAGTTATTGGTTTTGTTTAGATCGGGGGTCGGGTCAATCAAAATAAGCGAATTAGTTAAAAATAAATTTATTTGTCTTTTTTTAATTTTAAAAAATAAGATAAATATTATTTAATTTAAAAAATATAGATCCGTTAGTAAAAAGAGTATATCTGCACTATTCCATAAATGGCGAGGGTATATTTGCTCCACCCTTTTAAGAGATGATATATTTGCTCTATATCGCCCCTTTACCTATTTTTCACTACTCCCTTGTGTTCGATGACAAATATTAGTCATTTTGATCAACTAAAATTAAAATATTTAACATTTGAAACGTAAAGAGTTATTTCTTACTTCTTCTTTTTCTTCAAATTATCATGATTAAGGTTATTAAATATATCTTTTAATGCATATTAAAAACCCATGAAGACAAAAAAAAAATGTACATCTCATAGGAGTTTAGACCCGAGAGTACAAAATATTGTTGTATTACTTATATATATATATATATTTTTTTTGACAAATAATACGTATACATACATATGCATCCTTTAATTAGAGAGAGATTTGATCCCACGAACATCTTATGTGATGAGTGATGACCATAGATATATTGTACCAAAAATAAAAAGAAGATGACCATAGATTAAATTCATTTACAAAGGTATATACTTTTCGTAATTTTTAAAAATTGTTAGTTTTAAAACTTCATTACCAATGTAGTTTAATAATTAATAACCTGTTATTAATTTAAGCCAGATTATCAATACACTTTCTAGTTCCGATAGTCTAAAGACAAAGTTACAACTTACATGATAGATTGTCATAGATAGATTGTCATAGGATTTAACTAGATGGGTGACGCCTGTGCACAGCGCGGGTGCGCGGGCCCAACATGTTACATGTCATTTTTAGTTTTGATGTAAAAGCAAAAGCAGTGCTTTGCGTTGAAATAAGAAAATAACGATGAAAAATTTTTATTTTTGAAATATGAGTACAATTATTGATGCCCTCCGGACAATCAATCCACAGTACTATCTACTCAATAATTTTTTTCACCACGCTTCTTGTTGCAAGCAGTTTCATCATTGACATTCTATTAAAACTCCAGTTGGTCAAAGCAGCTGGGGTATATTCAAAAGCTGAGAAATACTACAATTGGTCGATCAGCCACACACATTAAGAACAACTAATATAGAGTTTATACCAACTTTACTACTCAAGTAAATGAATCTCTACGAGAGGTGCTGTTCCATATTACTAAATAGTTTATGGTTCTACTCCACCTTAAACAATTTATCTCATCTATAGTTTTGCTAAAAGTTGCTTTAAGGAATAATGCACATGACTTTTTTTTTTTTTCTCTTCAGTCTTTTAACATACGATTTCTAGTCAAATTGGGGCTCCTATTTTTGTTAGAAAACTATTAGTTGATTTTTTTTATTTTTAGATAGAAAATAGGACTGCTTTATTATGGTAATTTTTGACCTACTTTCAATTATAATAGCACTATTTAAGTTACGAGTTGATAATAAAAAGACATGCTGTTTTAACCCGAAAACAAAAAACCCTCTCTGTGTCAACTCTTCTTTCATTCATCTCTGTTTTTCAGTTGCTAGTTTTTGGCTTTCCTTGATGTGTTATTTCCCTTAACTGTATTAAAACCAACAAGTTTGGAAAGAAAGCTCAAACTTGCAACATTCATACCACTCACTTAAATTCACATTTTAAAGTATTATAGTCCATTACAGCTTATCTTATCCAATCCATAGTTTAGAAAGAAAGCTCATAACCCACCCTCACACTTCATCTGGCTTAACGCCTCACTTCATCTGGCTTAACGCCATGAGCAAAATCCAACTCATTCTTGTGCGAGGAATGATTTTAGTAAAATCTGTCAAAAAAGAAGGTCAAGACAATTTATAAATGCCACCAAAATACAAAAAAAAATAAAAATAATTGGTTTAATCAGTAATATTTTCATGTCAACTTAATGGTAGATTTTCACACACGATTATATTAGCATCTTGTATATAGAAACTATTAACACATTTTTCTTCGACAGTATAGTTACCTTTGATCTCTGTTATCATTTTTTCAAGAGCTTAGCCTGCCCTTCATCCCTAATCGTTATACCATAGCTCCTACCAAAAATTGTACCAATTACACAAATCTATCAGTCATAGGGTACACAAAATAAAACTTGGTCCTCATATTTATATTAAATGATTGAAAATACATCTTCATTTCCTTTTCTGATAGTCAAATATAAAAAGGACTATGTATAAGTTGGGTTTACATAAATATATAACTTCAACTTCACAATAGCTTAAATACAAGAAAATTATAGGTAGTTAATAGAATGAAATTTTGAAAATCAATCTAGCATCACTATGGCTATACATTTCCTAACCAAAGTTTTTCCTTCTAACTATAATCCTTTTTGATCATTTTCATTATCAAGTTTTGCTAATGCTCTGTTAAATGATCAGTTATCTTATCCATATTATTTTATTAATGGTAATGTTTAATCTTTCCTCTAATATAGATTCCAACCATGTATGAAATTTTGAATGTTCACAATGATGGTACAATTTTAGATTCAGTCCTTTTGAATCCCTATGATTTGCTCTGTTGCTTCTGATTTAACAATTCTGCTTTATTGAAAGACTTAATTAAGAATTTATAGCACAATCAGATCATTAGTATTATAAACTGCCACTACAACAACAATATA
The DNA here is from genome assembly GCA_031232105.1 of Capsicum rhomboideum. NCBI lineage: Eukaryota > Viridiplantae > Streptophyta > Magnoliopsida > Solanales > Solanaceae > Capsicum > Capsicum rhomboideum. Next base: position 54,207,809 of record CP124717.1, read on the forward strand.
CTCGATTAATCTCACAAGTGGGGTTTAGGTGGAGTGGTGTGTATGTAGCTTTACCCTGGCTCCCTAGCCTTACAGACACTGCTTTTGTTCGACCCTTAACTTAATCTCAAATAATTCATTGCAACCATCACCACAATGAGCCAATGAAATGGAATCGGGGAGAATAACCTTAAAGGAGGAAGACATGTATAGATACTTAAAATCTAACAACATTTGCTGCTCGTCAAAAGCCATTAAACTTGTAAACCCCAAAGAAAATCATTGAGTACAACAAATGAGACCTTCTAGATCAGTGTTTTGAGAAATAATGGAGAAAAATATTATTGAATTGTGTGTCTACATAATTACATTGAGACCCTATTTATAGACACTACATTATAATCCTTTTTTAAGTAGGATTTTATATACTATTCCTATTCCTACTCATATTCTAATATTCCATTCCTATTCCTACTCAAATTCTAACACTCTCCCTCAAGCTGGTGCATAAAAATCATATGTACCTAGCTTGTTATAAATGTAATTAATACAGGGACTTGGTGAAGATATCTTCAAGTTGATCACTTGACTTCACGAATTTTGTATCAATATCTCCCGAGAGTATTTTTTTTCCCTGACAAAGTGACAATTAATCTCTATATGCTTAGTGCACTCATGAAATACTAGATTTGACGAGATATGAAGGACCACTTGATTATCACACACAAGTTTCATCTTACCGATTTCTCCAAATTTTAGTTCTCTCAACAAATGTTTGATCCAAACTAGCTCACAAATTGCTACAAACATTGCTTGATATTCTACTTCTGCACTAGATCTAGAAACCATACTCTGTTTCTTACTCTTCCAGGACACCAAAATACCTCCTACTAAAACAAAATATCCGGATGTAGAACATCTATCAGAGGATGATCCTGCCCAATCAGCATTTGTATATCCAATGATATGCTCATGGCCTTGATCCTCGAAGAGTAGTCCTTTACCTGGAGCTGATTTTATATATCACAGAATACGAACAACTGCATCCCAATGACTATCATAAGAGAAAGTCATAAACTGACTTACAACACTCACAGGAAAAAAAGATATGTCAGGTCTAGTCATTGTGAGATAATTCAACTTTTCAACCAGCCGTCTATACCTTCCAGGATCACATAGTGGCTCCCCCTTTCCTGGCAGAAGCTTAGATTTGAATCCATATGAGTGTTAATAGGTCAACATCCCATCATTTCTGTCTCCTTAAGAATATCTAAGGCGTACTTGCGTTAAGAAATAACAATACCTGATCTGGACTGAGCAACCTCAATACCTAGAAAATACTTCAATTTGCGGAGGTCTTTAGTCTGGAAATGTCAAAAAAGATGTTGCTTCAAATTATTGCTACCATCTTGATCATTTCTGGTGATAACGATATCGTCAACATAAACTACCAAATAAATACACAGATTTGATTTTGAATGCCGATAAAATACTGAGTGATCAGTTCCACTACGAATCATGCCAAACTCCTGAATTATTGTGTTGAACTTCCCAAACCAGGCTTGAGGGGACTGTTTCAAATCATAGAGTGACCTGTGCAATCGACATACGAGGTTATTAGACTCCCCTGAGTAACAAAACCAGGTGGTTGCTCCATATAGACTTTTTTTTCAAGATCACCGTGTATAAAAGCATTCTGAATGTCCAACTAATAAAGAGGCTAATGACGAACAACAACCATATATAGAAAAAGACGGACAAATGCTATTTTAGTCACGAGAGAAAAAGTGTCACTATAATCTAGCCCAAATATCTGAGTATACCCTTTGGCAACAAAGCTAGCCTTAAGCCGTTCAACCTGACCATCTGGACCAACTTTGACTGTAAAAACCCAACAACAACCAACAGTAAATTTACCTGCAGGAAGGGAAACAAGCTCTCAAGTACTACTCATATGTAAAGCAGACATTTCATCAATCATAGCCTGCTTCTATCCTGCATAAGAAAGTGCTTCACCTGTAGTCTTAGGGATGAAAATAGAGGACAAAGATGATATAAAAGTATAATGAGGTGATGATAGATGATGATAACTCAAAAAAGTATAATATGGGCTAACATTATTAGTAGATCGTATACCTTTTGAAGTGCAACCGATTAGCTAGGAGGGGGCAAGTCCGCAGGAGGAGCAGCGTCCGGTGTATGACATGAATCATCTGGGACTAATATTGGATGCAGACGGCGATGATAAGTCAGAAGTGGTGGCACTACTGCTGGAGATGTATAAGTAACCGTAGATTATTCAAAGGTTGGTGCAGGTAAGACTGGAGGTATGGGTAAGACCTCAGAGATATCAAGATGATTAGAAGATGTATAGTAAGGTTGAGATTCAAAGAATGTGACATCAACAGACATAAGTTAGCAGCCAAGATTAGGTGAATAGCAGCGATACCCTTTTTGAATTCGAGAGTAACAAAGAAAGACACACTTGAGAGCACGAGGGGCTAATTTATCTTTTCCTGGGGATAAGTTATGAATAAATCATGTGCTCCCAAAGACACGAGGGGGTATAAAGTAGAGATATGACTGAGGAAACAATATGGAATGGGGAACCTGATTCTGAATAGAAGATGATGACATTCTATTAATTAGATATAAAGATGCGAGGATTACATCACCCCAAAAACGCAGTGGAACATGAGATTCAATGAGAAGAGTGCGAGCAGTCTCAATGAGATGCCTATTTTTCCTTTCTGCTATACCGTTCTGCTGATGAGTATATGGATAAGATGTTTGGTGAATAATTTCTTGGTGAGTCATAAACTTCTGAAACTAGGAGGATAAGTATTTTAAGGCATTATCACTACGAAAAGTACGGATATATACACCAAATTTATTTTGTATTTCAGCACAAAAAATTTTGAATATAGAAAATAACTCAGAATGATCTTTCATTAAGTAAACCCAAGTCCATCTTGAAAAATCATCAATGAAACTAACAAAATAATGAAATCCTAAGGGTGAGTTGACTCTACGAGGACCCCAAATATCATAATGAACTAATGAGAAAATAGACTCTGAACTCTCAATTCTACGTGAAAATGTAGCACGGATATGTTTCCAAGTTGACACGACTCACAATCTAATGTGGATAAACTAGACAAACTAGGCACCATGCACCATCTTTTGTAACTTGGATAGATTCGAATGTCCCAAACGTTTGTGAATTAGGTCTGGAGGATCTATAAAGAGCATGTTGTGAAGGAATTTGAACAGAAAAGTCCACAGTGGGTGATGAAATTACTTTCTGACTGGGAGGCGTGGCAAGATGAATTAGACGAGATAGTAACTCATCAATTATAGGAACCGTAGGACTAGCTAAAATCTTATCACATACTGAATCATGGCCAGTAGGAAGCCCAACAAGTGTAAGAACTAGAAATAATGTTTGTCTGTGCTCTTGTTGTTTTTCCACATCTGTAGTAGCGAGCATCAACATTTTAATTCCTCCGTGACTGCTTGTACCTGTCCCAAGTAAGTAGACATATCAAATTCTTGTTCTTTATGTTGGTCATTCGAGATATCACATCGTAAAAATGAGATATGTCATTAGTGTATAAAACACGAGCTTTTTCCCAAACTAAATAACATGTTTGGAATGGGCGAAACAGGGGCATCAACTTGCAATCAATAGATCGCCATAAGAAACTACATAATTGAGCATCAACCTTCTCCCATTGTTCTTTGGCTTTCACATCTTCCTCACTAGACTTTTCCTTTCATCTACCACACTAGCCTTGATCTTTAAGTGATCTTGGACATCTTGACCTTTGCATCACAACTCAACTGAGGAAGCCTAAGCTAAATAATTTGAACTTTCCATTAATGGTTTGGAAGTGATCATAGGGTTTGAACTTCCAATTACCATATTTTTGGAGCCAAAAATGTCACACCCAAAAGAGATCTTGTGAAATTGACTTGAAAGTAGCAAGAAACAGTAATTGTCATCAGAAATTTCTAAATCAATAGAAAACAGTAATGGTTGCCAAAAAAGTTTTTGAAAGTCGCCGAAACCTTAACTCCGATAATCAAAATCTTGAAATAACTGTACGAATGAGGTCGGAAGACCTGGGCGACTCCAACAGAAGAAGAAAAATTCAAAAGCTAGATCGAAAAATGTCTCACTCGCTTGGCGCGTGATTGAGATCTTGCTGGAAAAATCCTACTATCATCAATGCGTGAGGTGATATTTTCTGGTAGTTCTTGTTGGGGTTTGGTCGCCTGAGATTTCTAAGCCTCATAGTAGTGTTGGTTTTCACACAACATTTACCAAACAGATGATAACACAAATCAATCACCAGAAATTGACGCACGGTGACTGAGTTTTTCTTTTCCTGAAGTTTCTCAACAATGCTCTGATACCATGTGAGAAATAATGGAGAAAAGTATTGTTAAATTTTGTGCCTACATGGTTACATTGAGACCATATTTATAGACACTACATTACAATCCTTTTCCAAGTAGAATTTTATATACTATTCCTATTTCTACTCATACCCTAATATACCATTTCTATTCCTACTCAAATTCTAACAAGTATGATAGACCTTTCTGAAGAAACTGTAAATAAAAGGAACAAATAATACCAAACTAATACTAAATACTGATGTTTAACACTAGGTACACTGATATTATAACTAGAAATCTGAAAACAACCACTCGGACACTGGTAACACCTTAAATTACTTCCTAATACATGAATGAACTTTAGTTATACAATACATAACATTACGATTAAATAGATCACAACATTTCTAGACATTCGAGAGGCTAGAATTCTCCCAGAATTTCCTTTTCCTTTTTTCTAAATGCCTTCTTCTACTGCTCTGCCTCTTTTTCTATAGAAAAAACCACCCGTAACTGTCTCATGACAGTTACTAAGTCTTTTAATTATTTATTTTTGCCTCCTACAATAAGTTTTTATAACTTGAGGCACATCACAGTTTGTTCAAGGTTTATGAATCCTAGTTGAGATTTGATAAATAATTGTTAGGTTATACAAAGCTCTTTTTTTTTGGTAGTTCCTATCTTTGAAGACTTCTTTACTTTGAAAAGGCATATTTCACTTTCAGCTGCTAGCACTATACTGGTGAAAGAAATTCAGATCAAGAACAAAAACTCATTAACTAAATTTTGCTATTACATCTCTTCGGATATGTTATAGATGTATCCATTGAAGTTTATTAAAACCCAGTTACATAAGCGAAAGGAAGACTTTAGCAAGTCGTTAGGCAAACTACCAAAAAGTCTCTTACTACTCAAAGAAAGAATATGATTTCAACCAGGAGTAAACAAAACATAAAGCTTTACCAGCTCCACAATCGCTAAATATAAAATCTTAGATCAATGATAAGGCACTGGAATTTTCCTTTAGCAGCTCCATTGAGGCAATTACTCTTACTCAAACTTAAGCACTTTCCTCTCCCCTACAATATACAATTCAAAAAGTCAGATGTCAAAACTCATGAATGTCATAAGCCTAAAACATAAAGCTTATAAATCAGAATCTTTCTATAAAAAATGTAAAAATATCTAAAGAATGAAATCAATAGCTTATCATATTTTCTACATGTACATGAATATTATTGTATATGCTCTATATCCCCTTTCCAATCAAATTTTTCTCCCTTAATCTGCATTCGAATATGAAGTAAGGATAAAATCAAATAAAGAAGTGGAGTGCTGAATATATCTCTTCTTCCTTAGAAATCTGCATGTGGGAAGGAACATTATAACCTTTGCTAACTGGAAAAATACAGCATTCATCCAAAAAATATCAATATAAAAAAATCACAAGGCATAATTGTAATGAATCTGTAAACAAATCCTTATGATTTTAACCCATTAACTAAAACAAATTAAATTACTTTATCTCAAAAAGAAGGCACACATAAATTTTCGTACAAGATATACTCTTGCAGTAAAGAGCTACTAAACACATAGTTGTTGTTTCTTTTGTAGTACTATGTCTGAGGCAAAAGCATCTTTCCTGTTCCTCTTGTCGTCATCATTCTTCCCCAAAGAACGTCAAGAGTTTCCAAAATCAAGACTCCTCAAACAAAGTGTTACATGATTGATATCACCGAAATAGAGATCAACAAATTCTAGAAAAATAATTTCAGTGTTTAGACCATGAAAAATTTTGCAAAATCCTACATTGAGACCAGTTTTTGATGCAAAATGCATAAAATCTGCAAATTTAGTAAAAATTGAATCCTAATTAATGGACTATCATGACCATCAATGTGAAATATAAAAGCAATATGTCTTTCTAGAATGGATTTCAACTCCTCTCATGTGATGTATAAGAAGGTCATTCAAATAAATGAATCTCCTATGAACATATCAGCAAAAACAGGAGTAAATTAATCTGAGAAAGAACTCATACGAAGACGGACACATAATTGCAAAAATTTCCAATGATTTTAAAAGGATGTATAACTTTAAAATTTCACCATGAAGATGTGTGATTAACTTTCAGAATAGCACATATCTATCAAAACAGACCTTGAATCAGCACTTCCATCTTCCATTGCTCAAGTGCGTCATGGAAGACCATTCTTTTCTCTTTGTGTTTAAACTGAATAAAAATTCCCAGGACTAGGTTTTGTTGCTCAAGGCTCAGGTGAATGAAAAGCGATATTAATACAACATCTACAAACTTCACAATGTTAACTCCAAGAAAATATAAATAAGTCGTATCCTCAACTTTCTATATAACAGGATTAAGGGGAAGTAGTAATAGTAAATACACATGTACACACCGATCATTTTTTGATATTAAGACAAACACAGATGTCCACTATACATGTTTTCAGCTATATGCAGAGTTGGAATATTCCAATCATGCTAGTTAACAAATTCAGTTGTAGTTTTTTGTTTCTATAGTTCACTATTTCTTTTAAGAGTCTCAATCTCTTATCTACATGGTGCATGATAAAATCGTCTTTTCATAAATACTTTCATAAAGCATACGTAACATCTGCCTGAAGGAAATTACACATAAATTTGTGCTAAATTTGTAGGTTTTACCATCATCTAGTACCAAATACCAAATATTTCACAACTGAAAGTGAAAAACTACAGCTTTTCAAAAGCATATATGTGTGGATAAAACTTGATATATAAGCAAAATACGTATTATGGTAAATATAATTAACTTCATAGTATGCCAAGAAGTGCATCTCACTGACTTTCCACTAAGCCTATTGCATGCCAACATCATGAAAATTATCATCATTTTGAGTAAAAAATATTGAAAGTTCATTTTATTATTTCAAAAATACAATTCTAAAACTAAAATATATATAATCATCTTACATCCTCAAATATTTTGAGCATCTTCCTCCAAATAACTTAAATATTAATGTCTACTCGACAAATATCATATAAAGTTATTAAAATTGACGTATTTCCGGTAAGCATGTTTATTTGATTTTAAGATGTTTGTAGGTGCATATCTACAAATAGTTAAGCGAGAAAAGAAAGCTCAAAGAAGCACATCTTAATCACCAACAAATGTTACAATTAGAATACGCAACATACAACTTTAAGGAACAGATAATCATGAAATGTTTGATGGACATTTCATCAAACACCTTGGTAGCATAAAAGCTCTTACTTTTTGTTACTATTTTTGCTTCAGATCTCATAAATTCTGTAAGGAAAAAAAGGATTTAAGAAGGAGACTTACTTGTCCGTTTCTCTTCCCTTTCACTTTCTCGTAGATGTGAGATGTTCACTATGTTTGATCTTTTCATTTGCAGTACACGTGTTCCCGGAGAATATCATTATTAAAATGAGATATCCACATCTAGGTACAATTGATTATTTCATTTGTACAACTCTAGATCGCAGTGTTAGTGCACCACAAGTGTATAATTGATAGTTTCATTTGTACAATTCAAGATTGCAGTGTTTGTACACTCAAAGTCCCACTTCTAAATAAGGAAAAAAATGCCTCAAATAACTTTAGTTTTTGTATAACCTGTTTATGAAAGTTAAATCATCTATTATATAAATAAAAAAATTACATAAATTCTTAAACATCCTTATCATGTTTTTTTTATTCTACCACTTCTTCAAATTAATTACATATCTTCCCACTATTTAACAATTCTCTCTCTCTAAAATATACTTGATACATCAAAAAATGGTAATACCCCCTACTGCTCCGTCAAAATTGCCTCATTCATCGGCACCGTATCTATCAATTATTTTCTGACCAAAGATCACCTTGTTTAGCTGGAGCAGCAACAAGTTTCTTCAAATCATAATCAACAACCTTATTTGATATCGCCACACATCCCATCTTTTTAGTTGTAACATCAAAATCATCACCAGAATAATCTGTATTGGAATCATCAAAATTAAAATGATTTGGTCAGAAAAGTGACCAGATCAAGTACATAGTCGCAGATGTTAATGCACCACAACCGATGCTAAAAAGTAAAGCTCCAACGACTCTCATTATATCCTTTATCTGATCACGAATTGAGCTTCTAACTAACGAGTATAATTCCACCGGCATCATGGACAATGATCGATTCTCCAATTTCTCTCCATGGTGCAAGCGGTGGTTATGCTTGCAGAGATCCAGTAATGTTTGACATGGGTAATTTGGGGCTGTTCATCTACAATTTCATGTATCTGGAATATAATTTTTTGTTCATGATACATATGAATGTACATGCATATCCATGTATCATAGTCTACCAATTCATATGGAATATGAAGATTAGTGTTTGTTCTTGATATATACGAATGTATTTTTGTGCACATGTATCATAGTTCGAAAAGAATATTATTTTTTGTTCATGATACATAATGAATGTACCTACATGCCTATGTATCATAGTCTACTAATTCATTTAAAATATGAAGTTTAGTGTTTCTTCATGATACGTACAAATGTATCTCTATGAACATGTATCATAGTTCAAAAATTTGTATGTATCTAAGAGGTTAATATGTGTTTATGATACGTATGAATGTATCTGTTCCATCTTGTATCAAAGTCCTTCGATTTTTATTTTGTATCTAGGAGGTTAGTACGTGTTCATGATACATATGAATATACATGTGTGCAACTGTATACATATGTATCTAAGTGTTTAGATTGATGGATACATCAAATTAATGAATTTATAATTTTAAAGAATAATAAAATAAAATAAAATAAATTACATAACCAAGTTATGCATGTCCGTCTTATATTAATGAAATTAAGGAATTTATTTTTTTAGAGAGTAACAAAATGAAACTAATCAAACACAAATACATTCCTTGATTTTTGCCTTATATTAAGGGATTTAATTAATTTAAATTTCCAGAATTAGTTGTCCATATATCAGAAACCATAATGTATCTGGCTCTTCACAATGTATCTACCTACCTTTTTATGAGATTTTATATAATATTGCAAAGTTATGGGATAGAGAGTAACTAACTCCTATAGTTATGGAATTTGTGTAAGTTACTCTATATAAAATTGGTAGTGGCAAATCAACAAGTTGACTCCATAGCCCAATGGATAAGTCGCTGGTCTACAGAACCAAAGATTCTGGGTTTGATCCCCAGTGGAGTCGATAGTGCATTTCATAAAGTTACTTTACATAATTTAGGATTGTGGAGTTCTTTAAAATAAAGCTATTTAGATTTTTTTTTCTGTGCACAATTTTTTCCATATATTAATATTACTCCTATTGAAAGACAAATTGATAGAAACATCTACCGAACTAATCTAATATAACAACCAGTTCCATCATTACTGAAATATTGATAAAAGCATAAGAATTTTAATTGGTCATAGGTGATAAGATCTTTTTTTTTAGTGTGAGAATGCATTAGATATAATTAAGGTCATACGACACCCCTAGCATAAAGTTGAGTTGGAAATATCCTTACGGATTGAGTTTTGATATAAGTTTTTACTAGGATCAACTTTCAAAGAGAACCCCTCCTAGAATATAAAGAGTTATATGGACCAACACCTTCCAAATTAAAGGTCTTCGAGTCTTCTTTCTAACTCCATCAACCATTCGTTAATCCAATTACAGAGTAGAAAGTTATGATCATTTACTAAAAGGTGTTCGTGCTAAAAAGCTGAGATCCATTGTAGCGACTATAGATCTGTTGCAGGGAGTCCACTGTAGTGAGTCTAGGTCAGCTACAGCTGTAGCGAGCAGTGATTTAAGTCTATTTTGCTGAGTTTTAGGTCATTAACTCAAAAACTTTATTCCAAATCCCTAGAGGGGCGATTTTCCAAGGTTAGGGTAAAAATTCTTCGTTGAGGTAAGATTATTGCTCCCTTTTAATATCGATTAATTTGTTCTTCTTGTGGAATCATTAAAATGAGAAATTATGGTGAAATTCTTGTGGGTTAGAACCCTAGGTTAATGAAATTATGGGAAAAACCTATGGGTATGTGTAATATTACGTAGAACTACTTCTAGATTGTAAACTAACACTTCCTAGAATGAATTGGTTGTTCTAAAATATGAATTTTGGTGGTTGGAAACCTTGAGTTCAATAAGGAAGGAACCTTAACATTAAAACTCCATTAATTGAGATAATGTGAGTATGATTGTAACAACCGTAGTTGTAAATTTTATCTTTTTATATGTTTTGACTATTTTACCCTTCTCCATAGTTGTGTTATGCTATTTGTGAGTTATAGAGTTGGTTGGCATGGTTTTCTTTACGTTCGGTAGTGATTTGGGTGAGTTTGGGACTTTTTGAGGCTTTTAAAGCCATGAGTTTAACTTCGGTCAACATTTCATGTTTCGAGCATCGGATGATGATTTGGACAGTTTCATTAAATTTGAAATGTCAATTTTGAGTTGGTAACGTGGTTACTTCGGGCTTGGAGCCTTTATTTTACATTTTGACTCTTTTGACGAAAACTAGCCAAAATAAGCTTTTAGGGGTCCTGGGGGCTAATTTGTTGTAAATGACCCCTTTTCAAAAATTTGACGATTCTATTGAGTCCAAAACATCAAAAACAGCCTAGTATCATGTCTGATTTAATTTTGTGGGGTCTCAAATGAATCCCGAGGGTTCGTTCGGAAACTTTGAGGTTTTGGTTTCAGCTGGTGCACAACTGATATTTGGTGCAACCCATTCCTTCTTCATGAATGCGAGCCTTGGGTCGTAAACGCAGAGAAGGAAAATATCCTTCATCGCGATCGCGAGGGGTTATCAGGATTGGATTGGGTTTTTACTTTATCGCGATCACTATCGGACCATCGCGAATGCGAGTCATCCGGGTCATCAACCTTTGCAAATGTGAAGGGCTGACCATGAATACGAAGGCCAATTTAATTGGATAGTCTCCGTTGACCCTCACAAACGCAAAGGGCTGACCGCGTTTGCAAGGTACTGTTCAACTTAACTGTATATAAAGCCTATTTTTATAATTCCTACTATTTTTTTGACTTGGAAGCTTCAGGAAAGACGATTTCGAAGGGATTTCTTCATCATTCGTGCTTAGGTATTCTCTAAAATCCTATTTTCATCAATTCCTATTGATTCTACTTATTAAAAGCTTTCGAAACTTGATTTCAAAGTGGATTTTTGGGTTTTCGGCTTACCTACCAAGGCTGGGTCGAGGTAGTTTCCATCATGACCTCAACTATTGGGTTGAGAAGATGATAGAACTAGTTAATAGTTAATTGAGACTTGGTTAATGTTATAGATTGTGAATAAGGGTAGAATTAGTGGTTTTAATTTAAGTATTTTTTTGAAGAATAACTGATTAATTACTCTTATAATTGCTTGTTTATTAGATGCTTGGATATTTTAAGGCATGAAGAAAGGGAAAGAGCATCCCTGGTATGGCTTGCTTGTTCTAAGATCTTCGGTCGGGTGTTCCATTAGGTATGTCGGGTATATCACAAAATCCAGGAGGTTTTATTCTATCAGGGTAGACTCATGCTTATGGTTTATCACATAATCCAGGAGGTTTTATTCCATCAGGGTAGACTCATGCTTATGGTTTACCAACTCTAGGGGTAAAACCATCTACTATGGTACCCCCTCGTATTGATTCACTGCCTACTAGGCTCATTGTTCTTCCAGTTGCTTCGGGTCCTATGATGTTTGATGATGATTAGAAGAGATTTGAGAGATCCATTCACTTAGATCCTCCCAAGTTTAGTGGTGACATTGGAGAGGATGCCTATGAGTTTTTACTTGATTGTCAGGAGAGGTTGTATAACCTCGGATCCCTTGAGTCCCACGGTGTTTCCTATTGACTTATCAGTTGACTAACATGGATAGATAATGGTGGAGGCATCTTACTAATTGTAGGCCATTTGGTTCACTTGCTTTGATATAGACCTAGTTTTCTGAGGCTTTTCTGGAGAGGTTCCTTCCTTATAGTTTGAGGGATTAGATGAGAGATGAGTTTAATCACTTGGAGCAGTGCTCCATAACTATTATAGAGTATGAGGCACATTTTCATCCCCTATCCAGATATGCCATTGCTAGTATCTCCACCGAGCCTGAGAGGATTAAGAAGTTTGTTAAGGGTTTGACAAGTGATTATCAGTGGGCAACAGATCAGCTTGTGGTTTTGGGTGGTTCCTTACAGTGCATCGTGGATCATGTCAAGATGATTGAGTCAATTCATTAGAGTACCCAGGGTGGTAGTGCTAAGAAAATACATCGGTAGGGTGAGTTCAGTGGACACACATTTCGAGGAAGGGATTTCTTCAGTAGAGGTGCTCACGATTATCATAGTAGGCTAGTTCAGGAAGCCTTATAGGGTTTGGATAGTAGGTCTATAGTTTTTAGGGCTTCAGGTTGTCACGCCTCAAATCCTATTGGGGCAGATCAGTACCCGTAGCCTTAAATCCCCGAGAGTACCAACCCATAACCTTGTACTTACCATGCATTTCCATGAACATTTAAAGATGCTGCTGAATATGGAAATTAAGCTTTAATAAAAATAAACCACGTAGTCAAGCCCAAAACTATATATACATGACTTGGCCGTTGGGGGTACAATGACTGGAAGACAAGGCAGAACCACACTTTACTTTACGGTCTACAAAGCCTTTAAAACAGATATAAACCTAGTTAAGGTCGGGACAAGCCCCCGCCTTACACTTAGCTACTATACAATACCAAAACATATATAAGAGACTCGAAAAGCCCCGAATGAACCTGGAGCTCACCAACTGCTGTTGGATGTCTTGTACTCCTACTGGAGGGGTCTACTAACTGAAGTACCTATGCCTGCAGCATGAAATGCAGGTTCACCTGAGAGGGACATCAGTACAAAAGAATGTTCTAAATATGTAAGGCAAAGAATAACTAATATGTAAAGTGAGAGCTCAAATGAGATCAGAACAAGTGTAAACCATAATAGACCACCTTTACCTGTATCTGTGGAATCATGTATATTACATTCTTTTCTCTACGTTACCATTCTTACTTTATAATCTTTGTAAGCCATGTGATACAAATTATCAACTGATCAGTGGTAAATACACAAGTTGGGATCGGCCCATACTAGGCTTACACCCCTGAGCTGCCACCCATATATAAACGAATTGGGATCGACCCATGCTAGGCTTACGACCCTGAGCTTCCACCCGTTCATAACCAGATTTTCATTTCTTAGTTTATTACCTTTGAGATTGTTACTTTGGTGGTCATGACATTATTAAGCTTTGGTACAATACTCCACCGGTAAGAGACATGTGAATAAACACTCGATGCAGTAACAATGAGGTAGGGAGCAATTTGTTCACAAATGAAATGCTTAGGAGCTGAAATAACACATAAATCTTATTTAACTAAAAGGAGAACTCCTGAAACTTGCTAGTGAAAGTAGACGTACAAACTTAATAATAAGCACATATTGAAGTATTTTAACATGTTAGGGAGTGGGAACGAGGTCGTTAGCTACATGGGAGATCGTACATTGCCACTATGTATCATTTACTATAGGAGAACTTTAGAAGCTTACTTTGTAACACAAGTGTTGGATTTCATGCCAAAGAATACGGAATAGAGTAGCCTTACATACCTTGTTGTATAACTCCAGTATTACCCCAAATTAACCTCATTCCTTTCAGATTACTTATCTACAATAAAGGACGTGATAAAACTAGTATTAGTAATTAATTAACAAATTTAGGCTATTCAACTTTACTCAAAATAGTAGCCGAGCAACACGCCTGTAATTCACCAAATCAAGGGTGTTCTTTCAACCCCTTCTCCTCTAATTACATTTTTACAACACACGAATTCATATAAGATCCCCGAAGACTCCTTTGGCTTCATAACATGTACAAAACAGTCCATAAAGTATGATAGGTAGCAAGCTTATACAACATCTAATTAAGTGGTGTATCATTACACCCTCCTTTTATATGTCAATATCAATAACTCACATCCCCTTTTCAGATCAACCAAGCTGTCCCCAAATATAGACATAAAACATCCCCTAAAACAGTCCCAAAATCCCTTATTATAACAACCCTATATTGAACTCATTATCCCCTGCATTATTAACAACAATATATACACAATTCTTCACCAAAACATGTATATAGAATAGGGAAAAAATGGGTAGTAGCTTTACTTTAATTTCTGGAATTTATCCACTAAATTTGCACTTCTTTCAAGAGCTTGAATTATCCTTCAAAGTTAACCAACAAGAGAATAAGGCCTCTTAATAACCAAGGGACATGGGGCAACTAACATGGAGGAAAGGCAGTCCCATACTTTTAAGCATAACCAACATGATTTTCTAGTTTCCAATAGAAGAATCAAGCTAAATACATAAGTATTTTCACTTACCTTAGCTAGCAAATGTGAGGGTTCCTTCAAGAATCGTAGGAGGAATATAGGGGCTGCTGTTTTAAACCTTGAGAGAAAAGTGAGAAAGCTGAAGTTAAAGGCTGGAATTTGTGTTTAAAATGAGTAAAATGACCAACTATATTGGTCTTATATTGATCCCTCTAGAACCTCCTCTTTTAACTCCATTTTCAGCCACAAATTAGTCCAAGTAGGTGATGCACCTACTTAAGGGTTCAAGATGCTCAAAAGGTCAATGTAGGTGATACACGTACTTGCTTTATCAATGTCTAAAATGGACCTTCAACTCATTGGGCTTTTGGGCAGATTTTAGGTGTTGGGCTGCCTATTCTCCTCTCCTTTTATTTTACTTAGTTTGGGCTTTAAAAGAGCCCATTAATATAGGCCTTAATCTGATCCATTGGTTTAAGTAGGTAATACATATCTTTGGCACATTTAACTTGGCCCAAATCTGATCCATAGCCTTGGGTCCATTAACTTGGTCCATATAGCTCAAGTAGGCGATTCACCTACTAGCTTAATTATGTCAAGCAAGCACCTCAATAGTTAATTCCATTTTTAGTTCTTAATCCCTTTAATTTAACTTACAGATTGTGTACACTTGGCCTCTTTAAACTTTTGATTCAAATACCTACTCACGATCCTAAGTTTAAATAGTTGCATCGACGTTAACTTAGTCGTGTCACATTAAAATGTATGGGAAGTTCCTTCCAACCCATTGTACCGTCGCTAGTCATATAGGAAATCGAGTCCATTACCCATTCCATAAGGCTATATCAAGTGACATATAAGTAGAACTAGTACACGTAGGATACGGGGTGTTACATCCTCCCCCCCTTATGAACAGTTGTCATCAAATATTGGCATGATTATCCAACCTAAACAAGTTCAAGCCTAAGTTTATTCCTGTTACAACATAATATATATATATATATATATATATTACTCCAATTCAGCATCTTGGACTTTCTTTTCGGATTCGAATAAATGAGGGTACTTAGATTTCATCGCTTCCTTAGCTTCCCAGGTGATCTCTTCTACTTGCTGGTTCCTCCAAAGTACCTTTACGGAAGCTAATTCTTTATTTCTTAACTTCTTAACTTTTCGATCTACAATAGCAATGGATACTTCTTTATAAGTGAGATCTTCAACAACTTGTACATCTTCAGTAGGAGTAATACAACATGGATATCCTATGTACTTTCGAAGTATTGAGACATGAAATACCGAATGAACTGTTGAGAGCTCTTGGGGTAGCTCTAACTCATATGCGACTTTTCCAAACATTTAAATAATATTATATGGCCCTATATAATGTGGACTTAGTTTTCCTTTTTTACTAAACCTCAATACCCTTTTCATTAGTGTCACCTTTAAGAATACCCAATCTCTTATAGCAAATTCTAGCCCTCTTCTTCTAATATCTGCATATGATTTGTGTCGACTTTAAGCTGTTTCTATTCGCTATTGTGTCACCTTAAATTTTTCCATAGCTTGATGAACAAGAGCTGGCCCAAATAAGGCAGTTTCACCCACTTCAAATCATCCAATTGGTGATCTACACTTCCATCCATATAAAGCTTGATAAAGCGTCATTTTGATACTTGAATGATAGCTATTATTGTAGGCAAACTCAATAAGCGGCAAATGATCATACCAACTACCTTTAAAGTCCAATACATAAGCTCGCATCATATCTTCAAGTGTTTGAATGGTACATTTTTCTTGTCCGTCCGTTTTAGGATGAAAAGATGTACTTAAATTCACTTGCATTCCCAAACTCTTCTGAAATGACTTCCAAAAGTTTGCAATAAACTGAGTTCCCCTATCAGATATAATAGAGATTGGGACTCCGTATAGCCGAACTATCTCTTTAATATACAATTTTGCATACTCTTCAGCTGTATCAGCGGTCTTAACTAGAAGGAAGTGTGCTGATTTGGTAAGTCTATCAATTATTACCTATATGGAATCAAATTTCAGAATTGTATGAGGTAAACCAGTGACGAAATCCATATTGATCATGTCCCATTTCCAAATTGTAAGATCCATACGTTGTGTATAACCTCTGAGTTTTTGGTGCTCTACTTTAACTTTTTGACAACTTGGACATTGGGCTACAAATTCTGCAATGTTCTTCTTCATGTAACCCCACCAATACACTCCTTTCAAATGATGATACATTTTAGTTGACCCTAGATGGACGGAATACCTTGAATGATGTTCCTCCATCGTAATCCTCTTTCTTAGCCCATCTACATTAGGTACACATAATCTGTTTTGATACCAAAGTAATCCCTCTTACGTAAATTCAAATGCCTTTTTCATTCCTTGTTGTACATTCTCCTTAAGCTGTAATAGTCAGCTACTAATGAAGATTCTGCCGCATTTTACGCAATAACTCCTTCGTCTGGAGATTCAAAAAGGCAAACTCCCAAGCTAGCTAGTTGGTGTAGATGTTTAGTCATCCCTTTTCTTTCCATGGACTGTCGTGCTTACCATTGCCTTACAACTTAATGCATCAGCTAGTACGTTTGCTTTACCCGAATGATACAAAATATCAATATCATAATCTTTTAAGAGTTTAAGCCACCTTCACTGCCTCAAATTTAGGTCCTTCTGCTTAAAGATATATTGCAAACTCTTATGGTCAGTATATATGTCAACATGAACCCATACAAGTAGTGGTTCCATATTGTTAAAGCAAATACAATCGCTGCTAACTCAAGATCGTGTGTTGGATAATTTTTCTTATGTGGCCGCAATTGTCTTGAGGCATAAGCTATTACTTTACCATGCTGCATCAATACACATCCTAAGCCAACTCCTGAAGCATCACAATACACCACAAACCCTTCTGTACCTTCTGGAAGTACCAATATAGGTATAGAAGTCAACTTATTCTTCAGCTCTTGGAAACTCCTTTTACATGTGTCATTCCATTAAAACTTGGCTGCTTTGTGTGTTAACTTTGTTAAAGGTGTAGAAATAGAAGAAAACCCTTCAACAAACCTTCTTTAATAACCTGCAAACCCAAGGAAACTACGAACCTCCGTAGGTGTTGTTTGTCTTGGCAAGTATTTCACGACTTCTATCTTTTGAGTATCAACCCTTATTCCTTCATTAGATACAATATGGCCCAATAATGCTACAAATTTTAACCAAAACTCATATTTAGAGAACTTTGCATATAACTTACAATCATGAAGAACCTGTAACACCTGCCGTAAATGATTAGCATGATCCTCTTTCGACCTTGAATACACCAGAATATCATCAAGAAATACTATCACGAACACATCTAAGAATGGCTTGAACACCCTATTCATCAAATCCATAAAAGCTGTTGGTGCATTTGTTAGCCCAAATGACATAACTAAAAACTCATAATGACCATTCCGTATTCAAAAAACTGTCTTGGGTATATCTTTCTCTTTGACCCTCACTTGGTGGTAACCCAACCGCAAATCAATCTTTGAGAAACGCTTAGCACCTTGTAACTGATCAAATAAATCATCAATTCTTGGAAGGGGATATTTGTTTTTAATAGTCACCTTATTCAGTTGCCGGTAGTCAATACACATTCTCAACGTGCCATCTTTCTTACATACAAATAACACTGGTGCACCCCAAGGGGACATACTAGGCCTTATGAATCCTTTTTCTAGCAAGTCTTTCAATTGCTCTTTCAACTCCCTTAATTCCGTCGGAGCCATTCTATACGGAGGAATAGAGATAGGTTGAGTATCTGGGATCACATCAATACCAAACTCTACTTCTCATTCTGGAGGCAAACCTAGAAGATCTTCAGGAAATACATCGGGAAATTCATTTACTAGTGGAACCGATTGAAGATTTGGTGGCTCCGCATCTATATCTTTCACTCTCACTAGATGACATATGTACCCTTTAGACATCATTTTCTTTGCCTTAATATAAGAAATAAATTTACCTCTTGGCACCCTAATATTACCCCTCCATTCAAGGACTACCTCTTTTGGAAAATGGAAATGCACCCTCTTAGTTCGGCAATCTACTGTGGCATAATAAGAAGCCAACCAATCCATACCCATTATAACATCAAAGTCTACCATTTCTTGCTCAACAAGGTCGGCCAATGTGTCATGATCACAAACGATAACTATGCAATTATGACGAACTCTTCTAGCTATAATAGACACCAATTGGTGTAGACACTTCAAATGGATTAATCAGTGATTCCGATGTTCTTTTGAACTTTCCAGCAATCAATGGAGTGACATATGATAGTGTGAAACCCAGATCAATTAATGTATATACATTATGTGAAAATACAAACAATGTACCTGTAACCACATCAGGAGAAACCTCTAAATTTTGTCGACCCGCTAGAGCATATGTACAATTTCGAACTCTGCTAGAACTAGCTGCTCCTTTAACACCTCTACCACGACCTGTAGGCTGTATACACCTACTTAAAGAAGGCACTGATGATGATGATGCGACGACTGATCTAGTAGGTCATGCCATACCGCTCATGCCCCTTTGTGGGCACTCTCTCATCATGTGCCCCGACATACTACACCAAAAGCAAGCATCTGTCCCAAACCGGCATGCACCTAAATGATGCTTTCCACATTGCCTACATGGATGTCGAGGAGGTCTTCATAGGCTCATACTTTCTTGCTCTTGATACCCCATTATCCGTGAACCTTGACTCTCACTTCTTTGCCCAAATTGGTTACCTCTAAACCCTTGGAATAGGGGTAGAACACTTGCTGCAGAGTAGAAAAATGATGGCCTAGGCGGTCTATTAGAAAATTGAGGCCTAAAATCACTTTGGGATGACATAAATTGCCCCGTAGGTCTTTCCCTCTTGGGATGCTCTCTTTCCAACTCTTGTGTTCTTCTCCTTTGCCTTTGATCCTCTATTTTTTTATGTAAAAGCTTGTATTCTTGCTATATCCATATCTTTATTCAAAGCAGAAATAGTACAATCTCTAACCAAATACGGATCCAATCTATCCACATATCGATGAACTCTATCATCTATAGTAGCTACTACATTAGGAGCATACCTAGCCAAAGAGTTAAATCGAAGACTATACTCCCTCACGCTCATACTGACGAAGATTTAAAAACTGATCTGCACAAGCCTCCTGAATTTGAAATGCAAGGTAATGATCAAGAAATTCCTCTCTGAACTCTTTCCAACTATTTGAAGGTGTACCTGTACCCCTAGATCATTTCCAGTCTTCATACCATAATATAGCCTCCCCTTTTAATCTATATGCTGCTAGCTTAACTGTCTCTTAAAAGATACATGCATGACATCCAAAGCCCTTTGTATTTGATCAATAAAGTCTTGTGGGTCTTCATTAATATCTAACCCGATAAATGTGGGAGGATCTAATTTAAGAAAATCATATGTCCATAAACTAGCTGCCCTATCAGCACCACTAGTACTTGTAATTTGACTAGCTTGTCCTTGACCTTGTCTAGCAACTATACGAGTCAACAATTGCACCGCATTCCTTAAATCTTACTCAGTAGCTTTAATAGGTAATTCTGAGAGTACTTTTATCCTTCTTAGCTCTTCTGTAGATGGAGGAGTAGAAGAAGTACGTGATACAAACTTATCTTGAGCCTTACTTTGATTAGCATGTCTAGGTGGTAACTTTCTGGTCCCTTCTCCGTCAACCACATCTACTTGCTTACTTTTATTCTTACTCCTTCTTGTAATCGGCATCTCTACTATAATGAGAAAAAAATAAAATTCAATGGTTAAATATGACTCCACCTACAACCTTGGCTCTATTGCACGATCTAAGATATGAAGAAAAAGAGACAACTCCTAAATGTCCCGTAGCCTCTTGACTATAGATGTGGTGCACAACACACCCAAAAGTAACACTCTACATAGACACGGCTTTGCAAACTCCCTAGGATGACCTGCCTGATACCACTTTTATTACGCCTAAAATTCTATTGGGGCGGACCGGCAACCGTAGCCGTAAAAGCCCGAGAGCACCAACCCATAACCTTGTACTTACCATGCATTGGTATGAACATTTAAAGATGCTGCTAAATATGGAAATTAATCTTTAATGAAAATAAACCACATAGTCAAGCCCAAAACTATATATACATAACTTGGCTATTGGGGCCATAATGGCTGGAAGACAAGGTACAACCACACTTTACTTTACCGTCTACAAAGCCTCTAGAAGAGATATAAACTTAGTTAAGGTTGGGACAAGCCCCCACCTTACACTTAGCTACTACACAACACCAAAACATATATAAGAGACTCAAAAAACCCCGGATGAACCTAGAGCTCACCAATAGCTATTGGATGTCTTGTACTCCTACTGCAGGGGTCTACTAGCTGAAGTACCTGTGCCTGCAGTATGAAATACAGGTTCCCCTGTGGGGGACATCAGTACGAAAGAATGTACTGAATATGTAAGGCAAAGATTAACTAATATGTAAAGTGAGAGCTCAAATGAGATCAGAACAAGTGTAAACCATAATAGACCACCTTTACCTATATCTGTGGAATCATGTATATTACATTCTTTTCTTTACTTTATCATTCTTACTTTATAATCTTTGTAAGTCATGTGATACAAATGACCAACTGATCAGTGGAAAATGCACAAGTTGGGATCGGCCCATGCTAGGCTTACACCCCTGAGCTGCCACTCATATATAAACGAATTGGGATCGACCCATGCTAGGCTTACGGCCCTGAGCTTCCACCCATTCATAACCAGATTTTCATTTCTTAGTTTATTACCTTTGAGATTGTTACTTTGGTGGTCATGACATTATTAAGCTTTGGGACAATACTCCACCGGTAAGAGACATGTGAATAAATACTCGATGCAGTAACAATGAGGTAGGGAGCAATTTGTTCACAAATGAAATGCTTAGGAGCTGAAATAACACATAAATCTTATTTAACTAAGAGGAGAACTCCTGAAACTTGCTAGTGAAAGTAGACGTGCAGACTTAATAATAAGCACACATTGAAGTATTTTAACATGTTAGGGAGTGGGAACGAGGTCGTTAGCTACATAAGAGATCGTACACTGCCACTATGTATTATTTACTATAGGAGAACTTTGGAAGCTTACTTTGTAACACAAGTGTTGGATTTCATACCAAAGTATACAGAATATAGTAGCCTTACATACCTTATTGTATAGCTCCGGTATTACCCCAAATTAACCTCATTCCTTTCAGATTACTTATCTACAATGAAGTACGTGGTAAAACTAGTAGTAATTAATTAACAAATTTGGGCTATTCAACTTCACTCAAAATAGTAGCCGGGCAGCATGCCTGTAATTCACCAAATCAAGGGTATTCTTTCAACCCCTTCTCTTCTATTTACATTTGTACAACACACAGATTTATATAAGATCCCCGGAGACTCATTTGGCTTTATAACATGTACAAAATAGTCCACAAAGTATGATGGGCAGCAAGCTTATACAATATCTAATTAAGTGGTGTATCATTACACCCTTCTTTTATATCTCAATACCAACAACTCACATCTCTTTTTCAGATCAACCAAGCTGTCCCTAAATATAGACATAAAACAGCCCCTAAAACAGTCCCAAAATCCTTTATTACAGCAACACAATATTGAACTCATTATCCTTTGCATTTTTAACAACAATATATACATAATTCTCCAACAAAACATGTATATAGAAAAGGGCAAAAATGGGCAGTAGCTTTACCTTAATTTCTTGAATTTATCCACTAAATTTGTACTTCTTTCAAGAGCTTGAATTATCCTTCAAAGTTAACCAACAAGAGAACAAGGTCTCTTAATAATCAAGAGACATAGGGAAGCTAACATGGAGGAAAGGCAGTCCCATACTTGTAAGCATAACCAACATGATTTTCTAGTTTCCAACAGAAGAATCAAGCTAAATCCATAAGTATTTTCACTTACCTTAGATACCAAAGGTGAGGGTTACTTCAAGAACCCTAGAAGGAATATAGGGGCTATTGTTTTAAGCCTTGAGAGAAAAGTGAGAAAGCTGAAGTTAAAGACTGGAATTTATGTTTAAAATGAGTAAAAGGACCAGCTATATTGGTCTTATATTGATCCCTCTAGAACCTCCATTTTCAGCTACAAATTGGTCCAAGTAGGTGATACACCTACTTAAGGGTTTAAGCTGCTCAAAAGATCAAAGTAGGTAATACACCTACTTGCTTTATCAATGTCTAAAATGGAACTTCAACTCATTGCGATTTGGAGTAGATTTTAGATGTTGGCCTACATATTCTCTTCTCCTATTATGTTACTTAGTTTGGGCCTTAAAAGAGCCCATTAATATAGGCCTTAATCTGATCCATTAGCTTAAGTAGTTAATACACTTCTTTGGCATATTTAACTTGGCCCAAATCTGATCCATAGCCTTGGGTACATTAACTTGGTCCATATAGGTCAAGTAGGTAATTCACCTACTAGCTTAATTAAGCCGAGCAAGCACCTTAATAGTTAATTCCATTTTCAGTTCTTATCACTTTAAACTTTAATTCAAATACCTACTCACGATCCCAAGATTAAATAGTTGCATCGACGTTAACTTAGTTGTATCACATTAAAATGTACGTACAGTTCCTTCCAACCCATTTTACCATCGCTAGTCATATAAGAAACCGAGTCCATTACCCATTCCATAAGGCTATATCAAGTGACATATAAGTATAACTAGTACACTTAGGATACAGGGTGTTACACACATAGCCAGATGTCAAGTTATATGGGTAGAGGCTCCAGTTTTGGTTATTCGAGTAAGAAAGAGCATTTCGGTTCCTCTGGGCCCTCTCAGCTTAATGCAGAAGGCAGAGAGTCTTTTATATATCATGAGGCTGGTCATTGTGTGAGGGACTATCCTCGGTGTGTATTGTGTCCTTCCCGACAGAGTTCTCAACTTTAGTTTTGCCCTACTACTATATCTGTAATTAGAGGTGGTTCACAGAGTGGCATGGATGGTACTAGAGGTGTTCATAGTGGAGGTCAAAGAGCTCATGGTAGTGGATATGGGGTTACACAGTCTGGGGGCATGAGTGGTCAGTGTTATGCTATACCTAGGAAACCTAAGGCAGAGGCCTCTGATACAGTTATCATAGGTATCATCCCAGTTTGCCATCATTCTGCTTCTATGTTATTTTACTCAGCTCTATATTCTCCTATGTGTCTACATACTTTGCTACTGGTTTTGATGCTACATATAAGTCCCTTTCTATGCCTATTCGTGTTTCTACCCCAGTAGGAGATTCTTTTGAGGTGGATAGGGTGTACTGATCATATGTAGTGACCTTTGCGAGGAGTGAGACCTGGGCAGACTTGATTATCCTAGATATGGTTGATTTTGATGTTATCTTGGATATGGATTAGTTAGCTCCTTATCATGCAGTTTTGGATTATTTTGCTAAGATCGTGACCTTAGCTACTTTGTGTCACACCCCCTTTTTTTCCACCCATTCTCGGCGAAGCAAAGGAAAGTAAGAAAGGGGTTTTCCAATTGAAGTGACTATTTTGAATATGGATTATTTTTATTTATTTATAGAGTCGCCACTTGGAATTGAGTTATGGTGTTTCAAGTCACCTTTTTGAATCTCTAATCAAAAGGAAGTTAACTTTTTATTTTTTGGTATGCGAAAATAAAAAATCAGGTAAGGAATTCTATTGACTGGGAGAAAGATGTGAGGCACCCCTCGAGTCCCGTGGTTCTAGCACGGTCGCTTTTATCAACTTGTACTTAACTTAAACTATTTTGGATAAATTATGTTTAGGCCATGATTCACTCATTTTTAATGTACTAATAATATCTGACTATACTTCTTGGATTAGCTAATGAAAATTAATCTTAGGACAATCTTTGCCAAGGTGCATGATTGCATCCTCAACTTTCATATTTTGTTATTAAGCATATCGAGAAAGATGCATTGTTGCATTCTTAATTGACACAAAGTTTTATTGTGCCTAAAGTTTATCTAGCGTTAAAGGCATTTGTTCGTCTCTTGCAAAATTGGGATAACTTATTTTTATTTTTCGCTCTCTTTTCCCTCATTTTTGCAACTAGTTTTGGGTTAATCCGCAACTCATCCCACTCCTTTGCAATCTTTCCCCCCCCCCCCCCCCCCCCTTTTTTTTTTTTATTTACGACAAGTCTTGAATGAATTCACAACCCATCTCACTCATATTCTCACTTAATTTGTTCAGGCCTTAAACCAATCTAGGCCACCAAAATATTTTCTTACTTGAGAAACTAACATCTAGTTCTTACTGGCAATTCAAGCGAAATAGTGGTGAGCAAACTTGAAAATAGGACCAAAACGATTTAAAAATAACTCAATATTAACCAAAAAGGAAAAAATCAAACACATGACTAAGGCATTAGAAGATCATCAAACTCAGCTCAAATCATTTATGTTAAGTGAAACAAACCCCCAAAACCAAACTAAAATAATTATACTTAACATGTTGCTAGAGAAACAAACCAACGACGAACTACAAAATCTTAATCGCCTAATTATATTACTATCTATGTTAGAACTAACCTCGGTTCATCAACTCCCATAGTCAAGAACTACTTCATTCGTCCATATCTATAAATAATCAAACATTTAATAGTTTAAATATAAATCTGACGTGAAGTTTAAGGAACAATTAATAATTTAAACAAAGTTACATGAATAACTATGTAAACCCATGTTCATAATTCTTGAACTTAAACCTCACATTGCATCAGTATACAAAAGAATCTAACAAAAATTTACCCCAATATTAACATGATCTCATAAACATTACCATAACCATTTAGAATAAAATCTCGTTCAAATGTCAATTAACTTCAGAATGTAAAACATCAAACTTCATGTATTAATCAAGAACAAAAGTGAAGATTAGACGTACCCTTAAGTGTGTAAGAAATAATCATATATCATATCAATTTTCACTTTAAATTTAACAATACAAAGATTTAATTATATATATTCACTATTAGAACATCAACGTTAAACACATACGAAATGTGGACAAATTCTTAACATTAGAATCAAGTCTCATATGTTCGTGAAATTAGATTATACAAGGGAAGATTGAGGGTTACCTCATGCTCAATTTAATTCATAGCAACCAAAAAAAAGCACAATGGCTAACTTTCAGGAACCACGAACAAAACCTCACAATATTTCCTTGCCCTCTCTCCTATTCTCTTGTGTTCTCCCTGTAACACCCCGTACTTTTATAACTTCACTTGATCCCTTGAGATCATATCTACATAGGTGTTGAGATGCCATGCATATGTGTTTTATAGTGTCATTGGTGAAACATTTGATATCGGACGTAACATGTGCGATTAGATCGTCGTAGGAGGTGTGTTGTGATTTCGTGGAGCATTTGGGTAAGAACTCGTATACATTCTAACCTCATTTGGTGACTTTAAGTCATGTTTACTTGATGGTTAAGATCACTAAGTAAGTGTTTTGTAGTGTTTTGATAAGGGATTGGACGATACGTAAACGTTGGATTAGTGGCCGAAAATTTCAGCAAAATGCTGAAACTTGCGCCACTACCCTGTTTCAGGGGTGTGGCGCAAGCCACCAGCCTGCAAAAAATTCATAGAGGCTGCATTTCCTGCGCCACTACCCTGTTTCAGGGGGTGTGGCGCAAGGAACAAAAGTTTAGCCTTTCCGGCGTCGTTTCGTAACGCAATTCTACGACGATTTCTCGATGGTTTCTTTTGGTTCTTTGGAGTTAATTGAGCATTGTTAAATCTTCAAACACTTCAATATACTCCTACATACTCCTACATGATCAAATCATGAAATGTGAATAGTGATCCAAAATGTTTTATGAGGCCAAGGGTGACTAGAATTCCAATTTTTGCGATCGAAAGGACGAATGAGAATTGTTTAAAAGAATATTGTCGTGACATGATGGAATTACGTAAACATGAGATATATGGTGAATAATACATGGAAGTTCATGGATATGTGTTATTGGGCCCAAAATGAGGCCCAAATTAGAATTTAAAGCATTGGCCCAAAGGGCAAAAAGACCCATTCTTCTCATTGGACCACATGTGATGCCAAAGGAATGGCTAAGAATGACTTGGGGTCTATATAAAGGCCCCAAGATCAGATTTTCCTTCACATAAAAACTCGCATGCCTTTTAGCTAATTATCAAACATTTTTCTCATTACCAAACCCTAAGGCAAATAACTCCTTTACCCTTTGGACAAGATCAATATATTCCAAGCTTTGGTAAGTGTTTATTATTATGGTTTAACATATTATATACATGGAAGATTATATATATTATGCTAGTGGTGTTGCCAAGGTGATGAATAGTGTATTTTACCTTTGGTGAAAGATGTGTCATCTTGGTAAATTGAACTTGAATTAGGCCTTGTGCCTTTGATGAAAAAGCATGGTATGGACAAAATATGAGCATGTATGGTGTTATTTTTGGTATTAAACTTGTTCTTGTCTAAAAGTGGGAATTATGGGATTTTGGCCGATATGTGTTATGAGTTGAATTAAGGTGCTTTGATGGATTATTTGTGATGTGTTATGGATAAGAAAGTGTAAAGGAGAAGTATTGTGGTGAAATGTATTGATTTTCATGTATTGGTCAATGTTGGGAATATTATGGAATTTTTGGAATAATAGTATGATCAATGGTTTTGTCAAGGGGAAATGACATGTTTAAAGCCAAACATGTAATTCATTGACATGGTATGCCTTTGTAAAGTAATTGGTGGTTAATGTGAATTTCGTTATGTATTTGTAGAGTGACACATAAAGAAGGAGAGGGATTATTGTATACGCATCGAAGGTTGTATATTCATATTCGTATTGTGAATCCAAGGTATGTAAGGTTACTTTGTCCGTATCTTTCTACGACCAATAGTGTTCACATTGACATTTCTCTAGTTCTATTCCGAAATGTACTAAGGTATCCCATATGCAATTATCTATGGTCATTGTCATATATTTCCTACTCATTGATCAATTGTGAATCTCATTTCTCATATTCATGGTTAATGTTCCGAAAGCTCAAATAAAGTTATGTTCCAATATTCCAATAGTGCCTATACTTGTGTCTCTTGTTCATGGATTATTGTCCAATGGTTCCAATGATATCATGGTGCTAGTTATGTTATATTTCTCATTGATATTTATTCACATGTCCTTCACTTATTGGTCAATGATTCAAAGCTTCCAACAATGTTATGTTCCAAAGTTCCAAAGTGATGTGATGACTATCAAAGTATCAATCTCAAAGTAATGAACAAAGTAATGCAAATATGGTCAATGATCAAGTACGGGTGGCAAGTCTAGGGGCATAAGCCTAGCTCGACTCGATCCCGAGATATGGATTTATGTGTGGCAAGTCTAGGGGCGTAAGCCTAGCTCGACTCGATCCCGATGTATGATTTATGGGTGGCAAGTCTAGGGGCGTAAGCCTAGCTCGACTCGATCCCGATGTATTGATTTATGGGTGGCAAGTCTAGGGGCATAATCCTAGCTCGACTCGATCCCAATATGATGTTATGATATGAAAAAACCCACTGATCAGTAGGGGCCCGGGTACATTGTTATCATTGAGAATTGAGGTAAAGAAAGCAAATAAAGTAATGAAAGTAATCCACATGGTTTCCCAAAATACCAAATGGTGACTTATGCACATTGATTCTTCATATGTTTTGAGTTCATTGAAATATTCATTGAAATATTCATGTGTTGTTTAGTTTCATCTGAGCCTTGCATACTCAGTACTTATTTCGTACTGACCCCTCTCGGCGAATTTACCTTACTTGCTGCAGGCGCAGGTCCCAGTAGGCCTCCTCAGTAGATTGCCAGTGTTAGCGGTTTTTTGGTGAGCTCCAGCTCATTCGGGGCTTCTCCGAGTCAGAGTATATACATGTTTTGGTTTTGTACATAATGTGTAAAGCGGGGACTTGTCCCGACTTATGGTTCTTTTTGGTCAATGCTCTGTTAGAGGCTTTTGTAGACCGATGTGGGTGTATCAGTGTAAAAGACATATGTTGTTTTGACTGGATGGCCTCAACGGCCAAGTTTCGTATGTATGTATAAATATGTCCCATGTTTTCCTGTATTCGTCTTTCATGCTCTTATGCACGGGTGGTATGATTATGGTATGCATATGATTGAACATAGGCAAAGGTTGGTTCTCTCGGGCCTTATCGGCTACGGGTGCCAATCACGTCTCGATGGAATTCGGGTCGTGACAAAAGTGGTATCAGAGCAGGTCGGTTTAAGGATGTCTACAAAGCCGTGTCTGAGTAGAGTCTTACTTATCGATGTGTTGTGCACCACATTTATAAGTAGGAGGCTACGGGACATTTAGGATGTTGTTTCTTTTCTTCATTCTAGATCGTGCAATAGAGCCAATGTTGTCAGTTGCATTGTATCTGATCTTGGTAAAATTTTTTTTCTTTGGTATAGTCAAAATGCCGAACACTAGAAGAGGAAGAGGAAAAGGTAAAAGTAAGCTGATAGATAGACTTGCTGAAGGAACAAGTAGACCACCACCTGACCAAGTTGATCAAGGTGGGGCTGGAACTGAGTTCGCAACGCGAGCTTCTTCTACTTCTTCAGCTCCAGAAGAGCCGAGAAGAAGGGAAGTGCCCGTGGAACCACCGACAAATGCCACAGATCAGGATCTTAGGAATGCTGTACAGATGTTGACACAGTTAGTGGCGGTACAAAGCCAGGGGAGAGCTGGTGCAATGGCACATGATGATGATGCGGCTAGAATGGCAAGTCGCAGAACGCAGGATTTCTTGAAACTGGACCCTCCTATATTCACAGGGTCCGATCCAAAAGCAGATCCACAGGACTTCGTGGATCAAATTCAGAGGGCCTTGGAAGTTATGCATGTGACAGGGGTAGAGACAGTGGAACTTGCTGCGTATAGGTTGAAAGGAGAGGCAATACTCTGGTATGAGGATTGGAAGAAATCCCGTGACATTGGTGCAGATTCACCGACATGGGAAGAGTTTAAAGTGGCTTTCCTCGATCATTATCTTCCGTATGAGGTTCGGGAAGCACGTGCAGATCAGTTCTTGAATTTGCGTCAAGGGAATATGAGTGTTCGGGAATATAGTTTGCAATTTAACTCCTTGGCTCGATATGCGCCAAATGTTGTGGCTACGATGACAGACAGGGTCCATAGATACGTGGACAGACTAGAGCCATACTTGGTGAGAGATTGCACTATTGCGGCCTTGAATAGGGACATGGACATTGCTCGCATACAAGCCTTCGCCCAGAAAATGGAAGATCAAAGACAGAGACGAAGGGTACATGAATTTGATAGGGGACAGTCCAAAAGGGCTAGGCCTATGGGACCACCTATGATGTCCCAAGGAGGATCTAGGCCCCGCATGTTTCCTAGACCACCTAGACCGCCGTTCTCTTATTCCACAGGTGGTGCTTATTCGCAGTCTCGAGGGTTTCGAGGTGGTTCAGCAGGGCAAAGTAGTGGGGTTCATGGATCACAGGCAGTAGGTTTCCCTCGTCAGCAGTGTCAGCACTGCGGGCGTATGCACACAGGTACATGTCGGACAGGGAAGAATGCCTGCTTTTGGTGTGGTATGCCGGGACATATAGCGAGAGAGTGTCCACAGCGGAGCATGGGTGGTATAGCACTACCAGCTGGGTCGGCCGTTGCGTCTTCAGCATCGGTTCCTTCACAGGGCCGAGGGGTGCAGCCTATGGGTCGTGGTAGAGGTGCCAGAGGAGGAGCCAGTACTAGCGGGGTCCAGAATCGCACTTATGCTTTGGTGGACCACCAGAATTCAGAGGCTTCCCCAGATGTTGTCACAGGTACATTATCCATATTCTCACATAATGTATATGCACTAATTGACCCAGGTTCTACATTTTCCTATATTACTCCATTGGTTGCTGCGAAATTTGCAAAGGCACCAGAATTATTAATTAAATAAATTGAAGTGTCCACACCGGTTGGTGAATATATTATTGCAAAGAGAGTGTATCGTAACTGTGTGTGGTCATGATACGTTGGCCGATCTCATTGAATTGGACATGGTGGATTTTGATGTAATTATGGGAATGGATTGGTTGGCTTCGTGTTATGCTACGGTAGATTGCCGGGCCAAGAAGGTACAATTTTGTTTTCCACAGGAAAATGTTCTAGAATGGCAGGGTAAGGTAGGGTCACCACGAGGAAGATTTATTTCCTATTTGAAAGCCAGAAAAATGATTGCCAAGGGATACATATGTCATTTGGTACGAGTGAAAGATAATGATGTGGAACCATTAACTCCACAGTCAGTACCGGTAGTCAATGAATTTCTAGATGTATTCCCAGAGGATCTTCCAGGTTTACCCCCAGAACGAGAAGTGGAATTCGGTATTGATGTGATTCCAGGCACTCAGCCTATTTCTATCCCTCCATATAGAATGGATCCAGCGGAACTGCGTGAATTGAAGGAGCAGTTGAAAGATTTGCTGGATAAAGGCTTCATTAGGCCTAGCATGTCCCCATGGGGTGCACCGGTATTATTTGTGCGAAAGAAAGATGGCACCTTGAGAATGTGCATCGACTATCGGCAACTGAATAAAGTAACGATCAAGAACAAATACCCCCTCCCTCGCATTGATGATTTGTTTGATCAGTTACAGGGTGCCAGGTGTTTTTCAAAGATTGACTTGAGGTCGGGTTACCATCAAGTCAGAGTTAGAGAAGAAGATGTACCCAAGACAGCTTTCCGAACACGGTATGGCCATTATGAATTTTTGGTTATGTCATTTGGACTAACAAATGCACCGGCTGTGTTTATGGATTTGATGAACAGAGTGTTCAAGCCATTCCTAGACGTGTTCGTGACAGTATTTATAGATGACATCCTTGTTTATTCAAGATCACCAGAAGACCATGCTTATCACTTACGGCAAGTGTTGCAAATTCTCCGTGACCGTAAGTTGTATGCAAAATTCTCCAAATGTGAGTTTTGGTTGAAATCAGTCTCGTTCTTGGGTCACATTGTATCAGATGAAGGTATACAGGTTGATACCCAAAATATTGAAGCAGTGAAAAATTGGCCAAGACCTACGACACCCACAGAGATTCGCAGTTTTCTGGGTTTGGCAGGTTATTATCGGAGATTTGTAGAAGGGTTTGCTTCTATTGCAGCACCATTGACAAAGTTAACTCACAAGGCAATTAAATTTCAATGGAATGATGCATGTGAAAAAGGGTTCCAAAAATTGAAAGATAAGTTGACTTCCACACCAGTGTTAGTTCTTCCTGAAGGTACAGAGGGCTATGCAGTGTATTGTGATGCTTCCGGGATTGGTCTCGGATGTGTGTTGATGCAGCATGGTAGGGTGATAGCATATGCCTCACGACAGTTGCGGCCACATGAGAAAAACTATCCCACACATGATCTTGAATTGGCAGCGGTAGTTTTTGCTTTAAAGATATGGCGTCATTATTTATATGGGGTTCATGTTGACATCTATACGGATCACAAAAGCTTGCAATATCTTTTTAAACAGAAGGAACTCAATTTGAGGCAACGAAGGTGGTTAGAGCTTTTAAAAAACTATGACATTGATATTCTTTATCACCCAGGCAAAGCAAATGTAGTAGCTGATGCATTGAGCCGTAAGGCAGTAGAAAGCACTAGTGGTCAGTTGGATGAAAAGCGTGAGATAATCAAAGATTTGAATCAATTAGCCAGCTTGGGAGTTCGCCTTATTGAAACCTCAGATGATAGAGTTAAGGTGCAGAATGCGGCAGAATCGTCCTTGATAGCTGAAGTGAAAGAGAAGCAATTTGCGGATTCTACTTTATTACAGCTAAAGGAAAATGTGCAGCAGAATTTGACCAAGGCATTTGATATTACACCAGAAGGGGTGCTTCAATGTCAAGGGAGGTCATGTGTACCGGACGTAGATGAACTGAGGACACAAATAATGACAGAGGCGCACCATTCGCGCTATTCCATTCATCCGGGTGCTACTAAAATGTACCATGAATTGAAAGAGGTGTATTGGTGGGGCAACATGAAAAAGAACATTGCGAAATTTGTCGTGCAATGCCCGAATTGTCAACAAGTGAAAGTGGAACATCAAAAACCGGGAGGTTACATGCAATGTATCAATCTTCCAGTCTGGAAGTGGGATATGATTAATATGGATTTCATTACGGGTTTGCCTCGTACATTGCGGAAGTTTGATTCTATATGGGTCATAGTGGACCGACTTACCAAGTCAGCGCATTTTCTACCTGTCAAGACGACCTATACAGCTGAGGATTATGCGAAGTTGTATGTGAAAGAGATAGTACGATTGCATGGTATTCCACTTTCTATTATATCAGACAGAGGAGCACAGTTCACAGCACACTTTTGGAAATCTTTTCAGCGGAGTTTGGGTACTCAGGTGAATTTGAGTACGGCTTTCCATCCTCAGACTGATGGACAAGCTGAAAGTACTATTCAGACACTTGAAGATATGCTACGAGCATGTACGTTGGATTTTCAAGGCAGTTGGGATGACCATTTGCCTCTTATTGAATTTGCTTATAACAATAGCTATCATTCAAGTATTCAGATGGCACCTTATGAAGCTTTATACGGAAGAAAATGTAGATCACCAATTGGGTGGTTTGAAGCAGGTGAAACTGCTTTACTTGGGCCGGATATGGTGCACCAGGCTATGGAGAAAGTCAAAGTGATCCAACAGCGATTACAAACGGCTCAAAGTCGTCACAAGTCATATGCCGATCTTAGAAGAAGAGGGCTTGAATTCGCCATAGGTGATTGGGTGTTTTTAAAGGTGTCACCAATGAAAGGGGTAATGCGGTTCGAAAAGAAAGGAAAATTGAGTCCACGTTACATAGGCCCATATGAAATCATTAGAAGATTTGGGCAAGTTGCGTATGAGTTGGCACTATCCCAGGACCTTTCGTCAGTCCATCCGGTATTTCATGTGTCGATGCTTCGGAAATGCATAGGAGATCCTTCACGTATTGTGCCCGTAGAAGATGTTCAAGTTGCAGAGGATCT
Source organism: Capsicum rhomboideum (assembly GCA_031232105.1). Classification (NCBI taxonomy): domain Eukaryota; kingdom Viridiplantae; phylum Streptophyta; class Magnoliopsida; order Solanales; family Solanaceae; genus Capsicum; species Capsicum rhomboideum. The sequence continues at coordinate 54,241,757 of CP124717.1, forward strand.
CACTTATGAAGAGGTGCCCATTGCTATCCTAGATCGACAAGTAAAGAGATTGAGAAATAAAGACATAGCATCCGTAAAAGTCCTTTGGAGAAACCAACACGTAGAGGAGATCACCTGGGAAGCGAAAGAAATGATGAAATCCAAGTATCCCCATTTATTTCAAATGGACCAAGAAGTACACAGTACGGAGGTGGAACAATAACAAGTAAGTCTTTAAGAGCATTATGTATATAGGTATGTTAAAGTAAAGATGCATTTGTTGTGTATAAGACATGTTGTTAACATTCGAGGACGAATGTTTCTAAGGGGAGAAGAATGTAACACCCCGTACTTTTATAACCTCACTTGATCCCTTGGGATCATATCTACATAGGTGTTGAGATGTCATGCATATGTGTTTTATAGTGTCATTGGTGAAACATTTGATATCGGACGTAACATGTGCGATTAGATCGTCGTAGGAGGTGTGTTGTGATTTCGTGGAGCATTTGGGTAAAAACTCGTATACATTCTAACCTCATTTGGTGACTTTAAGTCATTTTTACTTGATGGTTAAGATCACTAAGTAAGTGTTTTGTAGTGTTTTGATAAGGGATTGGACGATACGTAAACGTTGGATTAGTGGCCGGAAATTTCAGTAAAATGCTGAAACTTGCGCCACTACCCTGTTTCAGGGGTGTGGCGCAAGCCACCAGCCTGCAAAAAATTCATAGAGGCTGCATTTCCTGCGCCACTACCCTGTTTCAGGGGGTGTGGCGCAAGGAACAAAAGTTTAGCCTTTCCGGCGTCGTTTCGTAACGCAATTCTACGACGATTTCTCGATGGTTTCTTTTGGTTCTTTGGAGTTAATTGAGCATTGTTAAAGCTTCAAACACTTCAATATACTCCTAAATACTCCTACATGATCAAATCATGAAATGTGAATAGTGATCCAAAATGTTCAATGAGGCCAAGGGTGACTAGAATTCCAATTTTTGCGATCGAAAGGACGAATGAGAATTGTTTAAAAGAATATTATCGTGACATGATGGAATTACGTAAACATGAGATATATGGTGAATAATACATGGAAGTTCATGGATATGTGTTATTGGGCCCAAAATGAGGCCCAAATTGGAATTTAAAGCATTGGCCCAAAGGGCAAAAAGACCCATTCTTCTCATTGGACCACATGTGATGCCAAAGGAATGGATAAGAATGACTTGGGGTCTATATAAAGGCCCCAAGATCAGATTTTCCTTCACATAAAAACTCCCATGCCTTTTAGCTAATTATCAAACATTTTTCTCATTACCAAACCCTAAGGCAAATAACTCCTTTACCCTTTGGACAAGATCAATATATTCCAAGCTTTGGTAAGTGTTTATTATTATGGTTTAACATATTATATACATGGAAGATTATATATATTATGCTAGTGGTGTTGGCAAGGTGATGAATAGTGTATTTTGCCTTTGGTGAAAGATGTGTCATCTTGGTAAATTGAACTTGAATTAGGCCTTGTGCCTTTGATGAAAAAGCATGGTATGGACAAAATATGAGCATGTATGGTGTTATTTTTGGTATTAAACTTGTTCTTGTCTAAAAGTGGGAATTATGGGATTTTGGCCGATATGTGTTATGAGTTGAATTAAGGTGCTTTGATGGATTATTTGTGATGTGTTATGGATAAGAAAGTGTAAAGGAGAAGTATTGTGGTGAAATGTATTGATTTTCATGTATTGGTCAATGTTGGGAATATTATGGAATTTTTGGAATAATAGTATGATCAATGGTTTTGTCAAGGGGAAATGACATGTTTAAAGCCAAACATGTAATTCATTGACATGGTATGCCTTTGTAAAGTAATTGGTGGTTAATGTGAATTTCGTTATGTATTTGTAGAGTGACACATAAAGAAGGAGAGGGATTATTGTATACGCATCGAAGGTTGTATATTCATATTCGTATTGTGAATCCAAGGTTTGTAAGGTTACTTTGTCCGTATCTTTCTACGACCAATAGTGTTCACATTGACATTTCTCTAGTTCTATTCCGAAATGTACTAAGGTATCCCATATGCAATTATCTATGGTCATTGTCATATATTTCCTACTCATTGATCAATTGTGAATCTCATTTCTCATATTCATGGTTAATGTTCCGAAAGCTCAAATAAAGTTATGTTCCAATATTCCAATAGTGCCTATACTTGTGTCTCTTGTTCATGGATTATTGTCCAATGGTTCTAATGATATCATGGTGCTAGTTATGTTATATTTCTCATTGATATTTATTCACATGTCCTTCACTTATTGGTCAATGATTCAAAGCTTCCAACAATGTTATGTTCCAAAGTTCCAAAGTGATGTGATGACTATCAAAGTATCAATCTCAAAGTAATGAACAAAGTAATGCAAATATGGTCAATGATCAAGTATGGGTGGCAAGTCTAGGGGCATAAGCCTAGCTCGACTCGATCCCGAGATATGGATTTATGTGTGGCAAGTCTAGGGGCGTAAGCCTAGCTCGACTCGATCCCGATGTATGATTTATGGGTGGCAAGTCTAGGGGCGTAAGCCTAGCTCGACTCGATCCCGATGTATTGATTTATGGGTGGCAAGTCTAGGGGCATAATCCTAGCTCGACTCGATCCCAATATGATGTTATGATATGAAAAGACCCACTGATCAGTAGGGGCCCGGGTACATTGTTATCATTGAGCATTGAGGTAAAGAAAGCAAATAAAGTAATGAAAGCAATCCACATGGTTTCCCAAAATACCAAATGGTGACTTATGCACATTGATTCTTCATATGTTTTGAGTTCATTGACATATTCATTGAAATATTCATGTGTTGTTTAGTTTCATCTGAGCCTTGCATACTCAGTACTTATTTCGTACTGACCCCTCTCGGGGAATTTACCTTACTTGCTGCAGGCGCAGGTCCCAGTAGGCCTCCTCAGTAGATCGCCAGTGTTAGCGGTTCTTTGGTGAGCTCCAGCTCATTCGGGGCTTCTCCGAGTCAGAGTATATACATGTTTTGGTTTTGTACATAATGTGTAAAGCGAGGACTTGTCCCGACTTATGGTTCTTTTTGGTCAATGCTCTGTTAGAGGCTTTTGTAGACCGATGTGGGTGTATCAGTGTAAAAGACATATGTTGTTTTGACTGGATGGCCTCAACGGCCAAGTTTCGTATGTATGTATAAATATGTCCCATATTTTCCTGTATTCGTCTTTCATGCTCTTATGCACGGGTGGTATGATTATGGTATGCATATGATTGAACATAGGCAAAGGTTGGTTCTCTCGGGCCTTATCGGCTACGGGTGTCAATCACGTCTCGATGGGATTCGGGTCGTGACACTCCCTTTGTGTGTTGCATGGGTATGTGGATTGTTTGTGTATGACTTGCCCTCTAATATGTTTCTATGTCCTTTTTTTAAAGTATTTTCTCTCTGAACTTTTCTATCTTTCTGTGCGAACTTCTTTTTCTCTAAGTGTTTTCTCAAATTAAAGACATAAATAAAAATATAATGGTAAAAATATTAGCTGACTATTTTGAACTAATAAAAATATAGAAAAGTTAAATAGCTAGTCCTAAAACTATGATTAAGAAAATATTAAAATCACTAGCTTATTTATTTAAACCTAAACTAAGATAAAACATATTTTTTGAAAGAACTCTTTTTTTTAAAAAAGTATAAACAAAACTTATCCTAAAAATGTGACTCTATTTTATTTTTTTTTGAAATCTTTTTTTTTTTCACAATTTTTCAAATAAACTTAATGGAAAATGAAATGAAAAGCTAAAATAAAGATTAAAATACAATAAATAGTTAATGCTAAAAATAGGTAAAAGCTTGAAGAGGGTCAAAAATCACGTGTCTACACTCTGGGTGTCCCTAGGTTAGCATGGAAGTGTATGCCTAGTTTGGATATGAAGGGAGTTGTATATTTTCTACGTGCTATTCGTATGGTAAAGAAAGGATGCCTTTCTTATTTGGCCTATATTCACAATACTAGTGTTACTTTACCACTTCCCTTAGATTACGTTCGAGTTGTTAGAGAGTTTTAGGATGTGTTTCCTATGGACTTGCCTGGTATGCCTTCGGATCAGGATATTGATTTTGCTATTGATGTTGAGCTGGGCACCAAGCTTATTTCCATTCCTCCTTCTAGGATGGCCCCGATTGAGTTGAAGGAATTGAAGGAGCATTTGTAAGATTTGTTGGATAAGGGTTTCATTAGACCTAGTGTGTCTTCTTAGGGTGCTCCAGTGTTGTTTGTGAAAAAGAAAGATGGATCTATGCGCATGTGTATTGACTATTAGCAATTGAACTAGTTAACCGTCAAGAACAAGTATCCTCTTCCTTAAATTGATGATCTATTTGACCAACTTCTGGGTGCTTCGGTGTTTTTTAAGATTTACTTAAGATCTAATTATCACCAGTTGAGGATTAGAGCTTTGGATGTTTTGAAGACGGATTTTCAAACTCGGTATGGTCATTATGAGTTCTTGGTCATGTCTTTTGGATTGACCAATACCTCAGCAACGTTCATAGAGTTGATGAACAAAGTATTTTGGCTTATCGTGATTCCTTCGTGATAGTATTCATCGATGATATCTTGGTTTATTCCAAGAATAAGGTTGACCATGTGACTTTTGAAGACTGTACTTCAGAGATTACGAGATGAGAAGTTATATGCTAAGTTCTTCAAGTGTGAGTTCTTATTGGAATCTATTTCCTTCTTGGGTCATATGGTGACTAAGAATGGTACTACGGTCGATCCGGCCAAGATAGCTGCAATTTGTGATTAGGCTAGACCCACTTCTTCTATCGAGATTTGGACTTTTGTTGGGTTAGCGGGCTATTATCCATGCTTAGTGCAGGGTTTCTCTTCTATTGTAGCTTCTTTGACCTATTTGACTCAGAAGAAGATTGTATTTCAATGGTCGGATGCGTGCCAGGAGAGCTTTTAAAAGCTCAAGGAGTTGTTGACTTTGAATCCTATCTTGAACTTGCCCAAGGAGGGCATAGGGTTTATCATGTTTTGTGATGCTTTTGGAGTTGGATTGGGTGGTGTGTTGATGCAGGAGGGTACGGTGATTGCTTATGCTTCTTGATAGTTGAAGCCTCATGATAAGAATTACCCTACCCATGATTTGGAGTTGGACACTGTTGTTTTTGTATTGAAGTTATGGCAACATTACTTGTATGGAGTCCATTGTGTGATTTTCTCTGATCATCATAGCCTTCTGTACTTTTTCACCTAGTCAGATCTTAATATGAGACAACGTCGGTGGCTTGAGTTGCTCAAGGATTATGATCTCATTATTCTTTATAATCCTATCAAGGCCAATGTGATAGCGGATGCCTTAAGTCAGAAGGTGGTGAGTATAGGGAGTTTATCTCATCTCTTGATCCGAGAGCGACCTTTGATCTTAGAGTTTCAATCTTTAACTAACCAGTTGGTTAGGCTTGATATTTTTTCACCCGGGCATATTTTGGCCTTTGTGGAGACTAGTTCTTTCTTGATGGAGCAAGTTTGAGTTTGTCAATTTGATGATGATAGATTAAGGGTGATTCGTGATAGGGTATTGAGCGGCCAGACAAAGGTGGTATCTCTTGATTCTGATAATGTTTTGAGGATTAGTGGCTGATTTTGTGTGCCGAGAGTTGGTGGATGGGTTAGATCGATCTTGGATGAGAATCATTGTTCTAGATATTCCATTCACCCAAGAGCGGCTAAGATATACCATGACCTAAAGCAGCATTATTGGTGGGGTGGTATGAAGAAGGATATTATAGAGTTTGTGGCTAAGGGTTTGAATTACCAGTAGGTGAAGTGTGAACATCAGCGACCGAGTGGTACGATGTAGAGAATGCCCATTCCTAAGTGAAAGTGAGAGCAGATCACCATGAATTTTATTGTTGGTCTACCCCCAACCTTGGGGAATTTTATATCTATTTGGGTAATGGTGGATAGGTTGACCAAATCAGCGCATTTTGTACCAGTAAGAGCACATTATAACATGGAGAAGCTAACCAAGATTTACATTAGAGAGATTATTCAATTTCATGGTGTCCCTATGTCCATTGTTACTGGTAAAGGTACTCAGTTTACCTTAAGTTTTTGGAGTACTATGCAAAGTGAGCTGGGCACTCAGCTTGATTTGAGCACAACTTTTCACCCTCAGACTGATGGCCAGTTTGAGAGGCCTATTCAGGTGCTAGAGGACATGCTTCAAGCATGTGTTATGGATTTTGGTGGTCATTGGGACCAATTCTTGCCCTTAGCGTAGTTTGCGTACAACAACAGTTACCATTCCAGCATTCAGATGACGCCTTTTAAGGCTTTGCATGGGTGGAGGTGTAGATCTCCAGTGGGATGGTTCAACTCTTTTGAGGTGAGGCCTTGGGGCACAAATTTATTGAGAGACTCAATAGATAGATTGAGGCTGATTCAGCAGAGACTAGTGGTTGCCCAAAGTAGGAAGAAGAGTTATGCCGATCATCGAGCCCGTGATGTTGCCTTCATGATTGGAGATCGAGTTCTGTTAAAGGTTTCACTCATGAAGGGAGTGATGAGGTTTGGAAAGAAAGGGAAGCTTAGTCCGAGGTTTATTGGTCCTTTCGAGATTCTTGAGAAGTATGGAGATATGGCGTATAGGCTAGCTTTACCTTCATATCTATCGAATGTTCATCCCGTATTCCATATTTTCATATTGAAGAAATACCATCCAGATGACGCACATGTGATTTGGTGGGATTCTGTTGTATTAAATCATGATTTATAATTCGAGGAGAAGCCCATTGTTATCCTAGACAGGCAGACTAGGAAATTAAGGTCTAAGCATATTGATTCAGTAAAGGTACAGTGGAGATATCGCCCTATTGAGGAGGCTACATGGGAGGTCGAGTCCAATATGCGACGTAGATACCCACAACTTTTTACTATTTTAGGTACTTTATTTGCTTTTTAGTTTGAGGACAAACTTATATTTTAGTGGTGGATAATGTAACAACCGTAGTTGTGAATTTCATCTTTTTATATGTTTTGTCTATTTTGCCCTTCTCTATAGTTGTGTTATGCTATTTGTTATTATGGGGTTGGTTGGTACGGTCCCCGATGCGTTTGAGAGTGATTTGGGTGAGTTTGGGACTTTTGAGGCTTTTAAAGCCATGCATTTGACTTTGATTAATATTTCATATTTTGAGCATCAGATGATGATTTGGACAGTTTCATTAGATCTGGAGTATCGATTTTTAGGTTAGTAGCATGGTTAGTTTGGGCTTGGAGCCTTTGTTTTGCATTTTGACCTTTTTGATGAAAATTAGCCAAAATAAGCTTTTAGGGGTTCCGGGGGCTAATTTATTGTAAACGACTTCTTTTCAAAAATATTCCAGTGCCATTAAGTCCAGAACATCAAAAATATCCTAGTAGCATATCTGGTTTATTTATGTGGGGAACCAAATAAATCTCGAGGGTTCATTCGAAAACTTTGAGGTCTTGGATTCAGCTGGTGCACAACTGATACCATGTGCAACCCATTCCTTCCATGCAAAGAAGCAAAATATCCTTCATCACGATTGTGAGGTAGTAGTTGCGATTACAAAGGGTTATCGGGATCGAGTCATGTTTTTGCTTCATTGCTGTCGCGACCAGACCATTGTGAATGCGAGTGGTCCGGGTCATCATCCTTCACGACTGCGAAGAGCTGACCACAAATACGAATGCCAATTTAATTGCCTGGTCGTCGTTGACCCTCGCGAACGTGAAGGGATGACCGCGTTCGCGAGGTATTGTTCACTTGAACAGTATATAAAGTCTATTTTTGCTATTTTCACCATTTTTGGACTTGGGAGATTCAGGAAAGATGATTTCAAAAGGGTTTCTTCGTGCTTGGGTAATCCCTAAACTCTTATTTTCATCAATTCCTATTGATTCTATCTTATAAAAAGCTTTAGAAACTTGATTTCAAAATGGATTTTTGGGTTTTCGGCTTATCTACCAAGGTTGGGTCGAGGTAGTTGTCATCATGACCTCAAATTTTGGATCATGACAATGATAAAACTAGTTAATAGTTAATTAAGATTTGAATAATGTTATAGATCATAAATAAGAGTAGAATTAATGGGTTTTAATTCCCAAAGTATTTATTTGAAGAGTATCTGATTAGCTACTCTTATAATTGCTTGTTTATTAGATGATTGGATGTTCTGAGGCATAAAGGAAGGAAAAGAGCATCCCTGGTGTGGCTTGCTTGTTCTAAGATCTTCGACCGAGGTAGATTATGATTTATGGGTAGTAGACTGTGATTAGTAATAATATGCATTATATAGATTTGATGGGAGAATAATGATTAGGCATAAGGGCACGGTGTTTGGATGGATAAAATTATGAAACATGCATAAAAAGATCTACTTGTGTGTTGATGTGTTAACATATAGATCCCTTAATAGGTGTTTTGTATTTGTATGACTTACTTGATGAATTGCAAGGTGGATATGTGAATGTGAGTAATGATAGAGGAATTGATTGAATTTGTAATCTAAATATTCAGCTTAAATACATTAAAAGGGGTGAATTTGCTATTGTGTGTTTCTTGAATATATGATTTCCTTACTGAAATATCGCTATGCTAGATCGATGATCATGATAAGGGAATGCAGTGTCATAACTTAAAGAACCTATAAGTAGGGTTGGCTAAGTGTTAGGGCATAATATGTGTAAATGTGCCTAACTAAAGGGAGAATTGTAAGTTGAATAGAATCAAATGGTTAAATAATCAGTTAATGAAATAGTGTATTGAATCTAGTAATGACTTGAATTTAAGGATTACTATTTTGTCGCTGGATTCACCGGTCTCAGTGTGAATAAAAGAGGATTGAATTAATGAATGAACTTATGTATGTTGAATTAGAATATACACTCGATTTGGTTGATACTTATATGAATAGGCTATTGAATGGTGTTCAAACATAATTGTAATTGAAGAATTTGGTTGATAATGCTTATATAAATAAATTGTTAATTGGTCTTCAGACATACTTGTAATTGATGAATTTGGTTGATAATACTTATATAACTACGCTATTGATTGGTCTTCGGGCATACTTGTAATTGATGGATTTGATTGATAATGCTTATATGAATAAGTTTTTGATTGGTCTTCGGATATACTTGAATTTGATGAATACGGTTGATAAGGATTGGATTAATAAGTTATTGATTCTTGAATTTAGGTTTAAGTACATTATGATTGAAAGGTGTATTGTAAATTGGTTGTGCTATCCTGAGAGATAGCAGAGTGTGAAATCGTATTATGATATGCATGAGATAAATGACATTAGACTTGACCAAGTGTCTTTAATAATCTGTGTACTTGTAAGCTTAATGCACTATAGTATATCTTGGTAATAATGATTGTAATATCTGATAGGGTAATATTCAGAGAGTCGGGTGTCACGCTGGTACAGATTACTATCTATTGATAGTTTGGAGGGTCAGGTACCACGTCGGTATGGTATATGAATGAAGATGATTCCCCCTGCATGTCATGACTATTAAACATATAAGTCTCATTAGTAGGTGTGTACAAAATGTAAGACTTGTGACTATGTGTGACATACATTGCATATGATTGTTTTCGAGGTAAAACTTATACTACTTTTGTGAGATTGATATTAATTTGACGATTGTGTGTTGATTTCTATACTTGTGGAATTTGAGTAGGCATAGATCCCAATCGCATTGTGAATATTGTTGTTATGATGGTTGTGGTATAAATTGATAGTTAAATAGTTATGTGGATTTGGGTATTATGTGTTTCGTTTGGTACCTAGTTATGGATATCGTTCTGATGGTATAGTTAGGGTTATTTGTGCTACCTGTCTATAGTTGACGTATCTGTATTGCGGATATAGTGTAGTTGATTTGAATGTTGGATTTGTTAAAGTGTTATTTGTTGTGGTGTGTGTGTGATACTTGTATTTCTTATTTGTAGTTGTTGGGTTGTCTCAATAGTGAGATAGATGTGTACTTTTAGTTTGAAAATAGTGGGTCCTTATGTGGACAGTTGATGAAATTTATGTGATCTTAGGTCGGCTAGAGAACACTGGAGTTAGTGTTTGGTTGAATTCACCATAATAGAGTTGAAAAGTTTAGCATAACAGAAATGGTAAATTTAGTTAAGAAGGATAACTGAAAGCTTTTATATTGGAAGATCGTAGTATGGGATGTGAACGTGGTGTTTATTGATTTAATTGAGATTGTCATAATTGTTTTGTGATTTTTATATGATGTTGTGCGATCTAACCCTGGTAGATCGATGATGCCTACCAGTATGTGTGGTGTACTGATACTACTCTTGCTACATCCTTTTTGAGATGTAGATGTGTTGCAGGTTGACTAGAAGTCTCTTATGTGGATGGTGAGTGTTCATCATCAACTTTTGCTTCTCTTTTCCTATCGAAAGTTGTTTCTTTCTCTTTGTCTTGTTCTATGTAGAAACTTTGTACATGTATAGATTTGATCATGAAAGTTGTTTCATTTCAAGAGTTATTGCTTGTAAAGGTTTCGGTATTTATAATAATGTTGTTTTAAGATTAAACTGCTTATTGATCTAAAGGTTGTTAGTCGAATTTCCGTGTACACTTAGTTGGTGGTAAGGGTTTCCCTCTCTAGTTAGAATAGAGTAGGTGCCCGTACGATCCCGCTATTTGGGTTGTGACATCTAACCTATATTGAAACTTTGATATAATTATTAGTAAAAATTGGTGTTCAACCATTGTTGAAACTTGAAGCTTCAAAGTTTGAAAATTAATTTTTCACAAATAATCTCTATTTCGAGTGAGTATTGTGGTAAAAGATCGATTACGTATTGAGGAGCCTAAATCTAAAATTTTCGGTGATTTGGGGTAGTTTTGAGTTTTTTGGATGAATCTGGTGCATGGATTCAAGAAAGTAGACGAAGTCAGTTTTTTGTATTATAGTGTATAATATTGTATAGTGTTGTGTACGGGTGTATAAACACCTCTTATAATTTTGTATAATATTGTATATTGGGGGTATAATGTTGTGTATTAAGCTTTTCAATGTTGTTGTAAAAAAATTCAAAGTTTTGTATATTGTTGTATTCCGAGGTATAATTTTGTATACTAAATTTAAACACTGTTCTAAGAAAATAATGAAATAGTGAAAGGAAGATTACTTGAAATGTGGTTTTGTGCAAACCGCTATTACGGAAAAAATGTTTTCTTATCAGGAATGAACTATTGTGTTTGGGCTAAAAATTTGCAATGTAAGTTTTGGCTATATTTTTTCAATGTAAGTTAATTTTATATTTTTAAAACTATCCCTTACAATTAACTATGGACAAAAGTTCTAAGTTAGTAAATATCCAACTTTAACAACACTTCTCCATAGGTTATTACTTACCATTTTATCAAGTAATTGAATATTAATGTGTATATATAACATAAAATTAGTCCATAATAACCGAACAAGTGATCTAGTGAATGGTCATCGGACTCATCTATATCGAACATGTGATTCAAATGGCAACTCGAGGTTTTGGAATTAATTTTGTTGCAATTCAATTATTTTTGTTTGGAATAATAATATTTAAGTACACAACAGGCCATGTACCCTGCCCTTCTGCAGCTTAAGAAATCTCCAATGTACTCCCTTTATTTTCTAAGTGGAAATTAAGAGTATACAGATACTCTAATATATGGTACTTCCTCCGTTTAAAAAAGAATGACCTATTTTGACTTGACACAGAGTTTAAGAAAATAAAGAAGACTTTTGAATCTTGTGGTTAAATTAAAGTTGTGTCAAATGTGCTAAAATATCATTTAATCTTGTGGTCTTAAACATGTCATGTGGAAAGTTGGAATTAAACTATTGCCAAAAAAAAGGGTCATTCTTTTTGAAACAGACTAAAAAGGAAAGTAGGTCATTCTTTTTTAAACGGAGGGAGTACAATATTTTAAAGTAGATCTAGTGCATTTGGGATTTCAGTAGGGATCCATTCATGTCCATTGAGAAATTTTCGAACAGTAAAACTAGAAACATCCGACTCTGAAAGTATTCTTGCCCAATTCACTGTTCCACTTACATTTGCTCCTGGCCCTCTGTTGTTTTATTCACCAAAATATATATCTTTTTTATTTCCATTTCATTCAATCCAACCTTCTCGATCAATAAACTCATCTAGATAACTTAACATGATGATCGTTCGAGAGTGATTCTCCCAAGGCTTTTCCGAGAAACACTCCTACCTGTTGAGATAAGTAGCCGTTTGAGTGGCAAATCAAGAATTTATATAAGGAGTATATATCACACGTTGGATTTAAACATGTGACTTAAAACATTTTTTTGAACTCCTTTTACAACTAGACTAGTTAGAATCTAATTCTCTATCATATATGTCAAGAGGATCCAATAATTTATATATTGTCTTAGTTATATAATACAATTTTTCGGAGAAGGGGATTCAATTGAACCTCCCTTGCCTACATGTGCAACAAGAAGTTGAAACAAGTATTTGAAATTGAAAAAGACTATATATTTAGAAGTTGATATTATGTTTAGACATGAAATTTCACTTGGAAAAAAAGTTTTTAAAAAATTGAGTGAAAATTAATACTTTTCACCTGAAATAGTACTCCTAAACAAGTTCAAATATTGAGATTCAGTATTTTCGATGATGACTAAACTTCTGCGAATAACCACTATTAAAAATCACTATTTCATTGAAAAATATTATTCAGTGTCTATTTCCATAGATATTTTGATTAAATCAGTGAGAAAAGAAAAAATAATAGTGTTTCCACACGAAAAAATTAGAAAGCTTCCCAGTGTTTCAACATTTCCCACCATGCATTTTTCGAGTGAACTGGTTCAGTGGAAAATGAAGTCACGTGTCATATGTGTGCTTGATCTCTTTAACCATTTCAAACTTTTTTATGGATCATACAATTTAATTAATATTACCTTTGGTTCATGCTCGCGCAAATCTTGTGTGACATTTATCGTGCAACCTTGAAGGACAATAGCAGTATCTTCATGTTTTTGTTCTCTTCCTTGGGCAGTTATTGTCACTTCATTTTGAATATCTTCAGGTCTTCTAGCATATATATTGCAATTTAGAAGTATGACTTTTGCGTTACCAAATATGAAGTCTATGTTACCATAGACTTCACAATCTCTGAAAAATTGGACACCTTTTCTTGTATAAAGTGTATCTTGATACCCATCAAACTTGCATCGATAGAATGCAACGTGGTCAGTTGAAATACTCGTCGCGACTGCTTGGTGCACCGATGGCCCAGCAGTGTTTTGAAATGTCATATCTTGTGCTATGAACCCATCGCCATATATATCTGCTTTGAACCAGCAAAAAAAAAAAAAAAAAGAATAGAAGATTATTTTAAGTGTATAATATCTTCATGATAATCCAAAAACATAAAATTGTAGGGTGTAAGTGAAAGTTGCTAAGATCTTTTACAAGTACTATGGTATGCATTTTTGGTTACAAAACTTTACACTTCTATACTCTAATTATTTCTCTAACTTACCTCAAACGGATAAAGATAAAATTGCAGGCAAATATATATCTATTATATATTAAGTATAAAGATACATGTAATAATATATACGTAATCTGTGTATGTTCTATGTATATTTTGGCTAGTGATTATATAATTAATTTTGGCCGACGGGTCAAAAAAAAAGCCCTAGCGTAAAAGAATTTTACAAAACCATGTCACCTATAAGATAGTTGTACAATAAGTGAATGTAACCTATGAGTCTGTTTGGAAAGTCACCTGATAATTGAAATTGGTGTAATTATTAAGGTAGTAATTATCATTACACAACTTCGTAATTACGATGACCTGTTTGTTTGCCACAATAAATTACAGTATAATTACAAGTATACTGTTTGGTTACGCAAGTGTAATTACATGGTTATATTAAATTTTTAAAATAAAAATTAATTATCAAAAACTAAAAATTTATATTAGACAAATAAGGGCCTTTATAAATGATATTAAATTAAATAAAATATATATATATATATATATATATATAAATATATATATATATAATGCCTGTAATGCCTCTGTTATGAACTTGAAATCTCCACTTCCATCTAGTGCAACTGTGGCATCGAAAGGAGAAATTTGACTCCCTAAACCCCAAAACAGTGTTGTTAATAAGGCTAATAAACCAAGTGTCATCTCTTTTCTTTGCATAGAATGAAGTAATATTTTTCTTCTCTGTCCTTCATTCAAAAGCACCAAAAAACAAAAATTAGAATAAAGAATAAAAGAACTAGTAATATTCCGTGGGGAAATTTAATTAGTGTTTGGACTTATTTTTTTGGATTAAAATTTATCTTTAGTTATTTGTTTGGTCTTGAAATTTGAGTAGATTTTGAAATATGATTTTCAAATATTTTCAACTTCCAAGTAAATTAAAATGCATGTCGAAACACAACTTTAAATTCTAAAAATGACAACTTCAAAGACTCAAACTTTTAAGTTTCAAATTCAAAATTTATGGCCAAACAGAAGTTATAAGTAATTCAGTTGGTTAGCAACATAAATATTTACCTTGTCGGTGAGAATTTGATTTCCAAGTTGTAATCTCTTATCCCTTCCCCAATTTTCAAAAAAACAAAAAAAGGAACTACATAATATTCCAAAAAGAACGGGAGGAAACAAAAGTTTAACTAATGAAAACATTATTTATGTATTTATTTTAGTATTATCATTATTAATTGTGCTTTAAAATTTTAAATTTAACAATTAATAAAGATAAATTTGAAGAAAAAAAAGAAATTTTTTAAAAAATAATTTCAGTATACTTGACGTAAAAAGAAACAAATAAAATTAGTTATCTGAAAAATAGGCAACCTGATACAACATATTAAAATAATGTACATGATCGGCACTTTGGCATTACTATAGAAATTTATTTTACTCTATGAGCGCATATATAAGTTCGAACCCAACTAAGAAAAAAAAGAAATTAATTAAGCGTCAAACTTACTTAATTTAGCAAGGCAAGGAATAAAGTTAGCCTTGGAATTTTAGATCAATATCCTACTCCCCAAAATCTGATATCCTGGACAATTACATAGAGTTACGTATATATATGGAGAAAATTAACTCAACAATTAAGTTACATTTTTTGCATGGCTAATTTATTGGTTCTTACTTAATTTAATATATTTATTTATGAAACTTGGCTAATTAAACCATATGTTACCCTACTGTAAAATGGAAACAGACGTCAAAAATCTATGATGTTAATTAGTTAGATGTTGCATTTAATTGCTACTTTAAGATAATGCTTTTATGAAAGTTAAATATATGAAAATTAATTCGTCTGCTTCATAAGGGTGAGTAATTAACCCAAGTCTTATTGCTAAATAATTCTGTTGATTAATTAGAACTTATATTTCTGAACTTGGTCAGGAAGTTAAACATCAACTTATTAATGATGTAGACTTACTACTTAAGTTATGCCCAGCGATTTTTTATTTTGGGGGATTCTTACACTAATATACCATCCAACAAATATTTTATCAGCCAATGGTCTCATGCATATGTTATATATCCATATTGATAAACGGTGTATATTTATATATATAAATCCATACTATTACATAGAAAAATCAAATGAAAACGAAAGAATATCCATTGATTCTAATCCTGATTAATGGGATAATAAATTTACCGGAATAAATATTTAAAGAAATCAAATTCTAAGAGGGGGAGAAAGTAACATTTAGGCAATAAATAAGGTGTCATAGCTAAAGTTTGTTTAATTACAAAATGTAGCTATAGTTTAGTAGTTAAATATATAAATTAGAAATTGTATATAAAAATATAAATTCGCTTTAGAGATTTGTATATGAGCTTCGAAATTCACTTTGTATATAAATCCAAACGTATATGATCCCAAAAATTTGCTTTGTATACAAATTAAATTGTATATGAGCCCCGAAATTAGAGAGTCTCCACCTCCCCCCCTCCCCCCGAAAATTACAGATTTGTATATGAGCTCTGAGAGTTGTATATGATCTCCGAAATATACAAGTACAAGAGAAATGTATATTTAGCTATTTAATCTAAACCTTAGCTATAAATGATAATTATTTTAAATATTAGTTATGCATGATAATTATGACGATGTTTTTGTAAGACAATAAAATTCACGACCGAAAAAATAATAATCGGGACAAGAAAATATTGCAACAATCGTTTATTGATTTCAATATGTGAGTGTTACAATCTCTATGAATCCTCTGATTCGCCTTTCTAAATATAAATTCAAGGGCTTCGAGCTTAATATTGAATTTGATGAACTTGAACTTGATTTGTGGATTTAATGAACTTGATCTTGACTTGTGAATTTGGATTCAAGGGCTTTTGAGCTTGATCTTGAATCTTCGTCTTGATCTTCAGTTGTTTATGAACTTGAATGCTTGAACTTGTAGCTTGTAGAGAAATTTGTGGCGTTTGATCCACGAGCTCTCTATTGCTTCTTGTTAGAGTTGTTCGTCCTCTTTTCTTGAATTATGAGGCCCCTATTTATAGTTGTGGAAAGGAAAGAGTCATGGTGAAGATGAACTTCTTTTGGCCAATCAGATTTAAGTGACATGACGCATTTTTATGGGCCTTTGATTTCACTAGGCTTGCTGCATCATTTTGACATGTGGCACGGTCCTATTGGCTCCTTTACTTGACCTGGCATGCCACGTCATTTGACACTTGGCGCCAAATTGGGCCTCTAGACTAAGATGACATATTGGGTTTAACCAAGTGGGCTCATTATTTGTAGCCCAAATTAATGGACTAGCCCGATGAATTTTGGACTTTAATTAAATCCATATTTATTGGATTTAAATAATTAATCCAATTATATTAATCCACCATATTTATTTGGACTAATATATTTAAAATTCATATGATCAGAAATGCCCTCACTTCGAGACTTGTCGGAGATATTTAAACTTTCGAAGACTAGGCTCGAAGTATTGACTTGACTTTTTCCTTGTTTGCGCGTCTTCAGGATACTCCTTTCCATTTCGGGAATGAAATTCTTCTACTCCATAACCAATCATTCTCCAATTAGAACTAGGATGTCTATATTCCTACAAACTTGAACTGTCCCAATTCCACTCCAATTAGGAGTATGCCACCTCCTTAAGGACTTGAAAACTTCTCCTAGTTTTATTTCAACAAGGAGACTATTAATGCCTTGCCGCATCTATAAATAGATGGATGCTCTCTATTATTTTGATATTGCAGCATCGGGAGTCACACAAAGGAGAACAATGCCAGGTAATATATTCTTCTCTTTTAATTTTCGTCACTTTTTTCAGCCCAGCATGTTAGTGGTAGAAAATTCATATCTCATTGTATAAATATCGAAATCTTGAACGGTTTAACATTCCAGAAACTAGACTTCGATATCTACAACATATCCAAAATTCAGAATTAAACTCTTTCAATTTCGTTCTATACAATTTCTTGAAACTTAGGTTTAAATTCTGTCATGCTGAGAATTTCAGATCTGCATAGCTTCACCAAAACTTGCATCTCTTGATGTAGGAATTAAGAAATCACAAGCCGCTTGATTCTTCCAAAACTATACATCAAGATCTATAATATATCCGAAATTCATAATTTAATACATTTGGTATCTTTTCAGATGTTATCCCGAATTCAACTTTGGATTTTGGCGCACCGGCAGTTTCAGATTTGCGCGACAACACCAAATTTTTTTTTTATCAATGTGGGAGTACCAAAATCATGATCCGCTTAATTCTATAGATACCATAAAAATGCATATATAACATATCCAAAATTTAGAATTTAACATCTCCCGGATCGTTCTAGACAAATTTTTGAAGTTAACCCTAAATTCTGTCTCGCAGAGAATTTCAGATTTGCATTGTCTCACTAAATAATTTATATCATGATGTCGGACCGTCACCATCAAAAAGGTGTTTTGATTGATGGAAACCAGACTTCAAGGGCTTCATTCTCACCAAAACATTTTGTCTCAAGCCTATCCGCGTTGGTGATGTATGGCTTCTGAGTTTAAAACGTCTTGACAGGTAACAATCTCTCTTCTTCTTGTGCCTTTTTTTTTGTGTTGTCTTTTCCTTTCTTCTTTTGCAGGATTGAAACAAATAGCATTCATGAAAGGTCAGCTTAAGGTGCGAGAGTTTAACTTCGCCTCCGTCACCTTGAGACCTGACTAGTTCGGCTTTCAAGTTTGGTCCCTTTCACCGACGTACTTATGCAATGGTCAGCTTAAAGTGCGAGAGTTTAACTTCGCCTCTGTCACCTTGAGACCTGACAAGTTCGGGTTCAAGTTTGGATGCTTTACATAACAAATCCGTGAAAAGACCAGCTTAAGGTGCAAAGGGGCAAATATTGTCCACCTTAAGGCATGGAAGTTTAGAGATCCTTTTAAAGATAAACTCGTGAAAAGGCCAGCTTAAGGTGCAAAGGGACAAATTTTTGTCCACCTTAAGGCATGGAGATTTATAGATCCTTTTAAGGATAAACCTATGAAAAGGCCAGCTTAAGGTGCAAAGGGACAAATTTTTGTCCACCTTAAGGCATGGAGATTTATATATCCTTTCAAGGATAAACCTGTGACAAGGCTAACTTAAGGTGCAAAGGGACAAATGTTTTGATTGATGGAAACCAGACTTCAAGGGCTTCATTCTCACCAAAACATCTTGTCTCAAGCCTATCCGCGTTGGTGATGTATGGCTTCCTAGTTTAAAACGTCTTGACAGGTAACAATCTCTCTTCTTCTTATGCCTTTTTTTGTGTTGTCTTTTCCTTTCTTCTTTTGCAGGATTGAAACAAATAGCATTCATGAAAGGTCAGCTTAAGGTGCGAGAGTTTAACTTTGCCTCCGTCACCTTGAGACCTGACTAGTTCGGCTTCAAGTTTGGTCCATTTCACCGACGTACTTATGCAATGGTCAGCTTAAGGTGCGAGAGTTTAACTTCGCCTCCGTCACCTTGAGACCTGACAAGTTCGATTTTAAGTTTGGTCCCTATCACTGACGTACTTATGCAATGGTCAGCTTAAGGTGCGAGAGTTTAACTTCGCCTCCGTCACCTTGAGACTTGACAAGTTCGGCTTCAAGTTTGGTCCCTTTCACCGATGTGCCTATGCAATGGTCAGCTTAAGGTGCGAGAGTTTAACTTCGCCTCTGTCACCTTGAGACCTGACAAGTTCGGCTTCAAGTTTGGTCCCTTTACATAACAAATCCGTGAAAATGTCATCTTAAGGTGAAAAGGGACAAATATTGTCCACCTTAAGGCATGAAAGTTTAGAGATCTTTTTAAAGATAAACCCGTGAAAAAGCCAGCTTAAGGTGCAAAGGGACAAATTTTTTTCCACCTTAAGGCATGGAAGTTTAGAGATTCTTTTAAAGATAAACTCGTGAAAAAGCCAGCTTAAGGTGCAAAGGGAAAAATTTTTGTCCACCTTAAGGTATGGAAGTTTAGGAGGCCTCAACTTGAAACTTGGAGGTTTTGACGGTTCCACCTTGCAAACTTGGCGAATTTGGAGACTTCAGCTTGTAAACTTTGCAATTTTGACAACTTCAACTTGCAGACTTGGTGGATTTGAGATTTCATCTTGCAGAATTGCTGACTTTGAGGACTTTAGCATGCAGATATGGTGAACTAGAGACTTCAACGTCACTGACTTGGATGAATTTTGACTTCAACATGCACGCTTCAATTCGCAGGCTTGAAAGACTTACAACTTCAACTTGTAGGCTCGGAGAACTTGAGGGTCTCAAATCCTGTTGCAGAAGCTTACCTTTTATATGGAGCTCTGCCCTCATTGAGTCATGAATATTTTGTGTAATCCCGAAGTTTAATCAGAATATTTGCAGACTTAACTTTCGTGTGGCGGATCAAGCGGGGACATGTATTTTTTGACACTCATGCAACTGAACTTAGAATGAAACTTCTAAGCGCCTACGTACCTCGGTGAAGAGGATCAAGTCACAACGTAGTTCTGGAAGAGTGATTTTTTTTTTGGTCCTAACTTTTGCCTAGGCCGCCTCTTTCGAGATTTTCAACCTAGCGGACATTTTTTTTTTTGAGTCCTAACTTTTGCCTAGGCCGCCTCTTTCGAGATTTTCAACCTAGCGGACATTTTTTTTTTTTGAGCCGTACACAGTTTATACTCTTGCGGGCCAGGAGTGGACATGCAGTTTATGCTCGTGCCTTAAGGAGCGTCATCTTCCCTCAAGGATAGTACTTCTTCAAGAATTTGGCGTTGATAGGACCAATTTTCACGCCATCTGCATCGACAAGCTTGTAAGCGCCATTTGAATAAGCCTCTTGTATGACGTATGGTCCATCCCATTTTGAGGTGAATTTACCCCCGGATTTATGAGAAGTGATAATGGGCCTCCTTACTGCTAGGACTTGATCTCCAACTTGAAAGCATCTCAAGCGAACCTTTTTGTTGAAAGACAGAGATAGACGGGCTTGATAACATTCAAGATTTTGTTGAGTCTGTAGCCTTTTCTCATCCAGAGCTTCTAACTCTGCAAGACGCAACTTAGCATTTTCTTCTTCGATGAGCCCTTCTTGAATAGCAAGTCTTAAAGAAGGTATTTGACGCTCAAGTGGTAGGACTGCTTCAACTCCAAAAGCAAGCAAGTATGGGGTTGCTTGAGTCGGTGTGCGGTGAGTCGTCCTATATGCCCACAAAGCTTCTTCCATTCGTTCATGCCATTCTCGTTTGGATTTGGAGACGACTTTCTTCAACAGATTACATAAAGTCTTATTGAATGCTTCGGCTAGACCATTGGCGGCAGCATGGTACATAGAATATTTACGCTGCTTGAAATCGAAGAGATCACAAATCTTGTTCATCAGCTTGTTATCAAATGGCTTGCCATTGTCAGTTATTATGTAATGGGGAATTCCAAAGCGGTAGATGATATTTACTCGAATAAAGTTTGCGACATTCTCCTTCTTCACTTCTTTGAGTGCAACAGCTTCGGCCCATTTTGAGAAGTAATCTGTCGCAGCCAAGATGTACAAGTGTCCACCAGAAGATTTTGGTAGTGGTCCTACAACATCCAATCCCCAAGCATTGAATGGCCAAGATGCGATAGTGGGGTGTAATATTTCAGGAGGCTAATGTATGAAATTTGCATGAAATTGACAGGCCTTGCATCTTCTAGCATAGTCCAAGCAATCTTTCACCATCGTTGGCCAGTAATATCCCATCCTTTTTATGTGAAAGTGGAGCTTCGGGCCAGACTGATGAGATCCACATACTCCCGAGTGTGCTTCCTGCAAAGCTTGAACTGCTTCTTCCTCTCCCAAACATCGTAAGAGTACACCTTCGAATGACCTTCTGTATAGCGTGTCCTTGTTGTAAAGGAAATGAGGTGCACGACGACGGATGTCAGTCTTTTTCCTTGGATCTTCAGGAAGTATTCCATAACACAAGTAGTCAATAATTGGTTGTCGCCAATCTTCCTTTACAGCTTCAGACACAGCGACGAGATGCTCAAGTTTGTTTTCTATACATTCTTCCTCATCCGGTGGTGGTACCACCCATTCTCAGCGGATAGTAACTCGTGTTTGATCTGGAAGAGTTAGGGTTGAAGCTAAAGCAGCCAATGCATCGGCCTGCTTATTTTCCTTTCTTGGCACGTGATGGAGAGTAGCTTCTCCAAGCCATTCTATCAACTTCTGAGCATAACTATGATATGGGCGTAACTCGGGCTTTTTGACTTCATAGTCTCCCAAGAGCTGCTTGATCACCAATTGGGAGTCACCAAAGACTTGCAATTGTAGTTGCTTCATGTCGACGGCCATTTCAAGTCCAAGTATCAACGCTTGGTATTCAGCGACATTGTTAGAGCAACATTGTGTCAAAGTAAAGGAGTATGGGATAACCTCTTCCTGCAGAGTGACAAACACTACGCCAGAACCAGCTCCACCATGGTGTGCCGCACCATCAAAGTACATCTTCCATGGAGGTCGAACTTCAATAACCATTGCATCCTCATCAGGAAGTTCATCAGTTAGCTCCCAATTATCTGGTATTGGGTGGTCTGCCAAAAAGTCTGCTAATGCCTGTCCCTTTACGGCCTTCTGAGGGATGTATATGATCTCAAACTGTTGAAACTGAAGGTACCACCTTGCAAGTCGATCACTGAGGACTGGTTTCGACATTACAAACTTGATGGGATTTGCTTTGCACACGAGATGAACAACATGAGCTTGAAGGTAGTGCTTTATCTTTTGGATTGAGAAGACCAACGCCAAACACAACTTTTCAATAGGTGAATAATTCAGCTCATTTGGCGTCATCATTCTGCTCAGGTAATAAAGAGAGTTCTCTTTACCTTCACTATTTTCTTGGGCCAATAAAGGAGGGAGAGAGGAGAGAGGAAAAAAGGGTCGTTTGGTGAGTGGTAGTGGTATTCGCCTACCGTCTGGTGGTTAAATCCGGAGGCAACCGTGAGATAGAGATAGAGAGAGAGTTGCGACAAAGAGAGGAGAAAGAGATAGTGAGCAATGAAAAATTATGAAATGTGATGTGTAGTGTTTGTGGGTGTATATGTGTGAATTAAAATTAACTCCCTCCACTTATTTATAATAAAAATCAACCCCCATTTTGTCCAAAAAATAAAAGAATCCCCTTTCTATCCGCTAGATACTATTTTAATCCATAAGTTATTATCTAATAGATTTTTCATTCTTTAACCACCATATAAAGTGTTATTATTCAAAAGATAAAGGTCATGTGTAGTCACATCAAATGTCATCTTTAATAAAGGTGACAAGACCTTGACTTGAATGAATTATTGCTCTGTGTATTAAAATAATTGATCCGACTTATAGTTTGCAGATTGTATTAAATAACGTACAAAAATATGGATATCGATATATAATTGCGGAAAAATATAAACAATAGTAATAGAAAATATAATTATCTTGAAAAAAATGTATTATGTCGTGAATAATAAAAATTATAGTGTACTGTAAAGAATTGTAGTGTTATGTTGTGTATGTGTACAGACGATTGTGCAAAAAATTTAATATGACAATAAATTGATAAGAATCCTAATATTTACGAAATTAAGGATAATTATCAATAAATTGTGAAAAGTTAAAATATGAAAATAAATTGGTAAAAATCCTAAAATAAGGATAATTATCAATAAATTGTAAAAATGTATACAAATTGTATTTTGTGCTCTTTAACGATCAGGAAGCCTGAAGACGTTAACTTTAAGCACGGAGAGCCAAAATTGGGTGTCAACAGGGAGCAGGTCCCCAAATATCAATAATAAGTAGCTGTAACATAGAAATACTTTTATTGATTGAAATTGGAAGATTCAACTTGTGCGACTTGCCAAGTTGGCATGCACTATAAATATGATTGAAATTAAAACTAGAACAAGGTAAACTATGCTTCCTAATGAACTGATGAAGGACATATTGGTGAGGATGCCCAAGACGAAGATGCCAACTGGTAGATGATGTTTTTGCTAGAAGAAAAGCATTGTGGGACTGTGAAGTACGGCTCCTGGAGGTTGACTTGAAGGGAAATGAGTAGAGGTAGCCGCTACTCCGACCTAAAAGAAGAAGTTTCCGGGATGCTCTATCCTTGTCATGAAAATAAAAGGGATGGAATTCAAAAAAGACATTATTATCTCGTGCAAATTTATGAACTGAGAGTAGAAATTTTGTAATTGAAAGGACATGAAGAATATTTTTCAGGAGAGGGGATTTCGAAGGGAGAAATAAAGTTAAATTACCAGTATGATGAATTTGGAACCCTTGACCATTAACAATATGAACTTTATCCATTCCTCGATAATTTTTCGCTTGTTGTAGGCTAGCAAGATTGGGAGTAATGTGATGAGTAGACCTAGTGTCGGGATACCATTGTGGATTGAAAGGTGCTAGAGCTTGATGTGTCAAATATTTTGTAGGATTGATGGTAGGATTATACCTTTGTAAACACGTTGGGGCAAGATTATTAAAACCATTGCAAATCTGACACCTTTGGCGGGAATCATTGCTAGACCATTGTTGCCCTATAGTTGAGCTGCCTCGATAGGAATTGGATCTACCCCTATGATTTTCTCCTCTGTCGCGACCATTGTTGCGACCTAACCACGACTATCATTTGAAGTGCGGTCTAGCTGGGAAAAGCACTGACTGCAGTTAGCACCAATGTTGGATATAAGATCGAAGATGATGAGCTAGTGATGGAAAGAGACGAGAGGGTCTGGCCATGAATAAACTCATGGTTTAAAAAAGGCTATGCAGTTCACTGAATGTGACAAGTTCTGGATAAGCAGATAGAGTTGTGACGATATCTTTAAAATCACTTTGCAAGCTTTTGAATATGTAGATATTCTGATCTGAAAGCATAAGAGGATGACAAACAGTAGCTAGCTCATCACATATGAGTTTGGATTTATAATGCTATTGAGTGATACTTAGATCATCTTGCTTCATGTTTTGAAGTTGCATATGAAGATTCAGAATTTGAGCATTCGAAGACGAGGAAAGAGCAGCCTTCAACACGTCCCAAATTTCTTTAGCTGAGGAAAAACCTATAACAATTGGAATTATTTCTTTTGAGAGTGAAGAGATAAGTAAAGTAAGAATAACTTAGTCCTACTGAATCCATTGAGAATAAAATGGATTGGGAACAATAAATTCTTTATTTTCCTTGCTCGATATGTGATATAGAGGGCACGTGATACTGCCATCAACATATCTTAAGAGGTTTTGGCCATGATGGAATAGTAACATTTGTGTTTTCCATAAAAGGTAGTTAGAAGAATTTAACTTGATTGAGATAAAGTGATGTGCATGATTGAGGGGTGAAGGAGAAGAGGGGTTTCCAGAATTCATCGTGACAGCTTGAGAATGAGAGATGGACAACGAGTCTGATCGAAACTCTTATACCATGATAGAACACAAAGACAGAACTCAAAGCTCTTGTATTATTTCTTGCTCGTTGATTTACATTGATACATGGGGGGGAATATATAAAAACAGATACACGTAAGTTTAGGACTCCTACATATAATATAATACTGCAAATAACTAACCGATAGCTGTACGATTATATGTTATATTTGGACTAGGATTCAGACTACTCGATTTGGATGTTGACTGTCTAATAACCACTCATGTAAAGTATGCTATTTAGTTGAGAGATCGTGTTTTTGAATTGGTATTATTGTCATGTTGCCCGTGTGAGGGCTTTTATGCATATTATTATTAACTTGAGAGATATTATTTTTTATGATCTCCGTGTAGGGGCTTGACTTGATATTATAGGCCTTATTTGTGCACTTATTTGCCTTTCTATTATCGTGATGCCCGAGCGAGGGGTTTAGATTGATATTATAGGCCTTAATTGAGCATTATATGCCTCTATCATTATAGTGATGCCCGAGTGAGGGGCTTGGATTGACATTATTGATGTCTTACATGACTTTTTATTCCAGCGATGCCATGTGATAGCTTATATCATAAATTATTGTCACATTAATGTGATTTTGAGCTAATTTATACCTGTATTAAATTGATTATTATCTTCATAACGAATGGTTGCGAGCAATACATCCTCATTTCATTCATACATATTCATGAGATTAGTACTAATGAGAAACACTGATTTTGAAAGAAAATAAAACACTTTACAAAACCCCTGACCGAGGGATGTGCCGGTAAGGTGATTGAGATATGAGACTGAGATTCTGAAAGTATATGGATTGCAAACCCCCTATGGGTCCTATGCTGGGAGTTGTAGCTTGAAAGGTGTATATTACCCATGTGATGGCTTATATCATCATTATTCCACCATAATTTCATTGCATTGCATTGCATCATATTATT
This sequence comes from Capsicum rhomboideum, assembly GCA_031232105.1. NCBI lineage: Eukaryota > Viridiplantae > Streptophyta > Magnoliopsida > Solanales > Solanaceae > Capsicum > Capsicum rhomboideum. The sequence goes on from CP124717.1 coordinate 54,267,702, forward strand.
TCTCTAACACTTACGTGTTGTTACCGTGTATTTAGCTTTTCTAATATATTCGTGTGTAGTAATTTTTATATAGATATTATACTTGTAGAACTGTTAGGTGATATAGTGTGAGCTACCATTTGGAAACTTTTCTGTATCCATGTAGAAGTGTGCTCATAGTATTCTTTACTTGTTTAGTTTTCTACTTTGCTCAGTCGACCTATGATACCTACTGAGTACAATTGGACTGTACTCACTCCTACTCCTATGCCCTTTTGATGCAGATCCCAGTACAAGGGCAACTTAAAGTGGCTGATTTATGCTATGAGAGACTGATTTTTGAGGTACTGGTGAGCTCCACCATTCGGGCACATTCATACCTCATCCTATCTTATTTTGTCTTAATTTGTTATCAGAGACAGATTTATGTATTTCAAATTTTTTTTTTTTGTATATATTTTGATGTTCTAATAAAATGCCTTTAAGACTCTTTTTAGTTAAAAAAAATGTATTTCAGATTTCAGTATTGTAATAGATGCTCTTCACACTTATGACACCAGGTTTTGGAGATTTATTGAAGTTCTTTTGGATATTCCAATTTTATTAGTATTACTTTATTCTAAAATTCTTGTATTTTTGTCATCTTTTTCCTATTTCACATTCTATTGTGAATTTCGGCTTACCTACCAAGGCTGGATAGAGGTAGGTACCATCATGACCTCAACTTTTGGGTCATGAAAAATTTGTATCAGAGCGCTTGGTTCATCGATCTTATAAATGAAAGTGCAGGATGTCTAATAGCGTCTCGTAGATCGATATGTAGACATCCTTATCTACCTTCGAGAGGCTATAGGATATCTTTAGAAAAAACTTCTCTAAATTGATTCATTATTACGCAGGTTATTCATGCCCAATATTCTAACTTGTATTCCATTCTTTTCTGCGCAGATGGTGAGGACTAGATTCAGAAATATTGAGGATGCTGAGCCAGCATCTGTTGTTGGAGCCCTAGTCAGGGGAGAGACAGGGGTCTTGGCCAAGCCATAGGTAGAGGCCAGGCACGAGGTGCTACTCCGGCTAGAGGATGAGCTAGAGAGGCCTCTCCTAATCCTGAGATTTATTATGACGAGGATTGTCGTACAGAGGATGCGAGGCTAGTTAGGCCCTCAGGGTTTTGTTACTACCCCGATGTTGTAGGATTTGTTTATTCAACTTTTGGGCCATCTGCATGACATTTCAATAGATAGGTATTCCATCGAGTATGTCGAGTGGTTCATAGCTTATAAGAGGTATTCAGCCACCAGGACAGGCTCCTACTTATAGTTTTCTAACTCCAGGGGTACAACCAGCTGTTGTGGTACCCACTCATGTTGATACTTTGCCTACTAGAGTTGTTGTTCCACCTATTACCTTTGTCCCTGTGATGTCTTTTGATGATTAGAAGAGATTTGGTAGATTTATTCGGTTGGATCCTCCCAAGTTCAGTGGTGCTATGTGTGAGGGTACTTATGAGTTTCTACTTGATTGCCAGGAGAGGTTACATAACCTCGAATATCTTGATTCCCATGGGGTTACCTATACTACCTACCAGTTGACTAACATAGATAGGCAGTGCTAGAGGTCTTTTACTAGTTGTAGACCATTGGGTTCTCCTATTTTAACATGGACCTAGTTTTCTGAGGCTTTTCTAGAGAGGTTTTTGCCCTATAATTTGAGGGATCAGATGAGAGATGAGTTCGATCATTTGGAGCAGGGCTCTATGAATATTGCAGAGTATAAGATATATTTTCATGCACTATCTAGATATGCCACTGCCAGTATCTCCATCGAGCCTGAGAGGATCAGGAAGTTTGTTAAGGGTTTGGCAGGTGATTGTCAGTTGGTGACAGCCAAACTTGTTATTTTGGGTGGTTTTTTTCAGAGCATCGTGGATCATGCTAAGATGATTGGGTTGATTCGTTAGAGTACTCAGGGTAGTAGTGCTAAGAAGATACATCGACAGGATAAGCTTAATGGACACATATTCTAAGGTAGGCGTTTCTCCGATAAAAGTTCTCACGGTTATCATGGAAGACCAGTTCAAGCAGCCTTGCATGGGTCAGGTAGTAGGTCTGTGATTTTTGAAGCGTCAGGTAGCTATAGGTCAGGTCATGCAGGTAGAGGTTCCCATCTTGGTTCTTTGGGGTATAAAGGGTTTTTTGGTACTTCTAGGCCCTCTCAATGTGAGTCAGGTAGTAGAAGGTGTTACGCATGTAATGAGCCTGGTCATTACGTGATAGAGTATCCTCAATGTGTATTGGGTTCTGCTTAGTAGGGTTCTCAGCTTTAGCTTTATCCTACTAGTGTATCTGTAATTAGAGGTAGTTCACAGGGCAGCATGGGTGGTTCTAGAGGTGCTCGAGGTAGAGCTTAAGGAACTTATGGTGGTGAACGTAGGGTTACTCAGTCTGAAAGCGGGCGTGGTTAGTGCTATGTTATACTTGGAAGACCTGAGGTAGAGGCCTTTGATGTAGTTATCATAAGTATCATCCCTATTTGCCATCATCATGCTTCGGTATTATTTGACCCTGGGTCTACATTCTCCTATGTGTCTACATATTTTGCTACTGGTTTGATGTTGCTTATGAGTCCCTTGTTATGCCTATTCATGTTTCTAACCCCATAGGTGATTCTTTAGTGATGGATCGGGTGTACCAATCATGTGTAGTGAACTTTGTGAGGCGTGAGACCTAGGTAGACTTGATTATCCTTGATATGGTTAATTTTGATGTTATCTTGGGTATGGATCGGTTAGCCCCTTATCATGCAGTTTTGGATTGCCAAGACCATGACTTTAGCTTTTCTGAGTGTGTCAAGATTAGCATGGAAAGGTACTTCTAGTTCATGTTTGAAGGGGGTTATATATTTTCTATGTGCTCGTCGCATGGTAGAAAAAGGGTATCTTTCCTATTTGGCCTATGTTCGTGGTACTAGTGTTGCTTTACTACCTCCCTTGGATTCAATTCGAGTTCTTAGAGAGTTCTAGGACACGTTTCCTATGGACTTACCTGGTATGCCTCCAGATCGGGATATTGATTTTGTCATTGATGTTAAGCTGGGCACCAAGCCCATTTCTATTCCTCCTTATAGGATGGCCCCGACCGAGTTGGAGGAATTGAAGGAGCAATTGCAAGATATGTTGGGTAAGGGTTTCATTAGACTGAGTGTGTCTCCTTGAGGTGATCCTGTCTTATTTATGAAAAAGAAGGATGGATCTAAGCGTATATATATTGACTATCGACAATTGAACAAAGTGACGGTCAAGAACAAGTATCCTCTTTCTCGCATTGATGATTTATTTGATTAGCTCCAGGCTGCCTCAGTGTTTTCTAAGATTGACTTGAGGTCTGGATACCATCAGTTGAGGGCTAGAGCTTCAGATGTTTTGAAGATAGTTTTTCAAATGTTGTATGGTCATTATGAGTTCTTGGTCATGTCTTTTGGGCTGACTAATACCCCGATAGTGTTCATGGAGTTGATGAACAGAGTATTTTGGCCTTACTTTGATTATTTTATAATCGTATTCATTGATGATATCTTGGTTTATTCCAAGAATGAGGCTGACCATGTGAGACATTTGAGGACTGTACTGTAGAGACTATGGGATGAAAAGTTGTATGCCAAGTTCTCCAAGTGTGAGTTTTAGTTCAATTCTATTTCTTTCTTAGGTCATGTAGTGACCAAGGATGGTATTATGGTTGATCCTTCCAAGATAACGACAGTTTATGATTGGGTTAGAACTACATCTCCTACCGAGATTTGAAGCTTTGTTGGATTAACAGGCTATTATTGATGCTTTGTGTAGGTTTCTCTTCCATTACGGCTCCTTTAGCCAAGCTGACTCAGAAGAAAATTATTTTTCAGTGGTCGGATTCTTGTAAGGAGAGCTTTTAAAGGCTTAAGGAGTTGTTGACTTCGACTCTTATCTTGACCCTGTCCAAGGAGGGCGTGGGTTTTAGCATGTTTTGTGATGCCTCCGGAGTTGGATTGGCTGGTGTGTTTATGTAGGAGGGTAAGGTAATTGCTTATGCTTCTCGACAGTTGAAGCCTCATGAGAAGAATTACCCTATCTAGCGTCGATGGCTTGAGGAGCTTAAGTATTATGATCTCACTATTCTATATCATCCGGGCAAGGATAACGTGGTAGCGGATGCCTTGAGCCTGAAAGTGGCGAGTATGGGGAGTTTGGCTCATCTTTTGACTCACGAGCGGACTTTGGCATTAGAGTTTCAGTCCTAAGCTAACCAGTTGGTTAGGCTTGATATTTTGGCACCCGGGCATGTTTTGGCATTTGTTGAGGCTAGATCTTCACTAACAGAACAAATTTGAGCTCATCAGTTTGATGATGAGAGATTGAGGGTGATTCGTGACAAAGTGTTGAGTGGCGAGAATAAAGCGGCATCTCTTGATCCCAAGGATGTTTTGAGGATTAATGATCGCATTGTATATCTAGAGTTGGTGGTTGGATTAGGTTGATCTTGGAGGAGGCTTATTGTTCAAGGTATTATATTCATCCAGGAGAGGCTAAGATGTACCATGACTTAAAGCAACACTATTAGTGGGGTGTCATGAAGAAGGGCACTGTGGAGTTCGTGGCCAAGTGTTTGAATTGCCAGCTAGTGAAGTATGAGCATCAACGATCGGGTGGTATGATGTAGAGGATGCCCATCCCTGAGTGGAAGTAGGAGCAGATCACCATAGATTTTTTAGTTGGCCTACCCCCGACTTTAGGGAAGTTTTATTCTATTTGGGTGATTGTGGACAGATTGACCAAATCACCGCATTTTGTACCTGCGAGGGCAAATTATAATGTGGAGAAGTTGGTCAAGATCTACATTAGAGAGGTTATTCGATTGCATGGTGTACCTATCTCCATTATTTCCGATAGAGTTACTCAATTTACCTCAAACTTTTAGAGTTTTATGCAGAGTTAGTTGAGTACTCAACTTGATTTGAGCATAACTTTTCATCCTCATATAGATGGTCAATCTGAGATGACTATTCATGTGCTAGAGGACATTCTACGAGCATGTGTCATGGAATTTAGTGGTCATTGGGACTGATATTTACCCTTAGCAGAGTTCACCTACAACAATAGTTATTATTCTAGCATTCAGATGACGTCTTTTGAGGCTTTGTATGGGCGAAGGTGTAGATCTTCTATGGGATGGTTTGATTCATTTAAGGTGAGACCTCCGGGCACCGATTTATTGAGAGACTTGATGGATCGAGTGAGACTGATTCAATAGAGGCTAGTGGCTGCCCAGAGTAGGCAGAAGAATTATGCCGACCGTCGAGTCTGCGATGTTGCATTCATGGCTAGAGAACGGGTTTTGTTGAAGGTTTCACCCATGAAGGGTGTGATGAGTTTTGGCTAGATAGGAAGACTAGGAAGTTGAGTTCTAAGCATATTGATTCTGTGAAGGTCCAGTGTAGACATCGTCCGATTGAGGAGGCTAAGTGGGAGGTTGAGTCCGATATGAGGCGTAGATACCCCCAGTTTTTTGGCCCTTCAGGTACTTTATTTTCTTTTAGTTTGAGGATGAACTTGTGTTTTAGTGGTGGATAATGTAACAACCGTAGTTATGATTTTTAACTTTTGTCGTGTCTTTACTGTTTTGCCCTTCCCCTTGTAAACACCTAATTTTTGACCAAACCTAAGGTTTTATACCATTTTAGTGTTTAAATATCTCTTTTAGGTCTAAATTAGATATTTTGATTTTTATCTTATTTTTGCAAAGTTTGTTTTAAAAGACTTGAAAACTACAAAAAATAGATTCACATTTTAGGATAAGTTTTGTTTTTAATTTTCAAAAGAAAAGAAAATTTTCTTCTAATATGTTTTTTTTAAAATTTAGTTTTTAATAAATAATCTAGTGATATTAATATTTTCTTAATTATATTTTTAGAACTAGATATTTAAAATTCTATATTTTTCTTAATTCAAAATAATTGGCTAATATTTTTATCATTATAATTTATTTATACCTTTTATTTAAAAGAAAAAAAAAGAGAAAAACAAAGACAACCTAAACTACCCAAACCACCCCAACTCCCATGTCCTACTCCCTTATCCTCACTTCCTGCAACACAACTGCAACCCCCACACTCTATATATACACACCCTACATTACTGAGAAAGGGAGACAACATACAACCTACAATAATACACACTCAGCCACGAGCAAAAGAAAGGAAAAAAAAAACAACGGAGAGAAAACAAAGAGAGGAAAAACATAATAAAGAATAGAGAGCATCACTCCGATGCTATAGCATGAGACTGCCGTCTTACCCTTCCTTCATCACCAAAAACAGCTACCTTCGCACTACCATAGAAACCAATCACTATTTCTAAATCACCACCATCCCTCGTCTCTATTTCTCCATCAACGAACACCACTTCCAAATAACATTGGAAATCAAAAATAGAGGTCGGAGGGTTCTAGTGAGGTTCCATTCAAGTATCGATGTTTTGGGTATCCTGTCGGGGCTTTAATCGTTGTTCAATAGTTAACAACCCCGATTCTTGTCACTCCATATTTGTTGGATTTCCTCTATTTTGTTTCTTGCAATTGAAAGACACGCTTCAAAGGTTTATTTCTCTCTAGTTACTATTTCATTTGTGATTTAGTTAGTTGATGTGGTTACTTTATTGTCATGTTTTTGTTTGTATGGTTGTTTGAATCAGTGTATGTCGTTGAATATTTGTTGAAATTGATCCTAAATCTTGAGATATCCATCTAAAATAAAGAAGTGAGGTATATATGATGATGTGGGCTGTTAATGCATTTGGACAATAGTGGTAGCTTGAAAATTGTAAAAAAGATGTTTCAAATATTTCTAAATAATTTTATTTTTTATTCTACTTTATTAATTGCATCACTAGAATATGTATAAGTCAGTTACGGGTAATAGATTATTTTGGAGTTGGTCGGTAAATATTTGGATCCTTTAAACGTTAGATGAGCAAGCATAATTAACTAAGTTATCGTGCGGGAAAAGAGTGAGATGAGTTGCAAATTTATTTCAAAATATGTTTAAATAAGTACTCCTAAAAGAAATAGTTGGACTATAAACTTAAAGAATATAGAAGATAGCTAATTATTTTAAGTAATAATTCAGGGTAAGACTGGAAAGCACTGCTACCGGTATGTCACATAATGAGACAGTTTTGAATAAGTTTGAAACAAATCAATAAGGCGGGACATAAGTAGTTTTCGGGCTCATAAGTGTACTGTATCCAAAAATTGGTTTCAGCCAAACATATGTCAATAAAGCGAACGTGTTAGAACCACGGGATTCGAGGGGTGCCTCGCACCTTCCTCTCGGTCAATAAAATTCCTTACTCAAATTTCTAGTTCATAGACCAATAATTACAAGAGTCATTTCCTCTGATTAGGGATTCAAATAAGGTGACTTAGAACACCAAAACTCAATTTCAAGTGGCGACTCTGTAAATAAATAATTCCTTTTCAAAATAGTAACTTTAATTAAAAAAAAAACCCGTTTCTTTCAAACTTACCTCTTCAAGTGGGGGTGTTGCAAAAAATAAGGGTGTGACATCTCATAGTTTCTATATGCTATTTATGAGTTGTGGGATTAGTTGGCCCGGCTCCCAATGCATGCGGGAGTGATTTGTGTGAGTTTGAGACCCTTAGAGGCTTTAAAAATAGTTAGTTTGACTTCGGTCAATATTTTATGATTCGAGCGTCAGATGGTGATTTGGTCAGTTCCATTGGATTCGGAATGTCGATTTTGGGTTAGTAGCGGAGTTAGTTCGGTCTCTGAGCCTTTATATTGCATTTTGACCTTTTAGATGAAAACTAGGAAAATAAGCTTAGAGGGGGTCCCGGGGGATAATTCATTGTAAATGACCTCTTTTTATAAATCCAACAGTTCCATTGAGTCCGGAACATCAAAATTAGCCCAGTAGCATAGTTGGATTATTTTTGTGGGGTCCTGAACGAATCCCAAGGATCTGTTCGGAAGTTTTGAAATCATGTCATTTCAGCTGAGTTATTGATATCTGTTGCATGAGGTATCCTTCAACATGTTCGCAGGGGTGCCTTCGCGTTCACAGAGAAGGAATTTCTTGGTCATCACGATTGCGGTGGGGGGCTCGCGATCGCGAAGGTTAGATACTTAGGCCATTGCGAACGCGGCTTGCCTCCCTTGTTTGTGAAGGTTTCGGTTCGGGTCAGTCGCGATTGAGACATAAGTGACCGCGATTCCAAAGAATGGGTCACCTGGGCTGTGTATATCCCCCTTTTCTCGGTTTTTCACCATTTTTTCATCTTTGAAACCTCGGAGTGGCGATTTCAAGGGAGATTTTCACTAAAATTCTGCGGGTTAATTCCAAATTGATATTTTCATCATTTCCCATGGCTTTTATCTTCAACATAACTTTAAATCATGATTTCAAACTTGGATTTTGGGGGTTTTACCCGGTAAAGTATAAAATTAGTTTCTCTTTGATTTAAAGTCCAATATCAACTCGTTTTCAGTTGGTTTTTCAAATTTAGACTCCTCTCAGTATAGGGAACATAATTCTTAAATAAAATTTTAACTTTACCCTTTTTGATTTTGAATTGATTTTCAAACTATTTTTGGACCTAGAGTAATTTTAGTCAATATGGATATCATTGGACTCCTTTTGACATGTGGATTATATTTTTGATAGATTTAGTCTATTTCAAGACCGTTTATGAAGGAAAGGTTCTGCGCTAAAGGGTTTAGGCTTAGATTTTGGCTTCTCGAGGTAGGTTATGAGTTAAAGTTCTTTAGACTGGGCTGGGTAGTTAACCATTCATGTAAAACATGTTATGGGTTGGGGGTTTAGTCGAGAGATCATGTTTTGGAATTGTTATTATTGTCGTGTTGACTGTATAGGGGCGTTTATGCATTTTATTGTAGACTTGAGAGATAATATTTGTTGTGAAGCCTATGTGAGGGCTTGACTTCATATTATATGCTTTATTTGTGAATTTATTTTCCTTTCTATTATCGTGATGCCCGAGAGGAGGGCTTAGATTGATATTATTGTCTTAATTTAGTATTATATGTCTTTATCATTATAGTGATGCCCGAGTGAGGGGCTTGGATTGACATTATTGATGTCTTAAATGACTATTTATTCCAGCAGTGCCATGTGATAGCTATATCATGATTTATTGACACTTTGATGTGATTTTGAGCTCATTTATACATGTATTGAATTACTTATTATCTTCATACTTAATGATTGTGAGTATTACATCCTCATTTCATCCATACATATTCATGAAATTGGTACCACTGAGAAACACTGATTTTGAAAGAAAATAAAACACTTTACAAAATCCTTGACCGAGGGATGTGCCGGAAAGGTAATTGAGATATGAGATTGAGACTGCAAAAGTATATGGGTTGCAACCCCTTCCCCCCCATGGGTCCTTTCCTGAGAGCTTTAGCTCGGAAGGTGTATACAAAACCCAAGCGATGGTTTATATCATCATTATTCCACCGTCATTGCATTGCATCACATCATTGTACTTCCAATTAAGTGTTGTTACCGTGTATTTAGATTTATTACAGATTCATGTGTAGTTATTCTTATATAGATATTATACTTGTAGAACTGTTAGGTGATACGATGTGAGCTCTCATTTGAGAACTTTTCTGCATGTAGGTGGAAGCGTTCTCATAGTATTCTTTACTTATTTAAATTTTTACTTTGCTCAGTCAGCCTATGATACCTACTAAGTACAAGTGGACATACTCACTCCTACTCTTGTGCCCTTTCGGTGTAGATACCAGTATGAGTGCGACCTGCCTGTGGTGACTGATTTGTGCTGTGAGAGACTGATTTTTGAGGTAATGGTGAGCTCCAGCATTCGGGGCATATTTCAGGCCTCATCCTATCTTATTTTATCTTTATTTGTTATCATAGTCAAATTTATGAATTTCATATTTCAGTATTGTATTAGATGCTCTTCACACTTATGATACCAGGTTTTGGGGATTGATTGTATTTCTTTTGGATATTCCAGTTTTATGAGTATTATGGCCTGACTTCGTTCTAGAAGTCTCATATTTATCTCATCTCTTTCCTATTTCACATTTCTATTCTATTGTGAATTTTCGGCTTACCTACTAAGGCTGGGTCAGGGTAGGTGTCATCATGACCTCAACTTTTGGGTTGTGACAGTAATGTATCGATATCGTATAAATAGTTATGTAGTTATATTTAATGTATCGAGATTGTATAAATGTTATATAAACATGTATATATGATGTATAAATGGTTATGTAATATATATATATATATAATGTATCGATATTGAATAAAGGGTGCGTAAATATATATATGTATGTATGTGTATTTATATATATATATATATATATATATATATATATATATGTATGTATGTATACATACATATATATATATACATGCATAAATACATACATACATATATATATATATATAAATACACATACATACATACATACATATACATACATACATATATATATATATACACACACACATACATACATACATATACATACATACATATATATATATATATATACTTGATTTTTTTATTTTTTTCTTAAGTCCTTATCCTATTTAGCCCATCGGTGGTCTTACCCTTTTCGTCTCTTTCCTTTAAACTTTTATACCTAAGAACTGTTTCTTATAGGTATGCTCATGCTTTGCATGGGCCCAACACGTAATTTTGCTATGAACCTAATATAATGATCAAGTTGCATATACAGATCAATATAAACTAATTGTTGCATATTATATAAATAGCTTTCAATATACAACAATATCCCTATCGTGGATATAGCATAGTTCCCAAATGTATGTTTTATACAACCATGGGAATATCATACTACTGGATGCTCACATGTGACATTCACATATCACAGTGATTGTTGCCTATTTACATTGGTACATATACCATTTATAGAATATATAATAGCAGATGCCAGCACAAAGAATGTGAGATATCAAAACTACAAGTAAGAGGGGATACAATTAGTTAGGTAGTTCTACCTGGGAGTATATGACATGTTTCTTTGTTCATCAACTCTTTCACTCATAGAATTCTCTAGATTTCTTAATCTCTCTTGTTATGATTTACCCCTTTATGAAAGACTCAACAAAATATATTAAAGAATAATCAAAGTTCAAAACAAAAGGGCTTTGATGTGCACCAAAAAATAAATGCAAGTTCAAAGCAAAAGGGCTAAGATTAAAGAATAAGCAAAATTGCCACAACTTTTTAACAGCTTGTCAAAACTATTTGAAAAGAAAAAGGGAGAAAATCTTCAAACAAGGAGAATGCAAACTAAGCTATGAATTTAAGTGATAAGCTAATTCTTACATTAATTAACTTACGGCTAAGAGATCAATGTTTACAAGCACTTGGTCAACATCAAGTTGCACACCCAAATTACATACCTTGGCCAAGTCTATTCTTACCTTATTATTCAAAAAAACCCTTTCATACTAAATTAGATTCAAATTATTTCTAACTATCATTATTAAGTTGTTTAAACACATCCAAACGCTTCTCAACAAAAGAAATACTCAATAAAATAAGTATTAAAAAGTCACTAAAGTAAGTTACACTTGACATCTGCTCATTCCACTGTTAAAGTTTACAATTTTACTGTGTGTTGAAACCCATAACTATGTGTCAATACTTTGTGCTACTTGATTGTACTCCTAATCCATGAATATCAACTTCAAATGAGCAGTCTATGAAAGTTTGAAGAAAGAAGATAGATCATGCACACATTAAAGATCAAAAAGAAAAACAAAGGAACTAAATGAATGGTAAAGAACATCAAACAGAAAGTGGGTAGGATAATAGCGACCTCAACCATGAAATTGGAAAATCTAATCGAAAAAAGTTTAGGTAAAAAAATTGAGATAGATATTAACCTGATAATGTAATATTTAAGATCTACTCCGAATTTCAGATTTTAACAATGGCGTCTTTTTTTTAAAAAAAAAACAAAAAAACTTAGTCATGAAATAAACATGATCTGCAAGATTTAAAACCTTAGTCATGATATCGAATCTCAGTTGCTTCTCAACCCACCATATCATAGAAAACAAAATATAATATCTACTCCGAATTTCAGATTTTAACATTGAAATTTTCTTTATTTATTTTTTAAAAAAACTTAGTCATGAAATAAATAATATCGAAGTTTTCTTTTTTTGTAAAAAAGAAAAACTTATTCATGAAATAAACATGATCCGCAAGATTTTAATGAAAATCAAATAAAATCAAGAGAAGAATAAAGAACAAAGAAATTACCAGCAATTGGTAAAAACAGAAAGTTTAATGTAGTAGATTTGGGAGAGTATAAAGTACAAGAGTTTATTTAATAGAATTGAAAACTTTCTAGAAAAAAATGATGGAGAGTACAAGAGTTTATTTAATAGCAAGCATTGGAAACTTTCTAGAAAAAGATAGTGGAGAATATGTGATGCTTGTTTAAACACGTGGACAGAAATAAGACGACAAATAAAATAATATAATATTTAGATATAGAATAGAAAGTAAATAAAATATAGAGTAAAAGGACATTTATGCCCTTGGTCGTCCTAATGCTCATCTTTCTATATAGTTAAAAATAAAATATATATGCATATATATATATATATATTCTAGATATAAATTTTTTAAGTCTCTTATTGATTTTCTATAATCTCTACTATTTCTAATAGGTCTTCGCATATAAAATCTTAGCCTAAAGAAAAATACCTAATTCTACGTCTGAGCTATTGGATTCTTTTATATGAATATTTTATCCGATTATTAGATTCTCAAATACTTCTAATCATAAAATCTATAAGTCTTATTGCGTTTAATTCTCTTTGTTCTAATTGGTCTTTAAATACTTCTTGATAATAATTGTACCTTACTAATAGTTCTAACTTATCGTTTTCTAGAGTTTCTAATATGTCTTTCCTAATTTCTAACTGGTTATGTAAAGATTTTAACTGTCTAGCTAAATGGAATTTTTTCATAAACTAGTCCTAGAAACTTTTCGCTCTGATACCAAATATAAAGAGGGCTTTAGATAAAAAGTATTTCGATGGAGTTGTTGGAGTCGATTGATTTAGAGTTGTTTTATGGTTGTAAAATACTACTCGGTACATCCTCTTCCTTTGTCTACTTATGTATATAAGTACGGTTATTACTAAACTTCTAAGTAGCTATCTCCCAAAATTAAACTTTAAATAATTTTTTTTTTATCTTAACTTATCCATGTCCTAATACTATTTAGCCTATCGGTAATTGTACCCTGTTCAGTCTCTTTCTCTTAAATTCATTCTAAGTACTTGCTTCTTTAACCACACCCTAGATAGACATATGTCCTTCGGCTCTTTATGGCCATTTGCGGACTCAATATCCTAGGAATTTACACGTTAATCCATCGAAGTTGCTTAGAAATTTAAAAGACTAACCACATACTAAGGGTAGATATGGACGGTCTAAACATAGGTTCAAAACATAAGATAAGCATAAAGATAAAACTTAGACATAATTAAAATATGAACATAAGCATAAAGATAAAATTTAGACATAATTAAAATATGAAAATATTTTTCATTGAAATTTAGAACATAATATACATGCAGGGGAGATAATACCTAGATCTAGTAATAGGCAATAACCTACTTACATTGAGTAGAGAGGTGAGAGGGTTCCCTTTCGAGAGTCCTCGAACTGAACTGGACTGAACTGAAAATTTAACTATTCACACACTCCTTTTTACAAGGTCACTCTTTTTTTTTTTTTTTTTAAAATCAAAACTCACACTTATATTGAATATTCTGATATTTAAGGGCTAATGGTTGATACTGTTATTGCTTCGATCTGCTTGTCTTGAGAATAGAAGATGTATTTATAGAAGCTGGCGGATGTGAAAATTTCTTTCAATTGAATGAAAGAAATTGAATTATTGCATGCGGGCCCCATTTTGTTGAAAATATTGGAAATTATTGTTGCATGTCTCTTTCTCTTTTACTTTACGTAGCTTTCTTTTGTTTTTTTTTGAATTTATTGTTTCTCTATTATCCACTGTCTGTTGCTGAGGTCATTGCTTATGAAATTAAGTCTGCTGAGTTCACTGCTTACATCTTTCGTAGTGTCCAAAATATCTGATGTTATTGCTGATGTCGTTAACAAATAGTGTCTAAATTTTGCAAGGCTTTGGAGTCAAAACTCATACCGGAATCATCATCTGCGTTAGGGTCTTGAGCAAATTGATCTAGAGCCGGGTCATATTCTCTGTCTGAACTGGGTAGATCTGAGTCTGAATATGAAATATCTGAATTTTCTTTCTCTGGTTTAATCATGTCCTTAGTTTCTTCTTTAGGAGGGTTAGAGGTAGAGTCTACCAATAATCTCATCAGTGTATTACCAATAATACCTTCTATAGTTTTTGTAGTCACTTTCTTTTTATTTTGTCCCTTAATTTTTACAGTCTTTGAGCTAGAGGATCCTTCTAAATAAAAACTAGCTGGAAGTCTTCTTACACCTTTTGGCAAAGTGTCAGCCATTAACGGACTTGATAAGTCTTTAATGGTTGCCGTTTGAACCGAACTAGCTACATCCTTACCTGATGCAGTAGGTCTATTTACATTCAGTGGGGAATGCACACCCATCTCATCCATTTTGAGTAAAGATGGAGAACTTTTTTGTGGTGTCTGAAAATCAGTCTGAGTATAAGAATCTTTAAAAATTTGAACTGGTCTTTGTGTTTGAAAGGGTGCTGAATTTGGACTTTGGTTTAATTCAAGATGTTTTATATAATCTTGTAGTAATACATTTTGTCTTACTAATTCATCTCGTTCTTTCTCTAACAGTTCATTTTTATGATTTAGTCTTTTAAAACCTTCGGTCATTGAACTGCAGTGATCACAAAAAATAATTTTGTTTATGTCTTTTTTAATATTGTACTGAGGGTAATTTACAAGGTTTCTTAGTTCTGGGGTAATAAAAAAATTTGATCCTAATTTTCCTTTTGCGTAGTCTAAAGCTTCATTAAAATTATTAAATCCTTTGTATAAGGGGTCTTTGAAGTTCTTAATAGCGTCTATTACCTAAATCCATGTCTGGTAGATTCCTGGAGTCCTTCCCTGTATGATCACATAAAAGTTAAACTTGTTAGTTAAATTTTTTTCTATAAAATATTGTACCAGGGCATTCATAACAGCTAAAAAATAGCTGACATCCCTTGGAGTCTTGTTGTATGAAATCCATAAGTTGTCTAATAAGAATTCTTTATTTCTGTCGACCCTTGCTTCAGGTCTTGTCTTAAAACTGAAATTTGAGTTTGGATAATAAATTAATTTTTATCTCCCAAAATGTATTCTTTCGATCGTCTGATCGCTAGATGTCTTAGCTGTATTTAACATTGTCTGTGGCCGAAAATGAGTATTGCTTAATAAAGTCTTTAAATAATTATCTGCGCTAGAGTCTGAAGCTTTTGCTTTGCCTTTGTCAGTCATGCTGCAAAAAAGATTAGTTAGTAGTTGTTGATATTAATCTACTAAGTTTATCAGCTAAGGTATTTTCTTTACCATTAATGTGTTCGAATTTAATATTATATATTGAAGTAGCGTCAATAAAATTTAACCATCGTCTCTTACTACTATTTTTCTCGCTAATTTTCTCATGAAATTTGACTATGGCTTCACAGTCAGTTCTTACTAATACTTCTGGCTTATTTAAAATGTATATCTTAAAACTATTAAGACCATATATGACTGCTACTATTTCTGCATCTATACTACTCATATTGCCTTGTTCTTTATATTTTCCACTCTGATAAGCACATATTCTTTCATCTTTCTTATTGCTATATTTATTGTTTCTAGCTTTAAGGACGGCTCCCCATCCTTCAAAACTACCGTCTGTCTCTATTATTAAATAGTCTATTTCTAAAGGTAGGGTTAAGTCTGGTATGTCCTTAACCATTTCTTTTAGTCTTTGAACTAATTTTATATCTTCCGTATTGAATATCTTTTGTCCTTTCGAGCCAGTTTTAGCATATAAAGGTCCTGCTACCTTTCCTAAATTCTTAATAAATTGTCTAGCATAATTTAATATTCCTAAAAAAAATTGTAGGTCTTTTGTTTTTTCTAACTTGTCTGGCATTTCTAGGGCCTTTTTTGTTATATGTGGTTGTAATTTTATTTTTCCTTCTCCTATAGTGATTCCTAAAAAATTAATATATTGTTTACATAATTCCATATTTTTCTTACTTATAATTATTCCATTGTCTACAAACAATTTAAAAACTGTTTGGAGATGTCCTAAATGTTCTTTCATGTTATAGCTAAAAACTAAGATGTCATCTACGTAAACTAGTACAAAATTCTTATATTTACCAAATATATTAGCCATCTTTCTTTGAAAAATTGGTGGAGCAGTTTTTAATCCAAAAGGCATTACTAACCATTCGAAATGTCCTTCGGGACAAGTAAATGCTTTCCACTCTATACTGTCTTGGTGTATTTTTATCTGCCAATATCCTGACTTACAGTCGAATTTACTAAACATTGTTCTCCGTTGAATTCTATTAATTAACTCTGTTTTGTCTGGTAGTTTATAAACATCCATTACTGTATTGTCATTAAGTCTTTTATAATTTATTACCATTCTAGCTTTTTCTCTAACTATCTCGCTATGATTTCTAACCATAAAAGCTGTTGACCTATGTCTTGATTTAGATCTTCTAATTACTCCTAGGTCAAGTATTTCTTTAATTTGTACTTCAAAGTCCTTTAAATCTTCATTAGTAGCTTGTATTGCTGTTGTTCTTACCGTATATTCTGGATTTATGATTTCAAGTTTACACTCTATTTTATTCTTCTTCCAGTGTTCTAAAGGTTTTTCACCTATTATGTCTATGTCATCTAATTTCTGAATTATCTTTTGCAAGTCTTCTTGGTTCTTTATTATTCCTATTTGTTGAATTCCTTTCCTAACATTGTAGTTGTCTATGTTTATTTCCATTAAATCATAATTTTTGTCTATGATTTGATTTAATAATTCTATTTCATTAACTTCTTCATCTAAGTCTAATTCTTCTAACATTAATGTTCCTGTCTTACAGGTACAGTCTGTGCCTTTGTCACATAAGTGCTTTGAGGATTCTTTAAGATATTTAGAGTCCTTGGTTACTTTTGTATTTCTTTGGACATTTTCCCCAAAAAATGCTGATTTTATTGTAATATTTTTTGAAAAAATTACTCCGTCTCTAGTTATAAAACATCCTCCATTATTTTTTATCATGAAATCTAACCCTATTATAAAGTCTGCCTTTATATTTAATTCTCTGATCAACATTACTCCTAACTTATAGACTGTTTTATAATTAGAACATGTATTACTAAAACTAATTACTGCATTTTTTACAAAATGTCTATAAGTATTATGAGTTCCATCCATTTGCATGGATATATGAGGTTCTTTAAAATTATTTATAAGATGTTTTGGTAATAGTTTTTGATTTATTATACACTGTGTACATCCAGAGTCTACTAATCCTAGTGTTTTTATTTCATAATCTTGTATTTTTATTTTGGTTAATATTTTGACTGCACTTAGTTTCTTATCTTCATTACATACTAAACCATCAAAGGCTTCGTTCTTTAATTCTGAGTCTTCTTCCATAACATATTTACCTTTTTCTAATCTTTTTATTCTTTCTTCTAGGTTATTTATTGTAATGACCCTCCTGGTCATTTCCCTCGTTTTCATATGTTCTCAGCTTTTAGAGCTTTTCTATAACTGCCCCAAGTTATTTATGACTTGCTGGGACCAACAGTTCGATTTTCGGGTAGTTTGCTTGAGAATATTATTTATCTCGAGCTTGTTGCAAAATATTTAAATTAAATTAGAATTTGGTAAAATGATATATCTATACTACTTTATAAAAGTTCTATAATTTATTAATATTTTTAAATGGAGATAGTAAATCTAATTTTGTTAAAATGATATTTTTATTTTATAGAGGTTTTGTTCAAAATAATTTTCTATTCATGATGGTATATTTAAAATGTTGTATTTATTTTATCACGAGCCTATGCAATATCCAAATATATATATATATATACGGGGAGAAAAAATGGATAAGACCATGTGCATGTAACATTAATTAGTATTTGACTACAAGACTTTCTTTCTTTTTGGTTTTGGTACGTGTAGTACACATATATATACACTATAATATTACTTTCTTTTCTTATTTTGTTTTCTTTATAAAGGACTACATATATTCCACCATTTTAATCAATTTAAGCTCAACTTTAGGCATTTCTAGAGAGATTCAAGGTTAGGGGTTGGTATATTTGAGTTCGTGGACTCGTTCTCGTCGTTTCTATGGTACGTTTTCTTATTTTTACGGTAGTTTTAGTTACGGTGGTTGTTGGAATTGGTGTTGATGTTTGAGCTATCTATTGAGCTCAAATTGAGTGGTGTTAGTTGTGACTATTGGTCACGGGGTGATTTGGGACGCTGTGACGATTTCGGTTTTGCGATTCTACAAGTGGGCCCCACATGAACCGTTCGGGTATTTTTTTTGAACTAATGCAATATGGGTATCAAAATTCATGTTTTGACATGTAGTTTATTATTTTTCTAGCGTGCCAGAAATCTGAGGTCTCGCGAAAGGGGAAGACTCCTATTTAGCAAGCTTTGGCAGGCGTTTGGCGGCGTCCAGGTAGGCTAGGCTTACCATATACTTAGACTGAGTTTATTTATACTATTTGCATACTATTATGCTAGTGTTTGTGCTGGTAGTTGTAAATTGGCAATGGCTTGCTATGATTAGGCCTTTTGGGCCGGTTAGGGCCTTGTTCGGATATGTTCCGGGCCCGTTATCCTCGTGGTGTGCCAGAGATTACCTTTATAGGGTTGGTTAATGTTGTACTACTGTTAGTAGGGGTTTGGGGAACCTTAGCCCAGACTTGGTTTCGGGACCCCGTAATGGGCCCCGCTACTCTTCACAGTCGGTATAGTTAGCTTTAAACATTGTTAGGCTTAGTTAAGCCTTGAGATGATATTTTAGGACAAAATTTGTGTTGAATTACCCCAGTTATGCCCTTTTGACCTGTTTAGCCTTGTCAGTCCCTAATAGCACCGTATTTGACCGGGGTCGATTAGTTTGATTTAGAATGCGGACCCGCCTTGCCATGACTTATAATGTATACCCAGACTTGTATATATATATTGTTTATAGTAGATAGTTGACCTAGAAGGATCCCGATATTGACTCGTAGTACGTGGTGGGTTAGCTTCTTATTTTTGTTTTGGGTTAGTTCTGGGGCCAGTATGTCCCCGTTTACTTGTGTTTGTGTGGATCGTGGCACCACTCTGTCACTTGGTTACTGATTATTATGAGTTTCAGTTCGAGTCTGGCCACTGATTCAGATATGATGGTTACCGATTGTTATGAGTTCCGATTCGAGTGCGGCATTTGGTTATGATATGATTGGAGAGTTCTGGTACTAGGTACCATGGTTACGATACTGTTGTTCTCTGAACTCCGGTTCGAGTCCGGCGGTTATGATATATATGTGGCCTATTGTTATTATCCACTATGCCCGGTTCAATTCCGGCGTCTGGCCTTTTGTTATTACCCATTAGTGCCGGTTCAAGCCCGGTGCACCCTTTTGGTTATTTTAGTTACTGGATACTAATACAGCTTCGAGACACTGGTGATTATGCATTTACTATTCTTGTGTGTCCCATCGATTTATGGGGGCCAGGCTGGGTTATTATTTTCTTCCGTATGCCTATCGGGTTTATGGGGGCCCATATAGGTTATGTTTGACTTGTGTGTTTACTTAGGAATTTACTTACTCGTTACTATATATCGCACTTATTCTCTCCTGAGCCTATATATATGCCTTGGCAGTTACTTATATACTTATTATTTATACCCCAGACCTAGCATGCACCTTCGCATTTTAGCTTGCTTATATTATATTAATCTCAGTCGGCCGATGATGCCTACTGAGTACCTGTTGCCCCGGTACTCATACTGCACTTCTGCATCTTTTTCCCCGATGCAGATCCGGGCACTAGTCGACGGTTTTGACGTGACGCTCTTCTCAGCACTGACTTCGGAGCAGGGTGAGCTTACTGACGTCTGAGGCAGATCCTACTCCATCTTTACTGTATAGTCTTTTGCTCTCAAGACTATGGTACTTGTTCTATATATTTGGTTTCTGTCTTGTATTTTGGACATGTCTAGTAGTAGCTCTTGTACCGACCTCACCAGGTCTTGGGAGGGGTTCTTGACTTTATATATTGTCCTCTTCCTTCTCAGTCTTGGTATGAATATATATTTTGATTTTGTTTTTATATTTCTAGCATGTTTATTAGTATGGTTACTTCCACTTCATCTCTATTTTCTGAGATTCCGCCCGTTAGCCTGTCGCTTGTTGCTCCGGGCTAGGGTTTGGCTTGCCTATTGGTGGATTACGGTAGGCGCCATCATGACTTGAAAAATTGGGTCGTGACAGCTTGGTATCAGAGCCTAGGTTTCACTGGTATTGTTGGTGCATGAGCCGATGTTTAGTAGAGTCTCGCAGATTGGTACAGAGACGTCCGTATCCTATCTTCGGGAGTCTACAGAGCATGTTTACGGTAAATCTTATTTCTTTGATTCGCCTTCGTGCGTTGGTGTCTATGTTGGTTTCTAATCTCTATTTGGTTCACTCTTTACGCAGATGGTTAGGATGCATAATACGAGAGCCAGGGGTCAAAATTCAAGCCTGCAGTGAGGGCTCCTGGTTGGGGTCGAGGTCGACCTAGAGGTCGAAGGCAGGGCAGAGTAGCATCCCCAGGCCCAGATCGTGCTTGGGATCAGTCACCCGATCCCGTTATAGTTCCAGATTTTCTGCCTCCACAGCAGTCGGTGGGCCAGGGAACAGCCCAGGCTCTACCCGATTTTATTGATGCTTCTTTGCTTCGAGGTACATTGCTTCAATTGTTGGGGATAGTTGGAGTTCAGCCTACAGTAGAGGTAGCTGATATGGGGGCGCAGGCAGCAACTGTAGCACTCCGAGTTACTGTTCAGCTAGTATCGATATCTCCACAGCCGGTTACAGATCAGCCTGTTATGTCTATCGATGAGCAGAAGATGTTGGGGCATTTCTTGAGGTTGACTCTACTGAGATTTGTTGGTACTCCGGGTGAGGATGCATATGAGTTCTTGTCCAGCTGCGAGGATAGACTGAGGAATTTGGGATTTGTACAGTCTCGTGGTGTTGATTTCGTGGCATATCAGTTTGATACTGCAACGAGGAGATGGTGGAGGGGATATCATGATTCCAGGCAAGCGAGATCTCCGCCGGTTACCTGGACCTAGTTCTCCAAGATTTTCTTGGGAAAGTATATGCCCCATACTATGCGGGAGCGGCTCAGGGATGAGTTCTCCAGATTGACTAAGGGTTCATTATCTGTCGCCGAGTATGAGGCAAGGTTTCATCATCTTGCTAGGCACACTACTTCTATTTTGCCTAATGAGTATGAGAGAGTTAGATGTTTTGTCAGGGGACTGAGATTGCCACTCCACAGGGCTACCCAGAGTTTAGTGACTTCAGGGAAGTCATTTGCAGATATTACTGAGCATGTATACTCTATTGAGGAGATGGATCGCGAGGCCCAAAGGGGCAGCGATAAGAGACCTCGTGTCTAGGGTAGTTTTAGTGGGAGCTATAGTGGTTCGCAGTTCAGAGGTCGTGGTTTCCAGTTTCAGGGTAGGTACCCTCAGCAGCAGCAACAGTCTTTTCAGCGACAGGGTCAGCCCAGTGGGCCCGTACAGTCAGCCTTGCTGATATCTGATAGGGGTCAGCCCGTCTATAATGGTTCTGTTAGTCAGCCTCAGGGACGTGGTCAGCCCAGTTCATCGGCTAGAGGTGGTCATATTGAATCTTCTAGGCCGAGCAAGGAGCTAGGAGCATGTTATACTTGTGGGGTTGTCGGTTATTTCGCGCGTGAGTGTCCTCAGCGCAGGGCTATTGAGCCTTCAGTTCAGACAGCACAGCCCATCAGATCTGTACCACCAGCAGGCAGAGGTGGTGCACAGGGTCATCAGGATGGTCCCCAGGGTTCCCGAGGTGGAGCGCAGGGAGGTCGGACGGGTAGTCAGGTTGGTGCTCAGACTAGTAGTAGCCAGCGTCAGTTGTATGCCGTGCCGGCTAGGCCGAAGGCTGAGGCTTCAGATGCGGTGATTACAGGTACGATTTCTGTATGCCATCAGCCAACTTCTGTATTATTTAATCCTGGATCCATGTTTTCTTATGTATCTACTTATTTTGCACCACGGTTGGGTTTATGTTCTAAGTTGTTATATGTGCCCTTACGTGTATCTACCCCCGTTGGTGATTCTTTAGTAGTGGATTGGGTATATAGATCATGTCTGGTGACTATTCAGGAGTTTGAGACTCAAGTTGATTTTATTGTATTGGACGTGGTAGACTTTGATGTGATTCTGGGCATGGACTAGTTGTCTTTTTATCACGCAGTCTTGGATTGCTTTGCCAAAACCGTTACTTTAGCCATGCCTGATGTACCTTCGGTGGTGTGGCAGGGTTCTATTAGCCGTACACCGACGGCGATTATTTCATATGTTTGGGCTCGTAGATTGATGGCGAGGGATTGTGATTCATTCCTTGCTTATGTTCGGGATGCTAGCATTGAGAGTCCGTCACTTGACTCTGTCTCGGTTGTTTGTGAGTTTCCTGATGTATTCCCGACTGACCTACCTGTCCTTCCTCCTGAGCATGATATAGAGTTCATTATTGACCTCGAGTCAGGCACTCGACCTATGTATGTGGCTCCTTATCGTATAGCTCCTGCTTAGTTGAGAGAGTTGAGTAGTCATCTTGAGGATATTTTAGGGAAAGGTTTTATCAGGCCCAGTATGTCACCGTGGGGTGCTCTAGTTCTGTTTGTAAAGATGAAGGACAGATCTATGCATATGTGTATCGATTACAGGCAGTTGAATAAGGTAACAGTGAAGAATAAATATCCTATGCCTCGTATTGATGATTTGTTTGATCAGCTTCAGGGTGCAGCAGTATTCTCGAAGATAGACCTGAGATCTGGATATCATCAGTTGAGAGTTAGGGCTGAAGACATCCCTAAGACAACCTTCAGGACTCGGTACGACCACTATGAATTTTTGGTGATGTCTTTTGGGTTGAATAATGCCCCCGCAGCCTTCATGGATTTAATGAATCGTGTATTTAGGCCATACTTAGACTCCTTTGTGATTATGTTTATTGACGACATCTTAGTTTATTCGAGGAGTAGCGAGGAGCATGAGCAGCATTTGAGGATTGTGCTCCACACTTTGAGAGATCATCGGCTTTATGCCAAGTTCTCAAAGTGTGAGTTCTGGATTGAGTCTGTAGCTTTATTGGGGAATGTTGTATCCAGACACGGTATTATGGTTATTACAGGCGGTTTGTTGAGGGCTTCTCGTCTATTGCATCTCCTATGACCCGACTGACGAGGAAGGAGGTTCCATTTCAGTGGTCTGAGGATTGTGAGGCAAGCTTCCTGAAGCTCAAGGATCGACTTACTTCAGCCCCTGTGTTGACTCTTCCAGTTGAGGGCGAGGGTTTCACCGCTTATTGTGATGCGTCTAGTATCGGTTTGGGGTATGATCTGATGCAGCGGGGTTGTGTCATTGCTTATACATCAAGATAGTTGAAGGTACACGAGCGTAACTATCCCACTCATGATTTGGAGTTAGCAGCGGTTGTATTTACACTACGGATTTGGAGGCATTATCTCTATGGTGTTCATTGTGAGATCTTTACAGACCACCACAGTCTTCAGCATATTATGACTCAGAGAGATCTTAATTCTAGGCAGCGCAGGTGGATTAAGTTGCTGAAGGACTATGATATCTCTATTCTTTATCAATCGGGCAAGGCGAATATGGTAGCGGACGCCTTAAGCCGGAAGACAGTGAGTATGGGTAGCTTAACCTTCATTCCAGTCTGTCTGCAGCCATTAGCTTTGGACATTCAGTCCTTAGCTAACTCGATGGTTCGATTGGATATTTCTGACCCCAGGAGGATTGTTGCTTGCGTTGAGGCCAGATCTACTTTGCTGGAGCAGATTCAGTATTGTCAGTTTGAAGATAGTGGTCTTCGTAGCCTTCGGGATCAGTGTTAAGGGGTGAGTCCAAGAAGGCTACCTTGGATTCCAATGGTGTTCTGAGGTTTGATGGTTGTATTTGTGTTCCGAGGGTTGGGGACTTGACTCAGTTGATTCTGCGCGAGGCGCACAGTTCTAGATATTTTATTCACCCCGGGACAGCTAAGATGTATAGAGATCTGAGACAACACTATTGGTGGCGTGGTATGCAATGAGACATAGCAGGTTTTGTAGCTCGATGCCTTTGTTGTCATTAGGTAAAGGCCGAGCACCAGAGACCCGATGGTCTACTTTAGCAGTTACCCATTCTCGAGTGGAAGTGGGAGCTGATCACGATGGATTTTGTTGGTAGGTTACCTCACACCTCTCGTGGCTTTGATAGTATTTGGGTTGTTGTAGATCGGTTGACTAAGTACGCGCACTTTATCCCTGTTCGAGTTTCCTATAGTGCTGAGAAGTTAGCTCGCGTATATATTCAGGAGGTAGTTCGCTTACATGGAGTGTCAGTATCTATTATCTCAGACCGAGGGTCTCAGTTTACCTCCAGTTTTTGGCATACTATCCAGGAGGAGTTGGGTACTCAGGTGGACCTCAGCACTGCATTTCATCCTCAGACCGAAGGGCAGTCAGAGCGGACTATTCAGGTGTTAGAGGATATGCTCCGTGCTTGTGTATTAGACTTTGGGAGTCAGTGGGATCAGTTCTTGCCTTTAGCGGAATTCGCGTATAATAATAGCTTTCACTCCAGCATTCTGATGGCTACGTTTGAGGCTTTGTATGGTAGATGGTGTCGGTCTCTAGTTGGATGGTTCGAGACTTTAGAAGTCAGTCCTCGTGGCACAAATTTGCTCCGAGAGTCTTTGGACCGAGTTCGGGTGATTCAGGACAGGCTGCAACAGCTCAGAGTAGACAGAGGAGTTATGCTGACCGTAGTCATCGTCCATTGAGATTCAGAGTTGGTGATAGGGTCTTCTTACGATTTTCACCAATGAAGGGCGTGATGCGATTCGGTAGGAGGGGCAAGCTTAGCCCCAGGTATATTGGACCCTTTGAGATTCTGCGGACAGTCGGGGAGGTAGCATATGTACTGGCCTTGCCTCCGACCTTTTCAGCTATTCACTCGGTATTTCATGTTTCTATGCTGCGACAGTATATCCCGGATGAGTCGCATGTGCTTCAGTGGGACTCGGTTCAGTTAGACGAGAAGTTGGCATTTGTGGAGGAGCCTGTGTCCATTTCAGCCAGAGATGTCAGACGATTGAGTTCCCGGGACATTCCAGTAGTTAAGGTACAGTGGCGTCACCGTCCGGTTGAGGAGGTCACTTGGGAACTTGAACGTGATATGAGAGCCCAGTACCCTACTTGTTCACGTCTTCAGGTATGCATTTACTGTTGACTTTCGCGGACGAAAGTCCTTTTAGTAGTGGATGTTGTAATGACCCTCCTGGTCATTTCCCTCGTTTTCATATGTTCTCAGCGTTTAGAGATTTTCTATAACTTCCCCAAGTTATTTATAACTTGCTAAGACTGACAGTTCGGTTTCCGGGCAGTTCGTTTGAGAATATTATTTATATCGAGCGTGTTGCAAAATATTTAAATTAAATTAGAATTTGGTAAAATGATATATCTCTACTACTTTATAAAAGTTCTATAATTTATTAATATTTTTAAACGGAGATAGTAAATCTAATTTTGTTAAAATGATATTTTTATTTTATAGAGGTTTTGTTCAAAATAATTTTCTATTCATGATGGTATATTTAAAATATTGTATTTATTTTATCACGAGCCTATGCAATATCCGAATATATATATATATATATACGGAGAGCAAAAATGGATAAGACCATGTGCATGTAACATTAATTAGTATTTGACTACAAGACTTTCTTTCTTTTTGGTTTTGGTACGTGTAGTACACATATATATACACTATAATATTACTTTCTTTTCTTATTTTGTTTTCTTTATAAAAGACTACATATATTCCACCATTTTAATCAATTTAAGCTCAACTTTAGGCATTTCTAGAGAGATTCAAGGTTAGGGGTTGGTATATTTGAGTTCGTGGACTCGTTCTCGTCGTTTCTACGGTATGTTTTCTTATTTTTACGGTAGTTTTAGTTACAATGGTTGTTGGAATTGGTGTTGATGTTTGAGCTATGTATTGACCTAAAATTGAGCGGTGTTAGTTGTTACTATTAGTCACGGGGTGATTTGGGACGCTGTGACGATTTCGGTTTTGCGATTCTGCAAGTGGGCCCCACATAAACCGTTCGGGTATTTTTTTTGAACTAATGCAATATGGGTATCAAAATTCATGTTTTGACATGTAGTTTATTATTTTTCTAGCGTGCCAGAAATCTGAGGTCTCGCGAAAGGGGAAGACTCCTATTTAGCAAGCTTTGGCAGGCGTTTGGTGGCGTCCAGGTAGGCTAGGCTTACCATATACTTAGACTGAGTTTATTTATAGTAGTTGCATACTATTATGCTAGTGTTTGTGCTGGTAGTTGTAGATTGGCATTGACTTGCTATGATTAGGCCTTTTGGGCCGGTTAGGGCCTTGTTCGGATATGTTCCGGGCCCGTTATCCTCGTGATGTGCCATAGATTACCTTTATAGGGTTGGTTAATATTGTACTAATGTTAGTAGGGGTTTGGGGAACCTTAGACCAAACTTGGTTCGGGACCCCGTAGTGGGCCCCGCTACTCTTCACACTTGATATAGTTAGCTTTAAACATTGTTAGGCTTAGTTAAGCCCTGAGATGATACTTTAGGATAAAGTTTGTGTTGAATTACCCCAGTTATTTCCTTTTGACCTGTTTAGCCTTGTCAGTCCCTAATAGCACCATATTTGACCGGGGTCGGCT
Source organism: Capsicum rhomboideum (assembly GCA_031232105.1). Taxonomy (NCBI): domain Eukaryota; kingdom Viridiplantae; phylum Streptophyta; class Magnoliopsida; order Solanales; family Solanaceae; genus Capsicum; species Capsicum rhomboideum. Next base: position 54,294,793 of record CP124717.1, read on the forward strand.
AGTTTGATTTAGAATGCGGACCCGTCTTGCCATAACTTATAATGTATATCCAGACTTGTATATACATATTTTTTATAGTATATAGTTGACCTGGAAGGATCCCGAGATTGACTTGTAGTATGTGGTGGGTTAGGTCCTTATTTATGTTTCGGGTTCGTTTTGGGGCCAGTATGTCACCGTTTACTTGTGTTTGTGTGGATCCTGGCACCACTTTATCACTTGGTTACTGATTATTATGAGTTCCGATTCGAGTCCGACCACTGATTCAGATATGATGGTTACTGATTATTATGAGTTTCGGTTCGAGTCCGGCATCTGGTTATGATATGATTGGAGAGTTCTGGTACTGGGTACCATGGTTACGATACTGTTGTTCTCTGAGTTTCGGTTCGAGTCCGACGGTTATGATATATATGTGGCCTATTGTTATTATCCACTATGGCCAATTCGATTCCGGCATCTGGCCTCTTGTTATTACCCATTGGTGCCGGTTCAAGCCCGATGCACCCTTGTTGGTTATTTTGGTCACTGGATACTGATACAGCTTCGAGACACTGGTGACTATGAATTTACTATTCTTGTGTGTCCCGTCGGTCTATGGGGGCCAGGCTGGGTTATTATTTTCTTCCGTGTGCCTATCGGGTTTATGGGGGCCCAGATAGGTTATGTTTGACTTGTGTGTTTACTTAGGCATTTACTTACTCGTTACTATGTATCGCACTTATTCTCTCCTGAGCCTATATATATGCCTCGGTAGTTACTTATATACTTATTATTTATACCCCAGACCTAACATGCACCCTCACATTTTAGCTTGCTTATATTATATTGAGCTCAGTCGGCCGATGATGCCTACTGAGTACCCATTTCCCCGGTACTCATACTGCACTTCTGCATCTTTTTCCCCGATGCAGATCCGGGCACTAGTTGACAATTTTGACGTGACGCTCTTCTCAGCACTGACTCCGAAGCAGGGTGAGCTTACTGACGTCTGAGGCAGATCCTACTCCATCTTTACTGTATAGTCTTTTGCTCTCGAGACTGTGGTACTTGTTCTATATATTTGGTTTCTGTCTTGTATTTTGGACATGTCTAGTAGTAGCTCTTGTACCGACCTCACCAGGTCTTGGGAGGGGTTCTTGACTTTATATATTGTCCTCTTCCTTCTCAGTCTTGGTATGAATATATATTTTGATTTTGTTTTTATATTTCTAGCATGTTTATTAGTATGGTTACTTCCACTTCATCTCTATTTTCTGAGATTCCGCCCGTTAGCCTGTCGCTTGTTGCTCCGGGCTAGGGTTTGGCTTGCCTATTGGTGGGTTACGGTAGGTGTCATCATGACTTAAAAAATTGGGTCGTGACATTTATTCTTGTTGTTAATTCAATTATTTTATCTTCTTCTGTGTGTGATATAATATAATTAGTTGAAGAACTTACTACTTCCTTAATGGTCTCTTTATGTGGTTCATTACTTGTCGTATTTTGTAGTAACTTACCTCCTATAGTTTTTTCTATGCAAGGAATACACCCTTCTATATAACAAAGTTTACATTTGACTCTTCTATTCTTATCTGGGTACCATTTACAAATGAAACATTGATTACTGTCTAAGCCTTTCCTTTCAAAGTCATGCATACAGTCTTCACTTTTTATATTAACTAAATTATAGTCTATTATATTTACTAAATCAAAATTTGGTGGGTCTAAATGTAGGTCTTCTAGATTTATCTCATTAATGAGATTCTCATCTTCTGAGACTGATGAATTATAGGGTTCATTATTATTTATACTTACTATAGAATAAATACTTTCATTGTCTGACATGTATTCGTATACATTAATTAAAGTTTCTTGAAAATATTCTATTAATTGAGAGTTTCGTGTTCTTGTGCTATTTCTTCTTGGGCAAGTATTTGCTAAATGTTCCGTGCTTCCACAAGTAAAACATTCTAGAGTATTTTTGTAGCTTTTATCATTCTTATATTTCCTAACATGTCTATTCTTATTTAAGTATGGTTTTTTAGCTGCTGATTTTCTTAGATAGTAACTTTTTCGTCTGTAATTATTCTTTGGGTATGATTTTTTATATTTCTTTGGAGTTCGTCTTTTCTGATAGTCTTCATCATAACTTTGAGTAGTGTATATACTTTTACAAAAACTAGTTTCACCTTTCTTAAACTATTTTTGAATTTGTATGTTAGTACATTTTTCTTGTAATATTTCTATTATGTGTTGTATTCTATGTCCAATGGACCATCTAGCATTAGGGTTTTGTACTACACCTTCCCTTTCATCCCATCGTCTTTCTATTTCTCTTCCTAAAGTTCCTGGTAATTTATTAAACAATTTTCTACCTAATGTCTGATCAAAAGCGTTTCCACTTCTGGTGCAATAATAAAAATAGTCATTTAAGAAAAACTTTATATGGTGCCAATTACTAATACTTAATTGTTCTAACTGTATCAAGGATTTCCTTTGTAATACTAATAAACCACTATTGGAATCTTCTCCTATTATTAAACTGTGTATTTTATTTGTAAAATTATAGGGATTAGCTCCCATGTTTACTAAGTCTTGAAATTCTTGAGGAAATTCTGTCTTAAAGGCTTCCCATAATCCTTTGGTATATTCTCCTAAAAATGTTTCCATATATCTATACATAGTCTCTGCATCTATCTCTTGATAAGTTTTTATATAATCTGCTACTACTATTCCTTTCCATAAGTCTAGTATAGTGTTCCATGCTTGAGGGTCTTGTGCGGCTATATTTAATATTTTTCCTTTACTACCTCCTTCTTGGAATTGGACGGGTTCTTCTATAGGCATTCTCTTTCCTACAGGTCTAATTCTTTCTGCTTCTATTTCTGGATTTATTCTATATACTCTATGTCTAGGTACATTACCAGTATTGGTTTGTACAGTGTGTCCTGTTGTTGTTCTTTGAAATGGGCTTGAACTAGATGTTGCCGATTCCATAAATTCTTTAATACTCTTAGTGGTTTCTTCTTCATCATATGTACTTTTATTGTCTAAAATAAAATTGTCATTTTCTTGATATCCTAAATTATTTGTTCTTAACTTACAATATTTGAAATGGTCTTCTACTTGAGTAAAATGTAAGTGTCCTAATTTACATCCTTTACATTTAAAAGTTTTGTTTTTATTATTTCTATACATTTCTCTAGCAGTTTCTATTGCTAAATCCACTGCAAATTCTTCGGATACTGTTTCTATTATATTCATTAATTTTGTCCTTTGTGGTTCTTCTATTTCTTCATTCTTTTGAGTTTCTAGGTTATAGTCTATAAACCTAATTGATGTTTCTCCTTTCCTATTAGTATACATTAAATGGTCTGTTGGTTTGAGGATCTCTTGAGTCTTGGGTGGTTCTAAGTTCCATTTTAATCCTGCATAAGTCTCTGGGTCTATTTTTAAAGGCTTCATTACTTTAATTCCTTGATTTTCCATTAATTCTACTACATCATCTACTTTTAATTTAAACCTAGTATTACTATTACTAGATAATTTACCAATAAATCCTAAACATACTAATAAATTATTTCCTCCATTCATGTCTTCATATTCTTTTGTCTGAAATCCTACCTTAATATATTTTTCAAATTCTGTTGAATTAATCATATAGTTTGGACTACAATAAAATATTCCGTCATTATTAGTCATATCTACTTCTGTTAAACCTATTATAGATTTTTTAGGGTCTGACCATCTATCATTATAAATTGTAATTAATACTTTAGTTCCTAAATTTTTTCTGGTTAATCCTTTTATTCCTATTACAATTAAACTCATGTGCATTAAATTCATATTAGTTCTTAATATTTCTTTGGTGGAATCTGAACTTATTAAACTTACATGATGTCTATTTTTTATTACACACATCTGTTCTTCTCTATAATGTCTGTAAAGCTGAGCTTTTTGAGAGAATATTCCAGCACTATATAAAACTTTAGGATTTAAAACTCTTAAACTATTCTGTTGAAAGATTTGTATATCTTTATCTATATCGATTACTTCGTCTAACTGTAGTCCTATATTTTGTCTTGAATTATTATTCATTAGTCTACTTATCATATTGTTTTCGAATCTGTTTTGGATGAGGGGTCTGTTTTCCTCTGTTCTCCGACTTGATAAAAGGTCCATGTTTTAGTCTTTCTTACTACTTGTGTTCTTTCTTTACTTGGGGTAACCTCAACTTTCTTTAATTGTTCTGTTAATTCACTAATGATTTTTTCAGGTACTGGGGGATATTTTTCTTTAATAAGTTTTTCTATGTTTTTATTAATTTCTTCTATATTAATTTCTGGGGGTTTTTGTGGAGTTATATGTTTTGTTATCTTTTCTAAGTTTTTATTTATTGCTAGTAACAAAAATATTATTGTATTGTTTTGCTTTATAATTATTTGGTCTGATTTTCCTTGTGGGTGATAGTCTATTAATCCTTCTGGGTTTGGTTGGATTTTCTGTCCTTGTTGAATTATTTCTTGATAAAAAGGGTCATTCATGAAAGAGTTATGGCTTTAACTTGTTCTATTCTAATCTTTATATCGTTTAATTCTCTAAGTATCCTATTGAATTCTTCTTGAGGAGTCCTATTTAACTGCTTCTTTTCTAATTCAGATTGGTGAGCCCTAATAAAGTCTAGGTTATCTACTATATTACTAAAGATTTTTGTTTGTTTTTGTTGTAACTTTTCTAAAATTTCAATAATTAGAGAATTGTCTTTTTGAATGTTTTCTGCTAAATTTATTAACAAATCTATTATGCTATTTAAATGTGCGTCTTCACTATGTAATATATGTTCTCCGTTATTAAAATTACACTTGATTGAGGAATTTTCTTTCAAACGTTTGTATTTCTTTTCTGGTATGATTTGTAAGTCTAAACATTCGAATTTCTTTAGATTAGCTAGGTCGTTTATCCTAACGGAATCCAGAGTGGTCGGATTTTATACCACTTTAACGACTGTCTAAGTTCTTTAATATCACTTTCTATACCTTGTAATTCCCAATAAATTTTACTTTCTACTTGGCTTTGTTTTGGTAAATTTAAAGTTTTTAGTTTTTTAAGGGATTTTTGTAAATTATTATAATGCTTTGTCTTATAAGTTAGTCTTAATACTTCAATATTACATATCCAATAATTAGCTTGTACTTGCTTAGCAAAGGGATGTGTTTTCATTAATACTTTTATCCCAACGGACAATTGTCTAAATATTCTTTGAAAAGTAATCTATAACTTATAGTATCTCTAATATCTCTATTTATATTAAGTAATTTTGATTTTATTCTAAGTCGGTGTCCACACCTTCGACGATGTATTTTTACCGATATATTTCTATGGTTCTTATTGGTTGCATTATCAAAATCTTGTAAATGTTGAATTAGTTGGTCTCGTACCTATTTTAGTCGTCTTTCTTCAATATGAGTATTATGTATTTGATTATTGTAATGATTTATATAGTTATGATAATTATCGTTTCTTCGCATATAATATTTAACCTAAAGGTATATTTTTTAGTTCTTTATCTAAATAATTAATCCTATCTTTATATGTTTGTATAGCAGTATCTGTTCTATATAATTCTATAATTATATAATTTTTTAATTCTAAATATTCTGGTATATTTTCTTGTAGTATTTCTTCTTCTTCTTTGAGTTGATTTAGTCTAATATTTAATGTTTTTTGGAAAAGTCTTATTTCTTTAATTAATTGATAGCTTAGACTGATTATACTATTTGCGGTTCGAATATTTCTTACTAATCTATTCTGTCTGGTCATAAACTTATCCTAAGGGAAAATATTAGACACTACTTCGTAGAAATTTTATATAATCTTTGATATTTCTAATTTCTTTCTCTATGCGTCTTAATTCACTTTTCTGATTACGTGGTAAAGATTCTTTAATTATCCTAGCTTGCCTTAAATCTTGTTCAAAATCGTATATTTATTTATAGTAAAAGGATACTATTCTTGAGTATACTAATTGTTTCATATATTTAAACTTCTTATAATTCTATAATACGAATTTCAGACAGTGTGGGGGTTGCTATATATAAGTCTTGAAATAATATGATTAATTAATTTTTTCTTGTTTTTTCTAATTTCGAGTACACAATAAGGAATCCTACCGTTCTGAATTATACCGTTTTCTACGTCTGGATGATAATATAATCTTTGAAGTTCTAGATATAATTTTTTTAAGTCTCTTATTGATTTTCTATAATCTCTACTATTTCTAATAGGTCTTCACATATGAAATCTTAGCCTAAAGGACAATACCTAATTCTACGTCTGAGCTGTTGGATTCTTTTATATGAATATTTTATCCGATTATTAGATTCCCAAATACTTCTAATCATAAAATCTATAAGTCTTATTGCGTTTAATTCTCTTTGTTCTAATTGGTCTTTAAATACTTCTTGATAATAATGGTACCTTACTAATAGTTCTAACTTATCGTTTTCTAGAGTTTCTAATATGTCTTTCCTAATTTCTAACTGGTTATGTAAAGATTTTAACTGTCTAGCTAAATGGAATTTTTTCATAAACAGAAACTTCTCGCTCTGATACCAAATATACAGAAAAGTGCTTGAATAGCTGGATATATCTGGCCGCGCGGATTATCGCTCGTCTTTGCTGATCCTATGCAAATCTGGTAATTTTAAAAGAAAATATTTGAAAAATTCAAAAAATTATTCTTGCAAAGGCCTTAACCTTGAGTGGATTAAAGAAAATTTGCTGAAATCCTATGGAGAAAATCTCTCCACAATTATAACATTTGTATTTTTCTGCAGGCTTTCTCTTGAAGTCATTTCTTTTCTTGAAATATTTTTTTCTTGGTCTATAGTTTTTCTTGGAGATATTTCTCCTTTTTATTAATCCATATATATATACACCTTTCGCAAGGATAACAGCACTGGGAACCACTTTACAGGCATGAGAACCCTCAGACTAGATGATACAGTAAACCACAGTCCTAAATGACCCTAGACGCCATCCACTTGGCTAAACGGGCACTGCAGGACTACCGTTATATCGCCATAACACCACACCATCGGACCAAAAATTCTAGTCTTACCCAACCATTACCCTAGCTCCAGATCTAATTATTTTAATAAAGGAGCCTTCTCTATAACAGACCAGTTCGGCATAGTCTAACACTTAAGGAATTAGCCTGTCATTTAGTCTAATTGTAAAAAAAAATTATTTAGGAATAAAATAAAATTTTCACCTTTGAATTAAGGTTGTAACCTATGAGAAGAGAGTTGGAAGAGAAAATTTAAACTCTTATTAAGAAAATATTTTTACAAGTAAGAGAGAGAGGGGGTGGGGGTGGGGTGGGGTGGGGGGTTCTGAAAAACCTACCTATTCCTATGCTAGACGAATCCTTATATAATGGATTCAATGGACTTACAATAATGCAAAAAGCAAACTGGCCCAAGTGTGGCCGACAGAGAAAATAAAAAGTCGTGTTCATAGGGCCGACAAAATTAAAAGATAAAAAGATAAAAAGTCGAGCCCATGTGGCCGACAAAGAAAAATTGGCCATTTGGCCCTACGAAGAAAATGGTACCCGTGTGGTTCCCATAACTTTATAAAAGTCGTTTGTCTCTTTACCCCAATAATTTCTAAAATGGGGCCTTCTTTTAGATCTTTTCTTTTCCCTTGTTGGACTTTGTGGAGTTTGAAGATTCTCTAGTCTTTTCTTTGAAATGTTGGAGCAGTAGGTCCAGATTGTCCAAATCAATCTACCCAGTGCTATGAGCACTTTGTCCTTCTCCAGCTAATTCTTCACCATCATTTTCCACAGTATTACTGATGGACGCCATGGAAATATCATCTGGTATTTCTATGTCCAGATTTTTCTGAAGATCTTTTTTGATTTCGTCCATGTAAGATGTCAAGATTTCTGCTTTCGTCAGGGTCCCTTTCTTCATTTGAAGCTTTCTTGAAATTTTCTTAAAGGGACTGGTTTCATCTTTTTTAGCAGTGGATTCCTGCAACAATGTATATTCTTGGACAGTTTTCTGAATATTATCATATGTGTGCTTCCCATGAACCTTTCCATCATTATCTTTCTGAACCATTTTGTCCCAGAACTTTGTATAAAAAGTTCTTTCCAGGCATGGAAATTCTGCCATTTCATCAACTTCCACAGACCATTTCATTATCCATGGAATTGAAAATTCAATAAAGAAATACATGGTTGACATTTCATTAAAGAAAATATCTTATTTTTGTAACTCCATTAACTTAGGAGAAACATCAACCCATTTAGTGTAAAGATTCTTATAAGAATCAGGTAAAATATTTACAGTATGACCAAAGAATGTCCACCATTTGCAAAACCAAACAGGAATGTTTTGAGAAAAGACTTGGTTACAAATTTTTATGAACCAAGAATGTTTCCTATTAGCATTTTCATATAAAAGTGTTTTATTAAAACTATCTACATAATCCCAATAATTGAATTTAACCGAGACTTTGTTGTCAGGATGAATGTATCCTTTTTCTTGAAAAGTGTTCAAAACCCCAGTCTTCTGGAGCTAAAATCTCTTTAACAATAATTTTTGAAAAATTGAATTCAGTTCTACTATTAGTAGAATAAAAGTGTTGGAATTCAGCTGATTTTAATTTTGAGAGTATCATCTCATAGTGTCTTCTGTACTTATAAGCATAAGCAACATATGATGATGTATTTAGATACCTGGACATTAATTTCTAAGGTTCATTTTTCCATCTAAGATCAGATTGTTCAATAAGAAGTATAACTTCTGTTTTTTATTTTAGCTCATATACCTCAGTATTTTCTAAGGTTCATTTTTCCATCTGAGATTAGATTGTTCAATAAGAAGTATAACTTCTGTTTTTTATTTTAGCTCATATACCTCAGATTTCCCTATTAAGGTTAGATGTATTTGCAATATTGGAAGATATGAGCTTCTGATTTCGAATCTGAGCGAGGATATTACCTCTGCCTCATCCTTGTCCACGTCCTCGTCCTCTATTAGAGGCAGGTGAGAAGGTCGGTCTTACCCCTGACATTATCCAGAGTAAAATTGAACAAGATATTCTTGTTTTTTATTTTCAGGGGAATATTGTATTAAGATTCCTCCATAGCCAATATCCGAAGCATCAGTCTGAACTATCTTAGTCCAGCTCAGATTAGCTAAAGTAAGGCATGGCAAGTTATTAACTTTAATCTTAATATTCTTGACCGTTTGAGTGTGATCATCAGTCCAAGCCACGGGATTTTTCTTTAATCTGTCATATAAGATAGCAGTATCTTTCACCAAATTTTTGATAAAAGGAGAAATATAATTCAAGCTTCCCAAAAATCTTTGAAGTTGAGTTTTGTCGGTAATAATATCAGGAAATTTTGATGCAAACTCAATACTTCTGTGAATAGGGATGATTTTTCCTTTTTCAATAAAGTGTCCTAAACATCGGACTTTTGTTTGAAATAGAAACATTTTAGGTATAGATATAACCAAACCATTTTGGATAATAATTTTTTAAAATAAATCCAAATGTTTAAAATGTGTTTCAATATTTTTTGAATTCACCAATATATCATCAATGTAAACTATTGTGAAGTTACTATAAGGTATGAAAATATCATTCATAATTTTTTGAAATTCAGAAGGAGCATTTTTTAATCCAAAGGGCATAACGTTCCATTCGTATTGCCCCACTAGCACATTAAAAGTAATTTTATATCTATCTTACTCCTTAATTTGAATCTGCCAATATCCAGATTTCAAATCAAATTTAGAAAATATAATTGAATCATGAAGTCTATCCAATAAATCCTTTTTATTAGGAATTGGATAGCGAATCCATTTTAAAACCTTATTAAGGGGCTTGTGGTTAATTACAAGTCTGGGAAATTCCTCTTTCTTGTTTTGCATGTTTGTTAATATAAAAAGCAGTACAAGACCAAGGAGATTTTGAAGGTCTTATTAAACCTTTGTTTAAAAGTGATTGAATTTTATTTTTGCATAATTACAAATATTCTGAATTCATTTGACAAGGTCTAGCCTTAGTAGGGATATTATCCTCTATAAAATCTTCTTCATATGGTAGACTTACCACTTGTTTTTTTCTTTCCCAAAATATATTTAGATGATCACCGCATATTTGCTAAGCAAATTGATTAATCAAAAGATCTATTTTCTCCTGTAATTTCGGAGTTTGCAAACTAGTTTCAATTGACAAACAGTTTATTTCATTTTTTATAAAATCTGTTTGTCTAATTTTTGACAAAATTTTGCGTTTTATCTGATTCAGATATTTATCAAAAGGTTGAGTGATAAAATCCAACCGAATTTTCTTATTATCATAAGTTCTCGTAATACCAGTTGTATCCCATCTAGTAATAGGGAAAATATGCATAAAAAATGGTACGTCTAATATAATTTCATCTGAAATATCTTTAACCAATACAAAGGTCTCAGGCATACAAACTTTGTTATTACAAATATAAGCTTTTGGTAATTTAAAATTAATTTTCATTTTACTTTCGCTAGCATTATGGAGACCCGGATCAAGGGTCCAAAACGAGTTCGAAAGCCTCGGGACCCGAACCAAGGGTCCCCCTAGCCTAAAATCAACGTTCCAAAGCTGATGGAGTTGTCAGAATTTTCATCTGAGATTATCTACTAGGAGTTTTGGTCTGAGACCAAATCCTTAATAGCGAAAGCTCCAAAATAGGAAAATGAGTCTAAAGCCCAAACGGACTGTCCGATAACCGAATCGATAGTTTTGACAAGTCATAAATGACCTGCAGCTGCTATGGGAAGGATCAAAATACCAGAATATGCAGAAATCAAGAAAATGACCTCGCATGTCATTACAATATTCACTACTAAAAGGACTTTTGTCCGCAAAAATCAATGGATAGAAAGAGCCCAAAAGCTTGAAGTGATGAGGTACTGGGCCCACATGCCCCAAGAATGGCTCCATAGATAACCTCCAAGAAGAGACAATGCTCCTAAGGGATTTCACCAAAGGTATCGCTTTTTACTTCACATCCTTACTTCACTTTTGCAAATAGTCGCAAACCTAAACTCAGCGACCCACTGGCCTCCAGCTGGACTGAATAGGATCGAAGCATATCAACCCAAACAACGACACACCGATACAAGCGCAATCAAGCAGAAACTCAGCTAGGCTAAAGGTAATCCAAGGCCAGAATTATGCTACAACTCCAACATCCAAATTTAACCTTCTTTTGCCTTTCCAAACCTGCTATCTATTTTGAATCACACAAAATGTCATCTGAGTCCTGTCTGCATAATCACAGCATACCGTCCTCAAAAGGTTGAAGCTGACTTACCAAAAATCCATGATGGTAAGTGCAAGAATAAGCCCATAAGGTACTACCAGGACGCACAAACAGAGGTGACCAAGGTCTGCACACTTAGGCCAAAGCTACAACTGGTCTGGATGACCCTTGAAACTGACGGTCAGAAGTTTGAAGCACCAATCTCATAAAACTGAACGATCAACTCCAGGATGATCCACCAACTGTGGATAAATCCATGCTAAGCCCATTTTAAGCACACTTCTCCTGCTAAGAAGACAATCCATTATTCTGACCGAAATAGAGAACCGAGGTCAGAAGCAGAAGAAACCAATATCATATATTGATGGACCATCTTCTGAGCATCTAACAATCATGGCCTATCCAAACTGGAGGAAACTGAACTGGTATGCAAAGAGTAGGCTTAGCCAGCCTAAATATGAGTGCCCAACTAAGGCAAATCTGGAAATAGGGTTGCAACAAAGTTATGTAAACCCAAGGTAAAACCCCAACACTGAAGCTGAACTACTCACTCTTAACTGTCCAAATCGATCCTATTGACGAGTAAGCATCCAAACTTCAAAACCCATTTTAACTTTCAAGTCTCCATACCAATAACGTCATGAACCACAGCTAGAGCCAACAAGACTTTACAAAGGTCAAATACTCAAACCGACCTCGCTATAAGAAATCAAGCACATGCCCAACAATCTTCGCAAGGCTGAAATTGAAATATCACTGAAGAACATAATCCCAACTAAGGAAGACAACATGATAAAGAGGCAAGCAATCAACACCACACCGACTGGAGGGCATAATGCAACAAGGCATAAGCAAGAACTCGCCAAGGCTGCAAACAGTACTAGTGAGAGCCAGAACTCTAGGAACTCAGACTGTATACATCTAGCCAAATCCAATAGCCAATCAACGATAACAAATACTCACTCCCAAAAACGGCCGCTTTGGTAACCAAGAACATACCACTGAGCAGAAGCAATCCACAAAACCATATCAGGCCAAACAAAAGGCTAAATGGGAATTTTTGAAATCACCCATTTACTCCAACTCGATGAAATACAATTTCAGCATGGATTTGGTCAAACTAATACTCAATCCATGGCAACGAATATCCATAGGCACAAATCATCAAGCAGAAGCACTCCGCGAAGTTATATAAGGCCGAACAAGTGCCAAAATAAGAATTTTCTGAATTCTCCCAATTATATCAACTTTAACTCGGCTGAACCATAAACCATAGCACAGGAAGAACGGATTATCCAACTCCACATCAAACCCAAGATCAAGACGATCACCAGGAGATGAATCCAACAAATTAGAAAGTAAGTCTCAGACCTTTCAATCTCAGAAATGGGCGATAGAACCGAATTGCCAACCCCAACTTAAAATCAATATCACGGTCAAGACCACTACTGGGTAATGAACTATCCCAATCCGAAGGACAGATTCCAAGTGCATCACTAAAAGAAATGGGCTATAGAAGAAAGCTACCAATGCTAAAATCATAACAAAGCCCTAAAAGGTCCAGCTTACCTTCATTCTCATAATCCGATCAATAGCCAACCTTGCTAACTGAAAGGGAAGGCGAACCAACCGAGGTAGCCATTAATTCCAATGAAATCAGAATCACAAGAAAGGGGAAACACAAACTAGGTAATGCTAGTCTAGCCATCTATCAGCTAAGAATTAGTAAAGGTCAAACCAATAACCATAATAACAATAACATAAGATGCAGGTGGTACAAAAATAAAAATTAACAACAAGTACCACTCTAAGGCCACCACAAGGTCGGAATGACAAGGAAATGGGACTTTAACCTAAATACCATACCCCAAGGGTAACACAATACTGATCCACTCTATAGCCACAACAAGGCCAAAATACCAAGGAAAATGGGACTCTAACCCAAATGCTACACCCTTAGGAAAACACGATACTGATCCACTACTAAAGAATCATCTACGGGGGTAGTCATATATGCATAAACCTACACAAAGGCATACATTAATCACTATGAAAAAAACCAAGGCATACAACAGTCAATATAGAAGTGTCAAGGCATATAACTACCAATGGGTATGAAAACCCCAACACAACTCAAATAGTAATTAAAGGCAGAGAATCAAAGGCATACCTATCACGGTGGAAATTCAAAATCATAACTCTGGTGTGCTTAAAGGAGTATGAATCTGAGCATATCTGTACTCGGACTAAGGGTCTGAATGATCAACTGAGGCACTAGGTGCACTACCACTATGAGACTGATCTGTATGAATCGAATGACTAATAATCCCATGTTAGGGACACTCTCTGGACTAGTTATCGATCTCTCTGCTAACAAATTCCTGAAGCTCTAACCTGGCGAAAAACATAAGCTTACACCAACTGGCTGACTGAATCACGCTTGGGGCACTCTCTAGACCAATGAACAATCTCATCACAATAGAAATATGCTCTTAGAATACTCTGAGATGCTGAACCTGTTGACCTAGAACAGTCGCCACGGCCTGAAGACCTAGATCGAATACTCTGTGATGTCTGACTAGAACTCTGTCCACTAATACCATCATGATCTACTTGAGGGCTATATGTAAGCTGAGGTGCTACATGTACAGGTCTAATTGGCTGCAGATGAGGCTAGCCTCTACTGGAAAGATTGCGACCTCTAGATGAAATACCACTAACACTAAATTATTGGCATTGCCTCTTACTGCCACCTCCATATGCCTCAAAGCAATCCCTTTATGTTGCCCTCGCATGATCAACAACCTCAGATAAAGAAGATCTAGCTACTATCAAATGCTCTAAAGCCAAACGGAGTGGTAAAGTCAACCCTCTAATAAATCTCTACACCATCTCATGCTCAGTAGGAAATAACATAGGAGTATGTATGGCACACTCAAGAAACCCAATCTCATACTCTAAAATAGATAGATAACCCTGCTGAATACCAATAAATCCAACTCTGGTCTAAAAACTACTCGTTGGAACCAAATCACCTCTAGCTGGGAGGTATCCAGAAATAGACTCGAAACCCCTAACACCAAATCCTTAAAACCTGAGGTAGTCACCAACTCTATCAGAACCTGGGCTGACCCAGACCCTCTGGATAACGTTGAAGATCTTCAATATCAATCTCTAACTCTCTAGCCCGACGCTGAGCTAAAACTCTGGTAACACGCATCGAAATACCGTTCGTATCCATCGATGACCTCGTACGATCCATATGGGAGAGACTGGAGTAAAAAGAATTACTTAGAGGTTCATAGAAGTACGGACACACGGCAAGGAGTCAAGAATAGAATTTCCAATGAATGCCCTATAGCCTCCCGAAGATAGGATACAAAGGTCTCCACACCGATCCGCAACACTCTACTAAACACTTAGCTCTTGTACAAACAACACCGGTAAACCTGGCTCTAATACCAATTTGTCATGACCCAATTTCTCAGGTCATGATGACACCTACTATAACCCACCAGTAGGTAAGCCAACCCGTAGTCCAAAATAGATAGTAATGGACTATTGATAGAAATAAAGAAAACAACAGAATAAATATAATAGCAAGGCTAATATAACCCCAAAACCTGGTAGAGCTAGTACAAGAACTTCTAATACAACAGGAATACGAGTGAAATACAGAAAAAATATATATATACAAGCCATCTCTGACACAACATAGATAACAGTTAACAATAAAAGGGAGAGTAGGGATACTTCAAAACGTCAGGAGCTCACCCCAAATCTCTGATCCATAGCTGCTCCGCACGATACACACATCAACGGCGATAACTCATATTATAACCTGTAGGCTGCAAAAGTGTAGTATGAGTACCAAACACGTGGTACGCAGTAGGCATCGACCAACTAAGCTCCAGAAATAATTTAAGCATAAAATGACATGTAAGGTATGAAAATAATTACAGGAAATTATCCAAGGAACTAGGCATAACAGTGCTAATGGAGCAATAAGAATAACTACCCTATCTTGACAACATTTAGGAACTAAAGTACAATACCGTATATCCCTGGCCAATACATAAATAAATACAGAAAGAAGTATATATAGTAATATACTAGGCCAAAGGGTACATATACAGTATGAATAGATCGAGGAAGAGATGGATATACGGTAATAACATATTAATATGTATACATATAGGACTAACTCAAAGGTAACTACCTGAAGGAGTCAACCTAACCTCCCGAGGTCCATAGCCAAGTAAAGGAGCTAACACTAGCCTCATAAAACCTCTACCCAAAAAAGGTGACTAATCCTAGGATAAATAACATAACTCATCGAGAAAATAAAGAAATCAGGAATGTACCTCCAATCTCAGGTACCAGTCCACAACCAACCTGCCACAAACTAACAATAATAATCAATAATAAAGTAACCGTCTAGTCTAGGCAAACAAGTACCTAACCGGACCTCCTTAAGCCTGGAAGGTTCACGAAAACACTCAGTAAACAACAACCATAGCTTGTACTTATACAACCCCCATAAGACCGATAGATACACATGCCAAAACAACTATATTGGTGACAGGAAATGCACATGAATGGATGAATGCAACATAAATCGAAATACCATAACCATATCGGGGACACCACACTCAAATTGGTTCCACAATATCAAACTATACTGTACCAGTGTATACACCTCCTCCAGCTCATCTAGCTCGCAAAGGCAAGAACTGCATCGACCAAGCTTCTCTGGTACGACGGCTCTCGAATGAAGGGCCCCCTTAGGGGATTCGAGAAATCCATATACACTGTCTGGTCCCGATCCAGGACTTCCAATAAACATCATAATCCATCTACTCTATCGAATACCGAAGGGAGATATATGTATAATCAGTTCGTGGACTCGAACCATGACTAAAAGGATATAAATTCGTAAATCCATTGCCTGAGATCATGCTCAGGACTAAATCATCATAGTCATGTACAAAGGGTCAAAATGTCCCTCGACCAAAGTAAATAGTAGTGGTAAAATGAATGGATAAATAAAGAACCAAAATCAGCCTCGGTCAAAGTTCTAAAACCTCATATTTAGTTCCAAATGCTCATAATCTAGTAAATAAGGTGGTGCGATTCCCGTTATAAAACTATCCATATTTAAAGTGAAAAGTGAAAATAAATCCCTTTTTGGAAATAGTAGTAAAATAAAGGTTTTGGTTTGAATTGTACCACTAAGTGAGAATGAATGCACCTAAAAGTAAGTATGCCATCACCAGTATCCAAACAATGCCACAATAAGCGCCTAAGCATCTGTAATCTAGAATCAAGACCCCTTTAGGGATAAAATACTCACCTAGAGTCCAACTGGCATCGTAACCAAGGCCTCGGGCCTAATAATACATAATCGACAAAATAACGTCTCATGACTCAGAAAATTAAGGTAAATGAGGGCGTAAAGTCACTAAAGGATTTAATCGGGGAAAATACTACCCCATTCACTAAGTCGAACGGTAAACCTTATACTAAAAGATCTTTAATCATCGACTATGGTTATCATGCTTATAATCAAGGGTAATGGGATTCTATGGCCTTAACAAGCAACCTATGCTAAGGTTCGGGTCACACTTATACCCCGAATTCCCTAAATAGGCTAAGTCATACTACACTAGCCATAATCCCATCCTATAATTCTAGCCTAGCATGCAATCTATACAATATACAATCTCATAGAGAAAAGTAGACGTAAGCCTACCTCGATGCCGAACTGCAAGTCTTGAATCGTCCATAATTCATTTGTCCTTGCTCCATGATCTCGAATCGATATCACACTATCAAAATAGTAACCTACACGTCATTACGAGTAAAACGATATCCATATTGCAATATAAAGCTTCCAGCCCCCCAAAATTGGCTCAAAAATAGGCCCGTGGGGCTCGCTTAAGGAATGCAAAAATTGAATCAATCATGAGCACCCTCGAAGAACAAGGAATGTATGCTCAAAAGTTGAGCACAGACGGGATAGAAATCGAGCCTCAAATCTGCCCCCGAAGCTTATGGATTTAAAGCCCTTATTTCTAAGAATTTACAATAAAATGGGACAAAATTCAAAGAGTAAAATGATGAATAAGGACCAAGGAGTGTAGAGCTAACTTACCTTAGCTTCAATGGGTGAATTCCCACACTTTCACATATCCCATGCTCTCAAAAATGGGGGGAAAAGGTTGTGAAATGTATGGGATTTTCGGGTGAGAAGGGGGATATAACTGCCCCTGGGCGCTAAAGCGGTAGTGTGCCGCTAAAGCGGCGGGTGCAAAAAGGGCGAGGGTCCGCTTAAGCAGCATCCTATTCGCTAAAGCGGCATCCGCTAAAGCAACCCTCTGTCAGCCCACCAAGGCAGCTAAAGCGGTACAAGGCCACTTAATAGACGAGCGCTTTAGCGGGCCTTGACTGTTAAAGCGGTCACACCAGAAAATCAAATATCAAATTTTCACTTAAGTCCAAAATAGGATTTGATTGGGTGCTCCAAATTCATTCGGAACCTCGTGCGCGCAAATGAATTATGCTACCATACCAAATTCAACATTCCGGACTCAATGGAACCATTGAAATTTTCATCCGAGGTCGTTTCAATTGAATATGGGGCTCACACCTATAGTTCCATTTTTCAACAAATATACCCAATAGTCCAAAATGAGTCCAGAAGCCTCGAGACCCGGACCAAGGGTCCTTCTAGCCTAAAATCAAAATTTCGGAGTTGATACCATTGTTGGAATTTTTATCTAAGATCATCTACTTGGAGTTTTGGTCCTAGACCAAATCCTTAACAGCGAAAGCTCTAAAACAGGGAAATGAGTCTAAAACCCAAACAGTCTGTCCGATAACCAAACCGACAAGTCTGACAAGTCATAAATGACCTGTAGCTGCTATTGGACAGATTGAAATACCAAAATGCATGGAAATTGAGAAAATGACCTTAAGGGTCATTATAATAGGGGTGTATTGTAAATCATGGTTGTGAATATATATGTGAAGACTAAGGTCACTGATCAAATGAATAGATGATTGATGTAACATTAGACTTGATTAACCCATGTTGGGTTGTGGACTAAACACCTGTGATTGTCTTTTGCATGAATTATGATTTATTGATTTCATGCACATATTCATATGCATTGGGATTACATGTTGTGATGATGGGTCGAGTACCACATCGGTACAAATATGATATATTATGATATATATTAGGTACACGCCTGTACAAATATAATATGTTGTGATATGGGTTGGGTACCACGCCGGTACAGATATGATATGTTGAAATATGGGTTGGGTACCGCACCATTATAAATATGATATGTTATGATATGGATTGGTACCACACCATTACAAATATGATATATTGTGATATGGGTCGAGTACCACATTGGTATAGATATGATATATTGTAATATGGGTCAGGTACGTACCACACCGGTATGATGTGATATAGTTGACATTGATGAGATGGATGAGAAGGGATAAGGAGAGATAATGCACATATCTTGCATACATGCATTTATGCATATGTTTTAAATGTAATTCTATTTTATTATGTTCTCATACGTGTTCGTGTTATGGTAAGTGGTAAAAGAGGGTGCAAATGGACATTAGGTCCCTAGTGTGGATCGGGTTAGAGATGAGATTCTACGGTCCCCTGAGAGGACCGGTTATGATAGAGTATGAATGGTAGAATTCAAATTTTCATGGGATGGGGTACTGTGATATCTATGATAGTGAGTACAGAAAGAACTTGGGTGAATGTAGATTAAGGAATTATAGGTACCATAAGAATGAGTCGGTATTGGAGGAAAAGGTATAGGTTAGAATAGATGGTCAAAGGACAAAGATTTACAAAAATATTAAATGACAGATAGGTAACAGAGATGCTAAGTGTAAGTCACAGAGATGCTAAATGTGGGGTGCTATGTGTTGTTTAATTTGGGATTCAAAACCGAAACTTTACTTGATGTTATGATTTTTCTCCCTCTTTATTATTGATGTTATTTGTTTCTAACCCTGATCGGCTAATAATGCTTACTAGTACATGTGGTTGTACTAATGCTACACTTACTATATCTCTAATTGGGGGTATAGCCATGGTGCAGGTTAGTTGGAGTTTCTATAGCAGGATGCTGATCACTCAACAACAACTCCTGTCATCTCTATTTTGCACGGATGGTATGTCATAGATGTCCCTACTTCTTGCCTAGTGCTCTTGTGCCGGTTTAGGCTAAGTTCTGGAGAATCACTTGTAGTAATTTTCTGCATTTACTTTTCATATCTGATGTATTAAAATAAGGGGACGAATTGATTGAGTAATCATATTTCAACTGTTGGTCAGTTATGTGTATGGAAGACATAAATTAATTAAGTGAATGTTATAGCAATTTCTGCATTTAGTGAATGGTGGGTTATTCAGGGTTCTCCTATCTGGGATAGGTATAGGTAGGTACCCGGCACGATTCGGTAGGTTGGGTTATGACATATTTAAAGATTTTGGAAACTGGTTGTAATAATTATGGTATTTTACTGTTTCTTATGGATTTCTATATATATTTTGGAAAATACATCAAATACACCCTGAAGTTATCCCGAAAAATCGAATTCACACTCAAACAAATTTGGTGACCTATCACACCCCTAACCTTGTTGAAAGTGATATTAGTACCCCCTTCCTAAGACATTCCCTGATTTTATGTGGAAGGTGATATACACGCACTTGACACTGACACATATATAATATCATTTTAATTTTTTAAAAATATTTTATGCTTAATAGTTTCTTCATTTTTTTCAAAACACTACTCTTCTTCCCAGGTTCTTCCTCCTTCACCAAATCTCCCTCCTTTAAATACTTTCTACTTCCTTCTCCATCATTAATAAATTGAATAAAAAAGAGAAATCTGAAGAGAGAAATAAGGAATAGCAAGACAAATATGTAGTATATAAGCTATTAGTGGTGGGGTATCGATAGGGGTGGTAATGCCATTGTTGAGGTGAAGCAAATTAAAATTTTCATATTTGCAAAATTTTTAAAATTCTTCAAAAATCTTGATAATTAAGGATGAAAATTAAAAATTTCAATGGTATTCTTTTTTTTTCTAATGAATGAGATTGTTTGAGACTGAAATATCATTGTGGTGGACGTAGGTGACGCTCTGGTGTGAATAGAACAGATAAGACAAAGTAATTGTTTTCTTTGATGTATTTTTGATAAGTTTAGGCAAAAAATCATGGATTTTATGTATAAACATCACAATATTTTTAATAAGGATTTGTTGTCTTCCTCAAAAAATATTTCTGAAGGGTTTTTCAGTAGCCTTCTCTGAAAAATTCTCTGATGAATTTGAACAAAAAATTCATGAACTTTATGAAAACAAATCATGAACTTTTCGATGGAAATCTTTTTCACTCTTTTATATTTCTTCCTTAGAATTCCTCTTTAAGTTTCAAAGTAGAGAATTGAATATGCCTCCATGGAGATAATGAATTGCTAAAGAAGAATTCAAAATAAAAGAAAGTGGGAAAGTTTTAAGGAAAGTGGGACCCACAAACTAAAAATAAATAAGAAAGAGAATTACCAAATTAATGTATAAGAAATTATTTTATATTAATGAGAAGAAAAAATACTTAATAATATAATAACCAATAAAATAGTGTCATGCGTGCAATTTTGTCATTTTAAGGTTTTTCTTATTCTTTTCACGCACCTTATAGAAGGTGAATGTACTTTCTCTGTCATGTCACCTTCTAATGTAGTATTATCTGTCATGTCACCTTCTAAGGTGGTATTAATATCACTTTGAACAAGATAAGAGGTGTAATAGGTCACCAAATTAGTTTGAGTGTGTATTTGATGTCTTTTCCCTATGTATTTTTAAATGGGTGGTAAGGGTTCTCCAATCTAGATGGATTTATAGTAGCTGCCTGCACGACCTGGTTAGTTGGGCTGTGACAGTTGGTATCAGAGTCTAGGTTACCGGTCTCCCAGTACAAGAGATAATGTCGATTAGAGTCCTGTAGATTGATGTGTTGATGTCCACATCTAATCTTCGAGGAGCTATGAGGCATTCTAGAAAATTATTTCACTTTCTTCTCTCTGTTCATGCATTTCGGGTGGTTGTTTGTATGAGTTCAGTCCAATTGGTATCTCCTAATTCCAATTGGTATCTCAGTGAGGCAAATGGATGTCACTTGACTCCACTTGGAATGACACAAACAATGGAATCGGAACCGAGAAACTTCCAATTGGTATCTGGCCATTGAGGTGGTATAAACTGGGATAATCAGCTAATGGTTATCTCTGAGTGGAATAAGGGAATAATAAATACAAGGCTTGTTACATAAATAAACTATGAGTTTCATATTTATGTGTATTGCGATTGCTTGAATTATTATGGATTTCATGAATTGCGAAAGGCATAACTTGTGTATGTGTTGATAGCTAAGGAAATTGCGTGCTATGTGATTTAATGAAAATTATATTCTAAAATACAAGGAATGGACTTATCATTGGTAAAATGGTAAGGGGAAAGATGGTTCATAATTGCAGAAACTCTTGTTTCAAGCAGTCGGGATGTGAATAAGGACCATGCAAAAAGGGTTATTGTTGCATAATAGCGAAAATTGTTGTAAAGAAAAATCTTGTTGTAATTCTTATTTGTGCCTTAAGGTAAGGCGATGATAGTTTTTTGTTTTAATGGATTGTTGTGTTCGGTCTTGGATTGTAAAGTACACCATAATACGATTTCATACTCTATTGCTGAAACATGGAAATATGAATGAGGGAAATTGCAAAAATTGAAAAAAATTTGGGTGGCTGCTATTGGGCCGCCATAGCGACACTGGCCTGCTATAGAGAGCCCTCTATAGCGGGAATTTTTCCGCTATAGCAGCACAATGGTAGCGGCGTGCAGGCTATAGTGAGAAGGGCTAGGACAGAATCCCTGCCCTATTTTCCCCTGTTTTGTTTTTCATTCCTGGCTTGTATAATTCATTAAATTAAGCTATGAGCTACCACGTGATTTATAGAAATCGCATATAGAAAGGTAAAAGCATGCATTCAGTATTGAATGTTCTAAAATTAGCATCCATGTGCAATAAATAAAAGGAAAAATGAAGGATAAATAGTGTTTGTTACATGCCCCAAATGGGGGCAACCCAAATCAAGTGTCAATATATAAAAGAAGGGGGGAACTGAGTTGTTATGAACCAAGGAGCCTAGTTGGATGTCCTATCATCATTATGGAAAGTCGGATCAGGGTCTTCTCCTTCCGCATCACTCAGGAAGGAGAACTCCTACATGTCTTACAGCTCCAGCTGGGGAAGCTCCTTATCAGGGTCGGTAAACCTTTAACATGACCTTTATGGTCTTCCACATCCGTGCGAGTATGCAGTCCTGGGAGCACCTCATCCTCTTCTCCTCATTGAACTCTCTATGGAGTGTTGCAAACTCTTGGGCAGTAGGAGATGGGGTTGTGCCCTGGGGAGGAAGGTATGTATGCTCTATATACCTCATCACGGTAGCAAAGTCTGCCTCCAGGAGATTTCTAGAAATCAAGGGATGGGAGGAAGGGGCATTATCATCATGATCATCATCATTCTCTGAAGCCTAGCTGCTCTCGGTTTTTCCCGTCTTTATTTTCTTTTTGATCTTGGACGAGACCACCTTCACCTATAGAGGATGAAAGGGTGTGTCTATCTCTAGATCCTGGTTAGCATCCTCTCGAGGTACCTAAATGCGCCTGTACAGTGCAAAGACCAGTCCGAAAAGGTAGGGGGCCTTCTTGTTGCCCTAGTAGAAGTCCTTCCACTCCATCACTATTTGTGCCCCCATATTCAGTTATATACCCCATATGGCATAGGCCACCACCAGAGTACAAGGATAGGTCATGTCAGAAGTGTTGCCCGATGGATTAATCCTCTGAAACACCAAGTTCATCCACCTCCTAGTATTATCACTAAGATAGGTGATCCTAATCTCCTCAATGGTGGGCCAAAAGATCTGGTCCCTCTCCTCCTCCACGATCAGAGTGTCCCATATCCATTTCATATTCATCTTTCAGGCCTTAGCCATGTACTTGGTATTTGAGACGTTTAGCACCCCGAGCACCTCATTAATAGTACCTGCATCCACGGGGAAATCCACTTCCCTAATACAGATGGGTGGGTTAGGGTCGTTCTAAAACATGGTAGAGAGTATAGCATAGAACTCCCTAACCCAGCCCACGACCCTAGTCGAAGGAGCCTCCACGAACGACATCCAGCTAAACTCCAGTAGCCAGTTGTAGAACTCAGGCACCTTGAACACCACCCCTTTCATCACAAAACACTGCTCATAGCAGAACCTCATACTTTGATACTCTAGACATCTCTCTCGACCATTTTCATTAGGGAATCTCTCATAGACGGGGGCATCTTCTTATTTTTGAGCTATTAGGGTAATAGATCTACAAATCATTGTAAGAATTCAAGTTAGTACACATAAAAGTATCAAGAAAATCAAATTTCAAAAAAATCCAAGTCCAAGTTTGGACTGGGAGGCTACTGTCGACAACCTTCTGCTATAGCGGGCTACATCCCGCTACCACGAGACCGCTATATAGGGAAAATTCCCTCTATAGCAAGGTCTCCATAGTGGGATGAGGCCACTATAGCGGGCTTTATCATTCCAAGAACTCAAGAGGTTCATCAATGGCGCCTCTTGACAAAAAATCCCATTTTTGGCATTCCGACCACAGATCATTGTTCATAAAGTGTCCTAACACTAGTTTATGCAAAAATTTGGGCATGATAACTCCTAAAATGTGCCCAAATCATCAATTTCAAACAAAGAGTAACCTTTCACATTCCTTACTAATTCGAACCCAATTTGTCCATGAATTTTGTGATTCTTACGCCCAGAATGCTATAGAAGCATTGTAAACATAAAAGAAGAACTCATGCTTTGACATTTAGCCCAAAATCAAACCCAATTTCAAAATTCAAAAACCAACCCAAAACCCAATTATTTTCTATGAATTCAGGTATAATTCATGCAAAAATGTGAGGAACAAAGTAAAGAGGTGGGGTATAGTAATAATTACCTTGATTCCGACGTAGGGAGCAAAGTAATCGGAGATGGGGGAGAGTTTTTGAGTGAGAAGGAGGAGAAATGGGTGAGAAATCTATTTCTCTCACCTTTAAACTGGTTGCTTCTGCTATAGCCGAATCCAGACCCTTGTAGTGTGGAAAATATTTTTTCTGTTATGTGTTTGAATTCTTTTCATTACGATATATTGATGAGGCCCCGAACACCGTAGGTATTCGGGAAATGTTTTGCTCCTAATACTCTCATGTGACTCATAGGTAAGGAAGTTTTATTGACAGAGCAGAGTAGCAATAAAATGCGGCTTAAAAATTTAGTATGCCTGAAAAATGAATTCAGTGATTTACTTAAGTGTTGTAAATTCATAAATCATTGAAAGATTTACTTAAGTGTTGGAAACTAGTACGCAGCGGAAGCATTCCAGAATCATATTGCTTAGATGAATTATAGATAACAAACAAGCACATGTAGTTCACACAAATCGTGCTTAAAATTAACCAAGAATTACCTCTTGAAGCGTGAGCAGATATCTTGAAGCAAGTCCGTCTTCGAATCTGCGGTCTTCTACAATGATCCCAAATTCACAGCCAAACTCTCTCAATACTTGGGTGGATAAGTACTGAATCGAAAACTAATTCTTAGGCTAGGGGAATCCCTATTTATAGAGATACTCTCCTAGTCCAAAGAGGAAGCAAAAACTCAAGCCTGTTTTTACTTGAACAAGGAAAAGGCGCCTCTTCTCCTTTTTCCTTAGAAAATAGGATTCCGAGTTCTAGTTTAATATGGGCACTTTAGGGACCACGAAATTAATTACTGAGGCTCCTTATTATGAAAATAATTCAAAATATTAATTTGAATTATTCTTACCATAATAAATTACAAATCATTCCACTAAAAATTCGTAATTGCACTCCTCTATTTTATTTCAAAATTCCTCATTAAACACTTATGTAATTCTCCATGTTAAGATTATAGATACTAATCAATAAATTAAATTACTGACGAATTTAATATAATGATTAATTTTCTTTAGAGCAATGCTTAACTTATTTCATATGTCGAATTCATAAATTCACCGGTCGGGTTTACACATGAAAACTTATAAGCTTCTCATAAAAGGCGTATCATCAATCTCTATACTGAGACATGAATTCCATCAACTAACTTATTATTTCACCAATATATATTATTATCATCCAATCTACCAGGCATATTGACCCATTTCAGGATCTCACCTTTTAATAAATCAAAACGATAAATAATATATACAGATCATAATAGTTATATCAAGATTGAGAATATAAGTACATTTAACAGTTTAGAGAATATGTTTTATCAGCCAGTCTAAAACAACTATCTCTACTCGGTCTTGTTCAATACATACAAAATGCACTAGCACGAGAAGTTAGAACTATACCATTCTCGTAATCAAGATAAATTACATTTAATCTCATGCTACAATCATTCTGATGGTTTGTCCAAATTTCCATCTACGATTGTGAACTATAACTTTAACTTATAAGAACTGATGATTTAATCTTCTGTGTATAAGCTTAAACTCTATACACTAAATCATCTGATATAAGCTGAGGACACATATATGACAATGATCTATTTAATATAACAATTTATTAAATTGAATAAATATAAATAAATAAATAAATAAACAATCGTTAAATAAATAATACTATATCAAAATGCATGGTTTATAGTATATCCTAACAATCTCCCACTTAGACTCATAACCATGCACCCATAACTCTAACACCCAATCCTTCTACATGCCTATCAAAAGGCTTTTGTGGTAAAGCTTTTGTGAAAGGGTCTGCCAAGTTGTTTTCTGATGCAATCTTTGCAACCACCACATCTCCTCTTTGCACTATGTCTCTAATCAAATGATATTTTTGCTCAATGTGTTTTGCCTTCTTATGGCTCCGTGGTTCCTTCGAATTTGCAACCGCACCACTGTTGTCACAATAAATTGTAAGTGGTGCTTCTATCGCAGGAACAACTGCCAAGTCTTTGAGAAAGTTTCTGAGCCATACTGCCTCCTTAGCTGCCTCAGAGGCTGCTACATACTCGGCTTCCATGATGGAATCAGCAACACAAGTTTGCTTAATGCTCCTCCAAACAACGGCTGCACCTCCCAAAGTAAACACATTTCCAGAGGTCGACTTTCTAGATTCCTTGTCAGACTGGAAATCTGAGTCTGTGTACCCTATAGGTACCAACTCATTTGAATGATAGACTAGCATGTAATCCCTAGTCCTTTTCAGGTACTTGATTATATGCTTAACTGCTGTCCAGTGTTCTCTTCCAGGGTTAGACTGAAATCTGCTAACCATGCCTACGGCAAAATAGATATCAGGTCTAGTTCACAACATCGCATACATGAGGCTTCCTATAGCTGATGCATAAGGAACCTTCTTCATTTCTTCTATCTCCTCATCTGTCTTAGGACATTGATCCTTAGATAGAGAAATTTCATGTCTAAAAGGAAGAAATCCTTTCTGGAAATCATGCATGCTGAACCTGATAAGAATTGTATCAATATAAAGAGCTTGAGATAAGACTAACATCCTTTTCTTGCGATCACGTAGAACCTTGATCCCAAGGATGTGAGCAGTTTCTCCCAAATCTTTCATATCAAAATTACTGGATAATCATTCCTTAACTGAATTCAACAAGCCCACATTATTTTCTATGAGCAAGATATCATCTACATATAATACTAGAAACACCACTTTGTCCCCATTCCACTTTCTGTACACACAAGACTCATCAAGACATTGCTCAAAACCAAAAGTCTTAACCGCATTATCAAAACAAGTATTCCATGCCCTAGAAGCTTGCTTTAATCCATAAATGGATCTCTTAAGCTTGCACAACATGTGTTCTTTCCCTTTTTCAATGAAACCATCTGGCTGCCGCATAAAAAAGGCTCTCATCAAGACTTCCATTAAGGAAAGCTATCTTGACATCCATTTGCCAAATCTCATAATCATAATAAGCAGCAATGGATAAGAGAATTCTAATAGACTTAAGCATGGCTACTGGCGAAAAGGTTTCCTCATAATCGATTCCTTCTTTCTGAGTAGATCCCTTGACAACAAGCCTAGCTTTATAAGTTTGCACTTTTCTGTCTACTCCTCTCTTTTTCTTATAGATCCACTTGCATCCAATGGGTTTGACTCCATCTGCAGGTGGTTCTACAAGATCCCAGACTTTATTAGAGTACATGGACTCCATTTCTAATTTCATAGAAATAATCCATTTGTCTGCATCTTTATCTTGTAGTGCTTCGTCGTAATTCATGGGCTCGGTATTCAACTCTTCAGGGATTCTATCAAAAGACTCTCCCAAGACTGCATACCAAGATGGTTTTCTTATCTCTCTCCCACTACGACGAGGCACTTCAGTTATAGGTATAGGGGCAACTGTACTATTATGATCTTGTGGATGAACCACATCATTTGCTAGATTTTGAGTCTCTATGTTATCCTCATCACCTTGCGGTGTTAGGACATCAATGACTTCTTCCTCTAGTGCAATTTGCTCAGTGCTACTCTCACAACTTTGATGCAATGGATTTTCAAAAACTTGTACTTGTGGAACTGTATGCCTATTAACATCTCTCCCACTACTAAAATGCAATAGTATGTTAACTCTAACATCTGGAGATTGGATTTGGTTTTCATTATTGTCAGTAGATTGATTTGTTACCTCTTTGCTTAATTCCCGTAAAACTAGTTTACTTTTGGGAACATGGTTTGTCATAAAATCCTTTTCCAGAAACTTAGCGTTGGTACTTACAATGACTTTCTTTTCTTTAGGATTGTAAAACAGACCACCTTTCGTTCCTTTAGGGTACCCAATAAAAACACATACTTCTGATCTTGATTCCAACTTTTCTGCCTTCCCTTTCAGCACATGTGCTGGACATCCCCAAATCCGAACATGTTTCAAACTAGGTTTATGCCCAGTCCACAGTTCTATGGGTGTCAGAGGTACCGACTTAGAAGGAACTAAGTTAAGAATATAGTTTGCAGTTTCTAATGCATAACCCCAAAATGAAGAAGGCAAATTCGAGTAACTCATCATAGATCTAACCATTTCTAAAAGAGTCTTGTTTCTTCTTTCTACTACACCATTCTGTTGAGGAGTTCTAGGTGCAGACATCTGGGACGTAATTCCTTGTTCTAATAAGTAACTAATGAACTCATTGGAGAGGTATTCGCCCCCACGATCAGATCGTAGTGACTTGATATATTTCTCATGTCATTTCTCCATTTCTGTCTTAAACTGTTTGAATTTCTCAAAGCACTCAGACTTACGGCGCAACATAATAAACATATCCATATTTTAAGTAATCATCAATGAAAGTAACGAAATACTCATAACCACCTCTCGCTTGAACGTTCATTGGGCCACACAAATCAGAATGAATTAGCTCTAATTTATCATTTGCTCTATTTTCTTTTGAGGGAAAAGGTCTCTTAGTCATTTTTCCTTCTAAACATGATTCACATGTTGGTAGTGCTTCCACTTTTAATGAACCTAAAGGTTCATCCCGAACCAACCTCGAAATCCTGTCTAGATTTATATGACATAGACGCAAATGTCATAAATAAGTCTCATTAAATTCAGAAGAACGTTTTCTTTTACTTGAAAGGTTAACATTATTCAGTTCAATAGTTTGTTGCAGTTCAGGAGAGACATTAATAATAAAAAGACCATCAATCAATGTACCAGCAGAGATAAAATGTTTATTATAGCTAATAACACAATCGTTATCAGAAAAATTAACATCATAACCATATCTCAAAGCTCTAGAAATTGAAATCAAATTTCTACCAGCAGGTGCATATAATACGTCTTTTAAAATTAAAACTCTAACATTACCAAAAGAAATACTAATATTTCCTAATGCTAAAGCTAGAGCTGCTGAGCCATCATCTTGAAAAACATTAACTTCACCTCTATTCAACTTGCGCGTTTCTTGAAACCCTTGCAAAGTAGTGCAGATGTGATCAGTGACTCCTGAATCTACACACTATGATGTGGTAGAAACAACCGCTAAACACGTTTCAACGACAAGTGAAAGTGAAGCTAGCTTGTTTTTCTGCTTGTCTAGGAAAACTGGGCAATGTGTCTTCCAATGGCCTAACATATTGTAATGAAAACACTTGCCGTTAGGCTTTTTCACCCCGCCAGTTAGAGCTACAGCTTTCTTAGCATTGTGAGTCTTTTTCTTCTTCTTTCCACCCTTCGGTTTAGAAGTAGAACCTTTCTCAACAAAGTTATGACACTCAAGTTTATTTAGACCCAAAATAGTGCTAAGGGAGATAAAAGGAAACATATTGAATCTGAGATTGAAAAACGTTACATAGATCATCAAAAACAGTCATATAAACATTGAATAATTAAATTCAAACTCATTATATACATATACAATCATGCATCTCAAATAGCCAATCGATGGGATTGGAGAACTACTCATGCAATATACATATATAATGACTGATCATTCACTCTATGATTTTACAGACCTAACTCAGATGGAGAGTTTACTGTTAGTTTAAGTCAAGTGAAAATCAAACTCTAGTTACATTAATCCAATCATATATTACTCAGTTTAGGAGAGTTAATACAGATTATCAAACTAGCAATTAAATACGTAATGACTTGTATTAAATTCATCCGATAGGGAGGAAGGTCTAAGCCAGCACATAAACTTAATACTTCATTATTATTTAATCGTGGTAATAATGGGAATGAACCCTTATCACCAATTAAATTTTTCTTTTCAATTTTATACTAAAATTATTTTTTCAGAAAAATGGCACCAAGATATCCAGTTTATTCATTATACCATCTCATATATATATTCATGCATCTTAAATAATCAATCGATGGGATTGGAGAATTACTAATGCAATACACATATATAATGACTCATATATTGAGAACAATATAGCAATGAGCCTTGAATCTTATATTGTACAATAAAGATTTGTTCCGTATGATGCAAAACCTCACATACTAAATTCTAGTCCAACATAATTCCAAGAAACAAGGACTATAGATTTTCTTAATTTATAAACTAAAGAATACCTTTTTATAAAGAAAATCCAATGACAATTGGACTCAAGAGTTTACTTCCTTCACCATTATCACGTGAAAAAAGAAAAATATACCCACAATTGATTTTCCTTTTTATTGAAATTTTTTTAATTTTGGTTCCAATAATACAGAATTAAAGAATTCCCTTGGATAGAAAAAAAAAAATTCCAATAACATAAGGAAAAATTGTTCACTGCTATAGTTTATTCTCACGCGAAACAAAAAAAAACACCCAATACTAAATTTACTTTTACAGAGAAAAGAATTCTCAAGGTTTTAAAGGAAATATTACTCCTCTAATCATAGGA
Organism: Capsicum rhomboideum; assembly: GCA_031232105.1. Taxonomy (NCBI): domain Eukaryota; kingdom Viridiplantae; phylum Streptophyta; class Magnoliopsida; order Solanales; family Solanaceae; genus Capsicum; species Capsicum rhomboideum. Next base: position 54,325,661 of record CP124717.1, read on the forward strand.
ATAAGGAGACAAACACGAGACAAGAAGCAGCAATTCAATTCAATTTCTTTGAATAAATTTTTATCAAAATTGAAAAGAATTTCTCACCATCTCTATCCATTCTCTTTTGCCTCATTAATTTATCAATGACCAATCAAAATTATATGAAGCTTAAGCTGTTTCATCAAAAGGACAGAATCCACCGACAACGGTTTTAAAAAAAATTCACATACATTATGATTTTTCTCATGATTATACGACTCCAAATCACGAATGATAAATATGATTGCACACATACATATCGTGTCTAAATTATCTATAACGATGCAAGCAAGACTCGTGATGCCATTTTGTTGGAAATCAGTAGACAGCGAAAGCATTTCAGAATCTTACTGCTTACATAAATTATAGATAACAAACAAAAACACGTAGTTCACCCAAAGCGTGCTTAAAATTAACCAAGAATTACCTCTTGAAGCGTGAGCAGATATCTTGAAGCAAGTCCGTCTTCAAATCTGCGGTCTTCTACAATGATCCCAAATTCACAGCCGAACTCTCTCAATACTTGGGTGGACAAGTACTGAATCGAAAACTAATTCTTAGGCTAGGGGAATCCCTATTTATAGGAGTTAATAACTCAAATGGTCACTCAACTATGAACTTTTATCTCAGAAAGTCATCTAACTTTGGTCTTTACTCCAAAAGTCACTCAATTATGAACTTTTATCCTAGAAAATCACTTAACTTTGATCTTTACTCCAAAAGTCACTCAACTATCAAATTTTTACTCAGAAAGTCACTCAATCTATTTAATTATTTTTTTCAATAAAATTTATTTATGTGGAATTTCTATTTAAAAATAAAATTCTGAAAAATAAAAAGTATCCCTTTAATGACTTTTTTATTCTTATTCTCCTAAATTAATATCTCTCCTCCTCTTTCTCATTTTGCTTCTCCTTCTCACTTTCTTATAATTTTTATAATCTAGGAAATTAACTATTATAACGGTACGAAATGGAATTACTATCATATTTTATTTTTGCATTTTATTTTTATATTGTCTTTGAAAAAAAAGGAAAAAAAATAAAGAGAAACAAAGGAAGAGAAAATAAAATAAACTAAATTATCTTGCACTTCTCTTTTTCTCCTTTTTTAATACTTTATAGTTTATTTTATTTCTCTTCTTTTGCCCTCTTTATTTTTTTTCCCCTTTGTTTTCTTTTTTAAAGATAAAATAAAAATAAAATGCAAATATAAAATATGGTAGTAATTTTATTTTGTACAATTTTAATTGTTAATTTCTAGATTATAATGTGTGATTTATGGAAAAATTAATGGGAAGAAAGTGAAAAGAAGAAGAAAAATGACAAAGAAGAGGGAGAAATATTAATTTAGGGGAATAAGGATAAAAGGGTCATTAAAGGAATATTTTTTATTTTTCAGAATTTTTTTTTTAAATAGAAATTTCACATAAGCAAATTCTATTTATAAAAAATAATTAAATAAGTCGAGTGACTTTCTGAGTAAAAATATGATAATTGAGTGACTTTTGAAGTAAGGACCAAAGTTGAGTGACTTTCTGGGATAAAAGTCCATAGTTGAGTGACTTTTGAAGTAAAGATCAAAGTTAAGTGACTTTCTGGGATAAAAGTTCATAGTTGAGTGACCATTTGAGTTATTAGATACTCTCCCATTCCAAAGAGGAAGCAAAAACTCAAGCCTGTTTTTACTTGAACAAGGAAAAGGCGCCTCTTCTCCTTTTCCCTTAGAAAATAGGATTTCGAGTTCTAGTTTAATATGGACACTGTAGGGACCATATAATTAATTACTGAGGCTCCCTATTATGAAAATAATTCAAAATATTAATTTGAATTATTCTTACCATAATAAATTACAAATCATTCCACTAAAAATTCGTAATTGCACTCCTCTATTTTATTTCAAAATTCCTCATTAAACACTTATATAATTTCCCATGTTAAGATTACAGATACTAATCAATAAATTAAATTACTGACGAATTTAATATAATGATTAATTTCTTTTAGAGCAATGCTTAACTTATTTCATATGTCGAATTCATAAATCCACCGGCCGGGTTTATACATGAAAACTTATAAGCTTCTCATAAAAAGCGTATCATCAATCTCTATACCGAGACATGGATTCCATCAACTAACTTATTATTTCACCAATATATATTATTATCATCCAATCCACCAGACATATTAACCCATCTCAGGATCTCACCTTTTAATAAATCAAAACGATAAATAATATATGCAGATCATAATAGTTATATCAAGATTGAGAATATAACATTTAATAGTTTAGAGAATATGTTTTATCAGTCAGTCTAAAACAACTATCTCTACTCGGCTCTGTTCAATACATAAAAAATGCACTAGCACGAGAAGTTAGAACTATACCATTCTCGTAATCAAGATAAATTACATTTAATCTCGTGCTATAATCATTCTGATGGTTTGTCCAAATTTTCATCTACGATTGTGAACAATAACTTTAACTTATAAGAACTGATGATTTGATCTTTTGTGTATAAGCTTAAACTCTATACACCAAATCATCTACTATATAAGTTGAGGACACATATATGACAATGATCTATTTAATGTAATAATTTATTAAATTGAATAAATATAAATAAATAAACAATCATTCAATAAATAATACTATATCAAAACGCATGATTTATAGTATATCCTAACAACATACCCAAAAAGTATAGAACATTAACAGTCTCAAATCAAATCAAGAAAATGTGGTTTTCAACTAAGTTTGGTTCACAACTACACAAACACAAAGATGAGTTGAATCGAAGCACATGCCTGGCAGTACAATGGATCTTCACCTTCGCAACTGGAGTACCTTAACTCAGGCATTGATGGAAAGAGAAGCTCAACAGTTCATGGAAGCTTCGAGACAACTACCTGAAGCTTTACTTTCCTTTTCCTTTTTCCTTTTTAGTTTAGATATTTGGTTTTTGTTTGTTTTTCTTTTGGACCGGGTATGGGCCTGGTCTTTTTGTAAAGTTTTATTTCTTGATTTGATAATAGGGAAAATTACACGACATAACAAATCTAAAACCTTACTTATGACCTATATCAATATTTTAAAATAATTATTAAATATAATAAAAATAATAATATTTTAGTGAATATTTATCTTTTCTTATTTTTCTCTTTTTCTCTCTCTCTTTTATCCCTAGCCTTTATTTTATTTTATTTTTCTTTTTTGTTTTTTTATTCTTCTTTTATTCTTTTTGGTTTTTTATCTTCTTTTTTTTTCATTTTTTTCTGTTTCTTTTATCTCTAGTCTTTATTTTTCTTTCTTTCTTTTTTTTTTCATTTTTTTCTTTTTTTTACTTTTTGTTTTTTATATATATTTTTTTTCTATTTTCATTTTTTTCTTTTTCGTCTCTTTCTAGTCGTTTTTTTCTCTCTCTTCTATCTTTAGATTTTATTTCTCTTTCTTCTTTTTTCTCCTTTTTAGTTTTTTTTTCTTTTTTGTTTTTCTTGTATTTTTTTTCTTTTGGTTCTTTTTTTTTAATTTTAGAGAAACATGACTACATAGAGCACAAATTATGAATGATAACGAAAATATCATAATCGCTTATTGTATTTGTATTCGCATCATCATTTATATTTTATATTCATTGATGCAATTGTATTTGTTGATACAAATGAAATCATCCGGATACAAATAATATGTTTTTATACAATTTTATTTTTGTTGATGCACTTGTATTTTAAAGAACTGCTTTGTATTTGTATTCTATAGTTAACTGCATATTGTATTTGTATTTTGTGATTTTATTTTATTTGTATTTTTATTTATATTCGATTTTCGTCGATGCACTTATATTTTTAAATAACTATTTTGTATTTGTAACTGACCGCATATTGTATCTGTATTTGTGATTTCATTTGTTTAATTTGAATTTTGTGGTTGACTATATCATTTGTATTTTTAACCAATTGAATTTTTTTATTTTATTTTTCTTTTTATGAACACTTGTATTTATATTCATTGATACGAATTGTATCTTATTGATACAAATTGAACAATACAAATACAAATGATAAATCATACAAATACAAATGTTACATTTGTATCAAATGATCATGTTTATATAACTTGAACCATGCACATACAACTGATACTTATTTATATACAAATACAAATGATAAATTTTATATACTAATACTAACGATATATTTGTGTTAAATGATAAATTGCATATTTGTATATCTTAGACTCAAGAAAATATAATTAATTCATATACTTGTTTGTATACAAATACAAATAATAAATTGTACAAATTCATAACGAAACTATCCAAATATAAATAATAATTTATTTGAAATATATAGTTTGATACAAATAAATATAAAATATTAAAAACATAGAAAATATAAAATACAACAAAAAAAAATAAAAAGAATTAAAAAAATACAAAAAAAGACTACAGAAAAAAAATTAAAAAAAATTAGAAGAAGAAAAGCGACAACAAAAGAAAAAACAAAAAAAAGAAAATACAAAAAAAAAAAAAAAAGAAACTGCTAAGAAAAAAGAAGAAACAAGAACGAAAAAAAGAAAAAAAAAAGATGAAAAAACAGAAAAGAAAAAAAAGAGAAAGAAAAAACAAAAATATAAAAAAAGGAAAAAAAATGAAAAGAAAAAGAAAATCAAAAAAAAGAAAGAAAGAGAAATAGATGATAGAAATAAAAGATAGAGAAAGAGAGAAAATTGTTGGAAAAAAAAGAGAGAGAAAATTAAGGGAGAAAATAAGAGAGAGTTGCTATTGAATGGAATTATGTAAATGTTGCTATTTTTTTTCTAGTTAAGTTTATGGGTTGCTATTTCTGAAATTTCCCCTTGATAATAAAAGAGGCCCATGGGTCTCACTCTTTAAAAATTAAAAAAAAAAAAAAGAATTTAATACGAAAAATAAAATTCATAAAAAGTATTCATTTTCTTGGTAAGTTATATTAATGTAATAGATAATGGCTTGAATTTATTTTTAAAAAATTTCTGCCTTCCACCTGATACATGTAACATGAACGTCTAAAATTATACTCCAAGTAGTAAGCATTTTCATGTTGTTCTTTTTTTGGACTTATATTTTGGCAGAGGTAAACAAACCATTATTTCTTACCTCCTTCAGGTACTTGAAAATTAAACTTATCTTGTCTAATAAACAAACCACTTCTGTCTTTCACTGATCATTTTAATATTACTGTATTAAAATGGCTTGATATTAATTTGAATAAATAATAATAAATTCATCATGATATTTGTGTATTCTAACCTGCGAGGGTGTTCTATTAATAATTAAGTTTAAACTCGCATAGACCCACAATCCATCCCACTTCGTATTAGTTTTTAAGAAAATTACTTCAACCCGCACGGTCGCTCCGCACCACATAGCCTTAAAACCCATACCGCCCCGCTCTATTGCCATCCTAAATTATCGATAAATAATTTAGTTGAATAATACCCATCATCCTGGAGGGTAGATGCATGTACATGCAGATGCAGGTGCATATATCCATATTAAGTTAGTACGATCACCAAAGCATTCAATGTTTACTTCCTTTAAATGGGAAACAATTGGGATTTGTGATCACATGCTCTTTCTCTCCACAACCAAAAGAATTTTTTATATGGCTTTAATTTTATTTTGGATTTAAGTTATAGGGAAAAGATATCGTTTTCACCCTAAACTATATCCGAAAAGTTGAATACGCACTCAAACTATTGCTGTGACCTGCTACACACTTATACTACTTAAAAGTAAATTTTTTTACTCCCTGAAACTGACGTGTCAAAAAGAATTAATTAAAATAAAAGTTGGACGCGTGAGTGAAAAAATTAAAGCTAAAAAAAATAAATTGAAAATCCTCTTCCCCCAACCACACATCTTCTTCACAACACACGCCTCATGCCTCCCCCCCCCCCCGCCCCCAACCCACGCACGCCTCTTCTTCTTCACACACACACACGCCTCTCTCCCCCCCCCCCCCCGCCACCCCAACCCCAGCTCTTCTTCTTCTCCACCCCACCTACTGATCTCTTCTATTTCATTTTTTTCAATCAATTCTTTATAACTAAATTTCTTCATCAATCTTATTTTTTTTCTTACTCCATTATTGATTTTTCATCCAATTTCATCACCTCCTTTATCACTTGATCCACCACCACCAATTACCATCAATTTCATCACCTGTAATCACTAATTTCATCACAATGCCACCACCAATTTCATCAATGGACTCATTACCATCAATTTCATCATCTAATCCACCATCAGTAGTATAAATATCTCAATTATTTTTGGTTGATAGAATAATAATGTGAAGAGCAATTTGATTATCAATATTATTGAGAGCTATAAAGCATAGCCGATTTTAATTTATCGAGAATTTTTCATACCAGCGAAATTTATTTTTTAACACTTTTGCCAGATTTTTTTTCCGGGAAGATTTCAACCTTCAAGCTTTAATTTTCTCTCTCTCTCTCTCTCTCTCTCTCTCTCTCATCATCTGGACTTGTTCGATATCTCTGCTCCATCACTCTAAAAATAAATTTATCACATCGTCGGAAAATCAATGAAGAAGGAGAAAAAAAGGGTTAAAGATGGATGACAAAGTTAGAAGAAATTGATGGTAATGGCAGTTTTGTTGGTGGATGGTAAAATTGATTGTGGTGAAGAATTGATGATTTGAGTTTGGCTATGGTGATTTCATCCATAACAATGGAGGTTTTCATGGGTATAGAAGAAAAGAAAAAAGGAAAAAGTTCAAATTAGAAAGAAAGGAAAAAAATGGTCAAAAAATTGCGTGTGGACACCCCACCTTATGAAAGTGGTAACACTTTATAAGGTGGAAAAAAAAATCACTTTTAAGTAGTATAGGTATGTATTAGATCACTTCAATAATTTAGGTGTGTGTTGGACTTAAATATATTTTTATTTAGTCACGACTCATGTATATTAACTTCTTGAGTCACGACTCATGTATATTAACTTCCTGGTACAAAAAAAAACATGTTTATTTTTTGAATTACTAATTTTACTTTTTTTATAGACTTACTTATTGTTATCATTTTGATAATATGATGGTGTAATAATTTCTTTACCCAATGAGTTAATAGAGGTTAAACTCTTTAATTTTAATTACATATGTTTATTTTATTTAAGCATGCAACGCCAATACTAGTCATAAGTAAGGTCTGCCATGAGAAATGGATTTTTTTGAAAAAGGACATTCCTTTTCATGTGGTGTTTGATAATTTATGGAAGGTAATTGGTCAATTGATGTACTTCCTTCGTCCAATTTTTGGATCACTAAGCGTGCAATGCCAATACTAGTAATTTTATGGTTTGGTTAAAAATCAAACAAAATTAAATCGATTAAAAAAAATTGATATTTGATGTGATTTGGTTTTAAATTTAAAAAGTTGATATTATTTGATTTAATTTAGTTTTGGTTTTACTAAAAAAAAAATTAAAAAATAATCAAATCAAACCAATAAATTATATATACAAATTTTGTAACTATTATGTATTATTCATTCATAAAATATAAATATTTTGTTATATTTTACTTGTGATTTTATTTTGGATTCTCTAGTTAATTTAGTTAATATGTAAATTTTTTTCCTTTAATGGACAAAGTCTATACTTTGGAAGCTTTATTTGATTTGTTTTGTAAGTTTCCCGGCAAGTATCTTTGAGCAATTTTTTTCTTGGTGGTTGCTTCCCCACAAAACACATTCATTTGTGATTTTTATGCTATAGGTAGTACTACTAATGTTTGGCATTTGGTTCACTAATTCACGGAACAAGACTGTTGTTTGGAATACCAAATAAGATAGGCTTGTTAAAGACATTTGCTTAGTTGACTGTAAATTATATCCGTTAAAGGGTAAATATAGACATTTTTTCAAAGAATTTGAACACGTTAAGTTCATCCATTTTATGTTGAAGCTCCGTTAATAATAGTGATAAATTAAATATGAGACCATTTGCTAACAATAACAATATGAATAAATAAAAATTCTAACAAAAGATTAAAAAAAAGTTGAGCAATGTTAAATAGTAAATGGATAAATTTGGATAATAGAACCTTTTCACTTTTCTTACAGTACTTTATAAGGAATTATCCTAAAAAGAGCTTAATAAATCCAGAAGAATATGACATTATTGGAAAAAAAGACTAAAGAGTCCTTAATTACACGCCTTAAGCTTCATCATATCATCCTGCAATTTGCTTACAATTAACAGATTATTTATACAAACTGTTTAATTCATAAATGGTCCAAGATGCATGAACAAGGATATTCTTAATGAAGTTTGGCTGCATTTTCCGACCTTTATACGTACACAAAATGGACATTCATCTGAAGTTGTCTGTTCGTGTTCAGGATTAATAATTTAACAGAAAGTTGTCTTCCCAATTAGGGTGTACATAAATCGTGTTGGATTGAATTTTTTAAATAGCAAACCAATCAAATTTTTAAAATCAAATCAAATTAATAAAACTCAATTTTTTTCAATTTTCTCAGGTTTTCAAGGTTTTTTTGGCCCAATAAAATCCTCATACAAAACATATAAGAGATAGTTACATATAAACAAGCAAAACAAAGAGTTTGCAATGATCATAACTAATAAATTTTTTCATCTAAATTAGTCGATATATGTTTACATTGAAACTCAGGAAACCAAATCTCTTTTTATGCTCTTTTTTTAAAAACTTCTTCATCGAATTACAGTAGATTCCTTTTAATGTTTACAATATGTATAACATGATGTATAAAAGTGTATATACACATTTATACATTATACAAAGCGGAGACATTACATATTCTAGGGAATTTGAATAAAGGATGAATATATGTAAGGTAGAGAGAAAGTAAGAACAATATAGAGTGTTCAATTAGAATTATTGTTGCCACAGCAATTTGGTATATGTAACTATCCCACTAAATAGATTTATTGTCCAAAGCAGAAAATAAAACATGTACACTATAACTTTAAAAAAAAAAAACAAGAAAAGGGTGAAAAAGCTGAAGACACAATCAATATTTTGGGGTTCTTCAATCTAAAATCATACTTCAATTTATTTATTTAAAGACGAAGGCGTGTCTTTTCTAAAATAGGAACATTTTTATTCAAAAATGACCCCATAAAGAAAATAGAGTGACACCACTAATTTGGTAGTGTGTATAAGAATATAAAGTAAAATATGGTGTATTAGTAATGCTTGTATTAGTAATGTTAGTATTAGTTATGCTGAGATTTTTCTTATACAGTGTTTAGTTTGGTGTATTAAAACTAACATGCATTGCATTCTTTTTAAAAAAAAAAAAAACTATTTATAAAAATACCCTCCACAAATATGGTAGAAAAGATGTGAAAAAGGCTTTAAGGGGCAATTGTGTACTTAAAGAAAACCATAAAGAAATAATTTAAGTACTTAAAAATTATGGATTGCAAATTGAATTATTGGTTAATTTATTCCAATAGAATTGAAATATTAGAAAACTACAGTGAAACTTTGTTGAATACTTGCGATATTGATTTAAATTTTTTTTGGGGACTACTTACAATATGCACACACACTTTAGTTAGTCGTATGTTTGTGCGGTTGTGAGTTTGGTTGATGGGTCTCATTTATTTATTAGAAGTTTTAAGTATTGCTGGTTTTCTTAAGCTTTAAATGAAAATCACATTTCATTACATTGAATATGTTTTTGTGATTTGAAAATATTAACTTGAAAGTTTTGGTGATCCAAAGATTGGTGGGAGTCTAGAAATACCGTATTAGCCTTTATTGTAGCCCAATTGATTTTGAATGATCTTTTTTTTTGGTAGTCTGGATTTCAGACAAAAATGACTTTCCAGTAAATTTTTGTTATGTTATCTTTTGTTGTTGTTATTATTATTATTAATATTATTATTATTATTATTATTATTATTTTTTATTATTATTATTATTATTATTATTATTATTATTATTATTATTATTATTTATTGATATCAGATGTGCTTGAAGGCAAAAATATACTATAATGGCTAGGGCAATTGCTGGGACATATTTTCTTTCATAATATAAAAGTGATTTTATAAAATTGTGTTGGGTTCTAAGTGTATTGTGAATGGAAAATGGAGGAAAGAAAAATGGAGGGAAAGTGAAAGAGTAATATTTCACTTTAAGAAAGTTAAGTTCTCCTATATTGGTGGAGAAATAAACTTCTTCGTGTTTATATTGGAACACTTCCATTCATATGGATAGTGAGGCAAGAACAAGACATGCCTCGCGATGTCGTCGTCGCTCGCTCGCTCGCTTGGCTCGTCTTCGGATTTGGATTTGGATTTGGAAAATGATCGATCGAGAGATTATCTTTTTGGACAAAATTCATTTGAAACTTGAGATTTAGTGAAGTTTTTAATCCAAAAATCCGATACGAAAATATTCTCCATTTGTGAATGCACATGGCAAGTGAGGATGCATGTCACAACGCACCTCAAAGAGACGTGACCCTTCAAGGCATGTTTGAAAACGAAAAATCCAACCTGCCCGCGCAGGTGGTCACCTGCGGCTGCAGGTGGCTAGCGCAGACCAGTGGCAACTTTCTGTTTTTTGTGAACCATTGCTTCCTTTCTGAAGCACCATAGTTTGACTCTAAATACTTGAATTTTTCCTTAGGTATAATGATAGAATTTAGTGAAAGAAAAACATCTTCTTCTTCTTGAAAAACTCAAGTGTGATTTACGAATCGTTGAGTGTGTTCGTTGTTCGACAGATTTTGAGTACCTCCATTCTGTCGAAGTGATTCATTTTATCCTGGGAGGATATATTCCAAAACCTCAGGTACTTGAGGGGAATAATTTTCTTAAGGACACACCGTGAATTCGGTGGACTTGAATCTTCATTTTTCATCTCTTTCTAAACGTTGGTTTTGCTATTTTCCAGAAAAATAGTTTGAACTTCATTTTGTTGATGTTCATAAGTTAGGTTGAACTTATTTTGAAGTTCAAAGTTGTTTGAACTTATTTTGAAGTTCAAAGTTGTTTGAACTTATTTTGAAGTTCAAAGTTGTGAAATACAAAGTTACAACTTCATGTGATTGTTCTTATTTAGTTTGAACATGTGATTGAAGTTATTGTTGGAAAATACAGATTTTACTAAAACCCGAAAAAAAACAAATTGAACTCATTAAAGCGAAGTACACGCACGGCGCGTACCCTAAACTAGTAATTACATAAATCCCTGATTTTACATTCTCTCTCTAAATTACACGGATAGATCACAAAAGAGGAAAGGCACCGCCTACTGCTCCTCCTTTCTAGGTTGAAGATCTTCTCTCCACCAATTTAATTTTCCCTTCATGTCTAACCTCCTCCTCCTTCAAGAATTTTCCAGAAAACAAACTCCTCCATACACACAAAAATCCATCCGCCATTAACACCCATTTAAACACTCCTCCATTTCTCCATTTTTCTTCTTCAATCACAAAGACACAATCAACAATAACAGTGAACACCATCACAGAATCGATTTACTCCAAAGATTCAATTTACTGATAATCCCTTATTTTATATCTCCTTCTTTATTTTTTTTCAAACGAAATCGAATTCGATGGCGGCCCCCCATGAAATATATCTGGTATGTTCTCTACGAAATCGTTACTTTAAAAAATCAATGGAGATGAAGAAGAATAGTGTGTCGCGGGTTTCATGAGGTATCCACCATTAATGGTGGGATGGTGAAGGACATGAAGATACATCATGGGACCGGCTAAAAAAGGTACAAATATTATGTATCGTACTGATTTTTGTGTACATATATATATATAAGAATGATGTATCTGATTGAAAGTATGACAAAAATTATGTATCAGAGTGCTTTTTTGTGTTACTGATACATAAGACTTATGTATCGGAATGAGATATGTGTTATTAATACATAAGAATTATGCATCGGGATGAGTTCGGTGTTACTGATACACACAAAAGATTAAATTTTTGATATATTACGCGTGAAGTGATGTATCTTATGAATCCTCATTGGTGATGAATTACCTTCTACAATGTATCGAATTTTAATTTTTTTCCTGGATTCATCAATTTCCAATTCAGCTACGATTACCGAAATCAAATTCATATACGAAATATTCTCTCCAATTACAATTCTGTCGCTTTTGTATCCTTTGGATTTGATATCCGACAGCTAAACTTCGTAGTTTCTTAACAAAATCAAGATGTTCATGATGTATCTGGAAAACAGAAATCGCAATTGAAAAACAGAGATGAAAGAATTGGGAAGAATTTGCTTAAAATGGCTTGATCTGGTGATTGAAATTTAAATTTTTGAATCTGTTACGCGTTATTAGGGATACAACAGCCGTCATAAAAACGTGATCACGTGAATTGCGCGTCAATTGATTAGATTTCTGTTATTTTTCTTCGTAAATTCAACTGATTGATTAGTTATGTATCAAAACAGTGGTGGATCCAGGAATTTCACTCAGTGGGTTCCAAAAAAAATTGCCCCTAATAGTAGTTGATGTATCTGTACATAGCAAACAGAGGGTTAAATGAAAAAAAAAACATTAGGTAGCTTACGTGCACAGCGGGAATCGAACCTGAAATGCAAGGTCTGTATCGCGACCCAAGTAACGCGCCCAGGACCACTGAGCTACCTCTCACCTTTGGTTTAGGGGCGTATAAAATAATATATGTACATATATATAGAAAATCTACGATATATATATATATATAGTAATTTTTTGTCGAGGGGGTTCGGGTGAACCCCTGGAACCCACCTAGGTCCGCCCCTAATCAAAAATTGATGTATCCGACGTAATGTGATGTATCCAATTGCTTCACAATCAGGGATTTTATGTAATTTAGAAAAGAGTGGGGATAAAGAGTAATTAGCTACTAAAGGGTTGAGATTTATGTAAGTTGCCCATAATTTTAAAGACCTACCCTCATGTTTAGCTTCATCACAATGACTTCCCTTGTAATTTACATATTACGCTTGCCTCATTATTTTAGTTTCTTTGTAACAATTCTTTTAATTTATTTATTATTAAATAAAAAAAAATTTAATATGACAAATTCCCCCTTTTAATATAATTTTTATTCAATTAATTCTGTAGCCATTTCAATTAATTCTTTTCGAATAAAATATTTTCTATCTTCACTAAAATTTACAAATTCGTGGATTTCATTTTGCTCTTAGAAGGATCTGATTCAGTTAGAGGCTAAACTTTTTCCTTCATTATGCTGATGTACTGATGTCTTACCCTTCTTCATCCCTTGATAATCCGTTATCCGCTTTGGAGTCCGATTAATCCGGATTCGGGCATTCAGGGAAGTTCTTCTTACTAAGAATTTTTCATATGCAGGGTTCGAACTCAATACCTCTGATTAAGACAGGAACGACCCCTTCCACTTCACCACATCCTTGGTGGGAATCCCTTTTTTATTTGATACTCGTATTAGTTAACTAACCACATATGATATTCACATGGAGATTCAATTTTGAAACTTAACTCCAATATCTTTCGTCGCTTGTTCAATTGGGAGAAAGTATGTTAGTATAATCTGAAAATATGCATATGATAAAGGTTAACGGAAAGGAATTATGACGACATAGGTTAGTCAGCTCACAATATCTATATATCTATTAATAGGAGAGGACAAAGCCTCCAAGTTAATCCAAGTGGCATTCTAATAATAAGCCACTTGACATTTTAGATAAAGCTTTAAAAAATACTTAATTAATTAATAAAAGTACAAAATAACCATACAACATTCGAAAACAAAAATTAAAACTGCAAATTAGTAGTTTCCGAGGAGTTGTTTCAGTTTATCAAAATCTTACGCCAAATCATAGGAGTAGTTTCAATTTTGTTACATCAGTTTCAACTTTTGATGCGAAAATTTAATTTGTTCAATTTCACAGGAGCAAAATCTTATGCGAAATAATTGGAGCAAAAACTTGAAGCCGATCTCTCTACATTGGTTGTTTTTCTCACTCTTTGACTTGATTAGGGCTTCTCATGAAGAGAAATTACACTATCCACAATTGGTACCAGATCCAAACACTAGGTATGGTGAACTGTACATTCCTTTTTCATGCGTAAATTTGTTTTTCAGTGTGGGGGTGAGCTTAAAAATTGATTCTTTGCCTAATGGGTATTTTAAAATGCTATATTTAGGGACATGTTAGTTTAATTGATAAAGTAAATTTTTTGTTTGGTTTTGATTAGTACCAACTTATTTTATCCTGTTTTCGTTGAATATTGTTCTATGATTTTGCAATGAAATTGAGTTGTTTCCTTCTTTCTATTTAAGTTTTGGTAAGAAATTTCTCATTCTCTTTGACCAATTAATTTTTTAACTCATGTTCGTTGACACAACTTTTTCTCAATTCTTGAATTTATTGAATGTGATAAGATTAGCACCACTATCTTGAGTTAATGAACATGTTCGTTAAAAAAAATGTTGGCTTTATGTCTACTCTCTCCATGCATGGCTTCTGGTCCCTTGCTCGTCCTCTCAGTGTTCATTAGTAAGTGCTTATATCTCAAGCCTTATCCATGAAATTTTTAAGCGTGTTGACTGTTATATACTCGATTGTGCCATTTTCAATTTCGGTGATTGAAGTTATAAAAACATGATTTTCTGGCTCTGGAATGTTTCATTTAAGAACTCTGCCTATCGCCACTAAGAAATGCTTATGTAACATAAGATTTAAGTTCAATTTTACGTTTATCCTTTTGACCATAGTTTATAAGTTTATCCTTTTTCTCCATTTCTTTATTTGTTAAAGTAAGGTTATAAAATCTATTTAAAGCTCTACCAGTTTATAAAGAGACTGTGACCAGAATATAAACAAAACATAATCACTTTATTATTCACCTGTAAGTATTTTAAAAATCAATTATCTAAAATAGTTAATTTATTTATTTGAGAATATTATTAATCAATATTATTATATAATTTCTTTGTCAAGAATCAAATAAGAAATAAAATAAGAAATAATTTCTTTGTCAAAAATTACGTATAGAGAATTTTCCTGCGTTTGTGTATATATATGTAATCAAATGCGGATAGATATACACTTTAAATAAAATTTCCAAATGTACATCATTAGTTGAAGACCTTTAAACTTGTGAGCCTGGATAAGTTGCATAACCACAATGACAGGCTTATCAGTAGATCCGTCCAAGTGTGGACGAATCTGTTCAACGAATTCCGCCCAGAAAGTAGCTTCAATCATGTTATTCCTACATAAAAATGTAGAATTTAATCATAGAAGGACAACTTGATATATATCACTGATTATAATCATATATGCAATCTTACTCATAATCCTGGAGTTCCACATTCATAAAAGCACTGGACTTATCACCTTGTTTGTATTCTTGTACAGGTCCATAAGCAACGATCTCTCCTACGACATCTATCAAAATCGAGAAAAAGATACTTAGTATGACATATAATTGGTGAAACGATCAGATTAAAAAGTTTGTGTAGAGAATAATTATCGAAAAGTTTAGTTTGATCAATATTGACTTGGTTTATCAAATGCTCAAATGGGCGAAATTTAAATAAAGTCTGATCAAAGTGTGGATCAGCTGTTTTCTGCATGCTTGTTCTCTGAATGAACATCAACTTCATTTTGTGATCGTTGGTCTTGACTTTAGACTTGTTTGTTACTACAATGAAATTTCTCATAGAATATAACTCCAGCTCTTTTATTTTCGGTTTGAACTTAGGGATAACGGAGGCTCCAACGGATGCCTGAATACGATCACCCTACAAACAAATAATCCATAGTTGAGATTATTAAAAGCAGTGGAATAATAATAGTGTAGTAAAATATGTATACCATGTCATCCTGCAAAAGCATTTCTAACGATAAGATCTTGTTGGGATTTTCATGTTCTGTAACCTGCCACAATCGTACTACACGAACCTTCAAATTCCATTGCATCTTAGTATTGGAGATATCATGTATAGAGTCGATTTTAGCAGACATTTTCTTGATAGATATTGGATAGTGTTTTTTTTTATCTGATGATGAATTTGAAATACATCGGTATATATTTATAGTAGTGTTGTAGTTTTTGAATTACGGAGAGATAAAGATAAAGAGTTGGGATAACACTATTTTAAATTCAAATTCAAATTAAGTAATGATAAGCACAAAGAGTTGAGATAAAACTAAAACTCTAAAATCATAGAGGTAGTTCAAAATTGTCATCTGGCTATAATATCTTTTTAGTTGCTAGAAAGTAGGATCATGTGTTATTTAATTATTTTTTTAAAAAAATAATAACAACACACACTTATTTTTCTTAGAGTTCAGACTTTTTTTTTTGTGTTAAAAAAGTAGCATCAACTAATATTAAATGTATGTACTGATATTATTTATTTACATAGACTATTATTATTATTATTATGAAATAGTTAGAGTTTATTTAGAAACAAAACATAATCACTTTATTATTCACCTGTAAGTATTTTAAAAATCAATTATCTAAAATAGTTAATTTATTTATTTGAGCATATTATTAATCAATATTAGTATACAATTTCTTTGTCATAATATTAAAATATTATTTCTATTGTATTACTACTATATAGAACTTGAGTGAGCATGCAGCTGAAGCAAACATCTGACGGTTGTCATGCCTGCTTTCAGGTGTCTGTTTCAGGTCGAAGACATTTTTTTAATTTCATATTTTATTTTAATTTAATTATTATTTTTAATTTGTTATATATATATATTTAAAAATTGCATAAAAAGTATTATAAATTACAATAATTAATAATTTAAATTAATTGAAGATACATTAAAAAAAATTGGTTGACTTGAAATTCTATCAGTGCAACATAAATTGGGATATATTATTTGAAAATTTCGTGAAAATTAACAAAAATCACAATAATTAACAAATTAAAAATATTTGAAAAATGTACAAAAAATTTTGTTTGACTTTTCAAATTCTATCAATGTCATATATATTGGGATAGATGAAGTAACATATATTACTTGAAATATTCCATCAGTGTCCCATAAATTAGAAAAAAAGAGTAATATATAATATCTGAAAATTATGTAAAAATACAATAAATTAATAATTAAAAACTTAAAATATTTAAAAATCATTAAAAAATTTGGTTGACCTTCCAAATTTCATCTGTACCATATAAATTGAGATAAAAAATAATATACATTGAGCCCGTTATATCTAGTAGTATATAGATATTCAGCTATGCTTTTAATTTTGCAACATATTCCCACTGATTTTTTACCAATTTTTTTTTTTTTTTTTTTCAAGATTATTTTACATTTGAACAATTTTTAAATACGTTAAATTAAATACATGAATATGTAACCCCCAATGACTATTAATTAGCTCTTGCTAAAATAAAATGTCCACACATTTACAATAGCAAAAAGGAAAGTACCTGCACATTTACCGAGACATCAAAACTTGCAAGCTGAAGGTTCAAGAACTTTATCTCTTGGAAGTTTCTTCACTTTACTCAATCAGATCTTGCTTGTTGTTTGATTTTTTGCGATGATTGAGAGATTTCTTCGTTTATGTATGTCGTCCTCTCTATTTTATTTCCGATCTTGTGGTATTTGCAATGTCCGGTAAGCTCTCTTCTTCCTTCTCTTTTCTTTTCCTTTTACGATTTGACCATGCATCTGAGATCCTAGCTTGATGCAGCTGAGCTTGATCCAATATAGACTGAAACGGCATGCTCGAGTTACCCAAGATTTGGTGCTAGATTTCCAGGTTCACTTTCGATATCGTCTTGTTCCTTTCTATTGTTGTATTGCTGAAACCATGGCAGATATTGTGAATAATATAACTAAAAATGATGTATTGTGCTAGTATTTGTTGTTGTTTTCTTGATTTTGTTTTGTTTGTTGGTGTTTTGATTGTCAAATTATTTTTCCCATCTTGATTTATTTTTGCATGTTGTAAATTTTTTTATGTCTTCATACTCTGTTAGCTGTATAGTCTCTCTTTTGGCTCACTTATGGACTCATCTGCCTCTACTGTATATTTTATTCATCTGATTTTCAGACAGTAGAATGAGCACCCAAGGCCACTATTATCACACACTGTGCAATTACCAAGTGAAGAGGTATGTAACAAAGAGCATAAATGATTTTCTGAGAATGTAACCTTTGTAATGTTGTTAGAGTCATAGGATGTATCCTCTGCTGTTAGCTGCTTCGTTTTCACTGTTAGCCCTTCAAAATGTGTTATGATTAAATAACCTACAAAATATGACAAACAGTTGGTCCGAAGAATTCCTACGCTCTCCTCCTAAATGATTTGAACATAAGGGATCCATTATCTTCTCGGGTACCTATATCAGTGCTTTCTCATTTGTCTCTGTTGTATATTTCTTTCATCTGATTTTGGCATAGTAGAGTGAACATCCAAAGATACATGTATTCTAAGTAGTTTCTGCAGATTTAAAAAATCTTTTATAGTTCTTGACTTTGTGTACAATTACATGAGATTTTTTTAGCATAAAATGAGTAATTAATAACTCAAAGCAGCAGTAGCATTAATAAATATTCTCCTGATAATTAAATTTAGTTACGATTTCTTATTAGAAAGAGTTAAGCAACTCATAGAAACAACTTGAATGATATTGTGGCGTAGCATTAATGCAACTCTTTAATTTCCACATTACATATTGAACATACCTGGATTAGTAATCTCATTCACCAAACAATTCATATGCCCTCCTCTTAAATGGTTTGAACATAAGAGATCCATTATCTTCTCGGGTACCTATTCCAGTGCTTCCTCATTTTTCTCTGTTGCATATTTCTTTCATCCTATTTTGGCACAGTAGAATAAACACCCAAGGACACATCAGTTAAGTATTTTCTACTGATTGAAAAATAAAACTTTATAGATTTTCCATTTGAAAAAGTAATAGAGAATTGTGTTACTCACTTGCTACCACATATGTGCATTTCAACTCGAGAAACCTGCTCCTTCAACATAAACATGAACCATCATATCCCTTGAAATGAAAAATTAAGAGAAAAAATTTAGTTTAGAAGTCAAAATTATTGTTACCTGCTTAGTTCCCTTTTCAAAAAAATTGAAGACTATTCCTATACGAAAGCAGTGAGCATTTAACTTCAGCTAAAACTACCTTGTATTCAGGATGTAATTGATGAAGTGTTATCTTCAGCTGCTTCTAATTTTGACTTGCAAAATCCATTGAACCTTAGTAGTAGAATACAAAATGTGCACGGGACATAGTTATCTATACAATGGAAAGGTAGGAAAAGAAACAAAACTCAATCAAACCTTTCCTCTATTTGTATTAATTCATTGATGACTATCATTCCGACTCTAAAAAACATCTATGGCCAGCTTTTCTCTTTGACGCTGGAACACAAATTTGGAAGACATGGTGAAAATGAGCTATGTGAATTACATATTTATGAAGTTGTAATACAAACTTTATTATATGAACTCACCAAAGAACTTTGTTCTCCCATGCAGATTAGTGGCTCTATACACTGCTGGTCTTGATTCCCCTGCAGATTAGTGGTTGTCTACCATACTGGTGTTGATATATCTTCCTTCTCCCTCTGAACCACTGGTTAGTTTTCAACCATTTCTTAAATTTTGTGCTTTCATGAAGAAGACTTTATAGCAAAGAGCAAATAAAATACTCATTTTGATTAATAAGAAGTAATTCACATGACAAATGTATTAGCAAACTGCCCAACATGATAAGAACAAAAGATCAAAAGACAACTGAAAATTTTATTTAATAATTTCTCAAATTAAATTACGAAAAACCTCTTTGTATACTACATTTTTTACTACATTTGTTATTTTCCCTTCATCGTCGTAGGCCAAAATCTTTAACCCTTTCCTACTTGTCACGCGTGAAAGAGCGACGTACAATTGTCCATGTGTAAATACTGATTTCTTCAAAAATAACCCAACATGAGACAATGATTGGCCTTGACTTTTATTGATGGTCATGGAAAATGAGACAACGATGGGAAATTGTCTTCGCTGGAACTTAAAAGGCATTCTCGCATCAGATGGTGTCAAACTCATTCTTGGGATAAATACTTTTCCACCTACCATTTTGCCTAATAAAACCTTAGCTTCAATAACCCAATTTCCAAGTTTTGTGATGATCAGCCTCGTCCCATTACACAATCCTGATGATTGATCTATGTTTCTCAATAACATTACCGGTACACCTATCTTCAATGTGATTGAGTGATTTGGAATTCCAGAACACTTAATATTGTTTAGGAATTCCGGTGTGTGCACGTGCTCCAATGCCGTAAAAGAATGATCAGACATACAAACTGTATCAGAACTCAGGTATGTATTCTCAGGATTATGATTAAGTGATACCATAAATTCATTGATCGACTCCACCATGTCTAGAGTAGGAGAAAGAATTGCTCTTTGTTGGAGGTAATCTAAGTCATTGGAATGACGGTAGAAATTTGGATATGTACTCTCAACAATTGCCGATATTGGATCGTCACAATCCTTAATGAGAAGATCATAAGGGATTTGAATAGGGTCAATGCCATCAATGGAGCTTCCGATGTTTCCATCACCAATTGTCAAAATCCAATTGGCAAAATTTCTTAACTCATCCAAATGTGTGCTCAACTGATTTTCTTGCAATCTCATATTCTTTGTTAGCTTTAGGACTTTACAGTGGCTCCATAAATCTGAAGAATTCAAAGTGGCATTAACAATATCTTGCCTAGTTCCTTTGGTTATGACTGGCAAAATCTGTCTGAAGTCACCACCTAAAATAAATGTTTTCCCTCCAAAAGGTTTATCTAAACTGGATGTGTTTTTAAACCTAAGAATATGTCACGCCCCTAATCCCAACGAGGCGTGATTGGCACCCGAAGCCGATAAGGCCCGAGAGAACCAATATTTGCTCCTGTACATTCGCATACATAACCTCATATGAATCTTATTACACCTTATGCAACTATGCGGAAGTCATAGACATGAAAACATATGTCATAGCTATGTATGTAAACCTTGGCCGTTTGAGCCATCAAGTCAAAACGACATGTACCTTCACATTTATACACCCACATCCATCTACAAAAGCCTCTAACAAGTGCATTGACCAAAATGAACTAAAAGCCGGGACAAGTCCCCACTTTATACAACGTATACAAAATCAAAACACATGTACAACAGTGACTCGGAGAAGCCCCGAACTAACTGGAGCTCACCAAAGATCTGCAACACTGACAATCTACTGTGGAGGCCTACCAGTGCCTGCACCTGCAACATGTAAGGTAAGTCCCCAAGAGAGGTCAGTACGAAGAATGTACTGAGTATGTAAGGCCATAATAAAAATTGCATTAATACATAAGAACTTCAGTGGAAATAATTATAAGAGAATACTTTATATGGATAAACATCATCTTATATGTGGAACCATGTACTCTTCTTTTGTCATTGTTATTTTCGATCAATCAATCATATCCTTATCATTCATATAATATCTTTCATAATATCTTTCATTCAAGAGAATTACTTCCAAGATATTGACTTTATTCACGAGTTTCCTCTATACAAATGATTCTTTCTTTTCGAGAGATTCTTAACATACATCCACTCTTTGGTGGGTCAACATACATCCACTCTTTGGTGGGTTAACATACATCCACTCTTTGGTGGGTCAACATACATCCACTCTTTGGTGGGTCAACATACATCCACTCTTTGGTGGGTTAACATACATCCACTCTTTGGTGGGTTAACATACATCTACTCTTTGGTGGGTCAACATACATCCACTCTTTGGTGGGTCAATAACACACATCTACTCCATGGGTAGGTTAACATACATCCACTCTATGGTGGGTTAATAACATACATCTACTCCATGGGTAGGATTAATATATCATTACTTTCTTTTCTTTCATTCCATGAGTGATACCTCGATAATAGAAACATTCTTGAAACTTGGAACACAAACATACATTACTTCACGTCTTTACTCTTGTAAGATTGATATCTCTACTTGTAAGGGATAAATAAATTAACTTGCACATTACTTCTTTCATTACTTTTGAGAGATTGGTACATTTATGTCACGACCCGAAATTCCATTCGGGCTGGACTGGCACCCGAAGCCGATATGGATCGAGAGAACCAATCTTTGCTTATGAACCTTCGTATGAATCTTATGATACCTTATGCACTATGCAGAAAACATGAACATGGAAACATACGCTATATAAATGTATTCAGGAAACTTGGCCGTTGGGGCCATCAAGTCAAAATAGACATGTGTCTCTTACATCCATAACCCACATTTGTCTACAAAGCCTCTAACCATACATGAACACAACAACCTGTAGTCGGGACAAGTCCCCGCTTTATACAATGATTACAAACCAAAATAATATACACATGTGACTCGGAGAAGCCCCGAACTAATTGGAGCTCACCAATGATCCGCGGATGAGTCGTAGCCTATTGTGGAGGTCTACTAACACCTGTGCCTGCAACAATTAAAGTAAATTCCCCACAAGGGGTCAGTACGAAGAATGTACTGAGTATGCAAGGCTATAAAGAAACTTCATGAAACTGAAAAACCTCAAGGAACTGGAATCCAAGAGAAATAGTCAATGTGGATAAATCATCATCATTTCGTGTGTGGAATTGGGTACTTTACGTTCATTATTTCATTTGCCTTTATGTCCATTACCGTTAGTAGTTAGAACCGTCAATAGATAATTGTCAATGATGTATAACCGTTAATATGCAATCGTCAATATGCAATGCATCCGTCAATATGCAACCGTCAATAATATAACCGTCTCAAGTTCGGCATCAAGCTAGGCTTTTGTCCCACTGAGCTTTCCCCTTGCTACCACCAGGAAAACAAGGAAGCAGGTTCGGCATCAAGTTTGGCTTTTACCTCACTGAGCTTCCCCCTTGATCCAGTGAATATAATAAATTTCAGCGTCAAGCTTGGCTTTTGTCCCACTGAGCTTTCCCCCTGCTACCACCCGGAAAACAAGGAAGCAGGTTCGGCATCAAGTTTGGCTCTTTCCCCCAAAGCTATCACCTGCACTCAATAAGTATAAATAAAATATAAAGTAACCATAAGGAAAATAATAAAGTAACCATGAGGGAAAATATAAAGTAACCATGAGGGAATTACTTCTTCTATTACTTCATTGCATTACTTCTCTCTTTTACTTTTATGAGATTGATACATTGGGGGATCATAACCTTATTGGAACACATATATGCATTGCTTCAATCTTATATGTTCATGAGATTGGTACTTGGTAACAATTATAGCATTATGGAAGCTTTGGAATTTCGATCAATGATTAAGAGACACATGAGTCATGATTGGTCCATGATTAAGAAACATGAGAATATTAACATATGACGACCTGAAATGATGTACCTTTTAACATTTCGAAATGGAACAAGGACAATGACAACAAGAACAATATGTGCTGCAGAAAGATACGGACAGAGTAACCTTACATACCTTCACTTCCAAGTACGAGTACACAAGTCTATATATGAACACAACAGTCCAGCTTCTTCCTTACGTCTTACTCTACAATACAAATTCATACCGGAACTTACATTAGCAACTAGTCACTATACAGGCGTACAAGACGACAATGAACTATGTGACTACCATATAACGACATGTAATTCCTTACAATACAATCCACTGCATTTCCATATCAACAACACCATAACATTACACACATTGACCAAAAGATCATACATCGATAGCATTTCACACCACACTTATCCTTTATGCGTTTCTCTTTACCATTCCATCGCAATTACTCCTTTATAACAACATATGAATAACCATCCATACTTAATACAGTCCAACACACCTCCATACGACACTTTAAAGTCATTAAAATAACCTCACAAGTTGATAATTACATCCACAAAGGGTATCGGGGCTTTCGGGGATCAACTAGAGACGGAACCACACAAAATCAAAAACTGGGCTGACCTGCGCTGCCACATGCACAGGCAGGTGGCTGAGATGCGCACGCAGGTGCCCTCTAGCAGCAGCCAGTGGCATCTGCGCCCGCAGGTGCCCTCATCTGCGGGGGCGGATGCCCGTTTTGGTCCGAAATGTCATTTTTTGGGTCTTTTAATGCAATGAATAGTCCATGATCATAATCAAACTTATTTCAACATATTTTTTTATCATCTTAGACGCCAACAACCAGCCATGGTCTCACAACACACCATAACATCACCAAAACGACACTTCACGGCCAATACGGTACCAAAACCATAACCAATTTCACAATAGAAATTCCAAACATTATACACCATGACCACACAAGTAAAGACTATAATCACATATCACATGTCAATATTTACTCCACCAAGTTCACTTTCTTCAAAACCACAAGTCCATAGTCAAGTTTACAAGACAAACCACCATCCGATTTGGCAACATATAACATTTTACTTATTGTGAACTTCTCAATAATCCACCAACATAACCAACATATTATACACCATATTCCATGCATAAAATATATTATACCATAATAATAAACACTTACCAACACTCACCAAGTGATGATCTTTGGCCCAAAGAATGAAGGCTTAGGGTTTGTGGATATGTTTGAGAAAATTCTAGAAAAGCATGAGAGTCCAAATGAATTAAAAATCTGATTTGTGGCATTTTATAGTGCCTCATGGTCCTCCTTATCCATCCACTTGGTCAATGATTAAGGGTCTCCTTTGGTCCAAGCAAGAATGGATCTTTTTCCATTCTTGGGCCATGTTTTTCTTGAAATTTTTGGGCCTCATTTAGGCCCAATAGCACATGACTCCTTTAAGCCCAACAATTTAATGCATAATTCACCAATTCTCTCATGTTTTAATATTTCCATAATTGTACACGTAATCGTATAGGTCCGGAAACGTACGGGGTGTTACAATTTACTTATGAGAGATTGATTCATTCAATTGTGAGAGATTGATATATTCACTTGTCATAACATTATTTAAAACACAACATCTTGGCTCCATTTGAACAATAGTCAATGCATAAGAGACATATGTATAACTTCTACTGGAACTTTGGATCATGACACTAATTGAAACACACCAATATGCTTTACCTTACTCTTATACTTCATGAGATTAACACCTTAACTAAGCACGCACTTATATGCACATCTCACTTCACTCCTTTACCTCATGAGATTGACAATTTCACTTATGAGGAATAATTATACTAACTTGCACATCACCTCTCTTATTACTCTTATGAGATTGGTACTCTTACTTATGAACAATTGGCACAAGGATAATCATCATACTATAGGACTTTGGAACAAGACATGATCGGAATAATGCTATTCAAACTAAACAAGCTCTCTTTAACTCATTACTCTCGTTGAGATAGTTCTTTTAGGAATTACTCTTTGGAACTTCAATCAATGAATAAGAGATAAGTGAATCATAATTCATCTAAGAATAGGGCACATATGAATAACAATATACGTCACCCTGAATTGATATACTTCAAGCCTCTCGGAATTGAAACAAGCCCAATGTCAATAAGAACAATATCTTGTAGAAGGATTCAGAAAGAGTAACCTTACATACCTTGTATTCTTAATACGAATACACAATCTTAGACGTGCATACAATAGTCCCGCTCCGTTCTTGTGTTTTGCTCTACAACACAAGTTCATAACGAAACCAACATTAACCACCAATTACCTTACAATGGCATACAATAACAATAAGTCACATGTTTAGCTCTAACATGTCATTTCCCCTTTGACCATACTATTTATGAAATCATTATTCCAAAAATCCCCCAATATTCCATACATTGACCAATACATGAAAATCAATACATTTCACCACAACACTTCTCCTTTACACTTTCTTATCCATATCACATCACAAATAATCCATCAAATTACCTTAATACACCTCATAGCACATCTCGGCCAAAATCCCACAATTTACACTTTTAGAAAAATAACAAGTTTAATAACAAAATCACACCATACATGTTCATATTTTATCCATACCATGATCTTTCATTAAGGCATCAAGTCTCTTTTCAAGTTCAAATCACCAAGATAGCACATCTTTCATCAAAAGCAAAAATACACTATTCACCACATTGCCAACATAACTATCATGATATACATAATCTCCCATGCATATAATATGTGAATCCATGAAAATAAATACTTACCAAGTCTTGGAATAGGATGATCTTCACCAAAGAAAAGGCTTAGGGTTCTTTAGGGTTTGAGAGAACCAAAAAGAAAATGTCTTGTAATTCTCAAAATGTGTTGTGTGTTTTGAAGGATAAAAATCTGATTTTTGGTGCCTTTTATAGGCCCTTGAAGTCATCCTTAGCCATTTGGGAGCAATAATTGAGTAGTCATGGCAAGAATGGGTCATTTGACCCATTTGGGCCAAGTCTTTTACTCCATTTTTTGGGCCTAAATTTGGGCCCAATAACACATATCCATTTAATCCATCAACTTTCATGTATAATTCACCATATACCTCATGTTTAAATAATTCCATAATGTCCCGACAATATTCTCTTACGAGATTCTCATTCGTCGTCTCGATCGCAAAAATAGGAATTCTAGTCGTCCATGGCTTCATTGAACATTTTGGATACTTATTTATATTTCATGATTTGATCATGTAGGAGTATGTAGGAGTGTATTGAAGTATTTGAAGATTTAAAAATGCTCAAAGAACTCCCAAGAACCAAAAGAAACCATCTAAGAATCGTCGTAGAATTGCGTTGTGAAACGAGCCCGGGAAGGCAAAACCTTTGTGCCTTGCGCCACTGCTGCAAAGCAAGGCAGTGGCACAAGTTTTAATTGCCATCTGAATCAGGGGCTTGCGCCACACCCCCTGAAACAGGGTAGTGGCGCAGGTTTCCATGCCTTGCTGAATTTTTCAGCACTTTTTCCAACACTTGCATATCGTCCAATGTCTTAGCAAAACACTACAAAATACTTACTTAGTGATCTTAATCATCAAGTAAACATGACTCCTAGTCACCCAATGAGGTTAGAATGTGTACAGGGTATTACACAAATGCTCCACGAAATCACAAAACCCTTCCTATGAAAGTCTAGTTGCATGTATGTGGCCAAACTTCAATTTTTCTCATCTTTAACATTTCCAACTACATACTTATATCTCTCGACACCTAAGTAAACATTATTCAATGTCATCAAGTAGGGTTGGGAAGGTACGGGGTGTTACAGAATATCTCTGAGAGTCTGATCAAGATCTTTAAAACAGTATCTATGCATCATTAGCGCCTCATCCCAAATAATCAACTTTTTCTTGACAATCAAATTTGCTAGAGAACTACCTTGCTTTATACTGCATGTTGCATCTTCAGTTGGGTTGAGAGTAATTGCAAATCTCGAATGAGCTGTTCGACCTCCCGGTAACAATAGAGATGCAATGCCACTTGATGCAACAGTTAACATAATATCTCCTCTAGATCGTATGCCAGAAGACAAAGTCCTCCAAATAAAAGTCTTGCCAGTTCCTCCATGACCATATAAAAAGAAAAATCCACCTTTGTCTTCATTCACTGCTGCCATTATTTTGTCATACACTGACTTTTGTTCAGTTGTCAAATTCATTACTAATTGTTGGT
The DNA here is from genome assembly GCA_031232105.1 of Capsicum rhomboideum. Lineage (NCBI taxonomy): Eukaryota > Viridiplantae > Streptophyta > Magnoliopsida > Solanales > Solanaceae > Capsicum > Capsicum rhomboideum. Next base: position 54,353,427 of record CP124717.1, read on the forward strand.
GTTCAACCAACAAAGAGCGCCTGTTATAACGCAATTCATCATGGATTAATCTATTGGTATTATCCATCTGTTCCTCATTGTAAACAGGTCTTGGCATAGTCGGAAAATCCTGAAAACTTTTTCCGCAACCTTTAAAAAAAATTTCCAACCTCTGCAAACAATGATTTCTCAATTCATCATCTGTCATCTCCGCCTCTGAAAGAACAAAAATATCACAAATTTGAATGATACAACAACAACAATAATATATCCAGTGTAAAAATTTGAATGATAATAATATAAAAATATCATATAAACATACATACGATATGTTAATTATTCTTAACTATTAATTTGTACCTGGATTAGATAACAATACTCTTTCTTCATGGAGGATATCTTCTGATAATAATTTCCATGTTAATTGCCAAACGTATTCTGGTCGTGACATCGAATTAGACAATAACAACATCGCAAATAATTGTCTAAGATACAATGGCATTACCCAATCACTTGCTTCCTTTATGGCATCAACATACTCTTTGTCGTCATCTAGTAAGCCAAGTGCATAACACGCATCTCTAAAAGTGGTGTGGTCATGATTGTTGATTTTTTTGAGATCCTCATAGCTTTTCGCACCTCTAAGGACATTCAGCAGTAGTCTGAGATAATATAACTCGCCACTTCCAGGCGGAACAAAGAAGATCCTCCCGATAGAAAATGCAGAAGTTTTTCTTTTCTCCCATTTTTTGCGTCTTTTTTCCACACAAACTTAAGCGGAAATTCTGCATAAGTTAATTCTCTAGCTTCAGGGAATTTTTTGTTTGCCTCAAACCAACTTAAGAACATTGACTCTCTTACACTTGGTCTATTGGAAACATCATCAATTGGATCGTCATCAGAGAATATGATATTTGTTCATCTTTGAGATGAAATGCTAGTCTTTCTACCGGAGGTTGCCTATAGTGAATTGGAAATCCGAGTATTCTCCAAGCAGCTTCACAAGATGATATGTATCGACAATCATAATACATGTTTATTTCATCGACATTTGATGAATCTTCCTCATTCACACTTTGAGAAAAAGCAGCAGTGACACGATCATTTCCCTTATTAACGTACGTAAATAAGTAGTTAATAGATTTGGATTGATTGCACCATTCCACATTGATATGAGCACCATACTTTAATAGTAAAAATCGATTGTGCGGCACCACATACCTGTTCCAACTCAATAAGAAAATACATAAACTATAATTTTTCTTTGAGAAGATATTGCATCCCCAATTTAAATTCAAAAAACTGATGGAATAGACATTGTATGAGCACTATATTAATAATACCAATGGATTAAGCGTTACCCCATACCTGTTGTCAAGGTCAATACCATCTTTCTTGATGGTTCTACCATCTTTCCTTCTTCTGTAAACAGGATAACCATCTTCATCAATTGTGGTTGACTGAACAGATTTCTTTGGGAAGGGCTTTGTACATCTACCATTCTGCATGCAAGGAGAGTAATTCCTAGCAGAACCACATGGACCATGCATCATGAATAATTGCACTGCTTTATAATAGTGAGGATCAACCAATGCATCTGGTATTTCCGCTGAAATAATTCTATCAATATCTATAGCAGTAGGATATTTATTTTGCTCATGAAGAAAAAGTAATATGTGAGCATGAGGCAATCCTCGTTTTTGGAATTCAACTGTATAAATCACTGCATCAAACAAATTTTCTAGATGAATAAATAGTTGAAATCCATATTTCAAGATATTAATACACGAAAAATATATGTATACTGTCGCGCCCCATTTTTCTCGCGAAAAGCGGAATTCGACGTGACAAACTCTTTTTGGAATTATTTAAGGGTGAAGAGTCGCCACCTAACGAATTAAGGTGCGTTAGGGCACCATTCTAGACTAAATTACGAACTTATTTTATAGTCTATCTATGTCAACCAGAAATTCGGGTAAGGGTTCAGGTTACCTCAAAAGGAAGGTGTTAGGCACCTTTCGAGGTCCACAAATGTGGGTCCCGACCGAACTCATATATTACGTGAAAAATTCTATGTGATAAGCAAAAGGTCGATTATTTTATTAACTTAATAATAACTAAATGTTTAAAAGATAAAAAGATATTGAACAAATTACACATACAACTTAATTACTATCTAATTAATAATTAACTACGTGATAAGGTAAAAATATGTAGATAAATAAAGAAGTAAGTTAGATAAGCGAGAAGAAAGAATTGAGATGAAAATGCGGGAAACTCGATTAATTAATAACTTAAATTAAACTAAACTACCCCAAACCAGTAAAGGAATAAAAATAACAGGGATAAATAACTTAATTTAAAATTCTTCAAAATTTAAATAAAATCAAGAGTGTTTTATTTTCTTAGAAGAAAAATATTTGTTGCTTTATAAGAATGATGCCACGATATTAGTAATCGTGTTCATTTGACTTTAGCAACATTTTTAATTGGAGGTCGGTCTTAAGTTATAAAAATAGTAATATTAGCATTTTTAAAGACAATTGAAAATTTTTGAATTTGAAATATAAACACATAACATATTTACTATAAGTACACATATCCTCTTTTGCAAAGCTTTGGTAGATGATATTCTTGGAAATGCATCGGCTTACTTGAAAAATTTAGAATTAGACCTCGTAATTCATTACTTTCCCGCTAACTATAGGTTAGGAGATAGTAATTTATGATATTGATTTTAAAGGACATTGTCCAATTCTCCGATTGTAGAAAAGGAATTGAACAATGGTTTTTGACGAAAAATAAGAGAGCTTCAAACAAGTGGATTTGCATTTAAAACACTTGAATAAGAAATTGGGAATTAAAAATTGAGAGGAGGCACATAGCACATAATTTTCAAATATGCCATCTTATTTAAATAAAGTTAATTAAGTAATTAACATGCTTAAAAGACAACTATTCATTTTCGGAATTAAGACCTATATGCATAATTTCTAGGCGATGTATATTAAACACGGCGTCAAAAACTAGATTAAAGTGATAGATATCAAGTCCATTAAATATGTAGGAAATTACTTTTAATGTGCAGAGAATTGATTTAAATATGCAAGAACTAATTTAAATGTGCAAAAATTATTTAAATGTGCAGATAAAAGGTGTGCAGAAAAACTTGTTTCCATATGTAGAAATTTAAATAAAAAGATATGCAAAGAATTGATTTTTAAAAAAAAATGTGCAGAAATTATATATATATATATATATATATATATATTTTTGCAGAAAACTTAATAAACTGTGCAGAAATTATTTTAATTTCTTGCAGAAAAATCGTTTAATATGCAGAAATTAAATAAAGTGCAGAAATTACCCTTTTAAGTTTTTGCAGAAAATTAGAATAAAGTGAAGAAATTATTTTTTATTTGCAGAAATTTAAATAAGGTGTGCAGAAATTATTTTTCTTTTATTTTTATTATTTTATTTTTTTTTCAGAAAAATAAAATAGGTGTGCAGAAATTATTTTTTAATTTGCGAAAAAATAAAAAAATAAAAAAATAAAATAAGTGTGCAGAAATATTATTTATTTACATAAAAAAAAGTAAAATAAGTGCTGAAAATTAATTATAAATGCTGGAGATTTTTTTTTTTTTTTTGAATGCTGGAAAATAATTTTTGATGCTGGAAATTAATATAATATGCTGAAAAAATATTTATTTATTTATTTATTGATGCTGGAAATTAATATAATATGCTGGAAATAAATTAAATGTGCTGAGATTCAGTATTTATATGCTGGAAATTAAAATTTGCATGCTGGAAATTGGTTATTACATATTGGAAATTAAATAGACTTGCTGAAAATTAAAGGAACTTGCTGAAATTTATTTTAACAGCTTAGAAACATAGGTTAATAAAAAAAAAAGACTGCTCTAAAAAATAGCTTTAATATTCTGGAATTCATTGACATGCTGAAGAATATAGCAATTTAAACATGCCTAAATTAACGTAATCATGCTAGAAAGTAAGTAATCATTCTTGAAATATAGTGACATACTTGAAATTCAATTAATATGTCAAAAGTTAATTCTAGAACATGATTATATATATATATTTTTTAAGCAATTAACTAATGACCCTAAAATAGTTGCCTAAGTGATGAAGCGATTAACTAACATATAAAATCTATTAGATAATTCTATAGGCATGGTGTCTAGGCGAAAAATATTTAGCACATAATCCCCGCCCCCTAAGCTATACCCAATATTTCATTATTCATAGTAATGTTTACAATAAAATATTACAAACCAAGGCTAAAAGAAGGAGAAATAAGACTAAAAAATGAAATAAGCTAGACAATCCCCAAATCCCCGGGTAACTCTCCAAGTCCCAAGCATTTCTTCTAATAAAACCTGTTCAACACAAAATCGAAGCCAAATATGCCAAACATGCAGCAATCAAAGGAGAAACAAACACATGAACAAGACAACGCTTTAATGCTAAATACGTACGCATGTTCTCTAGGCTACAGGAAAACTAACACATAAATATTGAACATTGCATCGATTAGAGACTCACCTGTTAACCGGAAACAACTAATAATAGAAAACCTTTAAGCCGCAACAATAGCAGAGCCAACAACAATATGAAATCAAAGGTCCACTTTTTCAATGCCAAAACAAGAATAGAATTGTAGAATATTTTTTTTTTATATTTTCTTTTGGCAGAGAGGATGTTGTCTCTGTGTGTGAAATGAATGACAAGAGATTGTTTATATAGCTTTAAGAGAAAAAATAAAAAAATAAAAAATCTCCTTAGTTAAGAAAGTAAAGAAGGAAGTAAATAACTACAGGTCAGCTAATTGCCAGATTCTTACCTTAAAGAAAAATTTGCTCAATCAATTATTCCAAGTTTACCATAAATAAAGAAAGAAAGAAATCCATCCAAATTTAAATAGATAGTAAATAGACAAAGAATATTTCATAAATAAGAGTCATGGAGCTGTCATATAATTTTCAATTAATGCTTATGAAGAAGAAATCACAAGTTACCATATTTGACAAATAGCAGCTGCTACAATTCAAATTCAACGGGGAAGAAGGGATTAGATTGGTCAAAGTTATCAAAATTCTAACTTATAAACAATTGTATTAAACAAAACCACTGAAATAATGTTGAAAGATTCATAACAATACCCCTCTAAACACATTCACAACAAATCAGTACCAAAGCAAAGGAATTAGGATTAGACAAGACTTGTAAAAATTGGGGGTTTTAGACATTACATTCTAAAGGGTTAAGCAAACATGAAATTGGGAGATTCAAAAATTCATTAACCAAACATAACAACTTTCAAATATAATAACCCGTTACGAGACAATTCACGAGCAAATCAATCAATTTAAATCATGAAGGAAATCAAACCGGGAGGTGTTCATAACATTCCGCCACAGTATTTCAGCCCTCAAAGTCCGACGAGAGCTTTACCATTGCCCCATAGACTGAGGTTGTTATAATCAGCGGGAGGTCCGTCTGGTGGTTTCATTCTCCGTTAGAGGGGGTTCGTCGGCGAGAGGCGAGAGAGTATAGGGGCGGCTGGTGGCTGTTTTCATGGTTGTCCACCGACCATAGGTGGCCGGTGGTGGTACGGTGAAGTAGTTGTTGAAGGAGTTCACCGGAGCGGTGGCGCGGGGGTGCGGGGGTGATGAGAGGGAGAGAGGAAAGAGAGGGGTGGCGGCACCGGTATTGGGTCTGCCGTCCCACCATGGTGGTGGTACGACGGCTGTGGGGTGAGAGAGGAGAAGAGGGAGATCGGGAGAGAGGGTTCTGTGTAGTGGTCGGAGATGGTGAGTTCTTGGTGGTTCACCGGTGGGAGGGAAGAGAGAGCAGTGAGGGTCGCGGCTGTGGGGGGTGTTCGGAGAAGAGGAGAGGAGGGTCGGCGGCTGTGAGAGAGGAAAATGTGGTGCGGCTGGTGGGGGGGAAAAGTGTGTGATTTTTTAGGGTTTGGGGGTTTGTTTTTTGATTAAGAAGGGAAGAAATGATGGATTTAATCTCAGCCCTTGATCGTATGATCAATGGCTAGGATTTAAAATTGCAAGAATGGTCAAAATTGATTTATTTAAATTGGGGTCAATTAGAAATTTGATTGGGGATTTCAACTTGGGTCAAAATTGACACACAATCGGATATAAAATGGCTAGGATTGAATTAAACTGCTATTTAATAAATAAGTTCAAAATTAATCAATGTCATAAAATTGTTATGAATAAATTACGTAAGTAAAAAATAATGACACGTAATATATTATTTAAAAAAAAAAATTGGCGATAAATAAAGATTTGGAATAAATTATGTACTTGTAAATTATGAACACGAATTTTAATAATAACACTATAATAATAATAATATTGATGAAAACTATGTGTTTGTAAATTATGAGTACATATATTTTGCGAAAATAGTTTGATAAATATTAACTAAATTATATAAAATATTATATTTAAATTTACAAATATATATATTTTATATAAAAATAAATTACATACTAAAAATTATAAATGCAAGACGTCAAGATTTATTTGATACTAAAATAAGAACTATTAATACCCAAAACTAATAATTTGTAAAATAGCAGCCTAAAAGAAGTATCGGAAAGTCAAAATTGGGTGTCAACAGCTGCCCCTTCGTTGCTTAGGAATGATGAAAGAATTGTCAAGTAACGAATGTTGACTTGGTAGCCAATTTTGTCTGACCGATAGGATGATTTGCTGGAATCGAAAAGCAAGAGAGTTTTATTAAAATTATGTGGCCGAGACTTTGGTCTTAAGTCGCCTACATATCTTGGGTTCACAAGAATCAGGCCATGTGTAGTTCTAGACTTAAGAACGAATGAGATTCCTAAGGAAAATTGACGAATGTGGAATTTGAATGAAGATAGCACGAGTTGACGAGATTGGAGTACGAGTAGTTTTGAAAGGTGGAATGTGAATATGATTTAGGTTAGGTTGTGAGATACAAAGTTAAAGAATCATGTTCCAAAACGAGATAAAATGATTCTCAAACGTCTTTTGTTATGCTTTTGAGAGACTACCTGTAACTTTTAACACAACTAGATAAAATGGTTAGCTCATAAGCATAGAAAATATTAAATAATGCAGAGACAAGGAATAACAAAAGATAACAATAACGATAACAAGAGATAGGAAAGCGTATCTGTTTGACGTTGTGCTTGTTACCCAAGATTTTTGAGGAACCTCAAAAATCTGCCCCAGTTTTGACTTTTAAGGAGAATGTGATCACGTTGACTATATGCCTGCAAAATCAATTGTCCTTATTTTAGGGCGGACGAGCCCAACTATCTTATTTTAGGGCAGACAAAACCTGACATATCCTTTTTAGGACGGATAAACCAACATATTTTTATTTTAGGGCGCATAACCCGGCATATCTTTATTTTAGGGCGCATAACCCGGCATATCGTATTTTAGGGCGGATTACCCAGCACATCCTTTTTTAGGGCGGATAACCCAGCATATAATATTTTAGGGCAGAATGAGCCCGGCATATCCTTTTTAGGGTGGATAACCCAGAATATAATATTTTAGGGCAGAATGAGCCCGGCATATCCTTTTTAGGGTGGATAACCCAGAATATCCTTTTTTAGGGCAGAATGACCCAGCGTATCCTTTTTAGGGCGGATAACCCAGCATATCCTATTTTAGGGCGGAAAACCCCACCATTCCTATTTTAGGGTAGATGAACCATGCATATCCTATTTTAGGGCGGATGAACCCAGAATCTCTTTTTAAGGGTGGATATCCCAGCACATCCTATTTTAGGGTGGATGACCCAATATCCGTTGCATCATCTGTAACTTCCTTTCATCTTCATGCTATTGTGGTGAAATTTTGAGTGCTCCTCAAAATTTCTGCCCCAGTTTAAAATATGTTTCACACTTTCTGGCGAATCAAAATATTGTCTGCTGGTAGAATTTTTGAGGTAATCTCAAAAATTCTGCCCCAGTGTTACTTGTGAAATCTTACATTCCTGCATCACTCAAAGAAAATTGTTAGTTCAAAAGAAACGGTTGTCTTGTATTCGAACATCAAGGTCCGACTTCGAGTCTGCAATTGTCATTTGAGGTCATGGAACGGGCCAAAATAACTTAGATTTGCTTGAATAGAATTTTATCAAAAGCTAACATGATTTAAATATGAAGGGAAAGAAAATTTTATTAGATTGAGACCGAACCCAAGAATGGGCTGCCTACGTATCCAAATGGAAGTCAGGTCAAACGTAGTTCATGAGTACAAAGAGAAACATAAACAAAATAGGAAATTTTATTCATTGGAAAGAGAATCGGTACTTTGCTCGTGATGATTTTGTCTTTCTCAGTTCCTTTGATGTGCTTTACGCTTCCTTGTCAAATGTCTCGGAACGATCTCTATTGGGTCACCTTGGACAAGAGTTGTGCCTGTGGTAGGGTCATAGATGTTGCTTAGTGGCCCTTGTTGTACTATAATCTTTCCCTTTTCAATCAAGTCTTGGATCTTGTACCTCAATGCTGAACATTCCTCAATATCATGACCTTGGATATTTGAATGATACGCACACCTTTTGGATAAGTCAAAATTCGAAGGTGCGTATTTAGGGATCCATCCTTTCCTTGGTTTCAGAACTCCTTGATCAAATAATTTTTGAAATATATTGGATAAAGGCTCAGTCAAAGGGGTAAAGATACGAGGTTTCCTTTTCTTTGGTTGATGAGAATTGGATGGTATTGGATCACGTTGGTGAAAATTTGGGTGTTGAAAACCTTGTGGGTTGTAGGTGTCGAAAACAGCGTATGCTTGTTGGGTATTTGGATAATGTTGTTCTTGAGGCGGGGTGGTTGAGATGTCTTCTTCTTTTTCCTCTTTTGGCGAAGCTTTCAGTGCTTGAAAAGTAGCTTGTATTGCGGAAACATCAATAACTTTTCCTGTCCGAATACCATATTCTAATCTTTTCCCAATTAAGATCAGATCGTCGAAGCTTTGAATACATAAGCCGAACAATTTTTGATAGTATATACCATCTAGCGACCTGACGAAAATTTGGATCAACTCTTCTTCAGGCACAAGAGGACGTATCTTAGAAGCTTCTAACCTCCATCGTGTTGTATATTCCTCAAAAGATTCATGAATCATTCTCCTTACTTCAAGTAAGTCCATCATCGTTGGATCGATCTTGATATTAAACTTATATTGTCTCACAAAGTCTTGAGCCATGTCTTCCCAGGTATTCCACTTGTCAAGGTCTTGTTTGACATACCAAGTGAGTGCTATTCCTGACAAGCTCTGAATAAAGAGTCTCATTAGTAGAGCTTCATTATGTCCGATTCCAACTAATCTGCCACAATAGTCCTTTAGATGCATGATCGGGTCTCCAAGCCCATCGAACATATTGAATTTTGGGACTTTATATCCTGGAGGCAAACCAACCCTTGGATGTAGACACAGTTTCTCATACCTCAAGTCATAAATTCCTTTGGAACGCAAACACTCATCCAACCTCTTTTCTAAGTCAAGAAACTTTTGTTGCAGTGTAGGTGATTCCCTATCATGTATTACCATGTTTTGCAAAGTACCAAGATTGACGTGTGTCAAAGATATTTTTGAGGAGACGAATAAGAAGATATGCAAAAAGGTATTTTGTGCTGGGGAAGAAGATGGTTAGGCATATTTTGTTCAATTGCAGACTCTTAGCCGATTCAATGTTCCAATGCTTGACAACCTTTAAATAAAATAAATAAATCAAACAAAAGTTACCACATAGCACAAATAAGTTTAAAGCAATATAAATAGAAGACAATCCAAGATGAAGACTATGACTTAATAAGTGATCTAAGCACAAAGATTTGAGCTTCTAACGCACGAGTCAGATGAAAGTGACAGAACTTCCGCTTTGGAGAAATTAACATGATGCTAAATTCGAAGTTAAGAAGATAAGGAAGCTAGGGGAATGAACAAGGTCGACTTATGTTGAACATCATAACTGTTGATTTGAAGCATCCTTTGTGATTGATATCATCGTTAATCCTTCCAACTTCATACAAAATGATAAAAAATAGGGGGAAAGAAAATTTTATTATGATGAGACCGAACCCATTAAATGAGCGCCTACGTATCCCTCTTATAGGGGAATCAGGTCAAACGTAGTTCCAATTACATAAAAGAAAAGCATAAAAGAAAGTCCACGTTATTCCAAGGATGCAAAGCTTAAAGTAATTTCAAATGCTTGAGAGCCCGAACGTGATATCATCCTTATCAGTGCCAAACAAGTGTCAGTCATGCTTATGAAGCTAATCAACACCGAGCTTTAACCCTGTTACAGTTATCATCTTGGTATCAATCATCGCTTGAATCTTGTCCTTCAAAGCAAAACACGCCTTTGTGGGATGCCCTTTCATCCCAGAGTGGTAGGCGCAAACCTTATTAGGATTGTATCGTTTAGACTGAGTGTTAATAGGTACGGCAGGGATGGGTGTGATGTAGCCGGCTTCTCTGAGTCTTTCATACAACTGAGTTATGGGTTCAACTAGAGGAGTGTATTGTTTTGGCGAATTTTTCTGAAACTTGACTGGAGGTCTAGCGGATTGATTGGATTGTTGATTAGTTGGGGGATTTGGATAAGACACGGGAATGTATTTTGATGTTGGAGCAATGGATGGAGGTGGGTACCAAACAGTTTGAGGATGAGGCTTTGTGGATGATTGGGGATAATAGGCGTAATTTGGTGATGGAGTGATTTCTGGAGACGGATACCATATCAGTTGAGGGCGACTTTTCTTTACTATCTTCCCCTCGCTTATCAAATTTTGTAGTTCTCTCTTCAACTGGCGGCATTCATCTGTGTCATGACCAGGCATGCCAGAATGGAAGGCACACCGCTTTTTGGGATCAAAGAAAGGACTTGAAGGGACATAAGAACCAAAATGTTTAGGCTGCAATATACCATGTGACCTCAACATTTCAAAAGTGATTGAAGGTGGTTCGTCTAAAAGAGTTATAACTTGGAATTTGCTCACTTTGGGCTTTGGATCCTTTGACGCTTCATTGATAATTGCCTTTCCCTTATTCCTGAATTGTGGCTCAACCAAACCAACCTTGTCATGCATTAAAGTTTCACCTACGAACTTCCTCTTTAGCCTATTGTCGAACCGCCCAATAAATTCGTTTGCCAAATTGTCCCAAGAAACCCACTTGCTTGTATCCTTCTCTGCGTACCACATCAATGCTAGACCTGTAAGTGAACTGACAAAAAGTCTCATCTTAAGACCATCACTTTGCCCTATAACTGCTAACTCATCCAGGTATGCTTTCAAATGGGAACGAGGATCGCCAGATCCGTCGTATAACGGAATGTTTAAGTCCCCAACTTTATTCTTACTTTCTTCTCCTGATTTGGATAACTTATCCATCTTAAGCTGTTGAGATGACCCTGCCTTATGGTTAGAAACCTTACCCATCTCTGTCAACCCATTGAGTGCTTTTTGCAGTGCGACTGAATACAAACTCGGAGATACTTGTGCATCATCATTAGGCATAGGTGAGGTCATCAATACTGGCGACTCTATAGTGTAGATGGGAGCAATAAAATCAGTTTCGGACAATGGCTCTGGAAAGTCTGGTGGCATATCAGATGAACCTCGAAGATTAGTCATTATTCCTCTGATTCTTTCTATTTTTCTTTCCATACTCATAATGCTTGACTCAAAGGGAGTAAGCTTGCCTTGGTGCAAACCCAAACTCCTACGCTCAGCTTCACTGTTGGCGAGATTGATAAACATTGCTTGACTGACCATTCTTGATGTTCAACTTTAGTCAACCTTAGAAGAAAGGACTTATGATTAGTAAAAACGCACGACAATAGAATGTCTATGAGTAATGTTATGTAGTAATACATTTGAGTTATGCTCATTCGAAATGAATAGTTGAGAGCTCTATATGATTTAGAAGTTGGGAAAGCCAGAGTATGGCACGAATATGAAGACACTCATTGTCAAGAGTTATGGTGAAGACAATGGTATGTTAATATTGAAAGCGTTGAGTAAGAATGCCCTAAAATAGTGAGCTATCCTAGAAGAGTAGAAATAATCTAGAACATCCTATTGAGGAATGGATCGGTTCAAGAGATGATTAGTATGCTAAAATATATCTTGGATGACAAGATTGAGCCATGAAGATAAGTTTTGACACTAAGCCCTAAGATGGTATGATTCGGGCATAAAGGAACAAAGGTAAAATAGCAAGACGTAAATTCCAAAATAACAAGGTAGGTAAGATAGAAACAAATACATAGAAGTTTAACACATAGCAAATAAAATTATGCGCCCTTTTGGGTTGTGAACCCCTTTGGACTTGGGACTAGGTTTAACATTCAGCGCGTTAAGGATGCCAAGGCATTCCGGGCTGAATGAGATGCATATTCCTTAGTAAAAGAACACACAACCACGATCTAAAGAGCAAGAATAGTTTCATGACATGGTTCCCTCAAGTGGACAACTTGAGAGTGGGAAAGCTCATGGCTGTCGACGCACCGCCGATCGACCGATCCATGAGGCATTTCCCGCAAGGGTGTTTTAGAATGAACGTCCGTGCAACCACGCAACCGCTCTTTTAAAAGGAAGGAGGTTCCAAGTGGAGGAAGATATTAGCGGAATAACAATTAAAATAAAACAATAACCACATAGCATGTAAGTAAAGCGATAACAAGTACGCAATTTATGAAGAACAACAATATAATAAAAACAAGTAAATAACGAGTATAAGAAAAGCAATACATAATATAAGACACATAATAAAGAAAAGAAAATAAGTTAAACATGAAAAGATATATATATCAGATATTTACGAAAATGAATAAATGAAAGGGGAGGGAGATGAACATGGTACACTAAATGACTCAAAATTAGAATAAACAAAATTAAATAAGAAGTCAAATTAGTTATTTAAGAAACAAACAAAGGAAGAAGGGGAAAGGGGGGTTTTGACTAGGCCATAAGATTGTATGATTCAGGCCTAAAGGAAACATAACCCGATAGAACTTTCAAGGAACTCTAACAATAACGGATTCTAAGAGTAAGAAATAACTAAAGATAGGAAGACAAAGACTAACAAGATAGGTAAGACATTAACACAAATGTAGAAATTAATATATAACAAATAAGGTTATACACCCTTTTGGGGTCTTGAATCCCTGGGAAAGGTTAAACCGTCTAGGGTAAGGCCTTGTGCATATTTATTAATAACAGAAACATAAGTCCAGTTTCTAAGGAAGGTAACACATAGCACATAACATGTATGCTTGTCTTTGGGTAGTGGGTACCCTTTCAGCAAGAGTTGGTTTCTAACTTCGTGGATTAACCTCGAGGATCAAACATCTATGGCTAATGAATGCATGACTTAAATGCAAGGGGTGGATACGGTACTACCATAAGTTTTGTAAGAGTTGGTAAACATGGACCGAGGATAATCTTATGCGAGAAGGCACGTGGTCTTACGGTAGTAAAACTATCCGCTCAACCGCGTCTTAACCAACTCTCTATAACAGAGTTTTAAAGAGAATTTGGAGAAGTGCGAAGGCACAACATCCTAGTATAGTGAAAGTGTGTGAAAGTGTGAAGTTCCCAAGTGGGGGAAATATGAACGGGATGTCAATTATATAAAGCAGTAACACGTAGCAAATAATGAAAATAATAGCATGTTGAGTAAAAAAAAAATAAACAAATAGAAAAGAATGACAAATACATAATTTATAGAAAATTGCATGTAAACAAATAAAGGGGTAAGGAAAGGGATGGACATGGATGAAAATAATTAAATTAATATAATGGAAGAAGGGAAGGGATATAACATGCAATTTCTTACGGTAACTAACAATTTAAAAATGATAAAGAAAACAGCACAGATCGAAAAATATTAGGCATATAAATCAACACAAATAAAAGAAATCCCACGTAACACATAAATTCGTATTGGTTAGAACCTAAGCATCCCCAGCAGAGTCGCCATGCTGTCGCGCCCCATTTTTCTCGCGAAAAGCGGAATTCGACGTGACAAACTCTTTTTGGAATTATTTAAGGGTGAAGAGTCGCCACCTAACGAATTAAGGTGCGTTAGGGCACCATTCTAGACTAAATTACGAACTTATTTTATAGTCTATCTATGTCAACCAGAAATTCGGGTAAGGGTTCAGGTTACCTCAAAAGGAAGGTGTTAGGCACCTTTCGAGGTCCACAAATGTGGGTCCCGACCGAACTCATATATTACGTGGAAAATTCTATGTGATAAGCAAAAGGTCGATTATTTTATTAACTTAATAATAACTAAATGTTTAAAAGATAAAAAGATATTGAACAAATTACACATACAACTTAATTACTATCTAATTAATAATTAACTACGTGATAAGGTAAAAATATGTAGATAAATAAAGAAGTAAGTTAGATAAGCGAGAAGAAAGAATTGAGATGAAAATGCGGGAAACTCGATTAATTAATAACTTAAATTAAACTAAACTACCCCAAACCAGTAAAGGAATAAAAATAACAGGGATAAATAACTTAATTTAAAATTCTTCAAAATTTAAATAAAATCAAGAGTGTTTTATTTTCTTAGAAGAAAAATATTTGTTGCTTTATAAGAATGATGCCACGATATTAGTAATCGTGTTCATTTGACTTTAGCAACATTTTTAATTGGAGGTCGGTCTTAAGTTATAAAAATAGTAATATTAGCATTTTTAAAGACAATTGAAAATTTTTGAATTTGAAATATAAACACATAACATATTTACTATAAGTACACATATCCTCTTTTGCAAAGCTTTGGTAGATGATATTCTTGGAAATGCATCGGCTTACTTGAAAAATTTAGAATTAGACCTCGTAATTCATTACTTTCCCGCTAACTATAGGTTAGGAGATAGTAATTTATGATATTGATTTTAAAGGACATTGTCCAATTCTCCGATTGTAGAAAAGGAATTGAACAATGGTTTTTGACGAAAAATAAGAGAGCTTCAAACAAGTGGATTTGCATTTAAAACA
This sequence comes from Capsicum rhomboideum, assembly GCA_031232105.1. NCBI lineage: Eukaryota > Viridiplantae > Streptophyta > Magnoliopsida > Solanales > Solanaceae > Capsicum > Capsicum rhomboideum. The sequence continues at coordinate 54,368,488 of CP124717.1, forward strand.
CTTGAATAAGAAATTGGGAATTAAAAATTGAGAGGAGGCACATAGCACATAATTTTCAAATATGCCATCTTATTTAAATAAAGTTAATTAAGTAATTAACATGCTTAAAAGACAACTATTCATTTTCGGAATTAAGACCTATATGCATAATTTCTAGGCGATGTATATTAAACACGGCGTCAAAAACTAGATTAAAGTGATAGATATCAAGTCCATTAAATATGTAGGAAATTACTTTTAATGTGCAGAGAATTGATTTAAATATGCAAGAACTAATTTAAATGTGCAAAAATTATTTAAATGTGCAGATAAAAGGTGTGCAGAAAAACTTGTTTCCATATGTAGAAATTTAAATAAAAAGATATGCAAAGAATTGATTTTTAAAAAAAAATGTGCAGAAATTATATATATATATATATATATATATTTTTGCAGAAAACTTAATAAACTGTGCAGAAATTATTTTAATTTCTTGCAGAAAAATCGTTTAATATGCAGAAATTAAATAAAGTGCAGAAATTACCCTTTTAAGTTTTTGCAGAAAATTAGAATAAAGTGAAGAAATTATTTTTTATTTGCAGAAATTTAAATAAGGTGTGCAGAAATTATTTTTCTTTTATTTTTATTATTTTATTTTTTTTTCAGAAAAATAAAATAGGTGTGCAGAAATTATTTTTTAATTTGCGAAAAAATAAAAAAATAAAAAAATAAAATAAGTGTGCAGAAATATTATTTATTTACATAAAAAAAAGTAAAATAAGTGCTGAAAATTAATTATAAATGCTGGAGATTTTTTTTTTTTTTTTGAATGCTGGAAAATAATTTTTGATGCTGGAAATTAATATAATATGCTGAAAAAATATTTATTTATTTATTTATTGATGCTGGAAATTAATATAATATGCTGGAAATAAATTAAATGTGCTGAGATTCAGTATTTATATGCTGGAAATTAAAATTTGCATGCTGGAAATTGGTTATTACATATTGGAAATTAAATAGACTTGCTGAAAATTAAAGGAACTTGCTGAAATTTATTTTAACAGCTTAGAAACATAGGTTAATAAAAAAAAAAGACTGCTCTAAAAAATAGCTTTAATATTCTGGAATTCATTGACATGCTGAAGAATATAGCAATTTAAACATGCCTAAATTAACGTAATCATGCTAGAAAGTAAGTAATCATTCTTGAAATATAGTGACATACTTGAAATTCAATTAATATGTCAAAAGTTAATTCTAGAACATGATTATATATATATATTTTTTAAGCAATTAACTAATGACCCTAAAATAGTTGCCTAAGTGATGAAGCGATTAACTAACATATAAAATCTATTAGATAATTCTATAGGCATGGTGTCTAGGCGAAAAATATTTAGCACATAATCCCCGCCCCCTAAGCTATACCCAATATTTCATTATTCATAGTAATGTTTACAATAAAATATTACAAACCAAGGCTAAAAGAAGGAGAAATAAGACTAAAAAATGAAATAAGCTAGACAATCCCCAAATCCCCGGGTAACTCTCCAAGTCCCAAACATTTCTTCTAATAAAACCTGTTCAACACAAAATCGAAGCCAAATATGCCAAACATGCAGCAATCAAAGGAGAAACAAACACATGAACAAGACAACGCTTTAATGCTAAATACGTACGCATGTTCTCTAGGCTACAGGAAAACTAACACATAAATATTGAACATTGCATCGATTAGAGACTCACCTGTTAACCGGAAACAACTAATAATAGAAAACCTTTAAGCCGCAACAATAGCAGAGCCAACAACAATATGAAATCAAAGGTCCACTTTTTCAATGCCAAAACAAGAATAGAATTGTAGAATTTTTTTTTTTTATATTTTCTTTTGGCAGAGAGGATGTTGTCTCTGTGTGTGAAATGAATGACAAGAGATTGTTTATATAGCTTTAAGAGAAAAAATAAAAAAATAAAAAATCTCCTTAGTTAAGAAAGTAAAGAAGGAAGTAAATAACTACAGGTCAGCTAATTGCCAGATTCTTACCTTAAAGAAAAATTTGCTCAATCAATTATTCCAAGTTTACCATAAATAAAGAAAGAAAGAAATCCATCCAAATTTAAATAGATAGTAAATAGACAAAGAATATTTCATAAATAAGAGTCATGGAGCTGTCATATAATTTTCAATTAATGCTTATGAAGAAGAAATCACAAGTTACCATATTTGACAAATAGCAGCTGCTACAATTCAAATTCAACGGGGAAGAAGGGATTAGATTGGTCAAAGTTATCAAAATTCTAACTTATAAACAATTGTATTAAACAAAACCACTGAAATAATGTTGAAAGATTCATAACAATACCCCTCTAAACACATTCACAACAAATCAGTACCAAAGCAAAGGAATTAGGATTAGACAAGACTTGTAAAAATTGGGGGTTTTAGACATTACATTCTAAAGGGTTAAGCAAACATGAAATTGGGAGATTCAAAAATTCATTAACCAAACATAACAACTTTCAAATATAATAACCCGTTACGAGACAATTCACGAGCAAATCAATCAATTTAAATCATGAAGGAAATCAAACCGGGAGGTGTTCATAACATTCCGCCACAGTATTTCAGCCCTCAAAGTCCGACGAGAGCTTTACCATTGCCCCATAGACTGAGGTTGTTATAATCAGCGGGAGGTCCGTCTGGTGGTTTCATTCTCCGTTAGAGGGGGTTCGTCGGCGAGAGGCGAGAGAGTATAGGGGCGGCTGGTGGCTGTTTTCATGGTTGTCCACCGACCATAGGTGGCCGGTGGTGGTACGGTGAAGTAGTTGTTGAAGGAGTTCACCGGAGCGGTGGCGCGGGGGTGCGGTGGTGATGAGAGGGAGAGAGGAAAGAGAGGGGTGGCGGCACCGGTATTGGGTCTGCCGTCCCACCATGGTGGTGGTACGACGGCTGTGGGGTGAGAGAGGAGAAGAGGGAGATCGGGAGAGAGGGTTCTGTGTAGTGGTCGGAGATGGTGAGTTCTTGGTGGTTCACCGGTGGGAGGGAAGAGAGAGCAGTGAGGGTCGCGGCTGTGGGGGGTGTTCGGAGAAGAGGAGAGGAGGGTCGGCGGCTGTGAGAGAGGAAAATGTGGTGCGGCTGGTGGGGGGGAAAAGTGTGTGATTTTTTAGGGTTTGGGGGTTTGTTTTTTGATTAAGAAGGGAAGAAATGATGGATTTAATCTCAGCCCTTGATCGTATGATCAATGGCTAGGATTTAAAATTGCAAGAATGGTCAAAATTGATTTATTTAAATTGGGGTCAATTAGAAATTTGATTGGGGATTTCAACTTGGGTCAAAATTGACACACAATCGGATATAAAATGGCTAGGATTGAATTAAACTGCTGTTTAATAAATAAGTTCAAAATTAATCAATGTCATAAAATTGTTATGAATAAATTACGTAAGTAAAAAATAATGACACGTAATATATTATTTAAAAAAAAAAATTGGCGATAAATAAAGATTTGGAATAAATTATGTACTTGTAAATTATGAACACGAATTTTAATAATAACACTATAATAATAATAATATTGATGAAAACTATGTGTTTGTAAATTATGAGTACATATATTTTGCGAAAATAGTTTGATAAATATTAACTAAATTATATAAAATATTATATTTAAATTTACAAATATATATATTTTATATAAAAATAAATTACATACTAAAAATTATAAATGCAAGACGTCAAGATTTATTTGATACTAAAATAAGAACTATTAATACCCAAAACTAATAATTTGTAAAATAGCAGCCTAAAAGAAGTATCGGAAAGTCAAAATTGGGTGTCAACAGCTGCCCCTTCGTTGCTTAGGAATGATGAAAGAATTGTCAAGTAACGAATGTTGACTTGGTAGCCAATTTTGTCTGACCGATAGGATGATTTGCTGGAATCGAAAAGCAAGAGAGTTTTATTAAAATTATGTGGCCGAGACTTTGGTCTTAAGTCGCCTACATATCTTGGGTTCACAAGAATCAGGCCATGTGTAGTTCTAGACTTAAGAACGAATGAGATTCCTAAGGAAAATTGACGAATGTGGAATTTGAATGAAGATAGCACGAGTTGACGAGATTGGAGTACGAGTAGTTTTGAAAGGTGGAATGTGAATATGATTTAGGTTAGGTTGTGAGATACAAAGTTAAAGAATCATGTTCCAAAACGAGATAAAATGATTCTCAAACGTCTTTTGTTATGCTTTTGAGAGACTACCTGTAACTTTTAACACAACTAGATAAAATGGTTAGCTCATAAGCATAGAAAATATTAAATAATGCAGAGACAAGGAATAACAAAAGATAATAATAACGATAACAAGAGATAAGAAAGCGTATCTGTTTGACGTTGTGCTTGTTACCCAAGATTTTTGAGGAACCTCAAAAATCTGCCCCAGTTTTGACTTTTAAGGAGAATGTGATCACGTTGACTATATGCCTGCAAAATCAATTGTCCTTATTTTAGGGCGGACGAGCCCAACTATCTTATTTTAGGGCAGACAAAACCTGACATATCCTTTTTAGGACGGATAAACCAACATATTTTTATTTTAGGGCGCATAACCCGGCATATCTTTATTTTAGGGCGCATAACCCGGCATATCGTATTTTAGGGCGGATTACCCAGCACATCCTTTTTTAGGGCGGATAACCCAGCATATAATATTTTAGGGCAGAATGAGCCCGGCATATCCTTTTTAGGGTGGATAACCCAGAATATAATATTTTAGGGCAGAATGAGCCCGGCATATCCTTTTTAGGGTGGATAACCCAGAATATCCTTTTTTAGGGCAGAATGACCCAGCGTATCCTTTTTAGGGCGGATAACCCAGCATATCCTATTTTAGGGCGGAAAACCCCACCATTCCTATTTTAGGGTAGATGAACCATGCATATCCTATTTTAGGGCGGATGAACCCAGAATCTCTTTTTAAGGGTGGATATCCCAGCACATCCTATTTTAGGGTGGATGACCCAATATCCGTTGCATCATCTGTAACTTCCTTTCATCTTCATGCTATTGTGGTGAAATTTTGAGTGCTCCTCAAAATTTCTGCCCCAGTTTAAAATATGTTTCACACTTTCTGGCGAATCAAAATATTGTCTGCTGGTAGAATTTTTGAGGTAATCTCAAAAATTCTGCCCCAGTGTTACTTGTGAAATCTTACATTCCTGCATCACTCAAAGAAAATTGTTAGTTCAAAAGAAACGGTTGTCTTGTATTCGAACATCAAGGTCCGACTTCGAGTCTGCAATTGTCATTTGAGGTCATGGAACGGGCCAAAATAACTTAGATTTGCTTGAATAGAATTTTATCAAAAGCTAACATGATTTAAATATGAAGGGAAAGAAAATTTTATTAGATTGAGACCGAACCCAAGAATGGGCTGCCTACGTATCCAAATGGAAGTCAGGTCAAACGTAGTTCATGAGTACAAAGAGAAACATAAACAAAATAGGAAATTTTATTCATTGGAAAGAGAATCGGTACTTTGCTCGTGATGATTTTGTCTTTCTCAGTTCCTTTGATGTGCTTTACGCTTCCTTGTCAAATGTCTCGGAACGATCTCTATTGGGTCACCTTGGACAAGAGTTGTGCCTGTGGTAGGGTCATAGATGTTGCTTAGTGGCCCTTGTTGTACTATAATCTTTCCCTTTTCAATCAAGTCTTGGATCTTGTACCTCAATGCTGAACATTCCTCAATATCATGACCTTGGATATTTGAATGATACGCACACCTTTTGGATAAGTCAAAATTCGAAGGTGCGTATTTAGGGATCCATCCTTTCCTTGGTTTCAGAACTCCTTGATCAAATAATTTTTGAAATATATTGGATAAAGGCTCAGTCAAAGGGGTAAAGATACGAGGTTTCCTTTTCTTTGGTTGATGAGAATTGGATGGTATTGGATCACGTTGGTGAAAATTTGGGTGTTGAAAACCTTGTGGGTTGTAGGTGTCGAAAACAGCGTATGCTTGTTGGGTATTTGGATAATGTTGTTCTTGAGGCGGGGTGGTTGAGATGTCTTCTTCTTTTTCCTCTTTTGGCGAAGCTTTCAGTGCTTGAAAAGTAGCTTGTATTGCGGAAACATCAATAACTTTTCCTGTCCGAATACCATATTCTAATCTTTTCCCAATTAAGATCAGATCGTCGAAGCTTTGAATACATAAGCCGAACAATTTTTGATAGTATATACCATCTAGCGACCTGACGAAAATTTGGATCAACTCTTCTTCAGGCACAAGAGGACGTATCTTAGAAGCTTCTAACCTCCATCGTGTTGTATATTCCTCAAAAGATTCATGAATCATTCTCCTTACTTCAAGTAAGTCCATCATCGTTGGATCGATCTTGATATTAAACTTATATTGTCTCACAAAGTCTTGAGCCATGTCTTCCCAGGTATTCCACTTGTCAAGGTCTTGTTTGACATACCAAGTGAGTGCTATTCCTGACAAGCTCTGAATAAAGAGTCTCATTAGTAGAGCTTCATTATGTCCGATTCCAACTAATCTGCCACAATAGTCCTTTAGATGCATGATCGGGTCTCCAAGCCCATCGAACATATTGAATTTTGGGACTTTATATCCTGGAGGCAAACCAACCCTTGGATGTAGACACAGTTTCTCATACCTCAAGTCATAAATTCCTTTGGAACGCAAACACTCATCCAACCTCTTTTCAAAGTCAAGAAACTTTTGTTGCAGTGTAGGTGATTCCCTATCATGTATTACCATGTTTTGCAAAGTACCAAGATTGACGTGTGTCAAAGATATTTTTGAGGAGACGAATAAGAAGATATGCAAAAAGGTATTTTGTGCTGGGGAAGAAGATGGTTAGGCATATTTTGTTCAATTGCAGACTCTTAGCCGATTCAATGTTCCAATGCTTGACAACCTTTAAATAAAATAAATAAATCAAACAAAAGTTACCACATAGCACAAATAAGTTTAAAGCAATATAAATAGAAGACAATCCAAGATGAAGACTATGACTTAATAAGTGATCTAAGCACAAAGATTTGAGCTTCTAACGCACGAGTCAGATGAAAGTGACAGAACTTCCGCTTTGGAGAAATTAACATGATGCTAAATTCGAAGTTAAGAAGATAAGGAAGCTAGGGGAATGAACAAGGTCGACTTATGTTGAACATCATAACTGTTGATTTGAAGCATCCTTTGTGATTGATATCATCGTTAATCCTTCCAACTTCATACAAAATGATAAAAAATAGGGGGAAAGAAAATTTTATTATGATGAGACCGAACCCATTAAATGAGCGCCTACGTATCCCTCTTATAGGGGAATCAGGTCAAACGTAGTTCCAATTACATAAAAGAAAAGCATAAAAGAAAGTCCACGTTATTCCAAGGATGCAAAGCTTAAAGTAATTTCAAATGCTTGAGAGCCCGAACGTGATATCATCCTTATCAGTGCCAAACAAGTGTCAGTCATGCTTATGAAGCTAATCAACACCGAGCTTTAACCCTGTTACAGTTATCATCTTGGTATCAATCATCGCTTGAATCTTGTCCTTCAAAGCAAAACACGCCTTTGTGGGATGCCCTTTCATCCCAGAGTGGTAGGCGCAAACCTTATTAGGATTGTATCGTTTAGACTGAGTGTTAATAGGTACGGCAGGGATGGGTGTGATGTAGCCGGCTTCTCTGAGTCTTTCATACAACTGAGTTATGGGTTCAACTAGAGGAGTGTATTGTTTTGGCGAATTTTTCTGAAACTTGACTGGAGGTCTAGCGGATTGATTGGATTGTTGATTAGTTGGGGGATTTGGATAAGACACGGGAATGTATTTTGATGTTGGAGCAATGGATGGAGGTGGGTACCAAACAGTTTGAGGATGAGGCTTTGTGGATGATTGGGGATAATAGGCGTAATTTGGTGATGGAGTGATTTCTGGAGACGGATACCATATCAGTTGAGGGCGACTTTTCTTTACTATCTTCCCCTCGCTTATCAAATTTTGTAGTTCTCTCTTCAACTGGCGGCATTCATCTGTGTCATGACCAGGCATGCCAGAATGGAAGGCACACCGCTTTTTGGGATCAAAGAAAGGACTTGAAGGGACATAAGAACCAAAATGTTTAGGCTGCAATATACCATGTGACCTCAACATTTCAAAAGTGATTGAAGGTGGTTCGTCTAAAAGAGTTATAACTTGGAATTTGCTCACTTTGGGCTTTGGATCCTTTGACGCTTCATTGATAATTGCCTTTCCCTTATTCCTGAATTGTGGCTCAACCAAACCAACCTTGTCATGCATTAAAGTTTCACCTACGAACTTCCTCTTTAGCCTATTGTCGAACCGCCCAATAAATTCGTTTGCCAAATTGTCCCAAGAAACCCACTTGCTTGTATCCTTCTCTGCGTACCACATCAATGCTAGACCTGTAAGTGAACTGACAAAAAGTCTCATCTTAAGACCATCACTTTGCCCTATAACTGCTAACTCATCCAGGTATGCTTTCAAATGGGAACGAGGATCGCCAGATCCGTCGTATAACGGAATGTTTAAGTCCCCAACTTTATTCTTACTTTCTTCTCCTGATTTGGATAACTTATCCATCTTAAGCTGTTGAGATGACCCTGCCTTATGGTTAGAAACCTTACCCATCTCTGTCAACCCATTGAGTGCTTTTTGCAGTGCGACTGAATACAAACTCGGAGATACTTGTGCATCATCATTAGGCATAGGTGAGGTCATCAATACTGGCGACTCTATAGTGTAGATGGGAGCAATAAAATCAGTTTCGGACAATGGCTCTGGAAAGTCTGGTGGCATATCAGATGAACCTCGAAGATTAGTCATTATTCCTCTGATTCTTTCTATTTTTCTTTCCATACTCATAATGCTTGACTCAAAGGGAGTAAGCTTGCCTTGGTGCAAACCCAAACTCCTACGCTCAGCTTCACTGTTGGCGAGATTGATAAACATTGCTTGACTGACCATTCTTGATGTTCAACTTTAGTCAACCTTAGAAGAAAGGACTTATGATTAGTAAAAACGCACGACAATAGAATGTCTATGAGTAATGTTATGTAGTAATACATTTGAGTTATGCTCATTCGAAATGAATAGTTGAGAGCTCTATATGATTTAGAAGTTGGGAAAGCCAGAGTATGGCACGAATATGAAGACACTCATTGTCAAGAGTTATGGTGAAGACAATGGTATGTTAATATTGAAAGCGTTGAGTAAGAATGCCCTAAAATAGTGAGCTATCCTAGAAGAGTAGAAATAATCTAGAACATCCTATTGAGGAATGGATCGGTTCAAGAGATGATTAGTATGCTAAAATATATCTTGGATGACAAGATTGAGCCATGAAGATAAGTTTTGACACTAAGCCCTAAGATGGTATGATTCGGGCATAAAGGAACAAAGGTAAAATAGCAAGACGTAAATTCCAAAATAACAAGGTAGGTAAGATAGAAACAAATACATAGAAGTTTAACACATAGCAAATAAAATTATGCGCCCTTTTGGGTTGTGAACCCCTTTGGACTTGGGACTAGGTTTAACATTCAGCGCGTTAAGGATGCCAAGGCATTCCGGGCTGAATGAGATGCATATTCCTTAGTAAAAGAACACACAACCACGATCTAAAGAGCAAGAATAGTTTCATGACATGGTTCCCTCAAGTGGACAACTTGAGAGTGGGAAAGCTCATGGCTGTCGACGCACCGCCGATCGACCGATCCATGAGGCATTTCCCGCAAGGGTGTTTTAGAATGAACGTCCGTGCAACCACGCAACCGCTCTTTTAAAAGGAAGGAGGTTCCAAGTGGAGGAAGATATTAGCGGAATAACAATTAAAATAAAACAATAACCACATAGCATGTAAGTAAAGCGATAACAAGTACGCAATTTATGAAGAACAACAATATAATAAAAACAAGTAAATAACGAGTATAAGAAAAGCAATACATAATATAAGACACATAATAAAGAAAAGAAAATAAGTTAAACATGAAAAGATATATATATCAGATATTTACGAAAATGAATAAATGAAAGGGGAGGGAGATGAACATGGTACACTAAATGACTCAAAATTAGAATAAACAAAATTAAATAAGAAGTCAAATTAGTTATTTAAGAAACAAACAAAGGAAGAAGGGGAAAGGGGGGTTTTGACTAGGCCATAAGATTGTATGATTCAGGCCTAAAGGAAACATAACCCGATAGAACTTTCAAGGAACTCTAACAATAACGGATTCTAAGAGTAAGAAATAACTAAAGATAGGAAGACAAAGACTAACAAGATAGGTAAGACATTAACACAAATGTAGAAATTAATATATAACAAATAAGGTTATACACCCTTTTGGGGTCTTGAATCCCTGGGAAAGGTTAAACCGTCTAGGGTAAGGCCTTGTGCATATTTATTAATAACAGAAACATAAGTCCAGTTTCTAAGGAAGGTAACACATAGCACATAACATGTATGCTTGTCTTTGGGTAGTGGGTACCCTTTCAGCAAGAGTTGGTTTCTAACTTCGTGGATTAACCTCGAGGATCAAACATCTATGGCTAATGAATGCATGACTTAAATGCAAGGGGTGGATACGGTACTACCATAAGTTTTGTAAGAGTTGGTAAACATGGACCGAGGATAATCTTATGCGAGAAGGCACGTGGTCTTACGGTAGTAAAACTATCCGCTCAACCGCGTCTTAACCAACTCTCTATAACAGAGTTTTAAAGAGAATTTGGAGAAGTGCGAAGGCACAACATCCTAGTATAGTGAAAGTGTGTGAAAGTGTGAAGTTCCCAAGTGGGGGAAATATGAACGGGATGTCAATTATATAAAGCAGTAACACGTAGCAAATAATGAAAATAATAGCATGTTGAGTAAAAAAAAAATAAACAAATAGAAAAGAATGACAAATACATAATTTATAGAAAATTGCATGTAAACAAATAAAGGGGTAAGGAAAGGGATGGACATGGATGAAAATAATTAAATTAATATAATGGAAGAAGGGAAGGGATATAACATGCAATTTCTTACGGTAACTAACAATTTAAAAATGATAAAGAAAACAGCACAGATCGAAAAATATTAGGCATATAAATCAACACAAATAAAAGAAATCCCACGTAACACATAAATTCGTATTGGTTAGAACCTAAGCATCCCCAGCAGAGTCGCCATGCTGTCGCGCCCCATTTTTCTCGCGAAAAGCGGAATTCGACGTGACAAACTCTTTTTGGAATTATTTAAGGGTGAAGAGTCGCCACCTAACGAATTAAGGTGCGTTAGGGCACCATTCTAGACTAAATTACGAACTTATTTTATAGTCTATCTATGTCAACCAGAAATTCGGGTAAGGGTTCAGGTTACCTCAAAAGGAAGGTGTTAGGCACCTTTCGAGGTCCACAAATGTGGGTCCCGACCGAACTCATATATTACGTGGAAAATTCTATGTGATAAGCAAAAGGTCGATTATTTTATTAACTTAATAATAACTAAATGTTTAAAAGATAAAAAGATATTGAACAAATTACACATACAACTTAATTACTATCTAATTAATAATTAACTACGTGATAAGGTAAAAATATGTAGATAAATAAAGAAGTAAGTTAGATAAGCGAGAAGAAAGAATTGAGATGAAAATGCGGGAAACTCGATTAATTAATAACTTAAATTAAACTAAACTACCCCAAACCAGTAAAGGAATAAAAATAACAGGGATAAATAACTTAATTTAAAATTCTTCAAAATTTAAATAAAATCAAGAGTGTTTTATTTTCTTAGAAGAAAAATATTTGTTGCTTTATAAGAATGATGCCACGATATTAGTAATCGTGTTCATTTGACTTTAGCAACATTTTTAATTGGAGGTCGGTCTTAAGTTATAAAAATAGTAATATTAGCATTTTTAAAGACAATTGAAAATTTTTGAATTTGAAATATAAACACATAACATATTTACTATAAGTACACATATCCTCTTTTGCAAAGCTTTGGTAGATGATATTCTTGGAAATGCATCGGCTTACTTGAAAAATTTAGAATTAGACCTCGTAATTCATTACTTTCCCGCTAACTATAGGTTAGGAGATAGTAATTTATGATATTGATTTTAAAGGACATTGTCCAATTCTCCGATTGTAGAAAAGGAATTGAACAATGGTTTTTGACGAAAAATAAGAGAGCTTCAAACAAGTGGATTTGCATTTAAAACACTTGAATAAGAAATTGGGAATTAAAAATTGAGAGGAGGCACATAGCACATAATTTTCAAATATGCCATCTTATTTAAATAAAGTTAATTAAGTAATTAACATGCTTAAAAGACAACTATTCATTTTCGGAATTAAGACCTATATGCATAATTTCTAGGCGATGTATATTAAACACGGCGTCAAAAACTAGATTAAAGTGATAGATATCAAGTCCATTAAATATGTAGGAAATTACTTTTAATGTGCAGAGAATTGATTTAAATATGCAAGAACTAATTTAAATGTGCAAAAATTATTTAAATGTGCAGATAAAAGGTGTGCAGAAAAACTTGTTTCCATATGTAGAAATTTAAATAAAAAGATATGCAAAGAATTGATTTTTTAAAAAAAATGTGCAGAAATTATATATATATATATATATATATATATATTTTTGCAGAAAACTTAATAAACTGTGCAGAAATTATTTTAATTTCTTGCAGAAAAATCGTTTAATATGCAGAAATTAAATAAAGTGCAGAAATTACCCTTTTAAGTTTTTGCAGAAAATTAGAATAAAGTGAAGAAATTATTTTTTATTTGCAGAAATTTAAATAAGGTGTGCAGAAATTATTTTTCTTTTATTTTTATTATTTTATTTTTTTTTCAGAAAAATAAAATAGGTGTGCAGAAATTATTTTTTAATTTGCGAAAAAATAAAAAAATAAAAAAATAAAATAAGTGTGCAGAAATATTATTTATTTACATAAAAAAAAGTAAAATAAGTGCTGAAAATTAATTATAAATGCTGGAGATTTTTTTTTTTTTTTTGAATGCTGGAAAATAATTTTTGATGCTGGAAATTAATATAATATGCTGAAAAAATATTTATTTATTTATTTATTGATGCTGGAAATTAATATAATATGCTGGAAATAAATTAAATGTGCTGAGATTCAGTATTTATATGCTGGAAATTAAAATTTGCATGCTGGAAATTGGTTATTACATATTGGAAATTAAATAGACTTGCTGAAAATTAAAGGAACTTGCTGAAATTTATTTTAACAGCTTAGAAACATAGGTTAATAAAAAAAAAAGACTGCTCTAAAAAATAGCTTTAATATTCTGGAATTCATTGACATGCTGAAGAATATAGCAATTTAAACATGCCTAAATTAACGTAATCATGCTAGAAAGTAAGTAATCATTCTTGAAATATAGTGACATACTTGAAATTCAATTAATATGTCAAAAGTTAATTCTAGAACATGATTATATATATATATTTTTTAAGCAATTAACTAATGACCCTAAAATAGTTGCCTAAGTGATGAAGCGATTAACTAACATATAAAATCTATTAGATAATTCTATAGGCATGGTGTCTAGGCGAAAAATATTTAGCACATAATCCCCGCCCCCTAAGCTATACCCAATATTTCATTATTCATAGTAATGTTTACAATAAAATATTACAAACCAAGGCTAAAAGAAGGAGAAATAAGACTAAAAAATGAAATAAGCTAGACAATCCCCAAATCCCCGGGTAACTCTCCAAGTCCCAAACATTTCTTCTAATAAAACCTGTTCAACACAAAATCGAAGCCAAATATGCCAAACATGCAGCAATCAAAGGAGAAACAAACACATGAACAAGACAACGCTTTAATGCTAAATACGTACGCATGTTCTCTAGGCTACAGGAAAACTAACACATAAATATTGAACATTGCATCGATTAGAGACTCACCTGTTAACCGGAAACAACTAATAATAGAAAACCTTTAAGCCGCAACAATAGCAGAGCCAACAACAATATGAAATCAAAGGTCCACTTTTTCAATGCCAAAACAAGAATAGAATTGTAGAATTTTTTTTTTTTATATTTTCTTTTGGCAGAGAGGATGTTGTCTCTGTGTGTGAAATGAATGACAAGAGATTGTTTATATAGCTTTAAGAGAAAAAATAAAAAAATAAAAAATCTCCTTAGTTAAGAAAGTAAAGAAGGAAGTAAATAACTACAGGTCAGCTAATTGCCAGATTCTTACCTTAAAGAAAAATTTGCTCAATCAATTATTCCAAGTTTACCATAAATAAAGAAAGAAAGAAATCCATCCAAATTTAAATAGATAGTAAATAGACAAAGAATATTTCATAAATAAGAGTCATGGAGCTGTCATATAATTTTCAATTAATGCTTATGAAGAAGAAATCACAAGTTACCATATTTGACAAATAGCAGCTGCTACAATTCAAATTCAACGGGGAAGAAGGGATTAGATTGGTCAAAGTTATCAAAATTCTAACTTATAAACAATTGTATTAAACAAAACCACTGAAATAATGTTGAAAGATTCATAACAATACCCCTCTAAACACATTCACAACAAATCAGTACCAAAGCAAAGGAATTAGGATTAGACAAGACTTGTAAAAATTGGGGGTTTTAGACATTACATTCTAAAGGGTTAAGCAAACATGAAATTGGGAGATTCAAAAATTCATTAACCAAACATAACAACTTTCAAATATAATAACCCGTTACGAGACAATTCACGAGCAAATCAATCAATTTAAATCATGAAGGAAATCAAACCGGGAGGTGTTCATAACATTCCGCCACAGTATTTCAGCCCTCAAAGTCCGACGAGAGCTTTACCATTGCCCCATAGACTGAGGTTGTTATAATCAGCGGGAGGTCCGTCTGGTGGTTTCATTCTCCGTTAGAGGGGGTTCGTCGGCGAGAGGCGAGAGAGTATAGGGGCGGCTGGTGGCTGTTTTCATGGTTGTCCACCGACCATAGGTGGCCGGTGGTGGTACGGTGAAGTAGTTGTTGAAGGAGTTCACCGGAGCGGTGGCGCGGGGGTGCGGGGGTGATGAGAGGGAGAGAGGAAAGAGAGGGGTGGCGGCACCGGTATTGGGTCTGCCGTCCCACCATGGTGGTGGTACGACGGCTGTGGGGTGAGAGAGGAGAAGAGGGAGATCGGGAGAGAGGGTTCTGTGTAGTGGTCGGAGATGGTGAGTTCTTGGTGGTTCACCGGTGGGAGGGAAGAGAGAGCAGTGAGGGTCGCGGCTGTGGGGGGTGTTCGGAGAAGAGGAGAGGAGGGTCGGCGGCTGTGAGAGAGGAAAATGTGGTGCGGCTGGTGGGGGGGAAAAGTGTGTGATTTTTTAGGGTTTGGGGGTTTGTTTTTTGATTAAGAAGGGAAGAAATGATGGATTTAATCTCAGCCCTTGATCGTATGATCAATGGCTAGGATTTAAAATTGCAAGAATGGTCAAAATTGATTTATTTAAATTGGGGTCAATTAGAAATTTGATTGGGGATTTCAACTTGGGTCAAAATTGACACACAATCGGATATAAAATGGCTAGGATTGAATTAAACTGCTATTTAATAAATAAGTTCAAAATTAATCAATGTCATAAAATTGTTATGAATAAATTACGTAAGTAAAAAATAATGACACGTAATATATTATTTAAAAAAAAAAATTGGCGATAAATAAAGATTTGGAATAAATTATGTACTTGTAAATTATGAACACGAATTTTAATAATAACACTATAATAATAATAATATTGATGAAAACTATGTGTTTGTAAATTATGAGTACATATATTTTGCGAAAATAGTTTGATAAATATTAACTAAATTATATAAAATATTATATTTAAATTTACAAATATATATATTTTATATAAAAATAAATTACATACTAAAAATTATAAATGCAAGACGTCAAGATTTATTTGATACTAAAATAAGAACTATTAATACCCAAAACTAATAATTTGTAAAATAGCAGCCTAAAAGAAGTATCGGAAAGTCAAAATTGGGTGTCAACAGCTGCCCCTTCGTTGCTTAGGAATGATGAAAGAATTGTCAAGTAACGAATGTTGACTTGGTAGCCAATTTTGTCTGACCGATAGGATGATTTGCTGGAATCGAAAAGCAAGAGAGTTTTATTAAAATTATGTGGCCGAGACTTTGGTCTTAAGTCGCCTACATATCTTGGGTTCACAAGAATCAGGCCATGTGTAGTTCTAGACTTAAGAACGAATGAGATTCCTAAGGAAAATTGACGAATGTGGAATTTGAATGAAGATAGCACGAGTTGACGAGATTGGAGTACGAGTAGTTTTGAAAGGTGGAATGTGAATATGATTTAGGTTAGGTTGTGAGATACAAAGTTAAAGAATCATGTTCCAAAACGAGATAAAATGATTCTCAAACGTCTTTTGTTATGCTTTTGAGAGACTACCTGTAACTTTTAACACAACTAGATAAAATGGTTAGCTCATAAGCATAGAAAATATTAAATAATGCAGAGACAAGGAATAACAAAAGATAACAATAACGATAACAAGAGATAAGAAAGCGTATCTGTTTGACGTTGTGCTTGTTACCCAAGATTTTTGAGGAACCTCAAAAATCTGCCCCAGTTTTGACTTTTAAGGAGAATGTGATCACGTTGACTATATGCCTGCAAAATCAATTGTCCTTATTTTAGGGCGGACGAGCCCAACTATCTTATTTTAGGGCAGACAAAACCTGACATATCCTTTTTAGGACGGATAAACCAACATATTTTTATTTTAGGGCGCATAACCCGGCATATCTTTATTTTAGGGCGCATAACCCGGCATATCGTATTTTAGGGCGGATTACCCAGCACATCCTTTTTTAGGGCGGATAACCCAGCATATAATATTTTAGGGCAGAATGAGCCCGGCATATCCTTTTTAGGGTGGATAACCCAGAATATAATATTTTAGGGCAGAATGAGCCCGGCATATCCTTTTTAGGGTGGATAACCCAGAATATCCTTTTTTAGGGCAGAATGACCCAGCGTATCCTTTTTAGGGCGGATAACCCAGCATATCCTATTTTAGGGCGGAAAACCCCACCATTCCTATTTTAGGGTAGATGAACCATGCATATCCTATTTTAGGGCGGATGAACCCAGAATCTCTTTTTAAGGGTGGATATCCCAGCACATCCTATTTTAGGGTGGATGACCCAATATCCGTTGCATCATCTGTAACTTCCTTTCATCTTCATGCTATTGTGGTGAAATTTTGAGTGCTCCTCAAAATTTCTGCCCCAGTTTAAAATATGTTTCACACTTTCTGGCGAATCAAAATATTGTCTGCTGGTAGAATTTTTGAGGTAATCTCAAAAATTCTGCCCCAGTGTTACTTGTGAAATCTTACATTCCTGCATCACTCAAAGAAAATTGTTAGTTCAAAAGAAACGGTTGTCTTGTATTCGAACATCAAGGTCCGACTTCGAGTCTGCAATTGTCATTTGAGGTCATGGAACGGGCCAAAATAACTTAGATTTGCTTGAATAGAATTTTATCAAAAGCTAACATGATTTAAATATGAAGGGAAAGAAAATTTTATTAGATTGAGACCGAACCCAAGAATGGGCTGCCTACGTATCCAAATGGAAGTCAGGTCAAACGTAGTTCATGAGTACAAAGAGAAACATAAACAAAATAGGAAATTTTATTCATTGGAAAGAGAATCGGTACTTTGCTCGTGATGATTTTGTCTTTCTCAGTTCCTTTGATGTGCTTTACGCTTCCTTGTCAAATGTCTCGGAACGATCTCTATTGGGTCACCTTGGACAAGAGTTGTGCCTGTGGTAGGGTCATAGATGTTGCTTAGTGGCCCTTGTTGTACTATAATCTTTCCCTTTTCAATCAAGTCTTGGATCTTGTACCTCAATGCTGAACATTCCTCAATATCATGACCTTGGATATTTGAATGATACGCACACCTTTTGGATAAGTCAAAATTCGAAGGTGCGTATTTAGGGATCCATCCTTTCCTTGGTTTCAGAACTCCTTGATCAAATAATTTTTGAAATATATTGGATAAAGGCTCAGTCAAAGGGGTAAAGATACGAGGTTTCCTTTTCTTTGGTTGATGAGAATTGGATGGTATTGGATCACGTTGGTGAAAATTTGGGTGTTGAAAACCTTGTGGGTTGTAGGTGTCGAAAACAGCGTATGCTTGTTGGGTATTTGGATAATGTTGTTCTTGAGGCGGGGTGGTTGAGATGTCTTCTTCTTTTTCCTCTTTTGGCGAAGCTTTCAGTGCTTGAAAAGTAGCTTGTATTGCGGAAACATCAATAACTTTTCCTGTCCGAATACCATATTCTAATCTTTTCCCAATTAAGATCAGATCGTCGAAGCTTTGAATACATAAGCCGAACAATTTTTGATAGTATATACCATCTAGCGACCTGACGAAAATTTGGATCAACTCTTCTTCAGGCACAAGAGGACGTATCTTAGAAGCTTCTAACCTCCATCGTGTTGTATATTCCTCAAAAGATTCATGAATCATTCTCCTTACTTCAAGTAAGTCCATCATCGTTGGATCGATCTTGATATTAAACTTATGCATGTATCGTGCGCCCCCTGTAAAGCTTGATCCCAGAATTACCCTTTTTCCTTGAGAAGATGGATCAATTTCTCCGCGCAAAAGTGCATCTTCTAACCCTTTATACATATGAGGTCTCAGCCGTTTTTGGTTAAACCGAATATAGTTCAATCGAAAAGATTCAAATATTGTGTATGCATCAACCAGGAACTGTTGAAATAATCTTCTCGAAGATAGAATCATAGGAACTTCATCCTTCCTATCTTGAATTTTGTAAGCAAAATATTCTCGGTAGCTAACATGTTGCCTTCCTCGGGGTGTTTTATCATCAAGAGTAATAAAAGGAATGTCCTCTCTGTAGCCATCTTCTCCATATGGAAAGAGTAAAGGATACTGTAAGCTTAAATATGCAGCATTTAGCTCGTTAATCCTTTGTAATTGTCCACAATGGCTTTCAATAATGATGTCTCTATCACATCTAGACGGTTCAAAATCTCCTACTACCAAAGCAGCTACCTATGAAACTGTTGGCAAGCTATATCTTCTTCCATCAGTGCCTCTTCTGCCAATTAATCTGAGTCTAACTTTGGAGCTTCTATCTTCTTGAAATCTATCTCTTACCATTCTGAATGTCTTAGCTAACACATTGTGGCAATCAAGCATTTGTTTTAGATCGTGAACAATCTCAGCTTGAAGTTTGTTTGTATCTTGACCACGACTACAAAGAATTATAAAATGTAAATTAGCAAATATTGTCTTTTCATGTAAAATATTATCTACACATTATTATTCACAAATGGTAAAACACTAACCTTAAGGCATGAATTCTATTTTGCACTTCATTATCCGTATCGTAAATATATAATTGAGCAAACTTTGGGATGGATCCCTCAAGGGGCAATAAACTTCCAATTTTATGATAGTTCTGTCCAGACAATCTGAATGTTCTTGGTCCTCGACTTTGATTGACAGATGCATCAACTTTTCCTCCCATTGAAGTAAATGAGAACATAGAATTATAACTTCTAATATTCTCTCAAAAGTGATTGCTTTTAGAACCTGCGTTAAATATGAAACAATGTAATGAAGAATTATATATGAAATGTGAATATGCTTCAATGATAAGATCAAAATAGATGTTTTCTCTAACCAGATCCAAGCAATAATTGACTAAGAATTTGAGGAGGCTCAGCTGTCTTTGGCAACTTTATCTTTCCATGATTGCAACACAAAGAGAACTCTGGTCTTTTAGACTTATTCTTTTTGTTGATTCTTTCTTCGTACCAAAAACATGCCCCACAATGTCCACATTCATAGGTAGCATCTCCAATGTCCCAGTACTCTATTAATCATCAAAATATATAGGGTTAAATTTTTATAAACACACTATTTTTATGAATTCTTACACGATTACTCTCAGATATGTATAAGTTAAATAGTGAGTACCTTCATTACAAACGTCCCCCCATTTGCCGTCGTCCTCTAAAAAATTAATAGTAAATGAACTAAGTAGCAATCAAGATATCGTTTTAACTATCAATATCAATTGAAAATAATTGATAAGCAGCTTAGTTACTAAGTACATACCTTCACAATCATCTTCATATTATTGACCTTCATCAAAAGGAGCACAATTTAATTCAGGTAGTTGATCTTGACTTTGGGTACCTATGATGAATAAAATTTAGCTTAAAGTGAGTTATTAATAACTTCAAGTAGTAGCCTGGTGCAATTTAAGTATTTTATTGATCAGTATTATGCTTGGATTTGGTACAGAGGAAATTACATGGTTAGTGTTTCAACGGTGAGACGATGAGTTGCTTGGGTAATGCGTTTGTTAACGTTAAATTTGTATGGCTTACGGTGTAATTTGTGCTTTTACCTTTTGGATGCAGTCTTTGAGAAGCACCCTTAGTGCTACTGGGAACCATTATGTTGGCTCGGTAATTCTGGTGGTATACGCGAAATCCACTTTTTCAGCTCGGGGGGGGGGGGGGGGGGACATGAATATCTTAAAAGAGTTGATAAAGAGCATAGCCCTGAGCAACGACTTGGATTTTGGAAAAATTATATGCAAATTATTTATCAAGTTAGCATCCAAAATTGTCAAATTTCCTAGATCCTGGAGACCATACATTTCTGAGGAACAATTCGATTTTCTTTTTTGATCTTTAAGCTAATAAAGAAATCTGGAAGAAGTAATAAGGAAATGATCAATTTCTGTTTTTACCTTTAAGCTAGTCATTATCTTTTGAAGTCATAAGATAGTCCAACTATTTTTAAGTTGTTTTGATTTGTACATGGATCGCTATTTAGACATTTACAGGCTTTTATCTACTTTAAAAAATTCCCTCTTTCATATTTCCGATAGAACTTTCTCCAAATTTTTACAATTTGATTTCATCTTTATGCTTATATATGTAATTCTACATGGTTCATAGGTATCATTCTGTTTATGTTTTTTTCCTTAAACGAAATATCCCTTTGTTGTTTCTTATTTGATTCTTGCCAGATATTACTTTGAAGCAGTGGGAAAAGAACTTCATTAGCTATTTCTAATGATTTTACTTACACAACTACATCCCTTTTGCTTGGATCATATTTTATTAATACCTAATGGTAGAGTTTTTATGCTTCTTTGCGTTATAGGCATTGGTACTTGCTTACGCAACTTTCTATAATCAGTAACTTGTGGCTGATGCGGAATGCCCATGGCTTTAGAAAATGCAGGGTGGTCTTTTTGTGTATGACATATTCTGGGTCTTCTTTACCCCAGTGATGGTCAGTGTAGCCAAATCTTTTGATGCTCTTATCAAGGTCTGCATAGTGAACTTCTTTATGTAGTTGATTCTTTAAAATTTTCGCTGTTACCTTCGTCAAAAAAAAAAAAGATTCTTTAAAATTTTCCATTCCACACCTTTGTTAGTTACTGTGTCCTGATTACAAAATTGCTTTGTCTGCATATTTTGTTCCCCACAGCGGATGTTAAACGCCCCTTCTCAATGCTTGGTCTTGGAGATATAGTTATCCCAGGTATAACCTCTATTTTTATAAAAAAATATTTCTGTCTTTTACCTGTGCTATTTGTAAATAGTTGTGGAAGTAACTTTACAGATTATTAGCATACTTTTTTTGACTTGGATGACAATTTGTTAAGATAATATAGTGATCCTCCAGCTCAAACCATGAGAGGTTTGGGGTTTGAGGCAGTAAGAGGAAAAAGTAGAAAAAGACACTATTGGTCCATCGAGAAGGAATGAGGGCTGAGGTTTACCATATTAAACAAAAGCTTTCTTTCTTTTACTGGCTACTGAACTTATATTTTTCTTCCACAAATGCTTATTATTTGCTTTTGCCACAGTCTTGCATCATTTTCTTTGCAACTTCTTCTTTGCTAAAAGCTATTAGTAATTTGCACATTTTATTATCTTCTTTGCTTCATCCAACTAATTGGTGTTCTTTTGAAAATTTCTAATCGAACAAAAAAAAAAACACAAAAAAAATCTCAGATATTGAAAAAAAATACACACTTTGTAATAAAATCTAAGTCAAAGACGTTTCCTTTGTATTTTATGTAACACAAAGACTACTCTTTTATCAATATTCTAATTAGATTGAAGTTTGCGTAAATTGCAGTTCCAGAAACTATATGAATTAGTTATTGTAGCAAAAGATCATCAACAACTGACAGATTAAAATACGATTAGAGAATCTGCAAATTACTAATAAATTGTTGAAAATTTATCAAAACATTTCGTCCATATGCTGAAAATATAAAAGGTGACATCCCACTGAATGCATCTTATTCAAGTCTCCTAAATGATTTGTGACTCATGTTATTTTCTCTTTTTTTATGACTCTTTTGCTCTTACTACTGGAGAGTTGTGTACTGGGATCTTCATCAAATTCTACCACAGATGATTCACTCTCAGATCTGGTTCTCTTTGCAGGGGTATTTGTAGCAGAGTTCACTTCATTCTCAGCTACAGAATCCTAAAATTTTAGTCAAAAAAAAATTGTGAAAATCAGGTATCTTTATAAATTTTAAGGCATGATCTATATATCTACATATAAGTGCGTGTCGAAATCACCATTAAATCATTGTTTCTAGGTGCGAGTTGTTCATGGTTGAACTCTGGATACTGTGAAAGAAAAATAATAATGTCAGCAACAATGTATATTCTAAGTTAATTTATTTTAACATAAACCAACAAATTCAATTTGTCTGAAATTAATGTGAACATACAGTGCCTGTGCATGTATCTTCACTCGAAGAGGGACGATATTGCTTGATGAGATCCTTATCATCACTAAATTTAAGAACAGTGTAAACTTCATGATGTTGGTCTATGTTGTCTTTCTTGACGACCACTTTAAACATGACCTCTCTATCCAAAATGTTATCCAACTCCAATGGATATGAAGATACACCAACGTCACCAACATTCTAAAATAAATAGTGGTATTAGAAGAGGTAAAACAAATAGATTCAAATATGACTTTATTATTTTTTACCTCAAGTAATCCTTTCACTAATTCGGTGGCAGTCTTCCCTATGAGTTTCATCGCTTGTTGGTCCCAAAGCAACAAAGTAATTAAGGGTGTTTCAGTGTCTGCAAGATCTGTTATTTTCAGAAATAGTTTATACCTGCAAGGCATGTTTGAGTAAAATTTTTTATTTTTTGTAATTACAATTTTATGTAACCATGATTTTTTTAAAACCTGTGAATTGCAGAACTCTCAAGGCTTTCACACGTTTTGCAGTAAAATTTACTGCCAAGTTCATCAACCTTCCTACTACAATTCTTGCAGCTCAGGTATGACCATTTTTTATCAAGATCTATATGTAATATGGTCGCAGCAACATAGAAGCTCCCTTCCTATATTTATTAAAGTAGCATAGTTAAAAAAAAAAAGCATTCACTTTTCAGACTATAATTTAATATTGTGAAATAGTGTTACTCACGTCCATGCACTCAATTAACTGCTTGATAGTTTTAACTTCAACCGCTCCAGAAGCCAACTCATCCGAAATAGAATAGCTATGTTGAGAGGACAGTTGACTAATCCTCTTGGATTTATCTCCACGCACACCTTCCATTCTACATGTATTGAAGTTTGTTAAAATATCTATCATATAACAAATTCTCAAGGTTACTAAAAAAATATAAATGGAGGATGTAGTAGTATATGTAAACCTGGAAACAAAATCAACAACTTCAGGCAGTTCAGGATTAATCCATAGTTTTGAAGCAGACCAAAAATTACGTACAGAGAATTTTCCTGCGTTTGTGTATATATATGTAATCAAATGCGAATAGATATACACTTTAAATAAAATTTCCAAATGTACATCATTAGTTGAAGACCTTTAAACTTGTGAGCCTGGATAAGTTGCATAACCACAATGACAGGCTTATCAGTAGATCCGTCCAAGTGTGGACGAATCTGTTCAACGAATTCCGCCCAGAAAGTAGCTTCAATCATGTTATTCCTTCATAAAAATGTAGAATTTAATCATAGATGGACAACTTGATATATATCACTGATTATAATCATATATGCAATCTTACTCATAATCCTGGAGTTCCACATTCATAAAAGCACTGGACTTATCACCTTGTTTGTATTCTTGTACAGGTCCATAAGCAACGATCTCTCCTACGACATCTATCAAAATCGAGAAAAAGATACTTAGTATGACATATAATTGGTGAAACGATCAGATTAAAAAGTTTGTGTAGAGAATAATTATCGAAAAGTTTAGTTTGATCAATATCGACTTGGTTTATCAAATGCTCAAATGGGCAAAATTTAAATAAAGTCTGATCAAAGTGTGGATCAGCTGTTTTCTGTATGCTTGTTCTCTGAATGAACATAAACTTCATTTTGTGATCGTTGGTCTTGACTTTAGACTTGTTTGTTACTACAATGAAATTTCTCATAGAATATAACTCCAGCTCTTTTATTTTCGGTTTGAACTTAGGGATAACGGAGGCTCCAACGGATGCCTGAATATGATCACCCTACAAACAAATAATCCATAGTTGAGATTATTAAAAGCAGTGGAATAATAATAGTGTAGTAAAATATGTATACCTTGTCATCCTGCAAAAGCATTTCTAACGATAAGATCTTGTTGGGATTTTCATGTTCTGTAACCTGCCACAATCGTACTACACGAACCTTCAAATTCCATTGCATCTTAGTATTGGAGATATTATGTATAGAGTCGATTTTAGCAGACATTTTCTTGATAGATATTGGATAGTGTTTTTTTTTATCTGATGATGAATTTGAAATACATCGGTATATATTTATAGTAGTGTTGTAGTTTTTGAATTACGGAGAGATAAAGATAAAGAGTTGGGATAACACTATTTTAAATTCAAATTCAAATTAAGTAATGATAAGCACAAAGAGTTGAGATAAAACTAAAACTCTAAAATCATAGAGGTAGTTCAAAATTGTCATCTGGCTATAATATCTTTTTAGTTGCTAGAAAGTAGGATCATGTGTTATTTAATTATTTTTTTAAAAATATAATAACAACACACACTTATTTTTCTTAGAGTTCAGACTTTTTTTTGTGTGTTAAAAAAGTAGCATCAACTAATATTAAATGTATGTACTGATATTATTTATTTACATAGACTATTATTATTATTATTATGAAATAGTTAGAGTTTATTTAGAAACAAAACATAATCACTTTATTATTCACCTGTAAGTATTTTAAAAATCAATTATCTAAAATAGTTAATTTATTTATTTGAGTATATTATTAATCAATATTATTATACAATTTCTTTGTCATAATATTAAAATATTATTTCTATTGTATTACTACTATATAGAATCTTGAGTGAGCATGCAGCTGAAGCAAACATCTGATGAGAAGGGAACATTACAAAAGAATTCCAATAACTCGGGATTGAGTAGTGGTATTAAAATGTTTGGAATGCATATAGTTGATAGAGATAAAACAAAGGGACAAGTTGTAGCGCCAATTCCATCATATCAAAATTGTTCACCGCCAATTAGTGTACCCATGATGAGACTTGGAAAGGTTTCTTCATCACAACCTCCCGCACATTACTCAAAGTCCCTTCCGCTACGAGATTTGACCAATGGTTATCTTTCTTGCGGGACAAATTTTAAGTTTATATCAAATTAATATTTAGATTTATTTGGAAGATGTAGATTTTATTTTTATTTGAAAATCTTAATTCGTCAATGACAGATTTTGAAAGTTGTTTGTCCACAAAGCAGAAGAAGGACAAAGGCATATTATTAAATGAGATTACGGATTCCAGTCAAGATATACTACCTGATTTGAATTTTGCTCCAGCTGATGATGGTAAGATTTGAATCTCCTCAAATTTTCACCACATTGGTTATAAAAAACGTCAATAAATATCTTATCATTTTCTACCACACGTCATTAAAAACATCTTTTATCTTTTATTAATGACAGATTTTGAAAGTTGTTTTTTCCCAAACACAAGGCATAAAAAGGGTAAAGGCATATTAATTAATGAGATTACAGATTCCAGGTATGATATTCTGCCTGATTTGAATTGTGCTCCAGCTGATGATGGTAAGATTTGAATCTTCTCACATTTCACCATATTGGTTATAAAAACTTCAATAAATATTTTATCATTTTCCGCTACACATATTAAAAATATTTTTATCTTTTATTAATGGCAGATTTTGAAAGTTGTTTTTCCCCAAATACGAGGCAGAGGAAGGGTAAAGGCATTTTGGTGACAGAAAATACTAATTCAGGTATTTTTAATAATGCTACACCACAATGTCATCTAAGTTATTTTTGTGAGTTGCTCAATTTTTTCTTAATAAGAAATTATTACTATATTTAAGTATCAATAAAATACTTAAATTGAACCAGACTACTACTTGAAGTTATTAATAACTCATTTTAGGCTAAATTTTATCATCATAGGTACCCAAAGTCAAGATCAACTGCCTGAATTAAATTGTGCTCCTTTTGATGAAGGTCAAGAATATGAAGATGATTGTGAAGGTAAGTACTTAGTAACTAAGCTGCTTATCAATTATTTTCAATTGATATTGATAGTTAAAACTATATCTTGATTGCTACTTAGTTCATTTACTATTAATTTTTTAGAGAACGACGGCAATTGGGGGGACGTTTGTAATGAAGGTACTCACTATTTAACTTATACATATCTGAGAGTAATCGTGTAAGAATTCATAAAAATAGTGTGTTTATAAGAATTTAACCCTATATATTTTGATGATTAATAGAGTACTGGGACATTGGAGATGCTACCTATGAATGTGGACATTGTGGGGCATGTTTTTGGTACGAAGAAAGAATCAACAAAAAGAATAAGTCTAAAAGACCAGAGTTCTCTTTGTGTTGCAATCATGGAAAGATAAAGTTGCCAAAGACAGCTGAGCCTCCTCAAATTCTTAGTCAATTGTTGCTTGGATCTGGTTAGAGAAAACATCTATTTTGATCTTATCATTGAAGCATATTCACATTTCATATATAATTCTTCATTACATTGTTTCATATTTAACGCAGGTTCTAAAAGCAATCACTTTCGAGAGAATATTAGAAGCTATAATTCTATGTTCTCATTTACTTCAATGGGAGGAAAAGTTGATGCATCTGTCAATCAAAGTCGAGGACCAAGAACATTCAGATTGTCTGGACAGAACTATCATAAAATTGGAAGTTTATTGCCCCTTGAGAGATCCATCCCAAAGTTTGCTCAATTATATATTTACGATACGGATAATGAAGTGCAAAATAGAATTCATGCCTTAAGGTTAGTGTTTTACCATTTGCGAATAATAATGTGTAGATAATATTTTACATGAAAAGACAATATTTGCTAATTTACATTTTATAATTCTTTGTAGTTGTGGTCAAGATACAAACAAACTTCATGCTGAGATTGTTCACGATCTAAAACAAATGCTTGATCGCCACAATGTGTTAGCTAAGACATTCAGAATGGTAAGAGATAGATTTCAAGAAGATAGAAGCTCCAAAGTTAGACTCAGATTAATTGGCAGAAGAGGCACTGATGGAAGAAGATACAACTTGTCAACAGTTTCATAGGTAGCTGCTTTGGTAGTAGGAGATTTTGAACCGTCTAGATGTGATAGAGACATCATTATTGAAAGCCATTGTGGACAATTACAAAGGATTAACGAGCTAAATGCTGCATATTTAAGCTTACAGTATCCTTTACTCTTTCCATATGGAGAAGATGGCTACAGAGAGGACATTCCTTTTATTACTGTTGATGATAAAACACCCCGAGGAAGGCAACATGTTAGCTACCGAGAATATTTTGCTTACAAAATTCAAGATAGGAAGGATGAAGTTCCTATGATTCTATCTTCGAGAAGATTATTTCAACAGTTCCTGGTCGATGCATACATAATGTTTGAATCTTTTCGATTGAACTATATTCGGTTTAACCACAAACGGCTGAGAGCTCATATGTATAAAGGGTTAGAAGATGCACTTTTGCACGGAGAAATTGATCCATCTTCTCAAGGAAAAAGGGTAATTCTGGGATCAAGATTTACAGGGGGCGCACGATACATGCTTCAGAATTATCAAGATGCTATGGCAATATGCAAATTGGCTGGCTACCCTGATCTTTTCATCACGTTTACTTGCAATCCAAAGTGGCCAGAGATTTGTAGATTTCTAGAGAGTAGGGGCTTAAAACCCGAGGAACGTCCAGATATTTTATCTAGGATTTTCAAAATCAAATTGGATCACTTAATAAAGGACTTGCGAGACAAACGAATTTTTGGAAGAGTAAAAGGACGTACATTCGGTTCCTCATTTATAATTTATGTATACATATATTTTTTGTGTATTAATATCTTGAAATATGGATTTCAACTATTTATTCATCTAGAAAATTTGTTTGATGCAGTGATTTATACAGTTGAATTCCAAAAACGAGGATTGCCTCATGCTCACATATTACTTTTTCTTCATGAGCAAAATAAATATCCTACTGCTACAGATATTGATAGAATTATTTCAGCGAAAATACCAGATGCATTGGTTGATCCTCACTATTATAAAGTAGTGCAATTATTCATGATGCATGGTCCATGTGGTTCTGCTAGGAATTACTCTCCTTGCATGCAGAATGGTAGATGTACAAAGCCCTTCCCAAAGAAATCTGTTTAGTCAACCACAATTGATGAAGATGGTTATCCTGTTTACAGAAGAAGGGAAGATGGTAGAACCATCAAGAAAGATGGTATTGACCTTGACAACAGGTATGGGGTAACGCTTAATCCATTGGTATTATTAATATAGTGCTCATACAATGTCTATTCCATCAGTTTTTTGAATTTAAATTGGGGATGCAATATCTTATCAAAGAAAAATTATAATTTATGTATTTTCTTATTGAGTTGGAACAGGTATGTGGTGCCGCACAATCGATTCTTACTATTAAAGTATGGTGCTCATATCAATGTGGAATGGTGCAATCAATCCAAATCTATTAACTACTTATTTAAGTACGTTAATAAGGGAAATGATCGTGTCACTGCTGCTTTTTCTCAAAGTGTGAATGAGGAAGATTCATCAAATGTCGATGAAATAAACATGTATTATGATTGTCGATACATATCATCTTGTGAAGCTGCTGGAGAATACTCGGATTTCCAATTCACTATAGGCAACCTCCGGTAGAAAGACTAGCATTTCATCTCAAAGATGAACAAATGTTATATTCTCTGATGACGATCCAATTGATGATGTTTCCAATAAACCAAGTGTAAGAGAGTCAATGTTCTTAAGTTGGTTTGAGGCAAACAAAAAATTCCCTGAAGCTAGAGAATTAACTTATGCAGAATTTCCGCTTAAGTTTGTGTGGAAAAAAGACGCAAAAAAATGGGAGAAAAGAAAAACTTCTGCATTTTCTATCGGGAGGATCTTCTTTGTTCCGCCTGGAAGTGGCGAGTTATATTATCTCAGACTACTGTTGAATGTCATTATAGGTGCAAAAAGCTATGAGGATCTCAAAAAAATCAACAATCATGACCACACCACTTTTAGAGATGCGTGTTATGCACTTGGCTTACTAGATGACGACAAAGAGTATGTTGATGCCATAAAGGAAGCAAGTGATTGGGTAATGCCCTTGTATCTTAGACAATTATTTGCGATGTTGTTATTGTCTAATTCGATGTCACGAACAGAATACGTTTGGCAATTAACATGGAAATTATTATCAGAAGATATCCTCCATGAAGAAAGAGTATTGTTATCTAATCCAGGTACAAATTAATAGTTAAGAATAATTAACATATCGTATGTATGTTTATATGATATTTTTATATTATTATCATTCAAATTTGTACACTGGATATATTGTTGTTGTTGTTGTATCATTCAAATTTGTGATATTTTTGTTCTTTCAGAGGAGGAGATGACAGATGATGAATTGAGAAATCATTGTTTGCAGAGGTTGGAAATTTTTTTTAAAGGTTGCGGAAAAAGTTTTCAGGATTTTCCAACTATGCCAAGACCTGTTTACAATGAGGAACAAATGGATAATACCAATAGATTAATCCATGATGAATTGCGTTATAACAGGCGCTCTTTGTTGGTTGAACACCAACAATTAGTAATGAATTTGACAACTGAACAAAAGTCAGTGTATGACAAAATAATAGCAGCAGTGAATGAAGACAAAGGTGGATTGTCCTTTTTATATGGTCATGGAGGAACTGGCAAGACTTTTATTTGGAGGACTTTGTATTCTGGCATACGATCTAGAGGAGATATTATGTTAACTGTTGCATCAAGTGGCATTGCATCTCTATTGTTATCGGGAGGTCGAACAGCTCATTCGAGATTTGCAATTCCTCTCAACCCAACTGAAGATGCAACATGTAATATAAAGCAAGGTAGTCCTCTAGCAAATTTGATTGTCAAGACAAAGTTGATTATTTGGGATGAGGTGCCAATGATGCATAGATACTGTTTTGAATCTCTTGATCAGACTTTCAGAGATATTCTTAGGTTTAAAAACACATCCAGTTTAGATAAACCTTTTGGAGGGAAAACATTTATTTTAGGTGGTGACTTCAGACAGATTTTACCAGTCATAACCAAAGGAACTAGGCAAGATATTGTTAATGCCACTTTGAATTCTTCAGATTTATGGAGCCACTGTAAAGTCCTAAAGCTAACAAAGAATATGAGATTGCAAGAAAATCAGTTGAGCACACATTTGGATGAGTTAAGAAACTTTGCCAATTGGATTTTGACAAATGGTGATGGAAACATCGGAAGCTCCATTGATGGCATTGACACTATTCAAATCCCTGATGATCTTCTCATTAAGGATTGTGACGATCCAATATCGGCAATTGTTGAGAGTACATATTCAGATTTCTACCGTCATTCCAATGACTTAGATTACCTCCAACAAAGACCAATTCTTGCTCCTACTCTAGACATGGTGGAGTCGATCAATGAATTTATGGTATCACTTAATCATAATCCTGAGAAGACATACCTGAGTTCTGATACAGTTTGTATGTCTGATCATTCTTTTACGGCATTGGAGCACGTGCACATACTGGAATTCCTAAACAGTATTAAGTGTTCTGGAATTCCAAATCACTCAATCACATTGAAGGTAGGTGTACCGGTAATGTTATTGAGAAACATAGATCAATCATCAGGATTGTGTATTTATTAATGCTACTGCTGCTTTGAGTTATTAATTACTCATTTTATGCTAAAAAAATCTCATGTAATTGTACACAAAGTCAAGAACTATAAAAGATTTTTTAAATCTGCAGAAACTACTTAGAATACATGTATCTTTGGATGTTCACTCTACTATGCCAAAGTCAGATGAAAGAAATTTACAACAGAGACAAATGAGAAAGCACTGATATAGGTACCCGAGAAGATAATGGATCCCTTATGTTCAAATCATTTAGGAGGAGAGCGTAGGAATTCTTCGGACCAACTGTTTGTCATATTTTGTAGGTTCTATAATCATAACACATTTTGAAGGGCTACTAGTGAAAACGAAGCAGCTAACAGCAGAGGATACATCCTATGACTCTAACAACATTAAAAAGGTTACATTCTCAGAAAATCATTTATGCTCTTTGTTACATACCTCTTCACTTGGTAATTGCACAGTGTGTGATAATAGTGGCCTTGGGTGCTCATTCTACTGTCTGAAAATCAGATGAATAAAATATACAGTAGAGGAAGATGAGTCCATAAGTGAGCCAAAAGAGAGACTATACAGCTAACAGAGTATGAAGACATAAAAAAATTTACAACATGCAAAAACAAATCAAGATGGGAAAAACAATTTGACAATCAAAACACCAGCAAACAAAACAAAATCAAGAAAACATCAGCAAATACTAGCACAATACATCATTTTTAGTTAGATTATTCACAATATCTGCCATGGTTTCAGCAATACAACAATAGAAAGGAACAGGACGATATCGGAAGTGAACCTGGAAATCTAGCACCAAATCTTGGGTAACTCGAGCATGCCGTTTCAGTCTATATTGGATCAAGCTCAGCTGCATCAAGCTAGGATCTCAGATGCATGGTCAAATCGTAAAAGGAAAAGAAAAGAGAAGGAAGAAGAGAGCTTACCGGACATTGCAAATACCACACGATCGGAAATAAAATAGAGAGGACGACAGACATAAACGAAGAAATCTCTCAATCATCCGCAAAAAATCAAACAACAAGCAAGATACGATTGAGTAAAGTGAAGAAACTTCCAAGAGATAAAGTTCTTGAACCTTCAGCTTGCAAGTTTTGATGTCTCGGTAAATGTGCAGGTACTTTCCTTTTTACTATTGTAAATGTGTGGACATTTTATTTTAGCAAGAGCTAATTAATAGTCATTGGGGGTTACATATTCATGTATTTAATTTAACGTATTTAAAAATTGTTCAAATGTAAAATAATCTTAAAAAAAAAAAAAAAAAATTTGGTAAAAAATCAGTGGGAATATGTTGCAAAATTAAAAGCATAGCTGAATATCTATATACTACTAGATATAACGGTTTCAATGTATATTATTTCTTATCTCAATTTACATGGTACAGATGAAATTTGGAAGGTCAACCAAATTTTTTAATGATTTTTAAATATTTTAAGTTTTTAATTATTAATTTATTATATTTTTACATAATTTTCAGATATTATATATTACTCTTTTTTTCTAATTTATGGGACACTGATGGAATATTTCAAGTAATATATGTTACTTCATCTATCCCAATATATATGACATTGATAGAATTTGAAAAGTCAAACAAAAATTTTTGTACATTTTTCAAATATTTTTAATTTGTTAATTATTGTGATTTTGTTAATTTTCATGAAATTTTCAAATAATATATCCCAATTTATATTGCACTGATAGAATTTCAATTCAACCAAATTTTTTTAATGTATCTTCAATTAATTTAAATTATTAATTATTGTAATTTATAATACTTTTTACGCAATTTTTAAATATATATATATAACAAATTAAAAATAATAATTAAATTAAAATAAAATATGAAATTACAAAAATGTCTTCGACCTGAAACAGACACCTGAAAGCAGGCATGACAACCGTCAGATGTTTGCTTCAGCTGCATGCTCACTCAAGATTCTATATAGTAGTAATACAATAGAAATAATATTTTAATATTATGAAAAAGAAATTGTATAATAATATTGATTAATAATATGCTCAAATAAATAAATTAACTATTTTAGATAATTGATTTTTAAAATACTTGCAGGTGAATAATAAAGTGATTATGTTTTGTTTATATTCCGCGCAACGCGCGGGTACTATACTAGTATCTATTAATAGGAGTGGACAAAGCCTCCAAGTTAATCCAAGTGGCATTCTAATAATAAGCCACTTGGCATTTTATATAAAGCTTTAAAAAAATACTTAATTAATTATTAAAAGTACAAAATAACCATACAACATTCGAAAACAAAAATTAAAACTGCAAATTAGTAGTTTCCGAGGAGTTGTTTCAGTTTATCAAAATCTTACGCCAAATCATAGGAGTAGTTTCAATTTTGTTACATCAGTTTCAACTTTTGATGCGAAAATTTAATTTGTTCAATTTCACAAGAGCAAAATCTTGTGCGAAATAATTGGAGCAAAAACTTGAAGCCGTTCTCTCTACATTGGTTGTTTTTCTCACTCTCTGACTTGATTAGGGCTTCTCATGAAGAGAAATTACACTATCCACAATTGGTACCAGATCCAAACACTAGGTATAGTGAACTGTACATTCCTTTTTCATGCGTAAATTTGTTTTTCAGTGTGGGGGTGAGCTTAAAAATTGATTCTTTGCCTAATGGGTATTTTAAAATTCTATATTTAGGGACATGTTAGTTTAATTGATAAAGTAAATTTTTTGTTTGGTTTTGATTAGTACCAACTTATTTTATCCTGTTTTCGTTGAATATTGTTCTATGATTTTGCAATGAAATTGAGTTGTTTCCTTCTTTCTATTTAAGTTTTGGTAAGAAATTTCTCATTCTCTTTGACCAATTAATTTTTTAACTCATGTTCGTTGACACAACTTTTTCTCAATTCTTGAATTTATTGATTGTGATAAGATTAGCACCACTATCTTGAATTAATGAACATATTCGTTAAAAAAAATGTTGGCTTTATGTCTACTCTCTCCATGCATGGCTTCTGGTCCCTTGCCCGTCCTCTCAGTGTTCATTAGTAAGTGCTTATATCTCAAGCCTTATCTATGAAATTTTTAAGCGTGTTGACTGTTATATACTCGATTGTGCCATTTTCAATTTCGGTGCTTGAAGTTATAAAAGCATGATTTTCTGGCTCTGGAATGTTTCATTTAAGAACTCTGCCTATCGCCACTAAGAAATGCTTATGTAACATAAGATTTAAGTTCAATTTTACGTTTATCCTTTTGACCATAGTTTATAAGTTTATCCTTTTTCTCCATTTCTTTATTTGTTAAAGTAAGGTTATAAAATCTATTTAAAGCTCTACCAGTTTATAAAGAGATTGTGACAGAGTTCGTTGTGACAAGTTGTTCACATCAATCTCAGCGTCGACGCAACCCAGTAGGTGAATACTATTGGAATTCCAAATCAACCCGCGAGTAAGACTATAATTCAAATGAAGACCTTAGCATAAGCTTCAGCTCTTCAGTTTGCATATTCAACTTATACTTTTGGGATTTTGCGCAGAGGGAAAAGAAGAAAAACAATTCAAAAATAGCATAACAATCTTAGTCTATTGAAAAATATCTCTTTCCACTTGGAAAAAACATGTCAAAAAAACATGTGACATTTTTTTTGTCATATGGTTTGTCCATGTACTTTGTCAAAAAGTATAGTTTGTCCATGTAGATCCTTTTCCATGTTATTTTGGCAGTTCTCTCAGCGAATGTCAAGGCTCATCATCTACTGATTGACATATATATTAGCATGAGCAACCTATTAAGGATATAGCATAAAAAATGACTTTTCCATCAAGGTGATATTATATGATTTAAATTTAAGGTATGTGTTCATAAAGATTCCTCTGGGAGAAACAATTGTGAAGTGCTACAACTGTGTCAAAATGTGTTTCTTCTCTATTACATCTCTGCCAAAACCTGAATGCCATAGTTCTATGATGCTGCTTCTTTTCCTTGCTTTTTCTCTTCTCTCTGCCCGTTCTATTTTCTTCTTCTAATTTACAGTCTTTTAAAGAGTGATATTAAATTTATACTGTAAGAATAGAGTTTGATGAAATTAATTGATTTCACGGGAATGTAAGTATATTATTCTTGAGAAAATATCTATGGAAAGGCAGCCTCATAGCTTAAAAAGAGAACTTTTGTATTTGATGTTGAGGTCTTTACACTATTATGTTTTCAAACCAACAATTTAGTGACTTCTACTTTAGATTTTGAAATGTATATTTTGTTAAGTAAATGTAAAAGGAGGATGATTTAACTGGTATTAACTGCTATATACATCTTAACCTGCATGTTTGCGCAAATTATTTAGTACAAAACAGTGCATTGGTTATGATGAAAAGAAATTACACCAATTTATGTTGTTGATGGGAGTAGAAAGTAAATCATTTAGCTCACCCCATAATAAGCAATTTCTCAAGATCTATGCAGACAATTCAATCATTATTCATTAACAGTTCTGTTGTGGCATTCTTCATAAAAAAATAACTCTGTTGTGGTGTTGTATAGAAGTCTTCCCTTTTTTCCTGAGTACAAGACATATTATTAATGAAATGGGAAACGACTCAATTCATTTTCAAAGTCATGTTGCTTACTTTGCTAATTGTAGCATTTAAATGGTAATCTATTTATAATAGTTATCGCTATGATTAACACAAACATGTTTTTTCTTATTATTTTTATGTCATCAAATTGTTTTAATGAATCATTGTTTATGTTCCACTTATCTTTTTTTTGCTCTTTTATGTTTTTGAAGTATCTTAGAAATTATTTTCCTATTTTGCATCATTGTTTGACATGGACTACATAAGTTTAGCATTCTGCAATTGTGCATTTAATGAATAGAGGGATCCCATCGGTAATTTGATAGATAGTAAGTATCAAAAGATTGTATTTTTATTTCACTTTTGTACTCTTTATTACTTATTTCTTCGTCTACTGTCAAGTTTAGATGTTCTTGTGCTGATCTTTCTGCTTCAACTTTTAGTTATTTGATATGGATTTATCGTTGTAGTCTTATAGTTTGAAGGTTCATGAGAAATCTTTTACCAAAAAAATTGTTCTCAGCAGCAATTAAGAAATTTGCAATGTGCAGGTAAATGATGAAAAACCCTTATCTCGAGGACAATCATGTTTATAGATCTTTGTTTATAATATGAATGATACAGAGTCTGATGTTGTAAACAGTAAGGTAAAGAATGTAAAGCTTAGTCCCGATAATGAAATTTACGAGTTCACAAATCGGCTCAGTTTGAAAAGAACAGGGAGACAGAATTCAACTTTGTACAAGAACAACTTGAACATTGGGTGTAATGGTTTAATGGTAGGCGTTACTTTAGAACATAAACTTTGGTATTTATTTAAAACTTTTTTGGATCATCAAATCTTTTCTATTTAACCTTTGTTGTTGTAACACAACTTTCCTGAATTCTAATTGACAACAAAAGCCTTTGTTTTAACTTTTTTTACTAACAGAAGCACAAGTAACTCAGAAAATTTAGATATTACTTCAGTTTACTGGTAACATGTTTGTTGCTTGGAGTAATCCTGGAAGAAACTAGCCATGAGGAAACAAGTTATTGTTATTTTTTTTTTCATGTAGTATTGGCTTCACTTTTGCTGTGACATTGGTTCAATCATGTTCTTGGATGTTTTATGTTTGTTTATGTCAAGATCATTTAATTTAGAAACTAGCTGTGAGAAAACAAGTTATTATCAGGCATGAGTCAGTTGGAAGACAAGTTCCAATTATAAAGTCTGAGGCATGTTAAGGATGATTTTGTGTCAAAATATGGGGATGAAAAGGCCATGACAGCTCCTCCAAATAGTCTGAACAAGGAATTCAGGTAAGTTAATATTAAAATTTCACTTCAGTAGCATGTGAAGGCAAAATTGTCTGTTTGAGTCATCTTATTTGCAATACTCTCTTAAGTGTAGCCCTAAGTTGAAGAAGTATATACAGTATTGTGCTGAACATCCTAAAGAATAAATTGTTGCGACTATGTTTTCTTATTAATAAATTCTATCAAGAAGTTGGATAGAAGAGATATCTCATCATCAAAGAAAACTATGGCCAGTCCACAGGCCTCCTATGTTTGGTGTAAAACTTACAATCTCTCCTCATTACTTACTTAGGATGTTCGTCTAATAAAAGTTGCACATTTTATCGAGGAACTAATTGCTGTGGATATGGTTTCTTATTACGATTTTAAATATCATTTGAAAACACATATTGAAGGAGCTCACGTGTTGGCATGCGAAAAATGGTTGCTAAATATGGGAACCTTTTTCTTAACTTGAATAACTTGCTTTTTAAGGGAATCCCTTAACTTCAACCATTTTTTCTAGAAATGATTTACCTATTTTCTAGCTTAGTTCTTCTATTGCTGCAGATTAACAAGTGAAGTATGTTGAGTATGAGGGAAGCTGAACGGAAGCAAGTTCGTAACACTAAAAGCAGAATGTCCAGTAAAGAAAGAGGAAAGATTACAAACAGCAGGAAAAAAGTACCGGCAAAAAAATTGAAAGCAATAGAGTCCGATCATAAAGCTTCAACTCCTAGACTAGAGTCCAGTGTCTTAGTAAGTGATCCAAACACGAGCACAACCCACTGAAGAGTATGAAAATGTGGTTATAGATTATATGCATGATGTACAATTTAGCACATATACTAGCCTGATACGGTGCTCTGTGTACTTTTAGCATGACTAAGTTGTTATAAAATGAAAGTTCTTTTTTACTATGGGTTATTCGAAAGAATAATTGGTCAAATTTTCTAAGTAATTTGCTTATAGTTTCAAGAAAGAATTGAGCCAAGGTTTGCCATTATGAATAGAAAAGGTGTAAGGTTGTTACTGAACAAAATGTTATCACTGTCAGAGGATGCTTTTAATAAGGCGTTGAAGAGAAAATTGAAGAAGCTATTAGATAAAGAACCACAGGCTACGTCTCTGATGGAAGTCACTAACCAATAAAGGGCTATGGAGATTTTAGGTTTGAAGATAGCATTGTTCCTATTATATTTATTTAAAGTTGTCTCAATGGATGCTAGGTATATGTGATTCCTCTCTTCTTGAGGAATCTTACTGTCAGTCGACATCTCCTTTGTCTGGTGCATAACTGTATAGATTAAAGTAATCAGAAATATTGGTAGGTATCAAATACTCATATATTCAAATTTGAAGAAAGAGGAATATTATCTAAAGCATGTCAGTGGGATATGATAATAAAACCGACAAAAGTAATTGCAATTTGTGATATGATAATATTAAGTGTCAAATATAAATAAACTTCAAAGTTTCAATATAAAATTTCTATTTAAATACAATATCAATGACGCTAAATTTAGTATATTAATAGTTATATTTATTGATTTTAAATATAGCAATGTGATATGTCAAAATATTCATTATATTAAACAAATAAGTTAGTAATTTTTACTATTAATTTCTTCTAATACGGCCACGCATCGCGCAAGTACGCGTACTAGTTTTTATATTAATAAGCGAGAGGAGAGGTCTCTGAGATTATCCTTTTTCCATATGTACAACAAAGAGAAAACAATGCAATACCAACTAGACGAATGGAATTGCTACCAACACTGATCAGTCTCCCAGTTCCGGCAAGTATTGGCAGAATACACATTACCAGTCCGGCGCCTTGTATTGGCAGAATACACATTATCAGTCCGGTGCCTTGGGAAAAGGCGTCGGTCATAATCGGCACGTTTACCGGGATCGGATAGAGTGCAGTAAGCAATATGAACCTTCATGAACTCATCAGCATAAGATTCCTTCTGATCAATTGCAGCCACATCAGGATGACAAACTCTAGCTAATCTCCGGTACGCAGTTTTGATCTCCTCGATTGTCGCGCCAATAGGAATTCCGAGAACTTCGTAAAATGAAGCCGGAGAAATAGAAAGTGGCACGCAACTGGCAACAGAAGTACAGCTGGTCGTGGCAACGGAGAAGGAAGCAGATTGTCGGAATCTGATGCACGATGGTGTTAGCTTAGAGTTGTCACCCGAGGAAAATGTATTGGCCGACGGCAGCAGCAGAGATTGATGGAAAGAAGTAGAAATCATTGTAGAGAGTAATAGTAGAGTGGAGGAGGAGGAGGAGGTTTAGATTTGGAATGGGAATTTGGAAAGCGGTTATATAATACTCCCTCCGTCCCAATTTATGTGATGTACTTTGACTTGGTACGGAGTTTAAAAAATAAAGGAAGACTTTTGAAACTTGTGGTCTAAAATGAGTTATAGATATTTGTGTGGTTGTAAATCATTTCATTAAGGGTAAAATGGTATTTTAAAGTTAAATTTTTACCAAATATAAAAATGTGTCATTCTTTTTGGGACTGACTAAAAAGAAAAGTGTGTCATATAAATTGGGACAGAGGGAGTAGTATATAGAGATCTGGAAGGAGTATCGTACTCCTTTGTTCCAAAATACTTATCACAATTTTTTTTTAAAAGTCAAATGATATGAATGTTGATCAATACTTTAAGATATATTTTTTAGAAAAGACATCAAAATTACCACGAACTATACATGAAAAGTCGAATACACACTTAAACTACTTAAACGACCTAATACATACTTGTACTACTTAAAAATAAATTTATTTACACTCTTACACATATACAACCAGTCACATGATGGAAATGTTTTACACTCGCGCCACATCATCCCCATGTCATTGCCACATCATATATTATGTCAATTGTTTTTTAAAAAAAAAATTCATGTCACCCCAATAGCTTCTTTTTTACTAAACACCACCAAATCCACCATTAAACCATCACCATTGGCGTCATAGCCACCAAACCCACATCTCCACCACAAAAAATTTTAAAAATTCACTGTAGATTTCACCATCGGAATCACACAACCACTGCCATTACAAAAAAATTGCAAACAACCATGATAAATTCAACAGCCACAACTAAAATCACCATCGGAATAACAATATCACCATTGCTACCATCCAAAATTACAAAGAACCATCACAAATTCACCATCAAAATTGCACCACCACCACTACCCAAATCCTACACCGTGAACATCTCTATTATTGTTGACCCTTAGAAAGTTGCATAAATTATAAATTATCTCTTTCCCTTTCAACCTTATTCAATTTAAGGAAAAAAGATAAATATATCCCCCAACTTACAAAAATGGTGTGCATATACTCTCCGTTATACTTTAGGAATGTATACCCTCATCATCATACTTTTGGGCCATATATATCCTTGAGTCAAACGGAGAGACACGTGACAGGATCTAAAATATTAATCCAATTTTATTTTAGTTTTTATTAAAAATTAAAAAACTCACTCAACTATCCATTACCCTATCCGCTTTAAGCCCTGGATTTAAAAACCCAACCCTGACCCTTTCCCCACTAAAACACCCACCAAAAGACCACTTCTTCATCTCATTGCCATTGTTACTCTTCACAACTTCACCTTGTATTTTTTCTGTTTTCTTTGAATCTTTGTTTCTTTCAGTATTTGGTTGGTTTGTGGATGCTCACTCTTTCTGTATATTAGTACCAGATTGCACCTTAATCTAATCTAAAGGTTCAAATTTTTATGAGGAATTAATATATTTCTGCTTTCAAAACTAAGATAGTCTTGAGTTAGGCTTGATGGTTGAGACAGTTCTCTTTCTGTAAATTGTCCAGATGCAATTCAAGATATCATGTGGAGGATCAAAATTGCTAGAGAAAGAAATTAGGAAGGGCAAGAATAATGTTGAAAAAGTTATGTTCTTTAATATTCCATATGTCGAGAGGAAGCAATTCACCCTCACATCTTAATTTCCTTGATCATCATCTCAAAAACAAGCAATCTAACGAGAATAAATAATAAGCAGTCTTTTTGTGGGTGTTTTAGTCTGGGAAGGGTCAAGGTTGGATTTTTAATCGGGGTCTTAAAGCTGGTAGAGTAATGGATAGTTGGGTGTTTTTTTTAATTTTGGGTAAAAATTAAAATAAAATTGGGTTAATATTTCAGATTATGCCACGTGTTCCTCCGTTTGACTCAAGGATATATATGACCCAAAAGTATAAGGTAAATATATATATATATATATATATCCCTAAAGTATAAGTGA
Source organism: Capsicum rhomboideum (assembly GCA_031232105.1). NCBI lineage: Eukaryota > Viridiplantae > Streptophyta > Magnoliopsida > Solanales > Solanaceae > Capsicum > Capsicum rhomboideum. The sequence continues at coordinate 54,409,993 of CP124717.1, forward strand.
GGGTATATGCATATCATTTTTGAAAGTTCGGAGATATATTTATCTTTTTTTCCTTTCAATTTAAGAAATTCTTCACACATAATCCCACTGCCAAACCCAAACATTAGTAATGAAATTGATGGTGGCCGATGATGAAACTGATGGTGATGGTGGTGGCCCATGATGAAATCGATGGTGATGGATTAGGTGATGAAAGTATGATGGAGATGGCAAATCGGATGATAAAGTTGTGATTTTTGATGGTTATAATGAAATTAATAGGAATGTAATGGTTCTTCTTAATTGATGTTTTGATTGCTATGGAGAAATCAATGGTGACGTGATTCTTCTCCACTATTTTTTGATAAAGTTGCAATGAAGAAAGGTGTGGGGGTGTGAAGAAGAAGAGGTGTGGGTGGGTGGGGTGGAGGGGAGGATTTTGACTTTTCTTTTTTTTGCTTTAATTTTGACTGAAATATGCCTATTCTTTTTTTTTTAAATTTAATTTTTTTGCCACGGCTGTTTTAGGGAGCAAATAAATTTACTTTTAAGTAGTACACGTGTATATTAGATCGCTTAAATAATTTAAGTGTGTATTTGATTTTTTATGTATAATTTGAGGTGATTTTAATGTCTTTTCTCCATATTTTTCTATCATATTAATATGAGAAAAATTAATATTTCTAGTACTTTTCTTATTTATTTTTTAAAAATCATTCATTCAACTATATTGAAAGCTGATGTCTTTTTTATTATAGACAAAATGTACAAGACAGAGGAGGGTAACCTCCCTGCACCTACTTAATATGGAACATGCTTGGTACTATGATAGAAGTAGGCTTTCTGGTAAGATCTCAAAAGGTGTTTAAAAAGGATTAGCCTTTTTGTTGTACACATACAATGTTTCAAGATACATCGAAAGAATAGTTTCTATACAAATTACCAAAAACATAAAAGGAATTCTTGATGTTTTTCATTCGGAAGGAGGGGTAATTTGATCTATCCATATTCAATACACCTCGAACTTCCCTGGACAGATGTTGAGTATCATATATCCATTTTGTGTCGATGAATTGCATTCCCTAGTTGACGAGAAGTACTCTTCACATAGTATTTGAATACCTAAATTCTAATATTGAGTATAAATGCAATGCAAAAGTTACCATATAAAAAAGATTACACGACACTGCAGCGACAATTATACCCCTTCCGTTCCATTTTGGTTGACCACTTTTCATTTTACATGATACATAATAAATTATAAATAAGATGGTTAATTTTTACTAATTTACCCTTTATTCATATTGATGGATATCAAGATTATTAATAAAAAATACTCACATTAATTTGTTTAAACTTCCAAAGAATATTAAATGTAGGGGTAAAATAGAAATTTTAAATTAGTTTTGTCTTGATTTGGTAAGTGGACGAGTAATTTGAGATATATATTTATAGTAAAATGACCAACTAAAATGGGACGGAGGAAATAGTATGAAATTTCGGTGAATACAAGGATATTTACGTCAAATTCAAAAATTTATTTTAGCATTTAAAAATTAAAGTAAATATCTTGCTTTTATTAGTTTAATAATGTTGATGTCCAATATGATAAATTTATCTTATTTGAATACACTTATAAGTTGATTAGAAATATTTGGTCAACAGTCAACGACTGCATTGTTTATAAGCTTTTCAAGCTCAACAATTGTGACTTTCTAGCTCATATGAACAATCTCCAAAATACAATTCCGAAAATGGAATTCGTAAAAGAATTTTTTTAAAAAGTTCCTTTTCCACAGTTATTTGTCGTTTAACTTTTTTTTGTTGACTTTTAAATTAATCTGTTTATAGATTGATTTCAGGATATTTTAATTATTTACCTTAAAAATTCTTATTTATACTATTTTTAATCAAACACATCAATTATGTATTTGTAAATAATAAAATTTCTAGTCGAGAAAACACAATAATCAAGATAGAAAATTGAGTAACAAAATGTAGCATTTAATTTCAAATGTAGTGAATTTTACAATCTCTAAGACAATTCTCTATTTCCAAAAAAATGATACGAACTATGTTGAACTCGAACTTGGTTTGGATTTAAGGACCTGAATAGCTTGATTTTGAATCTTCATCTTCAAACTTGGATTTGAATTATTTGTCACGAACACTTGGTTGGTTACCACCAATATGAACATAAACAAGTAACTCAATTATGAACATCTTAATATTTGCCTTCGTTCTTGATCTTGGACTTGCTTGCTTGAACTTGCAGCTTGTAGAGAATTTCAACCTTTGATCCACGAGCGCTCTTCTTGCTTTTTGTGTTTAATTCTTCCCCTTTTGTGAATTACGAGAACCCTTATTTATAGTTATAAGGAGTGGTATAGTTGTGTGATTTGATTGGTCGGTTTGAACCGACCAATCACATTCCTCTTATGACAAGCTCTAATTTGATTGATCAGAACATGTTATACACACTTGACATGATTTTAGTGGCTCAGTAATTTGACTTGGATTGCCACATAACTTTGACACGTGACATGCTTTCAGTGGCCTATTTATTTGATTTTAATTGCCACATAATTTTGACACGTTGCATGCTTCTAGTGGCTCATTTATTTGAGTTGGATTGTCACATGACATGCTTCTAGTGGCTTATTTATTTGACTTCGATTGCCACTTCATTTGTCACATGACATGAACTTAGTGACTCATTTGTGTGACTTGAACTGCCATGTCATTTACGTGGCATGAATCTGGGCTTTAAGACGGGCTAATAGCTATTTGAACCTTGGGCTAAAAATAAAATGAGCTCATTATTTGGAGTCCAATTAATTGGATTAGCCCAACACATTTGAGGTTAGATGATTAATCCAATTATATTAACCACCTTATTTGAACTCTTTTCTTAGATTTAATATCATCCAAATTAAATTGTGGATTTAGATCCTATAAAGTTTCAACACTTACAGTATTATCATTTATCAATAACATCTTTATTCAATATATAATTGTTGTAACGACCCTTTCCATCGTTATGGGTGAGTCAATCGTGTAAAAAAAATTAGTTAAGTTTTTCCCCGAAATGAAAGTTAAAAATTTCAGGGTAGGCTAGGCTCAGACGAAATTGGAGCGAGGAATGGTCTAGGACAATCCGGGAATGGATTGGGTAAATGTAATAAAGTTTAGCTTGATTTTGTGTTAGCTAACTCGATAAGGAATCTGTAGGACTTTTCTGAATGAATTCGGGTGAGTAGAACTCCCGATATTGAACTTGATGCAAAGGGGTTGACTCGGGATGTCATGGTTTGAGAGTGTGTTACGAAAAAGGTAAAACTGGAAGGATTTTTGAGTTTCTGCCTCGGCACTCCCGCTATAACGGGTGGCATGTCGCTATAGCGACTCCCGCTATAACCAAAAAAATTCCCTCTAGAGAGGAAGTCAACGCCGATCAATTTCGCTATAGTAGGCGATGCCGCTATAGCGGGGTAAATCGCTGTTAATGCAAAAATTTCCCCAAATATGATTTATTATTCTCAACTCATTTTTGGGGAAGGGCTTAAGCGATTTGGGCGATTTTCATCAGTTTTCTATCGATTTTCTTCGTAAAGGTAAGTATTTCATCCTAGTTAACTAGTTTTTTGGTTAATTAACCTTAGAATTACTAGTTTACGGATTTTGGGGAGGGTTTAAGCTTGACTTAGCAAATTTTCTGGTGCAAGGGGGTAAATTAGGTGTTAAGCCTTTGGGTTTTAGTTGTTAATCATTAATTTACTCTTACATGATAATAATTCACCGTGGTAACCATGAAATTGGTAGGTTTAAGGTGAATTATGGTAGAAAAACCCTAAAACGGGGGAAATGATCATGAATCTGGCCTTGGAGGGGGGGGGGGGAGGGTTAGGGATTAGGTTGTAATCCTTGACATGGTAGGTCATTTAGTTGATTAATTATCGTGTTCATGTTTTTAGACCACGACCAAGTAGAAATTGCACGAAAAGGCAAGACTCAGGCTTAAATGAGTGGTGCAAGCCTTGATTGAGGTAAGTGATGGTTTTAATATAGTTGAAACTCAATTTTTGTTATGTGTGCATGATAGCTAATCTTTAGTATTTCTTGTATAATGCATGTTCAAGGAAAGTGAATGACTATTTGATATCCTAAGTGTTAATCACATGCAATGAACTTATGTGAAAGCTTGTTGGATTTTACAAGTGTTGTTTTGTTATCATTGTGATTATGATTGTTGTGATGTCTATCATTATTGTAGAATGTAACGGTATCTGGACATCTCCACGATATTGGTGGTATAAGGTTGGTAGACACTTGATATCTGGGATTTGGTACATGGACAAAGACTCGTCCCCTGCAGGTCATTGCTAGTGGGCGACCATTAGACCCTTAACATATGTGTACGGGTATTTAGTGAGTATGACGGTTCTTTAAGTGAACCGGGGATTATGTGCTTTCTAGATTATATTGGTTCCTTGAGTGAATCGAGTTTATGTGCTTAAATGCTAAAGGTGGTTTCTCTATGTAAATCGGGATGCATATTAATTGCAAGTTGTGACTTAACTCTGCGTTGACTATTACTTGTGTAATTGGGACATAATTTTTTATGATTGATGAGTCATGGTTGTTGTCTCGGAGTCTTGTTAGTGGTCACAGTTGACTTGACTTTTTATCCTTGTTAACTTATATTGACTGAACTCCATGTTGTACTTGTTACAAGGTTAAGTATTATGAACTTGAAAGATGATTGCATGATAGGGTTCATGGTTGTCTGGTTGTACTACATTTTGGTTATGTGTCCATATTTCTCATTTTGGATTGGCCGACGACCCTACCGGTACACCGTTGTTTCTTGTGTGCTGTTACTATATGTGCTCTTCTTTTTGTTGAGTGCAGAGTATTTTCTTATAACTATTTTGAGACCTCAGCTGTGATCCAAACAGTATCCGAACTCAAGGGTGAGCTGCATCTTTCGGGCTACCGTGGGTTCATCTATTGTTTTCTGATCCATTTATTTCAGACTCAGATATTACATTGGTTTTGGGGTTGCATCACCTCTTTTTGACATTTACTAAAGTTTTGGTACGATGACTTCAGTTACTAGGGGATGGTATTCTGCATTATTATATTGGATAATGATTCTATTCAATGGAATTGGTTTAGTTACCTATTTTTGGCTAAGTGTTGATTGGCTTATGATGTTAGTTGGTTCTCCCACCGGAGGGTTAGTGTGGGTGCCACTCACGGCTGGTTTAGGTCGTAAAAAAGTTGGTATCAGAGCCCTAGGTTCATTCATCTTATTGTACTAAAATGGGTCTGGTAGAGTCTTGAGGAACGGTACAGAGAAGTCTGTACTTTTCTTCGAGATGCTATAGGACTTTAGGTAACTATCCTCTATTTCTTCTTTCGTGCTGTAACTTAATTCCAATTGGTTTTTGGTTATCTAAATTGGTATCTGACCTTCTTTATTAATTTGTCCGCAGATGGTGAATACTAGATTGAATGAAGCGAGAGCAGCATCCCCAAAACCAGTAGCTCCACCTGCGGGACTGGCTGTTTGGGGAAGAGAATGAGGTAGGGGTAAGGGAAGGGGAAGAGGGAGAGCAACTCTCGCCAGGGGTGGAGCTCAGGCAGCAGCTAACTAGGCCCATCAGAGGTCAGTATTAACTCCCCCACCCTAGGATCATTTTGAGGAGGTTGAGCTAGTGGATGAGGATGATTTAGAACTAGAGGTAGTGGCACCAGCTGGAGGTGTAACCCTTCATCCGGTGTCATTTGAGATTATTCAGCAGGTGTTAGATTTTCTGAGTGGGCTGGCTAGTATCGGAGCCACTCCCACGGTGCCGACTTTTCAAGTTCTAGGTACTTATCCCACTGGCACTTTAGCTCCCAGGATGGATGAGGCTTTGGGGACTAATGTATTCCCTCGTCCTGTCTTAGGCCCCACCATAACTAGGACCGAGCATGAGTTGTTGACCAAGTTTCTGAAAATAAAGCCTCCTTCATTTCATGGTACAGAGACTGAGGATGCATTTGAGTTTATCATTGATTGCCATGGGAGGCTTCACAAGTTGGGGATTTTGTAATAACATGGAGTTGAGTTCGTAACTTTCCAGCTGCAAGGGGATGTTAAGCAGTGGTGGAGTGTCTATGTGGAGTGTCGGTCACCAGTTTTGCCTACATTGACTTGGGCTCAGTTTCATGCACTATTTTTGAAAAACTATGTGCCTCGTACTCTCCGTGACTTCAAGAAAGATGAGTTTTTGGACCTTGAACAGGGCAGTATATCAGTTGCGGCCTATGAGGCCAAGTTCCATGCTCTGTCTGCTATGCTACCCAACTATAGGGCACTGAGGAGGAGAGGGTCTGATTATATGATAATAGTTTGAACACTGATCTTTAGGTTTTTTCTATTCACAGGACTTCTGCAGAAAAGAGCTTCAATGTTGTATCTGATTATATGAAAAAGCTTGAGGAAGTTCAGCAGGCTGGTCAGGCTAAGGCATTATCCAAGAAGTCTCGAAATATGGGCAACTTCAGTGGTTCATATTCTAGGTGTCATAATCAGCAGGCTCATCTGGCCTGCCCCATTCAGTTAGTTTTCCAGCCTCATAGGTGGTCATTCATGGGGTATTTAGTATCCCACAATTGCCCAGCTTGATGATAGAGCTCACTGTTATGCCTTCCCAGGTAAAATCGAGGTTGAGGCATCTGTTGTAGTTATTACAGGTACTACTCTCATCTGTGACCAGATGGTTTCTATTTTATTTGATCTGGGTTCCACTTACTCTTATGTATCTGTTAGTGTTGCTTTGGATTTGAATTTGGTCTGTGATGTACTTGAATCTCCTATTTATTTTTCCACTTCGGTTGGAGATTCTATGGTGGTGACCCATGTTTATTGTGCACGTTCTATATGTTTATGGATTTTCAGACCTGGATAGATTTGATTATTTTAGACATGCTTGATTTTGACATTATATTGGGTATGACTTGGTTGTCTCCATATCATGCTATCTTGAACTGTAATGCTAAGATAGTGATTCTTGAAATGCCGAGTATGGGTAAACTAGAGTGGGGGGGAGTGCATAAGTCTAAGATGGTGAAAATCATATCTTTTTTTGGGCTAGAAAGCTAGTGGGATAGGGGTGTTTAGCCTTCCTGGCTCATCTTCAAGATGTTAGTGCGGAGTCCCCTTCTATTGAGTCTCTTCCTATGGTTTCTGAGTTTCAGGAGGTATTTCCTATGGATTTTCTTGGTATGCCTCCAGAAAGGGATATTGATTTTTGTATTGATTTAAAGCCAGGCACTAGCCTAATTTCTATTCCTCCTTATCGTATGGCTCCGACAGAGTTGAGGGAACTCAAAACTCAATTACAGCAACTACTAAATAAGGGATTGATTCATCTTAGTGCTTCACCTTGGGGTGCTCCAGTTTTGTATATTAAAAAAAAGATTATAGTATGGGAATATGCATTGATTACAGACTGTTGAACAAGCTTACCATCAGGAATAATTACCCCTTGCCTCGTATAAATGATCTTTTTGACTAGTTGCAGGGTGCTTCGATATTCTCCAAGATTGACTTGAGGTCGGGTTACCATCAGCTGAAAATTTGGCCTGAGGATATACCTAAGACAACTTTTAGGACTCGATATGGGCATTATGAGTTCTTAGTGATGTCTGTTGGGTTGATTAATGCTCTGGCATCCTTCATGAGATTGATGAACGATATTTTCAAGTGTTTCTTGGATTCTTTTACGATAGTTTTTATTGATGACATTTTGGTTTACTCCAAGAGCAAGGAGGAATATGCAGGTCATCTTCATATTATCTTGGGAATTTTGAAGGAGAAATAGTTATATACAAAGTCCTTAAAATGCGAGTTCTGGTTGTCTTCGATTTCCTTCTTAAGGCATGTGGTCTCAGAAAAAGGGTGATGGTAGATCCCCGAAAGACTAAGGAGGTTAAGAGTTTGGTTTGGCCTAGCTCTGTTACTGAGGTTAGGAGCTTTGTGGGTCTTTTTGATTACCACTATAGGTTTGTCAAGAAGTTTGCTGCTATTTCTACTCACAAGGTTGACTCAGAAGGAGGTACCATTTGTATGGTCGGATAAGTGTGAGGAGAGCTTCCAAAAGCTCAAGACAATTTTGACTACAACTCTTAATCTTTCATTTCTGGTTAAAGGTAAGGATTTTGTTGTATTTTGTGATGCTTTACTCTTGGGTTTAGGTGCTATGTTGATGTTGGACAGGAATGTCATTGCGTATGCTTCGAGGTAGTTAAAGCCTCATGAAAAGAATTACCCAACTCACGACTTAGAGTTGGTGGCGGTGGTGTTTGCACTTAAGATTTAGAGACACTACCTTTATGGTGTCAAGTGTGAGGTATTCATGGACTACCGTAGCCTGCAACATGTGTTCACGTAAAGGGAATTGAATTTGAGATAGAGGCAATGGATGGAATTGTTGACAGACAATGATGTGATTATCCAGTATCATCCGGGTAAGGCCAATGTGGTGGAAGACGCACTGAGCCAGAAAGTGGGAAGCACGGGTAGTTTGGCCTGTTTGAGGGTGTCAAGGCGACCCTTGGCTAGGGAGTTTCAAACTTTAGCATCGCGGTTCATGCAGTTTGGTGTTTCAGAAAGGGGTAGAGTGTTGGCTAGTGTAGAGGTAAATTCAACATTCCTTGATGAAATCAAGGCAAAACAATTTGAGGATGGGAAATTGAACAAACTCCAGAACAAGGTGGTGTTTGGCGAGGCTTCAGACTCCACACTTGACACATGTGGAGTATTGTGGTTTAGAGGGCGGATATGTGTTCCTCGGGTTAGTAAATTGGCTTAGAATATGCTTGCAGAAGCTCATGGTTTGCGATATTCTATTCATCCAGGTGCAACCAAGATATACCGTGACTTGAGGCAGCTTTATTGGTAGCCTGGGATGAAGAGGGACATAGTAGAGTATGTTTCTAAATGTCACAACTATTAGCAGGTAAAGTATGAGCATCAAATGCCTGCGGGATTACTCCAAAGGTTACCCATTCTTGAGTGGAAGTGGGAGAAGATAGCTATGGATTTCATGGTAGGTCTTCCTAAGACCTTGTAAAGCATGACTTGATTTAGGTTATAGTGGATAGGCTGACTAATTCAGGCCATTTTATTCTGGTTAGAGTGGATTTCAACTCTAAGTAGTTGGCCAAGATCTATGTCAAGGAGATAGTGAGGCTGCATGGGGTGCCTCTTTCCGTCATTTCAGATAGAGGTACACAATTCACCTTTAAATTTTGGGACAGGTTGCATGAAGAGTTGGACACCCAACTCACTTTTAGCACAACTTTTCATCCTCAGACTGATGGACAGTCGGAGAGGATAATTCAGGTGCTTGAAGGCATGTGTGATTGACTTCAGTGGCCATTGGGACCAGTTCTTGCCATTGTGTGAGTTTTCATAAAACAACAACTTTCACTCTATCATTGACATGGCCCCATTCGAGAGACTCTATGGGAGGAGGTGTAGATCACCCATAGGATGATTTGAGATATGTGAAGCCTTTGGGCACTGATTTGGTGAAGAAAGCTCAGGAAAAGGTGAGATTCATCCAAACTAAGTTGTTGGTAGCCCAGAGTCGGCAAAAAAAGTATGTAGACCGTATGGTCAAGGACATGTCATTCAAGGTTGGTGAACAAGTTTTACTAAAGGTGTCTTCTATGAAGGGAGTTATGAGATTTGGCAAGAAGGGAAAGCTTATCCCTCAGTATATCAGTTCGTTTGAGGTTCTTGATGATGTGGGTTTGGTTGCGTATAAGTTGGCATTGCCGCTAACCTTATCGGGGGTCTATCTGGTGTTCCATGTATCAATGCTTAAGAGATATCACAGTGATGGGGACTACATCATCAAGTGGGATTCAATTTTGTTAGATAAGGATCTTACTTATGAAGAAGAACCAATTTTTATTCTCGATCGGATGTCCGTAAGTTGGGTACAAAGGAAATTTGATCAGTAAAGGTCCAATAGAAGCATCATTCGGTTGAAGAAGCCACTTGGAAAACCGATAAGGACATACAGGACAAGTACCCTTACTTGTTTTAGGATACATGTACTCTTTCTCTTTTTAACTTGGCTCATTTTCTTGCTTTGATCATTCGGGGATAAATGATGAGTAAATTGGTATTGTTGTAACGACTCTTTCCGTCATTACGGGTGAGTTAATCCTAAAAAAAATTTGGGTTAAGTTTTTCCCAAAAAATGAAATTTTAAAATTTTATGCTAGGCTAAGCTCGGACGAAATCAGAGCGAGGGATGATCTAGGGCAATCCGGGAATGTAATAAAGTTTAGCTTGATTTTATATTAGCTAACTCGATAAGAAATCCATAAGACTTTTCGAAAATGAATTCGGGTGAGTAGAACGCTTGATATTGAACTTGACGCAAAGGGGTTAGTTCGAGATGTCATGATTTGAGGGTGTATTGCTAAAAAGGTAAAACTGAAAGGATTTCTGAGTTTCTGCCTCGCTACTCCTGCTGTAGCATGTCGCTACAACGACTCCAGCTATATCAGAAATATTCTCGCTATAGTGAAATTCAATACTGGTCAATCCCGCTATAGCGGGCGATGCCACTATAGCGGGATCGAGCCGCTAGAGCGGGATAAATCGTTGTTAATGCAGAAATTTCTTCAAAAATGGTTTATTATTCTAAACTCATTTTTGGGGAAGGGATTAGGTAATTTGGATTATTTTCATCAATTTTTTGTCGATTTTCTTCGTAAAGGTAAGTATTTCATCCTCATTAACTAATTTTTTGATTAATTAACCTTAGAATCACTAGTTTACGGGTTTTGGGGAGGGTTTAAGCTTGACTTAGCAGATTTTTTTGTGCAAGGGGGTAAATTAAGTATAAAACCTTTGGATTTTAGTTGTTAATCGTTAATTTACTCTTGCATGATAATAATTCACTTTGGTAACCATGAAATCGGTAGGTTTAAGGTGAATTATGATAGAAAAACCCTAGAACGGGGGGGGGGGGGGGGGGGGGAATGATCATGAATTTGGCCTTAGGGGTTAGGGATTAGGTTGTAATCCTTGACATGGTAGGTCATTTGGTTGATTATTTGTTGTGTTCATATATTTACACCACGACTAAGTGAAAATTACATAGAAAGGAAAGGCTCAGGCTTAATTGAGTAGTGCATGATTGGATTGAGGTAGGTGATGGTTTTAATGTAGTTGAAACCCAATTTGTGTTATGTGTGCATGATAAAATCCTTAGTATAGCCTGTACAATACATGTTCAATAAAAGTGAATGACTGTTTGATATCCTAAGTGTTAGTCGCATGCAATGAACTTATGTGAAAGCTTGTTGGATTTTACAAGTGTTGTTTTGTTATCATTGTGATTGTGATTGTTTGTGATATTTGTCATTATTATAGGATGTATTAGTATTTGGACATCTACGCGGGATTGGTGGTATAAGATTGACAGACACTTGATGTCTGGGATTTGGTACATGGACAAGTACTCGTCTCCTGCAGGTCATGGCTAGTGGACGACCATAAGACCCTTAGCATGTGTGTACAGGTATTTGATGAGTGTGACGGTTTCTTGAGTGAACCGGGGATTATGTGCTTTCTAGATTATATTGGTTTCTTGAGTGAACCGGGTTTATGTGCGTAAATGCTAAAGATGATTTCTCTATGTAAATCGGGATACATATTAATTATAAGTTGTGACTTAACTCTGCGTTGACTATTACTTGGGTTATTGGGACATGATTTTTTATGATTGTTGAATCATGATTGTTGAGTTGGAGTCTTGTTGGTGGTCACAATTGACTTGACTTGCTATTCTTGTTGACTTGTATTGACTGAACTCCATGTTGTACTTGTTACAAGGTTAAGTATTATGAACTTGAAAGATAGTTGCATGATAGGGTTAATAGTTGTCTGGTTGCACCACATTTTGGTTATGTGTCCATATTTCTTATTTTGAGTTGGCCGATGATCCTACCGGCACACCGTTGTTTGTTATATGCTGATACTACATGTGCTCTTCTTTTTGTTGAGTGCAGAGCATTTTCCAGCGACTGTTTCGAGACCTCAGCTGTGATTCAGACCGTATCCGAACTCAAGGGTGAGCTGCATCTTTCGGGCTACCATGGTTTCATCTACTGTTTTCCGATCGATTTGTTTCGAACTCAGACATTACATTGATTTTTGGGGTTGCATCCCTTCTTTTTGACATTTACTAGAGTTATGGTATGATGACATTCAGTTCCTAGGGGATAGTTTTCCGCATTGTTATATTTTGCTTTCGTCATGATATTGGATATTGATTCTATTCAATGGAATTGGTTTTAGTTGCCTATTTTTGACTAAGTGTTGATTGGCTTATGATGTTAATTGGTTCTCCCACCAGGGGATTAGTCTGGGTGCCACTCACTGCGGGTTAGGTCGTGACACTTGCTTAATTATAAAAACAACTTCAACATTTAATAATAATTTTAACATTTGATATTCTTGTGTAGTTTAACTGTGCATGAAAAAATTATGAAAAAAGTAATTTTTTGAAATTTATGATATTAATATTTTTAATATTTGTGTGTTACAAAAGCTTTTCATTAAGGATAATTAAAATTTTATTATTTTTAAACTTTTTAAATTTTTGTTTTCAAATTCATTTAATTAAAAAAAATTTGGATAAAACATTATCTCATTGAAAAGTTATATACATCTGTATTTTCTCAATACATTTCGATCATTTTTTAAAATAAATTGATAAAATAATTTTATTTTTTAAACAAAGAAATTATTGACTACTTTTAGGCAGTTACTCCAAACAAAGTTATATACTATTTAAATTTTTAATAGTTCTTAAATTTTGTTCTATATGTAGGAGAAATGAACCTTTTAAGTAAATATTTTTTTGCATTGAGTGTTTTAATTATATATATATATATATTGTTATTAAATATTGACTTAATCTAACCGGCCTTAATCTTATTAGAATATTCTAATTAGACACTCAAAATAAATCATGTTAAATTATACACCTCAACTCCTAATAAAATATTTCAATTACACACTTTTTTCAAATTTTTTTTTTTTTTTTTTTTGCGTGTCTTCTAATGCACAAATGAGAACAAACGTGTCTCATTGGAACAAGTTCTCCGTAATAAACTGTAAAACTCCAGTCAGTTTCTACTTGAGGTAGATGTGTATAATTAAAGAAGATGACAAATTTTATGTAATTAACTTAACTAGCTAATAGACGAATAAAATCACGCGCAATTTATTTTATTTTAAAAATTTGAATCAAAAGTATGTAATTGCAATACTTTATTAAGAGTTGAGGTGTTCAATATGAACATTCCTTAATTTGAGTGTCTAAATATTATTCTGACAAATTTAAAGAGCTGATTATATATCAAGCATTATATATTCATACACATAACATGCATCTATTGATTTTACGTAACTCATGTGAATATGGTTAGAGATGAGTTGGAGTGGGACGTACTTTTGCTGATAAGTGGAGGGGACTTGGACATTTAGATATTTTGTTCATAAATGCTTGTAGGGTATGCTTATCTCTAGCGTGGATCTATTTCTAATACAACAAGCAACCAAACATATCCTTTTCTTATCCTATCTTCTTTCCTTATTTAGAGCTAGCTATTCCACCTTCATCAATGTCGGTACTCGTCGCTTCATGCCTCATTAATCCAAGCATATCATTACCTCACTCTTTACTTACGTAAGTATTACTTCCCCCTCCCATTTTATGTGTTGTTATTTCTTTGTTAGTTCGTCCCAAAAATAATGTTATCTTATTATAATTAAAAATAATTTAATTTTGAATTTCTTTTTTTACTTTTAATGAAATAATTCACAAACACAAAAGTATCTAAGAATTGTTTTAAATCATAAGTTTTAAAAGTTTTTCTTTTTTTTTTCTTAAATACCATGTCAAGTCAAACAATGCCACATAAAATGAGTCGGGAGAGTACTATTTGGTATGATACTTTTAGTTTCAATATTTAATTCACAATAAATAGTTATTTCATAATAAAAAAGGTGTTAATTTTTTCTTTTAAAGACCTTATTTTGATAAGAGTGTTTTTACATAATCAAGAAATCATATAAGTACTCTATCTGTCCTAAAATAAGTGTCACTTTAGGCAAAATTAGTATATTTTTCAGCTATATCTCTCTATTGAAGAACTATCCCTCCATTTCCAAATAAGTGGTTTTTTAAGTTTTTAATTTTATTCCTAAACAAGTGGTGTTTTAAGCTTTTAAGAATAAATTAATCATACTCTTTCAATTTGCCCTTGTTTACTTAACAAACCATTGATTAGATTTTCTTTTTTCAAGATATTTAATAAGGGGTAAGTTAGTAACAAAACTTTTTATTCTAAGAGTGAGTAGTTTCTTAAAAGGTGTGTCCAAGTCAAAAGAATCACTTATTTAAGAACGGAGGAAGTATTCTTAACAATGCTCAATTCTCAAATAACATCTAATAAATAGGGATAACTTAGTAAACTATACTTTCTATTTATTATTTTTTTAATGGGCATGAAATGAGATAAAACGATACTTATTTTGGGAGAGAGGAAATAAATACTATTTAACTAAGATTAATTTAGTTAAAATATTTTTTACTTTCTAGAGGTGAGTGAATTTTTTAAAGGTTTTTGGCTTGCTAGTTAGGAAGTTAATTATTTAAGTATTAATACCAACATAATTAAAGTGTCATATTTGGTATCATTATAGTTGCTATGAATAAAATTTAGCACATCAAGTATGGTATTTGGTTACTATCTTCCAATCTTGCATAGCTAAAATATGTATAGGTTATGAGCCAATTTATGCATACTATACAAGATAGAAGATGGAATAACTAATACATGCTTAACAAATTCTTGCATTACTATTACCTACATAATTCTAATAAGCAACTACACAACATCTAAGTGGTGCAAGCCAAAACACCATATAATATGAAACAAAGGGAGACTGCTTTGATATACTACTCCTTCTATCCAAAAATATTTGTCTACTATTGACTTGGTACACAGGTTAAAAAATAATAAATAATAGGAGTAATTTTACTATATCACCCTTTGAATATAATAAATTTAATTCTTTGAAAAATGTATTGAGTGATAAATAGTATTTAATAGCAAGGATAAAATGGGTAAATTATTCATTAATTTTCTAAACTGAATAAATATTGTTGGACATCTATTTTTAGTAACATAACCAAATATTGTTGGACAAAAAGAGTATTTGTAAATGGCCGGTAAAAGATAAATTACATTCAATTTTACATTACATCAATAAATACATTACATATGTTTTCAAATAATTTTTTTTCACTTTGTTGAAAATTGAGCTTCGATGATTAACAAATACGTAGTTGTGTTGGGTGGTTGAACTTGGGGGTGTGCAAAAATCAAACCGACCAATAAATCGAACTGATAAAAATGTTATTGGTTTATTGTTATTGAGTTATCAGGTTAACGGTTTTTTAATAGTTTTATAATTTTTTTTATTGGGTTATTGGGTTACCCAATAACCCAATAAGAATATACTAAATATAATATATATATATATATTACTTATTTTATATTTCTCTTAATTTCTCTTTAATTTCTACAAACTAACAAACCTATTCAATTTTCTGAACTAACATTCTGTTCAAGCTTGAAGATTCTTGTAAATTAAAACACATCATATAGGATTTTAGATGCAACTAAGATTCATTTTCTTTTCATGTTAGTTGCTACTATTTCTATTTTATGAGATTTTCTTATCGGTTAAACCAAAAACCGAATCATTAAGGACTAAAAACGATAAACTGAAAATCGATAAAAAATATCTTATTAGTTAGTTATTGGTTTGGCATATTTAAAAACCAAAAACTGATAAACCGAACTGATAATACATAAAATCAAAGTGAACCGACCGATGCACACCCCTAGTTGAACTGCTGCAAACTAAATAGTCTCATCCTGCTAGTTGGTTCTTGCATCGTACCCCAAAACCTAATCCTATCTAGGGTAGGATTTATTTTAAATGAGAAATTAGATATTTTTGAGTATATTGACTTAGCAACCACCCAATTAACAGAGAATTAATCTTGATACATAGATCCCATTGTGTAGGAATACACAAGATATGTTGTTGTACAGACTGCGTACACTCTATCTTTTCTAGATCCCATTATGTGGGAATACACTGGATATGTAGTTGTTGTTGATACATGATCCTTATTGCTAACTTAAATACCTAATTTGTATGGAAGTAGAATTATAGTTGGGAGTATTATTCTCCCGAATGATTTCTTCATTTCCTAGGGTTAAGAAATTAGTCTTTTAATTACAATCTTTCATGCATATGTTTAACTCATGTTTCTAATATTGGAAAACATATGCACAACAGAAGCATTCCAGAAGTATACTGCTTACATAAATTAATACATAGTTTATGCTAGAACACATACGATTATGCTAGATCATATAAACTCGTTGAAATTTAATTCGATAAATTGTCATGACCCAAAAGTTAAGGTCATAAGGTCATGATAACACCTACCCCAGTCCAACAGCGGTAGGTAAGCCCAACACCAAACAAGATAAAGAAACACACAAAGAAAGTAATTAACCTAATACAAGACTTACAAAAGGAAGTCAGACCATATAAATATAAATAGCAACAATATCCTCAAATTGAACAAATTAAAATACGACTCAAGTTCCAAAATCTGATGTCATGAGTAAAGAGCACTACAACTGATAAAGAGTATGAAAATACACAAGTCTATCTTTGAAAAATAAAATAAAGACAATGGATAGATGAAGTCCGGAATCAAGCCCCGAATTAGGAGCTCAACCATACTCTGAAATAAACCTCGAAAACAGCATAAACTCACACTCTACAGGTCGCACTCAAACTAGGATCTACACCAAAAGGGCATAAAAGTAGGAGTAAGTACAACCCACTTGTACTCAGTAGGTATCATAGGCCGACTGAGCAAAGCAGAAAACTAAACAAGTAAAGAATACAATGAGCACGTTTCCACTTGCATAGTGAAAAGTTTCCAATGGTGGTTCAAACCGTATCTCCTAACAATTTCTATAATACAATATCAGGATAGAACTACACACAAATATATATACATAAAAGAAGGCTAAGTACATGGAATCATACACATAAGATGGATGCAAGTGATGTAATGCAATACAATGGCCATATGGTAATGTCTTAATAACACTTAGTATACACCTTCCGAGCTAAAACTTTAAGGACAGGACACCATGGGGGGGGGGGGGGGAGGGGCGGGGGAAGGGGTTTGCAACCTGTTTACTGTCACAATCTCAACCTCATATCTCATTTCACCCTTGATGGTATGTCCTTCGGCCAAGGAGTTTTATAAAATGTCTCATTTTCTTTCAAAATTAGTATTTCTCCATGGTACCAAATCCATATATAAGGATGAATGAAATGAGGATTCATGCTCATAACCAAGACAATATCATGTAATGAATTCAATTCAATGATGGTATTAAATGAGCTCAAATCTCCTTAGTATCTCAAAAATCATGACATAAATCATAGCATAGTACCACAGTAATGAATACTCATGTAAGACATCAATAATATCAATTAAATCCTTGGGCATCATAATGTTTAAATATGGCAATTAATGCACAAGCAAGACCGAAAGCCACCCTCACTCGCATATCATCACAATATTGTTATGATCTAATTTCTCAGGTCATGATGGCACCTACTATAACCCACCAGTAGGTAAGCCAACTCATAATCTGGAACAACTAGTAACAGACTATCAAGAGAAATGAAAAAAAGTAGCAAAATAAACATAATAGAAAGGCTAATATGATCCCAAAACCTGGTGGAGCCAGTATAAGAGCTTCTAATACATCAGGAGTACAAGTGAAATATAGGATAGATATATATATACAAGCAGTCTCTGAGATACAAAATAGAGATCAAAACTAATAGTATGAGGAAGAATAGGAATACTCCGAACGTCAGGAGCTCATCCTAAATCTCCAATCCATAGCTGCTCCGCACGAAGTACACTTCAACAGCCAGAACTCATACTATGATCTGCAGGCTGCAGAAGTGTAGTATGAGTACCAACCACGTGGTACTCAGTAGGCATCAACCGACTGAGCTCCAGAAATAATGCAAGTATAAATAACATATAAAATAGGAATGTAAACTATAGGCAACTATACATAATAATGCTGACAGGGCAATAAGAATAAGCTCTCCTATTCTAGCAGTATCCCAGAACTAAAGTGCAATACCGTATATCACCATACAAAATACAAATGAAGAGTGAAAGAAGGATATATAGTAATAATACTAGGCCAAAGGATACATATACAATACAAATAGATAGGGAAAGCGGGGGATATACGGTAATACCATATATATATATACATATATGAATATAGGCTTAAATCACAGGCAACATCCTGAGGGAGTCCACCTAACATTTCAAGGATCATAACCAAGTAAGGGAGCTAATACTAGCATAATCAGGCCTCTAACCAAAGGGTGACTAATCATGGGGTAATCTATCAATAATGTAACTCATCGAAATAAAGAAAGTAAATTAGAGATGTACCAATAATCTTGAGTACCAATCCATAACCAACCGCCACGAACTAACCATAATAACCAACAATAAAGTAATCGGCTAGCTTAGACAAACAATAATCTAATCGGGCCCCATAAGCCTAGAAGGTTCACAGAAGCACTCAACAACCAATAATCATTACCTATACCTATACGGCCCCCCATAAGACTGATAAATACATACGCTAAACAATTATACTGGTGATAGGCAATGCATATGAATGAATGCAACATAAATCAATAGTACCATACCCAAATCGAGTGCCATAATGTACCAAGTGCCATAACATAACAAGTGTATACACCTCTTCTAGCTCAGTAGCTCTCAAAGGCAGGACTTACGGTGACCATCCTTCTCCGGTACTGCGGTTCACGGATGAAGGGGCCCCTAGGGGATTCGAGAATATCTGTATACACTGCCTGGTCCCGATCCATGACTTTCAATAACCATCATCATCAATCTACTCTGTCCAGTACCGGAGAGATATATTAAGTGCAAGGACTCGAATCATGACTAAAAGAGTATACATTGTATAATAAGTGCACGGACTCGAACCGTGACTAAAAGAGTATAATTGTATAATAAGTGCACGGACTCGACCCATGAATAAAAAAGTGTACATCTGTAAACCATTGCCCGAGATCAAGTTCTGGACTAAATTATTGTAATAATGTAGAAAGGGTCGAAATCTCTGTCGATCGAAATAAATAGTAGTGGTAAAAGAGTGGATTAATAATGGAATAGAATCAACCTCGATCCAATTTCCAAAATAAATTATTTAGTTTCAAAGCTCATAATTCATTAAATAAGGTGGTACAATTCCCGTTGTAAAAGAATCCATTTTTAAAGATAAAAGTGGGAATAAATCCCTTTTTAGAAAACAATAATAAAATCAAGGTTTTGACTGGAATCTTACCACTAAGTGAGCATGAATGCGCCTAAAAGTATGTATGTCATCACCAATATCCAAACAAAACAACCATAAGCGCCTAGGCATCTGTAATCTAGAATCATGTCCCCTTTAGGGATAAAATACTCACTTGGAGTCCAACTGGCATAGTAACCACGGACTCGGGCCCACGAATACATAATAATGGCATTATAATCCGAGGAGCTATGCTCCAAATCACTAAGTCAACCTGTATACCTTATACTAAAGGATCCTTAACATCAATCTAAGGTTAACATGCCTATAATTAAGGATAATATGATTCTAAGGCCATGACAAGTATTCTATGCTAAGGTTCGGGTCACATTTCTATCCTAAAGCCCTAAATAGGTCAAAATATGATAATACTAGGTATATACAATCTCATAGAGAAAAGTAGAGCGAAGCTTACCTCGATGCCAAACCATAAATCTTGAATCATCCAAAAATCACTCGTCTTTGCTCCACGATCCAAAAAATGATGTAAAACTATAAAAATAATAATCTACACATTATTATGAGTAAAAAAGCACCCATATTGCTATATCAAAGGTCGGTCAAAATTCGGGTCAAGAACAGGCCCTCGGGGCCCACAAATGAGATCCAAAATTGAATCAATCACGAGGTCCCTTAAAGGACAAGGAATGTGTGCTCAAAAGTTGAGCACAAATGGAGCGTAAATCGGGGCTTAAATCAGCCCCTAAAGTTTATGAACCAAAGACCTAATTTCTAAGAATTTACAATGGAAATGATGGAATTTAATGGGGAAAAATAATGGAAAACGACCAAGGTGCGTTGAGCTAGCTTACCTTTGCTTCAATGGATGATTCCCCACACTTTACAATGCCCATGCTCTCAAAAATAAAGGAAAAAGGGTTAAGAAATGAGGGAGAAAAATGGTTGAAGAAGGGGATTTAACACCCCTATGTGCCGCTAAAGAGACTACTGGGTCGCTTAAGAGACTACCTCTTAAGCGATGATTGATCACTAAAGCGATGGGTTAGGAGAGGCGGGGTTCGCTTAAGCGATACCCTGATCGCTAAAGCAATGTCCACTTAAGCGGATAGGGATTGCTAAAGAGATCCTCAGATGGGTAGCCAAGTATCGCTAAAGCAACACAAGGTCACTAAAGAGACACAAGGTCGCTAAAATGACTATTGCTTAAGTGACCCCCAAGTCGCTTAAGAGACTGCACCAGCAGCTAAGGCATAAGATTTTGCTAAGTCTAATTGGACTCCGATCGGGTGCTCGAGATTCATTCGGAACCCCGTGCGCACAAACGAACTATGCTACCATACCAAATTCGACATTCCAGACTCAACGAAACCATTGAAACTTTCATTCGAGGTTGTTTCGATTAAATGTGGAACCCACACCTATAGCTTCGTTATAACCAATTTCCAACCAATAGCCCAAAATGAGTTCAGAAGCCTCGGGACCTGAACTAAGGGTCCCTTATAACACCCCGTACCTTCCTGACCCTACTTGACGACTTTGAACAATCTGTACTTAGGTGTATAGATGCCATGAGTATGTGTTTTATAGTGTCATTGATGAAACCTTTGATATTGGACCTAATATGAGTGATTAGACCTTAGTCGGAGGTGTTTGTGACTTCGTGGAGCAATTGTGGGGTGAAAAATGAGGCTTGGAGAACTTCAAAGTAATGTTTATTAAGGTTAGGAGGTAAGCAAAAGACTTGAACTTGAAGGATTCAACCAAATCCACAAAGAAAAGTCGAAGAACGAAAAAAAAATCACATTTTGGGTGTGGGGCGCGCCCAGGGGCGTGCCGGGCCTCTTCTGGCTGAAATTTTTTTGGCACAGGAAGCCCTGGGGCACGCTAGGCAGCGTACCAGGCCGCTCTAGGCTGAAATTTTAAGCCCACAGGCAGCAAAGGGGCGCGCCAAGCGGCGTGCCGGGGTGGTTTTCGCCAAAATATTTCTTCGACTATTATGATGTATATAAGACTTTTAAGTCATGGTATCATTACCCCATCATAGTAGGACTATTCTTAAGTGCGTTTAGCATCCGAGTTGGGGTTAATTCGTCGTCACATGTATTTTAACAAATTATGTTCAAATATGCCATGAGTGGCTAGAATTCCTTATTTTTGAGAATGAGGCTACAAACGTGAATTACGTGAGTCGAACATTGTTGTAACATTTATGGAAGTATTTAAACACGAGAGAATTGGAGATTTCACATCGAAAAGCTATTATGTGCAATTGGGCTCAATTCAAGGCCCTAAATGGATTAAAATACATGGGCCCAAGAGGCAAATGACCCATTCTTCTATATTTGACCAAGTAAACATTATTTTAAATGCCAAGTGTGGCTAAGGATGACTTGAGTACTATAAAAAGGCCCCAAAATCAGATTTTTATTCCAAGAGACACACATCACATTTCTAGAATTATCAAGACAATTCTCTTTTGGCTCTTCAAACCCTAAGTCACCTTTTGGGCAAGATCATCATTTCTCAAGTTTAGGTAAGTGATTATTCTTGTACTTTAGTATATTATATGCATGATAGATGGTGTGGAGCATGATGGTTATGTTGGCAAGTGTTGAATAGTGAACTTTTGCTTTTTGCTAAAGATGCGCCATTCTTGTTATTTAAACTTGAAAAAGGACTTGAGGTTTGAATAAAAGTGAATGGTATGGATGAGATATCAACATGTATGGTGTGATTATGATCCTAAACTTGTTATTTTTCTATAAGTGTAAATGATGGGATTTTGGCCGATATGTTGTTGTGAGGTGTATTGAGGTGATTTGAGGGAGTATTTGTGACATTGTGTTGATGAAGAAATGTAAAGAATGAACTTGGTACGAAATGCTATTGGGTTGTGATACTTTGGTCAATGTTGGGCATGTTGTGGTATTGTTGATATAACAATGCCGTAAATGGTATTATAAAGGGTGAAATGACATTATACGGCAGTCATATAGCTCATTGCCGTCTTGTACACTTGTATGGTAACTAGTTGATAATGTAAGCTCCGGTATGTGTTTGTGTTGTAGAGTAAGACGTAAGGAAGGAGCTGGACTTTTGTGTTCACGTGTAGGATTGAGTGTTCATATTAAGAAGATAAGGTATGTAAGGTTACTCTTTCCATATCCTTCTGCAGCATATAGTATACACCTTGTTAATGTACTTACTCATTTCCGAAATGTCCTAAGGCATCTTATTTCAGGTTATTATCTATTATTAATCATATATACCTTATTCTTGATCTATTGTCGTTCATGTATCACATAATTATGGACATGGTTCCAAGTTCCAATAATGTTATGTTCCAAAGTTTCCAATAATGTTACAACTACAAAAGTATTAATCTCATGAGCGTAAAGGCATAAAGTAAGCATCTATGTGTTTCCAATAATGATATAATCATCGAATGAACTTTTTTCGATATTAAAGAAGTAATGTTGTGAAGAGAAGTGATGTGTTCTCGGGTGGTATTCCAGGGGTTAGAATACCTAGCATGGGTCGATCCCAATATCTACGGGTGGTATCCCAGGGGTGAAGAGAACACCTAGCATGGGTCAATCCCGCAACTACGGGTGGTATCCCAGGGGCAAAAGAAAAGCCTAGCATGGGTCAATCCCAAAAACTATTGAATACCCACTGATCAGCTTGGGCCCCCGGCATTGTAAGAATGGAAGGATGAGTAGTGAATGAAGAAGTGAGTGATGAAGGGAACGAATGAGCATAAAAGTAAAAAAAGTAATCCATCGAATGTACATATTTCCATACATATAGAGTGATGGATTATCCATGTTGGTTCTTTACTTATCTTTCATCCCATTGAAGTATTGATGTATCATATAGTTTCTTATGGCCTTACATACTCAGTACATTCTTCGTACTGACGTCCCTTGTGGGACTTACCTTACTTGCTGCAGGCATAGGTGCTAAAAGAATTCCACAGTAGGTTGCGGATCTTTTGTCGATCTTTGGTGAGCTACAGTTGGTTCGGGGCTTTCTGGGTCTCATATGTACATTTGTTTTGGTGCTGTAATGTTGTGTAAAGCAGGGACTTGTCCCGATTTTAAGTTGGTTATGTATGTACTTCTGTTAGAGGCTTTTGTAGACACATGTGGGTATGTAAAGTAAGAGATGTATATCCACCTTGACTTGATGGCCCTAATAGCCAAGTTTCTTATATGTATATATATAATGCTCCATGATTTCCTCTCTTAGCATTTTATGTCTTTACATGGTGGTGATGTTTCTTATGACTTGCATATGATTGGGCATGAGTAAAGATTGGTTCTCTCGGGCCTTATCGGCTTCGGGTGCCAGTCCACCCCATTGGGATACAGGGCGTGATATCCCTCTAGCCTAAAATCAACGTTCCAAAGCTGATGGCGCTATTGGAATTCTCATATAAGATCTTTTAATATGAGTTTTGGTCCGAGACTAATTTCTTAACAGCGAAAGCTCCAAAATAGGGAAATGAGCCTAAAATCCAAATGAACTATCCGATGAATGAACTGACAGTTTTGACAAGTCATAAATGATATGTAGCCGCTGTAGGAAGGCTTGAAATACTGTAATGCATGGAAATTGAGAAAAGGACTTGAAGGGTCATTACAAATAGACACCTCTCAAGTCAAATATAATGTTCACATAAGCCCCCACACAGGCAACACAACAATAAATAATGATCACATAAGCCCTCACATGGACAATACGAATAAAATACCATCTCAAATTAAGAATCTCATGATAACTCCTCAGCCTATAAAATACTT
Source organism: Capsicum rhomboideum (assembly GCA_031232105.1). NCBI lineage: Eukaryota > Viridiplantae > Streptophyta > Magnoliopsida > Solanales > Solanaceae > Capsicum > Capsicum rhomboideum. The sequence continues at coordinate 54,434,355 of CP124717.1, forward strand.
TACATGAATGGTTAACTACCCAGCAAAGTCTGAAGAAAGTTAAGCCATAACCTACCTCAAAAAATCAAAACTCTAGCTTGGATATGTCAATAAGGAGCTTTTCCATTCTGCGCCTCAGATCAAACCCACTCTATCAAAAATGTAATCTAGAAGTCAAGAGAAGTCTAACGATACCCATATTGACCATTTTCAAATAAGGTCCAAAAGTAGTTCAAAAATCTACCCTGAAGGAAAAATGGAAGAATTGAAAATTTTATCTAAGAATCATGTGTCCCATATTTAGAGAATTCGAGATATGAAAAACCTTCGAAAAACTTGTTGAAATCGAAGAAAAACTATTTTTACACTTTACCAAGTAAAACCCCAAATATCCAAGTTTAAAATCAAGGTTTTGAAGATATTTTTGAGATGAAATCGATGAGTAATGATTGAAATCAAGTTTAGAAGCTCACCCAATCACTTTTGATGAAAAACCCTCTTTGAAATTATTTTTCTCGAGGTTTCCAAGTCCAAAAATGGTGAAAAATAATGAAAAAGAGGTTTTACACTTTCCAGGTACACAGTAACTCGTGATCACGATCCCCACCTCACGATCGCGAGGGTCAACATTGACCAAAGTTAAATTGGTCAGCGCGATCGCAGGATATGGGCCTCGCGATGAGTAACCCGACCTGGTCCATCACATAACCCTTCACAATCATGGTGCCCCACATCAAGGCCCGCCCGTCATTGCAACAGGTGTCCATGCGATCATGATGAAGGCCTTGATGCTACACTAGATACAACAACTCAGCTAAGGAAAATGGTCTTAAATCCTCTGAATAGACCCTCGAGATTTATTTGGGACCCCACAGAAATAATCTAATAATTCTACTAGGCTAGTTTTGACTTTCCAGACTCAATGGAATCGTTGGATTTATCAAAAGAGGTTGTTTTTAACATGTTAACCCCCAGGACCCCTTTTAAGCTATTTAAACTAGTTTCTTGTCTAATAGGTTAAAATTAAATATAAAGGCTTGAAATTCAAACAAACTAAGCTACTAACCCAAAATTGACGTTCCGAATCTAATGAAACTGATAAAATCACCATCTGATGCTCGAATCACAAAAATATTGGTTGAAGTTAAACTAATTACTTATAAGACCACTCAAAAGCTCAAACTCACTCAAATCACCCAGAACTCATAAATGACATATAACAACTACGAGAAAGGGAAAAATAGTTAAATCACAAAAAGCTAAAATTTACAACAAGGGTCATTACATTATCTACCACTAAGACATATGTTCGTCCTCAAATGAAAAAGCAAATAAAGTACTTGGACTGGTAAAAAGTTGGGGGTATCTACTCCTCATATCGGACTAATCCTCCCACGTAGCCTCCTCAATAGGACGATTTCTCCACTAAACTTTCAGAGAATCAATATGCTTAGATCTTAATTTCCTAGTCTGCTTGTCTAGGATAACAATGGGCTCCTCCTTGAAGGACAAATCATGCTCTAATGCTACAGAATACCATCGGATCACATCAGAATCATTTGGAGGGTATTTCTTCAACATGGAAACATGGAATATGGATGAACAACTGGCAGATGTGGAGGCAAAACTAGCCTATATGCCACATCTCCAAACTTCTCAAGAATCTCAAAAGGTCCAATAAATATTGGGTTAAGCTTTCCTTTTTTCCCGAGTCTCATCACATCCTTCATGGATGATACCTTCAACAAAGTCCCCTCACCAAGCATGAATTCTAGATCTCGAACTCAACGGTCAACATAACTCTTCTACCTACTCTAGGCAGCTATGAGCATCTACTGAATCAATCTAACTCGATCCATCAAATCTATCAACAAGTCAGTGCCCCAAGGCCTAAACTCAAGCAAATCAAACCATCCCATGGAAGATCTACACCACCGCTCATACAAAGCCTCAAAAAGCACCATCTGAATGCTGAAATGGTAACTGTTGTTGTAGGCAAACTCTGCTAAGGGAAAAATCTGGTCCCAATGACCCCCAAAATCCATAACACATGCTCAAAGTATGTTCTCAAGCACTTGAATGGTCTGCTTTGATTGGTTATCCATCTGTAGGTGAAAAATTGGGCTCATGTTAAGCTAAGTACCCAACTCTCTCTGCATAGAACTCCAAAAATTTAAGTTAAACTGTGTACCTCTATCAGAAATAATGGAGATAGGCACTCCATGCAATCAAACAATCTCATGAATGTAGATCTTCGCCAACTTTTCTACATTGTAGTTCATCTTCACATGTACAAAATACGCTGGTTTAGTCAATCTATCTACAGTCACCCAAATAGAATCAAACTTCCCCAAAGTTGGGGGTAGGACAACAATGAAATCCATAGTGATCCGCTCCCACTTCCACTCAAGAACTGGCATCCTTTACATAGTACCACTCGGTCACTGATGCTCATACTTTACTTATTGGAAATTCAAATATTTGACCATTAACTCAACAATGTCCTTCTTCATACCATACCACCCATAGTGTTGCTTCAAATTATGATACATCTTGGCCGCTCTTGGATGGATAGAGTACCTCGAACAATGTGCGTCCTCCAAAATTAGTCTAATCCATCCACTAACTCTTGGTACTCAAACACGAGCACCAATCTTCAAAATACCCTTGGGATTAAGGGATGCAGTATTTGCCTCACCACTTAATACTTTATCACGAATCATCCTCAACTTCTCATCATCAAACTAGCGAGCTCAAATCTGATCCATCAATGAAGACCTAGCCTCAACATAGGACAAAACACATCCAGGTGTAAAAATATCATGTCGAACCAACTGGTTAGCCAAGGACTAAACATCTACGGCTAAAGGCCATTATCCTACCAACAAATAAGCCAAACTCTCCATACTTGCCACCTTCTAACTCAAGGTATCCGCTATCATATTAGCCTTGCCCAAATAATAAAGGATAGTGAGATTATAACCCTTAAGCAACTCTAACCATCTACGCTGCCTCATATTAAGATCTCGCTGAGTGAAGAAGTACTTAAGGCTATGATGTTTGGAGAAAATCTCACAATGGACTCTGTACAAGTAGTGTCGCCATAACTTCAACATAAACACAACTGCGGCTAACTCTAAGTCATGAGTAGCGTTGTTATTCTGATGAGGCTTCAACTGTTGAGAAGCATACTCAATCACCTTACTCTTCTACATCAACACACCTACCAAGAAAACTCCAGAAGCATTAGAAAACACAGTGAAATCGACGCCCTTCTTAGGTAAAGTCAAGATAGGAGCCGAAGTCAACAACTCTTTGAGCTTTTGAAAGCTCTCCTTATAAGCATCCAACCATTAAAAGATAATTTTCCTCTGTGTCAACTTGGTTAAAGGAGTTGTGATAGAAGAAAAACCCTGCATGAGGTGCCAATAATAGCCTGCTAACCCCATAAAACTCTGAATCTCTATAAGAGAAGTAGGTCTAGCCCAATCCCAAACCACCGTTACCTTGGATGGATCGACTATAATACCATTCTTGGTCACAATATAACCCAAGAAAGTAATAAAATCTAACCAAAACTCACACATGGAGAACTTAGCATACAACTTCTCTCTCTACCTCTAAAGTACAGTCCTCAAATGTCTCACATGGTTAACTTCATTCTTGGAATAAACCAAGATATCATTGATGAACACAATCACAAAAGAATTAAGATAAGTCTGGAGCACTTTGTTCATCAACTCCATAAATGCTGATGAGGTCCTGGTCAGTCTAAAAGACATAACCGAGAACTCATAATAGCCATACCGTGTTCAAAAAGTAGTCTTCAGAACATCCAAAGCTTTAATCCTCAACTGATGGTAACCAGATCTCAAACTAATCTTTGAAAACACTGAAGCACCCTGAAGCTAATCAAACAAATCATCAATGCAAAAAAGAGGATACTTGTTAGTAATAGTCACCTTATTCAGTTACCGATAATCATTACACATCCACATGGATCCATTTTTCTTCTTCACAAATAGGACATGAGCACCCCAAGGAGATACACCTGGTCTCATATATCCCTTATCCAATAATTCCTATAATTGCTCCTTCAATTTCTTCAAATTTGTTGGGGTTATCCATTAAGGAGGAATAGAAATGGGCTTGGTGCTCTGCTCAACATCAATAGAAAAATCAATATTCTGGTCCGAAGGCAAATGAGGCAAGTTCATAGAAAAGAAATCCATGAACTCTCTAACAACTGGCTCAGAATCCAAAGGAGGTGGTGAATCAACACTAGAATCGTGAATATAGGCCAAATAGGAAATACATCCCTTTCCTGCCATACAAGAAGCATGTAGAAAAATATAATACCCTTTGGACATGAGCTAAGGGTACCTTTCCATTCTTACCTCAGAATACCAAGAGTAGCTAAGGTCAAGGTCTTGGCAAAATAATCCAAAATTGCATGATAAGAAGCTTATCAATCCATACCCAAGATAATATCAAAATCAGCTACATCGAGGATAATTAATTCAACCCAAGTCTCACACCCAAAAAAGGTCATAATACATGATCGGTACACCCAATTCACCACTAATGAATTGCCTATGGGGGTAGATATACGAATAGGCATAGCAAAGGACACACACATAACATCGATACCAGTATAAAAGCATGCAGACACATAAAAATATGTAGACTTAAGATCAAATAGTATTGTAGCAAAATAATGGAAAACTGGAACGAGACATATAATTACTACATCAGAGGCCTCTATCTCGGGTCTCCTAGGAAAAACATAACACTAACCACGTCTGCCACCAGATTAACTAAATCCCCATACACCACCACAAGCTCCCTAAGTCCCACCTATGGTACCTCTAGAACCACCTCTACTACCCTGTGTACAACCTCTAACTACTAAAATTAGTGTCAAACAAAGCTGAAGTTAAGATCCCTACTAGGAGGAACCAAATATACATTCAGGATAATCCTTTGCTAAGTGACCAAACTCATCATACACATAACATGCTCTACTAGATGAATCACACTGAGTGGGCCTAAAGAACCAAAATGCCCTCTATGACCCGATGAGCTAGAAAGAGACCTTTTACTTACATGACCCAATCTCTGATTACCTAAAGCCTCAGAACCTACAGACCTACTATTTGAACCCTACAAATCTACCTGAATCAGTCTACCATGTTATCCATGAGAACCTCTACCTGAGAAATCCCTTTCTTGAGATGGATAACCACTGAAATTGCCATGTCGGAGTACCTTCTTAACACCACCACCCTACATACCCTATGAATAGACTCAATAAACTTATCATGGTCCACTATACTCTAAAAATAACCACCAAACACCACTAAATAAGCCGTATCCAACTGATAATAACTGGTCAAACCCCTAATATTTAGGCTCTATAGAGATGCTAGCAATGCCATATCTAGACAAGGAATGAAAGCAAGCCTCATACTCAGTAATAGTCATGGATCCCTACTCTAAATAATCAAACTTATCCCTCTTTTGATCCCTCAAGCTAAAAGGAACAAATTGTTCAAGAAAAGCCTCAGAAAACTAGGTCTATGTAAAATAAGGGGAACCCACTGGTCTACAACTAACAAAAGATCTCCACCACTGCCTAGCCATATCAATTAACTAGTAGGTAGTGCAAGCAACACCATAAGACTAAAGCAAACCAAGGTTATGCATCCTCTTCTAATAATCAATCAGAAACTCATAGGGATCCTCACCAATGGCACTACTAAACTTGGGAGGAGATAATCTGATGAACCTGTCTAATCTCTTCTGCTCCTCAATAGACAAAATAGTACCTGGAGCTATAGGTAGAATACCCAAACTAGTTTTAATGACCCATTTAATTATTACTGAAAATATCTATGATAAAGGCATAAGAATATCTTTCATCATAAGTTTTATGATTAGTTATTCAGTATGAAAGTGCATTAGATATGAGTTAAGGTCATAATACACCCCTAACATAAAGTTAAGTTGGAATTATCCTTACCGATTGAGTTTCGAGCTAAATTTAAACTATGATCAAATTCAAATGATCATTCCTCGTAAAATATAAAGATTTATAGGGACCAATTCTCACTAAATTAAAGATCTATGAGTCTTCTTTTCAATGCCACTAACCATTTGTTAATCCAGCCCCGGAGTAAGATGTTATGGCCTTTTTACTGAAAACTATTTGTGATGAAAAATTGAGGCTGCTATAGTGGGATTAGGCCGCTATGGTGGGAGCGGGGTCACTGTAGTAGGATCCATGCTGTTATAGCGAGGTTTGGGCATTATATATACCTATTTTTGATGGGTTTGAGATCCAGAATTTAAAAATTTCATTCTACAGGCATAGAGAGGCAATTTCTTTGGTTTTCTATCGATTTCATCCTTTAAGGTAAGTTTTACATCAATCTAACACTCGTTTAATTCTAAAATCCTTAGAATAACATTAGATTGATCATGGTAGGGTTAGAAAGTTAACCTAGATGGAATTTTCTGGTGTAAAGTGAATTAATAGGTTGAAATTCCTTGAATTTGAGTTAGTGTTGATAGATTATGTCCTTGGGACTAGAAATTGATCTAACCATTCCAAAATATAGAGATTTTGAGTAGATTGAATGGTAGAAAATCCTAGAATGATGAGCTTAGGCATGAGCTTGGGTTAAAATCAATGAAAGTTATGTTATATGCCTAGAGTTAATAGAATAATGGCTGAATTATTATTTGATTGTTATTGTTAGATTGAGATCTAGTTGAGCAACAAAAAAAGGCAAGGCAACCGCAAAATTGTTCACTTCATAGTAGTAGCTTGGGGACCAGGTAGGCTAGGCTTAATGTGTAGTGATCTTGGTTAATTGCATGACTTTAATGTAGTTTGATAGGAGATTTTATGTATAGGCTTGCAACCACGGTGAATGGTTGGTAATAATCAAAATGTGAATACGAATTGAATCTAATTTAGTTTAATTATTAGTTTGGGGCAATTCTTTGATAGTTTTATCGATTATGTGTTAGTTGTGATAATTCATGAGAATATATATATATGTTGGTGTTCGATTATGGGACTATGGATTCTGAAAACTAGTAACTAGTAATTATGGTGTTTTGTAGAATTAGAAGGTATTGATGTAAACTGATTATAGTGAAGCAAGAATAGTAGTGAATAGGTTGGAAAATTTAGTTGAATTGGTGGATTTGTGTAACGACCCCTTTCTTCATTTTGGGTAAGTCTAGCAGACAAATTCAGGTTAAGGTTTTCCCTGAATTGGGAGTTAAAAATTTCAAACTAGGCTAGTCTTGAATAAAATCCAAGCTAGGTATGGTCTAGGGCAGTTCGAGAATGGATTGGACAATTGTGAAAGGATTTAATATGTCTTTATGTTATCTAATATGATAAGGAATAAGTAGGTTTTGGTTAACGATTGCTAATTTACTATTACATATTGATAATTCACTATTGAAACCATGAAATTGGTAGGAATAAGGTGGAATTAAGAAAGAAAAACCCTAGAATGGGGAGAATGATCATGAATTTAACCTTGAGGTTTTGGTATTAGGTTATAATCCTTGATATTGTAGGTCATTTGGTTGATTATGTGTTAGATTCATATTTTTAGATCATAATCAAATCCAGGTTGCAAGAAAGGGAAAAGCTCAAGCTCGTTAGAGAATTTCGGGCGGGCTTTGATTGAGGTAGGCGATGGTTTAATGTAGTTGAAACCCAACTTATTTTATGTGTGCGTGATAACTGTTTCTTCATATTGCTTGATAAAATGCATGCTCAAGGAAAGTGAATGATTATTGATATCCTAAGTGTTAATCACATGCAATGAACTTATGTGAAAAAATTGTTGGTTTTACAAGTGTTATTATTGTCATCATTGTAGTTGTGATATCTATTGGATATTGTGAGATGTACCGATATTTGGACATCTTCACGGGAGTGGTTAGGATAAGGTTGACAGACACTTAATGTCTGGGATTTAGTACATGAACAAAAGTTAGTCCCTTGCAGGTCATAGCTAGTGGGCGACCATAAGACCCTTAGCATGTATGTATAAGGTACATTTGAGTGTGACGGTTCCTTGAGTGAATTGGGGATTTGTGTTTACTTATTATATTAGTTCCCTGAGTGAACCATACTTAAGTGTTGACTTGTTATATTGGTTCCTTGAGTGAATCGGGCTTACATGTTTACTTGATATATTTGATTTCTTAATGTAAACTGGGATTCATAATTTTTTCCATTGTTGTTGTTGGAGTGGATCCTTGAGTGGTACGGGTTTAATTGCAAGTTTTGGCATAACTCTTTATTGTATACTTACTTGTGTAATCGAGACATGGTTGATATACTTGATTGAGTCATGGTTTGTTGACTTGGAGTCTTGTTGGTAGTCATGGTCTTGACTTGACTTGTTGTCCATGTTGACTTATATTGACTGAATTCTACGGTGTTGTTAATTAAGGCTAAGTTTCATAAGCTTGAGGTAAGTTTACATGGTTGTTCTTTCTTACTAAGTTACAGTTACTTCTTTATATGTCTCATTTTTGGTTGGCTGATGACCCTACCAGTACATCATTGTTTCTTGTGTACTGATACTACACATGCTCTTCTTTTATTGAGTGAAGAGTTTTTTCTGGGTATTTTTACAAGACCTCACATGTAGAGCAGATAAAATTTGAACTCAAAGGTGAGCTACATCTTTCGGGCTGCCATGAGTTCTTTACCTAGTTTTTGGTCCTTTGTTTCAAACTTAGACATTTTTAGTTGTTTTGGGTTGAATCCTTTTATTGACATTTATAGTATTTTGGTATAATGACTTTCAGATTTTAGGGATTGTTTAGGTGTTCAATTAGTCCCTTGTTCAATTAGTCCCGCATGTTTATCGTTTAGATTGTTGATGACATTATCTTATTCAATGCAAAACAACTAGTTTGCCTTATTTTGGCTAAGTGTTGGGTTTGCACATTTTTGGGGTTATACGATTCTCTCATTGAAAGTTAGTATGGGTGCCACTCACGGTGGGTTGAGTCGTGACAAAGTTGGTATCAGAGCCAGGGTTTTGTTGATCTCATTGTATCAAATTAGGTCATGTAGAGTCTTGCAGAATGGTACAGAGACGTCCGTACTTTTCTTTGAGAGGCTATAGGACTTTACGAAACTACTATTTCTTTTTTCTTTTGTGCTATAACTTGATTCCAAATTGTATCTCGTGATCCAAATTGGTATCTGACCCTCTTTATTCTTTTGTCTGCAGGTAGTGAATACTAAAGCAAATGGAGCCAGAGCCACAACCCCCGTAAAAATAGCTCTAGCTGTGGAACTGGCTAATCGGGGATGCATATGAGAAAGGGGTAGGGAAAGGGAAAGAGAGAGAGCAATACTCACCAGGGGTGGAGCTCAGGCAGTAGCTGATTAGGCTCGTCAAAGATTAGTGACACCTCCACTACCCCAAGATCATTATGAAGAGGTTGAGGAGATGAACAAGGATGTTGTGGAGTAGGAGGAAGTGGCAACAGTTGAGGGTGCAACTCTTCCTTTGATGTCTTCTGAGATGATTCAGCAGATGCTTTCTTTTTGAGTGGATTGACTAGTACTGGGGCCACTCCTGCTATGCCTTCCTATTAATTTCCAGGTGTTCAGCTGACTACTACAGTTGCTCTTAGAATGGGTGAGGCCTTGGGGATTGAGATTTTCCCTCACATGGTGTTAGGTCATATCATGACTGGGAGTAAACATGACATGCTGACTAAGTTCCTGAAGATGAAACCTCCTACTTTGGTTGACTCTAAGACTGAAGGTGCATTTGAGTTCATTGTTGATTACTATGAAAGGCTACATAAAAAATGGGTATTGTTGACCAACACAGTGTTGAGTTTATTACCTTACAGCTGCAAGGTGATGCCAAACAGTGGTGGAGGGTATAATTGAGGTGTAAGTGAAACAGATAAATCAATAATAACTATTAGGGTTAAATAAGTAAAGAGGGTAATAATGGTTTTATTTGATATTGCTAAATTGAACCTTAACTGAGTAATCGATATTAAGTAACTTGATTGGTAAGTTTTAAGGATATGAATAAAGTGATAATTGGGTACTGGAGTGTTGGTGGGGTTGAATGAGCAAAGGGTTTGAGAGTGAAGGTTAAGGAAATATCGGGTAGTTAATCCAAGTAGTCCTAGCTCAGCTGTGAAGTGGTGTGCTCTCATATTTAGCATAGGCCAGAGATCTAAAGGTTGGTATATATGAGTGGAAAATGAAAGTTACTTACATTAAGTGATGATATGAACTTTAGATTGAGGGAAGTCAAAATGCCACATTATATGTGCTTGATTTATCTTGAATTTTTGTATTATATGTTATGTGCTTTAACCTCGGTCGACCGATGATGCCTACCACTAAGTGTTGTTTGTACTGATGCTACACTTGCTATGCCCTTTTTTGGGTATAGTTTGGTTGCAGGATCAATTGATGTTTCTCAGGTGAGGTAGCTAGTGATCTCCAGCAGCTTCTACTCATTTCATTCCTATAGTTGGAGCTGTGTCCTCGTGTTGTCATTTATTTATTAGAAGCTCTTATATATTATCTAGACTAGGTGGACAAGTGTTGTCATTTATAATTTTATTGCAAAAGATTATATCATTTATCAGATTTTGAAATCCTTAATGGAATTGCCCATAACTTCCACATGTATTTTGAAATGGATGGTAAGGGTTCTCCTAACTAGGTGAATTAGAGTAGGTGCCTGCATGATCTGATTAGTTGGGTCATGACAGTTGGTATTAGATCACTAGGTTACCAGTCTCACAATTACAAGAGTAAATGTTGAGTAGAGTCCAACAAATTAGTGTGTAGATGTCCACATAAAATCTTTGGGAAGCTACAAGGCATTTTAGGAATTGTTTCCCTTTATTTTTCCTAGCTAACTCGGTTGTTGTCTATCTGGGTTGAGCCCATTTGGTATCTAGCTGATTCCAATTGGTATCTCTGCAACCTGAATTTGAATCTAGTCAATTTTAATTGGTATCTTGATAAGTTCGCAATTGGAACCTAGTTATTTCCAATTGGTATCTGTCTATAAGAGCTAGGACTTATGATTGTCGTGTGAGTTATGATGAAATTACTTGGTTATAACTTTGTTTAGTATATTACTTTATTACGATTATTAATTGGCTTAACGGTAGTAACTGTTTTGGTTAATAAAAGTGTTGTTTGAATTATCTGTTTAAAAAGAATTTGTTTCTGGTTTTGAATTTTGTGATAACTTAGAGGTTTAATTGATGGCCAAAATATCTATTGATGATTGGATTGTTGGTTAAATGAATGAAAGATCTATTGGTGATTGAAATATTTGTTGATGACTGAATTGTCTGTTTGATGGTTGAGAGGGTGGATATGGTAGCCCTTGCCAAGAAAGTTGAATGACGTGGTTGATAAAATTTGATGTGTTGATAAGGTAAATGTCTGATGTGGGCGTTATTGTTTGTTTGAGATGACATACATATTTAAATGTCATACTTGTTTGACTTGGTGATTTTGACTGTTGATTTAGTAAACTACTTGTATTGTGATGATAGTGTGTAGTTGATAAGGAATCGACCGATCCCTGGAACCACATTTGTTGATACGTATTTAGATAGATAGATAACAATTCTTTCTATCATGATATTATGGTGGAACTAGGTTCCTTGTATTCGTGAATAAGGTAATTATGGCTGTTTATTGGTAAAACTAGTCACCCATGTGTTGATTTACAAAATGACTTGTAATTGGCTGATTATGGTTTGACATTGCTTATATGCTTAGTGTATGGAAATAATTATCAGTTAATAGTATCCCTTAAATATGGTATAATCAAATTAGTAAAGCTTGTGAAATAACTAAGCTTGATTATGATTAATGATCCTTAGTTGTAGGTTCGATTGAGGGAGTAGAGTTATTACATATGTTTATGCCTATTTAGATCCCTCTCATTGTTACATGATAATACTTGATTATTATTGCTCCTTGAGTAGTTGAGGTATGATGAGTCAGTAATTTGACTAATCTTAAGCTAGTTGTAAGGCTAAATGAGTATAGTTTGTCCTTTGGTGATAACTGATGAGATGGTTTGTTTGTAACGATTGATTATTGAGGGTCAAATGGATTATTATGAGTTGTGGTGAGAATATATGTGTTAATGAAACCTATAGTGGTGTGTTAGTTAGTGTTTGTACCCGAGAGGATTTATTCTTATGCGCTGATCATAGAGGTGTTAAAATAGTCATAAAGTAGTCTGAGGGGAAACATGGTGTAGTGATTAGTGGTGTTGTGTTCATTATAGCATTGGTTAGAGGTAAGTGCCCCTAGTAGAGTCTTCCCTAGGATGAGAGTTGCTAAAATCTCAGGCTAGGGTAGGTTCCAATAAAAATTTGAGGATGTGTGGCTTAGATATATCTGGTGTCTCAAGGTGTAGTGGTTGATGAATATAAGGTGATATCATGATAGGAGATGGACAAATTAGTTCATAGAAACTTTCAGAAAGAAATTCGAGTTAGTAGAACTCCAAATATAACATTTGACGTAAAAGGGTTAGTTTAGGATGTCAAAATCTGGGAGTGTGTTGTAAAATTAGCCAAAATTGGGACTGCCTAGATTTACTGCCTTGCCTACGCTGCTATAATGGGAGGCAAGCTGCTATTAGAGGCCTGCTATAGCTAGAATTTTCCCACTATAGAGGGAGCCAATAATGGTTAGTCCCACTATAATGGGCATATTCCGCTCTAACGAGACTGGTATAGATGAAATTGGGCCTCTATAGCTGGATCGATGCAGTAAATGTTCAATTTTCTCCAAGTATAGACATTATCTCATCAAGAACTACCAATATTTCATTCTTAAACCGCTAATAACTAATTCATTCGTAAATGCTTGGGTACGCATCTTCTTGTCTTGGAAAGCTTCAATAGATAGGTCGACTATAGGAAGTGGTTAAGTTGATAAATGATAACAAGTGGGTAAGTAAGGTTCAATATAAGAAGCAACTATAAAAGTAGTGTCTTTCTAATTTCGACCTCGTGCTCTCTTCACCCAATGTTCGTTCGGGGACAAACAAATAGTAAATTAGTATCTGATGTAACGACCCATTTCGTCGTTACTAAAAATATTTGTGGTAAAGGCATAAAAATCTCTTTCATCATATATAAGTGTTAGGATCAATTCTTTATTAAGGGAGTGCATTAGATATGACTATCCATGCTGAAAAACTGAGGCCACTATAATGGGATTAGGCTGCTATAGCAGGATATGGGCCGCTATAGCGGGGTTCGGGTATAATATATATATATATATATATATATATATATATATATTTGATGGGTTTCAGATCTAGAACTCAATTTTTTTTCCATAACCCTAAAGAGGCGATTTCTTCAGTTTTCTATCGATTTCCTCCTTCAAGGTAAGTTTTTCCATCAATCTAACATTTGTTTGATTCTAAAATCCTTAGAATAACATTAGATTGATCATGGTTTGTAGAAAGTTAACCTAGGTGGAATTTTTTGGTGGAAAGTGAATTAATAGCTGAAATCCCATGAATTTGAGTTAGTGGTGATAGATTATGTCCTTAGGACTAGAAATTGATCTAACTATTCCAAAATATAGAGATTTTGAGTAGATTGAAGGGTAAAAAACCATAGAATGATGAGTTTAGGCATGATCTTGGGTTAAAATCAGTGAAAGTTAGGTTATATGCCTGAAATTAATAGAACAATGGTTGAATTGTTGTTTGATTGTTATTATTTGAATGAGATCCAGTTGAGCAGCAAGGAAAGATATGATAACTGCGAAATCGTGCACTCCATAGCAGCATCTTGGCACCCAAGTAGGCTAGGCTTAATGTGTAGTATATCATGGTTAAGTTGCATGATTGTAATATTATTTGACGGGAGATTTTATGCTATGTCCTGCGGGCATGGTGAATGGTTGGTAATAATCAAAATGTGAACATGAATTGAATTTACTTTAGTTTAATTAATATTTTGGGGCAATTCTGTGATGATTTTATGGATTATGCGTTAATTGTGATAATTCATGAGAATATATGTAAGTTGGTGTCCGATTATGGGACTATGAGTTGTGAAAACTAGTAACTAGTAATTATGGTGTTTTTCAGAATTGAAAGGTATTAATGTAAACTGACTATAGTGAAGCAAGAATAGTAGTGAATAGGTTGGAAAGTTTGGTCGAATTGGTGGATTTGTAATCATAGTTGAGCAATTGGGTGATGAATTAGTCTATACTAAAGCTTTGTCATAGTTTTATGGTTATTTAAAATCAAATTAAGGCTAATTGTCTATAAATGAGCGTAGTTATCTAAATGCTTGGTCATTTGATTGCACTGTATGTTAGTAAATATGAATATTTGATTTTTCTTGAGAAGCTATTGAACATGATAAATTATTCATCACAAATATTGTTGAATAATGAAATCATTGTATTTTTGGATAGGGACTGTGTTGTGGTGCAAGTGGTAATATTTGTAAACTTACTTAATGATTGCACTTGAACCATTACGCGATGGTTGAATTGTATTTAAGGACTCCATTTAGTTTATGTGTGCATGTTGACTGCCTATTTGTCTACTTTATGCAATGCATGTTGTTGATGTTAACTTGTTGGATAATTGTACAAGTTATTTGATCACCTGAAATGAGATTATGTAGAAAGGATTGTTTTTGAGTGCAAGTTTGGTTGAAAATTTCTAGTCATGTAATTGTGCATATTGTGACATGGATTGATATTGTGAGATAGCTGGTAAAGGTTTATCATCATAGATTATATTATGAGATGAACCGATAAAGGTCATCATCACTGAATTGGTGGAATTCAGGGAGTATAAGGGTGGGCACATTTGAATAAGGGTGGCAGACACTATATGTCTGGGTTATTATGGTATATTGACTGAGATCGTCCTTTACAGGTCTTGGCTAGTGGAAAACCATAAAGCCCTTAGTATGTGTGTATAATGTATTGGTGAGTTTGACGGTTCCATGAGTGGACCAGGATATATTGTTGCTTTGATATATTTGGATCCTTGTGAGGTCTGGTTTACTTGGTATATATTTGGATCCTTGTATGGTACGGTTGATTATACTGATATTTGAATCCTTGTGTGGTCTGGTGTAATATATATGTGGTACTCCTTGTGTGAACCATTACCGATATTATTGAGTTGGGTTCCTTGTGTGAACTGTGAATTGATATTCCACCTTGCTATTTTAACTTGGATTCTAGTGTGAACTGATTTCTTTGGTTTATAATTGTCCTTGCCATGATGAGAATTATAATTTTGATATTGGACAAAACTTAATGAAATAAAGAACAACCAGAGTTGGTTGTAAAATAGTCTTGTGTGTTGGCTTGTAGTTGGGTGTATATCTGTCTAAGTATAGACATTGTTGTTGATTAATTGAATTATATGCCATGGGTTTTTCCTTGTCGTGCAATAACTAAATTGGTTATGGGATTCTTTGTGTTGGATTGAATTGAATACTATTTACTTGAAGTTGATTTATCTATCTACTTGACTTGATTGTTTTAAGGTAGTATATTGATTGGTTCCATAAGCTTGAGATGATGTTTTACCTGGATTGAGTATTAAATATGTATAAAGGTGAATCCATGTGTTGTTCCTGATTTGTGGGCATTATATTGAGGTGTAAGTGAAATATATTGACTAATAATAACTATTGGGGTTAAATAAGTGAAGAGGGTAATGATGGTTTTATTTGATATTGTTAAATTGAACCTTAACCGTGTAATTGATATTAAGTAACTTGATTGCATAAGTTTTAAGGATGTGAATAAAGTGATAGTTGGTTACTGGAGTATTGGTGAGGTTGAATGATCAAAGGGTTTGAGAGTCAAGGTTAAGAAAATATCGAGTAGTTAGTCCTGGTAGTCCTTTCTCGGCTGTGAAGTAGTGTACTCTCATATTCAGCCTAGGCCGTAGATCTAAAGGTGTAACGACAAAATGTCGCCATTACGCTGAAAATAGGGAGTAATAATATAACACCCTAAAAATCCAAACTAAGATTAGAACCGTACTTTAGGTACATATAGAACCAAACTTAATAATTTGGTAGCATGTGAAATGCTTTAGACATGAATTAAGGCCATACGTAACTCCTAGCTCATAGTTAAGTTGAAACCTTCCTTAATGATTGAATTCTTGTATAAAATCTTTCTAGAGTCAAATTCAAACGAGTATAGATCATAGATTCTGAAGGGTTTTGGAGCTCAAGACCCACCAAATGAAAGATCTTTGAGTCTTCTTTCCAATGCATCCAATTTCTCATTAATCAGGTTTTAGAGCTAAGAGATATGACCATTTTAATGAAAAACTATCCAAAAGTGAGATAGGATGAATAAACCAATGACCGTTGGTAGATAGGACGATCGTACTATGCCTACGTCTGCTTGAAACGGCTCCAAAATCCTGCAAGTTGGTAAGAATACCTCCTAGTCCGAAAAGAGACCAACGACCATTGGTTGAACCAACGATCGTTGGTGGCAATCGTGGTACCAAGGTTGGCTTGGCTTTGACATCCAACGACCAACCAAAGAAGGATCGTTGGAGGGTCCAACAAATCGTCCCTTGGTTCATTTGTTGGAGTCCTGTAAGCCACCAAAATCAACTCTCAACCAACGAGCAAACCAATAATTGTTGGTAGATCCAATGACAGTCGAAAGGTTTGTTTGTCACGAAACTTTGATTCTTTAGTTATGAATTTAGAGGGGCATTCCAGTCTATTTCCTTTATTTACAACCCTAAACTACATTGTTTAAACTATTATAAGGCTGATTAATAAGCCTAAATTACCTCAAATCCTTCATTTCATAAACGTTCAAGTGATACTTAGCCAATAACAGAGAAAAGAGGTGATTTGCTTCTCCAAGGCAAGAATTAGGGTTCTTAAACTTCAGGCTTCAAATCCAAAGATTTCACCAAGGGTTTTGCCTTCAGGTCTATGGAACTTCATCAATGGGTTTCCTTTCACCTATTCTTCAGAGCCTAGGGTTTCATGAACACTATGAATTCCTTTGTGCTTCAGTTTCTTATCATAAAAGAGCCTTGAAAACATGTTTTTCATAAAGTTTAGCATCGTTGCATACTTGTGAACCATGAGCCCTTAATGTATTGAATGACTCATGATTTTGGACTTGTGTTAAGAAATTTCCCATCCTTTTTAGATTAGAGAATTGTCATGAGTAGTTGTATTCTTCAGAGATGGCGGGTTGAACACCTTGACTTAGGATCTCATGCATTATTAGTTGAACACTTAGTCCTTCAGGTTTATATGATTTAGATTATATTCAGATAAAGCACTTAGCTTTCATCCTCAGAACATCAGTATTATGAGGCTATTCAGTATATCAATTTATATTTAGTTGGGAGTAGTACTTAGCACCAAGCGGATGCAGGGATGAAGGCTCACCCGTCAGTTAGGCTGAGACCTTTAGTAGAAGTCCCTAAGTCCCAGAACTACAGCGCCACCATAGGTTCTAAAAGGTCACCGTCAAACCAGGCTTGATACCTTAGTCCTTTTGGACATTAGTTTAGTAGATCCATGTCAGTCAGTGTTCATACCCTTGGCAAAGTACAAAACATCCTTCAAGCTGGGGT
Organism: Capsicum rhomboideum; assembly: GCA_031232105.1. Lineage (NCBI taxonomy): Eukaryota > Viridiplantae > Streptophyta > Magnoliopsida > Solanales > Solanaceae > Capsicum > Capsicum rhomboideum. The sequence continues at coordinate 54,452,021 of CP124717.1, forward strand.
TATAGTTTAGGACCTAGTTAGCTAAAATTGGAGTATGTCGGTTAACAGCGGCTCCCAAAGTTCAAACTCAGATAATGCATGACCTTGTACTTAGTTTATTCAGCGTATTATTGTTCAGTTATATGTTTACTTATTTGGTCATTGCATCAGTTTACATTCCTCTGTTTTATGTTCAGTTTAGTATCTTATGTTTAGTATGTTCAATTCCATATATAATGGTGCATATCTCACATGTGTATTACATTTGAAGTACTGACCAGATATTTCTCTTGTGCTATATTGTATTATATTATAGTTTCAGACTTTCAGCATTCAACATTCAGCTCACAATTAGCATTATCCCGGATCATCTTAATAACAAACTTTGGTGAGTCCTCATCATTCAAGGACTAGTTTTCAGTATCATTATTTCTTTATTATTTTTGTTTTAGACATTTAGAGTTAGCTGGGGGCTTGTCCTAGAAACTCATCTTATTTAGAGGCTTTCAGATAGACAGATAGACTATGTTTTCTGCTTATGGTTTTGATATCATTATTGAGTTGTTTTGGATATTATTTTTTATATCATCCATATTGTTTGCTTCATCTTATAGATTTTCAGTTTATTTCTGTGTTCTTAGTGTCATGCTAGCTTGGGGTCACTTGTGACTCTATGCACTGTATTATGACTACGGGGTAGTCTCGGGTCGTGATAAACTAGGTATCAGAGCATCAGGTTTAAAGTGTATTAGGGTGTCTGAAATTCGTGTTAAGCAAAGTCTTATTCATGGGTGTGAAGCACGCCACACTTATGAGTGAGAGGCTATAAAACATTTTGGGAAAAGTTTCCCTTCTTTCATACTCATATTATGTGATAGAGTGTGAACTCTATTTAACCTTCTTCTAACTCGTGCTCTACACACTTATAGAAAATGCCTCCCAAAAGAGCAAATAGAAGGAGAAATGAAAATGGAAATGGTAACAGAAATGGAAACCAGAAAGCACCACCAGTTCCAGTAGACCCTTTGAGTGAAAAAATCTCACATGCAAAGTTCAGGGCTTTTTTCCAGGTGCTAACTCAGGACATGACTGCCACGATGAGCCATCAGGCTATTGTACAAGTCAACCCACATGGTAATACAACAACAAATAGAGTCAGGGATTTCACTCAAATGAATCCTTCGTTGCATGGTTCTAAGGCTAAGAAGGATCTATAAGACTTTTTTGATGACATTCAGAAGGTTACTGAGATCATGGGTGTCACTCCAGTTAAGAGTGCTGATTTGGTTGTTTATTAGTTGAAATAAGTGGCTCACACTTGGTGTAAGCAGTGGAAAGAAGTTAGGGGTGCAGATACAGGTCCAGTAGATTGGGATAAACTCGTAGCTGTACTTTTGATCAGGTTCTTCCCACTTGAATTAAGGGAAGCCAAGGTTCATGAGTTCATTAACTTGAATCAGGGTAACATGAGTGTGAGGGTGTATTCTCTTAAGTTTACTCAGCTTTCTAAGTTTGCTCTAGTAGTGGTGACTGATTCCAGGGCCCTCATGAGTAAGTTTGTATTGGGTGTTTCTGAGGATGTGGTTAAAAATTATAGAACTGCTGCTATGTTAGTTAAGGAGATGGACATCTCTAGGTTGATGACTCATGACCAGTATATTAATGAGGAAAAGATCAAGGAGAAGGATAGGAAGAATAAGGGGGCTAGAAAAGTTAGTTTTAACTTTTCTCAGCAGAGGTCAGATAGTGGTAATCATTCTCAGTACTATCAGAAATTTTCAGCTCCATCCCCATCCTCTGTAAGTGCCCTGTACCCAAGTACAGACAGGATCATCGAAATAGTGACCAGGCTCTAAGTCCCAGGGTAGTGTCATTAGTTGACATACTCATTTGGTTTGCAAGAAGTATGGTACGAAACACTGGGGTGAGTGTTTGGCCAATAGTGGTAATTGTTTTAGGTGTGGCAAGCCAGGTCGTAGGTTGAGGAAGTGTCCACTGGCTTCACAAAGAGGCAAGGCTGCTCACCAGCAGAATCAGACTAACTCTTCAGCAGTTCTAGTAGGTCACCCAACTCAGCAGGGTGCCTCATCTAGTGCAGGTAGCAGCCAGTGCCAGAACAGATTTTATGCACTTCAAATTCGACAGGATCTAAAGGGTTCCCCTGATGTAGTCACTGTACGTTGCGAGTCTTTCATGTTGATGTTTAGGCATTGTTAGATCCTAAAGCCACACTTTCTTTTATGACTCCTTATATAGCAAGAGACTTCGGTGTCAGTCCCAAAATTCTCTCAGAATCTTTCTTAGTCTCTAATCTTATTGGTGATTCAATCATAACTAGGAGGGTATTTAGAAATTGCCCTATCATAGTTTCTTAGAAAGTCACCTTAGTTGATCTTGTAAAATTAGCTATGACTGAATTTTATGTCATTCTTGGCATTGATTGGATACATTCTTGTTATGCCTCAATCGATTGTAGAAATAGAGTTTTCAGTTCCCAAATGAGCTAGTCTTAGAGTGGAAGAGTAGTACCTTAGTGCCTGGAGGTCGGTTTGTCTTTTGCCTTAAGGCCAGAAAAATAATTTCCAAAGGGTGTATCTATCATCTTATTTGGGTTAAGGATTAAAAATTCGAGACCCCAACACCTTATTCAATTCCATTAGTTAATGAATTCCCATAAGTGTTTCTCGAAGATCTGCCTAGATTCCTCCCGAGTGGGAAATTGACTTCGAAATAGATATCCTTCTAGATACCTAGCCGATCTCAATTCCACCTTACAGAATGGCTCAACTGAGCTTAAGAAACTGAAGAAGCAATTAAAATATCTCTTAGACAAAGGTTTTATCAGGCCCAATATCTTTTTATGGGGTGTTCCAGTTCTTTTCATGCATAAGAAAGATGGTTCTCTTAGAATATGCATCGACTGCCGTCAGTTGAACAAAGTCACAATCAAGAATAATTATCCCATTCCTAGAATTGATGACTTATTCGACCAGCTTCAGGGTGCTTTTCTAAGATAGACCTCAGATTCAGTGTAACGACCCATTCTCTCGTTACTAAAAATATCTGCGGTAATGATGTATGAATCTCATTTTTCATAAGTGTTAGGATCAATTCCTTGGTATGTAAGTGCATTATCTATGAATTAAGGTCATACAACACCCTTAGCACAAAGTTAAGTTGAAAATGTCCTTACCGATTTAATTTTGGGCTAAGTTTAAACCAGGGTCAACTTCAAATGAGCACTCCTACTAGAATATAAAGAGTTATGGGTACCAATACCCACTTAATTAAAAATCTCTAAGTACTATTTCCAATTCAATTGACAATTCATTAATCCGCTTCTTAAGTAAAGTGTTATTGCTGAAAAGCTGAGGCCACTGTAAAGGGATTAGGCCACTATAGCAGGGCTGATTTTGCTGCTATAGTGGGATGGTGGTAGTATATAAGCCTATTTTTGATGTGTTTCAGTTCCACAACTCAAAATTATCATTCCCCAACCCTATAAAGGCAATTTCTTTAGTTTTCCATCAATTTCCTCTCTCAAGGTATGTTTTTCCATCAATCTAACACTTGTTTAATTCTAAAATCTTTAAAATAACATAAGATTGATCATGGTGGAGGTAGAAAGTTAACCTAGGTGAAATTTTCTGGTTTAAAGTGAATTAATAGGTTGAAATCCCTTGAATTTGAGTTAATATTGATAGATTATGTCCTTGGGACTAGAAATTGATCTGACCATTCCAAAATATTGAGATTTTTGAGTAGTAGAAGAGTAGAAACCCTAGAATGATGAGTACATGCATGAACTTGGGTTAAAATCAATGAAAGTTAGGTTATATGCCTAGAATTTGCAGAACAGTGGTTGAATTATTATTTGATTGTTATTGTTAGACTGAGGTCCCATTGAGCAGCAAGAAAAGGCAAGGCAACCCTATAATCGTGCATTTTGTAGCAGTAGCTTGTCCACCAGGTAGGCTAGGTTTAATGTATAGTAGATCTTGGTTAAATTGCATGACTATAATGTACTTTGACGGGAGATTTCATGCTTAGGCTCACAGGCATGGTGAATGATTGGTAATAATCAAAATGTGAATATGGATGGAATCTAATTTGGTTTAATTATTATTTTCCAACAAATCTTGATGATTTTGCAGATTATGTATTAATTGAGATAATTCGTGAGAATATATGTATGTTGGTGTCTGGTTTTGGTACTATGGGTTGTGAAAACTAGTAACTATTAATTATGGTGTTTTCCAAAACTGGAAGGTGTTGATGTAAACTAATTATTGTGAAGCAGGAATGGCAGTGAATAGGTTGGAAAGTTTGGTTGAATTGGTGGATTGTCATCCTAGTTGAGCCAATGGGTGATGAGTTAGTATATGCTAAAGCCTTGTCATAATTTTATGGTTATTGAGAATTGAATCAAAGCTAATTGGCTATAAATGAGTGGATTTTACTAAAGGCTTGGTGATTTGTTGCACTGCATGCTGGTAAATATGAGCACTTGATTTTTCTTGGAAAGCTAATGAACATGCTAAATGATTTGTCACAAATGTTGTTGACTAATGAAATAATTGTATTTTGGGATAAGGACTATATTTTGGTGCAAGTGGTGATATTTGTAAGCTTACTTGATGATTGCACTTGAACCAGTAGGTGATGGTTTAAGGTAGTTGAAACCTAACTTATTTTGTGTGTGCATGATAAATGTTCCTTTGTATTACTGGTTATAATGCATGTTCAAGGAAAGTGAATGACTATTTGATATCTTAAGTGTTAATCGCATGCAATGAACTTATATGAAAAGCTTGTTGGTTTTAAAAGTGTTATTCCTGTTATCATTGTGGGTGTGATTGTTGTGATATCTATTGTTATTATGGGATGTACTAATATTTGGACATCTTCATGGGATTTATATTCATTATTGTGGAATGTACCAGTATTCAGGCATCTTTACGGGATTAGTTGATATAAGGTTGGAAGACACTTGATGTCTTGGACTTGGTACATGGACAAGAGATCTTCCTCAATCGGTCTTGGCTAGTAGGAGACCATAAGGCCCTTAGCATGTATGTTCAAGATGCAGGTTATGTGTTTTATTGTTATATTGGTTCCTTGAGTGAACCGTGCTTATATGTTTAACTTGTTGTATTGGTTCCTTGACCAAACAGGGCTTATATGTTGACTTGTTATATTGGATCCTTGAGTGAACTAGGCTTATGTGTTACTTGCTATATTTGGTTTCTTGAGTAAACTAGGAATTATGATTATTAACATGGTTGTTTATGGAATAGATCCTTGAGTGAACTAGGTTTATCTATTTACTTGTTAGATGTGTTGGTTTTGAGTGGACGAGGCTTATCTATTTACTTGTTAAATATGTTGGTTCCTTGAGTGGACTAGGTTTATCCATTTACTTGTTATATATGTTGGTTCCTTAAGTGGACTGAGTTTATTCGTTCACTTGATATATATATTGGTTCCTTGAATAAACAGGGTCATGATTACTGACTTATTGATTAAATTGGATCCTTGTGATGTCCGAGCTAAATTGCAAATGAACGACATACTTCTTAATTGTCTATCTACTTATGTATTTGAGACATGGTCAGTATATTATTATGGAGTCATGGTTTTTGTAACACCCCATACATGTTTACCTTAGTTTTGAGAACCAAAAAAAAAAAAAAAAATTTTTAAGGGTCAGGCGCGCCCGGGGGCGTGCTGGGCCGCTTCTAGCCGAAATTTTCAGTCCTCAGGCAGTGTTTGGGCGCGCCCAAGGGCGTGCCAGGGTGGTTTTGCCCATTTTTCAAAATTGGAAATTTTCTTAAGTCCCAAGGGTGCCCGGGGACGTATCGAGCCAATTTTTGCCACGTTTCTTTTGCAACCATGAGCATACACATGGAATGATTGAAATATTATATTGGTGTGGTAAAATTACTCATGAACGAATTTGGCATAAAAATGACGATTTTGCCCTTAGAGTCAAAATAAGTCATACGTGGCTAGAATTGTTTATTTTTGGGATCGAGGCTATGAATATGAATCCCGTGAGTGGGAATCTGCATACGAGATGATTTAAACACGAGAAATTATTGATTTTATTGGGTTTAGTGAATTGGGCCCAACAAGAGGCCCAAAATGAGAAGAAAACATGGGCCAAAATGGGTCAAAAGACCCATTCTTCCCTTGACCCTCTAGATATAGTAATTAATACTATAAAGAGTGGATAAGGATGAGTTGGTGGCACTATAAAAGGGTCACACAATTCAGATTTTATTATCACAAACACACATGCTTTTTATATCTTTTTCTAGAATTCTCAAGAAAGCTCTCTTTTGGGCTCTCAAACCCTAAGCCACCTTTGGATCAAGATCATCATCTTCCAAGCTTAGGTAAGTGTTTATTCTTATGGATTAACATATTATATGCATGGGAGAGTATGTATATCATGTTGGTTATGCTTGGAAGTGTTGAACATGACACTTTGTGTTTTTGTAAAAGATGTGCCATCTATGGAATTTAAACTTGGAATATGATTTGTGGTTTTGATAAAAGAGCATGATATGGATAAAATACCAACATGTATGGTGTGATTATGGTCCTAAACTTGTTATTTTTCCATAAGTGTAAATTATGGGATTTTGGCCGATTTGTTGTTGTGAGGTGTATTGAAGGGAATTGATGGAACCATTGTGATGTTGTGGTGATGTAGAAGTGTAAAGTATGAATTTGGTGTGACATGCTAGTGGTTTATGATATTGGTCAATGTTGAGAATATTGTGGGATTATTGGTATGATAGTTTTGTAAATGGTATTGTTGGTGTGATAGTTTCACACATGGTATAATCAAGAGGGAAATGACATGTTAAAGCCGGACATGTAACTCATTGTCGTTGTATGCATTTGTAAGGTAGTTGGTGGTTAATGTAAACTCCATTGTATATTTTTGTTGTAGAGCGAAACATAAGGAAGAAGCGGGATGATTGTATTCATGTATAGAATTGAGTGTTCATATTGAGACGATAAGGTATGTAAGGTTACTCTGTCCGTATTTTTCTGCAGCACATATTGTTCATGTTGTCATTGCCCTTGTTCCATTCTAAAATGTTAAAAGGTATCTCATTTCAAGTTGTCATATATTATTATTCTCATGTATCACATAATTATGGACATGATTCCAAGTTTCAATAAGGTTATGTTCCAAAGCTCCCAATAATGTTACAACTTCAAAAGTACCAATCTCATGAACTTAAAAGACTAAGTAATGCATTTATGTGTTCCAATAAGGTTATGATCCCCCAATGTACCAATCTCAGAAAAGTAAAAGAAGAAGTAATCCAATGAAGTAATGGAAGAAGTAACTCCCGTATGGTGACTTTATAATTTTCCTTATGGTTACTTTATATTTTACCTCATGGTTACTTTATAATTTTCTTTACGGTTACTTTATAATTACGTTCTAATTACTTCATATTAATTTATGGCTACTTTATGGTTCTTTGAGTGCGGGTGATAGCTTTGGGGGAAAAAGCCAAACTTGATGCCGAACCTGCTTCCTTGTTTTTCTGGTGGTAGCAGGGGGGAAGCTCAGTGGGGCAAAAGCCAAGCTTGACGCCGAACTTTATTATATTTACTGGATCAAAGGGGAAGCTCAGTGAGGTAAAAGCCAAACTTGATGCCGAACCTGCTTCCTTGTTTTTCGGGTGATAGCACGGGGGAAGCTCAGTGGCGTAAAAGCCTAGCTTGATGCCGAACTTGAGACGATTATATATATATATATATATATAAATTGACGGTTTCATATTGACGGTTGCATTGCATATTGATGGTTGCATGGCATATTGACGGTTGCATTGCATGTTGACGGTTGCATACTAACGGCTACACATTTTGACAAATATCTAGTGACGGTTCTAACTGTTAACGGTAACGGACATAAAGGTAAATGGAATAATGAACGTAAGGTACATATTTCCACACATACTGAACGATGATTGATCCACATTGACTATTCTCTTGAAATCAAGTTCCTTAAGGTGTTAAGTTTCATGAAGTTTCTTATAACCTTGCATACTCAGTACATTCTTCGTACTGACCCCTTTCGGGGAACTTACTTTGTTTGCTGCAGGGACAGGTGTTAGTAGACCTCCACCATAGGCTACGGGTTATCCGCGGATCATTGGTGAGCTCCCAGTTGGTTCGGGGCTTTCCGAGTCATACGTGTATATTGTTTTGGTTTTGTAATTATTGTATAAAGCGGGGATTTGTCCCGACTACAGGTTGTTGTGTTCATGTATCGGTTAGAGGCTTTGTAGACATATGTGGGAAGGTTAATGTAAGAGATGTGTATTCTGTTTGACTTGTCGGCCCTAACGCCGAAGTTTCATATATTGTTAAGTTTTCCATGACTTCCGCCTAGTTGTACGAAGTATAATAAGGTTCATACTCAAATATGTTTGCGAGTGAATAGGAGAAAAGATTGGTTCTCTCGGGCCATATCGGCTTTGGGTGCCAGTCCGGCCCGAATGGAATTTCGGGTCGTGACAGTTTTATACTTGGTTGACGCTGGTAGTCGGGGTCTTGACTTGAGTTGTTGCATAATTGACTTGTATTTGATCAAGCTCAGTGGTTGTTGAAAAGGCTAAGTGTTCTTAGTGGACATAAGTTACTTGAAAAGTGTCTGTTATGATTGATCTACTAGTTGATATCATTGAGATTAGGTAGGCGGATGTTGCTATTTTTCTACTTATTTTCTCATGACCTTAAATGAATCCCTAACTTCTAGGGTGCTAATGCATTACTAGAATATCGAAACAAGGTTAAGGAAATATTGGAAAGTTAATCCTTGTAGTCTTAGCTCGGCTGTGTAGTTGTGTGCACTTATATTAGCCTAGGCTGAAGATCTAAAGGCTAGTATAGTGAGTGGAAAATAGAAGTTAGTTACAATAAGTGATGGCATGAACTATAGACTGAAGGGAGTTAAACTGTCACATTATATGTACATGATTTATCTTGAATTTCTATATTATATGTTATGAGCTTTAACATTGGTCCGTCGATGATGCCTACCAGTACGTGTTATTTATATTGATGCTATACTTGCTATACCTTTTTTGGGGTATAGTCTGGTTACAGGATTAGTTGATATTTCTCAAGTGATGTGAATAGTAATCTCCAACAGTTTCTACTCCTTTCATTCCTACGGTGGGAACTGTGTCTTTTGTTTTGTCTTTTACTATATTAGAAGCTCTTGTATGTGTTTAGACTAGGTCCTTGGGAAAGGTGTTTTTGTTATCCTTTATAATTTGAGAAGGGTTGTATATTTATCAGATTTTGAAGTCTTTAATCAAATTTGTTTATAACTTCAGCATTGTTTTAAATGGGTGGTAAGGGTTTCTCTTATCTAGGTGGACTAGAGTAGGTGCCCGAATGATCGATTAGTTGGGTCATGACATTTGACTATTACCACCTCAGAGTCATAGAATGTGACATTTCGAAGATGACCTTCAGGACTCGATATGGTCATTTAGAATTTGTTGTTATGTCTTTTGGACTAACGAATGCTCCTGCAACTTTTATGGACTTAATGAACAGGGTGTTCAAGCAATACTTGGACATGTTCGTCATTGTCTTTATTGATAACATCCTCATTTATTCTTGGAGTAAGGATGAATATGCAGACTATTTGAGGATTGTCTTATAAATTATCAAAGATCGCTAGTTATTCGCTAAGTTCAACAAGTGTGAATTCTAGTTAAAATCAGTATCATTCCTTTACCATATCATTTTTGATGAGCGCATTCAGGTTAATTCTCAAAAGACCAAAGCAGGTAGGAACTTGCCTAGACCCATCTCTTTATTAGATATCAGGAGTTTCTTGGGTTTAGCTAGTTACTACAGAAGGTTTGTTGAGGAATTTTCATCTATCGCTTCTCTTATGTCCAGATTGACTAAAAAAAAAGGGTTAAATTTCAGTGGTCCGATTCTTGTGAGAAGACTTTTAGGAATTGAAGACTCGACTAACCTTTCTTCTAGTTTTGACTCTGCCAGAGAGTTCAGATGGCTTTGTGGTTTATTGTGATGCTTCTAAAGTTGGCCTCCATTGTGTGTTAATGCAGTATAGCAAGGTTATAGAATATGCCTCTAGAAAACTCATGCCTCATGAGAAAAATTACCTGACTCATGATCTTGAGTTGGAAGCAGTTGTTTTTGCCTTAAAGATTTAAAGGCATTATCTTTATGGGGTTCATGTAGACGTGTTCACGGATCACAAGTGCTTTTTGTATGTGTTCCGTCAGAAGGTTTTGAATCTTCGTCATAGGAGATGGCTAGAGTTGTTAAAAGATTATGACATGAGTTTCTTGTACCATCCGGGTAAAGCCAATATAGTGGCTGATGCTCTTAGCAGGTTATCTATGGGGAGTGTTGCTTATGTAGAGGATAAGAAGAAAAATTTAGTTCGTGAGGTTCATAGGCTCGCTAGATTGGGAGTTCAGTTGAGTTCATGAGGTTCACAGGCTCACTAGATTAGGAGTTCAGTTGGTTGATTCAGCCAAAGGTAGTATCTTGGGTTAAAATGGGTTACAATTTTCTTTTGTAACCGAGGTGAAAGAAAAGCAAGATAATTATCCTATTTTTCTTAAGTTGAAGAAAATAGTCCAAAGTCAGAAGGTTGAGGTTTTCTCCTATGGAGGAGATGGTGTTCTTCATTGTCAGGGCAAACTTTGTGTTCCAGATGTTGATTACTTGAGACAACAAATGCTGATAGAAGCTCACAATTCTCGATATTCTATTCACCCAGGAGCCACTAAGATGTATCGTGATCTACGTGAAGTCTAGTGGTGTAATGACATGCAGAAGGATATCGCTTTGTGACTAAGTGTCCAAACTGGATGACTAAGTCAGCACATTTACTGCTAGTTAACACTTCAGATTCAATGGAGGATCATGCTAGACTTTACCTAAGGGAGTTGGTGAAATTTCATGGAGTCCCGTTAACTATCATCTCAGATCGGGGTTCTCAGTTTACTTCTTAGTTCTGGAAGACATTTCAGAAGGGTCTTGGTGCCCAAGTTCATCTCAGCACAACTTTTCATCCACAGATAGATAGTCAGACAAAGTGGACCATTCATACCTTAGAGGATGTGTTGAGAGCTTGTGTGATCAATTTCAAGGGTAGTTGGGATGATCACATGCCTTTGGTTGAGTTTGCCTATAACAATAACTATCACTCGAGTATCGTGATGGCCCTATTTGAAGCACTTTATGGTAGGAGGTGTAGATCTCTTATTGGTTGGTTTAAGGTCGGTGAAGCTACTTTGATAAGGCCTGATTCAGTCCATGAAGCTATGGAGAAAGTTCATCTAATTAGTGAAAGATGAAAATAGCTCAGAGTTGCCAAAAGTCCTATGTAAATGTGAGGAGAAGAAATCTTGAGTTTGTGATCAGTGATTTGGTTTACTAGAAAGTTTCACCCATAAAATGGGTGAAGAGATTTGGAAAGAAAGGAAAACTTAGTCCCCGCTATGTGAGTCCTTATAAGATTTTGAGACGTATTGGCAATATGGCCTATGAGTTAGACTTGCCTGCAAACTTAGCATCAGTGCATCCATTTTTTCTTGTGTCTTTATCGATGAAATACATTAGTGGTCCAGCTTTGGTTGTATCTTTAGAGAGTATGGACGTGAAAGATTGTCTCTCTTACAAAGAGATTCCAGTTGTGATTCTTAACTTTCAGGTTCTTAGGTTGAGAAATAAGGAAGTCACTTCAGTGAATTTTTTTTGGAGGAATCAGCTAGTTGATGGAGATACTTGGGAAGTAGAAGCATATATAATGACCAAGTACCCCCATCTTTTCCCTTCAAAATTAGTTCCAACTTGAGGTAATAGTTTCCCCTTAATAAATTCTCTCATTCTTATGTCACTCAGTTACATCCCTGTCATAGCATGCATTCATGAGTTCAGTTCATTCCATGATTCAGTTATAGATTCAGCTATCATGTCAGTATTCAGCTCTTAGAACTCAGTGTTGGGTTTACAGCTCTTTCCCTATCCTTTCATCTTATTTAGTTTTCATTCGGGGACAAATGACCCCAAGGGGGAGATATTGTAACACCCTGAAAATCTAAACTAAGATCAGAACCATAATTCAAGTAAATATAGAACCAAACTTAATGATTTGGTAGCATGAGAAGAGCTTTAGACATGAAATAAGCCCACACGTAACTCCTAGCTCATAGTTATGTTGAAACCTTCCTTACTGATTGAATTATTGAATAGAATCTTTCTAGAATCAACTTCAAACAAGTATAACTCATAGATTCTGAAATGTTTTGGAGATCAAGACCCATCAAATGAAATTTCTTTGGGTCTTCTTTCCAATGGGTTCAGGAGCTAAAAGATATGGCTATTTTAGTGAAGCACTATCCAGCAGTGAGATACGAAGAACAAACCAACGACTGTTGGTAGATAAGATGATCGTCCTATGCCTTCATCTGCATGAAACATCCCCAAAATCCTGCAAGTGGATAAGAATACTTCCTAGGCATAAAAAGGACCAACAACTATTGGTTGAACTAGTGATTGTTGGTGGCAATAGTGGTTCCAAGGTTAGCTTGGCTTGGACATCCAATGACTAACCAAGGAACAATCGTTGGAGGTTACAACAAGTCATACCCTGGCTCATATATTAGAGTCTTGTAAGCCACCGAAACCTACCCTCAACCAACGAGCTATCCAACGATCATTGGAAGGTTCGTCCGTCATAAAACTCAAATTCTTCAGTTATGAATTCAGTGGGGCATTCCAGTCTTTTCCCATTATTTAAACCCCTAAACTTTATTATTTTAACTATTCTAAGGCTGATTAATAAGACTAAATTACTCCAAATCCCTCATTCCTTAAATATTCAAGCAACACTTAGCCAAAAATAGAGAAAAGAGGCAGTTTGCTTCTCCTAGTCAAGAACAACTTCAGGCTTCAAATCCAAAGATTTCACCAAGGGTTTTGCCTTTAGCTATGTGGGATTTCATCAATGGGTTTACTTTCACCCATTGAGTCCCGAAGTTAACTCAATTCCTCAGTTTAATTTATTCTTCAGATCCTAAGGTTTCATGAATATTATGAATTCTTTTGTGCTTCAGTTCCTTATCATGAATGAGCCTTGAATAAATGTTTTCCTTTAAATTTAGCATCTTTGCATACTTGTGATCCATGAACCCTTAATATTTTGAATGACCCATGATTTTGTACTTGTGTTAAGAAATTCCCCATCATTTTCAGATTATAGAATTGTAATGAGTAGTTGCATTCTTCAGAGATGGTGGGTTATGAACACCCGATGACTTAGGATCTCATGCATTGTTAGTTGAACACTTAGTCCTTCGGTTTCATATGATTTAGAATGCTTTCAGGTAAAGCACTTAGCTTTCAACCTCAGAACATCATTATTATTAGTCTATTCAGTATATTAGTTTATATTCAACTGGAAGTAGTACTTAGCACCGAGTGGGTGCAGGGTTGAAGGTTCGACCGTCAGTTAGGTTGAGACCTGTAGTAGAATTCCCTAAGTCCTAAAACTATGGTGCCAATGTAGGTTTTAAATAGTCACCCCTCAAACCAAGATTTATACCTTAGTCCTTTTGGACATCAATTTAGTAGATCCACGTCAGTCAGTGTTTGTACCCTTGGCAAGGTATAGAACATCCTTCCGGCTGGGGTTACAAGTTGGGCCCTGGTTAGCTGAAATTGGGGTATGTTCGTTAACAGTAGCTCCCAAAATTCAGACTCAGACATTGCATGACCTTGTATTTAGTTTATTCAGCATATTATTGTTCAGTTATATGTTTACTTATTTGGTCATTGAATCAGTTTACATTCCTCTGTTTTATGTTCAGTTTAGTATCTCATGTTCAGTATGTTTAGTTCCATATATAATAGTGCATATCTCACATGCGCAGTACATTTAAAGTAATGACCGTGTACCCTTACGACCCAAATGGTCATGATTGGCACCCACCCTAAACTATGGCACTTAACCTAATCCTCATGTAAACCAAGTATTACATTCACATTCACTTTATACTAACTTCATCTTTAGCAAGTTCTAAAACTCCATTATTAATAAATTTAAATAAAGTATCCAACCATCAAATCATAAGTCACTAATAGAGTGCAGAAACCCCTAATTATTACATCCCAAGGACTTGAATTTACCATACAAAAACATCTAAAAAGAACAACTAAGTCTAAAAACATCTAGAAATATCCTAAAGTATAACAAGAAGAATCGTCTTAGTCCCAAAAACAAGGGACATCAACATCATAAGAAAAATTTGAAGGTTGCCCAGACATGGTACTCACCTTCAAAATCAGATCCGAACTGCTAACTAGAGCTGAGGTTGCGTGTCAACCACTGGAAGATATTCTGCACTCAACAAAAAGAAGAGTATAGGTAGCATCAGTACATCAACAATTACTGGTAAGCATCATTGGTTGAATAACTTAACAATGTATAAGTAAGTAAGTCAAACAAGTATAAAAGTGATCATACAAAACTCATAATCAATGATATCAACAAACAAACACATCACGTATCATCATATAATTACAATCACAAGTTTACTTTCACAGGCTTTCATATTTAGTCATTTTCATCAGTAATTCATTATCATATATATTCATCAAAATAGCACTCAATGCATACGAATGAGTGCATCTATGCAAGGTGTGTGCATCATCTCTTACTATTCTCATCCTCTTCATCAACATCATAACATACCGTGTGTGGTACCCGATCCATTATCACAACATATCATATTGTACCAGTGTGGTACTTGACCCATTATAACAACATATCATCTAGTACCGGTATGGTACCCGACCCCTCATCTCAAAACCTCATCACAATGCAATGAAAATGCCATGCAGTCATCAAATCACAAGTCATGCAAGAAGGAAATCCTAGATGTTTAAATTACAAACAAGCACAAAGCTAAGAAAGTCTAAGTGCTACATAAAACCATAGCCTACCTCAACTCCTTTGGGCAAAGTCACCTTTAAGCCACACTTTTCCCTTTTTGTTCTCATTCAATTTGTTCTCGATCTATACAACCACAAAAAATATGCACACATTTCAATTATTATCCCTCTTTTAACTACTAGGGATCAAGAGTCACCGATTTTAGCCATAACTTACTCTATTTCATCATATTAGAATTTTCTTATCATTTAAACTTCAGGAACGCTACTTGAATTAGCATAAATAGTCATAATTCTAGTCCCATTAGTGTTTTTTAACACCCCAGGATCATTATATGCTGAATTTATTCATATTTCCACAACTTTTCTTCAATTTTCTATGAACTACGGTTGAACCCCAATTTCCATCATTAATCCATTTTCTTGTAGTTTTCAAAGGTTAAATGTAGTAAATTCAAGTCTTGAACGTTACCACTTTCCTCCAAAAATAAGAAACATCGAAATTCCTTTGAAAATCGCCTTTCCCCAAAGCACTAGTGCATTTTTTGTAAAGTGGGGAATGAAAATATTTTTTGAGTTTTAAAACTGAAAATTTTACCACGCATTACTACTGTAGTGGATAATTACCATTGCAGCAGTTAAATTTCCACTGCAGCGGTTGACGCCCTTTTTACTGGAGGCCGCAGCTGCGGTTCGAGTTGCCACCATAGTGCAGTGGTTACTTTTTCAATTGCAACAGTCTGAGGTAGAAACTCAAGACCTCTCCACAGCTTTCCTCATTTTACAACATACACCATGAATTTCGACAATGCAAACAAGCAGCCCTTAAACCAAAAAAAAGGGAGTCTCTGACTTCCTTCCCCTATTTTTTTTATGCATTTCATTCTTAATCCCTCCACGATAAATGCTATAACGGGAGTTCTATATCTCCATTTTAGGTGCCGAAAGTTTCGAAGACTTTCTATAGTTGTTGGTTATCCAAATATCATATCAAACCCAACTATTACCAATTACATCAATACCATTGTTCAACTACCACATTCTTAAAATTAAGCCAAAACTAGACTAGCCCTGAATTCTTCAAAATTTAGCTAAGGGAAGTATAGTACATTAGATACCAATTTGTCACTCATTCATCCCCGAATAACCACTGTCCTAAAAAAGACATAGCAACTAGGATAGAATGTACCTGAGTCAATGAACAGGTGCAAATACCGCTCACGTATGTCCATTTTTGTTTCTCATGTAGCTTCCTCAATGGTGTGGTTCCTCCATTGAATCTTCACACAAGGAATAACTCATGTCCTCAACTTCTTCACATCTTTAGTTAGACTAGCAACTGGTTCCTCTTCATAGTATAGTTCCTTATCAAATAGTTTTGGGTTCCAAAGAATAATATAGTCACCATCTCTATGGTACTTCTTTAACATAGTCACATGGGATATGGGGTAGACCCGGGACATACTAGGGGGTAAGTCCAGCCTGTATTCTACCGACCCCACTTCCTTTAACACCTCAAAAGGTCCTATGTACCTTGGGCTCAACTTGCCCTTCTTGTCGAATCGCATCACACCCTTCATGGATGACACCTTCAGGAGTACTTTCTCTCCCTTCTCAAACTTCATGTCTCTTACCTTTTTATCTGTATATTCCTTCTGTTGGATTTGAGCCGCTTGTCACACCCCGTATCCCAACGGGGTGGACTGGCACCCGAAGCCGATATGGCCCGAGAGAACCAAATCTTTACTCATGTTCATTCGCAAGCCTATTTTAGTATGAATCTTATTATACCTCATGCAACTAGGCGGAAGTCATGGAAAACTTATACAATAGAGGAAACTTGGCCGTTAGAGCCATCAAGTCAAACAAAACACACATCTCTTACATTCACCTTCCCACGTATGTCTACAAAGCCTCTAACCGATACATGAACACCACAACCTATAGTCGGGACAAGTACCCACTTTATACAATAATTACAGTACCAAAACAATATACACATATGACTAGGAAAACCCCGAACCAACTGGAGCTCACCAATGATCTGCGGATGACTCGTAGCCTATTGTGGAGGTCTACTAACACCTGTGCCTGCAGCAAATAAAATAAGTCCCCCAAAGGGGTCAGTACGAAGAATATACTGAGTATGCAAGGCTATAAGAAACTTCATACAAGATACGAACTTCAATGAAACCAATATAAGAGAATAGTCAATGAGGATAAGTCATCGTTCTGAATGTGTGGGATTATGTACCTTACATTCATTACCTTTCTTTTTCCTTTATGTCCATTACCATCAATATTCATAACCATCAATAGATAATCATCAATAATGTATAACCGTTAATATGCAACCTTCAATATGCAACCGTCAATAAATAAATAAAGCAGGTTCGGCCCTTAGGGCTACCCCCTGTAAGGTTCGGCATCAAGCTAGGCTTTTTCCCCACTGAGCTTCCCCCCTGCCATCACTCGAAAATCAGTGAAGCAGGTTCGACATCAAGTTTGGATTTTGCTTCACTGAGCTTTCCCCCTGATCCAACAATATCGGGATCGGTTTGAGTTAGGCTTGCACCCCCACAAAGCTATCACCCGTACTCAAGAAGTATAAAGAAAATATAAAGTAACCATAAGGAAAATTATAAAGTAACCATAAGGAAAATATAAAGTAACCATGAGGGAATTACTTCTTCCATTACTTCTCTCTTTCATTCTTATGAGATTGATATATTGGGGATCATAACCTTATTGGAAACACATAAGTGCATTACTTCAGTCTTTTGTGTTCATGAGATTGATACTTGGTAATGATTATAACATTATGGAAGCTTTGGAATTTCGATCAATGATTAAAAGACATATGAGTCATGATTGGTCCAAGATGAAGAAACATGAGAATAATAACATATGACAACCTGAAATGAGATACCTTTTAACATTTCGGAATGGAACAAGGACAATGACAAAATGAACAATAGGTGTTGCAGAAGGATACACGGACAGAGTAACCTTACATACCTTATCGTCTCAATATGAACACTCAATTCTATACGTGAACACAATAGTCCTGCTCCTTCCTTATGTTTCACTCTACAACACAAGTACACAACGGAGTTTACATTAACCACCAACTACCTTACAAATGCATACAACGACAATGAGTTACATGTTTGCCTTTAAAATGTCATTTCCTTCGCTAAAATACCATTTACGACATGATCATATCAATAATACCACAACATGCCCAACATTGACCAAAATATCATAAACCACTAGCATGTCACTCCAAGTTCATACTTTCCACTCTCCATCATCACAACATCACAATGATTCCATCAATTCACTTCAATACACCTCACAACAACAAATCGGCCAAAATCCCATAATTTACACTTATAACAAAATAACAAGTTTAATAACATAATCACACCATGCATGTTGATATTTCATCCATACCATGCTCTTTCATCAAAACCATAAGTCATATTTCAAGTTTAAATTTCATAGATGGCACATCTTTTACAAAAACACAAAGTGCCATGTTCAATACTTCCAAGCATAACCAACATGATTTACACAATCTCTAATACCTATAATATGTTAAACCATAAGAATAATCACTTACCTAAGCTTGGAAAATGATGATCTTGCTCCAAAGATGACTTAGGGTTTGAAGAGCCCAAGAGGGTGTTCTTGAGAATTCTAGAAAAAAGATAGAAAAGCATGTGTGTGTTTCATGAATAAAAATCATATTTTTCCTCCTTTTATAGGCCTTTGAATTCCCTTGCTCAATGATTGATTAGTCAAAGAAGAATGGGTCATTTGACCCATGTCTTTTGTTTCATTTTGGGCCCTTTTTGAGACCAATTCACTTAACCCAATAAAATCAATAATTCCTCATTCTTAAATCATTTCATATGTGTTATGAAGATATTCCCACTCACGGGATTTATATTTGTAGCCTCAATCCCAAAAACAAGCGATTCTAGCCACGTATGGCTTATTTTGACTACAATGGTAAAATTGTCATTTTGATGCCAAATTCGTTCACGAGTAATTTCACCACACCACTATAATACTTCAATCATTTCGTGTATATGCTCGTGGTTATAGAAGAAACATGGCAAAAATTGGCCCGGTACGTCCCCGGGCACCCTTGGGACTTAAGAAAAATTTATAACTTTTGAAAAGTGGGCAAAACCAGCCTGGTACGCCCTTGGGCGCGCCAGCTTGCTGCCTGTGGGCTAAAAAATTTAGCCCAGAGTGGCCTAGCACACCCTCTAGCGCGCCCCACCCTTAGTTTTTCAAAAAATTCCATTTTTCAACTTTTCTTCGCGGATTTGGTTAGATACTTCAAGTTCTATTCTTTAGCTTACCTCTTACCTTTAATATCCTTTGTTTGATGGTCCTCCAAGCCTCGTTTTTAACCCCACAAATGCTCCACGAAGTCACGACACCTTCTATAAAGGTCTAATCACACATATTAGGCCCGATATCAAATGTTTCACCAATGACACTATAAAACACATACTAATGGCATCTCGACACCTAAGTATACATTGTTCAACGTCGTCAAGTAGGGTTGGGAAGGTACGGGGTGTTACACCGCTATGAGATTCTCCTGTATAAATCTCACTTTTTCCATAGAGTCCTTGAGCATATCAGTTCCCTAAGGCCTCACCTCAAAAGTGTCAAACCACCAAATTGGGGACCTAGATCGTTGCCATATAAGGCCGCAAAAGGAGCCTCAATACTAGAGTGGTAACTATTGTTGTAGGAAAATTCACACATCGATAAGTATTGGTCCCATTGACCCCCGAAGTCCATAACACAGGCCCGGAGCATATCCTCAAGCACCTAGATAGTCTGCTCAGATTGACCATCGATTTGCGGGTGAAAAGCTGTGCTCAGGTCCAATCTAGAACTCAACTCGGACTGAAACCTCTCCCAAAAATTAGAAGTGAACTGAGTACCCTTGTCGGACATAATTAACACCAGTACCCCATGTAGTTTTAGAATCTCCTTCACATAGATCTTGGCCAACTTAGCCACCTTATAATCCACTCTTATCAAAATGAAATGAGATGACTTAGTCAATTGGTCAAAAATAATCCAAATAGAGTCGCATTTCCTCAAGATTTTTTGAAGACCAATCACAAAATCCATCATTATCCGTTCCCATTTCCATTTTGGAATGGACATCTACTAGAAAGTACCACTAGGCTTTTGATGTTAGTATTTGACTTGCTAGCAGTTCTGACACTTAAATATAAAATCTACAATGCCACGCCTTATATTTAGCCACCAACAGTGTTGCCTCATGTCTCTATACATCTTATTGGCACTCGAATGTATAAAGTAATTAAAATTATAAGACTCTATCAGAATGGTTGGAATCAAGTTATCTACCCGAGGTACAAACAATCAACTAGATTCTTAAGGCCCCTTCATCATCAAGAATGGCCTCCTTTGCCTCCCCTTGTAACACTTTTTCTCTGAGGTTGTTCAATTTCTTATCTTCAAATTGTCTGCTCTTAATATGATCATTGAATGTGTACCAAGCCTCCACACGGGCCAACACCTTTCCATTGCTAGTTTCCTGTAATCTCAAAAAATCATTAGCCAAAGATGGTACCTCTCTCGCCAATGGGCGTCTAGACACCTTCAGAAATTCTAAACTCCCCTTGCTCACTGGTTTTTGGCTTAGTGCATCCCCTACCACATTGGACTTACCTGGGTGATACAGAATTGAGATGTCATAGTTTTTAATCAACTCCATCCATCTCCTTTATCTCAGATTCAAATTCTTCTAGGTGAACACGTGTTGCAAACTGCGGTGGTCTGCGAATACCTCACACTTTACCCTGTAGAGATAGTGTCTCTGAATTTATAAAGTAAACACCACGACTGCTAATTCCGAGTCATGCATGGGGTAATTTTTCTCATAGGACTTTAGGTGTCTCAAAGCATAAACAATCACATGCTGATCCTGCATCAACACAACACTTAAACCCAAATATGAGGCATCACAAAATTCAATAAAATCCTTACCCTTAACAGGCAGGGTTAGTACTGAAGCCAAAGTCAACACAATTTTAAGGTTTTGAAAGCTCTTCTCACACTTTTCATCCCATTCAAATGGAACTTCTTTCTGATTCAGGAGGTTCATGTATGAAGCAATGGCGGTGAACCCCTTAATGAACCAACGATTGTAACTGGCCAACCCCCAAAACTATGGATTTCTATCAAATTTGTCGGTCTGGCCAAATTTTAACCACCTTGACCTTTTATGGGTCCACTATAATCCCCTCTTTAGAAACAATGTGTCCCAAAAAGGACACTGAAGAAAGCCAGAATTCGCACTCAGAGTACTTAGCATACAATCACTTCTCCTTCAATAACTTTAACACAGTACATAAATGACCTTCATGCTCTACCTCACTTTTAGAATAAACAAGTATATCATCAATAAACACAATAATGAATGAATCCAGAAAGGCCTTAAACACCCTATTCATCAAGTTCATAAAACCAAAAGACAAAACCAAAAACTCGCAGTGTCCATAAAGAGTTCAAAAGGCAGTTTTTGGGATGTCCTCAGCCTTAATTTTTAGCTGATGATAACTTAACCACAAATCAATATTAGAGAATACAAAAACTTATTGTAATTGGTCAAATTAATCATCAATTCTAGGTAAAAGATATTTGTTATGAATGGTCACCTTATTCAACTGGCGGTAATATATACATATCCTCATACTACCATCTTTCTTCACAAAAAACACCGGTGTACCCCAATAAGAGACTTGGGTGAATGAAGCCCTTTTCTAATAATTTTTGCAATTGGGATTTCAACTCTCTCAGCTCTGCAGGTGCCATATCGTATGGAGGAATAAAAATGGGTCTAGTCCCCGACTCTAAGTCTATACAAAAGTCAGCTTCCTGATCTAGAGGCATACCCGAAAGATCATTCAAAAATACTTCTAGGAATTCAAATACCACAGGAGTTAATGCTATAGGAGGGACTATAGATTTATCTTCCCGAAGATGAGCTAAAAATTCCCTACACCCTTTATTTACTAATTTTTGGGTATAAATGGCGGACACAACCCTTACAGGATTAGGCTTAAAGATACACTCCTACTCTAACTTCTCTCTCTCAGGCATTGTTATAGTAACGGTTTTGGCATAACAATCAATAACAATATAGTGAGGAGACAACCAACTCATCCCTAAAATAATATCAAACTCCTCCATGTATAGAATAGGCAAGTCTCCTAGGGTCTTAAACCCCATGAACATCATAGGACATGCATAATCTACCTGATCAACAGATACAGACACCCCAACTAGTGTAGACACATACATAGGAGTATCAAAATTTTCATAGTCTAAGTCCTAACTCATAGTAAATTTCACAGACACATAAGAAAAGATGGAACCGAATCAAACAATACAGAAGCCATATGATCACAAATAAGAATAGTAGTTATGATTATTGCATACGAGTCTTTTGACTCAGGATGATCTAGAACTGTATAAAAATGTACCTTATCACCACCCTGGCTACCTCCTCTACCACCCTGTGCTTTATTTTTACCAACTTGTCCTTCCTCTTGGTTTTCTTGGTTGCCACCCCTAGCTTGGCTACCACGCACACCTTATGGATGACCTGAACTATGTCCTTCTCCACCACGACCTACCAAAACTAGAGCTGTAAAAGCTGGTTGCTGTGTCAATTGAACTGCCAATAAGACGTTAGGACAATACCTCTTGACATGTTCCATACCCCTACACTCAAAGCATTTGGGTCCCAAAGTAGGCCTCTGAACTAAAGAGGAAGAATGAGTGCATCTGTCAGCTTGGGAAGGCTGATAACTAACCCTAGATGTGCTTCCTTCTGATCCTGACATAGCTAAATGGTAGGGCTTAGAAGAATCACACCTTTTTGAGAAAGTACCACTGAATTGGAACGAGGTTCGAGTCTTCTTCTCTTCTGCTTTCCCTTCTTCTTATTTATCATGCGCTTCAGCCTTCTTTGCAAATTCAATAACATCCTAAAAAGACTTACCGGACATAGCCATAAATAATAGTAGCCAACTGAATCCCCGATTTTAGACCCTTCATGAAATACCTGATCCGCTCCTCTTCTAAGGTAATCAACTGTAGTGCATAGTGAGATAAGGCATGAAACTTGGCCTCATAGACCGCCACAAACATGCTACCTTGCTCCAATCTTAGAAAATCATCCTTTTTCTGGTCATAATAAGTGCGGGGAACATATATCTCAAGGAATAGATTCCAAAACTGAGCCCAAGTAAGTGGAGGTAAGACAACCCTGCACTTCACAAATGACCTCCACTATTACTTGGCTTCATTCTGCAGCTGAAAGAAAACAAACTCCACACCATACCTTTCAACAATAACCATCTTGTGCAGATGTTTGTGACAATCTATTAAGAACTCAAAAACATTCTTGGATTCTGTACCTTGGAATATCAGGGGCTTCATCTTTATGAATTTACAAAATAGCCCATGCTTATCATTAATCATCACTGGTCCAAATACCTGTTGGGGGTACACCATAGTTTTAGAGCTTGCATCCATTCTTGGTGCAATAGTAACGGCATATTGCAAGGCTATGGTTAGAATAGTCTGAATAATTCGAGTTAGCCTGTGCCAGTCAAGCCACCCAAAACCCCCAACACTTGTTGAATCATCTCTGTAGACAAAGGCACCTGTACTGCCCCATTTGGTACTGTCACCACATTCTTTAAAGCTATTATTTCTTCTTCCTCAACTACCTTCTCTTCATCCTAAGCATGGCCTAGAGCATCCTGCGGTAGGGGAGGGGTTGATGATCTCTGTCTTTCTGGTGTCTCGACTGCCTGTGCTCCACCCCTAATGGGTGATGCTTCCTATTCTCTCCTTCTTGCTCTGTCCCTAACTCGAGACTTGCCCCAGACTGCAATCTTAGAGGTTGATACAGGCGCGAATGTAGGTACTGGTATGGGTGTTGCTGTTGCTGCTCTGGTGGGATGAGTATTCACAGATCTGTGAACAAGAGTTAAAGGATTAGATACCAGTTTAGATCGCCAGATACCCATTGGAATCAAGTAATAGCATGATAAGAAGAAAGAAAGGAAATTCTTTTCCTAAGGCCCTGTAGACTCCTAAAGAAAAGTACAGATGTCTCCATACAGTTCTGCAGGACTCTACTAGACCTATTCTTGTACGACAAAATCTACGAACCCAGAGCTCTGATACCATCTCTTTCACGAACCAAACGGTCATGATTGGCACCCACCCTAAACTATGGCAGGAGAACCATACTTAACCCAATCCTCATGTTAACCAAGTATTACATTCACCTTCACTTTATACTAACTTCATCTTTAGCAAGTTCTAAAACTCCATTATTAATAAATTTAAATAAAATGTCAAACCATCAAATCATAAGTTACTAATAAAGTGTGGAAACCTCTACTTATTACATCTCCTAGACCTGAAGACACCACACAAGAACATCTAAGAAGAACAATTAAGTTTGAAAACATCTAGAAATACTCCAAAACATAACAAAAGGAATCATCTTAGTCCAAAAAATAAGGGATATCAATATCATAAGAAGAATCTGAAGGTTGCCCGGGCATGGTGCTCACCTTTAAAATCAAATTCGAGCTGCTAACTAGAGCCGAGGTCACATGTCAACTGCTGAAAGATGTTCTGCACTCAACAAAAAGAAGAGTACATATAGCGTCAGTACATCAACAAGTACTGGTAAGCATCATAGGTCGACTAACTTAACAGTGTACAAGTAAGGAAGTCAAACAAGTACAAA
The DNA here is from genome assembly GCA_031232105.1 of Capsicum rhomboideum. NCBI lineage: Eukaryota > Viridiplantae > Streptophyta > Magnoliopsida > Solanales > Solanaceae > Capsicum > Capsicum rhomboideum. The sequence goes on from CP124717.1 coordinate 54,476,826, forward strand.
AGCGATCATACAAAACTCATAATCAATGATATCAATTAGACAAACACATCACGTATCATCATATAATTACATTTCGCAAGTTCACTTTTACATGCTTTCATAGTTAGTCATTTTCATCAATAATTTATCATCATATATATTCATCAAAATAGCACTCAATACATATGAATGAGTGCATGTATGCAAGATGTACGCATCATCTCTTACTATTCTCATCTTCATTATCAACATCATAACATACCGGCATGGTACCCTACTTATTATAATAACATATCATATAGTATCGGTGTGGTACCCGACCCATTATTACAATATATCATCTTGTACCAGCATGGTACCCGACCTATCATCTTAACACCTCATCACAATGCAATGAAAATGCCATGTAGTCATCAAATCACAATTCATGCAAGAAGGCAATCATAGATGTTTAGATCACAAACAAGCACAAAGCCAAGAAAGTCTAAGTGCTACATAAAATCATAGCCTACGTCATCTCCTTTGATCAAAATCACTTTTAAACCACACTTTTCCCTTTTTGTTCTCATTCAATTCATTCTCGATCTATACAACCACAAAAATATATACACGTTTCAATTATTAATCCCTTTTTTAACTACTAGGGATCAAAGGTCACCGATTTTATCCATAACTTACCGTATTTCATCATCTTAGGATTTTCTTATCATTTAAATTTCATGAACACTACTTGAATTAGCATAAATAGTCATACTTCTAGTCCCATTAGTGTTTTCTAACACCCTAGGATCATTATATACTGAATTTATTCACATTCCCATAACTTTTCATCAATTTCCTATGCACTAGGGTTGAATCCTAATTTCCACCATTAATCTATTTTCTAGTGATTTTTTAAGGTTAAACGTAGTAAATTAAAGTATAGAACGTAACTTCTTATCTCCAAAGATGAAAAACTTCAAAATCTCTTTGAAAATCACCTTTTCCCAAAGCTCTAGTGTGTTTTTCAAAAAGTGGGGAATGAAAATATTTTATGGATCTTAAAACTGAAAATTTTACTGCTTGTTACCACTGCAATGGACAATTGCCTCTACAATGGTTAAACTTCTTCTACAGCGGTTCGCGTCCTTTTTACTGGAGGTCGCAGCTGTGGTTCGAGTTACCGCAGCAGTGGTACCGCTGTAGTAGTTACTTTTTCTGCTACAGCAGTCCAAGGCAGAAACTCGAGACCTCACCTTGGATTCCTTATTTTACAACACACATCACGAATTTTGAAAATGCAAACCAACCCCTACACGATAAATGCTATAACAGGAGTTCTATAGCTCTATTTTAGAGAACGAAAGTTACTACGACTTGCTATACGTGTTGGTTATCCAACTATCATATCAATCCCAACTATTACCAATCACATCAATACCATTCATTCAACTACCACATCCTCAAAATTAAGCCAAAATTAGACTAGCCCTGAATTCCTCAAAATTTAGCTAAGGGGAGTCTAGGTGCAACTTCTACCTCCTAATTTAGCAAAATGACATTTTGGTATGTTACATTAGATTCTCTTGTGGTATATTGAATTATAATATAGGTTTATATGTTCCGCATCCAACTCGCAGTTAGCACGATCCTGCATCCTCTCAACAACAAAGTTTGGTGAGTCTTCATCATTCGAGGACTAGTTTTTTGTATCATTATTTCTTTATTATCTAATTTTAGATTGTTAGAGTTAGCTAGGGGCTTGTCCCAACAACTCATCTTATTTAGAGGCTTTTAGACAGTTAGATAGACTATGTTTTCAGCTTATAGTTTTGACATCAGTATTGAGTTATTTTGGATATTATTTCTATATCATCTAGATTGTTAGGTTCTGCACATTGATTTTTAGTTTATTTCAGCATTTTTAGTGTCATGCCAGACCATGGGTTAGCTTGTAGTCACTTGTGACTCTAAGTACCATGTTACGACCAAGAGGTAGTCTTGGGTCGTGACAAAACCCCCCACGAAGTTTACTTAGGTAATTTTTAAGAAATTCAGGGCTGGTCTAGTGTTAGACGAATTTTGAGGGCATACTGCTCTAACAAAATCTAATATTGATGTGAATGTTAGTGGGGGTGTTTGAGAGGTTGGTTTGCGATATCATATTTTGTTGGGGGCTTTTTGTAAAATTGTCATAATTGGGGAGTGGTCTAGAGTTTTTGCCCAGGATCGCTTCATCGAAAAATAGAACCATTGCATTGGTACCACTGCAGCAGAAAAGCTACCGTTGCAACGGTAGCCTCCATTCCATCATGAACTACTGTAGTAGTATCTTTGCCGCTGCAATGGTAAAATACAGTAAAAAATAGTTTTTAAAACTCAGAAATGTTTTTATTCACCAGCTTTTGAAAATGAACCAAGCCTCTAGGGAAGGCGATTTTCTGCAAATTTTCATCTTTGATGGTAAGTTTCTTACATTCTAAACTTGAATTACTTCTTAGAATTACTGAAAATTATTAGTAACTTATTTATGGTGAAAATTAGTGTTTTTCTCTAATTCATTAACTTAATGTATATTGGTGGGAATGATTATGAAATTAGTAGATAATGATTCTAGTGTATTAGAAAACATTAATTGGAGTAGAATCATAGTTGTTCATGCGAATTAAAGTAGAGTTCATGAAGTTTAAAGGGTACAAAATCCTAAGATGATGAACTAGGGAAAATCCATAGGTTAAATTGATAAATGTAGGTTCCTAATGATTGGGAAAGGTGAATTATTGAAATGGATGTTGTATAATTGTTGTTTATAGATTAAGAACGAGTTAAAATTGAAAGGAAGGATAAGTTTATGGACAAATAGTGTTTCAAACAAGGAATCGAGGTGGGTTACGGTTTATTGTAGTAATTAGACTTGCTTGACTCTCAGCTTATATGTGAATTGAGTATGTGTGATTCTTTTCAAGCACTACTTGTGATTATTGACTGTATTTGCATATTCATACATATTAATGTTGTTGATGATGAGTTGATGAGGATGTTGTTCATATTGATATTAAAATTATCATGTTCATGATGTTGTTGATGATGAGTTGATTATGATGTTACTGACATTGATATTGAAATCATGATGTTTATGATATTGAGAATGATGTTGATGAGCTTGAGAAGAGAAAGAGATGCACATCTTGCATTCATACATTCATCATATGCATTGAATGTACAATTATGATTTTATGTTGTGATACAACTTGTTTATAAAAGTGGTTAAGTGTAAAAATATATAAACAAGAGTTTGTACTCCCTCTAAAAATATATTCAAGGATGAGAACTATCACGCCCCGAGTCCCAACGAGGCGTGATTGGCACCCGAAGCCGATATGGCTCGAGAGAACCAATCTTTTCTTATGAACACTCGTACTCATATGGATCTTATGATACCTCATGCAACTTATGCAAAAGTCATGGATATGGAAACATATGTCATACATAGATATATATATATCAACTTGGCCGTTGGGGCCCTTAAACCAAAATGAGCATACACATCTTACATTCTGTCCCACATAAGTCTACAAAGCCTCTACAGATACATGACTATGACAATCCTAGAGTCGGGACAACACCCCGCTCTATACGCATATACAATACCAAAAATGAATGTACATCGCAACTCAGAAAGCCCCGAACAAATTGGAGCTCACCAAAAGTCTGCAAAAAGATCAGCAACCTACAGTGGAGACTTACTAGTACCTGCACCTGCAGCAAGTAAGGTAAATTCCCCAAGAGGGGTCAGTACGAAAAATGTATCGAGTATGTAAGGCCATATGAAACTGTCATGAATACATCAATAGAATCAAAATGTAATGGTATAAGTATCATAAACAATTCATCGATTTGCATGTGTGGAACCGTGTAGCTTACATAGATTAAGTTCTTCCCTTTATTGGTTATTCCTCCTCACTCATATCATAACGTACCCGGGCCCCGATTGATCAGTGGGTCTTTTCATGACATATCGTCATGTTGGGATCGGGTCGAGCTAGGATTATGCCCCTAGACCTTCCACCCAGGGATCGGGTTGAGCTAGGCTTATGCCCCTAGACCTGCCACCCATAAATCATCCATCGAGATCGAGTCGAGCTAGGCTTATGCCCCTAGACTTGCCACCCATACTTGATCATTGACCACATATGCATTACTGTGCTTTACTTTGAGATTGATACCTTTACTTGTGAGAGATTGGTACATTCACTTGTGAGAGATTGATACAGTCAATGATACGAGGTTAACGTACCTATATAGATAGCCAAAACATTATTGGAACTCAAGGACACAACATGATTGAGACCTTTTGGAACATGTCCCTAATTATGAAACTTATGAACAACAACGACTAGTGAATAAGGACTATAAAACGTAAGAATGAATAGACTCTCCTTATGTCATCACTTTCCTTAAAACAGTTTCTTTTGGTAGTCACAACATTTTTGGAACTTGGAACCATGTTTGTAATTAGGTAATCCATGAATAACAATGGACCAAGAGTAACGTATATATGATTAACGATAGATGATAACCCGAGATGAGGTAACTTGGAACAATTCGAGATGAATAAGTACCCTAACAAGATGTTCATCATATGTCGTAGGAAGATATGGAAAGAGTAACCTTACATACCTGCACTTCCAAGTATGAATACACGAGTCTATGTATGAATACAATGTTCCAGCTCCTTCTTTACGTCTTCGTCTACAATACAGGTTCATACTGGAACTTACATTAGCAACTAGTTACCCTAGCGGCGTACAAGACGTTAATGAATTCTCATGTCACCCCTTACAATACAATCCAACACATTTTCATATCTCCAACACCGTAACGGTACATACATTAACCAAGAAATCATACATCAATCGTATTTCACACCACACTTGCCCTTTACGCTTTTCCTTTTATCTTTCCGTCATAAATATGCCTTTATATCAACATATAAACAACCATCCATACTTAACATAATCCAAAACACCTCCTTACGACACTTCAAAGTCATTAAAATGACATTACAAGTTGATAATTACATCCATAAAGGGTATCGGGGCTTTCGGGGACCAAAGGGATACAGAAACAACCAAAACTAAATTCTGGACTGACCTGCGCAGCCACCTGCGCACGCAGGTCAGTCACATGCGCACGCAGATGGCCATTGGCAGCAGCCAGTGCCATCTGCGTTGGCATCTGCGCCCGCAGATGCCCTCGTCTGCGGGGCGGATGCCCGTTTTGGTCCGAAATGGCTCCGTTTTGGGTCTTTTAATGACATGAATGGTCCATGATCATAACCAACTTCATTTTAACATAATTTTGATCATTTATCATGCCAATCACCAGCCATGATTTCACAACACACATAACTTCACCAAACTGACACTTTACGACCAATATGCCACCAAAACCATAACCAATTTCTCAATGGAAATTCCAAACATTATACACCATGAATAAACAATTCAAGACTATAATCACATATCACATGTAAATATTGAATCCATCAAGTTTATTTTCTTCAAGATCACAAACCCCTGTTCAAGTTTTCGAGCCATAAATCATCCTCCGATTTAGCAAACACAAATTGTTTTGCACATAGGGAACTTCTCCCACTTCACCAACATGACCAACATGATATAAACTATATTCCATGCATAATATATATTAAACCATGATAGTATATACTTACCAAGTCTTGCTCCAAGGTGATCTTGACCAAAAGGATGGAAGCCTAGGGTTTGAGTGAGAGAATAAATGTTGTAGAAAATTCTAGAAATAACATGGGTGTCTCCAATGATATAAAATCTGATTTTTCTCATGTATTTATAGACATTTAAGTCTCTCTTATCCACTCCTTGTCATTGATTGCATGGTTGATTGGTCAAATGGACCAATATTGGAATAATGGGTCAAATTGGCACATTGGGCCATGTCTTCTTCTTACTTTTGGGCTTAACTTTGAGCCCAATGATGCAAGACTTATTCAAACCCAAAAATTAATGTATAATTCATCAAATCTCCCATGTTTTACTAATTCCATAAATGTACACATAGTCGTAGTGGTTTGACAACACACGGGTTTTACACCTCCTACAAAGGTCTAATCCCATGTGCAAGGCCCAATATCAATTGTATCATTAATAACATTACACAATACATACTTTACACTCCCGACACTTGGGTGATCATTGTTCAACGTCGTTGTATAGGGTTTCGTAGGTACGGGGTGTTATAAGAACCATGACCGGGCAGCCATTGAATCTTCTGATTTGTGCTCATGTCCTTTCTTTTGGGACTAATTCTATTTCGTGTTTCATTCCATATTTTGGAATCTATTTGTTAACTGTTTAGACATTATTAGTTGTTCTTGTAAGGTGACTTCATGTCCTGGGGATGTAATAAATAGAGGATTCCACAATCTATTAGTTATTTGATGATTATGTTGGGTTGACATTATATTTGTTTAATTGAATAATTGATTTTGGAACTTATTTAATGATAAGAATGGTAGAAGGGAATTGATGGCTATTGAACTTGATTAATGAGGGTAGGTTAAGTATGGTTCTCCTGCTATAGTTAGTGTGGATGCTAATCATGATCGTTAGGATTGTGACAAAGATGGTATCAGATCATTGGGTTCGTAGATCTCATCGTATAAGAATAGGTCATGTAGAGTCTTGTAGAATGGTACGAAGATATCTGTACTTTTCTTCGAAAGGCTACATAGATTTAGGTAATGAATTCCTTTCTTTCTTTCTTTTATGCTATTATTTGAGTTCAATTGGTATTTGGTGATCCAAACTGGTATCTAACTCATTCATTATTGTTCACAAATGGTGAATACTCATTCCATCAGAGCAGCAACACCCACACCGGCTACTGGGGCCACTGTTTGAGATAGGTCTTGAGTCAGGGGTAGATCTAGATAGGGAGGACAAAGGGTAGCACCTATTAGGGGTGGAGCCTAGGCAGCTGGAGGACCGGCTAGGTAAAGAACACCATTCCCTCCCCCATAGAAAGGTGCTCCAGACCTTGCCCAGAATAAAGAAGTAGTAGTTGAGAAGGAATAAATGGTAGTCCCAGAAAATGTGATGCCAGTGATGAATGGTGCATCCCAGGTGCCTTTGTTTGGGGAAGTTATTCAGCAAGTGTTGGGATTTTGAGCAGCTTGGGTGGCACCGGTAATACTTTGGTTATTCTGACATTTTTGTCCCCAGCCTTGCAACATGCCACTGCTCTAGCACCAAGGATAGATGGAGGCTCTTAAATAGAGGTGCATCCTTGACAGTTACTTGGGCTAGTGATGACTGATAATGCACATGGACTATTTTACAATTTCATAAAAATGAAATCCCCAGTATTTCAAGGTTTAGAGTCTGAGGATGCATTTGAGTTTTTGATAGATTGTCATGAACGTCTGTATAAGATGGGTATTATTGAAAGGTATACTGTGAAGTTTTTTTATTTTCAGCTATAGGCCAAAGCCAATCAATGTTGGAGGTCATTCGTATAGTGCATGGCTGCCTTACCTCCACTTACTTGGGAATAATTTCAAAATAATTTTCTTAAGAAGTATGTTCCCTGTGCTTATCGCGATTAGAAGAAGGATGAATTCTTGAGGTTAGCGCAGGGTGACATGTCTATGATGGCCTATGAGGACAAGTTTCATGCTTTGTCTCACTATGCTCTTTAGTTGATCACTTTAAAGGAGGAGCAAATCAGGTACTTTGTGAAGGGTATGAATTTTGGGGTGCAAACGGTTACTCTATCAGTAGCAGCAGCATAAAAGCCCTTCCAAGATATTGTAGAATTTTCTAAAATGGCCAAGACAGTTGGAAAACAAGGAGAAGTGAAAGACAAAGAAAAAAAGGCCCGAACCTCTGGCCAGTTCAGTGGTACTTTTTCTAAGGGCCATGGGTCGCAGGGTCCTTCTTTCTAGCTTTATCATTCAACCATTCCTATATCCTTCTGGGGCCAATCTGGGGTTAGATATTAGCCATCTTTGAATATTTAGAGACACTACCTCTATGGGGTGAAGTGTTCACTGACCACCGTAGCTTGCAGCATGTGTTTACTCAGAGGACCTAAATCTGAGTCAGAGAAGGTAGATGGAGTTGATCAAGGACTATGAAATCTCAATTCTATATCATACATGAAAGGCCAATGTGGTAGCAGATGCATTGAGCTTGAAGCCAGTAAGCGTGCGAAGTTTGGCATGGCCAAAGGTTTGTAGGCACCCTTTGGCGAGAGAGGTACAGTCCTTGGCTAATGATTTCCTGATATTACAGGTGATTAGTGTGCAAGGAGTATTAGCTCATGTGGAATTTAGGTCCACATTCTTCGACCAAATCAATAGCAGACAGTTCAAAGACAAGTAGCTGAGCAGCCTTAGAGAAAAAATATTGCAGGGTAAGACTAGAGAAGTTGTTCTTGATGATAAAGGAGTGTTGAGAATTTGGGGGTAGTTGTGTGTGCCTCATGCGGGTAATTTGATTTCTACTATCCTTGCAGAGGCTCACAACTCCAAGTAGTCTATACATCTAGGCGCAACTAAGATTTATAGAGATTTAAGACAACATTATTGGTGGCGAAGTATGAAACTTGATATAGAAAATTTTGTGACAAATGTCAAAATTATCAACAGGTCAAGTATGAGCATCAGAAACCTGGTGACACCTTTCAAAGGATGCCCATTCCAAAATAGAATTAAAGTGGGAACAAATAGCCATAGACTTTGTGGTGGGTCTTCCTACGACCTTGAGGAAGTGTGACTTTATATGGGTTATTGTTGATCGATTAACCAAGTCAGCTCACTTTTTTATAGTGAGGGTATATTATAAGGTGGCTAAGTTGGCCAACATTTATGTGAAGGAGATTGTAGGGCTCTATAGGCTATCTATTTCTACTGTATCAGACAAAGATACTCAATTTACTTCTAATTTTTGGGAGAAGTTTTAATCAGAGTTGGGTTCTAGATTGGACCTAAGTACAACTTTCCATCCACAGACCAACAGGCAGTCAGAGCAAACCATTCGAGTGCTTGAGGATATTCTTCGGGCTTGTGTCATAGACTTTGGGGGTAAGTGGGACCAATATACCATTATGTGAATTTGCCTACAATAATAGCTTCCACTCTAGTATCAACATGGCTCCTTTTAAAGCCTTATATGACAGAAGATGAAGGTCTCTAATTTGATAGTTTGACACTTTTGAAGTTAGACCTTGAGGTACTGATATGCTCAAGGATTCGATGGAGAAGTTAAGATTTATAAAGAGAAACTCCTCATAGCTCAGCCGACAAAAAGAGTGCACAGATAATAAAGTGAGGGATGTAAAGTTTGAACAAGGAGAGAAAGTATTCTTGAAAGTGTCACCCATGAAGGGTGTGATGCGTTTTGGCAAGAAAGGCAAACTACCTCCTAGATACATTAGGCCATTTGAGGTTTTAAAGGGAATAGGATCAGTAGCTTATAAGCTGGACTTTCCTCCTAGTATGTCTGAGGTTCACCTAGTATTTTTCGTGTCTATGTTAAAGAAATACCATGGAGATGGGGACTACATCATTCGTTGGGACTTCGAGTTGTTTGACATGGAGCTACCTTACAAAGAAAAATCAATTGATATATTAGATTGAGATGTGAGAAAATTTAGAACCAGAGTCATTCCTTCTGTAAAGGTTCAATGGATGAACCGTTCAGTTGAGAAGGCAACTTGAGATACAGAAGCAGATATGCGCAGGCGGTGCCCGTACTTGTTCGTAAACTCAAGTATGTGCTCTTGCCTTAATGTGTCATTTTGAGGATAGTTATCATTTAGGAACAAAGGAGTGGTAAATTGGTATCTAATGTAACGATCCAAGTTGTCGTTACGCTAAAAATAGGGAGTAAAAATCCCAGTCAAATTTACTTAGGCAATTTTTAAGAAATTCAAGACTAGTCTAGTTTTAGATGGATTTCGAGGATGTACTATTCTAAAAAAATATGGTATTAGTTTGAACATTGGTAGGGGTGTTTTACATGATTTTTAGATGGATAACGAGTTTAGAAAGCCATAGCACCTTTCGACACATTAAACGGATGTATAGAACTCCAATTATAGAGTTTATCGTAAAAGAGTTGGTTTGTGATGCCATATTTTGATGGGGGTATTGTAAAATGAACATAATTGGGGAGAGTTCCTGAGTTTCTGCTTGAGACCACTACAGCAAAAAATAGAACTGTTGCAGTGGTAGCTTCCATTCCATTGCAAACTGCTGCAGTGGTAACTTTATCGCTACAACGGTAATTTTACCGCTGCAGTGGTAAACGGAGTAAAAATTAGTTCTTAAAATTCAAAAATATTTTCATTCCCCCCTGTTTAAAAAATGAACCAAGGCTCTGGGAATATAAGTTTTTATAAATTTTTAGAAGTTTTTATCTTTGGAGGTAAGTTCCTTACATTCTAAACTTGAATTACTTCATAGAGTTACTGAAAATCATTGGTAACTTGTTCGTGGTGGAAATTGGGGTTTACCCCTAACTCATGAACTTAATTAAAATTAGTGGGAATGAGTATTAAATTAGTAGATAATAATTCTAGGGTGTTAGAAAATATTAATTGGAGTAGAATCATAGTTGTTCATGCTAATTAAAGTAGAGTTCATAAAGTTTACAGTAGAGAAAACCCTAAGATGATGAACTACGGTAAATCCATAGGTTAAATTGATAAATGTACGTTCCTAATGATTGGGAAAGGTGAATTATTGAAATGGATGTTGTATAATTATTGTTTATAGATCAAGAACGAGTTGAGATTGAAAGGAAGGGCAAATTTATGGCCAAATAGTGTTTCAAGCAAGAAATCAAGATAGGTTACAGTTTATTGCAACAATTAGACTTGCTTGACTCTGTGCTTATATGTGAATTGAGTATTTGTGATTTATTTTGAGCACTCCTTGTTATTATTGACTTCATTTTCATATTCATACATATTGATGTTGTTGGTGATGATGCTGTTTATATTGATATTAAAATTATGATGTTCATGATGTTGTTGATGATGTGTTGATGATGATGTTTTTGATATTGATATTCAAATTATGATGTTCATGATGTTGATGAGATTGAGAAGAGAAAGAGATGATGCGCACATCTTGCATTCATACATTCATCATATGCATTGAATGTACAATTATAATTATATATTGTGATACAACTTGTTGATGAAACTGTCTAAGTGTAAAAAGATATAAGTAAGAGTTTGTACTCTCTCTATAATGAAGTGTCACAAATGTATTGTTCGGCTTTGATTATAAGTTATGTGATGATCGCTTTTGAATTTATTTGGTTTACTTATTTGTATAGTATCGGGTTGAGTAGACCTATGATGCCTACTAGTACTTGTTGATGTACTGATGCTACCTGTTCTCTTCTTTTGGTTGAGTGCAGAGTGTGTTTCAACATTTGTGATGAGACCTCGACTTTAGCCAACAAGTCTAGACTCAGGTTCAAGGGTGAGCACCATGACTGGGCAGCCATTGAATCTTCTGATTTGTGTTCATGTCCCTAGTTTCGGGACTAAGACTGTTTTATGTTTCTTTCCGTATTTTGGATAATCTATTAGTTACCTGTTTGGACATTCTTAGTTATTCTTGTACGGTGACTTCAGGCCCTGGGTATGTAATAAATAGAGAATTCCGCACTTTATTAGTTGTTCGATGATTATGTTGGGTTGACATTATATTTATTTAATTGAATAATTATGTTTGGAACTTATTTAGTGATAAGAATGGTAGAAGGGAATTGTTGGCTATTGAACTTGATTAGTGAGGGTGGGTTAAGTATGGTTCTCCCACCATAGTTAGTGTGGGTGCTAATCAAGACCGTTAAGGTCGTGACAAAAGGTTGGTATATTTGAGTGGAAAATGAAAGTTACTTACATTAAGTGATGATATGAACTGTAGACTAAGGGAAGTTAAACTGCCATATTATATGTGCATGATTTATCTTGAATTTCTGTATCATATGTTATGTGCTTTAATCTCAGTCAGCCGATGATTCCTACCAGTACGTGTTGTTTGAACTGATGCTACACTTGCTATACCTTTTTTAGGGTATAGTTGTAGGATCAATTGATATTTCTCAGGTGATGTGGATAGTGATCTCCAGAAGCTTCTACTCATTTCATTTGTATGGTGGGAGTTGTGTCCTTGTGTTGTTGTCTATTTATTAAAAGCTCTTGTACATTGTCTAGACTAGCTCCTCAGTAAAAGCATTGTCATTTATAATTTTACTATAAAAGATTGTATCATTTATTAGATTTTGAAATCCTTAATAGAATTGCTTATAACTTCCGCATGTATTTTGAAATAGGTGGTAACAGTTCTCATATCTAGGTGAATTAGAGTAGGTGCTTGCACGATTCAATTAGTTGGGTCGTGACACTAGTAGGCAAAGTCTCAACACGTAGGGTCACTATAGTAGCTGGATGTGCCCCTAGAGTCTGAAACCCATGAGTAGTAGCCTGTCCTGGCAGCTGTACACCTTTTGTAGTATGAGATCCATCTGGTGTACTCGATAAAATACATATCTGAGGAATGCTATCCAAATAGCTCAAAAGATGGATTAACAAATCCTGTAATATTGGAGTAACCATGAAACCCTAAGAAAGAACCTGAGCTGGTCCCAGATCCTCGGGCTAATAAGCTACCTCTTCATGCTCAGTCTTAGGCTCGGGGGATGCAGATCTAGCCTATACTCTAGCAGGAGCCACTCCTCAGGACTTACCTGTACCTCTGTCTCATCCACGACCCCTACCTCGCCCTTTGGATGGAGCTCCAAAAGCAGGTGTTGGCTCAGCATCCTCAACAACTCAGGTCTAGTCCTCACTATCTTCATAGAAAGAATGAAATACAAGTTTAGAATATTGAAAATGAAAAATATGCACGATAAGGAAACAAATTAGAGAATTGTTCCTAAGAATATCACATAGCCTCCTGAAGATAGATACAAATGTCAACGTATCGATCCGAGGACTATTAGATATCTTGTTATTTTACTCATGAGACCAGTGAACCTAGCACTCTGATACCAATTTGTCATGACCCAAAAGTTAAGGTCATAATGAAACCTACCCCAGCCTAACCGCAGTAGGAATATCCAAAACCAAACAAGATAAAAAAATGCATAAAGGAAGTAATTAACCTAATTTGAGACTTCAAAAGAAAGTCAGGCCATATAAATATAAATAGCAACAATATCCAAAAACTAAATAAAATACGACTCAAGTCCTAAAATCTGATGTCATGAGTAAAGAGCACTACAATTGATAAAGAGTACGAAAATACACAATTCTATATCTGAAAAATAAAATAAAGACAACATGGATAGATGAAGTCCAGAATCAAGCCCCAAAACAGGAGCTCATTCGTACTCCAAAATTAGCCTCAAACACAACATTAACTCACGCTCCACGAGTTGCACTTCAACTAGGATATGCACTAAAAAGGTACAAAAGTAGGAGTGAGTACGGTCCTCTTGTACTCAGTAGGTATCATAGGCCGACTAAGCAAAACAAAAACTAAACAAGTAAAGAATACTATGAGCATACTTCCACCTGTATACAGAAAAGTTCCCATGATGGCTTAAACCATACACAAATATATACACATAAAAGAAGGCTAAGTACATGGAATCTAACACATATGGTAGATGCAAGTGATGCAATGGCCATGTGGTAATGTCTTAATATCACTTAGTATATACCTTCCTAGCTAAATCTTCAAGAACAAGACACCATGGGGGGTTCGTAACCCCTATACTCTCACAATCTCAACCTCATATCTTATTTCAACATTGTTAATACGTCCCTCAGCCAAGGGGTTTTATAATGTCTTATTTTCTTTTAAAATCAGTATTTCTCTGTGGTACCAAACCAATATATAAGGATGAATGAAATGAGGATTCATGTTCATAACCAAGACAATATTATGTAATGTATTCAATTCAATGATGGTATTAAATGAGCTCAAATCTCCTCAATATCTCAATAAATTATGATATATATCATAACATAACACCACAGTAATCACTAGTCATGAAAGACATCAATAATATCATCTAAAGCCTCCATTCGGACATCATAATGTTTAAATAAGAAATTAATGTACAGACAAGACCAAAACCCACCCCACTCGCATATCATCACAATATACACCTCTCAAGTCAAATATAATATTCACATAAGCCCCCACACTGGCAATACAACAATAAATAATAATCAAATAAGTCACCACATAGGGAACATGATGTAACACCCCACACATTTCCGAACCTAGTTGATTATTGTAACATTTATGGAATTATTTAAACATGATATTGTTGGGGAATTATGCATTGATTTTGTGGGCTAAATTAATATTGTGCTATTGGGCTCAATTAAGGCCTAATAATTGGAACAAAAGACATGGCCCAAAAGGGTAAAATGACCCATTCTTCCCTTCATTAATCAATAATTGACCAAAGTGGCTAAGGATTACTTTCAAGGTCCTATATAAAGGTCAAGAAAATCAGAATTTATTCACACAAAAGCCACATGCCAAAATCTAGAATTTTCCACAACATTCTCTCAACTCAAACCATAACCTATCATCCTCTTTGGGCAAGATCATCTCTTGGTAAGTATTGGTAAGAGTTTATTCTTGTGATTTAATATATTATATGCATGATATATTGTATGGATCATGATGGTTATGTCTAAAAATGTTGATTGGTGCACTTTTGCTTATGTGATACAAGTTTTGTCATCTTGGTGACTTGAACTTGAAAGTGGACTTGTGATCTTGAAGGAAGTGAGGTTTATGGATTAAATATAAACATGTATGATATTTTAATGTCCTTAACTTTCTTTACCTTTTGTGTATGACATTTGGAATTGTGGTCGTAAAATTGTGCATGGGATTGGTGACGTAATGAAGGGAAAAATATGGTTTTGGTGAGGTTACGTGCATTGTGAAACCATGGTTGTTATTTGGCATCTAAGATGATATAAAATATGTTAAGAGAAGCTTGGCTATGATCATGGACCATTCATTGCATAAAAGGACCCAAAAGAGACCCATTTTGGCCGAAACGGGCACCCGCCCTCGCAGAGAAGGCACCTGCGGGTGTAGGTGACTTCGTAGGTGCCTATGGACACTACCAAAGGTCACCTGCGGGTGGACATCATCCATCTGTGGTCGCAGGTGGCTTCGCAGGTCAGCCCAGAAGTTCATTTCGGTTGTTTTCTCATCTTTTTGACCCCCCAAAGCCCCTATACCCTTCATGGATGTAATTATCAACTTATGGTACCTCTTGAATGAATTTAAAGGAGTATCCTGGAGGTATTTTTAATGGTATAAATCATGGATTGTTGTTCATTTGTTATTGTGAAAGCTATCAAGTGACTTGACGGAGAAAAGGTAACGTAGTGTTAATGAGGAAGTGTAAAGGATAAACTTGGTGTGAAATGTTATTGCCATGAATGGTGTTGTAAAGGGACAAATGATGTTCTAGGGAAATTGTGTAACTCATTGTCGTCTTATGCTCTTGGAATGTAGCTTGTGGTTAATGTTGGTTCCGTTATGTACTTGTGTTGTAGAGTAAGACGTAAGGAAGGAACTGGATTATTGTAATCACATATAGAATTGTGTATTCATATTGGGAAGATAAGGTATGTAAGGTTACTCTTTCTGTATCCTTCTGCAGCATATTGATCATATTGACATTGTACCTATTCCATTCCGAAATGTCCAAAGGTATCTCATTTCAGGTTGTTATCTATTGTTGAGTCACATATTCCTCATTCATTAGTCGTTGTTGTTCATGTGTTACATAAATATGGACATGGCTCCAAATTCTTAATAATGTTATGCTCTAAAGCTTCCAATAATTTCATGACTACAAATATACAATCTCTCCAGAGCAAAAGTACCAATCTCTCAAAAGAAAGAAATTAAGTAACGTATATTTGTTAGTTGTAAGAGTGAAGGAAAATAAAAGATGTAGGGTGGACATGATTCCAAAGTTCCAACAATATTATGACTGCAAAGTTCTGATAATGTTATGTTCCAAGTTCTAATAATGTTATGACTATCATTGTATCAACTCTCATAAGTGAAAGAATCAATCTCTCCCAAGTAAAGAATGAGGAAATGTGTAGGTATTATATTATAACCCACCTATAAGGTGATGATCGGTATTATATTATAACCCACCTATAAGGTGATGATCGGTATTATGTTATAACTCACCTATAAGGTGATGATCGGTATTATATTATAACCCACCTATAAGGTGATGATTGGTATTATATTATAACCCACCTATAAGGTGATGATCGGTATTATATTATAACCCACCTATAAGGTGGATGATCAATAAGATGTTATGAACCACTAACTAGTTGGATGAACAATAATGAAGATAGTTGTAAAAGAAATGAGAGTATATCCCTTGCATTAATATATAAATATAAAGGTTATTATAAGAATGATGATGATAAGAATGAATGATCAAGTAATGAAAATAATGGAAGTAATGAACATAGTTCCACATAGTCAGAACGGAGGTCTATCCATATTGATTATTCTCTTACGCTTGATTTCATGAAGTATTTATGTATCATACAGTTTCATATGGCCTTACATACTTAGTACTTTCTTCGTACTGACCCCTTTTGGGGGACTTACCTTACTTGCTACAGGCACAGGCGCTAGTAGACCTCTACAGTAGGTTGAAAGTCATTTGCGGATCATTAGTGAGCTCCAGTTGGTTCGGGGCTTTTCGAGTCACATGTGTACATTGTTTTGATACTATGTAAATATTGTATAGGCATGGTCATGTATTTATTAGAGGCTTTGTAGACGTATGTGGGAAGATGAACATAAAAGATGTATGTCCATTTCGACTTGATAGCCCTAACGGCCAAGTTTCATATATATTGTACATGTTTGCCATGAATTCCGCCATTGGTATGTTATATTTTATAAGTTACATGAGATAGAATGCTATTCTTATAGAGACATGCATATGAAGGTACATGAGTAAAGATTGGTTCTGTCGGGCCTCAACGGCTTTGGGTGCCAGTCCGCCTCAATGGGATTTGGGGCGTGATAAAAGTGGTATCAGAGCAGGTTGTCCAAAGGGTGTCTACAAAGCCGTGTCTGAGTAGAGTCTTACTTATCGATGTGTTGTGCACCACATTTATAAGCAGGAGGCTACGGGACATTTAGGAGTTGTTTCTTTCCTTTATTTCTAGATTGTGCAATAGAGCCAATGTTGTAAGTGGAATTGTATTTGACCATGGGAATTGTTTTCTTTGTTATAGTAAAAATGCCGATCACAAGAAAAGGTAGAGGTAAAGGTAAGCAGGTAGCTATGCCTGCCGGAGAAGGAATGAATGAATCATCACCTGACCCAGCTAGTCAAGGTGGGGCTGACATTGAAATTGCATTGCGGTCTTCTTCTAATCCTCCATTTCCTGAAGAGCCAAGGGGTAGAGAAATACCGGCAGAACCTCCTGTAAATGTGACTAATCAGGATCTAAGAAATGTAGTACATATGTTAACCCAGATAGTTGCTGTACAAACTTAGGGACGAGTTGGTCCAACGACAAGTGAGGATGGCGCGGCTAGAGCAGCTAGTCGGCGAACACAGGATTTTCTGAAATTAGACCCTCCCATATTCACTGGGTCAGACCCGGAAGCAGATCCACAAGATTTTGTGGATCAAATTCAAAGGGCTCTAGAAGTTATGCACGTGACTGGTGTAGAAATAGTTGAACTTGTAGCTTATAGATTGAAAGGTGAAGCGATATTATGGTATGAAGACTGGCAAAGATCGAGGGGTATTGATGTACTTCCAGCTGGTTGGAGGAATTCAAAACGGCCTTTCTTGATCACTACCTCCCATATGAGATCCCATGTGTAGATCAGTTTCTAAATCTTCGTCAAGGGAATATGAGCGTCAGAGAGTACAGTCTACAATTTAATTCCTTGGCTAGATATGCTCCGAATATGGTAGCTACTATGGCTGATAGAGTTCATCGGTATGTAGACAGATTTGATCCATATTTGATGAGGGACTGTACTATTGCTGCGTTGAATAAAGATATGGATATAGCTAGAATACAAGCCTTTGCACATAAAATGGAGGATAAAAGACAAAGGAAAAGGGTGCATAAAGTTGAAAGAGGGCCGTCAAAGAGGGCTAGACCAATGGGACAATTCATGGCGTCCCAAGGAGGATTTGGGCCTCAGATTTTTAACAGACCGCTTAGGTCATCATTTTCTCATTCTATGGTACATGCTTTACCTCAATTCCGAGAGTTTAGAGGTAACCATGTAGGGCAAAGTAGTGGTTCGCAGACAGTGGGGTATCGAGAACAAAGAAGTATGAGTCAATCGAGGTCTTCTAGTTAGCTGTGCCAATGCTGCGGGAATATTCATTCAGGTGAATGCTGGTATAACATGAATGTTTGATTCTGGTGTGGGAGGTCAGGGCATCTGAAGAGAGACTGCCCACAGAGGGCCACGGGTAGTATTACACGACTTACGGGATCAACAGAATTCAGAGGCTTTCCTTGATATAGTGACAGGTACGTTATCTATATTTTTACCTAATGAATATGCATTAATTGATACGGGTTCTACCCTATCATATGTTACTCCATTGATTGTGGGAAAATTTAAAAGAACACTAGAATTACTAGTCAAGTCGTTTGAGGTGTCCACACCAGTTGGTGAATTTATTATAGCTAAAAGAGTATGTCATAATTGTATAGTAAATGTTGTGATCACATTACATTGACTGATCTTATTGAGATGGAAATGATAGATTTTAATGTTATAATGGGTATGAATTGGTTAGCTTCTTGTTAGGCCACAATAGATTGCCGAGCAAAGAAATTACATTTTCATTTTCCACAAAGAATGTTCTTGAATGGAAGGGTAATGTGGGAGCACCGAGAGGTAAATTTATTTCCTATATTGAGGTAAGGAAAATGATGTCCAAGGTGTACATATTCCCCTAGTAAGGCCTAGTATGTCCCCAAAGAGTGCACTAGTATTACTGGTACTAAAGGAAGATGGTACATTGAGAATGTGCATTGATTGTTGGCAATTAGATAAAGTAACGGTTAAGAACAAATATCCCCTCCCCAGAATTGACAATTTGTTTGATCAGTCATAGGGTGCCAAATGTTTTTTTGAAGATTGACTTGAGATCGGGATATCATCAGGAAAGGGTTGATATACAAAGGACAGAAGCGGTGAAAAATTGGCTAAGGCCTATGATGCTTATAGAGATTAGTCATTTTCTTGGGTTGGTTGGTTATTATAGGGGAATTATTGAAGGATTTTCTTCAGTCCCTGTACCCTTAATGCAGCTTACACACAAGGCAATCACGTGTCAATAGAATGATGCATGTGAAAAGAGTTTCCAAGATCTGAAGGATAAATTGACTTCTACACCTGTGTTGGTACTTCCAGAAGGTACAGAAGGGTATGCAGTCTATGGTGAGGCTTCAAGTGTGTTGATACAGCACGGTAATATAATAGCTTATGTTTCAAGACAAGTACGTTCACATGAAAGAAATTATCCAACACATGACCTTGAGTTAGCTGTCATAATATTTGCTTTAAAAGTATGGCGCCATTATTGGTATGGGGTTCATTTTCTTAAAACTCTAGGTGAAAGAATTATAGTGTCGAATGTGGCAGAGTCTTCACTTGTAGCTGAGGTGAAGGAAAAGCAATATGTAAATCCTATTTTTAGTTCAATTGAAAAAGAATGTACAATAAATTTCGACAAAAGTAATAGAGCTTACATAAGGAAGGAATACTTCAATGCCAAGGTAGATTTTGTGTACCGGATATATATGATGCTAAGGAAATGAAGGATGACAGAAGCACATCATTCACATTATGCTATTCATCCGGGGGCAACCAAAATGTACCATAGTTCGGAAAAGATGTATTGGTGAGGCAACATAAAGAAGAAGAACATGACAGAATTTGTAGCTCAATGTCAAAATTATCAACAAGGACAACGTAGCGCATCAAAAATCTGGAATTCATATGCAATGTAGGAATCTTCTAGTTTGGAAAAGTGATATGATTTACATGGGATTCCAATTTCTATTATGTCAGACATGGGAGCTCAAGTTACGAAGTATCTCACCTATGAAGAGATACCTATTTCTATTCTGGATCGACAAATGAAGAGGTTGAGGAATAAAGAAGTAGGTAGAAGAAATCACATGGGAAACCGAGGAAATGATATAGTTGAAGCACCCGTATTTGTTTCAAACGAAAGAAAAAAAAAAATTCAAGGTGCAGAATTGAAACAATGACAAGTAAGTCCTTCCAACCATATATGTACGTGATAACATAATGAGTGATCCTAGACTCAAATCTGTTTAAAATGGATAATGTCACTAACATTCGAGGAAGAATGTTTCTAAGGGGGAAATGATGTAACACCCCGCACATTTTTGAACCTAGTTGATTATCGTAACATTTATGAAATTATTTAAACATGATATTGTTGGGGAATTATGCATTGATTTTGTGGGCTAAATTAATATTGTGTTATTGGGCTCAATTAAGGCCCAATAATTAGAACAAAAGACATGGCCCAAAAGGGAAAAATGACCCATTCTTCCCTTCATTAATCAATAATTGACCAAAGTGGCTAAGGATGACTTTCAAGGTCCTATATAAAGGGCAAGAAAATCAGAATTTATTCACACAAAAGCCACATGCCAAAATCTAGAATTTTCCACAACATTCTCTCAACTCAAACCATAACCTATCATCCTCTTTGGGCAAGATCATCTCTTGGTAAGTATTGGTAAGTGTTTATTCTTGTGATTTAATATATTATATGCATTATAGGTTGTATGGATCATGATGGTTATGTCTAAAAATGTTGATTGGTGCACTTTTGCTTATGTGATACAAGTTTTGTCATCTTGGTGACTTGAACTTGAAAGTGGACTTGTGATCTTGAAGGAAGTAAGGTTTATGGATTAAATATCAACATGTATGATGTTTTTATGTACTTAACTTGCTTTCCCTTTTGTGTATGACATTTGGAATTGTGGTCGTAAAATTGTCCATGGGATTGGTGACGTAATGAAGGGAAAAGTATGGTTTTGGTGAGGTTACGAGCGTTGTGAAACCATGGTTGTTCATTGGCATCTAAGATGATATAAAATATGTTAATATAATCTTGGCTATGATCATGTACCATTCATTGCATAAAAGGACCCAAAAGAGACCCATTTTGGCCGAAATGGGCACCCGCCCTCGCAGACGAAGGCACCTGCGGGCGCAGGTGACTTCGCAGGTGCCTCTGGCCACTGCCAAAGGTCACCTGCGGGTGTACCTAAGCCACCTGTGGGCACAGGTGGCTTCGTAGGTCAGCCCAGAAGTTCATTTCGGTTGTTTTCGAATCTCTTTGACCCCCCAAAGCCCCTATACCCTTCATAGATGTAATTATCAACTTATGGTACCTTTTGAATAACTTTAAAGGAGTATCCCGGAGGTATTTGGAATGGTATAAATCATGGATTGTTGTTCATGTGTTATTGTGAAAGCTATCAAGTGACTTGACAGAGAAGTCAATGTATGGAATACTATGGTATTGTTGGAATGAATACATGAATGGTTAACTACCTAGTCCAGTCTGAAGAAAGTTAAGCCATAACCTACCTCGCAAAGTTGAAACTCTAGCTTGGACCTATAAACAAGGAGCTATTACTTTTTCTTCAACCTTGGATCAAACCCACTCTATAAAAAACATAATCTAGAACTCAAGAGGAATCTAACGATACCCGTATTGGCTATTTTCAAATCGGGTCCAAAAATAGTTCAAAAGTTGACCCCAAAGGAAAAAGGGTAGAATTGGAAATTTTATTTAAGAATAAAGTTTCCCATACTTTGAGGAGCGTATATATGAAAACCCATGGAAAAATAAGTTGATATCAAGGTTGAAATAAAAGAAAAAACTTTTTTTACACAATACAGGGTAAAACCTCAAAAATCCAAGTTTAAAATCAAGACTTTGAATATATTTTTGAGATAAAATTGATAAATAATGATTGAAATCAAGTTTATATGCTTACCCAATTACTTTTGATGAAAAACCCTCTTTGAAATTGCCTTTTTCGAGGTTTCTAACTACAAAAATAGTGAAAAATTGTGAAAAAGAGGTTTTACACTATCCAGGTACACAGTACCTCACGATCGTGATCTATGCCTTGAGATCACAAGGTTCAACATTGACAAAAGTTAAATTGATCATCGTGCTATCGCTATGACCAATCCAACCCGGTCCACCACATAACCCTTTCTGATCACGGTTGTAATGACCCTACAGGTCATTTTCTTAATTTTCCTAAATTTTTGGAATTTTGAGTCTTCCCACCATAGCTATAGGTCATTTATGAATGCTAGAACTATCGGTTCAGTTATCGAACAGTTTGTTTGGGTTTTAGGCTTATTTCCCCGTTTTAGAGCTTTTGGTGTTAAGAAATTCCTAGTAAATGATATTGGATGAGAATTATGATAGTGCCATCAGATCTAGAATGCTGATTTTAAGATATGGGGACCCTTGTTCCGGGTTCTGAGGCTTCCTGACTCATTTTGGGCTATTCAGTAGAATTTGGTTAAAATGAAACTATAGGTGTGGGCCCCATAGTTTGTCGAAATGACCTCTGATGGAAATTTTGATCATTTAGTTGAGTTCAAAATGTTGAATTTGGTATGTTAGTATAGTTTTTTGTGCACTTAGGGTTTCGAATGAATCCCGAGCACACGATCAAATTCCATTTGAACTTAGCAAAATCTGATGCCTCAAGTTGCTAGTGTAGTCACTTAAGTGGCCAAAGGATAGCTTAAGAGGTATCTACTTGAGTGGCAAGTCCATCACTTAAGAAATGCTGACCAGCGAGCCATGATCACTTTAGCGACCATCTTATCGCTTAAGCGATAATCGCTTTAGTAACCTTATGTCGCTTTAGTGATATTTGATGGCCCAACTGAGGGTCGCTTTAGCAAAAGTCACTTTAGCAACCAGGGTGTCTCTTAAGCAAACACTAACTCTCCTAACCCATTGCTTTAGAGATCAATCATCACTTAAGCGGTAGTCACTTAAGCGACCAAGTAGTCGCTTAAGTAGCGGTTGCTAGTGATAAATCCCCTTCGTCACACAATTTTCCCTCATTTCTTTAGGGATTTTTCTCCATTTTTGAGAGCTTGGGATGTGGGAAAGTGTGGGAAATCATCCATTGAGAGCTTTGTCATTTTCCATTATTTTCCCCGTCAAATTCCATCTTTTTCATTATAAATTCCTAGAATTTAGGTCCTAAATTCCCTAAACTTTAGGGGTTGATTTAGGCCCTGATTTGTACTCTATTTGTGCTTAACTTTTGAGCACACATTCCTTAAATTTCTGGAATTTAGGTCTTAAATTCCCTAAACTTTAGGGGTTGATTTAGGCCCTGATTTGTACTCTATTTGTGCTTAGCTTTTGAGCATACATTGCTTGTCCTACGAGGGACCTTGTGAGAGATTCAATTTTGGGATTTCATTTGTGAGCCCCACAGCCCCATTTTTTTCATGATTTTGGGCTCAAAAATTTATATACTAATATGGGTATCATTTGACTCCTATTAATATATAGATTATGATTTTGTTAGTGTGACATCATTTGGGATCCTGGAGCAAGGGCGAGTAATTTATGGATGGTCCAAGATTACGGTTCGACTTTGAGGTAGGCTTCGATCTACTTTTCTCAATGATATTGTGTATTGTATAGATTGCATGCTAGGTAGGGATTATTTGATCAGATTATGACTTTTATATATTGACTTTGTCTATTTAGGGAACTTGGGATAAAAATGTGATCCGAACCCTAGCCTAGGATACCTGTTATGTCCCTAGAACCATATTATCCTTTATTATAGACATGTTTAGTCATAGATTGACATTACGAACCCTTTAATATAAGACTTACCATTTAACTTAGTGATTTGGGCGGTAGTCCCCCAATTAGATCCTTGTAGTGAATTCATGCC
The DNA here is from genome assembly GCA_031232105.1 of Capsicum rhomboideum. Classification (NCBI taxonomy): domain Eukaryota; kingdom Viridiplantae; phylum Streptophyta; class Magnoliopsida; order Solanales; family Solanaceae; genus Capsicum; species Capsicum rhomboideum. Next base: position 54,500,925 of record CP124717.1, read on the forward strand.
CTTGATTACTGTAGTTGTCTGAGTTATGAGGCTTTATTATGTTGGTTACATATTGTTAGTTCCGAGGCCGTGATTACGATACCAATTGGACTTGAGGTAAGTATTTTATTCCAAAAGGGGGCATGATTCTAGATTACAGATGCTTAGGCTCTTATGGTTGTATTGTTGGGATACTAGTGATGGCATACATACTTTTAGGCGCATTTATGCTCACTTAGTGGTACAGTTATGACCAAAATCTTGATTTTACTACTATTTTCTAAACAAGGATTTATTCTCACTTTTCACTTCTAAAACTAATTCTTTTACAATGGGAATCGTACCACCTTATTTAATGAATTATGAGCTTTGGAACTAAAAATGTTGTTTGGGAAATTAGAACAAGGTTGATTCCGGTCTATTATTAATCCACTCTTTTACCACTACTACTTACCTCAGTTGAGAGAGATTCTAAACCTTTCTACGTTGTTATGCCATTGTAGTCCTAAACTTGATCTCGGGCAATGAATTTACAAACTTACACTCTTTTAGTCATGGTTTGAGTCCGTGCACTTATTATACTTATATCTCTCTCCAATACTGGTTGGAGTAGATTAATTATGATAATTATTGGAAGTCCTAGTTTGTGACTAGGTAGTATATACAGATATCCCGAGTCCCCTAGGGTCCCCTTCATCTATGAGCCGCAGTGTCAGAAAAGGATGGTCTCCGTTGTTCCTGTCTTTGTGAGCTACTGAGATGGACGAGGTGTATACACTTGGTACTTTATGGCACTCGGATTGTGTATGGTCTTATTGGTTTATGTTGCATTTGTTCATTTATATGCATTACTTATCACCAGTATGATTGTTTGGTACTTATATCTATCGGCCTTATGAGGGGTTGAATAGGTATAAGCTATGATTGCTTTTTGCTGAGTGTTGGTTTAAACATTTTGGGCTTATGGGGACCTGATTAGGTATTGTTTGTCTGGACTAGCTGGTTACTTTACTGTTGGTTATTATGGTTAGTTCATGGCAGGATGATTATGGACTGGTATCCGAGGTTGTCGATACATTTTTGATCTATTTTCTCTATTGTAGCAAGGTTCGTTATGGTTTAATTATATCATGTTTAGTCATCCTTTGGTTAGAGGCCCTGGTTATACTAGTATTAGCTTTCCTACTTGGTTATGATCCTTGAGATGTTAGATTGACTCCCTCAGGTTATTACCTTTGAGTTAGTCTTAGATGTATGTATGTATATATATATATAGAATTACTGTCTATCCCTCTCTTCCTTTGTCTATTCATATCGTATATGCATTCTTTGGCCCAATGATCTGTAAATGACCCGCAACCTATTGTGGAGGTCTACTAGCACCTGCGCCTGCAGCAAGTAAGGTAAGTCCCCCAAGGAACGTCAGTACGAAGAATGTACTGAGTATGTAAGGCTATAAGAAACTCCATCATACATAAGAACTTCATTGGAATCAAATATAAGAGAATAGCCAATATGGACAATCCATCGTTCTGTGTATTTGGAATCATGTACTTTGCTTTCATTACTTTCTTTGCTTCTATGTTCATTCATCATCATTTGTATCATATCGTACCCGGGCCTCAACTGATCAGTGGGTCATAACATTGGGATCGGCTCGAGCTAGGCTTATGCCTCCAGAGCTGCCACCCATAAACCAATATATATCAGGTTCGGCTCGATCTAGGTTCTTTCCCCTAGAGCTTCCCCTTGTTAGGTTCGGCTTGAGCTAGGCTTATGCCTCTAAAGCTGCCACCCATAAACCAATATATCAGGTTCGGCTCGAGATAGGCTTATGCCTCCAGAGCTGCCCCCTGATCCAATAATCTCGGGATCGGCTTGAGCTAGGCTTATGCCTCCAAAGCTGCCACCCGTACTCACACAACAACAACTATGCATTACTTCATTTCTTTACTTTTGAGAGATTGATACGTTGATAGTCATAACATTATTAGAGCTTTGGAACATCAGTCCAAGATTAAGAGACATATGAATAACAATTGATCCAAGGATAAGGAACATGTGAATAACAATAGATGATAACCTGAAATGAGATACCTTAGCACATTTCGGAATGGAACAAGTACAATGATAGTGTGAACACTATATGCTGCAGAAGGATACGAATAGAGTAACCTTACATACCTTATCTTCCCAATATGAACACACAGTCCTATATGTGAATACAATAATCCAGCTCCTTCCTTACATTTTACTCTACAACACAAGTACATAACGAAGCTCGCGTTAACAACCAACTACCTTACAAGTGCATAATACGAAAATCAGCTACATGACTGCCCTATAACGTCATTTCACCCTTTTACAATACAATTCACTGCATTACCATACCAGCAACACCGTAACATTCCACACATTGTCCAAGACATCATAAACCAATAGCATTTCACACCAAGTTTATCCTTTACGCTTCCTCATTAACACTACATCACAATTACTCCATCAAGTCACCTTAATACCTTTCATAATAACATATTAGCAACAATCCATAATTTATATTGTCACGACCCAAAATCCCATTCGGGACGGACTGGCACCCGAAGCCGATATGGCCCGAGAGAACCAATCTTTGCTCATGAACAATCGTATACATAACCTCGTATGAATCTTATCATGCGACTATGCGGAATTCATGGACATGGAACATATGCTCTATAAATAAATCTTTATGAAACTTGGCCGTTGGGGCCATTAAGTCAAAATGGACATTCATCTCTTACATCCACGTACCCACATATGTCTACAAAAGCCTCTACCAGATGTATCAACAAGATCAACTTAAAGTCGGGATAAGTCCCCGCTTTATACTATATTTACAATATCAACACAAATATACAACTATGACCCAGAAAGCTCCGAACCAAGTGGAGCTCACCAAAACTCTGCAAAGGATCCACAGTCTACTGAGGAGGTCTACTAATGCCTGCACCTGCAATATGTAAAGTAAGTTCCCACGAGGGGGTCAGTACGAAGAATGTACTGAGTATGTAAGGCTCATAAGAAATAACAACATACATGAGAATGTCAATATAACACTTGCTTCTATATTCATTGCCTCTATTGTTCTACCACTTGGTTAGTAGGTTGTAAAAGAATAACACTTCATCCACATACCTCCACTCTAGTGGTGGGGGTAACAATATAACATACATCTACTCTATTAACGTACATCCAATCCATTGGTGGTTTTAACCTACATCCACTCTATTGGTGGCTTAGCATACATCCAATCTCATGGTGGGGCAACATACATCCACTCTTATGGTGGGGCAACATACATCCACTCTTATAGTGGGGCAACATACATCCACTCTCATGGTGGGGAGACATATATCCACTCTCATGGTGGGGTAACATACATTCACTATCATGGTGGGGAGACATACATCCACTCTCATGGTGGGGTAACATACATCCACTCTCATGGTGGGGAGACATACATCCACTCTCATGGTGGGGTAACATACATCGGGAGATTGATATATCAACTTATGAGAGATTAATACATTAAGGATCATGACACTAATTGAAACATACAAATATGCTTTACCTTACTCTTACACTTCATGAGAGTAACACCTTAACTTGTGAGGGATATATATATTAGCTCGCATTTTACCTCCTTCACTATTCTTATGAGATCTTATATAAGTAAGTATATGATACCGGACCTCCACCTTTGGTGGGCTATACTAAATAACAAAGCATAATATTGAGACGATTCCATATTGAACTTATACCCGCTAGAATGTAGTCCATACTCCACGAAACATATAGCAACCATGCGCATTACCTCTTTGCAATACATTAAAGATCACGAGACTAAAACACACACTTATATACACGTCTCACTTCACCCCTTTACTTCATGAGATTGACATCTTCACTTATGAGGAATAATTTACTAACTCGCACATCACCTCTCTTATTACTCTTATGAGATTGGTACTTCTACTTATGAATGATTGGTACAAGGATAATCATCATACTATAGGACTTTGGAACAAGAAATGATTGGAATAATGCTATTCAAACTAAACAAGCTCTCTTTACCTCATTACTCTCGTTGAGATAGTTCTCTTAGAATTTACAAGGTTATGACATTTTTGGAACTCCAATCAATGACTAAGAGATAAGTGAATCATCATTCATCTACGAATAGGATACGTATAAATAACAATATACGTCAACCTGAATTGATATACTTCAAGCCTCTCAGAATTGAAACAAGTCCAATGTCAATGTGAACAACATGTTGCAGAAGGATATGGAAAAGGAACCTTACATACCTTGTATTCTCAATACGATTCTACAATCTTAAGTGTGCATACAATAGTCCCGCTCCATCCTTGTGTTTCGCTCTACAACACAAGTTCATAACGAAACCAACATTAACCACCAATTACCTTATAATGGCATACAATAACAATTAAGTCACATGTTTAGCTTTAACATGTCATTCCCCCTTGACAATACCATTTATGAAATCATCATACCAATAATCCCACAATATTCCATACATTGACCAACACATGATAACCAATAGCATGTCACACCAAGCTCATATTTTACACTTCTCCATCACTACCACATCACAATTATTCCATCAAATTACTTCAATACACCTCACAACAACAAATCAGCCAAAATCCCATAATTTATACTTATAGAAAAATAACATTTTTAGGACCATAATAACACCATACATGTTGTTATTTCATCCATACCATGCTCTTTCATCAAAACCACAAGTCATAATTCAAGCTTGAATCTCATGGATCACAAATCTTATATAAAAACACAAAGTACCATGGTCAATACTTCCAAGCATAACAAACATGATTTACATACTCTCCCATTCATTTAATATATTAATCCATAACAATAATCACTTACCCAAGTTTGAAAAATGATGATCTTGCTCCAAAAGTTGGCTTTGAACTCTTTAGGGTTTGAGAGAAAAATAGATGAGGAATATCTAGAAAACATGAGAGTTTCCAATGAATAAAATCTGATTTTTTGGTCCCTTTTATAAGCCTTAAGTCCATCCTTAGCCATTAAATTTGGGATTCTAGAAGGTCAAGGCAAGAATGGGTCCTTTGACCCATTTTTGGGCCATGCTTTCTTTTCATTTTTGGGTCCTTTTTGGGCCCAATTCACTTAACCCAATAAAATCAATAATTTCTTGTGTTTAAATCATCTCATATATTTTAAAACAATATTCCCACTCACGCTATTCATATCCATGGCCTCAATCCCAAAAACAAGTAATTCTAGCCACGTATGGCTCATTTGGACCAAAAGGGTAAATCCGTCATTTTGATGCCAAATTCGTTCTCGAGTCATTTTATCATACCAATATAATATTTCATTCATTTCATGTATATACTCATGGTTGTAGAATAAACGTAGCAAAAATCGGCTCGATACATCCCCGGGAACCCTTGGAACTTAGAAAATTTCCAACTTTCGAAAAAATGAAAAATCCATCCTGGCACGCCCTGGGGCTCGCCAACTTGCTTACTATGGGCTAAAAATTTTGGCCCAGAGCGGCCTGTCACGCTCCATAACGCGCCCCTCCCTTAAATTTTTTCAAAAATTTCATTTTTCGACTTTTCTTCGCGGGTTTGGTTAGATACTTCAAGTCCGATTCTTTAACTTACTTATTAGCCTTAATATAATTTGTTTAGAGTTCCTTTTAACCTCATTTTTAACCACACAAATGTGCCACAAAAATCACAAAACACCTCTTATGAAGGGCTAACCACATGTACGAGGCCAAATTTCAATTTTTTTGTCACTAACATTTTAATTTACATACTCATGGCATCTCGACACCTAAGTAACCATTGTTCAACGTCATCACATAGGGTTAGAAAGGTACGGGGTGTTACATATATAATCCAACATGCTTTTGAATGACTCCTTAAAGCCATTCAAAAGGTACCATAAGTTGATAATTGCATCTAAAAAGGGTATAGAGGCCTTGGGGGGTCAAAGAGAAGCAAAAACAAACAAAATGAAATTCTAGACTAGGATGTGGAGCCACCTGCGCCTGCAAGTGGATGACATGCAGCCGCAGTTGCCCCTCTGGATTTTTCCAGAGCCACCTACATTGGTATCTGCGCCCGCAGGTGCTCCAGACGCGAGGGCGGATGCCCGTTTCAGCCTCCAAGGGTCATTTTAGGGTCCTTTTTTATAATAAATGGTCCAAGGCCATAAGTAAGCTTCTCCTTTCATATTTTAGGTCAATTGGATTCCAACAAAAAATCATGGTTTCACAACATACATGAACATCACCAAAACTGCATTTCCTTTCAATACATCACCAATTCCTTGCACAATTTCACAACAACAATCCCACAAGCTATACACATAAAGAAAGAAAGTTAAGGACATAAACATATCTTACATGTTGATATTTAATCCATCAAACTCACTTCCTTCAATACCACAAGTCCACTTTCAAGTTTAGAAGGCAAAACCCTTCACCGATTAAGCAAAAGAAAACTGTATAACACATAGTGAACTATCCAACACTTTACCAACATAACCAACATGATTTATACACCATATTAAGTATATAATATACTAAACCATGCGATTAAACACTTACCAAATCTTGCAAAAGAGTGATCTTATCCAAGAGATAGTTGCTTAGGGTTTGTGGGAGAAGAGAGAATATTGTGGAAAATTCTAAAAATGGCATGTGTAATGTATTGAATAAAAATATGATTTTATTGGCCTTATATAGTCCTTGTAGTCATCCTTATCCAACATTAAATGTGTGTTTACTTGGTCAACATGAAGAATGGGTCATTTCCATTTTGGGCCATGTCTTTTGTGTAATTTTGGGCCTCAATTGAGCCCAATAGCACAAGATTCATTTAGACCAACAAATTTTATGCATGATCCACCAACTATATCATGTTTAAATAATTCCATAAATGTTAAGACAATCAAGTAGGGTCGAAAATGTACGGGATGTTACAACCTTCTTCTTCCTTAAATGAAAGATGGGGCAACCTAGGTACTTGAAAGGTAAAGACTTTATTTCAAAGTCTGTTATTTGCTCAACATCCTGGACTATAGCCTCAGCTGTTTTACTAAACATGTATAAGAAACTCTTGTCCTTATTAATCAGTTGGCCAGAAATTACCTAATATTCCTTAAGAACCTCCATAATCATTCTCAATGACTCTTTATCAGTAGAGGAAAAAATGATGGTGTTATCTGCATATGCCAAATGGTTGATGTTTTCACTCCATTTTGGCATACCATATCCAATGTATCTCCAATTGTTAAATAGACTATTCAATTCTCTAGAAAGTGTCTCAGTAGCAAGGATGAAAAGAGCAGGAGATAAAGGATCTCCTTGCTTAACTCCCCTGGTGGAGTGAAAAAATCCATAGGATTAGCCATTAATTAGTATAGAATACCACTTTGTAACGACCTAAATCGTTGTTACATATAAAAATACCCCAAGAATAATTTAAGATGAATATTGGGCTTAAAATGGACTCCATAAAAATTAAATTGGGGAGGAAAATTGGGGCCTAAGGGAATTGGGCCAAGAGGCCCAACAATGGACTGGGTTGGACTACCAGTAACCGGTACAGTGGTTAGGGAACCACTGCAGTGATTAGAGGTAGTAGCCTAGCTAAGTAATTTTTAAAACCTCTCTTTCTCTTTATTTCTCCAGGTCACCCCTTTCCTCCAAAAATACTTTGAACAACCATATCGCTCCAACCATGAGATTTTAAATGCCATGATTCATGATAGCAGTTTTAAGGCGCACCTGAAGGAAACCCGACATGGGAATACGCTTAGCATATGCGGGACATCTCACTCCCCTCTGTAGAAGTATAGTTCGCCTAAGAAGTAGGTTATGGTTTACTTTGTAGCAATAAATCTGGGCTAGATGCATCTAGCATTAATAGTGAAGTTGGGAGTATTATTCATTGGGCCTTCGGGCATGAAATTGGATGGATGGACACGTTTAAAAATCTAGTTAGGTCCAAATATGTTATATTGTTGTACATTATATTAATATTGATTGTTATAGAGTACATATAGATGGTGGAGTGAATATATGTAGTTTTATATCTTTCGGGACCTTTGAGAATTGTGAAAAGTGAGATGACAAAGTGAAGGATAGTACTAAATGATTAATGTAACTCGATTAAAATTTAATGTCAGGGATGTTCGAATAGTATTAAGGGAGTGGATGAAGGGTGAGGCATGAGAAGTCGAGGTTAGTATTTAACATAATCATATCGCATGATGGACTAGTGAGCATAAATGTCACGACCCGAAATCCCAATCGGGCCGGACTGGCACCCGAAGCTGATATGGCCCGAGAGAACCAATCTTTGCTCATGAATCCTCGTATGCATAACCTCGAATGAATAACATATTGTCTCATGTAATTGATGAAATATAAAATGCCATACATATACATATATAAAACTTGGCCGTTGGGGCCATCACGTCACACTGAACGTACATGTCTTACATTCATATACCCACATATGTCTACAAAAGCCTCTAAATACATACACGACCATTTCATAATGTCTACAACATCAAAACCAATGTACAACTGTGACTCGAAAAGTCCCGAAGCAACTGGGGCTCACCAAAGATCTGCAATTACTGTCAACCTACTATGGAGGTCTACTAGTGCCTGCACCTGCAACATGTAAAGTAAGTCCCCAAGAGGGGTCAGTACGAAGAATGTATTGAGTATGTAAGGCCATGAGAAAACTACATCAGTACGTAAGAACTTCCATGGAAATAATTATAAGAAGAAACTCAACGTGTGGAAGTATGAACAATTCTTCTGTTACTGCCATTTACGATGATCACAACAACCATAGAACCAATATAAAAAAAATAGCAAATGTGAATAAACTCTCTTTCTATAATTATGTAATACATGAACAACAATAGATCAAGAATAAGGTATATATATGATACCATGAAATGAGATGCCTTAGGACATTATTTGAACCACACAATTATATCACTCCTTGACTTTATGAGATTAGCACCTTAACTAGTGAGGGATAGATATAGTAGTTCGCACTTCACCTCCTTCACTATTCCTATGAGATCTTATATAAGTAAGTATATGATATCGGGCCTCCACCTTTGGGGGGGGGGGAATACAATAACTAACATAGCACAATATAGGAATTTTCTATTTTGACCTTATACCCCTTTAGAATGTTATCCATCCTTAATGAAACATATAGTAACCAAGCGCCTTACTTCTTTACAATCTTATACCTTGCATTTAGTTATGAGGGTAACACCTTAAAGATCATGAGGCTAAAGCACACACTTATATACACGTCTCATTTCACCCCTTTTTCCTCATGAGGTTGATACACGGATAATCATCATACCATAGGACTTTGGAACATGACATGATTGGAATAATGCTATTCAAACTAAACAATCTCTCTTTACCTCATTACTCTCGTTAAGATAGTTCCCTTAGAATTTACAATGTTATGACATCTTTGGAAATTCCAACCAATGACTAAGAGATAAGTGAATCATCATTCATCTAAGAATAGGATACATATGAATAACAATATACGTCAACCTGAATTGATATACTTCAAGCCTCTCAGAATTGAAACAAGTCCAATGTCAATGTGAACAACATGTTGCAGAAGGATATGGAAAAAGGAACCTTACATACCTTTGCATCTTACTATGCATACACAAGCTTATAGGAATATACAATAGTCCAGCTTCCTTCTTTACGTTTCACTCTACACTACAAGTACATAGCGAAGCTTATATTAGCAACCAACTACCTTTCAATTGCACAAGATGATTATGAATCACATAGTTACTTTAGAACGTCATTTCGCCTTCTTAAAATGTCATTTATCGCATCCATATGCCAACATTACCATAACATTCCACTCATTGACCAAGATTTCATACAACAATAGCATTCCGCACCACACTTACCCTTTATGCCTTCCCATTTCCATTCCGTCACATTTACGCTTATCAATTTTCCTCATACACCATATGAACAATCATCCACATTTAATACAGTCCAACATTCCTTCATACGACACTTTAAAGTCATTAAAACGACATCACTAGTTGCTAATTATATCCAAAAAGGGTATAGGGGCCTTCGGGGATCAACGGGAGGCGAAAACACACAAAACGAAGATCTGGAGGTGAAATACACTGCCACCTGCGCCCGAAGGTGGCAAGATGCGTGTGAAGCTTCTCCTTTTCAGCATCCAGTGGCATCTGTGTTGGCATCTGCGCCCGTAGGTGCCTCCGTCTGCGGGGGCGGATGCCCGTTTGGTCCGAAATGGCTTCTTTTGGGGTCTTTGAATGCCATGAATGGTACATGATCATAACCAAACTCATTTTAACATATTTTTGATCATATAACATTCCAACAACCATCCATGGTCTCACAACACACATACAACACTCAAAACTACACTTTACGGCCAATACGCCACCAAAACCATAACCAATTTCGCAATAACTTTTCCAAACATTATACACAAGAATAAAACAAGTAAAGACTATAATCACATCTCACATTTCAATATTTAATCCATCAAGTTCATTTTCTTCAATATCACAAGCCCATGTTCAAGTTCACAAGGCAAAATCATCCTCCGATTTAACAAACACATACACTTCACACATAGTAAACTTCTCAATACTTCACCAACATAACCAACATATTATACACCATATATCATGTGTAATATATATTAAATAACAATAATAAACACTTACCAAGGCTTGAAAAAGGGTGATCTTGCCTAAAGAAGATGATAGCTTAGGGTTGTGTGTAGAGAGAATTGTGGAGAATTCTAGAAAATGGCATGTGTCTTTTTGATGAATAAAAATCTGATATGGGGCCTTATATAATGCCTCATGGTCCTCCTTATCCATCCAATTAATCAATAATTAAGGGTCCTCTTTTGGTCAAAGCAAGAATGGACCTTTTTTCATTTTTGGGCCATGTTTGTCTTGGAGTTTTTGGGCCTCATTTAAGGGCACAGTTGTCTTAGACTTTTAAATACCCACAATTCAATACAAAATTATCAATTCTCTCATGTTTTCATAGGTCCATAACTGTACATGTAGTCGTATAGGTTTGGCAACATACGGAGTGTTACACCTCTCACGAGGGTCTAATCCCTTGTACTAGGCCCAATGTCAATTAACTCATCAATACCATTACACAATACATACCTTTAGCTCTTGACACTTAAGTAAACATTGTTCAACATCGTCAAGTAGGGTTTGGTTGGTACGGGGTGTTACAATAAATGAGTAACTGTTGTAAAATAAAGATAGGTCTTCTATTAAAAGTGGTTAGGGAAGTACAGAGCATAGTGTGGAAAACGTAAAGTAGGGAAGTGATCAAAGAGAAAGTGATTATGGTTGGGAATACCTATGTATAAAGTAAGGTCCCTGATTAAAACAATCTATAGGTTTGTTGTAGCACTTAGACTTTATTGGCATAGTGCTTGTTTGTGATTTAGACATCTATGATTGCCTTCTAGCATGACTTGTGATTTAATGACTGCATTGCATTTTCATTTGCATTGTGAGGGTATGTTGAGATGATGGGTTGGATACCATGCCAGTACAAATATGATATGTTTAGATGATGGGTCAGGTACCACGTCGGTACGATATGATATGTTGTGATAATGGGTCGGGTATCAGACTAGTACGCTATGATGTTGATAATGAGGATGACAAAAGTAAGAGATGATGTACACATCTTGCATACATGCACTCATTTATATGCATTGAGTGTTTTTATGATGATTACATACGATGATGAGTTGTTGATGAACATGACTAAGTATGAAAGGCTGTGAAATTGAACTTGTGAGTTTTATTTCATGATGATACTTGGTGTGTTCAGTTGATTGATATCATTAATTATGAGAGTCATTTTGTATTTTAATGTATTCAATTTTTTTATACGTATATGCTCTCGTACGTATTTCGTATTGTGTAAATGGTGTAGAAGGATCTATGGTAGTAGGTGGTAATGACCCAAAATGTCGTTATGCTGAAATAGGAGGTTAAAATTTCACCTAGACTCCCCTTAGTCAAAATTTGAGGAATTCAGGGCAAGTCCAAAATTATCATATTTTTTAGGATGTGATAGTTGAACTAAATATGGTGCTAATGTGGTTGGTATTAGTAGGACTTGATATGATAATTAGATAGCCAGTGAGTATAGGAGATCATAGCAACTTTTGGACCTGGAGTTATAGAACTCCAATTATAGCGTTTATCATGGAAGGGTTGGTTTGCGATGTCAAAAAAATCATGGTGTGTGTTGTTAAATGATAAAAAATGAAGAGTGAGGTCCTGAGTTTCTACCTTAGACCGCTGTAGCGGAAAAAGTAACTGTTGTAGCAATACTGCTACGACAATACCGTTGAGGTAAAAACAAGAACCGCAGCGGCGACCTCCGTGAAAAAGGGCACAAACCACTCCAGTAGAACTATAACCACTGCACCGTTACCACTGCAACGGTAATTATTCACTGCAGTGGTAATTATCCACTACAACGGTAGTTATCCGCTGCAGTGGTAACTATCCACTGCAATGGTAATTATCCACTGCAGTGGTAACGCACAGTAAAATTTAAATTTTTAAAAGCCAGAAAATATTTTCATTCCCCACTTTTTCAAAAAATACAATTGAGTTTTGGAAAAGGCAATTTTCAGAGGGTTTGTGGATTTTTTTCATGTTTGGAGGTAAGTAATTACATTCTAGACTTAAATTTATTTCATTTAACCTTAGGAAATCACTAGAAAATAGATTGATGGTGGGTTTTTGGGGTTTAACCCTAGTTTATAGAAATTGATGAAAAATGATTGGATTGTTTATGAATTCAGTATGTAAATACCCTAGGGTATTAGAAAATACTAATGGGACTAGAATTATGGTTGTTTATGCTACTTCTTGTAAAATTCATGAGGCTTAAGAGATAGAAAACCCTAAGATGATGAAATAGGATAAGTGAATGGCTAAAATTAATGGGTTGTGATCCCTAACTATTAAAAGAGAATGAATTTTTGAAATGGTTGTATGTTCTTGTTGTTATATAGATCAAGAATGAATTGAACGAGAATGAAAGGGTAAAAGCATGGCATAAAGGTGACTTTGAGCAAGGAATTGAGGTAGGCTATGGTTTTGTTGTAGCACTTAGACTTTCTTGGCTTTTTGCTTGATTGTGATTTAGACATCTATGATTGCCTTTTATTATGACTTGTGATTTAATGAATGTATTGCATTTTTATTTACATTGTGAGGATATGTTGGGATGATGGGTTGGGTACCACGCCAGTACAAATATGATATATTGAGATGATGTGTGAGGTACCACATCGGTACGATATGATATGTTGTGATAATGGGTCGCGTACCACGCGAGTACACTATGATGTTGATGATGAGGATGAAAGAGTAAGAGATAATGCACAAATCTTACATACATACACTTATTCATAAGCGTTCAATGTTTTTATGATGATTACATACGATGATGAGTTGTTGATGAACATGACTAAGTATGAAAGCCTATGAAATTAAACTTGTGAGTTTTTTTTCATGATGATACTTGGGGTGTTTAGTTGATTGATATCATTAATTATGAGAGTCATTATGATTGTTTTGTGTTTTAATGTATTTAATTTATATATACATATATGCTCTCGTACATGTTTCATGTTGTGTAAATGGTGTATAAGGGTCTACGGTAGTAGGTGGTAATGACCCAAAATATCGTTATGCTGAAATAGGAGGTAAAAATTTCACCTAGACTCCCCTTAGTCAAAATTTGAGGAATTCAGGGCTAGTCTAGAATTATCTTATTTTTGATGATATGATAGTCGAACTAAATTTGGTACTAATGTGGTTAGTAATAATGGGATTTGATGTGATAGTTATATAGCCAATGAGTATAGGAGATCGTAGTAACTTTTGGCATCTGAAATGGAGTTATAGAACTCCAGTTATTGCGTTTATCGTGGAACGGTTAGTTTGCGATGTCAAAACTAGTGGTGTGTGATGTAAAATGAAAAAAAATGAGGAGAGGTCCAGAGTTTCTACCTTGTACCACTGCAACAGAAAAAGTAACCGCTGCAGCGGGAATGCTGTAACAGTACCGCTGCGGTAGAAACAAGAACCACAACGGTGGCCTCTATGAAAAAGGGCGCAAACCACTCCAATGGAACTTTAACCACTGCACCGATACCACTGCAGTGGTAATTAACAATTGCAACGGTAACGCACAGTAAAATTTTAGTTTTTAAAAGCCAGAAAACGTTTTCATTCCCCACTTTTTCAAAAAATACGATTGAGCTTTGGGGAAGGCAATTTTCAGAGGTTTTGTGGAGTTTTTCATATTTAGAGGTAAGTAATTACATTCTAGACTTAAATTTACTTCATTTAACCTTAGAAAAACACTATAAAATAGATTGATGGTAGGTTTTTGCGATTTAACCCTAATTTATAGAAATTGATGAAAAATAATGGGATTGTTTTTGAATTCAGGATGTAATGATCCTAGGGTGTTAGAAAACACTAATGGGACTAGAATTATAGTTTTTTTTTGTTACTTCTTGTAAAATTCATGAGGTTTAAGAGATAGAAAACCCTAAGATGATGAAATCGGATAAGTTAATGGCTAAAATTAATGGGTTGTGATCCCTAAAATTAAAAGAGAATGAATTTTTGAAATGGTTGTATGTTCTTGTTGTTATATAGATCAAGAATGAATTGAATGAGAATGAAAGGGCAAAAGTGTGGCTTAAAGGTGACTTTAAGCAAGGAATTGAGGTAGGCTATGATTTTGTTGTATCACTTAGACTTTCTTGGCTTTGTACTTGTTTGTGATTTAGACATCTATGATTCCCTTCTAGTATGACTTGTGATTTATTGACTGTATTGCATTTTCATTTGCATTGTGATGATATAAGGAGATAATGGGTCGGGTACTATGCTGGTACAAATATGATATGTTTAGATGATAGGTCGAGTACCACACCGATATGTTATGATATGTTATGATAATGGGTTGGGTACCATGCCAGTACATTATGTTGTTGATGATGAGGATGAGAAGTGTAAGAGATGATGTGCACATCTTGCATACATGTACTCATTCATATGCAGTGAATACTTTTATGATGATTGTATATAATGATAAGTTGTTGATGAAAATGACTAAGTATGAAAACCTGTGAAAGTGAACTTATGAGTTGTTTTTATATGATGATACATGATGAGTTTCAATTGATTGATATCATTTATTATGAGTTTTTTATGTTCGCTTTTATACTTGTTTGATTTGGTTACTTGTACATTGTTGAGTTAGTTGAACTATGATGCTTACCAGTACTTGTTGATGTACTGATGCTACCTGTACTCTTTTTTTTGGTTAAGTGTAGCACATATTCCAGCTGCTGACACACGACCTTAGCTTTAGCTAGTGATTTAAACTTGATTTGAAGGGTGAGCACCATGTCCGGGCAACCTTCAGATCTTTCTTGATGTTGATGTCTCTTGTTTTGGGTCTAAGACTATTTCAGCTATTGTTATGTTTTTGGATATTCTAGTATATCTGACTTAGTTGATTCATAGATGTTCTTGTACATTGAGTTTAGGTATCGGTGATTGCAACAGATAGAGATTTTTGCACTCTATTTTGTTTTATGAATGATGATGTCTTTGAATGATTAATTGCTATTAAATGAGACATTATAGAACTTGTTAAAAAGTATGTGAGCTAATATTATAAAAAATGTGGGGATGACCTTTTATGAGTAAGGGTGAGATTAGTATAGTTCTCCTTCCTTAGGATAGTGCAGGTGCCAATTATGATCGGTTGGGTTGTGATAGAGATGGTATTAGAGCACTAGGTTTGTAGATTTCATTGTAAGAATAGGCCTAGTAGAGTCCTGCAGAATGGTACGGAGACGTCTGTACTTTTCTTCGGGAGGCTATTGGGCTTTATGAAGGAATTCCCTTTTCTTTCTTCCTTTCGTAGGTTCAAATAACTTTTTAGAGTTTAGATGGTAGGTTTGTGGGTTCTGATACTTCTAGTGGTCAGAGATCAGGCCATGCAGGCTAAGGGTCTTATTTTGGTTCATCAGGTTAGGGAGGGTGTTCTGGTTCTTATGGGCCTTCTCAGTGTGATTATTATAGCGGAGGATGTTTTGTGTGTGATGAGCATGGTCACTTAGCAAGGGATTGTCCCCAGCATGCGACTAGTTCTTCCTAGTAGGGATCTCAGCTTCAGCTTTGTTTGACTCTAGTACCAGTGGTTAGAGGTGGTACACAAAGCAGTAGAATAGGTTTTAGAGGTACCATAGGTGGGGCTCAGGGAGCTCATGGTGGTGGATAAGGAGTCGCCCAGTTTGGTAGCAGATGTGGTCAGTGCTATGCTTTTTTGGGAGAGCTAAGGTAGTGGCCTCTGATGCAGTGATTACAGGTATCATCCCAATTTTCCATCATCCTGCTATAGTACTATTTGACCCTAGATATACATTCTCTTATGTGTCTTCATATTTTTCTATTGGTATTGATGATATGTGTGAGTCCCTTGCTATGCCTATTTGTGTATCTACCCTCGTAGGTTATTCTTTAGTTGTAGATCGGGTGTACCAATCTTGTGTTGTGACTTTTTTGGGGAGTGAGACTCAGGTGGACTTGACGATCCTCAAAAACTTGATTTTAATGTTATCTTGGGTATGGATTAGTTGGCTTCTTATCATACAATTTTGGATTATTTTGCCAAGACTATTACTTTAGCTACTTCTGGTATTCTGAGGTTAGAATGGAAGGGTACTACTAGCTCATGTCCGAAGAGTGTTATATCTTTTATACATGCTCGTCACATGGTAGGAAAAGGGTGTCTTCCTTATTTGGACTATATTTGCGATACTAGTGTTGGTGCACTGCCTCCTTTAGATTCTATATCGATTGTTAGAGAGTTCATGGATATGTTTTCTACGGACCTACCTAGTATGCCTCTAAACTGGGATATTAATTTTTCTATTAACTAGGCCCATTTCCATCTCTTCTTATAAGATGACCCCAATAGAGTTGAAGGAATTGAAGGAGAAATTACAGGATTTTGTAAAGTAAGGGTTTCATTAGACCAAGTGTGTCTTCTTGAGGTGCTCCTGTCTTGTTTGTGAAGAAGAAAGATAGATACATGTACATGTATATTGATTATCGGTATTTGAACAAATTGATTGTCAAGAGCAAGGATCCTTTTCCTCATATTGATGATTTTTTTGTTCAACTTCAGGGTGCTTTGGCGTTTTCTAAGATCAACTTGAGATCTGGTTACCATCAGTTGAGAATTAGAGCTTCGAATGTCCCGAAGATAGCTTTTCAGACACGGTATAACCATTATGAGTTCTTGGTTATATCTTTTATATTAACTAATGTCCCTTCGACATTTATGGAGTTAATGAATAGAGTATTCCAGCCTTATCTTTATTCTTTTGTTATTGTATTCATCAATTATATATTGGTTTATTCCAAGAATGAGGCTAACCGTGTGAGACATTTGAGGACTACTCTCTAGAGATTTACATGCCAAGTTCTCTAAGTGCAAGTTTTAGTTGGATTTTGTTTCTTTCTTTGGTCATATTGTGAGAAAGGATAGTATTATGATCGATATAGCCAAGGTAGCGGCGGTTCATAATTGAGCAAGACCCACTTTTCCTATTGAGATTTGGAGTTTTGTTGGGTTAGTGGGCTATCGGTACTTTGTTCATAGTTTCTCTTCTATTATGACTCTTTTGACCAAGTTAACTAAGAAAAAGATTTTTTTTCAGTGGTCGGATTCTTGTGAGGAAAGCTTTCAAAAGCTTAGGGAATTATTGACTTTGGCTCCTATCTTGACTTTGCCTGAGGAGGGTGTGGGTTTCACCCTGCTTTGTGATGATTTTAGAGTTACTTGGGTGGTGTATTGATGTAGAAGGGTAAGATGATTACTTATGCTTGTTGACAGTTGAAGCCTCATGAAAAGAACTACCCTACTCATGATTTGGAGTTAGCCGCTGTGTGTTTGCGTTGAAATTATGGAGAAGTATGGAGTTCATTGTGAGAGTTTCTCCAATCATCATAGCCTTCATTACTTCTTCACTCAGTGAGATTTTAATATGAGACAGTGTAGATGGTTAGAGTTTCTCAAGGATTATGACCTCACTATTCTTTATCATCCGGGCAAGGCTAATGTAGTAGCGGATGCCTTGAATTGGAAAGCGGTGAATATGGAAAGTATGACTCATATATTGGTAGGGGATCGATATTTAGCCTTAGACGTTTAGACCATGGCTAACTAGTTAGTTTGACTTGATATTTTGACACCCGGGCATATTTTAGCCTTTGTTGAGGCTAGATCTTCATTGATAAAGCAGATTCGAGCTCGACAGTTTGATGATGGGAAGTTAAGGGTGATTCGTGATAAAGTGTTGAGTCGTAAATCAAAGACTGCATCTATTGATACTGAGGGTGTTTTAAGGATTGGTGGTCATACATATGTGCCGAGAGTTGGTGGATATGTTAGATTGATCTTGGAGGAGGCTCATTGTTTGAAGTATTCTATCCATCCAGGAGCGACTAAGATTAACCATGACTTGAAGCAACACTATTAGTGGTGTGGGATACATAAAGAAATTGTTTAGTTTGTGGCCAAGTGTTTGAATTGACAGCAAGTGAAGTATAAGCATCGTCGATCGGGTGGTTCTATGCAGAGGATGCCTGCCCGAGAAGAAGTGGGAGCAAATCACCTATAGACTTTGTTATTGGTCTTCCCCCGACTTTGGGGAAGTTTGATTCTATTTGGGTGATTGTGGATGGGTTGACTAAGTTATCACACTTTATACCAGTGAAGGTAATCTATAATGCGGAAAAGTTGGACAAGATCTACATTCGAGAGATTGTTCGGTTGCACAATGTACCAATCTCCATTATTTTTGATAGAGGTACTCAGTTTACCTCTATTTTTTAGAGTTATATACAGAGTGAGTTGGGTACTCATCTTGATATTAGCACAACTTTTCACCCTCAAACTTATGGACAGTCAAAGCGGACCATTCAGGTGTTAAAGGTCATGCTTCGAGCATGTGTTATGGATTTTGGTGGTCATTGGGACCAGTTCTTTCCCTTAGACGAGTTCTCCTATAATAATAGTTACCATTCCAACATTTGGATGACACCTTTTGAGGCTTTGTATGGGCGGAGATGTAAATCCCTTATGGGATGGTTTTATTCATTTGAGGTTAGACCTTGGGGCACCGATTTGTTGAGGGACTTGATGGATCGAGTTAGATTAATTCAGCAGAGGCTTGTGACTTCTTAGAGTAGGCAAAAAAGTTATGCTGATCGATGAGTTCATGGTGTATCATTCATACTTGGAGAGCGGATTTTGTTGAAGGTATCACCATGAAGGAAGTGATGAGATTTGGGAAGAAAGGGAAGCTCAGTTTGAGATTTATTGGGCCTTTTGAGATTCTTGAGAAGTTTGGAGACGTGGCATATAGGCTAGAATTTCCATCATATATATCAGTCATTCACCTAGTACTCCATGTTTCTATATAGAAGAGATACCATTCGGATGATACTCATGTGATCTGGTGGGATTCAGTTGCATTAGATCGTAATTTTTCCTTTGAGGAGGAGCCCATTACTATTGTAGACAAGTAGACTAAGAAGTTGAGATATAAGTATATTGATTCTATGAAAGTCCAGTGGAGACATTATCCTATTGAGGAGGCTACATAGGAGGTTGAGTCCAATATGCAAAGTAGATACCCCCAGCTTTTTACTGATTCATGTACTTTATTTACTTTTTTGTTCGAAAGCGAACTTGTGTTTTAGTGGTTGATAATATAACAACCTTTGTTGTGATTTTTAGCTTTTTCTATATTTTGACCATTTCACCCTTTCCCGTTGTTTCTATATATCATGTATGAGTTATGGGGGTGGTTGGGACGGTTCTTAAAGCATTTGAGAGTGATTTAAGTGAGTTTGATGTTTTGAGTAGTCTTATAAGTAATTAGGTTGACCTTAGTCAATATTTTGTGATTTGAGCATTGAATGGTGATTCTGTCAGTTTCATTACATCCAAAATGTCAATTTTAGGTTAGTAGTATAGTTGGTTTGGGTTACGAGCCCTTATATTAAGTTTTGACCTATTAGATGAGAAACTAGTTAAATTTTTCCTAAAGGATTCCCAAGGGTTAACTGATTAAAAATGATATCTTTTGATAAATCGGATGGTTCCATTGAGTTTGAAACGTTGAAATTAGCCTAGTACCACTATTAGTTTATTTTTGTGGCGTTCCAAATGAATCCCGAGGATCCGTTCCAAGAAAACTTGATCATTTTCTTAGATGTTGAATTACTGCAACTGGTGCAACTATCCTGCCTTCTTTGGGTTCACGGGAGACTCATCGTGTTTGTGGAAGGATTATAATGTTAATCGCAATTGTGGTGGAAGGATAGTGATTGCGAAAGGTTAGGGGTTTTAGTCATCATGAACGCAAGGTGGTGGACGTATTTGTAAAGGGTTCGGTTTGGGTCAAGTCGCAAATGCGACAAGCTGTCCGCGATCGCGACTTGACCAGTATATAAACTCCATTTTCATGATTTTTATCCATTTTCACCATTTTTGAGATAGGGGGACACGGTTTTAAGAGATTTCAAATAGAGATTTTTATCAAAAGTGATTGGGTAAGCTTCTAAATTTGATTTCAATCATTATTCGTTGATTTTATCTCAAAAACATCTTCAAAACTTTGTTTTTACACTTGAATTTTTGGGGTTTACCCGATAAAGTGAGAAAATAGTTTCTCAATTATTTCAACCTCGATTTCAAATTATTTTTCAATGGGTTTTCATATTTATGACCCTTGAAGTATGGGAAACATGATTCTTTAGTAACATTATGGTTTTATCCTTTTTCCTTTGGGGTCGATTTTAGAACTATTTTTGGCCCCGGAATGAAAGCAACTAAAATGGGTATTAGTAGACTGGGTTCGTTCTGAGACTGCACAAAAAGGGAAAACTCCTAGTTAAAGGGTCTAGGATCGTGTTTTGACTTTTTGAGGTATGTTATGGCTTAACTTTCTTCAGACTGGGCTGTTTAGTTAATCATTCATGTAAAGTATACTATGGGTGGGGGATTTTATCATGAGAATCGTATTTTGAGACAATTATTTTATCGTGTTGCCCTTGTGGGGGCTTATGTGAACATTATATTTGACTTGAGAAACGTTTATTGTTGTGATACTCGATTGGGGGATGCTATTGATCTTGTTTAAGCATTAGTTGCCATCTATTTTTATTGTGATGTCCGAATGGGGGCTTGAATTGATATTATTGATGTCTTACATAACTATTTGTTATTGTGGTGTCATGTAATGGCTTATATCATGATTTATTGAGATTTAAGCTAATTTGATACCATCATTGAATTGATTCATTATATGATATTGTTTTGGTTATGAACATGCATCCTCATTGTATTCATCCATATACATGGAATTGGTATCACAAAGAAACACTGATTTTGAAAGAAAATGAAATACTATTTAAAACCCTTGATCGAGGATTTCGCTAACAAGGTTGATTGAGATATGACATTGATATATTGAGAGTACGTGGGTTGCGAACCCCCCATGGGTCCTGTCCTGGAAGCTTATGCTCGGAAGGTGCATACAAGGGCCATGTGATGACTTACTTCATCATCATCCCACTGCATTGCATTGCATCATTTGTACTCCTATTTACTTATTTGTTATCATATATTTAGCCTTTTTATATATATTCTTTTGTAGTTGTTCTTATATAGATATTATATTTGTAGAATTGTTAGAAGATACGTTTGATCCACTGTTGGGAACTTTTCTTTATGCAAGTGGAAGTGTGCTCATAGTATTCTTTACTTGTTTTATTTTCTGCTTTGCTAGTCGGCCTATGATACCTACTGAGTGCAAGTGGACCGTACTCATTCCTATTTTTTGTACCCTTTCAGTGTAGATTCTAGTTCGAGTGTGACCCATGGAGCGTGAGATCATGTTGTGATCGAGGCTGATTCAAAGTACGGGTGAGATTCTCGTTTAGGGCTTGATTTCGGACTTCATCTTATCTATCATGTCTTTATTTTATGATTCAGAGACATACTCATGTATTTTCATACTCTTTATCAGTATTAATGCTCTTTACTCATGACATCAGATTTTTGGGATTTGAGTTGCATTTTTCAGATTTGGATATTGTTGTTATTTATATTATGGCCTGACTTCCTCATGAAGTTTCGTATTGGGTGTTATAATTATATTTGGTTGTTGGGTCTACTACCCATGGTTGGGATGGGGTAGGTGTCATCATAACCTCAACTTTTGAATCGTGATAGTTTCCTTGCAGCGAAGTAACCATTTACAAGCAATCAAAGGCACTTAATACTTCTCGTCTACACAATTATTTTGTATAACAATTTCCAGATTTAAGCAATTAAACTTAAATGTGATAGTTAATTAATAGACACAATCGAATAACCCATAATTATGCGACTATAATTTTCACCAATCATGACAACATATTCATGTATATAGCGTCACATATATACATATATGCTTCAGGTTATCTATTTATATGCAAATGTGGCTCTGCTACCAATTATTGGAAAACATATGCACAACGGAAGCATTTCAGAAATATATTGCTTACATGAATAATATATAACAAATAGTTTATGGTAGAACACATACGATTATGCTAGATCACATAAACTCGCTGAAATTTAATTCGATAAATACCTGCAAGCTCGACTCCTGTTCTACAGCCTTCTGCAGTGATCCCAAATTCACAGTCGAACTCTGTCAATACTTGGGTGGACAAGTATCATATAGAAAACTGATTATCTTTCTAGGTTAGAAGAATCCCTACTTTCCTACTTATAGAGATACTTTTTCTAGGCCAAAAAAGAACAAAAGCCCATTTGTAATGCCTGCTTTCTTCCTTTTTCCTAGAAAATAGGACTCTGAGTTCTAGTAAAATATAAGCACTGCATGGAACACAAATTTAATTAGTGAGGCTCCCTATTATGGAAATACTTCAAAATTTTGATTTGAATTATTATTACCATAATAAATTACAAATCTTTCCACTAGAAATTCATAATTGCACTCCTATATTTATCTTGTGTAATTTCCCATCAAACACTTGACTAATTCTCCATGTTAAGATTATAGATGTGTTCGTGACTGTGTTTATAGATGATATTCTGGTTTATTCAAGATCACAAGAGGACCATGCTAATCACTAACGACAGGTGTTACGGATTCTTCGTGACCGTAAGATATATGCAAAGTTCTATAAATGTGAGTTTGGTTAGAATCCATAGCGTTCTTAGGTCACATTGTATAGGATGAAGGAATACGGGTTAATACCCAGGAGATAGAAGCGGTGCAGAATTGGCCAAGACCTACGATGCCTACAGAGATTCGTAGTTTTCTTGGATTGGCAGGTTATTATAGAAGATTTGTTGAAGGGTTTTGTTCCATTGCAGCACCTTTAACAAAGCTAACACATAAGGCAACCAAGTTTCAATGGAATGATGCATGTGAGAAGGGTTTCGAAGATCTGAAGAATAACTTGACTTCTACCCCCACAATGGTACTTTTGGAAGGCACAAAGGGGTATGCAGTATATTGTGATATTTCAGGAGTTGGTTTACGATGTGTATTGATACAGCACGGTAATGGAATAGCGTATGCCTCACAACAGTTGTGACCACATGAGAGGAATTAACCTACACATGATCTTGAGCTAGCAGCTATGATATTTGCTTTAAAGATATGGCGCCACTATACTGATCATAAAAGTTTGCACTACATTTCTAAGCAGAAGGACCTAAATTTGAGGCAGCGGAGGTGGCTGGAACTCCTAAAAGATTATGATATCGATATTTTATATCATCCAGGGAATGCAAATGTGGTAGCTGATGCATTAAGCCGCAAAGCAATTGGAAGCACTTATAGCCGATTGACAGAAAAGCAAGATATAATTAAGGACCTACATCAACTAGCCAGCTTGGGAGTTCGTCTTCTTGAATTTTCAGATGAAGGGGTTATTGTGCAAAATGCGGCATAATCTTCATTTATAACTGAGGTAAAGGAAAAGCAATATGTGAATCCTATTTTATTGCAGCTAAAAAAAAATGTATAGCAAGGTTCGACAAAGGTATTTGACCTTACGCCAGGGGGAGTGCGTCAGTGTCAGAATAGATTGTGTGTACCTGATGTGGGTGAACTAAGAAGACGGATTATGATAGAGACATATCATTCAAGATATTCTATTCATCCGGGAGAAACCAAAATGTACCATGATTTGGAAGAGATGTCTTGGTAAGTTTATATGCAAAGAATATTGCAGAATTTATAGCTCATTGTCCGAATTGTCAACATGTAAAAGTAGAGCATCAGAAACCTGGAGGTTATATGCCAAGTATAAATCTTCCAATCTGGAAGTGGGACATGATTAACATGGATTTCATCACAGGTTTGCCTCGTACATTGTGGAAATTTGATTCCATATGGGTAATAGTTGACAGGCTTACCAAGTTCGTGCATTTCCTACCAGTCAAAACCACCTATACAGCGGAAGATTATGCACGTTTTTATGTTAAAGAGATAGTGCGACTACACAGGATTCTAATCTCTGTTATATTAGACAGAGGAGCTCAATTTACTGTACACTTTTGGAAATCTTTTCAGAAGAGTTTGGGAACCCAAATGAATCTAAGTACTTCTTTTTCATCCTCAAACAGATGGACAAGCAGAACGTACTATCCAAACACTTGAAGATATGCTACGAGCTTGCACATGGGATTTTAAAGGTAGTTGGGACGATCATTTACCTCTTATTGAATTTGCTTGCAATAATAACTATCATTCATGTATCAAGATGGCACCTTACGAAGCTTTATATGGAAGGAAGTGTAGATCACTAATCAGATGGTTTGAAGCAGGTGAAACTGCCTTACTTGGGCCAGATCTCGTTCATCAGGCTATGAAGAACGTTAAGGTGATACAACAGAGGCTACAAATTGCCCAAAGTCGACACAAGTCATATGCCGATGTTAGAAGAAGGGAATTAGAATTTGCCATAGGTGTTTGGGTATTCTTGAAAGTGTCACCAATGAAAGGGGTAATGAGATTTCAAAAGAAAGGAAAGTTGGACCGATATAGCATGCCATATAAGATTGTTCGAAGATTTGGTCAAGTCGCGTATGAATTTGAAATACCCCAAGAACTCTCCACAGTTCATCTAGTATTTCATGTTTCGATGCTTCGAAAGTGCATAGGATATCCATCCTGTATTGCTCCCATTGAAGATGTACAAATTATGAAAGATCTCACCTATGAAGAGATACCTATTGCTATCCTGTATCGTAAAGTTAATAGATTAAGGAATAAATAAGTAGCTTCCGTAAAGGTACTTTGGAGGAATCAACAAGTAGAAGAAATCACATGGGGAGTCGAAGAAATGATGAAGTCGAAGTACGCGTATTTGTTTCAAATGGAAGAAAAAGTTCAAGGTGAGGAATCAGAGCAATAACAAGTAAGTCTTTACAAGCATTATGTGTATATGATAACATGAAGGATAAACTTAGACTTAAATTTGTTTAAATTGGATAATGTCACTAACATTCGAGGATGAATGTTTCTAAGGGGGGAAAGATGTAACATCCCGTACATTTCCGACCCTAATTGATTGTCTTAAAATTTATGGAATTATTTAAACATGAGATGGTTGGTGGATTATGAATGAATTTTGTTGGGCTGAATCACTATATGCTAATGGGCTCAATAAAGGCCCAAAAATTAAGCAAAATACATGGCCCAAAATGGGAAAATGATCCATTCTTTCTTTGACCAAGTAAACCATCAATTATTGACCAAAAGTTGGCTAAGGATGACCATTAAGGGGTTATATAAGGCAACAAAAAAATCAGATTTTATTCACAAAGGCACACTTGCCAAATTCTAGACTTTTCCATAAAGATATTTTCTCTTCATTCAAACCCTAAGGAAACCATCTCTTTTGGAAAAGATCATCACTTTGCAAGATTAGGTAAGTGCTTACTCTTGTGGTTTAATATATCATATGCTTGAGAGATTGTGTAGATCATGATGGTTATGTCTAAAAGTGTTGAGTAGTGTACTTTTGCTTCCTTGCTAAAAGATTTGTCATCTATGTGACTTGAACTTGAAAGGAGACTTGAGGTTTTGATGGAAGTTAATGGTGTGGATGGTATATCAACATATAATATGTGGTTATACCCTTAAGTTTCTTTCTCTTTGTGTATAACATTTGGAATTGTTGTTGTGAAATGGTGCATGGAATTGGTGGTGTATTGAAAGGAAAATGTAGTTTTGTGTTGTTCATATGTGTTGTGAAACCATGGCTGTTATTTGGCATCCAACATAACTTAAAATATGAAAAGCGAAGCTCACTTATGACCATGGACCATTTATTGCGAAAAAGGACCCAAAAATGACCCCTGGAGGCTGAAATGGGCATCCGCCTTCGCGAATGGGGCACCTGCGGGTGCAGACGTCAACACAGGTGGCCCTGGACCAGGCCAATGGTCACCTGCAGCCACACCTCATCCACCTGCAGGTGTAGATGGTTTCATAGGTCAGTCCAGAACTCCGTTTTGATTGTTTTTGCATCTCTTTGACCCCCCAAGGCCCCTATACCCTTTTTGGATGCAATTATCAACTTATGGTACCCTTTGAATGGCTTTAAGGAGTCGTTCGGAGGCATTTTGGATTATATCAATTATGGATTGTTGTTAATGTGTTGTTGTGAAAGGTATTTAAGTGACTTGATGGAGTAAAGGTGACGTAGTGTTGAAGGGGAAGTGTAAAGCATAAACTTGGTATGAAATGCTTTTATGATGTCTTGGTTGATATGTGGCATGTTGTGGTGTTGTTGGTATAGGAATGCAGTGAATGGTATTGTTAAGGGTTAAATGACATCATATGGCAGTCATGTAGTTCATTGTCATTTTATGCACTTGTAATGTAGTTAGTTGTTAACGTGAGTTCCGTTATGTACTTGTGTTGTAGAGTAAAACGTAAGAAAGGAGCTGAATTATTGTATTCACATATAGGGCTGTATATTCATAGTGGGAAGACAAGGTATGTAAGGTTTCTCTTTCCCGTATTCTTTGGCAGCACTTATTGCTCTCATCGTTACCGTACTTGTTCCATTTCGAAATGTTCCAAAGTATCTCATTCAGGTTTAACATATATTGTTATTCACATGTTTCTTATTCATTGACCAATTGTGATTCACCTATCTTTTATTCATTGACTAATGTTTTGAAGCTCCAATAATGATGTTATAACCACCAATGTATCAATCTCACACAAGTAAAGGAATAAAGTAATGCATATATGTGTTTCTTAGAGGTCGGGTGGCAGCTCAAAGGGGTGAAAACCTAGCAAGAGACGATCCCGATGATTGTCGATATGATACGTTATGTTATGTTATGGCCCACCGATAAGGTGGATGATTATGTTATGGCCCACTGATCAGCTGGATGAATGGTAATGATGATGAACGTAAAAGCAAAGAAAGTAATGAATGTAATGTACATGGTTCCACACATATATAGAACGGTGGTTTATCCATAATGTTTATTTACTTGTAATTGATTCCATCGAGATCCTATGTTTCATACAGTTTCTTATAGCCTTACATACTCAGTACATTCTTTCGTGCTGACATCCCTTGGGGGACTTACCTTACTTGCTTTAGTCACAGGTGCTAGTAGACCTCCACAGTAGGCTACGAGTCATCCATAGACTATTGGTGAGCTTCAAATTGGTTTGGGGCTTTTCAAGTCATTATGTACATTTGTTTTGGTATTGTATAAATGTTTTATAAAATGGGGACGTGTCCCGACTGTAGGCTTGGGTCTGTATCTGTTAGAGGCTTTGTAGACGTTGTGGGACAAATGAAGGAAATGTAAGGAATGTATGCTTTTGACGTGGTGGCCCTAACGACCAAGTTTCATATCTATTGAATGTTTTTCCATGACTTCCGCCATTGGCATCTTGTATCTATATGTGATAGAGTGTTGTACATTTAGTGACATACATATGAGTGTACATGAATGAAGATTGGTTCTCTTGAGCCTTAACGACATCGGGTGCCAGTCCGCCCCGTTGGAATTTGAGGCTTGACAATATATACCATGGTTAATAGTATATATCCCAATAATCTCCCACTTAGACTTTTAACTATCACAATTATTATAAATTTATATCTAAATGCATGGTTAATAGTATATATCCTAACAACTAATTGTGTGGTATATATTATTTGATATTTTATTCTTACCGGAATAGAAAAGCAAGAAATAATTTTTGAGAGCAAGAGAGAGAGAATTATAAAGAACCAAGTTCAAGCAATTAAAGTTATCTTTAGCTCTTTAGTCTGTCTAGATTTTGCAGTAAGATATTTTAAGTTGTAACCTTATTTTCGTGTTGAGAAGCATTACTGTGAGGTTTTTCTAAGAGTTTCTTTTTTATTATTAGACTAAGAGTTTAGGGTAGAGTAATAGCTACAATCGTGTTGGTTGTTCAACTGCTTAGGTTATAAGTAATCAAAATTGGCTCATTTATTGTTTGTAAAGGGAAAAAATAGCCTAGGCCATGGTGAAATTAAATCATGATTATTGAAAAAATGATAGATACAACTCAATAAACGAATGTATGAAAAGCCAATGACAAGTCACAAGTCAGTTAATTGAGGTGGCCAAAATGGGGAGACATGCTGGATATCAGTTACACCGAGTACAATATAACATCGAATAAGAGAATGAGACATCTGGAGGAAGGATCAATGAGTCTTCACTAGTAATTATGTAACCGATCCATGAATAACATTGGGCTTTACTCTTTATTATTAGTAATTTCATTTAATTAACCATTATTAAGGGGTTAATGCACAACAATCAGTTTCTAAGAGTTATCTCTTATATAAACTATATAGACTGTCATCCTCAACATGTAAGGATATGAATGTTAATAATATAATCTTATATTATTTCAAACTTTCTCGATCTGTCAACTATGATTCATCATCAAGCTCTAGCCATTTCAGGCTACATCGATCTTTATATTTTGATTACTTAATTTTTGCTCTTTACTTTAGGCATTATTAATTATTTGTCTATATCTTGCCAATTCGATCCTCTTATTCTTAAAATCCCACTTACAAATTTAACTGTACCTTTTGAGGGTTAAACATTGTTAATAAAATTTTGCTAATGAAAGAAATCCTACAGGTAGATCGTGATTTACTTGTTTGAACAAAAATTTTTTTCATGTAAATGCTTGTAGGGAATGCTTATCCAATCTATTGGATCTTTTACTGTGTCTGTGGATTAATATGTGGTGAGTCAGCAAGATGCTAATCCTATAGGATTTTCTGTCATTCCTTTTATAGAGCTGCTTAGCTATTCCCCGCTCATCAATGAAGAACATGTCGGCACGTATTCATCGCTTCCTGCCTCGTTTAATCCACAACATACCATTCTTTGATCTCTCAACTCTTTAAACCTCCACCTTCACTTGTTAAGTTTCTTTACTTTTTTTGAACTATTCAACCCTCCTCTGCTTTATAATATTTTTAGTTTTTAGATTTAGTTTTAAATATATATATATTTTTACATAATTAAAAAGTATTTATTTTTCCCTATCAAATTTAATATTATTATAATAGGTGAATTTTGACATAAACAAAAAAACATATTATATAAGTACTATATGTTTACCTTAAAATTGGTACAGTTGAATTTGTATAGGGTCAAGAACACGCGTTACAATTTAACCTTATTTTATATCTGATTTACTAACGATTTGGTTATTAAGAGATAACGAAAATAGATGGAATATAACATAAATAAACTAAGTAAGGAAAGAGAACAAATATAGGCGTATCCGAGGTGAGTGTGAGTGAGACCCAAATCAGTTACTTAGATATATATTGAAAATAGAAGAAGATGTAAATGAAGAAATTTTTTGGAACACAAGAAAATAGTATGCAAGTATCGCATTGCTTGAGAGAATCATAGTCAGGATATTTTTACAAATAAGAAGGGTTGACTATTCATAGGCAACAATGTTAAGTCCTTGGCCAATAAGAAAATGCTACTAAAGCCCTAAAGTACTAAACCCTATGTCCTTGCAACACACGTCTAAGTCGTTGAAAGGCACCAGCTAATATTCTTAGATAACTCAGATACTTGCAAGATTGACCATACACCTGAGCAGTTGATACTCTTTTCTCCTATTTGTCCTTTTTTGTCGCATAATTATGGAAAATGATTCCCCGATCCTTATCCTGTACGTGATGGCATCTCTATCATTGTTATCTCAGAGAGGACCTCCCGAAGTTCAACATTCTTATGGCATTGAGATTTCTTATTGGGTTCGTAATCAATGTCACGCGTCTCTAATTTGATTTTACCATATATAGATAGTCCCTCCGTTGTTTGGGTATTGCACTCAGTTGTTCCCAAAAGACGGAAAGAAAACAAAACCCCCTGTCTTGCTATTCCTTTCTTCTCGTCCAAAGAAATGAAATGCCATATCATAATACAAACTATTTATCTGCCACATATTTGGTCTAATCGCAACACTCTGCCCTAGCTGACATTTAGGAAACCACCCCTTTTACTCCCATAAATACCAAAAACGCCCATTATTTTTGCCTAACTTTAGGCTAGTGGAATCGTCCTTTGCTTAAGTGATTCTTGACGATCTTGCTCACTCAAACATTTTTCTTTACACTTACTTTTTATCATGTCTTCTTCTTCAACGAGTTCTGCCTCCTCTATTCTGATTAGCTATGGAAGCTCAAAGAAAAGGGAAAGGAAAAAACCCCTTCCTCAATCTTCCATTGATGAAATCAACCCTAGTTCATATAACTTAAATGATGATTTCAAGACCCAACCCCACAGGGACCAGAGAAGCAAATCTATAGGAGCATTGGACTCTTTAATAAAGGAAGTAGATATTGATGTACTTCGAGCGGATTGCAAGTTTCCACTAAAATAGTTCCATGTGGAGGCTCTTATTTTCTTCGTGAGTATCATGTCTTTGAGACTTGGTTATATCTTACACCTACGCATTCAACATAGGTATTGAAAATCCATTGACAAGGCTATTATCTTGTTCTATAACACCTTCCAGTTATGCTTAGTTCAGCTCAGCCCAGGGGTATGGAGAGTTGTCACTTTCCTTTGCGCATTGGCCACTTTTTCTAGAAAGGAATTTTCCCGGTTGTATTTGTTTTTGCCCTATTCTCCAGGTCTGGTTTGAGGAGGGATAGTTTATCTTTTCTGTCATAGAAAGAGGATGTTATTGGGAAATTTGGATGATATTCATGACGAAGGGTGGACAGACCACTTCGTTGCCAAAGCCATTGAGGACCTCCAGGAGACCCCCCTCCTTGGGTCTTGGAACATGCAATCTGAGTGATCGTGAAACTTGTCCTTTTTCTAATTCATATTCCTCCATTAGTCTTTCAGTTGATGCATGATATTTTTAGTGTACTATGCACCTCCTCGGTGGCATCTACCTACAGATATCCATTTTCACCAATAAAAACAACAACAACAACAACATACCCAGTGTATTCCCACAATGTGGGGTCTGGGGGGGGCGGGGGGTAAAGTGTACGCAGTCCATACCACTACCTCAGAAGAAGTAGCAAGGCTATTTTCGTCAGACCCTCGGCTCAGAATAGATAGCAGTATAACAAGCAGTAAACATAAAAACAAACAATAAAAGCGAGGTAACACACCACGAGGTAAATGAAACAAAACGCCCATGAAGTAATGCTAAGAACTACTATTTCAAAATCGAGCACATCGCACAAAAACACCACAAACAAGAAACTACAAGGGATAGGCATAGCACTATGCCTACAGGTACATCGACAAACAAGGAACTCCTCCCTACTAGTAAGGACACACTCCTGCTCACCAACCCTCTACCCTAATTTGCGTCCTCCATACCTTCCTATCAAGGGTCATGTCTTCTCTAAGCTGCAACTTGTCACACCCCGAATACCATCGGGATGAAGTAGCACCCTTAGCCGACAAGGCCCGAGAGAACCAAGCTTTGCTTCTATTCATTCATATGCGTGCCATAGGAAACACCACTATCTTGTAAGAACACAAAAAACTAATAACGAAAATCATGGAACATGTGATATATATATACATATGTGAAACTTGGCCGTTGAGGCGATCAAGTCAAAAACGTCATGTACCTCTTACATTCATACACCCACATACGTATACAAAAGCCTCTAATAGATGCATTTACCAAAACTAACTGAAAGTCGGGACAAGTCCCCGCTTTATACAACATGTACAACACCAAAACACATGTACAACTATGACTAGGAGAAGCCCCGAACTAACTGGAGCTCACCAATGATCCGCAAACAACTGGCAACCTACTGTGGAGGCCTACTAGCACCTGCGCCTGCAGCAAGTAAGGTAAATCCTGCAAGGGACGTCAGTACGAAGAATGTACTGAGTATGTAAGGCTCAAATAATACTGTATAAATCATAAATACGTCAATGAACTCAATTACAAATGAATAACCAATATGGATAAGTCATCAATCTGTGTTTTGGGAACCATGTATATTGTTTTCATTACTTTCTTTACTTCTTTGCTTCTATGATTATTCATCTTTGCCTGTGACCTATGATACCCGGGCCCCGACTGAACAGTGGGTTTTAACATAACATAACGTTATGTTGGGATCGGCTCGAGCAAGGCTTATGCCTCTAGAGGTGCCACCCTAAGAATCAATATATCGGGTTCGGGTCGAGCTAGGTTTTTACCTCTAGAGCTGCCACCTATAAATCAATGTGTCAGGTTTGTCTCAAGCTAGGTTCATACCTCTAGAGCTGCCCCCTGTTAGGATCGGTATGAGCTAGGCTTATCCCTCTAGGACTGCCCCATGATCCAATAACCTCGGGATCGGCTTGAGCTAGGCATTTCGTCCCCAAAGCTACCACCCATACTCAAGCAGTAACCACATATGTGCATTACTTCATTCTTTACTTTTGAGATTGATACCATGGTAGTCATAACATTATTGGAAACATAATATGATTGGAACCATTGGACAATAATCAATGAATAAGATACATGTGTATAACCATTATAGGAACTTTGGAACACAACCTTATTGGGCTTTTGGAACATTAGTCAATGAATATGAGACATGTGAATCACAATTGATCAATGAGTAGGAAACATGTGATAGTAACAATTGGTAACCGGATATGGGATACCTTAGCACAT
Organism: Capsicum rhomboideum; assembly: GCA_031232105.1. Lineage (NCBI taxonomy): Eukaryota > Viridiplantae > Streptophyta > Magnoliopsida > Solanales > Solanaceae > Capsicum > Capsicum rhomboideum. The sequence goes on from CP124717.1 coordinate 54,534,431, forward strand.
TTCGGGATAGGTCAAGTGTAATGTCAATGTGAATACTATGTGCTGCAGAAGGATACGGACAGAGTAACCTTACATACCTTGTATTCTCAATACGAATATACAATCTTAGATGTGCATACAATAGTCCCGCTCCTTCCTTATGTTTCACTCTACAACACAAATACATAACGGAGCTTACATTAACCACCAACTACCTTACAAATGCATATGACGACAATGAGTTACATGTTTGCCTTTAAAATGTCATTTCCTTCTCTACAATACCATTTACGGCATTGCCATACCAAAAATACCCCAATAATTCCATACATTGACCACAACATCATATCCAATAGCATTTCATAACAAAGCTTCTCCTTTACACTTTCTCATTCACACCATATCATAATTAATCCATCAAGTCACCTTAATACACCTCATAGCACATATCGGCCGAAATCCCATAATTTACACTTATAGAAAAATAACAAGTTTAATAACATAATCACACCATACATGTTGATATTTCATCCATACCATGCTCTTTTATCAAAACCACAAGTCATCTTTCAAGTTTAAATTCCATAGATGACACATCTTTTACAAAAACACAAAGTGCCATATTCAACACTTCCAATCATAACCAACATGATATACATGATCTCTCATACATATAATATGTTAAACCATAAGAATAATCACTTACCCTAGCTTGAAAAATGATGATCTTGCTAGAGATGACTTAGGGTTCTTAGGGTTTGAGAGAAATATCCTGTATTTTATCTAAAAGGCATGAGAGTTTGTAATGAATAAAACTCAGATTTTTTGGCCCTTTATATTAGCCCTCAATTCATCCTTATCCATTCTTTATAGCATTTAATGCTATGTCTAGAAGGTCAATGGAAGAATGGGTCATTTGACCCATTTGGCCCAAGTCTTTTTCCTTATTTTATGCCTTTATTGAGCCAATTCACTTAATCCAATAAAATCAATAATTCCTCATGTTTAAATCATTCATACGTGTTACGACAATATTCCCACTCACGCGATTTATATTCGTAGCCTCAATCCCAAAAGCAAGTGATTCTAGCCACGTATGGCTTATTTTGACCAAAAGGGTAAAAACGTCATTTGGATGCCAAATTTGTCCACGAATAATCTTATCAAAATGGAATTCCAATATAATACTTCAATTATCCCATGTATAGGCTCATGGTTGTATAAGGAACGTGGCAAAAAGCGACCCGGTACGCCCCCGGGCACCCTTGGGACTTAGAAAAATTTCCAACATTTGAAAGGTGCGCACAAGCAGCCCGGCACGCCCTTGGGCGAGCCACCTTGATGCTTGTTCCAAAAAAATTTGGGCAATAAGCGGCCTGGCACACCCTCTGGCGCGCCTGGCCCTTAATCTTTTTAAAAAATTTCGTTCTTCGACTTTTCTTTGCAGGTTTGGTTAGATACTTCAAGTTCTATTCTTTAACTTACTTATTACCTTTAATATCCTTTGTTTGGAGGTCCTCCAAGCCTCATTTTTACCCGACAAATGTTTCATGAAGTCACAAAACACCTTCTACGAAGGTCTAATCACATGTACGAGGGCCAATATCAATTATCTCATCAATAACATTACAAAATACATACTTGTGGCTCTCGACACCTAAGTAAACATTGTTCAACATCGTAAATTAGGGTTGAGAAGGTACGGGGTGTTACATTCTTCCCCCTTTAGAAACATTCTTCCTCGAATGTTAACAATATCGCTTCAATTACAATAAATGCATCTCTATATTAGCATACATATACATAGACACTTAATGCTCATAGGTACCTACTTGTTATTGGTCCACTTCCACATTTTGAACGTTTTCTCCCATTTGAAACAGATGAGGGTATTTGGATTTCATTATTTCTTCAGCTTCCCATGTGATCTCCTCTACGTGTTGATTTCTCCAAAGAACTTTTACGGATGGAACATCTTTATTCCTCAATCTCTTTACTTATCGATCTAAGATAGCAATGGGTACCTCTTCATAAGTAAGATCCTCCGTAACTTGGATATCCTCAATGGGAACAATACGAGATGGATCTCCTATGCACTTTTGAAGCATCGAAACATGAAATACTGGATGGACTGAGGAGAGTTCTTGGGGTAGTGCCAACTCATACGCAACTTGCCCAAATCTTCTAATAATTTCATATGGGCCTATATAACGTGGACTCAATTTTCCTTTCTTTTCGAATCGCATTACCCCATTCAAAGGTGACACCTTTAAAAATACCCAATCACCGATGGAGAATTCAAGCCCTCTCCTTCTAACATCAGCATATGACTTGTGGCGACTTTGGGCTGTTTGTAACCGTTGCTGGATCACTTTAACTTTCTCCATAGCCTGATGAACAAGATCTGGCCCAAGTAAAGCAGTTTCACCCGTTTCAAACCATCCAATTGGTGATCTACATTTCCTTCCGTACAAAGCTTCATAAGGTGCCATTTTAATACTTGAATGATAGCTATTGTTGTAAGCAAATTCAATAAGAGGCAAATGGTCATCCCAACTGCCTTAAAAATCTAACGTGCAGGCTCGTAGCATATCTTCAAGTGTTTGAATAGTACATTCTGCCTGTCCATCTGTCTGAGGATGGAAAGTCGTACTCAAGTTCACCTGTGTACCTAAACTCTGCTGAAAATATCTCCAAAAATGCGCAGTAAACTGAGCTCCCCTGTCTGATATAATGGAGATCGAAATCCCATGTAACCGCACTATTTCTTTAACATATAATCTTGCATAATCCTCAGCTGTATAAGTAGTCTTGACTGGTAGAAAATACGCTGACTTGGTAAGTCTGTCCACTATAACCCATAAAGAATCAAATTTCCGTAGTGTACGAGGCAAACCTGTAATAAAATCCATGTTAATCATATCCCATTTCCAGACTGGAAGATTGATACATTGCATGTAACCTCCTGGTTTCTGATGCTCTACTTTCACTTGTTGATAATTCGGGCATTGAGGGACGAATTCTGCAATGTTCTTCTTCATATTTCCCCACCAATACACTTCTTTTAAATCATGATACATTTTAGTAGCACCCGAATGAATAGAATAGCGCAAGTGATGCGCCTCTGTCATGATTCATTTTCTCACCTCATCTACATCCGGTACACATAATCTTCCTTGACATTGAAGTACCCCTTCTTGTGTAAGATCGAAGGCCACAGTGAGACCCTGTTGTACATTCTCTTTCAGCTGCAATAACATAGAATCCGCAAACTGCCTCTCTTTTACTTCAGCTATGAAGGAGGATTCCGCTGCATTTTGCACAATAACCCTTTCATCTGGAGATTCAATAAGGCAAACTCCCAAGCTGGCTAGTTAATGTAGATCTTTGATTATCTCTTGCTTTTCAGTCAACTGGCCACTCGTGCTTTCTACTGCCTTGCGGCTCAATGCATCAGCTACCACATTTGTTTTGCCTGGATGATAGAGAATATCTATATCATAGTATTTTAAGAGCTCTAACCACCTTCGTTGCCTCAAATTGAGTTCCTTCTGCTTAAATATATATTGCAAGCTTTTGTGGTCAGTATAGATATCAACTGAACTCCATACAAATAATGACGCCATATCTTTAAAGAAAATACCACCGCTGCTAATTCAAGATCATGTGTGGGATAATTCCTCTCATGTGGATGCAACTGTCGTGAGGCATATGCTATGACATTACCGTACTGCATCAATACACATCCGAGGCCAACCCCGAAAGCATCACAATACACTGCATAACCTTCGGTGCCTTCGAGAAGTACTAAAACTGGTGTGGAGGTTAATTTATCTTTCAAATCTTGGAAGCTTTTCCCACACGCATCATTACACTAAAATTTAACTGCCTTATGTGTAAGCTTTGTTAACGGTGCAGCAATGGAGGAAAAACCTTCCACAAATCTTCGGTAATAACCTGTCATTCCAAGAAAACTATGAATCTCTGTAGGTGTCGTAGGTCTTGGCCAATTTTTCACTACTTCAATCTTCTGTGTATCAACCTGTATCCCTTCATCTGACACAATGTGACCCAAGAATGCGACTGATTTCAACCAAAACTCACACTTAGAGAACTTTGCATACAACTTACGCTCACGGAGAATCTGTAACACTTGTCGTAAGTGATTAGCATGGTCCTCTGGTGATCTTGAATAAACCAGGATGTCATCTATAAATACCATCACGAACACGTCTAGAAATGTCTTAAACACCCTATTCATCAAATCCATGAACACCGTCGGTGCATTTGTTAGTCCAAATGACATAACTAAAAATTCATAATGGCCATACCATGTTCGGAAAGCTGTCTTGGGTACATCTTCTTCTCTAACTCTGACTTGATGGTAACCCGACCTCAAGTCAATCTTTGAAAAACACTTAGTACCCTGTAATTGATCAAACAAATCATCAATACGAGGGAGTGGATATTTGTTCTTGATCGTTACCTTATTCAATTGCTGATAGTCAATGCACATTCTCAATGTGTCATCTTTCTTTTGTACAAATAATATCGGTGCACCCCACGGGGACATACTAGGCCTGATAAAGCCTTTGTCCAGCAAATCTTTCAACTGCTCCTTCAATTCACGTAATTCTGCTGGAGCCATTCTATACGGAGGAATAGAGATAGGCTGAGTGCCTGGAATCACATCAATGCCAAATTCCACTTCCCATTTTGGGGGTAATCCTGGAAGATCCTATGGAAATACATCAAGAAATTCATTGACCACTGGAACCAACTGCGGAGTTAGTGACTCCACATCATTATCTTTCACTCGTACTAAGTGACATATGTACCCCTTGGCAATCATTTTCCTTGCTTTCAAATAGGAAATAAATCTTCCTCTTGGTGCCCCTACATCCCCCTTCCATTCAAGAACATTCATTTGTGGGAAATGAAAATGTACCTTCTTGGCCCGGCAATCTACCGTGGCATAACAAGCGGCCAACCAATCCATCCCCATTATCACATCAAAATCCATCATGTCTAGTTCGATGAGGTAGGCCAATGTATCATGACCACACACCGTTACCACACAATTACGATATACTCTTCTTGCAACAATATATTCACCCACTGGTGTAGACACTTCAATTGAATTAATTAATAATTCTGGTGCCTTTGCAAATTTCACAGCAATCAATGGAGTAACATAGGACAATGTAGAACCTTGGTCAATCAGTGCATATACATTAAATGAAAATATAGATAATGTACCTGTGACGACATCAGGAGAAGCCTCTGAATTCTGCTGGTCCACTAAAGCATAAGTGCGATTCTGGACCCCACTAGTATTGGCTGCTCCTCTGGCACCTCTACCACGACCAACAGACTGCACACCTCGGCCTAAAGAAGGAACCGATGATGATGATGCAACAGCCGATCCTGCCGGTCGTGCTATACCACCCATACTCCTCTGGGGACACTCTTTCATCATGTGTCCCGTCATACCGCACAAGAAGCAAGCATTTGTCCCCAATTGGCATGTACCTTTATGAATACGCCCGCAGTGCTGACACTGCTGACGAGGAAATCCTGCTGCTTGTGATCCGTGAACTCCACTACTCTGCCAATACTGACCACCTCTAGACCCTCGGAATTGAGAGTGAGCACCTGCTGTGGAATAAGAGAACGATAGTCTAGGTGGTCTAGGAAACATACGAGGCCTAGATCCTCCAATGGCCATCATAGACTGCCCCATAGGTCTAGCCCTTTTGGACTGTCCGTGGTCAGATTCATGTGCCCTTCTTCTCTGTCTTTGATCTTCCATTTTCTTGGATTCTAGCTATGTCCATATCCTTATTCAAGGAAACAATGGTGCAATCCCTTACTAAATATGGCTCCAATCTGTCCACGTATCAATGGACTCTGTCTGTCATTGTAGCTACCACATTTGGAGCATATCGAGCTAAGAAATTAAATTGCAAACTATATTCTCTAACGCTCAGATTTCCTTGACGGGGATTTAGAAACTGATCTGCACGTGCCTCCCGAATCTGATATCGGAGGTAATGATCAAGGAATGCTGCTTTAAATTCTTCCCAATTTGGTGGCATTGCACCGATACCACGAGACTTCTTCCAATCTCCATACCACAATATCGCTTCACCCTTCAATCTATATGCCGGAAGTTCGACTGTTTCAATCCCATTCACGTGCATAACTTCTAGAGCTCTCTGAATTTGATCCACGAAGTCCTGTGGATCTGCTTTCGGATCTAACCCAGTGAATATAGGAGGGTCCAGATTTAGAAAATCCTGTGTTCTGCGACTCGCCACTCTAGCCGCATTATCTTCATTTGTCATTTGACCAGCTCATCCTTGACTTTGTGCTGCCACTAACTGAGTTAACATATGGACTGCATTTCTTAGATCCTGATCCGTGTCATTCATTGGTGGTTCTGCGGGTACTTCTCTACCAATTGGCTCTTCCGGAGCTGGAAAAGTAGAAGAAGACGGCGATGAAATTTCAGTATTTGCTCCACCTTGACTAGCTTGATCAGGTGTTAATCTACTCATTCCTTCTCCAGCAGGCATATCTACCTGCTTACCTTTACCTCTACCTCTTCTTGTGATCGACATTGGTACTATATCAAAGAGAAACAATTACCATGGTCAGACACAATTCAACTTACAACACTGGCTCTATTGCACGATCTAGAAGTGAAGAAAAGAAACGACTCCTAAATGTCCCGTAGCCTCCTACTTATAAATGTGGTGCACAACACATCGATAAGTAAGACTCTACTCAGACACGGCTTTGTAGACACCCTTAGAATGACCTGCTCTGATACCACTTTGTCACGCCCCGAATCCCATCGAGACGATTGGCACCCGTAGCCGATAAGGCCTGAGAGAACCAAGTTTTGCTTCTATTCATTCATATGCGTGCTATAGGAAACACCACTATCATGTAAGAACACAAAAAGCTAATAACGAAAATCATGGAACATGTGATATATATATACAAATGTGAAACTTGGCCGTTGAGTCCATCAAGTCAAAAACGCCATGTACCTCTTACATTCATATACCTACATACGTCTACAAAAGCCTCTAACAGATGCATTTACCAAAACTGACTGAAAGTCGGGACAAGTCCCCTCTTTATACAACATATACAATACCAAAACACATGTACAACTGTGACTCATAGAAGCCCCGAACTAACTGGAGCTCACCAATGATCCGTAAACAACTAGCAACCTACTGTGGAGGCCTACTAGCACCTGCGCCTGCAGCAAGTAAGGTAAGTCCCACAAGGGACGTCAGTACGAAGAATGTACTGAGTATGTAAGGCTCAAATGAAACTGTATAAATCATAAATACGTCAATGAACTCAATTACAAATGAATAACCAATATGGATAAGTCATCAATCTGTGCTTTGGGAACCATGTATATTGCTTTCATTACTTTCTTTGCTTCTATGATTATTCATCTTTGCCTGTGACCTGTGATACCCGGGCCCCAACTGAACAGTGGGTTTTAACATAACATAACGTTATGTTGGGATCGCCTCGATCTAGGCTTATGCCTCTAGAGGTGCCACCCTAAGAATCAATATATCGGGTTTGGCTCGAGCTAGGTTTTTACCTCTAGAGCTGCCACCTATAAATCAATGTGTCAGGTTTGGCTCAAGTTAGGTTCATACCTCTAGAGTTGCTCCCTTTCAGGATCGGTCCGAGCTAGGCTTATTCCTTTAGGATTGCCCCCTAATCCAATAACCTCGGGATCGGCTTGAGCTAGGCATTTTGCCCCCAAAGCTACCACCCGTACTCAAGCATTAACCACATATGTGCATTACTTCATTCTTTACTTTTGAGATTGATATCATGGTAGTCATAACATTATTGGAAACATAATATGATTGGAACCATTGGACAATAATCAATGAATAAGTTACATGTGTATAACCATTATAGGAACTTTGGAACACAACCTTATTGGGCTTTTGGAACATTAGTAAATGAATATGTGACATGTGAATCACAATTGATCAATGAGTAGGAAACATGTGATAATAACAATTGGTAACTGGACATGGGATACCTTAGCACATTTCGGGATAGGTCAAGTGTAATGTCAATGTGAATACTATGTGCTGCAGAAGGATACGGACAGAGTAACCTTACATACCTTGTATTCTCAATACGAATATACAATCTTAGATGTGCATACAATAGTCCTGCTCCTTCCTTATGTTTCACTCTACAACACAAATACATAACGGAGTTTACATTAACCACCAATTACCTTACAAATGCATATGACGACAATGAGTTACATGTTTGCCATTAAAATGTCATTTCCTTCTCTACAATACCATTTACGGCATTTCCATACCAATAATACCCCAATCATGCCATACATTGACCACAACATCATATACCAATAGCATTTCACAACAAAGCTTCTCCTTTACACTTTCTCATTCATACCGTATCACAATTAATCCATCAAGTCACCTTAATACACCTCATAGCACATATCGGCCAAAATCCCATAATTTACACTTATACAAAAAGAACAAGTTTAATAACATAATCACACCATACATGTTGATATTTCATCCATACCATGCCCTTTTATCAAAACCACAAGTCATCTTTCAAGTTTAAATTCCATAGATGACACATCTTTTACAAAAACACAAAGTGCCATGTTCAAAACTTCCAAGCATAACCAACATGATCTACATGATCTCTCATACATATAATATGTTAAACCATAAGAATAATCACTTACCCAAGCTTGAAAAATGATGATCTTGCTCCAAAAGATGACTTAGGGTTTTTAGGGTTTGAGAGAAATATCTTGTATTTTATCTAAAAGGCATGAGAGTTTGTAATGAATAAAACTCAGATTTTTTGGCCCTTTATATAAGCCCTCAATTCATCCTTATCCATTCTTTATAGCATTTAATGCTATGTCTAGAAGGTCAATGGAAGAATGGGTCATTTGACCCATTTGGCCCAAGTCTTTTTCCTTATTTTGGGCCTTTATTGAGCCCAATTCACTTAATCCAATAAAATCAATAATTCCTCATGTTTAAATCATTCATATGTGTTACGACAATATTCCCACTCACGCGATTTATATTCGTAGCCTCAATCCCAAAAGCAAGTGATTCTAGCCACGTATGGCTTATTTTGACCAAAAAGGTAAAAACGTCATTTGGATGCCAAATTTGTCCACGAATAATCTTATCAAAATGGAATGCCAATATAATACTTCAATTATCCCATGTATAGGCTCGTGGTTGTAGAAGTAACGTGGCAAAAAAGACCCGGTACGCCCCCGGGCGCCCTTGGGACTTAGAAAAATTTCCAACATTTGAAAGGTGCGCACAAGCAGCCTGGGGCGTGCCACCTTGCTGTCTGTGCCCAAAAAATTTGGGCAATAAGTGGCCTGGTACGCCCTCTGGCGCGTCTGGCCCTTAATTTTTTAAAACAATTTTGATCTTCGACTTTTCTTTACGGGTTTGGTTAGATACTTCAAGTTCTATTCTTTAACTTACTTCTTACCTTTAATATCCTTTGTTTGGAGGTCCTCCAAGCCTCGTTTTTAACCCCACAAATGTTCCATGAAGTCACAAAACACCTCCTACGAAGGTCTAATCACATGTACGAGGGCCAATATCAATTATCTCATCAATAACATTACAAAATACATACTTGTGGCTCTCGACACCTAAGTAAACATTGTTCAACGTCGTCAAGTAGGGTTGGGAAGGTACGGGGTGTTACACAACTGCTCCATGTCATGCCTAATCACTTCCCTCTAGTATTTCTTCGGCCTACCTCTACCCCGTCTGATATCCCTTTTCACCATTGGGTCGAAAACCTTTGAGAATGGGTCTCAAAGATTCTGAATTTTACCTCTGTTGAGAGTGGGTCTTGGGCAGAAATCTCTTACCAGTTAGGGTGCAAAGCAAAAAATCATGGTATGTTACTACTGCCACTGCCCCTACTTTTTCCTTTACATCTTCTCATAACAATGTCTCTACTCACAAGTTTATCAGTGGGCCCTGTGCCTCTATCATCCCTGGCTATTATAAAAAACTTAACTGGCCACAACCTATTTAGCTACACCCCTGCTCTTTTTATTTCGAGGGCAGGGTTTTCCCCTAGAAGGGGAGTACCCACTCTACGGGGTGAAAAAAAATAAATTGTGGGCTCAAGCCCCTACATGGGGAGGGACAAAAGGCCTACTCTAAAAACGGTCGCATCAAAAGAAATATCAGAAGAGTCAGACTACGAACCCCTTTAAAGAAAGCCAAGAAGATTCGATACTCTTGGTCTTGAGATTGTCTGGCCTACCTATGAAGTGGAAAAAATCAGCCTGTCCATTGTATGGGACCGAACTTGTGAGCTTCCTCCCGATGCCAGCCCTCATGGATTTATCTGAGGCAAGAAACCCTGATCTCCTAGAGGAAACCTAGTCAGAGATAGGGCCTCAGACTTCGACAACCTAATTCCACATAGGTTGAAATCTTCTATGAGGCCCACTGAACCTTATGCTTTGACGAATACATTTCCTTATCCGATTTGTGATATGTCGTGATGCAGAATGATAAACTTATTGATTCGTTAGGGTTTGAACTATGTCATAGCTAAAAGAGGTAGACAATTACCTTAGATTTGTGGTGTTGGTGTAGGATTAAAAGAGGATAAATGAGGTTCTTATCAAATGTATTGTGAATGATAGCGCACATACCAATGCCTAGGTTAGTGACTCCCTTTATTCTTACTATTTTTCTCTCCCTTAGTCATCTTGATATATATATATATATATCCTTATTTTTAACCCTCGTTTTCTTATCCCAGGCTAGTGAGTCGCCCGTCTAGAACCTCTAATGATGGCTGAGGGAGAAAAAGGAGATAGAATTGAAGTGTAAGAAACTCAAGAAGGGTTTGGCCTCCACTCAAGGTTGGCATTTGCTGAGACTTTGGAATATCAAAAGTCCAAGATTGAAGTGCTAAAGGCTAAACTGGATGAGATTTCATCCAAGAGAGACACATATCATGAGGATGCCCACCATCGGTCTATGGTAAATGCTTTATTATGGAAGAATGCCACATAGGATGAGCTGATCGAGGGTCGCTTGAGGAAACAATCTGAGCTTGAAGAGGAGTTACATCTATTGAGCTCAAGACTGTCCTGTGACACTGAAGATTCTTTCTTCCAACTTCTACCAATGTCCTCTTAAACATAGATACACCACTTATAGGAGAAAATAAACACAAAGCGCAAACTCCAAAAGAGCAAACTTTCCAATGAGAGAGCTTGGGATACCCAGCTTATGTGAATCCAGATTTTATGAGAAGTGAAGTTAGGTTGTCTAGATGTCATGACCCAACTAACCGGATCATACAGGAACCTACTCTACTCTACCTAGATAGGAGAATCCATACCACCCATTTAGAAACCATGCGTAAATCATAAACAATATCATTAATCTGAAAAGAAAACAACGCCAATAACCTGAAACAAAACTATGTTCAATGCTCTCTAGCATACAAATCCTGATAAACTGAAAACCCATAGAAACTCTATATCTTCACCTTCAGCATGGCTGATCTAGCCCCTATTCAAGTGAAAAAGGTTTGCTAGAAGTTTTCTCTCACATCACCTACCAATTTCCCTAAATAGTATCACCCCAATTCTCCCAAAAAACCTATTTTCCCAATCGCTTCTAAAGATTTGCCTAGTGTTGATGCATTTGATAAAGTAAAAGGCAGTAGTAATGAGGATGTAAATTCAAATAAATTGAAATATGTTGACTTAATGAAGACCATCAGTAATCTTCAACAAGGTAAAAAGACACAACATGATTTGATTGCCATTAAGCCTATGGAATATAATAATGGAGTACCTAGAGTAACATAGATGGAGGAAGAGGCCCAAAAGATGAATATCCTAGAGGAGATACAATTTTCAATGATTCAAAAAATATTTGATAGTTGCCTGAGCTCGAGGATCTTAAACATCAAATTCCCAAACAATGCAAGGTGAAAGGAGACTACTAAATTGATTTACTTAGAAACAAGCACATATTGATGAGATTTAACTTAATGGAGGATTTCATAAACTTGATGTCAAAATATGTGTATTATATCACTGCGAACGACAGAGTGGAATATCAAATTAGACCACTCATTAATGATGCCAAATTTAAGCCAGACGAGGAGGCTACTCAGGCTATGGCCTGGATATCCTTCCCTGATCTACTACCAACCTTCTTTGTGAAAGAATCTCTCTTTTCTCTAGACTCAGCTATTGAAAAGCCAATCCACTTGGATATGGCTACTATTGATAAAACTCGTCCTAGTTGTGCGAGGGTGAAGGTCTAAGTAGATTTGGCTGCAAAATTACTTAAACATATAGAGATAAAGGTGGTGAATAGTAAGACAAAGAAAACAAGAGTCCAAGCCATAAATATACAGCATGATATGTTGACCAAATTTATTTCACATACAAACTCCAAGGACACGATGAAGTGGAATGTGGGAGTTTGCATCCTAATTTAAAACAATATTTTGAAGAGATAAACAAAGAGGTGAAGTGAACAACAAAGTAGAACATAATGCTACACCTGTTCAAAGAAGATATATAAATGGTAAAGTAGTTTTCGCTAAATGGAACCCCACAAGCAGAAGATTCAAAGTAGAAAAAGACACCAACAAATTTTATAGCAAGGCAGTTGATGTGGAGGATGATAGCAATGATGAAAAGGCAACCCAATATAATAAAGGGATCAACATAGAAAACCCTTTTGACATTCTACATGATGAAGAAGAGGACAACAAGGAGTTACAGGAGCATAATTCAAAATACAAGGGGTGTGAGGTGATGTCTAACAATATTAATGATGATAACAAGTTAGTGGCAAATAAAGAGACAGATAAAAAAAATAATCATGGTATACTAGGAAAACAACAAGATGGTAATAAAGAACTGATGTTGTGTAGTGATTCAGACCAGATGCAACTCCACCAAAAGGTGTCAAGTAGGGATGGCAATTTCAGCCCATATTGAAGAAATCAGTCCATTTAATCCATGTATAATGAGTTGGATCACTCATATTTTAAGTGGATAAATATGGGCTTAGGTTATTTTAAAAGCCCATAAACTATATGGACTAAATGGGTAAAATATGGATCCATATAAAGACCCAATTACGGCTTAATCTAAAGAATATTAACATATTGATATTAAAAAATTATTTTGGGGGTGTGGGAGGGGGGTAGAGGTTGGTGGGGTGGGCATGGGGGGGTCTGTGGGGTGGAGTGAAGGTAAGAATTTTTTAAAAAAAATTATTTTTTGGGGTCGGGGTAGGGTGGGGGTAGGAGGGTGGGGTGGGGTTCAAATTTTTTTTTTTAAAAAAATATTATTTCTTTCTTTTGGGGAGGAAAGGGGTTTAGGGTAGGGGGTGCATGGGGGTAGAAGGGTGGGGTGAGGGTAACAACTTTTTTAAAAAAAAATTATTTATTTTGGGGAGCGGTAGGGGTGAGGGTGCATAGGGTAGGAGGGTGGGGTGGTGAGGTTAAAAAAATCAAGTTGATACGTATATAGAAGTGCCAAAACATTTTGGCTTTAGGAGTTAAAGTATGTTGGAACCATTTTTACCCTATCCATATTTCCCTATATAATATATGGATGGTTTGCAATACAATCCATTTAAGCTCAATCCATATTCAATCCATCCAAATCTAATCCCATCCACCTATTTGCCACCCCTAGTGTCAAGTTTGGAGCATCAATGTCCTCAACCTATAGATGAGAGCAAAGGAAATGATAAATCAATAGACAACAATATAGCAACACAGAAGTCCTTGGATGACAATCAGGATTCTGTGAAGGAACCTGAAGATACTGAAATAAATAATGGACAGAAAGCAGTTGTTCAAAAGGACACACCTTTTGACATGGATGTAGAGGCTATGTAGTTGGTACTTGAACAGGCTACATGCCAACAACCCCTATAAGTTGATGTTTCAGGGGTTAGAGAAGATAAAGAAGATGTTGATATACAAGCAGTACAGAGTTTCCCACCTGAACCAGAAGGAAAATTGTCAGTCTCTAGTAGTACACAAATAGATTTGTTGGCATTAAAAGGAAAACCTTCAGCAATGGTTTTAAAAAAATATTCTCCAGTTAGGGTGTGGTATGATTTGGTATCACACGAAACATCAGAAGTTATAAAACAAACAAGTTCTTATAATGATAAAGTTATTTCAAACTAATTGAATCAAGTATTAAAAGAGGTAGGTTTATCTCTACAAGCAAATACTAAGGGAAAAAAAAGAAAGATCAAACCTAACAAACCTACAAGGTTTATCCCTAGAAGGAGTGGTAAAGTCAATAATAAATGAAGTTGAGCTTTATTTTGGAACATTAGATCTGTCAAGTCTTAACACCCATTTCATAGAGTCCAAATGCTACATAGACATCATAATTTTTTGTAACACCCCGTACCTTCCCAACCCTACTTGATGACGTTGAATAATGTTTGCTTAGGTGTCGAGAGATATAAGTATGTATTTGGTAATGCTAATGATGAGAAAATTGAAATTTGGCCACATACATGCGATTAGACCTTCGTAGGAGGTGTTTTGTGATTTTGTGGAGCATTTGTGTAATAACACGTACACATTCCAACCTGATTTGGTGACTTGGAGTCATGGTTACTTGATGATTAAGATCACTAAGTAAGTATTTTGTAGTGTTTTGATAAGGTATTGGACGATATGCAAGTGTTGGAAAAAGTGGCCGAAAAATTCAGCAAAGTACCAAGACTTGCGCCACTCCCTGTTTCAGGGGGTGTGGCGCAAGCCTCTGATTCAGAGGGGTTTCATTTCCTGCGCCACAAGCTTGCTTTGTAGCTAGTGGCGCAAGGCACAATAAATGTGCCCTTCCGGTCTCGTTTCGCAACGCAATGCTACGTCGATTCTTATATGGTTTCTTTTGGTTCTTTGGAGTTATTTAAGCATTGTTAAGGGTTCAAATACATCAATACACTCCTACACACTCCTACATGATCAAGTCATGAAACACAAGAATTTATCAAAAATGTTCAATGAAGCCATGGGCGACTAGAATTTCTATTTTTGCGATGGAGACGACGAATGAGAATCTCGTAAGTGAATATCATCGAGACATTATGAAATTAATTACACATGATATATATGGTGGATTATACATTGGATTTAGTGGGTTAAGTGGATATATGTTATTGGGCCCAATTTGAGGCCCAAAACAAAGCCAAAATGCTTAGGCCCAAGGGGAAAAATGATCCATTCTTCTACTTTGACCAAGCCAATACGGCATTTAATGCCAAAGTGTGGCTAAAGATGACGACAAGGCCTATATAAAGGCACCCAAATCAGATTTTTATTCAAGGAACCACACATGACATTTCTAGATTTTTTTCTACAAAAGGGCTTTTTCTCTCAACTCACAAACCCTAAGGCAACCATTTCTTGGAGACAAGATCATCACTTGGCAAGCTTGGGTAAGTGTTTATTATTGTGATTTAATATATTAAGTACATGGGAGAGTATGTAAATCATGTTGGTTATGCTTGGAAGTGTTGAATATGGTACTTTGTGTTTTTGTGAAAGATGTGATATCTTGGTGATTTGAACTTGAATTAGGATTTGTGCCTTTGATGAAAGAGCATGGTATGGACAAAATATGAACATGTATGGTGTTATTTTTGGTATTAAACTTGTTATTTCCATAAAAGTGTAAATTATGGAATTTTGGCCGATTTGTTGTTGAGAGATGTATTGAAGTAATTTGATGGCATAATTGTGATGTTGTGGTGATGGAGAAGTGTAAAGTATGAACTTGGTGTGACATGATCTTGGATATCATGTATTGGTCAATGTATGAAATATTGTGGGATTATTGGGATAATAAATTCATAAATGATATTTTGGTCAATGTTGGGCATGTTGTGGTATTATTGATATGACCATGCCGAAAATGGTATTGTAGCGAAAGACATGACATTTTTTTAAAGCCAAACATGTGACTCATTGTTATTAGATGCCATTGTAAGGTAATTGGTGGTTAATGTTGGTTCCGCATGTACTTTTGTTGTAGAGTGAAACATAAGGACGAAGTGAGACTATTGTGTCATACATAAGCTTGCGTAATCGTACTTGGAAGTAAAGGTATGTAAGGTTACTCTGTACGTATCTTTCTACGGCAAATAGTATTCGCATTGAAATTATGTTGTCCTATCCCGAAATGTACTAAGGTATCCTACATCCGATTATCAATTGTCATTGTCATATGTTTCCTACTTATTGATCAATTGTGTATCTCATGTCTCATGTTCATGAATAGTGTTCCAAAGGCCCAACAAGGTTATGTTACAAAGTTTCAATAGTGTTTATACTCATGTGTCTCATTCATTGATTATTGTCCAAGGGGTCCAATAGTGTTATGTTTCCATTCGGTATTGTGTTTTCTAACAATGTTACTCATATGTCTTTCATTCATTGGTTAATGATCCATAGTTCCAAATAAAGATATGGCTATCATTGTATCAATCTCTCATAAGCAAAAGTATCAATCTCTCACAAGTAAAGATATCAATCTCAAAGTAATGATCAAAGTAATGCAAATGTGGTTAATGATTGATTTATGGGTGGCAAGTCTAGGGGCGTAAGCCTAGCTCGACTCGATCCCGAGGCATTGATTTATGGGTGGCAAGTCTAGGGGCGTAAGCCTAGCTCGACTCGATCCCGAAGCATTGATTTATGGGTGACAGGTCTGGGGGCATAAGCCTAGCTCGACTCGATCCCAACATGACGATAAGTCATACAAAGACCCACTGATCAGTAGGGGCCCGGGTACATTATGACACACGGATTGATCATTGAGCATTATATTAAAGAAAGCAAAGAAAGTAATGAAAGTAATGTATATGGTTTCCAAAATGCAAATGGTGACATATTCACATTGATTAATCATTTGTTTTTAGCTCATGGAAATATTCATGTATTGTACAGTTTCATCTGAGCCTTACATACTCAGTACTTTTTTCGTACTGACCCCTTTTGGGGAACATACTTTAAATGTTGCAGGCGCAGGTACTAGCAGGCCTCCCCTGTAGGTTATCAGTTGTGTACGAATTCTTTGGTGAGCTCCAGCTAGTTCGGGGCTTCTCCGAGTCACAGTGGCATATGTGTTTTGCTGGTGTACATGTTGTGTAAAGCGGGGACTTATCCCGACTTTCAGTTGGCATTGGTCAGTGCATTTGTTAGAGGCTTTTGTAGACGTATGTGGGTGTATGTATATAAGATGTCACATGGAGTCTTGTTTTGATGGCCTCAACGGCCAAGTTTCTCAAATGTGTATTTAAATATGTCACATGTTCCATAATTTCCGATTTTAGTCATTCATGCTCTTGTGTGATAGTGGTGTTCTTATGGCACGAACATGAATGTATAGAAGTACAGCTTGGTTCTCTCGGGCCTTATCGGCTACGGGTGCCAATCACGCCTCGTTGGGATTCGGGGCATGACATTTTTCTTGTGTAGCTTTGATAGAGTCTTTTCAAGATATAAGGCATTTGAGAGATACAAAAGAAGACTAGTAATGTAGTATACAAATTATAATTTCAATGGTAAGATCTAGATTTTTTTACAAGAGCATATTCATATGGTGGTTTTGGCTGACTTTGAACAATAATTACCATTCAAATGTCTTTCCAAAATAGGCATCATGTTATTGCTATAGTTGTATATACTAAATGTGATGAAGATGAAAGGTTGGTACTGTGGGAAGAGATATACTCTTTGAGCCAAAATATTAGAGTACCTTAGATAGTAGGGGAGATTTCAATGTTATCATGAATGAGGAGGAGAAGATTGAGGGTCTCCCTATTTACCCCACTGAATATAAGGACTTTACTTTCTGTATCAACTCATGTGAGTTATTTGATATTAATTTTAAAGGAAGTCCTTTTACTTGGTGGAATGGAAGGGATGATGAGCTATGTATTTTTAAAAGACTAGACATAATTGTTATTAATCAAGCTTTTCTTGGCCTTATAGGGGGTTGGGAGATGAAACCCTTAGCTAGAATTGGTTCTGATCATGCCACCCTTTTGTTATCTTGTGGTAGTCAGAATAATTTGTTTTATAAATATTTTAGGTTTTTTAAATTTTGGATTGGAAAAAAGGACTTCAAATAGGTTGTACATCAGAGTTGGGTGTATGCAAATTTTGGTGATATTTTCATTAATTTGAAACAAAAAATGAAGAAAACCAAGTTGGCTCTAGCCACTTGGAGTAGATTGAAATTTGGAGAAATTTTTAAGCAATTGTCCATCAGGGAGGTGATAGTAAGAATCAAAGAGGACCTATTTAAAGAATTTCCTACTACTATAAATAGAACTATTTTGCAAAGGGCTCAAGCTGAGTTGAAATAGTATTTGCCTTATGAAGAGGAGTTTTGGAGTGAAAATTTCCAGTCCACCCTATTAAAACAATATTTTGTTTTCCTACAGAGATTTTAGAAGCTTTGGATTGCCTAAATGGAGTGAAAATATAAATCACCTTTCTTATGCTGATGACACTATTATCTTTGCTTCTGCTAATAAGTTTTCTTTACAGTTGATCATGGAGATGCTAGGAGAAAATGAAAAACAATCTAGCCAAAAGATAAACAAGGAGAAGAGTGCCTTTTTGTATATTGCAAGGTTGTTTAGGCTGATGTTCCGATGGTGGAAGATTTTACTGGTTTTCCTAGAGGCAATCTTTCTTTGACATATCTTGGTTGCCTAACTGGACATGCTATAAAGAGTAAAACTCACTTATCAGAGCTGTTGAAGAAGGTGCAGAATAAATTGCAATTATGCAAAGGCAAATTTCTGTCATTTAGAGGTAAAGCTATGTTGATTAACCATGTGTTACAGAGTATTCCTATCTATCAGTTGTCAGCTCTTATGCATTCAAATATGTGATTCATGATCTTCATATACTTTTTACTAAATTCTTATGGAATTTTAAATAATTTAGGAGAAACAAGCATTGGGTTGCTTGGTCTGATGTCTGCTTACCCAAAAATGAGGGTCGTTTAGGCTTTAGGTCTTTGTTTGATGTGTCTAAAACTTTTTAAAAAAAATTATTATAATGACGCAAGCCTTCATTATGTATGAAAACATCCTGATAATGATTTACAATGAATAATGGGCTCAAAATGGACACGAAAAAAATTAAATCGAAAAGAAAAATAGGAGACAATTGGGCCAAAAGGCCCAAAGAGGAACTAGGTCAAACTACTGGTAATTGCTGCAGAGGTAAATTAACTGTTGCAGTGGTACCACCGCAGCAGTAAAAGATCCACTGCAGCAGTAAAAAGTAGTGTTCCAGTTGAGGGAATTTTAAAAACTCTTTTTCTTTTTATTTCCCTAGGTCGCCCCTTTTCTCCAAAAATACCCTGAGAATCCCTATTCCCCCAACCATGAGATTTCAAAGGCCAAGATTCATGAGAGAGGTTTTGAGGCACACCCAGAGGGAACCTGACATGGGAATACGGTTAGCACGAGCGGGATAACTCACTCCTCTCTGCAACAACATATTTTGCCTAATAGGTAAGCTAAGGTTTTAATCGTATCAACTAGACTTGGGCTAGATGCATTTAATATCAATAATGATATGGGGTTTATCATGCATTAAACCTTTGGTCACGGAGTTGGATGGATGAATATATTTTAAATCCGGATAGGCTTGATTTCAGTGAATAACTTAGTGAATGTAATGATGGGTTTGGGCTAATAGGTGAATTAGAAAATGGAGCAGGTATGCATAATTTATTATTATTTAGAGTTTGAATATAGTGGAAAGTTGAATGAAATAATGTGAAATAGTAAAATGGAAATGTTAAGCTAACTCGACTTTTTTATAAACGCTTAAGAATTCCTGGATTATGTTGGATAGACCTGTATGATTCTAATACCTTAATAGTCTTAATTTATACTTCTCAGAATTTAGCAGATGAGATAGTGAGTAAAAAGGTATTGAGGTTAGCCGGTTTGTAGTGTTGGCATTGCTTGTCATATTGTTTGATCAATGCTTTCCAGAGTTTAAAAGGTAATGTGAAACTCTCAAGGTTAGGACTCGATTTGAGGGGAAATGTATATTAATGAGAATTGGTGAAGACACTCCACAAGAGTATTTTGTAAGTCATGAATATATTATATATGTGTGAAGAATGAGGTCACCAAAATGATAAATTAGATGGTTGATGTAACTGTATACTAATTTGATCCGTGTTGGTTGTGAGCTGACATTGTTATCATCTTTTGGATGAATTATGGTTTGTTGAATTCATGCACTCATTCATATGCATTGGGATGATATGTTGTGATATGGTTTGGGTAGCACGCTAGTATAGATATGGTATGATTTGATATGGGTTGGGTACCATATCAGTACAGATGAGATATTGGTCAGGTACCATGCCTATAAAGATATGGTATGGTATGATATGGGTCGGGTACCACACCGGTATAGATATAATATGGATTGGGTACTATGCCGGTACAGATATGGTATTATGTGATATGGGTCAGGTACCATGCCGATACATATATGATATGGATCAGGTACTGCACCGGTACATTATGATGTTATTGATGATGATATGGGGAGGGATAAGGAAAGATGATGTGCACATCTTGCATACATGCATTTTTTCATCTATTTGAATATTTTATTATTTTATTTTGCATTAAAACATGTTATTGTTGTGGTAAGAGGTGAAAGGTGGTATGAAGGTACGTTAGGTCCCTAGGTGGGACGAGTTGAGAAGATGATTTTTTGGTTCCCTTAAGAGGACCGGATGTGATAGTATATGATTGGTAGGACTCGAAACTTTGAACCAGTGAGGACTAAGGGGTTATAGATACTATAGGAATAAGTCGGTGTTGGAGGCAGAGGTATTGGATGGAATAGTTGGTTAAAGGAAAAATACATACAAAAATATTAAACGACAGGCAGGTTACAAAGATGCTAAGTGTAGGTCATAGAGATGCTAAGTGTAGGTCATAGAGATCCTAAGTGTAGGCCATAGAGATGCTAAGTGCAGGTCTCAGAGATGTTAAGTGTAGGTCATAAAGATGTTAAAGATTAGGTAATAGGAGTGTTTAATTTGGGTATTTAAAACTGGACCCTTACTTGATGTAGTGATTTCTCCCTATTTATTATTGATGTTATCTTTTTCTAACCCTGGTTAGCCGATGAGGCTTACCAGTACATGTGGTTGTACTGATGCTACAGTTACTACATTTCCAATCGGGGGCATAGCACGGTGCATATTAGTTGGAGTTTCTATAGCAGCATTGTCGATCATTCAGCAGTAGCTCCTGCCCTCTCTATTCTGCATGGAAGCTGTGTCATGGATGTCCCTACTCCTTGTCTAGTGCTTTTGTACCGATTTAGGCTAGGTTCTGGGGAGTCACTTTTAGTTGTTTTCCACATTTATTTTTCATTTTTGATGTATTAAAATATGTTGGGAAGAAAGAAATGAGTAACCCTATTTCACCCTGATTAGATATTGGTGTAATAAAACATTAAGTTGACTAGACTTATATTTGGCTTTAACTTTCGTTAGTTGAATCATGGCTTTCATTGTTCTCCTATCTAGAGTAGGTGTAGGTAGGTGTCCGGTACGATCCGACAGTTGTGTTGTGACAATTATGGTGTATTTTTAAAACCATAAAAAACAATGTGAAATAATTTTATGTGAAATAAATACTATAAAAGGCACAGACCTCAGGTGGTAGAATGGAAAGGAGGGTCTCAAACTTAGAAGTTTATGTTACAGGCTAGAGATTTTACTGACCAAGAGATATGTGGGAGCCTAAGTGTGGTCATACTAGTATTTGGTTGGACAAGTGGACCCGACTAGGGGCTTTACATTATTATCTTCCAGTTTCTTATACTCCTAATCTGGTTTTGGAAGATCTAAAGTAGTAATGAATCATTAAGGGTGGAATGTGAATCTGTGTAATGAAATTTTCCCAAAAGATATCTGTAGCCATGTGCTTAGTAAAATTGGTGTAGGGAAGATCTCAGAAGCTTGGGATAAACCATGGTGGACGTTACAGAGCTCAGGAAAAAATTAGTCAGTAGTGCAGGGAAATTATGAGACAACTAGGTACTGTGAATAATGACTATAGATTTATATGGAAAAAAGGGATACCTTTTAAGGTATCTTTTTTCTTTTGTAGGTTATGGAAGAAAAGACTCCCCACTGGAGATTTTCTCATTAATACAGGACTGGAAGAAGTGGCAAATTGCTTGTGTTGTGATATGATAGTTCATGAATCATATGAACATTTACTTGTCACTTGTCCTGCAACTTCTAGATTATGGTCAAGCTTTGCAGTAGCAGGTGAGTTACAAGGTCTTTTCTATAAACGTAAAGACACTATATTTAAGTGGTGGAATGCTAAGTGTGTTGCTAAACTCTGGCTTCTATTCATTATTGTCCCATTCTTCATATTGTGGCAAATTTGGAAGAGAAAGAATGCTATTAAACATGGTGGTAGGATGTCTGTGCATAATATGTTATTTGAAGTGAATAGAAACCTTTATCTTTTTGCAAAATTTAGGTATCCCTGGGTGATAAACATGCCCAACACCTATCCTATGTTGATTAAATTATTGGAAGCTTACAGACCTACCATTAACTCTAAAGTAGTGAAGTGGAATCCCACTATTAATGGGGGTTTTAAGTGCGATACTGATGGAGCCTCAAAAAGCAATCCAAGACCAAGTGCTGGTGTATTTTGCATAAATAATAGTGAAGGGGAGTTTATTTTTGCTGAAGCACACAATATTTGAGTTTTTTCTAGTTTAGAAGCGAAAACTAGTGCTATGAGAAAGGGGATGGAGTACTGTGTTGATCACAACTTACTTCTTGTTGTCATGGAAATGTACTCTTTAATTCTTAAGAAGATTTTAGATGGACTATGGGAGGTGCCATGGAAGGTTGATGTAGATATTAAAAGGATTCTTTGGTTAAAGGAACAGAATCAGGTGGAGCTGGAACATACTCTAAGGGAGGGAAACAAGATGGCAGATTGTTTTGCTAATGAAGTTTTTCTTTTTTACAGGTACATCAGTAATTAATTATAACTCCGTAGAAGACATCACAGATGAAGGAAGAGCTCTTTTAAAAATGGGCAAGTATCAAATCCCTTCTCTTAAGATAGTAAAATACCAGAACAGGGAATTTCAAGTATAAGGATGGTCTGTCTGAATTCCGTGGTCTGTCTGAATTTCACACATAACATCATGTTGGGGACATCAAACAATAGGAGCATAAAGGTAAAATATCAGTACTTCCCATAAGTGATATAAACAGAGCAAGGCAAGGGTGTGGGCAGACGTACTTTGAAATAATTTTAGCTCTGAGTTGTATTTTATAGTATACAAAGTGGCTATAGTAGTGATTGCGACTGAGAGTTGAGAAAAATCGACTGAGTTAGGAGATGAACAAAAATCATGTTGCAAAGTTCATATATTGGCAGTAGAAAGGCTTTTCTTACCATATCTTGTTGAAGATGGATCAATTGATTAATTACTTTTAGACGTGGTATCATCTCCTTATTGAATCTGTCAAGGATATAATTCAAATGAGACATTTTCAAATGGAATCACTTAATCGAAGGGAATGGTGGTAAGATTATGACTTATCTGAAGGTTAAGAGTTTTGGTCTGTTGAAACAAGAGTAGAAGAAGTTTTCATTTGGATTGATTACATGGCATTTGTGAGACTTAATCAATGATTTGTAGTCCTTCCCACTTGGATCATTTCTGGTCTTACCCCTAAATCACGTCGATGTATCTTTGATTGATTTTTAGTGTGGATGTTGTGAAGAAGATGAAGGAACATCAACTTTTCTTAGTAACTTCTACATTTTCTTTCTAATTTTTTTTGTTGCTTTTTAGATTTAGCTTTTGTTACCTTTTTTAATTTCTGTCTGAGAACCGATTTGGGCTTTGTTTGGACTGGTTTCTTGGGCATGTACAGTTTCTTGAGTTATAATAAATGGCCTCTTAGTCCAGCTTTGATTAAAAAAATATATCATTAATCTCTTCATAATTCTATAAACTTATTATAAACTCTTTTAAGTACAACGAAAGAAACCTTTCACCCCGAGGGCCTAGTCTAGACATGTACAAGAGCTTCTAAAATAAAGGAGGAACAATACAAGAGTCAACTTCTACCATGAGAATGAAAAGATGGAAGCTCCTGGAGATCTCTAACCGTATTAAGAAAGAAACATCAACTGATTCTGCAACCAGACTATACACCAAAAAGGGTATAGCAAGTGTAGTATCAGTACAACCACACATACTGGTAGGCATCATCAGACGACCACGGTTAAATCACGTAGACATAATACAAAAATCCAAAATCAAACATCAACTCATAATTATCAATTTAACTTCATCATTTCTTATCCCATTTCTGCTTTTTTGTACTAATGACTATTAGACTCACGATATGACACTCTTTACTAATTGACCACTTACTCACCATTACATTCCACCCCTAACTACGCATCGACCAGTTATTTCGCTAAGACACCAAGAACTTATATTTTTACCAAGAAACACACATGTCAATTAATAACATAATTAAGTCAGGCTAACTCACAACAATCCCCTATTGAATATTATCCAAATAAGAAAGGATGCAAGATCACATTTATATTGATTAACAATCAGTTCAAAGTCAAAGCCACCATAATAACTCGTAAGACAAATTTCGTTTATCACTACTCTATGACTATCTTATTATCTTACAACATCAAGTAATAACTCACTTCAATTACAATGTACAAATCATTAAGTTAAGCTACCGATTCACTTAATAAATCCAAGAACTATCAT
The DNA here is from genome assembly GCA_031232105.1 of Capsicum rhomboideum. Taxonomy (NCBI): domain Eukaryota; kingdom Viridiplantae; phylum Streptophyta; class Magnoliopsida; order Solanales; family Solanaceae; genus Capsicum; species Capsicum rhomboideum. The sequence goes on from CP124717.1 coordinate 54,559,379, forward strand.
TAACTAGTGGTCCACACAAGGAACCAAAATAAGAATAACAAAATATAACCTGGTTAACTCAAGAAATCGTCAAACTCTCAAAAAATTATGGTGTACACATGTGCTAAGGGTCTTATGTCTGCCCACTAGTCATGACCTGTAGGGGACGTGCTCAGTCCATGTACTAATATACCAAACAACTAGTGTCATACAACCCTTATCCCAAACCAAGTGTTATACCACCCTTATTCAAACGTACCCACCCTTATCCTTCCTAAAATCCACCAATTCAATCATAATTAATCTTTATCAAATCACTCATAATAAATAACCAGTACTAAAAACAAGTACAATCGCATAATGAGTTAAATCAAACACACTTGCATGTCAACAAGGTCCTTTTTACCAATCTCATTATAGGTAATCAATGTCCAAACTTGTATTCAGTACTTAACAAGTTCATCATTCATTAGCATATTGTAATGACTCAAATCATTGTTACGCTGAAAATAGGAAGTGGAAACCCCACCAAATTTTACTTATATGATTTTTAAGAAATTCAGTGCTGGCTAGTATTTGATAAATTTTGAGGGTGTATTACTCTAAGAAAATTTGGTGTTGATGTGAACATTGGTGGGGGAGTTTTATTGTATTTCTAGATAGATAACAAGATTATAAAGCTATAGAAACTTTCGGCATATAAAATGAAGTTATAGAACTCCGATTATAGAGTTTACCATGGAAGGGTTGATTAGCGATGTGGTAATTCGAGGAGTTCATTGTGAAATGGAAAAAACTGGGAAGACATCCTGAGTTTCTTCCTAGGACCGCTGCAGCAAAATATAGAACCACTGCAGTGGTACCGGTGCAGCGAAAAGGGTACCGATGTAGCATTAACATCTTTGGCATCACGAACCACTATAGCAGTAACTTTACCGCTACATTGATAAAACACAGTAGGTTTTCATTTTTTTAAAACCCAAAAAATGTTTTTCATTTCCCATTTTTTGAAAAATATACTACAGCTCTGGAAAAGGCAATTTTCTGCTAATTTTTAGAGGTTTTCATCTTTGGAGGTAATTATCTTACGATCTAAACTTGAATTACTTCTTAAAATTACTGGAAATCATTAGAAACCTTGTTTATGGTGGAAATTGGGGTTTAGCCTAATTCAAGAATTTAATACAAATTTATGGGAATGAATATAAAATCAGCAGTTAATGATTCTGGGGAATTAAAAAACACTAATGGGTGTATAATATTAGTTGTTCATGTCGAATGAGGTAGGGTTCATGAGATTTAAAGGTAGGTAAACCCTAAGATTATGAATTAAGGAGAAATTATAGCTAAAAGTTATTAGTTATTAATCCCTAGTGGTTAAAAGGGATGAATTGATTGAAATAGGTGTGTCATCTTATTGTTATAGATCAAGAACAAGTTGAAAGGGAAAGAAAAGGCAAGTTTGTGGCCTAGAAGTGACTTTGAGCAAGGAATCGTGGTAGGTTACAATTTATTTATAGTAATTAGACTTGCCTGCTCCTATGCTTATATGTGAATTGAGTAATTATGATTGCTTTCCAGCACTACTTGTGATTATTGATTGTATTACATATTTATACATATTGATGTTATTGAGATGATGATGTTGTGAAGATGATGATGATGTGGATGATGTTGTTGAAATCATAATGTTCATGATGATAGTGATGAGATTGAGAAGAGAAAGAGATGATGCGCACATCTTGCATTCATATATTTATTCATATGCATTGAATGTTAATTTTAATCATATGTTGTGATCCAACTTGCAGTTGAAAATGGTTGAGGGTAAACATGTGTAATGTCATTCTGTAATTCCCTTAATGTGTAGTGTCATAATTATGTCATTGTCTTTGATTATAAGTTCTGTGATGATCGCTTTGTATTTATTTGGTTACCTTATTTGTATGGCGTCGGGTTAAGTCGATATATGATGCAGACCTGTACTTGTTGTTGTATTGATGCTACCTATACTCTTCTTTTTAATGACTGCAAATCGTGTTTCAACATTTGAGACAAGATCTCAACTTTAGCTAGCAGTTCCAGATTCAGGTTGAAGGGTGAGCACTATGACTAGGCAGCCAATGGATCTTCAGTTTATTGTTCATATCCCTTGTTCTGAGACTAAGACACTCTTTCATTTTATTCAGTATTTTTGTTATTTTATTAGTTTCCTGTTTAGACATTCTTAGTTGTTCTTGTACGGTGACTTCAAGTCCTGGGGATGTAATAAATAGAGGTTTCCACACTTTATAATGTTTGGATAGTTTCATTGTTTAACATTGATTACTTATTAATTGAACAAAGACAATTTTTAGAACTTGTTTGATGATGAAGTAGTGAAAAGTCAATGTGAATGTAACACTTGGTTAATTGAGGGTTTGGGTTAAGCATGGTTCCCCCGCCATAGGATAGGTAGGTGTCAAGCATGACCGTTTGGGTCATAATAAAGATGGCATCAGAGCATTGGGTTTGTAGATCTCATTGTATAAGAACAGGTCTAGTAAAGTCCTGGAAAATGGTATGGAGACGTCGGTACTTTTCTTTGGGAGGCTACAGGACTTTAGAAAATGAATTCCTTTCTTTCTTTCTTTCTCTAGTGCAATTACTTGATTCCAATTGGTATTTGATAATTCAAATTTCTATCTAAATCATTCACTCTAGCTCTTAGTTGGTGGATACTTGTTCCACCAGAGCAGCAGCAGCTGTAACTGCCGCACCCATAGCCATACCCACAACAGCCCCAGCAACAACACTCGTATCGGCCGTTGGGGCCATAGTTTGGGGCAGGACTAGAGTTAGGGGCGGATCTAGATAGGAAGGACGAAGTGTAGCACCTTTTAGAGGTGGAGCCCAGGCAGTCGGAGGACTGGCTAGACAGAGATCACCATCCCCTCACCCACAACAGGATTCCCCAGACCTGACCCAGAACAAAGAAGTGGTAGTTGAGAAGGAAGGTATGGTAGTCCTAGAGAATGTAGTGTCAATACCAAATGGTGCAGCTCCGATGCCTTTTTTTGTGGAGGTAATTCAGTAAGTGTTGGGATTCCTGAGTACCTTGGCTGGTACCAGTAACCCTCCAGTTGTTTCGACCTTCCTTCCTCTAGCTTTATACATGACACTATGGTAGCACAAAGAATGGATGAAGGCTTTGAAACAGAGGTGTATCCCTAACAGGTACTTGGGCCAGTGATGACTGATGATGAATATGGACTATTCTACAAGTTCATGAAGATAAAAACCCCAGTATTTTAGGGTGCAAAGTCTGAGGAGGTATTTGAATTTTTGATAGATTGTCATAAGCATTTGCATAAAATGGGTATTATCGAAAGGTATGGTTTGGAGTTTATTTATTTTCAGCTGCAGGCCTAAGCCAAGCAATGGTGGAGTTCATATGTGAAGTGTAGGGATACCTTACCTCCACTTTCTTGGGTACAATTTTAGAATGTATTCCTTGAGAAATATGTTCCCTGTACTTATCATGATCGAAAGAAGGATGAGTTCTTGATGTTGGAGCAGGGTAACATGTCTGTAGTAGCCTATGAGGCCAAATTTCATGCCTTGTTTCACTATGCATTACAATTGATCACCTCAGAGGTAGAGTGGATTAGGTACTTTATGAAGGGTCTGAATTTGGGGATTCAGTTGGTTACCTTATCTGTGGTTGCATCTGGTAAGTCCTTTAGGTGATATTTGAGTTCAACAAGAAGGTTGAGGCAGTTGAGAAATAATAAGAAGTAAAAGCAGAAGAAAAAAAGGCCCGAACCTTAGGCCAGTTCACTGGTACTTTCTCCAAGGGGAGTAGTTCTTCTAATCCTTATAATTTGGCCATGCCTATATCTGCAGAGGGTCCATCTGGGGTCAGTTATCAGCCTTCACAGGTAGGAAACTATACACCTTTATCCTCTTTAGTTCAGAGTCTTGCTTTGGGCATCAGGTGCCATGAGTGTGGGGGTTTGGGCCACATCAAAAGGTATTGTCCTAATTTCTTATCTGCAGGTTAGTTAACTCAGTAACTGGCTTCTACTAATCTAGTTTTTTCGAGTTGTGGTGGTGGAAAAAATGGTAGGGGTGGTCCACAAGGTGACGTGGTGGCCAGGTTGTAGGAATGGGTAGCAATCAAGCCAACTGAGGTGGGGGATAGGTCGGTAGGAATGTTGTTCAGGCTAGGAGAGGTGGCAGTTAGAGTGGTGATAAGGGTTATCTTTATGATGTTCTGGCTCGTTCTAAAGCAAAAGCTTCTGATACTATGATCGTAGGTACTATTCTTGTTTGTGAATGTATGGCTTCTATATTGTTTGATCTCGGTTCCACTTTCTCTTATGTGTCTGTGAAATTTGTCTTGGGCTGGGACTTAGACTATGAATATCTTGATACTCCTATGTATGTGTCCACACTATTTGGAGTGTTTATATTTGTTGATCAGGTGTATCGGGCGTGTCATGTGATGTTTATAGGGTTTAAGACCTTGGCAAACTTAGTGACTCTAGAAATGGAGGAATTTGATATCATTTTGCGGATGAGTTGGTTGTCCCCTTATCATGCCATTCTTGATTGTTATGCCAAAACTATCACTATAGCAATTCCCAAAATGGAGAAGTTAGAGTGGGAGGGTACTTTTAAGTCTACTCTTGTGAGGATTGTGTCTGCTATTTCCTCTAAGAAATTAGTAAAAAGGGGTTGTAGGGCATTTTTAGCCCCTCTTCAAGATGATAAATCTGTAATTCCTCCTAAAGCTTCAGCCCTAGTGGTTCATAGAAGTGTTTCCTAATGACCTTCTAGGTATGTCTCCATACCAAGAGATTGATTTTTTCATAGATATAGAGCCCAAAACTTGACCCATCTCTACCCCCTTATCGTATGGCACCAATGGAGTTGAGGGAGTTGAAATCGCAGTTATAGGAATTGTTAGAGAAGGGATTTATTCACCTAAGTGTTTCTCATTAGGGTGCACCTATTTTATAGGTGAAAAAGAAGAATTGCAACATAAGGATGTACATAGACTACCACCAGTTGAATAAGGTTACCATTCGCAACAAATATCCCTTGACTAGGATAGATGACCTATTTGACTAATTGCATAGAGCTGCAGTATTCTCAAAGCTCAAATTTAGGGAGGAGGATATCCCAAAGCCTGCTTTTCAAACTCTTTATGGGCACTATGAGTTTCTAGTTATGTCTTTTGGCTTGACCAATGCCCCAGCTGCTTTTATAAGTTTGATGAATACGGTTTTTAAGTCATTTTTGGATTCGTTCATTATAGTTTTTATTGATGACATATTTGTTTACACCAAGAGTGAAGAATAACATGAAGCTTATTTATGTACAGTATTGGGGTTACTTAAAGAGAAGCAACTATATGCTAAATATTCTAAGTATGAATTCTAGTTATTTTAGGTGTCCTTTTTAGGGCATAGGGTTTCTAAAAAAGGGGTTATGGTAGACCTACAGAAAGTCAATGCTATTAAGAATTGGGCTAGGGCAACAAATGTGACAGAAATTTATAGTTTTGTGGGGTTGGCCAGTTATTATCATCGATTTGTTAAGGGGTTTGCTACCATTACTTCACATATAACCCACCTTACTCAGAAGGAAGTTCCATTTGTGTGGGATGACAACTACGATAAGAGCTTCACAAATCTCAAAACCTTGGTAACCTCAGCCCCAATTCTAACCTTGCCAATTGAAGGTAAGGATTTTTTTGTATATTGTGATGCCTCACGATTGGGTTTAGGTGTTGTTTTAATGCAGGACCAAAATGTGATTGCTTATGCTTCTAGGCAACTGAAGCCTTATGAGAAAAACTATCCCATATATGCTTAGAATTGGCAGTCGTGGTGTTTTCTTTGAAGCTTTAGAGATACTACCTCTATGGGGTGAAGTATAAAATGTTCACTGATTACCACAGCTTACAATATATGTTTACTCAGAGAGACCTGAATCTGAGACAAAAAAGGTGGATGGAGTTGATCAAATACTATAACATCTCAATTCTGTATCACCCAGGTAAGGCTAATGTAGTGGCGAACTCTCTGAGTTGGAAACCCATGAGTATGGAAAGCTTAGCATGTCTGGAAGTGTCAAGGCGTCCATTGCTAAGAGAGGTAAAGTCTTTGGCTAATGATATTCTAAGATTGTTCGAGACCAGTGAGGGAAGAATATTAGCACATATGGAAGTCAGGTCCACATTCTTTGACCAAATCAAAAGCTGCTAGTTTAAAGATAAGAAGCTAAGAAACCTTAGGGAAAAAGTGTTGCAGGGTAAGGCTAGAGAAGTCATCCTTAATGATGAAGGAGTGTTGAGAATCTAGAGACGATTGTGTGTACCCTGAGTGGGCAATCTACTTTCAACTATTCTTGCAGAGTCCCACAACTCTAAGTACTCGATACATCCTGGTGCCACCAAGATGTATAGGGACTTGAGACAACATTATTGGTGGCAAAAAATGAAGCAGTATATTGTGGACTTTGTGACCAAGTATCAAAATTACCAACAGGTCAAGTATGAATATCGAAAGCCTGGTGGTACCTTCCAAAGAATGCCCAGTTTGGAATGGAAGTGGGAAAGGATAACCATGAACTTTATAGTTGGTCTCCCTAAGACTTTGAGGAAGTTCAAATTTATAGATTGACGGAAGCTTGAGTACATGCTTTGGGCATGCGTAATGGATTTTGAGGGTTAGTGGGACCAATATCTGACTTTGTGTGAATTCACCTACAATAATAGCTACCACTCTAGTATTGACATGGCTCCCTTTGAAGACTTATATAGTAGAAGATGTAGGTCACCAATCGAATAGTTTGATGCTTTCGAAGTGAGGCCATGGGGCACGGACATGCTCAAGGACTCGATGGAGAAGGTAAGTTTTATACAAAAAAAGATTATAGCAGCTCAGAGCCAACAGAAAGTATATGTAGATAATAAGGTGAGAGATATAAAGTTTGAAATGGGGAAGGTACTGTTAAAAAAGTTACCCATGAAGGATGTAATGCATTTTGGTAAGAATGGAAAATTGAGTCTGAGGTACATCAGACCCTTTGAGGTTTTAAAGGGGATAGGGGTAGTAACTTATAAGTCGGCATTGCCTCCTAGTATGTTTGGAGAGCACTCGATATTTCACGTGCCGATGTTGAAGAAATACCATGGAGATGGGAACTATATCATTCATTGGGACCCCGAGTTATTTGATAAGGAGTTATCATTTGAAGAGGAACCAATTGAGATATTGGGTAGAGACTTGAGGAGATTGAGAAATAGAGTCATTCCATGGGTAAAGGTTTAATAAAGGAATTGTACTATTGAGAAAGCCACTTGGGAGACAGAGGTGGACATGCACAAGCGATATCTGCACTTGTTAATTGACTCATGTAATTCTTGCTTAATTATATCGTATTGGTCTATTTGTACTTAGAGGATGAACTAGGGTTAAATTGTTATCTAATGTAATGACCCAAATCATTATTACGTTGAAAATAGGAAGTGGAAACCCCACTAAATTTTACTTATATGATTTTTAAGAAATTCAAGGATGGGTTAGTATTCAATGAATTTTGAGGGTGTATTACTCTAAGAAAATCTGATATTTATATAACCATTGGTGGAGGTGTTTGATTGGATTTCTAGATAGATAATGAGTTTAGGAAATCATAGCAACCTTCAGCATGTAAAATGGAGTTATAAAACTCCAGTTATAGATTTTACCATGGAAGGATTGGTTCACGATGTGATAATTCAAGGAGTGTGTTGTGAAATGTACTAAACTGGTAAGAAGTCTCGAGTTTCTACCCGAGATTGCTGCAGCATAAAATGGAACCACTGCAACAGTACCACTGTAGCAGAAAGGGTACCGTTGCAGCGGTAACCTCTTTGGCATCACGAACCACTGTAGTGGTGATGTTACCATTGCAACGGTATTGGTGTAGTGGTAAGGCGAGTAAAACGTAGTAAGTTTTCAGTTTTAAAACTCAAAAAATATTTTTCATTCTCCACATTTTGAAAAACGCACAACAGCTCTGGGGAAGGTGATTTTCTGCCAATTTTCAGAGGTTTTCATTTTTGGAGGTAAGTATCTTACAATCTAAACTTGAATGAATTCTTGAAATTACGGGAAATCATTGGAAACCTTGTTCATGGTAGAAATTGGGGTTTATCCCTAATTCAAGAATTTAATGCAAATTTGTGGGAATGAATATTAAATCAGTAGTTAATCATTTAAGGATGTTAGAAAACACTAATGGGTCTATAATCTTAGTTGTTCATGCCAAATGAGGTAGGTTTCATGAGGTTTAAAGGTATAAAAACCCTAAGATAATGAATTAAGAAGAAATTATAGCTAAAAGTTGTTAGTTTTTAATCCCTAGTGGCTAAAAGGAATGAATTGATTGAAATGGGTGGGCCATCTTGTTGTTATAAATCAAGAACAAGTTGAAAGGAAAAGGAAAGGCAAGCTTGTGGCCTAGAAGTGACTTTGAGCAAGGAATCGAGGTAGGTTATGGTTTATTTGTAGTAATTAGACTTGCCTGCCTCTATGCTTATATGTGAATTAAGTAATTGTGATTACTTTTGAGCACTACTTGTTATTATTGGCTGCATTGCGTATTCATACATATTGATGTTATTGAGATGATGATGATGTGTATGATGTTGAAATCATGATGTTCATGATGTTGATGAGATTAAGAAGAGAAAGAGATGATGCGCACATCTTGCATTCATATATTCATTCACATGCATTGAATGTAGTTTATAATCATATGTTGTGATCTAAGTTGTGGTTGAAAATGGCTGAGTGTAAACACGTGTAATGTCATTCTGTAATTCCCTTAATGTGAAGTGTCATAATTATGTTATCATCTTTGATTATATATTCTGTGATGATCGCTTTGCATTTATTTGTTTTGCTTATTTGTATGGCATCGAGTTGAGTCAACCTATGATACCTACCAGTACTTGTAATTATATTGATGCTACCTGTGATCTTCTTTTTGTTGAGTGCAGAGCGTATTCTGGCATTTGAGACGAGACCTCGACTTTAGCTAGAAGTTCAAGATTCAGGTTTAAGGGTGAGCACCATTACCGGGAAGCCTCTGGATCTTCAGTTTATTGTTCATGTCCCTTATTTCGGGACTAAGGCACTCTTTCATTTTATTCAGTATTACAGATATTCTATTAGTTTCCTATTTAGACATTCTTAGTTGTTCTTGTACGGTGACTTCAGGTCCTGCGGGTGTAATAAATAAAGGTTTCCACACTTTATTATAATTGGATAGTTTCGTTGATTGACATTGATTACTTATTAATTGAATAAAGATAATTTTTAGAACTTGTTTAATGATGAAGTAGTGCAAGGTGAATGTGAATGTAACACTTGGTTAATTGAGGGGTTGGGTTAAGCATGGTTCTTCCGCCATAGGATAGGTTGGGTGCTAATCATGACCGTTTGGGTCGTGAAACATGTATTGTAATTAATAAATAAACAATTAGTTAATAGCCACACATACAACCAAATTGATCCTTAACTCCAATTCAAACATAACCTACAAACTCTTTCAATGAAAGTCGACAGCTGATTACATCAACTCTTATCAACCAACAGCCATTCAACAAACGATGGTGTCCGAGGACCAACCAATAGTCAAAACAAGGTCATACATACAATTAGACCAGTTAATTGATTATTTTATAATTATATATACACACATACTTGCGCACCCTCACACGTCCACAATCCCTCTCTAACTACAACACCACTAACTCCTCAATTTCCAACTTAATTTTATATCACTATTAATCAGTTACTTTACAACCTTCTCTAATTCTCTTACCAGCATACTAACACACCACATTTCACAATTTCTACCGATGGTTTATATTGCACATATTAAGTATCACTAATCTAATAAGAAACAAGGCATTAACACCAGCTTTCGTACCAACTCATCTCCACTTAACAATAATCCCTCAATTATATATCGGTTCATTCCCATTTTGCTACTTATTTGGCATGTATAACGAAATAACAGCTAAGCATTAGTAACAGTTCACCACACAATTACATTAACACTGAATTCATTCGTGTTTGCCCTAATTTACTTGTTTAAATCCATCCAATCACCTTGCCTATAGGCGTAAGCATGAAATCTTCCGTCAATCTATATTGTGAATACGTTTTCTAATTGAGGTCTACTACTCAAGTTAAATCTAGTCTACCTGGGCACCAAGCTATTATTACGGAGGCATGAACTCTTATTCCTAGAACCATTCTAGCAATTTCTAGTACGATTCGCATGGGAAAATCTTTAAGATTCTCCCTCTCGTAGTGTGTCTCTCCATTCTCGTCGTTTCTAGGGATAGGTACAACTCTAGGGTGTTTTTAGAAGGAGGTAACATTCTTATTTAAAGTTGAAAGGAAAAAGGGTTTTAAAATTTATGGATGGACTGCCCGAGACCCCGTCGTAGGGGCCTGCCTAATGCTATAACAGCACCGTTATAGCGGGATGATATCAGTCCATTCACCAAAAAATTTTAACTCCTGAAGTCATGTCTGATGTTACCCAAATTACACTTCCAATATAAAGTGGTTGTTATACCTAATATAGATCCCAACTAGATTGGGGTCGATCCCACAAGGAATAGGCCAAAATCTCAATCAAAGTGCTTATCTAAACAATTAGTAAGTAATTTTCAGTAAAGGGGGGGGGGTCTTGGAACTATGATTTTGAAAAGTAACAATTGCTTATTTCATTGAGTTTGTAGTCAATAGATGATAGGTACTAGGACTGTGTTCCCCATAACTTCATAACTTCGTAGGTTCTCTATACTAGTGATCTCTCCTAGTGCTTAGAATGCAGAATCGAGAGGTTATGTTCACCTAAATGGCTTTATGCCCCTATTAGATGACTATCCTCAAGTATGCTTTCTCGTCTACTGAGTTTTACACTACTAACCCCTATGTTGGATCCCTGATTCGCTTTCTCAGTCTATCGACTCAAGCTATTAATTGAAGGTTGATAGCTCCAAGTCTCCATTGTTAATTCTCTTTTCTCATCTGTCATCCCTTCTTTAATTGTGATTAAAGATAAGGCGAGTTCTAATATGTTCACTTGTTAGAAAGTAATCAAATCGAAGAGAACAACAATACACACTCAAACACCCTTTGAGAATCACTTCGTACTTCTAACCTTACTTCATTAATCTGTCATTGTTCCCACAACCCTAGTTGTGGTGTTTAGATACTCATGATCATAAGAACACAATATTAATTCTAGAAAGAAAACATAATCATGCACTTACGAAGAATAAGATAAAAAAAACCACAAATCTATGAATCAAAACTCTCAAAATCATTGGTTTCAAATCTCAAGATTAAGTATATGCCTTAAAAGTAGTAATAGAATGTAACCTCAAACATAAAACCTATCTAGAATATTAATAGACAAAAACAAATCGTGTCCTAAACAAAATAGGATAACAAAGTCGGCAGTGGAAACGACTCTGGTAACGAGTCTTAGGGTGTCCCTCCAACTCATTGTGTGCCAAGAGGCATCTGTTGCCTTGTCTTCTGGTAGCTCTGGTGACGACTCGTATGGTCACCTAATAACTCGTTGGGTTACCCATTGCCACTGGGTCCACTTTTGCAATCTTCAGAACTTTGGTCAATTCTTCTTAAGATGATTCTTGGCAACGACTCATAGCCACTAGTGTGGCTCGTAGGCAACAGTAATTCCCACTACTATCAATTTCACTCCTTCTAGGCTAAGGTCAAATTTGCTAAGGACGGGTCATGCTACAACCCGTCACCTCTCCTAATGGATCATCGGTTACAATCGTAGCCAAACTCCACTTTTTAGCCTCATAAATCAAGTTCACTATTAATCCAACAACACAAGCTACGACTCGTTGCATTACCCGACGAGTCGTAACCAAGCCTCAGAAGCCACGACTTAGTGAAATTTTCATTCTTTTTTCCTTTGCTCCCTTTCGAACCCTGTTTTCCTGCAAAACTAACACAAGCACATCCTATCCATATAAACAAGCCTTCGACTTAGAATATTTTCCTCATTTTAAGCGTCGAAAGTTTCATGAAACCCCGCACATCAAAACCCTCAAATTAGAACGTTTGTATGTCCTTAGACAAATAAAACAACACAATAATTACAATGCCTAACTAAGAGAAACATAAGGTACCTACAGCAGTCAATCCAAATCTTTTTAACACAAATGTTTCAACCCTCTTCCATACAAGAATTTAAAACCATTATGTGTATAAATACAGTCCATTACCATGACATAAAGGGATCAAGAGATGGAAACAAATTATGAAAAAAAAACTACCATATATGCAAAAGACCCTACCGAACAAATAGCAATCAACAATGCTACCTGTGTGCCCTCACAACAAAGATGTCATGTATACTCATAGTCTTCAGATGCAATTATAACCAAGGACTAGATCAAAATACTCACCATCACAATGAAGTTCTAGCAATGTGCATGAAATACCATATGCTTGCCCTTATTTTCTATGCCTTAGTTTTCGGACGGTCTAACTCGAATCACTTTAGGACTTTCATCAGCTTGTAATGTAGGCTTGGGGATGGATATGGTAGAAATGGATGTAGGTTGGCTCCATTTTTCAACCTCACTTATTTTCTGCTCCCTTATTGTCCTTTGCTTTTATTTAGTTTTCGGGTGTGGTTTTCTTTTCACACTTTCTATTTTTTTTCCTTTTGCAAACTTTATTCAACATTTTTTTCTTTTTTTTCTTTCCACACCCGAATCTATTTTCTTTTCATTTACTAACTTCTTTTTCATACCTATATCAAACCATGCACCCCTATGATAGCCACCCTCAATTTAGAAAATTTGCCTGAGTTGAGGTACACGATGTCCAAGAAGGGACCAGAGCCAAAATAGGTTTATTGTAATTAGAGTTGGGAAGGTGAATAGGCTAATGGAAAAAATTAGTCAATTAAGGCTCAAATTTGGGATCAAGGGATACTTAATTCATTTGGTCAGGCCTTTTAGGCTAAAAGTGGACTTATTCAAGAATGTCTTATGATTTTTTCCAAACCAACTATCGTACAACCTAGGCAAGACTAACTGGACAAGTTCTGGATCGCACACACAAAGTGAACTAGGTAAGAAATCTCACACATCCATAGCACAGGGTTATACTATCAATTACTACCTATCCAGTTCATGCAATGCTAAGCTACAGTTATTCTTTCTACAATATTAATGACATGAAGAGATTCAACACAGTTCACAAGTTATCACAAATACAACACACAGTATAAAACAAATTTTTGGGATGGGTATCCTTTAATCATCAAAATCAAAAAACATAAAAAACTTCACTGCACTAAGGTTTCCATATTTTTCTCCTAATTAAACATAACAAAACACATTAAAAACAAAACATATAAACTTAAATAGGTTAGTTCTACTATGATTTCACACTCGAGGGGAAAGAAATACAATAATAAAAAATCCCGAGTGGTGGTACACCCCCACCCCCACCCCCAACTTTGAGAACATGCAGTTTCCTAACTACATATAAAATCAAAAAAATAAGAACTAGGGGTAAGGACATACTTATGGTTCTCTAGGCACTGGATGTGGTCTCATCAGCTGCTAGGGTCTCATAACTCACCCTAGTCTCCACTTTCGTGGCCTCGACAGTGGCAATGACACTTAAATCAATGTTGGCACTGCTGGTGCCTAGTGCACTCAAAGGTAACAAACTAGTAGGGGAAACCTCCGTTCCCCCACCACCAATAGTAGCATCTATAGTGGTATCACTTGGGGCCTCAGGAACTCTAGAGCTCCCGGATCCACGCCTCCTTTCATGTATATCAAACAAGTGATCCTGGGAGGCCTACTTGTTCTCAACCATCACTTTCTTCAAGTCATCCTTATCTCTTCTTCTCTTCCTTCATTTTTGCTCTATCTCAATAACATCCCAACACTCTTATCCTTACCTTTAGTGCCCCATATATTATTCATCTCGATCTACTTAATCTCCTAAAAAATAAGCATAGTAGGCATCGAAAATATTGGATACGCCTAGGATGCCACATCCTCAACGACCGCAAGTAGAGCAGCCAACTCCACCTGAATCTCATCTAAATCTGGGGACTTTACACCCTTAAATTTATCGATAATCCTCCTCTTAAATCTATCAAAGAGGGTCTGTATCCCGTGTATCTCTTCTGGATTTTCTTTTTCACCATTATTGGACACCTTTTTCAAAGTTATCCACCTTTTGCTCAATATTGGTTAACCTTTTTAGCATGGTGTTTAGAAACTCCTGTTGCACTAGAGTATACCCACCAACAGGTGGGCTGGTGGGTGAAGTATGGCTGAGCCCGACATAAGGGTAGGTAAAATAAGGTTTGAGGCTATCCAAAAGGTAGAGAAAGTGGTAGCATCTGCAGTACCATGAGGCTCAGACCTCAAAGTCTTAGTCTGTGAGTCAGCCTGTGTCACCCCAATAACAGCAAAATTAGAGGTATCAATCTTCATTTGTGCACTCAACTCAAAAGTACTCTATAGTAATGTAGTTTTTACTACAACCTTTACCCCTTGAAATTAGGTTCGTCGGGTCCCAAATAAACCCTAAATATGTGGTGCGATAAACCACTATAAAATTATCAACCTCTGGAAGAAAAGGCACCCAGTTTCCAAACATATCTGAGTGACTATGCATGGGAGCAGAATATTAGTCTCTGGTTAAACCTCTCTATCTCAAATTTCCTGGGCATTTAACCTAGCAATGTCTATGTCGTGACCCTCCATGATATCAGCCACCAAAGCAGCCTGGTCAGGTCTTAAGATATTATCACCGGATATAGGGCCTAACCTGTGATGAACCAAAGTCTACCATGACTTGGAAGAAAAATTCAAGCTACTTTTGGTAATTAATGATGTGCTACTAGCCACTCATGCAACATTCTCCTTATCAACCACAATAATATTTTCCATCCACTGAAAATGAACCATTTATCCTCGATGCTAATTTTCTTTAACTTTACTTTTCTCAACTAATCGATGTGAAGGTCTATCTCTGAAGTATTAGTCAGGAGCATAAATTCCAAACCATGTAGGAAGTGCAAAATAGTCTGCACCAACTTATTCACAGTTACTCCTCGAATTAACACAATCTGGAAGGGATTATGAACCTTTCATAATAAATCTTGTGGAGCTAGCACGTTGAGTGAAGTCTGATAGGCTGCATAAAAATAACAAACAAATGTCCGATTGTATCTACCCAACTCTATAATCATCCACTCAAACTTGTACTTCTGGAATAATCTCTCAAATTTGGACATCTCAGATATACCCTTGGTAATCAACCTTGGCTCCTCATATAAACATTTTTTTCGATCAACCTATACTTCAATTAATAGAACTATCCCAATTATATAGCTCTCGTACGCCCCAAATACAAAAATAATTAACCTGTAGGGCCATCACAACTTAAAGGTTGGGGTTAGATGGAGGTAGAGGCCCTTTTCATTATAGGGGACTCTCTGTAGAGTCCTTATCATTATCAGCACTACTGGATAGGTTTGTACCAGGACAAGAAATATCTTGCCCTTTAGATTGACTGTTTCCAAAGGCACTTTTATCCTCTCCATCTTCAGACTCTACTTTACCTCTCTCTTCAGACTGAAAGGTTGTGGTGTGTGCAAAAAAGATACCCTTGCATTCTTCATGAGGTGTGTTGATCTACCAAATCAGGCCAAGCTCTCCCATGGCTTAACTGGAGTCATGATAGGGTATTCCTCTACTGATCCACTTGACTCCTCCTCAATAGGCGCATCTTTTAGATGTAAAGTGGATCATGCTTGTTTCTTAGGAGTTCACTTGCTCCCCTCTTGTTTCCTTTAGGAGTATCATTTTTAGGTGCCATGGTACCTGTGGAGTATAAATGTTAGTACTCAAAAGAATGGGGAAATAAATCACAAATGTTAAAACATAGTTAGTCCTTACGGGTCAGGTAACGAGTCATTGCCTTTGGTTACGACCGTTTGGGTGACTCATAGGGTTAAACCTCCAATTTTAAGTTGTCACTGTTATCCCAATGATTCTACCCTTTGAGTAGTTGGGTCACCATATGAATCGTTGGGTCAAACTCCTGCAAGAGCTTAAGTACAGGTTCTCAGGATGAGTCATTGACTCACCCTACAACTCGTTGGGTGACTTATACTGAGAGTTTTTTTACTTAAGTTCAGAGATTATGCAATTTTAGACCAAAGTACAATGATTACGACTCACGTGATGACTCATTGCCTCAAGGTATGAGTCATTGTGAGAGTCATAAGGACTGTATATTGGTGATCTCTAAATATTCACAATTTCAAGCACAAATATTCCCAACTATTTCACACAGATATTAAATTCATGATCATTGGAACGGTTATGAAACCAATCCTCACGAATATACATTAACCAACACACCGGGGTTACTCAAATTTTACCTCGAATCAAAATTTACACGAAAACTAGCACATAATCATCCAACACAATCATTAACTACTCAATTTCAATCAAAAACAAGTGATCAAATTTAAGTCTGTAACATATTCAACTATTTCAAGAATTTAAATCTAGTGTTTAGTATACCTACACAAAATTCACCACCAATAACCAAAGTAATTTCAAGGGAAGTTTGCACTTATTTTGATTTGGGTAATGAAGCTTGAAGGTGAGAAGAATTTGGAGACAATCACTTGAGTTTTTGATTTTGTGTCAATGAGTAGAAATAGCATGATTTTGTTTTTAATAGGATGATTAGGTGCTTGATTTAAGGAGTAATATTAGGTTAGAGGGATAGTTATGGTAGTATAGGAAAGACTATAGGAATATGGAGGGAATTATGCCTTTTGATTTTAAGGTGGGAATTGGATCGGGTGAAGGATTAGGTTTAATACAGCATAATTGGGACAGTCGGGTCGCACCAATTTTACAATCAGGACCAACATTGACCCAGTGGTGATGACGTACCCTACAACTTGTTGCCATACCACGAGTCGTTATCTCCATCCATAGTGACTGGGTTAAGTGACTTACCTAGGTTCGCCTTTCTAGTCCCTCGACTCAAGGCGATGAGTCAATGCGAGATGGTACAAATAATTCTGAGAGTTGTAGGGTCGAGATCTTGCAGACTCACATTTTTGCCTCATTCATTTCCAGTTGCGACGGCTAACCCTACAACACGTTAGCACTGGTTACGAGTCATTGGGCTAGCCGTTGGGCTTGGGCACAAGAAATTTTCTGGTCTATTTTTGAGTCTGCAATGATCTGCACACTTCAACATACATTACCTTATATCACACAATACAAATAAAAGTAAACAAAGAACAAATTCCTTGGGTTACCTTCCAAGCAGCGCTTGATTTAATGTTGTGGCATGACGTAGCTAATTTGGCTACTCATACTTCACCAAACTGACCCATGGGTTGCCTCTCATGCAGCACCTGATTTTACATCGCGTCACGACTCGGGTGTTCTTGATTACTTATACTTCACCAAAAACCCTCGTATATTAGCTTGACCTCTTCAACATCAGGGAGGTAATGTTTCACCCTTTGGCCATTCACTTTAAACTTCAAGCCTTCATTATTTTTAAGCTCAATAGCCACATAAGGAAACACCATCACAACTCGATAAGGTCTCCTCTATCTTGACCTCAACTTTCCAAGAAACAACTTTAGCTTGGAATAAAACAACATTTCCATATCGCCAGCTGTGAACTTATTTTTCTCAATCTTGCAATCATGGTATAACTTTATCTTTTCTTTGTACAAGGCTTAAATCTTGTATGCTTTGAGACGGAATTCATCCATCTAATTTAGCTGCACAAGTCTCAGTAGAATTCATCCATCTCATTCAGCTATTCAAGTCTCAGCTTCGCTGTATCACTCAATGCCAGGTTTAACTTCTTGAGTGACCACAATGCCTTATGCTCAAGTTCAACACGCAAGTGGCATGTCTTTACATAAAGAAGGTGATATAGATAAACAACAATTGGAGTTTTAAACGTTGTCTAGTAAGACCATAATGCATCATCCAATTTTCTAGCCTAATCTATTCTATTGGCATTCACAGTCTTTGCCAAAATGGACTTGATCTCCCAATTAGATACCTCAATTTTCCCGCTTGATTGAGTATGATAAGGCATTCTCACCTTATGTTTCATACCATATTTTTCAAGAAAAGCCTAAATAGACGATTTTAAAAGTGAGAACCCTCATCGCTGATGATGGTTATTGGCGTACCAAACCTAGAAAATATGTTCTTCCTCAAAAAAGTTGTCATACTCTTCCTTTAATTTTTTGGAAGTACAACTGCCTCCACCCACTTCAAAACATAATCAACAGCAACAAAGATTTACTTTATGCAATATGAGCTCACAAATGGACCTATGAAATTAATACCCCATAAATCAAACAGCTCAATCTCTAGAATCAAGGTCAATGGTAGCTCATGACTTCGTAAGATATTCCCTTGACTTTGGCATTGGTCACAAGATCTTGCATAGGCATGAGCATCCTGATAAAAGATTGACCAATAGTACCCATATTGCAAAATCTTATGAGCCATCCGCGCACCACTATGATGACCCCCAACCTGGGATGAATGAAATGCCTTTAAAATACACATCATCTCAATCTTCAGAATACATCTACAAATCACTCCATCTGCACAAATCCAGAACAAGTATGGCTCATCCCAGAAAAATTTATGCACATTATGTATAAACTTCTTTCATTACTGAAATGATAATTCCTTGGGCACAACATCACTTATGAAATAATTGGCAAAATTCATAAACTATGGAATCAGGTCTTGGGATGTGGCCAATACCAGTTCATCAAGAAAAGTATCATCAATATCAAGTCCATCATCTAGTTTTAGCATTGCCTCTTCTTCATGTTGTGACAAGTGGTCAGCCACTTGATTTTTGGTGCCCTTTCAATCCTTGACCTCAAAGTCAAATTTTTGTAACATAAGTACCCAACTAATCAATCTCGACTTTGTATCCTTTTTTTCCATAAGGTACCTAAGAGCTATGTAGTCTGTAAACATATTCTTGCCAAGAAAATAAGATCAAAATTTATCAAACGCAAAAACCACAACAAGCAACTCTTATTCAGTCATAGTATAATTTTTCTAAGTTGGATTAAGTGCTTTGCTAGCATAATAGATAAGATGAAGAATCTTCTCACACTTTTGGCCTAGGACTGCTCCTAGCACCATACTACTAGCATCGTAAATGACCTCAAAAGGCATGGAACAATCAGGTGAAATAATAATAGTGTAACACCCCGTACCTTCCCAACTCTACTTGATGACATTGAATAATGTTTACTTAAGTGTCGAGAGTTATAAGTATGTATTTGGAAATGGTAAAGATGAGAAAAAAATTAAAATTTGGCCGTGTACATGTGACGAGCCTTTCATAGGAAGTGTTTTGTGACTTCTTGAAGCGTTTATGTCATACCCCGTACACATTTTAACCTCATTTGGTGACTTAGAGTCATGTTTACTTGATGATTAAGATCACTAAGTGTGTATTTTGTAGTGTTTTGATAAGGTATTGGACGATATGCAAGTGTTGGAAAAATGGCCGAAAAATTCAGCAAAGCATCAAAACTTGCGCCACTACCCTGTTTCAGGGGGTGTGGCGCAAGCCACCTGATTCATAGGGGTCTCCAAACTTGCGCCACTGCCTTGTTTTGCAGCAGTGGCGCAAGGCACAAACATTTGGCCTTCCCGAGCTCGTTTCGCAACGCAATTCTACGACGCTTCTTGGATGGTTTCTTTTGGTTCTTTGGAGTTATTTGAGCATTGTTAAAGCTTCAAACACTTCAATATACTCCTACATACTTATACATGATCAAATCATGAAATGTGAATAGTGATCCAAAATGTCCAAGGAAGCCAAAGACGACTAGAATTCCTATTTTTGTGATCGAGGCGACGAATGAGCATCTCGCAAGAGAATAATGTCGTGATATTATGGACTTATTTAAACATGAGGTTGTGGGGGTATTATACATGTAATTAGTTGGGCTAAATTAATTTTGTTCCATTGGGCTCAAATGAGGCCCAAATATTAGCATGGATACATGGCCCAACAAGAAAGAAATGATCCATTCTTGTTTGACCCAAAGAAGGCACTCAATTATTGACCAAGTGGGGATAAGTATGAGACTTGAGGGACTATATAAGCATGGAAAAATCAGAATTTTAATCCACAACAACACACATGCTTTTCTTGTATTTTCTAGAAATTTCAAGAGAAAACCCCTTTGGCTTTCAAAACCCTAAGGCACAAGATCATCATATTCCAAGCTTGGGTAAGTGAATATTATTGTACTTTAACATATTATAAGCATGATAGAATATGTATATCATGTTGGTTATGGTTGGAAATGTTGGACATGGCACTTTGTGCTTTTGTATAAGATTTGTGATCCATGGGATTTGAACTTGAATAAGGACTTGTGCCTTTGATGAAAGATCATGATGTGGATAAAATATGAACATCTATGGTGTTATTTTGTTATTAAATTTGTTATTTTTCTATAAGTGCAAATTATGGAATTTTGGCCGATTTGTGCTATGAAGTATATTAAAGTGAATTGATGGATTAATTGTGATGTGGTGTGGATAAGAAAGTGTAAAGGAGAAGTGTTGTGATGAAATGTATCAATTATCATGTATTGGTCAATGTTGGGAATATTATGGAATTTTTGGAATAATAGTATGATCCATGGTTTTGTCAAGGGGAAATGGCATGTTAAAAGGCAAACATGTACCTCATTGACATGGTATGCATTTGTAAAGTAATTGGTGGTTAATGTGAATTTCTTTATGCATTTGTGATGTAGAGTGACACATAAAGAGGGAGCGGGACAATTGTATGCACCCCTAGGATTATATGTTCGTATTGCGAATCCAAGGTATGTAAGGGTACTTTTATATCCTTCTGCAACATATGATGTTCACACTGTCATAGCACTCACTTGATTCCGAAATACTCTAAGGTATTTCATATTCAATAGTTGGCTAGAGTACTCATATGTTCCTTATTCATTGGTCACTGGTGAATCGTATAACTCATGTTTATTGATTGACTCATGTCCATTGGTTGACTCACGTTCATTGGCTAATATGTTAAAAGTTCCAAATGATCTAAGGTATTGCATCGCAGGGTGATGAATAGTTAGTATCGCAGGGTGATGAATAGTTAGTATTCACATGTATCGTATTTAGTGATCATTATGTTAAGCTTCCAAAAGTGTACTATACCAAGGGGGTTCTATAGTATGCCAACTAGGAGTGATATATTGATAGTCATATGTGTTTTACTCCTATACGAATTATGAATCATTTAGTTCTTATTTATGGGTGGAAGTTCTTAAGTGGTCTTATATTGTTGATCCTAAGAGAATTATCCCAATAATAGCAATGAGGTAAAGAGAGCTTGTTTAGTTGAATATCATTGTTCCAATCATGTGAGGAGTCCTATGGTATGATGATTATCCTTATACCAATTGTAAGAGTATCAATCTCATAAGAGTGGATGACTACCCACAATAAAGTGGATGCCCACCAAGAGTGGATGACTACCCACAATAAAGTGGATGCCCACCAAGAGTGGATGACTACCCACAATAAAGTGGATGCCCACCAAGAGTGGATGACTACCCACAACAAAGTGGATGCCCACCAAGAGTGGATGACTACCCACAATAAAGTGGATGCCCACCAAAAGGTGGATGATCATAATAACCCACCAATAAGGTGAACGACTAATAAAGATGACGAAGGTAAGTAAGGAAAATAATAAACGTAATGTACATGGTTTACCACATACAGAAAAAGAGTTTATTCACATTGCTATTTCTCTTATATTGATTTCATGGTTGTTATTATGCACGGATCCTTGGAGATAGTCATAAAGAAATAAAGGTACATAAGTCCGCACATAGAATTTTTCTTATAATTATTTCCATTGAAATTCTTATGTATTGATGCATTGATGTCATTTTCCTAAGGCCTTACATACTCAGTACATTTTTCGTACTGACCCCCTTTGGGGGACTTACCTTACATGCTGCAGGCCCAGTGTTGGTAGATCTCCGCAGTAGGTGACGAGGTATCCACGGATTATTGGTGAGCTCCAGTTGCTTCGGGGCTTCCCAAGTTGCACATGTTCATTAGGTTTTGTCATTTGTAAATATTGTAGAGATATGGTTATGGTCATGTATCTATTAGAGGCTTTGTAGACATAGGTGGGAAAGTGAAAGTAAAAGATGTACATTCATTTTGACATAACGGCCCTAACGGCCAATTTCACATATTGCACATATTGCCATGACTTCCGTCATTGATATTTAATTACATGAAACAAAATGATATGCATACGCGAGCATACTTATGAGAGTACTTGAGCAAAGATTGGTTCTCTCGAGCCTCCTCGGCTTCGGGTGCCAATCACGCCTCGATGGAATTCGGGGCGTGACAAATAGGGGCTGAAGTCAACTTCTCTTTCAGACACTCAAAGGCCTTTAGGTATGCGCCATCAAAAACAAACTTCACCTTCTTATCCAATAATTTACACAAAGGGTGTGCAATTTTAGATAAATCCTTGATGAATATACAATAAAATCCCGCACGTCCCAAAAAGCTTCAAATACCTTTCACAAAAATAGGTGGAGGCAATTTTTCAATAACCTTAATCTTTGCCCTATTAACCTCAATCCCTTTCTTTGAAATCTTGTGACTGAGCACTATCCATTCTTTAACTATAAAGTAACACTTCTCCCAACTAAGCACCAAATTGTAATCTTCGCATCTTCTTAAAATACTAGTTAGATGGCCAGACAATCTTCAAGAGAATCACCAACAATCTAAAAATAATTCATGAACATTCAATAGTGTCCTCCACCATGTTTGAGTAGATAGACAACATGTAATGCTGCAAAGTAATTGGCGCATTACATAATCTAAAAGGTATCCTTTAGAAAGCAAATGTCTCATAGGGACAAGTGAAAGTGTCTTCTCTTAGTATTCAAAAGCAATCAAAATCTGATAGTATCCCAAATAACCATCAAGAAAATAACATCGTCCTCTACCAGCAAGACAGTCTAACATCTAATCCATAAAAGGCATCAAAAAATGATTCTTTTTAGTCCATGCATTCAGCTCCTACAGTCCATGCACACTCACTAACCAGTGATCAATCTCATCAGAATAAGTTCATTTTTCTCATTTGGAACCATAGTGATTTCACCCTTCTTCGGCACACATTTAATCGGGCTTACCCATTTGTTGTCGGTAATAGGGTAAACCACACTAGCATTTAACCATTTTGATAATCTCTTTTTTCACTACCTCTTGCATAGGAGGATTTAGCCTCTACCAATGCTCAATACTAAGGATACAATCTGGTTTGACTTGGATTTTGTGAGTGCAAATTCCAGTCAGAATGCCAATAATGTCAACAATGGTCCATCCAATGGCCCTCTTGAACCTCTACAAAAGTGATATTAAAGCCTCAACTTGCCACTCAACCAAATTTGTTGCTATAATAACTTGCAAAGTGTTGTTGGCTCCTAATAAGACATAGCAAAGGTGGGATGGAAGCGCTTTGAGCTCCAAGACAAGAGGCTCCTCAATAGAAGGCTTGGCCGGTGAGGTTGCCCTATTTTTCAAATCCAAATCTAACTTTTTTGGTGCATACTTGTAGGAACCCAAACCAGCAAGTGTGCTCACCATTTTATCATACTCATCAATATCATCACCTTCTAAATTCATGATCACTGCTGCTAGTGCTTCAACATTAAGTCTCTCCTCAATCAAACTATCAAGGCATCCTCATTGACTATATCAATAATCTGGAACACACACATCTCCTTTGGCTACTCCATGGATTGACGCATATTGAACGTAACTTCTTCATGATTTAATCAAAACTTCAACTTTCTAGTTTCCATATCGATTAATGCTCTCTCGGTAGCACGAAATGGTCTCCATAAGATAATGGGAACCTCAAAATCAACTTCACAGTTAAGGATGACAAAATCAGTCAAAAAAATAAAGGACTCAAATCTCACCAAGACATCATAGAAATATTCCACAGGCTTCTTTACGGTGAGATCCGCCATAAGAAGACTCATCGAAGTTGGTCTAGGTAACCCCAACCCCAACTGCCTGAATACTACCAGCAGCATCAAATTAATGCTAGCACCCAAGCCACACAAAGATTTTGCAAAGTTGAAGGCCCCAATTGTACATAGAATCATGAAAGCTCTGGGATCTTCCTTTTTCTCCACAAGAGACCGAGAAGCTATTGCACCACAATGGTGCAAATTGTGAACAGGCTTAAAATTCACAGCCCTCTTTTTAGTCACTAGATCCTTCAAGAATTTTTCATAACCCGTCATTTGTTCAAGTGCCTCAACTAAAGGGAGGTTCATGAATAATTGCTTTAGCATCGAGATAAACTTGTGATATTTCCTTCTTTGGCCCTCTTCTTCAATCTTTGAGAAAAAAAAGAAGGAGGTTATCGAATGGGAGTCAACACCTGTGGGACCTCCTTTTCCTTCACCTTTTTAGCTTTAACATCTTTTTCAGCAATTGGAGGTAGTTGTTCAGACATCTTCTCATCAACAACCTGATTTTCAAATTCAACCACTTTCTCATCACCGATCATCACGGCTCAGCAACATTCATAACAACTATGGGCATAGGTAGACTAGTAGTCATCTTATCACTCTTAGTGGTTATCGCCTAGAAATGACCGTCATTCTTTGGATTTTGGATAGTGTTGCTTGGAAGCGTCCCTTGTTGATGTTGATTTGTTGCGGCAGAAATTTTACCAAACTAATGTTCAAACTTCTTGATAGTGGTAGAATGTGACTTGACCTTATGACTAATTCCTAAAATATATGCTTAAATCTCTTTAAGGCAATCATCAGTCTTTTCTACCTCTTTAAACACTTTAGCAGGCATATCTTTCATCCTCGAGTTACTTGAATCAGCATTATGACTTCTAGGCAGAACGTAAAGGCTACTTCTATCATTTTTGTAATTGTCCTTTCTCTTCCAATCACCATATCTCGATATACTCCTATCTCTATAACCCAATTGGTTGTATTTTTTATCATTATTATAGTTCCAACTTTGATTTCCTTGACCAGAGCGCCAATTATCTTGATTAAACCCTTGGCCTTTGGCTTAGAAATCCATCGCCTGATCATTTAGAAATTTAGCCTCCACCTCAGAATCAGATTCATCATGTCTAGGTGCTTTACCTTGCGATCTAAATGCATTTACCCTTTTTGCTCTTGTTGCGGCAAACTATTTTATGAACAACCTAAACTCAGTCTTCAACTGTGCTACCTCTTGAGCGATAGAGTCTTCTACCATTTATTATCCTGTAGATGCTCCTATCACATAGGTGCACACGAGCACATCTAAATCTTGTATATTACAACCCCAATTGATTTTAGTGATCCTATCAAGAATTATAAAAGCCTTCTCCCAAACTAGACTCATAAATTCCCCTCCAGTTACCATGTCTACTTTGGCCTTGTTATTAGCATTCAAACTCTATAGAATATCTCAAGAAAGCTATGATTAGGGATCCTATGATTTGGCATTTATTGCAGCTTCTTCTTAAACCTCAACCATGTCTCATACAATACCTCCGAATGTAGTTTCCTGAAATTGTAAATTTCATCTTTCAACTATAACATTTTGGAAGGTAAGTAAGACCACTGCAAAAATTGTATCTTTAGCTCTTGTCAAGTAGTTGTTAGTCCTCTTGGCAACTTAGTCAACCATAGAGCGGCTTCTCCAGTCAAGAAGAAGGGAAACAACCACAGTCTGATAGCATCTTGACTAACCCCAGGCAGGTTGTAGGAATTCCAAATCCCTACAAAG
This sequence comes from Capsicum rhomboideum, assembly GCA_031232105.1. Taxonomy (NCBI): domain Eukaryota; kingdom Viridiplantae; phylum Streptophyta; class Magnoliopsida; order Solanales; family Solanaceae; genus Capsicum; species Capsicum rhomboideum. Next base: position 54,585,363 of record CP124717.1, read on the forward strand.
TTCATCAGATGGAAATTTGCATCAGCAGTAGCAAGGTCTGTGAATACTCCTTTCAAGTTCAGCAGTTGTATCATAGCACTAGTGATGTCGAACTTAGTTTTTGATGGCAATGAGAGTGAAACAATAGAACCTATTTCACCTACCTCAAGTAATTCTACATCATAATTTGCATCATCGAACTGAGGAAGATAGTGTTGGGGGATTGATGTCCCCTATTTTTTATCTACCCTATGTGTTCCTCAGCTGCAGCCAGACGATCTACTTCATCTTGTCTAGCTTGCTCCCTAAGTTCAATTTGCCTGATGGCTTCTTGTCTTGGTTGTTCTTCAACGAGTGTGTGCATATTATTTTATTCTGCAGTCTCCTGAACTCCTTGGTACTTCATTATGAACTCCTTCATTAACCTTTTTTCTTCTAGCTCTCAAAGTCCTTCTAATTTCAAGAATAAGTGGAATCAGGGGATTGCCTTAACTCCGAGTGTTGGGCATCCACCGGTGTACGCCCTAGAAACAATAGAAAAAGTAAAATCAAGAAATAAATACCAACAGTTAGACAAATATAATTTATCAACTCTGTAACCGTATTCCCCAACAACAGTGCCAAAATTTGATGTCGCCCAAATTACACTTCCAAGAGAATTATAAAGCTAGTTGTTATACCAAATATAGAACCCCAACTAGGTTGGGGTTGATCGCACAAGGAAAAGTCCAAAATCTCAATCAAAGTGCTTATCTAAATAATTAGTAAGTAATTTCCAGTATAGGGGGGTTTGGAATTATGATTTCAACAAGTAACAATTGTTAATTTCATCGAGTTTGTAGTTAATAGATGAGAGGCACTAGGACTGTGTTCCCCATAACTTCATAACTTTGTAGATTCTCCATACTAGTGAGCCTCTTCCGGTGCTTGGCATACATAATCGACAGGTTATGTTCACCTAAACGATTTTACACCCCTATTAGATGACTATCCTCAAGTACGCTTTCTCGTTTCCTAAGTTTTACACTACTAATCCCTACCTTGGATCTCAGATTAGCTTTCCCAGTATATCGGCTTAAGCAATTAATAGAAGGTTGATAGCTCCAAGTCTTCATTGTTTATTGTCTTTTCCCATCTATTAACACTTCTTTCATTGCGAGTAAAGATAAGGTGAGTTCTAACGTGTGCACTTATTAGAAAGTAATCACATCAAAGAGAACAACAATACATGCCCAAACACCCTTTGAGAATCAGTTCGTACTTCAAACATTACTTCATTAATCCGTCATAGTTCCCACAACCCTAGTTGTGGTGTTTATCTACTCATGACCATAAGAACACAATAATAATTCTGGAAATAAAACATAATCATACACTTACGAAGAATAAGATGAAAAACCACGAATCTCAATTATGAATCAAAATTCTCAAAATTGTTGTTCTCAACTATCAGTAACAAGTATCTGCCTTAAAAGTAGTAATAGAATGTAACTCAAACATAAAACCTATCAAGAGTATTTATAGACAAAATCTAATTATGTACTAACCAAAGTAGGATAACAAAGTTGGTAGAAGTGACAGCTCGGCAATGAGTCATAGGGTCTGCCTCCGACTCATTGCGTGCCAAGAGGTATCCGTTGCCTTGTGTTTTGGTAGCTCTGGTGACGACTCATATGGTGACCTAATGACTCGTTGGATGACCTGTTGCCACTAGATCAAGTTTTACAATCTTCAAGACTTTGGTCAATTCTTCTCAGGACGATTCTTAGCAACGATTCATAGCCAATGGTGACGGCTAGTAGGCAAAAGTTGTTTCCACTAACATTAATTACACTCCTTCGAGACTTTTGGTCAAATTTGCTCAGGATGGGTCATGCTACCACCAATTGCCTCTCCAAACGAATCATTGGGTATAATCGTAGCCAAGATCCACATTTTAGCCTCATAAATCAAGTTCACTGTTAACCCAATGGCTCAGGCTACAACTCATAGCGTGACCCAACAGTCGTAGCCAAACCTCAGAAGCCACAACTTAGTGAAATTTTCATTCCTTTTCCTTTCCTCACTTTTGAAACCTATTTTCCTATAAAATTAACACAAACACATCATATCCACATAAACTAGCTTTGACTTAGCATATTTTCCTTGTTTTAAGCGTTGAAATTGTCGTGAAACTCTAACACATCAATCTTTGATAAATTTAATGGATATCTAAGAACCTTTAGAAATTACCAACATCCTATGCCCCTTTGGACGAGGAGACTATAGTAATAATGGGATGGGTCATTATAGCAGATTCCAATTTACTTTTTGGTCATCCCCAAACAATGACAATATGGAAGAAAACTAAGTTGGCACACTTTTGGAGTTAAACAATCGCTACTCATCAATTTAGGGAGGGGGTTCTTATTCACAACTTCACTCACCGACCTTGCAATAAGTAGTACGTACTTATAAATGTATCTATTCATCACAAGTACCCCTCACAACATACACGACAACTGGATATGTGAGAAAACTATTTTTGACAAGACTATACGTGTACTTAAAGTAATCGGGGCCTCGCCAATACTCCCAAGACTCTAAATAAACACAAAAAAGGAAACAAAATTTTTTGTCCCTTGCCCTTGCCTCGTCCCTACTATAGCGGGACCATTGTCGCTATAGAGGGAGGTGGGCTACTAATGGGCCATTGGAAGTTTTAAACCCATTTATCTTCTCAAACTCAAACTTCCCCTCCCCTACCCAATCAACCACTCCCTTCCAACGTCGGATTCAAGATAAACTCCCGTTCTAACATCATCTCTTTACTTTATTACATTTATTATGAAATAATAAGGCTAATAATCATAGAAATAGATAAAATTAAGGTAGGTTTGGAAATTGGTTTTATTTTGTCCTATTTGGAATAAAATTTTGAAGCAAGCTTGCTTCTCTTATATTTCCAATGCTCCTATGACATTATAGGCATAAGATGTATGGAATTCATGGCTAATTTGGGGCTTGAACTAATGGTAGAAGGTGAACGGTCACTTTTTGAAAGTTTCTTGGCTATTGGGGCTAGAATTGGCATTTATACACCTAGATTTTGGTATTTAGTAGTCCTATAAGTTAAAAAAATCAAAAAATTACAAAAATACACCATTGATGCCTCAAAGGTGGGCTGGGATGATGAAAGCCGCTATAGCGGATCTCTCCAATTATAGCAGAAACATTCCTAATATAGCAGTCCCATTATAGCAGTCCTACTATAGCGAGATGTCTTCCACTATAGTGGGAGGTAGGCAGTAGCCTTCTTTTAAATTTTAACTTTACTATTTTTGAAATCATGCAACTGGTTGAGAATTTCTATAGCTTCTAATTGGATTTCGTATGATTTTTATAGGAATAATAACACAATGGCCAACCAAAACCAAGACAATGCTCTCCCTCCCTTTCAGAGGTTTCCAAATAAAAATTGTTAATAGAGATATAGAGATTACCGAAGGATGGAGTTTTGTCATGAGAGGGGCTTTGTGATGACAAAGTTGGAGGAGGATGAACTATAATTCTTTGCTCAGTTATAGGAGTTTGGATGGATGCCACTAGTGGAGCCTTCTCGAGGATGTTGTTTTGGGCTGGGTTTGGGAGTTCTATTCTATGATCCCAACTATGTATTGTGAACCCTACCATTTTTATTCGGGAAGTGCATGTTCCCATGGACTTGGCTACGATCATTGATGTTTTGGGGGTGCCAAATATCCCAATGTTGAGTTTGAGGCCTAGCTTGCAAAGATAAACCTGCAGTGGCTAAGGGACACTCTAAGAGTATATGCTGACTGGGGAAAGGTCTACTGGACTAACACTAATGGACTAACACTAAGGGGATCAAGAGTATACACTTTTGTGCGGATGCCTGGATGTGGCATAATCTGGTGACTCAAAAGATTCGCCCTTCGGGTAACACCCCAAATGTGACTTACCCTCAAGTTCTAGTGGTAGCTTGTGCAATCCAAGGAATTTTGCTCAACGTGGGGGCTAGGATCATGGCTGAGTGGAAGGACTTCTATAGGGGAAACAAGAAGGCCCCATTCCTTTCTGATTTGATTTTGGAGCTATTCTTCCGTGCAGGTGTGCCTAGAGAGGATGCTGATTGGAACTTGGAGTGTGATGCACCTTTCTACCCTCTCAAAGTGAAAGGTGCACATCGGAAGAGCAAGAAGAAGATGAATTTAAGGAGAGAAGAACAGCCAGAGATGGTGAGAAGACTGGTACCCCCTGTGTTCAACTATCATCTAGAGGCAGATATGGTCGTTATGAGGAGTTATTTAGAGCTGTCCTGCTTGAATCCCCATGGTTTGACTCCTTTTAGTTCTATAGCCTCACCATACCCAGCTTAGGTCTTTGTAGAGCTCTAGAGGGAGTTGGATGAGGAGAAGAAAAAAGTGGCACTCTCGAGATCGTATGCTTGATCGGATGTAGAAGACCATGAAAGTCATATTCAGGTGTGTCGTCCCTCATGAGAAACTCCCCAAGATGAAGAAGGAAGATGTGTATGAGTTCTCTTTCCTGAGCGGGATGGAAGAGGAGGGCTCCAATGCCTCGAGCCTTAATAATGATGGGGCCTCCAGCTAGATCCCCAAGCATGCATACTATCTTGTTCCCCCTCCCCCTTTTTATTATTGTTACTGATTTTAGGTCGCCCTCATTTAAGGCTTGTAACAAACAATCCTTTACCTCCACATCATTGAATAATTTATTTTTATAATCTAGGAAAATATCTTATCTATCGAGTTACAAACTGACTTGCTTACTTAATAACAGCTTGCGATTATTTTCGAACATGTTGGGGAAGAGTTCAAAAATAGGGGAAAATATGGCAGGGACACTGCTCAGAATTCTGCTATAGCAGCAACCCTCCTGCTACAGCAGCCTTTCTATAGTGGGAAAATTCTTGCTATAGTGGGGTTACGGCAGTGGGATACTCATCGACTATAGTGGCCCGCTGGCAGTGACCCCATAGTTTGTTTCCTGCATTTCTTTTTTCCCATTTCCAGATAATGTTACAATCTAATCGTTATAACATTTTTACCTATAAATCCAAGACCAAACCCAACAACACAGAAGTATGACTACTAACTGAAGCACTAGTTTATACCATTCGGTTATCAAATAAAATCAAATATCGAAGACCACTTTTAAGCTTCCTCAAACATTTAAGTTTTAGCATACTTAAGCAATTCATATAGAAGACTCTCAAAACAAGAAGACCTTAACAATTAGCCAATTTTATTTACCACCCTTGCATATTCTATATGTATTCATTAACACCCAAGCATCAAGAATTTACTTAATTCACGTATCATACATGTTCACTATCAACAAAACTCAACAAACTGACTAACGTTTCACTTAGACACAGATTCTTAAAACCAATAACTAAGCTTTCATCTTACATAGAAATCAAATCAAATAATCTCCTTATACAATCAACTCAACATAGTTTTATAAATCACACAGTTAAGTACTTAATTCTTGACGACCACTAGTTGATCGTTCATGTATCAACACAGCCTTTACGGCCAAATACCAATTGGAACCTTTCAAGTTCCAATCCAATTGCCTGAGTTACCAAATGGGAGTCATGTAGTCCCAATTGGGTTGGTCGAGATGCCAATTAGAATCAAGAGATACCAATTGAACTCATCCATACAAATAATCATTTGGAATAACACGAGAGGAAAGAAAAAAGGGAAACAATTCCAAAAATGCCTCAAAGCATCCTGAGGATTTTATGTGGACATCTACACACCAATCTGCAGGACTCTATTCGACATTTGTTATTGTACGTGTGAGACCCATAACCTAGGCTCTAATACCAACTATAAGGCCCAATTAACCAGATCAAGCAGGTACCTACTCTACTCCACCTAGATAGGGGAACCTTACCACATATTTAGAAAGCATACGAAAGTCATAAACAATATTATTAATCTCTTCACAATTCTATAATCTTATTACAAACTCCTTTAAATACAACAAAAGAAACCTTTCACGCTGAGGACCTAGTCTATACATGTAAGAGCTTCTAAAAGAAAGGAGGAATAATACAACACCCAGCTTCAACCATGAGAATGAAAGACGAAAGCTGTTGGAAATCTCTAACCACATCAAGCAAGAAACATAAATTGATCATGCAACCAGACTATACCCTAAAAAGGGGTATAGCAAAAGTTGTATCAGTACAACCACACGGACTGGTAGGCATCATTATCCAGCTAAGGTTAAATGATATAGACATAATACAAAATCAAGAATCAAACATGAACTCATAATTATCAATTTTACTTCATTATTTCCTATCCCATTTTTGCTCTTCTCATTAATAACTATTAGACTCATGCTACAACACTCATTTTTAATTGACCACTTCCTCACCATTACATTCCACCCCTAGCTATGCATCGACCAGTTATTTCGCTAAGACACCAAGAACCTATATTTTTACCAAGAAACACACATGTCAATTAATAAGATAATTAAGTTAGCCTAACTCACAACAATCCCCTTTTGAATATCGTACAAATCAAGAAACAAGCAAGATCATATTTATACAGATTAAGACAAAGTTCAAGGTTAAACCCACCATAATAACTGGTAAGATCGATTCTGTTTATCCCTACTATACGATCATCTTATTATCTTACAACATCAAGTAGTAACTCACTTAAAGTACAATGTATAAATCACTAAGTTGAGCCACTGGTTCACTCAAGGAACCCAAGAATTATCATTAACCAGTGGTCCACACAAGGAACCCAAAATACAAATAACAAAATATTACCCGGCTCACTAATAAAACCATCAAATTCTCTAAAAATTATGGTGTACACATATGCTAAGGGTCTTATGTCTTCCCACTAGCCATGACCTGTAGGGGACAAGCTCAGTTCATGTACCAATATACCAGACAACTAGTGCCTTACCACCCTTATCCTAAACTAAGTGTTATACCACCCTTATTCCAACGTCCTCACCCATATCATCCCTAAAATCCACCAATTCAATAATAATCAATCTTAATCAAATTACTCAAAAAAAAATAACTAGTGCTATCAACAAGTACAATCACATAATGAGTTACATCAACCATACTTGCATATCAACAAGGTCCTCTTTACCAATCTCAATATAGGTTATCAATTTCCAAACTTGCATTCAGTAATTAACAAGCTCATCATTCATAAGCATGTATTGTAACTATATAAATAAACAATTAGTTAATATGCACACATAAAACCAAATTGAGACTTAACTCTGATTCAACCATAACCTACAACCTATTTCAAGAAAAGTTGACCACTTATTACATCAACTTTTATCAACCAACACCCATTTGACAAACGATGGTGTCCGAAGACCAACCAATAGTCAAAACAAGGTCATACATACAACTAATCCAATTAATTACCTATTATATATATATATATATATATATATATATATATATATATACACATACATACATACATACCTGTGCACCCTCTCACATCCACAATCCCTCTCTAAATACCACACCATTAATCTTTAGCTTCCAACTTAATACTATATTACCATTAATTGGTTTCTTCATAACCTTTCTTAATTTTCTTACCAGGCATCCTAACATACCATATTTCATAATTTCCACTGAGGGCTTATATTGCACATATTAAGTATCACTAATTCAATAAAAAACAAGGCATTAACACCAGCTTTCCTACCAACTCATCTCTACTTAGCAATAATCCCTTAATTATATACCGGTTTATTCCCACTTTGCTACTCAATTAATATGTATAATAAAATAACAGGTAAGCATTAGTAACAGTTAACCACAAAATTACATTAACACTAAATTCATTTGTGTTTGCCCTAATATACTTATTTAAATCCATCAAATCACCATGCCCGCAGGCTTAACTATGAAATCTCCCATTAGTATTTATTAGAATATATTTTCTCACTGAGGTCTACTACTTAAATTAAACCTAGCCTACCTGGGTGCCAAGCTGCTATATGGAGGCATGAACTTTCATTCCTTGACCCATTCTAGGAATTTTTAGTGCGATTCCCATAAGGAAACCTTTAAGATTTTCCCTCACGCGGTGTGCCTCTCCATTCTCTTTGCTTTTGGAGCTAGGGACAACTCTAGAGTGTTTTAGAAGAAGTCAACGTCTTTGTTCAAAGATAAAAGGAAAAAAGTTTTAAAATTCATGGATAGATTGTCCGATACCCTATTGTAGAGGCTCACCTATCACTATAGCAGGAAAATTACCACTATAGCAGGGTGATGTCAGTCTATTCTCTAAAATATTTAACTCTCAAATTCACCTTCGATAATTTTTTACCGACATCTAGGAAATTTTAGAAATTACCAACACCCTGTGCCCCTTGGGATGAGGTGACTACAACAATAATAGGATGTGTTATTAGACTAGATTTTGATGCAGAGATCGTTAAGTCCCAATCTTTGGTTGACCTGGCAGGACCCTTGGACTAGGGGCTAAAGAGTATGACTCCATCTTAGTAGAAGAGCACTCTGATGCAAGATCAAGAAGTGATAGCTTTGATGACAGTAATAATGACTAAGGCTACTTGTTATTTGTATATATGCATTTTTTAAAAATTTTATACTCTTCTTGTAAGCATGCTTTTGTACGTTTTGTCTCACTGCTTTGTGACATTTTTGCGAGCAATTTTCAATAAAAATGATTTTGCATTTTTTGGTAGAAAGGTAGTTGAAAAGTTACCCTCTCATTAATGAGCAGGCGAACTATCTCACACACTTTACCTTTTGAGAAGCATCACGCCACGTCAGCCTTTTAATAAATGCTCATACTACGTGGTGTGTTGTTATTGCTTTGTCAAAGGCGTACTATTTTATGCTTTAAATTAAGCTCGGCCTATAAAAAGAGGACTTCCCTCTACACTTCCCATCCTGTGACATTCCTAGCCTATTTTCTATCAACAGAAGAGGAGTCTTTCTTGTTTGCTTCTGAAACCCCATTTTGCTACGACTTAATCTTATACTCATGTTTTATTTCTTCCCTAGTTCCTTCTTCGTCTTTGTCTTCAATCCAAGTGGTGTCAATTATTGCAGTTGCTTGACAAGGTCTAAGTAAGAACTAGAGGTGCAGCCAACAAAGAAGAGCAGTCATGGTCATATTTAAGAAACGAGTCTCCTTCCCGATTGTCAGGGGGTCTAGGTTTCCCATTTATGTGCCTCCCATTTTGCAAGCATGGACACAGATTCGAGGCCAACTCTTAGAATCACATCTCCTCAGGTTCCTAGTCATTGCTACGACATCGCTCTTAGACAGGTTTGCCTTTCTAGGGGAAAACCAAACTATTTGTAGCCTGATATGTGATATTTTGCTTTTTATGTGATTTTATCATTTTGGCCTTCCCCAAAGTGCTACATGTTGATTTTAATATATAGGGATGGTTGGCATAATTCCCAATGCCTTTGGGAGGCTCTTGGGAGAGTTTGTGGTTTTTAGAGACTTTAAAAGTTCTATAGCTGACTATGGTCAATATTTGATGTTCTGAGTACCTGATGGCGATTTGGACAGTTCCATTAGATCTGGAATGTCAAATTTGTATTAGTAGTGAGGTTGGTTCAGGTTTGGAACCTTTATATTGTATTTTGACTCTTGTTGTGAAAACTAGATCAAATAAGCTTTAGGGGGTCCTGGGAGTTAATTTGTTCAAAACAATCCTTTTTTGAAAATCTGACATTACCATTGAGTCTGAAATATTGAAAATAGCCTAGTAGCATATATGGTTTATTTCTGTGCGGTGGATCCGTTCGAAGCATTTTTAGGTTGCACAAACTCAGTACAAGTTGATATATGGTGAAGCCGCTTAAGCGGCCAAAATAACACTTAAGCAGTAGCCACTTTAGTGACGAGGTATTGTTTAAGCGTTGTCCGCTTTAGCGACACTTGATCGCTTAAGCTATGGCCGGCTTAAGTGGCATAGCCGCTTTAGCGACCCTTAAGCTGCTTAAGAGGTGGTCGTTTAAGCGGTCAGTTAGCTGCTTAAGCGGCCATCACTAGTATATAAACCCCATTTCGTGATTTTTAATGATTTTTGGATCTTTGAGGTTTTGAGTTTGGGCAATTTTTAGGGTTTTCATCACCATTTGAGCTTAAGTAAGCCCCAAAACCTTATTTTTATTATTTTACATTGATTATATCATTTAAAAACACTCTTTAATCTCGATTTCAAAATAGATTTTGAGGATTTTTATGGTAAAGCTTGAAAATGGTTTTCCTTCTATTTGGACCTCATTTTCAACTCATTTTCTCATGGGTTTTCTACTGTAGACTCCGATAACCTTGGGAAATATATTTCTAAAATAAAATTCTAATTTTACCTTTTTTGTTTTTGAACTCATTTTCCGAGTCCATTTTGGATCCGTCTAAAATATGATCAATATGGATATCATTAGCTTCTTTTTAATGCGAAGAAGCTATAATTGTATGTTTTAGTTGATTCCAAGGTCATTCGGAAGGGGAAGGCTCTGTGTTGAAGGGTAGGTTATGGCTAAACTTTCTTCAGATTGGGCTAGGTAGTTAATGAATTAGTAAAGCATGCTATGGGTTGGGGAAAATAATTATGGGTTACATTTATGGAGCTATTTTAGATATTGCGTGATTCCCGAGTAGGGCGTGTATTCTGTTGTTGTTAGCTTATGATATTATATATTGCATGTTGCATGTGCGGGGCTTTACTTGACATCATTGGACTTATTTATGCATTTGAATGTCTTATTTCTAAATATGATGCCCAAGTGGGGCCTTGAATTGGTATTATAGGCCTTATTGTGCATGGTTTGTCTTTATCATGATGAAAACATTGAGTTACGAGTTGATAGGACATAAACGAAGTCTTACATGCATATTCATTCCAATGGTGCCTAGTTAGAACTAATATCGTGAATTTTTGACATATTGAGTTGATCTCTAGGTTCATTTATACACGTATTGAATAGATTGGTTATCTTTGTACTAATTTGATTGTGATCATATCATCCTCATCCTATACTTACACATTTATGAGATATTGGTATCATTGAGAAACACTGATTTTGATAGAAAATGAATCGCTTTTGAAAAACCCTTGGCCGAGGTCATTTACCGGTAAGGTTGATTATGATATTCTAGAAATCCTAGGCCAAGGTCATTGCTGGTAAGGTTGAGTTGAGATTGAGAAAGTATACGGGTTGCGAACCCCCCATAGGTCCTATCTTGGAAATGCTGAGGCTCGAAAGGTGTATACAAAACATCCATCAACATAGCATTGCATTGCATTGCATCATTTGTATATCCTCTATGTTTTTGTTGTCACGTCCTTAGTTTCTATATGTATATCAATGCAAAGATTTCCTTTTTACCTTATATTGTAGAATAGTGAAGATGGTGTGAGCTACCCTTTGGGAACTTTTCTGTATGCAAGTGACGTGCTCTTAGTGTCTTTTACTTGCTTTATTTCTACTTTACTCAGTCGGCCTATGATATCTATTGATTATAAGTTGACCCTACTCACTCCAACTTTGATGCCCTTTCGGTGCAGATCCCAGTTTGACTGCGACTCGCGGTGGCTGATTCTTGTTGTGATATCGAATATTTGAGATACTGGTGTGCTCCAGAGTTTGAGGCTGATTTCAGACCTCCTCTTAGTCTATTTTTATATCTTTATTTACTTTCAGAGATAGACTTATGTAGTGGACCATACTCACTCCAACTTTTATGCCCTTTCAATGCATATCCTAGTATGAGTGTGACCTGCGGTGGATGATTCTTGTTGTGATATCAAACATTCGAGGTACTTGTGTGCTCTAGAGTTTAAGGCTAATTTTGGACCTCCTCTTAGTCTATCTTACGTCTTTGTTTACTATCAGAGACAGACTTATGTAGTACTTTCAGAGATTCAAATTTGTATTTAGTAGCTCTTCACACTTATGATACCAAGTTTTGGGATGGTTATGTATTTTGTTCAGACTTTCATATTTATTTATATTTATGGCCTGACTTTGTACTTGCAGTCTCGTCCTGTTCTTTCTTTTTTACTATTTTTCTAAATTTTCTTAACTTTTGGGGACTTGGCTTACTTGTTAAGGCTGGGCCGAGATAAGTGTCATCATGACCTCAACTTTTGGATTGTGACAAATTGGTATTAGAGTGCTACGTTCACTGGTCTCATAAGTATAAGAGTAAGATGTCTAGTAGAGTCTCACGAATCAGTACGTAGACATCTGTATCTATCTTTGAGAGGCTATAAGATATCTTTAGGAAAAACTTCTCTAATTTGATTCTTTATTGTGTGGGTTGTTCGTACCCAATGTTCTAAACTTATATGCCATTCTTTTCTATGCAGATGGTAAGGACTAGGTCCAGGGATGCTAGGGATGTTTAGGCACCCGATATGGGAGCTCCAATCTGAGGATGAGGCATGGGTCATGGTCGATCCATAGGTAGAGCATGGGCATGAAGAGCTTCCCCAGCTAGAGGACATGCTAGGAAGGCCTCTCCCATGTCTGAGGTTGAGTATGCTAGAGATGACTATCAGACAGGGGGTGCAAGGCTAGCTCAGGTCCCACAGAGTTAAGTTGACAACCCTATGCTTTAAGATTTTTTGATTCACCTCTTAAGTCGTTTGAAGGGTGTTCCCTCAAGTGTACTTAGTATACCTTAGACTTTGAGTGGTGTTTTGCCGTATGTACCAATATTTGCTTATGGTGTTCTTGTTAATAGGGTACAACCATCATCTATGGTACCCCCACATGTGAATTCATTGTCTACCATACTTACTATCCCTCCAGTTGCTTAGGGTACTATGATGTCTTCTGATGATCAAAAGAGGTTTAAGAGTTTTATTTGCTTGGCTCCTCCCAAGTTTAGTGGAGCGATTGGTGAGAATGCCTATGAGTTTTTGATTGATTGCTAGGAAAAGTTGCATAATTTTGGATCCCTTGAGTCTCATGGAGTTTTTTATACTAACTATTAGTTGGCGGATGTCACCAGGGATTGGTAGAGGTCTCTATCCAATTATAGACCTTTGGGTTATCCCGCTATAACTTGGACTCAGTTTTTTGAGGCCTTTTTGGAGAGATTTATGTCGTACAGCTTGAGAAATCAGATGCGGGATGAGTTTGATCACTTGAGACATGGTTCCATGACTATTTCAGAGTATGAGGCATGTTTCCATGATCTATCCAGATATTTAGCTGCCAGTATCTCCATCGAGTCTGAGAGGATTCAGAAGTTTGTGAAGAGGTTAGAGAGTCCTTATCAGTTGGCTACTGTAAAGATGGTTATTTCAGGGACTTCTCTTTAGAGTATTATTGAGCATTCCAAGTTGACTGAGTCTATTACCCAGGCTACTCAGGGAGGCACCAAGAAGAAGTATCGTCAGGGCGAGTTTGGTGGACATACCTCTCAAGGTAAAGATTTCTCTAGTAGAGGTTCCTGTGGTTACCAGTATAGGTTGATTCAGGATGCTATTCATGGATCAGGTCATAGACTTTCAGGTTCTACGGCTTTGGGTAGTCAGGCATCAGGTCATACTAGTACAGATACCAACTTCAGTTCTTCGGGCCAGGGTGGTTGTTCTAGTTCTTTCGGATCCCCTCAGCAATATGCTAGTAGAAGAGAGTATTTTGTATGTCATGAGATTAGTCATTTCATGAGGGATTATTCTCAGTGTATGTTAGGTCCTACCTAGCAAGGTTCTAAGCTTCAGCTTTGCCTTACTCTTATATCTACAGTCAGAGGTGATTCACAGAGTATTAGGGGTAGTACTAGATGTGCTCAAGGTAGATGTAGGGGAGCTCGTGGTAGTGGTCGCAGGGTCGCTCAGACCTGGAGTTGACGTAGATAGTGTTATACTATACCTGGGAGACCTAAGGCAGAGGCCTCTAATGTAGTTATTACAGGTATCATCCCGGTTTGTTACAAATCTGCTTCCATGTTATTTGATCCTGCGACTACATTCTACTATGTGTCTACATATTTTACTTCACATTCTCCTATGTGTCTACATATTTTACTTCTGGTTTTAATACTATGTGTACGCCCCTTGTTATGCCTCTTCATATATCTACCCCCGTAGGAGTTCTTTAGTGGTGCATCAGGTGTACCAATCTTGTGTAGTTACCTCTGTGGGGCGTGAGACTTGGGTAGACTTAATTATCCTAGATATGGTTGATTTTGATCTTATCTTGGGTATGGATTAGTTAGCCCTCTATCATGTAATTTTGGACTGTTATGCCAAGATCGTGACCTTAACTACACTGGGTGTGCCAATGCTAGCTTGGAAAGGTACGCTTAATTCAGGTTTGAAGGGAGTTATATCTTTTCGACGTGCTCACCGCATGGTAGAAATTGGGTGTTTGTCTTATTTGGCTTATATTTGTGATACTAGTGTTGCCTCACCGCCTCCTATGGATTTTATTCGGGTTGTTCGCGAGTTAATGGATGTGTTTTCTATGGATTTGCCTAGTATGCCTCCGGATCGTGATATCGATTTTGCTATTGATGTGGAGCTAGGCACCAAGCCCATTTCCATTCCTTCTTATAGAATGTCGAATTGAAGGAGCAATTGCAAGATTTGTTGAGTAAGAAGTTTATTAGGCCTAGTGTATCTCCTTGGCATGCTCCTGTCTTGTTCATGAAGAAGAAGGATGGCTCTTTATGTGTATTGACTATCAATAATCAAACAAAGTGACGGTTAAGAATAAGTATCATCTTCCTCGCATTGATGATTTGTTTGACCAGCTTTGGGGTACTTCCATGTTTTCTAAGATTGATTTGAGATCTAGTATCACCAGTTGAGGATTAGAGCTTCAAAAGTCCCGAAGATAACTTTTTAGACTCGATGCTATCATTATACGTTCTTAGTCATGTCTTTTGGGTTGACCAATGCCCCAGCAGTATTCATGAAGCTGATGAATTGAGAATTTCGATCGTATCTCTACTCCTTTGTGATTGTATTTATAGATGATATCTTGGTTTATTCCAAGAGTGAGACCGATCATGTGAGACACTTGAGGACTGTACTTCAGAGATTGCATGATGAGAAGATGTATGCTAAGTTCTCTAAGTGTGAGTTCTGGTTGGATTCCATCTCTTTCTTGGGTTATGTGGTGACCAAGGATGGTATTATGGTCGATCCGACCAAGATTGCAGGGATTCATGATTAGGCTAGGCCTACTAGTCCTACCAAGATTTAGAGTTTTTATGGCTTGGCGGGTTATTATCAGCTTTTTTGAGGGTTTCTTGTCTATTATGGCTTCTTTGACCAAGTTGACTCAGAAGAAGATTGTATTACAGTGGTCGGATACTTATGAGAAGAGTTCCAAAAGCTCAAGGAGTTGTTGACTTCAGTTCCTATCTTGACTTTGCGTAAAGAGGGCGTGGGTTTTAGCATGTTTTGTGATGCTTCTGGCATTGGTTTATGTGCAGTGTTGATGTAGGAGGATAAGGTGATTGCTTATGCTTCTCGTCAATTAAAGCCTCATGAAAAGAATTACCCTACCCATGATTTGGAGTTTGGCCGCAATTGTGTTTGTGTTGAAGTTGTGGAGGCATTACTTGTATAGAGTTTGTTATGAGATTTTCTCAGATCATCATAGCTTTCAGTACTTCTTCACCCAGTGAGATCTTAATATGCGGCAGCAACATTGACTTGAGTTGCTTAAGAATTATGACCTCACCATTCTCTATCATTCAGATAACAAATGTGGTTACGGATGCTTTGAGTCAGAAGTCAACTAGTATGGGAGTTTAGCTCATCTCTTGACTCAGGAGAGGCCTTTAGCCTTAGAGGTGCAGTCTTTAGCTAACCAAATGGTTAGGCTTGACATTTTGGCACCCTAATGTATTTTGGCCTTTATTGATACTAGATCTTCTTTGATGGAGCAGATTTGAGCTCACCAGTTTGATGATGATAATTTGAAAATGATTCGAGATAAGGTGTTGAATGGAGAGGCTAAGACGGCATCTCTTGATTCTGATGGTGTTTTGAGGATTAGTGGTCGAGTTTGTGTACCGAGAGTTGGTGGATGGGTGAGATTGATTTTGGAGGAGGCGCATTGTTCCAGATATTCTATTCATCCAGGGGTGACCAAGATGTATCATGATTAAAAGCAGCATTACTGAAGGGTTGGTATAAAGAAAGATGTACCAAACTTTGTAGCTCATTGCTTGTGTTGTCAGCAGGTGAAGCCAGAGCATTTGAGACCTGGTGGTTTGCTCTAGAGATTACCCATTCCTGAGTAGAAGTGGGAGCGGACCACTATGGATTTTGTGACTGGGTTTCCTCGTACTTCTTGTGGTTCTTACAGCATTTACGTCATCATGGATTGATTGACTAAATTGGCTCATTTTATCCCTCTTCGGGTTTCCTTCAATACCGAGAGGTTGGCTCGTATCTATGTCCAAGAGATAGTTCATCTTGAAGGGGTACCCATGTTTATTATTTTAGATAGAGGCTAAGTGTTCACTTCTAGCTTTGGAAGGATGTTTTAGGAAGAGTTGGGTACTCAGGTGGACCTTAGCACAGCTTTCCACCCATCGTAGCGAACTATTCAGATTTTGGAGGATATGCTCCATGCGTGTGTTATGGACTTTGGAGGTTAGTGGGAGCAGCATTTAGCCTTGGCAGAGTTTGCTTATAATAATATCTACCATTCGAGTATTAAGATGGCACCATTTGCGGCATTGTATGGTAGGCATTGTCATTCCCAAATTGGTTGGTTTGAGACTTTTGAGGCTAGATCCTGTGGTACCGACTTGCTTCACGAGTCTTTGGATAGAGTTCTGGTGATTCAGGATAGGCTTCGGGCAGCCCAGAGTAAGCAAAAGAGTTATGCAGACTACAGTCTTCGTGCTTTACAGTTTGGGATTGGTGATTGGGTTTTTCTTTGTGTGTCGCCCATGAAGGGCGTGATGAGGTTCGGGAAGAAAGGCAAGCTTAGCCAGAGGTACATCAGATCTTTTGAGATTCTTCGGATAGTCTGGGAGGTTGCATATGAGTTGTCCTTACCTCCAGACTTTTTAGTATTTTATGTATCTATGCTTTGGCGCTATATTTTGGATGAGTCTCACGTGCTTCGTTGGGATTCGGTTCAGTTGGATCATAGGTTTACCTTTGTTGAGGAGCCAGTGTCCATTTTAGACGGGGATGTTAGATGGTTGCATTCTAGAGATATTTTGGTCGAGTTCAATATGCATAGTATTACCCTCAGCTCTTTATTGATTCAGGTATTTCTTTTTCTTTTTAGTTCGGGGATGAACTAGAGTCTTAGTGGTGGATACTGTAATGACTTGATATGTGAGATTTTTCATTTTATGTGATTTGATTATTTTGTCCTTCCCCATAATGCTATATGTTGATTCGAGGTATGGGGATGGTTGGCACAGTTCTCGAAGCCTTCGAGAGGCTCTTAGGAGAGTTTATGGTTTTTAGAGGCTTTGAAAGTTCTATAGTTGACTTCAGTCAACATTTGATGTTCAGAGTGTTGGATGAAGATTTGGATAGTTCCATAGGATCCAAAATGTCAAATTTAGATTAGTAGCGAGGTTGGTTCAGGTTTGGGACCTTTATATTGCATTTCAACCTTTGTTGTGGAAAATAGTTAAGATAAGTTTTAAGGGGTATTGGGGGTTAATTTGTTCAAAAAGAACCTTTTTCGACAATTCGACGTTACCATTGAGTCTGAAACATCAAAAATAGCCTAGTAACACATATGGTTTATTTCTATGGGGTCCTGAATGAATCTCGAGGGTCCGTTCAGAGCATTGTTGGCTTGCACAAACTCAGCACTTGTTGATATCTGGTGCAGTTGCTTAAGCGGTAGCTGCTTTAGTGACAAGGTATCACTTAAGCAATGGCCGGCCTAAGTGGATTGTCCACTTTAGTGACCCTTAATACGCTTAAGCGGTGGTCGGTTAAGCGATCAATTAGCCACTAAAGTGGCCATCGCTGGTATATAAACCCCATTTCGCGATTTTTCACTATTTTTTGACCTTTGAGCTTCGGGTTTGGGCAATTTTAGGGTTTTCATCACCATTTGAGCTTGGGTAAGCCCCAAAACCTTATTTTCATTATTTTACATTGATTATATCATTTAAAAACACTCTTTAATCTCGATTTCAAAATGGATTTTGAGGATTTTTATGGTATAGCTTAAAAATAATTTTCTTTGATTTGGACCTCGTTTTAAACTCATTTTTGCATGGGTTTTCAACTATAGACTCCTATGACCTTGGGGAATATATTTCAAAAATAAAATTTTGGTTTTACGCCTTTTGTTTTAGAACTCATTTTTCGAGTCGATTTTGGACCCGTCTTAAATATGGCCAATATGGGTATCATTAGCTTTCTTTTAACACGTAGAAGCTATAATTATATGTTTTAGTTGATTCCGAGGCTGGTCAGAAGGGAAAGGCTCCTTATTGAAGGATTTTAGGCTTGGATTTCGACACTTCAAGGTAGGTTATGGCTAAACTTTCTTCAGATTGGGCTGGGTAGTTAATGAATAAGTAAAGAATGCTATGGGTTGAAGAAAAGAACTATGGGTTATAAGCCCGATTGGGGCCTTGTATTCTGTTGTTGTTGGCTTATGATATTATATATTGTGTGTTGCCCGTAGGGGGGCTTTATTTGACATCATTGACCTTATTTGTGCACTTGAATGCCTTATTTCTAAATGTGATGCCCGGGTGGGGGCTTGAATAGGTATTATAGGCCTTATTAAGCATGGTTTGCCTTTATCATGATGAAAATGCCGAGTTATGAGTTGATAGGATTTAAATGATGTCTTACATACATATTCATTCCAATAGTGCCTAGTTAGAACTAATATCATGAATTGTTGACATATTGAGTTGATCTCTGGCTCATTTATACATGTGTTGAATAGATTGGTTATCTTCATATTGATGTGATCGTGAGCATATCATCCTCATCTCATACTTACACATTCATGAGATATTGGTATCATTGAGAAACACTGATTTTGATAGAAAATAAATCATTTTTGAAAAACCCTTGGCGGAGGTCATTTACCGGCAAGGTTGATTATGATATTCAATGAAGCCTAGGCCGAGGTCATTGTTGGTAAGGTTGAGTTGAGATTGAGAAAGCATACGAGTTGCAAACCCCCAATGATTCCTATCTTTGAAGCGCTGAGGCTCGAAGGTGTATACGAAACATTCCATCATCATGGCATTGCATCATTTGTATTTCCTCTATGTTTTTGGTGTCATGTCCTTAGTTTGTTTTATGTATATCGATGCGAAGATTTTCTTTTTACCTTATATTGTAGAACTATTAGTGGAGACGGTGTGAGCTACTATTTGGAAACTTTTCTGTATGCCGGTGACGTGCTCATAGTATCTTTTACTTGCTTTATTTTCTACTTTACGTAGTCAGCCTATGATATCTACTGAGTACAAGTGGACCATACTCACTCCTACTTTTGTGCCCTTTTGGTGCAGATCCCAGTTCGAGTGTGACCCGCGGTGCCTGATTCTTGATGTGATATCGGACATTTGAGGTACCGGGGCGCTCCAGAGTTCGGGGTTGATTCCAGACCTCCTCTTAGTCTATCTTATGTCTTTATTTACTATCAAAGATAGACTTATGTAGCACTTTCAGATATTCGAATTTGTATTTAGTCGCTCTTCACCCTTCTGATACCAGGTTTTGGGATGGTTATGTACTTTGTTCAGACTTTCGCATTTATTTATATTTACTGCCTGACTTCGTTCTAGAAGTTTCATCTTGTTCTATCTTTCTTACTATTTTTCCAAATTTTCATAACTTTTGGGGACTTGGCTTACTTATCAAGGCTAGGCTGAGATAAGTGTCATCATGACCTCATCTTTTGGGTCGTGACACTATTTTCTCTTCTACCCTCTTTTACCACTATGAATTGGGAAAAGGTTGGGATAATCCTTTAGTGACCTCCTTCATAGGGGTTCCATGGGCTTTCATGCTTAACACTATCACCCTTTCGAGGAGAGCAATAGGAGTGGGGAAAAATTAGGGCGCAGTAGCCTTTCGTATAAGATGTACCCCCTTTTATGTATATAAAATTAGTGTCTTCACAATCCATTTTGGGCTGTATTTTGTACCCAATTTTGAGACTCATAATTTGTAACTCATTTCGTGACTTGTACTTTGTAACCTATTTTGGGCTTGTAATAATGGAAACTTTTTATGTTTTTATGGCTTTTCTGTGTTACTTTGCTTTTTCATACATTTTTCTTCTTAGAAAATGTCTCACTATTTATTTTTGCAAATTTTTATCCTTAAAACATTGCTCGGCGTTCCTTTTAAACTGAGAGCCAAGCTCGTTAACTTTGCAGCTTCATCGGGTGCACCGCTCTGGAAGGCAAGAGTTGTTGACTTTTGGGGGGTTTCTCTAAGGTGTCATGCCCTTAGAGTACCTCATTGACGAAAATTGTATCGGGTGATCTTAGCCAGGTTTGTGAGTGTTGGGTTATTTCATTTGATGACCAAAGATAGCCGCCTATTGATTTTTTTGTTTCAGCTTTTCTTACATAATCATATGTAAGGTCGGTACGTTTGTAGATTTTTGTCTGACCAAAAACCTATTAAATCTAATTATTATTATACCTCGTAGAATGATGAGGGATCCCTTTAATTTGTAAGTGTTGAGCTTCTAAGTCCACACGCCTCCGAGTTACTTTAGAGCATAGTGTTTTAGAGAAATGTCTCTATTTAGTCAATTTTTGACTTCAGACTACTCGATTGGGAATTTAAGTTTCAAAAATTTTATAAAATGCCTCATGATTGGGCCTAGCACCGAGTGGACGATAGTGTTGCCTTGATTTTATTCTATCGGATGATCTGTCCGTGCATTTCACGTGAATTTATTCTTCAAGTGAGACTATGGATCTAATGTTTCATATGGAAGCATTGTCCTGAGTCCGTCAATTAGAAAGCCATTCTTGACTTTGTTAACAGTCCTTGGTATTTTACTATTAGTAGGAGTTTGTCCATGGAAATTTTCACTTTTTTCAAAAAATTATTTCACTTTAGTGAAAATAGTAGTGTTTGGCCATAAAAATTGTTTCACTTTAGTGAAAATTGTGTTTGGAAAAGTGAAAACAAGTAAAACTTGTTTTCACTTTTTTCACTCCTATTTCTCTCACAAAATTTTAAAAACAATTTAATTTATATTCATGGCCAAGCTCGGTCATCCTATCTTTCATCCTAAATGAGGTGACTGAGCTCTCAGGGTTCAAACCCTTGATAGAATCCTCAGCCACTAAGTCATCCGCTACCATCAACAGTTACATCCTTTCCTTCTGGAATCTCACAATGAACTCCGAAGAAACTCTGTGTCTCTTTTTTCTGTATATCTCCCCTCCGGGGTTGCAACTTCTTGGCTCCAGCATGGGTTCTCGCCAACATGTTAAACAACTTGATAGAATTTTTGGGTAAAAGAGAATACCAGACCAATGCTCCTCCGGCCAAGATTTCTCTGAACTTCTTGACCATCACAGACTCAACCTCTTCCTTCATTAGGTCGTTGCCATTTACGATTGTTATGAAGAAAAAAATGCTCCTGAGGGTCAAAATTTCCATCTTCTTTGGGAATGTCGGGCATCTTAAGCCTCTTTGGGAAAGGTTTAGCCATTGTGCTATCCATGTAGTGTACCTTTGTATAGATCTTCGAGTCTGGTCCTTTTACGACAGGTGGTGCCCTTGGGATGTGACTCATACGAGTTTGCAGTTCCCAATACTGAGACTTCATCTCCTTCCTTAACAACGCCATAACCATTGATGTCATGTATGCAGGGGATCCGAGCAAGGCTTTGGTCTCTTCAGCTATGTGTTCCTTAGATTCATCATTAAGCTCCAATCATCTAGGGTGTCCCACAGTTTCTCCTAGAGGAGTTCGGAGTTACCTTGGCCAAACTATTTTGGAGCTCATTCATTTTCCTATTTTGAGCCTCTATCCTAGCTACCAACTCTCTCTGGGAGTCCACAAAGCCTTTGATGACCTTCTGAAGACCTTCTATTCCTGCTTATCTTACTCCACTTCCTTCTCATTGATGAGGGGATTGCGATCCCTCTTTTGTGTGTTCACATTAGACGTGTTCATATTAAGAAGTTGGTCCTCCTCATTCTGGTGGGTCTGTCCACTAGAATCTGTCAGATCAGAAAGCAGAGCTCTCGCTTCATCTTTAGTTGCGGCGTTAACGACAGCAGGATCCACGATTCACTCTTCACTGTTAGACATATCCCGTTGCCTGCAAATCAAAACCCAACTAAGCTAGCATGAAAACACAAAGTTAAACCCACACAGTTGCTCTAGCCCCATGATGGGGGCCAAACTATTTACCCTGAAATCGGTATAGTTGAATTTATAGGGGTTAAGAACACATGTTATAGTGTAACCTTATTTTAAGTTGGATTTACTAGCGGTTTGGTTATTACTATATAACGAAAATAGAAGAAATAATATTATTTAATTAAGCTAAGCAAGGTAAAGAGAATAAATCTAGGCGTATTCAATGTACGTGTGAGAGAGCCCTGGATCAGCTACTTAGATATTTATTGGAAACAGAACAAGATGCAAACAAAGAAAAATGCTTGAAACCCAAGAAAACATTATGTTACTGTTGTATTAATTGAGAGAATCAGAGTCAGGATCCCTTTACAAATGAGGAAGGTTTGACTATTTATGGGCTACAATGTTAAGGTCTTGACCAATAAGAAAATGCCACTAGCTAGAGCCCTAAAGTACTAAAGACTATGTCCTTGTGCCACACGTCTAATCCTTCGGAAGGTGCCAACTAATATTCCTGCAAAACTCAGATCTGTATGAGCTCATCCGCGACACATGAGCAGCCTGACACTCTTCTCCTATCTGTCCTTTTTTGCCGCGTCATTATGGACGATGATTGCCTGATCCTTATCCCGTACGAGATGGCATCTCTTTCATTGTTATCTCAGAGAGGACCTCCAGAGGTTTAGCATTCTTCTTGTATTGAGACTCCTTGTTGGGTTCATTGTCGATGCCACGTATCTCTAGCCCGATTTTACCCCATACACTATTAAATTAAGAGCGTAATTTAGTTAAATCGCCTTTTACTATTTGCAGGTGATAAATTTCTTAAAGGGTTTTTTTGTGGCTAGTTAGGAGTGAATTATTTATAGCTTAAAATCTTAATAACTAATAACATATTTGGTATCATTATAGTTGATATGCATAAAACTTATCACACGATAGAGGTGCCTATTGGTGATTCAACTAGGTTTCGAATCTTATTGTTTCGGCTTATTAATTTATAAATATGTTAAATCTTTATAAAGCGTTAAGATATAAGTTATCTATCGGTTATTTATCATTAACGATTCAATTATTCATTAACTGTTAATGAAATTCTAAACTAGAAGTTATAAACCTCACTAGATAATTTTTTCAGTTAAAATAATCATTGAACCTACTCAACATAACTAAAGGAGCACTTCAGTAATATATAGTATGTAGAAAGATTCACGTAACTGAAAAATATAGAATGACTGCATAAATACTTTAGAAACTGGCTTCTAAACTTGACCAAGAAAGGTTTCACTTGTTTGCAGCATTCATGCGACTTTAGGAAGACATCGTAAATAGCCGTGATCTTATTTAGCATATTATTTGACCTCATGATGGAAGAGTACATAAGTATTCATCAAGCTACCACAAGCAACATAAGTTCCAAGAAGAAAAGGCAAAAAAGATAATTATTAATTGTAATTAATACTTCTACCATCCCATTTTATGTGGCACCCATTTGACTTGTCACGGTGTTTAAAAAAAAAAAATACTTTTAAAACTTGTGGTTTAAAACAATTCTTAGATACTTGTGTAGCTCTAAATCATTTCATTAAGGGTAAAAGAGGAATTTTAAAGTTAAATTGTTTATAAATATAATAAGATTACATTCTTTTTGGGACGGATTAAAGAAGAAATGATGCCACATAAAATGAGGCAGAGGGAATATATAGTATCCATAGTTTTATACTACGTACTCCTTCCATTTCAATTTGTTTATTTGGATTTGACTTGGCACGGAGTTTAAAAAGGAAAGAAAACTTTTGAATCTCATGGTCTTGAACTAAAGATACGTAGATCGTACATCAGTCTTGAACTAAAGCTATATAGAATGTACCAAAATATCTTTTAATCTTATGGTCTTAAACATACCATGTGAAAAATTAGAATTACAGAATTGCAAAAAAATGAAAGCAAGACATTTTTTTGGAAACAAATTAAAAAAGAAAGTAAAACAAACAAATTGAAACAAAGGGAGTATTCTATAAAGCAAAAAAAAAAAAAAAATCTAACATAAAATCTAGATAGATTTTCTATCATTCATACTGCATTACATGTTAGATAAAATTATAATTTCAAATAATATTCTTGTATTTATTATTTGACATTTTTATTTAATATAAAATTATTACAACGAGAAAACTAGATCTTTAATTTATTGAAAGAACTACATATAATTTTTAAAATCATCATTATTTCCTTGTGTTCAATAAATGAAAAAAAAAATCTTCATTATTTCTTTGTCTAATGAAGACTTAGGAGTGTAATAAATCTCCTTTACATGTTTTCAAGTTATTAATATAATATAGAGTGTTGTCTAATACTTTAGAACTTTGGATTAGACTATTCAATCCTTCATGTTTGTCAACAAGGTTTTTGATAACAAGAAATAATGCAGTGTACTGAAATAAATTACTAACATTTTATTAAGTTGAAACAATCCTTTCCGATATAACTAAATATTATTAATGGGTGTTCCATGTGAACTTAAAAATTTTATTTCTTGTTAGAATACTATGGATATAAACTCTACATACACATAGAGTTTCACTCAAATTCCAAAACTATAATTGGGGTTTTACGGAAAATTCTATTTTAAGAGGAATAATAATTAACTGAAAATAATTTGTGATTGTTAAGTATTAGTTAACTAAGGTAATTATTTGGTTTGTTCATTTGGAGAATTAGAATTTTTTTAATTTTTCTACATTATGAAAGTGATAAACTTATTGATAATATTTAACGTAACCCTAATTTAATGTTCTAATGTTTCATTGACCTTTTTATGCAGGCATATCTTAACAGTAGTAGATTATACAAACATTATGTCTCTATGGAAAGTGTCAATCATGTTTACGTGGAATGAGTTTGAGAATTTGGCCAAGCTTCTTGAGCTTTTTGAGTGCCTCACTAGCCATGTATTGGAATAGTTACACAAAATAATTTTAAAAAATTTGGCAAAGATTGTTGAGACTTTTGATCACGTGACCACTTTAACTACTGTGTTGATCAACCTTTACGATGATAGGAAAAATTGATTTGCATTTAATGGGGTCAATTTATTTTGTATCTTGAAGATGTACTAAAGATTATTGGGCTCCCTATAGATGATAAACTCGTTAATTGGAGCATATAAAAGAGATAAAAATTTTATTGAAAAACATTAAAAGATGGAAAAAGAAACAAGTTAACTATTGAAGGATGATTGAGTATATTAGAGCATCTGCGCTACACCTAACTAGTTTTGCATCAAGTCCAATAAAAAATTAGTATTCATGTATTTTATTGTTTTTCTTGAAGGATGTTGATAGTGTCAAAATTATGTATCGAGTGTAACCAATAATAGCTTTCATTCATTGTGGCAATGACATAATCAAAAATTTCATTAAGGATGTTCAAATTTTAAAAGAATGAGTAATTTATTTTAAATTGAGTGGTGCACAATTTAATTTTTTTACTTATGAGTGGGTGCGCCAAAATTTAAAATCAAATTACATATCATTTAATTAAACATCATATGAGAACTTATAATTATGAAGCTATCAATTGTATTGTATATTAGCTACTAGTTATCTCATAGATTATAAGAATTACATTTTATAAAGTGGAGAAAAAGTCATGAGCAATTGATATATTTGCAACTTTTTTCTATACATCACAACTTGTGACCAAATTTAACACCATAGGTCGAATGAACACTATCAAGTCCTTCTTGTTCGTTATGAACAATTGAACAATATATGCAAATTTTTTTATAAGACAAAACTTGTGATTAATTGAGCAGGTTCATTATCGATAATTTATTAAAATGTTTCAAACTTCAATATCATAGACAAAATTAATTAAACAAATGAGAATTTGACTGCATGAGAAATTGAACTAAAGGGTATTGAATTAGTAGTTCATTTCAGGAGAAAGTGCACAAATATCCATTTTTGGGGTCATTATTTAACTAGTGTCCGCTTCATAATTTTATTTGCAAGTTTACCTACTTCAGGCAAAAATTCAGTTATAGTGTTCGAGGCTTGGCAACTTCAGACATTCGCGTTTGAAAGTATGACCTTGTGAAGGCCAAATATCAGTCATATATATGGCTGATCTATATGTAAAATGGGATCGAACGTTTAGACATGTGCGTCTGAAAATTTAAAAAAAAAAAAATTCAACACTGAAATTTACTTTAAATAAGGTCAAATTTGAAATATATGTTCCATATATCACAAAAGAACAAACCTCAATAATCAAATTGTCAAAATAACAACAAATCTAACAAACCCATTTAACACCCGTTTGATTTTTCATGTATGTCTATAGTCATTCATACATGACTAAATACTTGTATGGTTAGTCATACATGACTGAAACACTTGTTAAAATTGGCCAAAGTTTCAGTCATATATGAATACAGAAGCGAAAAAGAAGTATGTGCTTTCACTTGAATGTTATCTAATAATGGGTATTCGTGAAAAAAAAATATAAAGTGGATATTACTTAAATGGGGCGACTCAAATAGGACACCCCGTGAAATTTTTAAGGTAACTTGCATAAATGTAGGAGCTTTAAATCATAATTACAGGGCGCCACTTGTGTTTCATAAATTATCTATTCTACCTAAAGATTTCTTTAGATACCGGCTCAACTCGTGGCTCTAAAAAAGAAAAAAAATATTTTCTTCAACCGACTGCCATTTAAAAATGTTGAAATCAAGGAAATAACAAAATGAGAGTGAAAAACGGATCTCATACCCCAAAATAAACTAAAAAGATCATTCAAATTTCATTCAATTTTCTTCAATTTCATGTCTATGTATCTCAAAAAATTTAAATAATATGTATCTACTGGCTACAAAAGTTTAGCACCTGTGTATCTCAAAATTTTTGAACAACATATATCTGAAAAATTTTAAAGGCATGTATATCTGAAATATTTTAATGCCTATGTATCTCAAGTTCTTAAACGCATATGTATCTGAGATATTTAAGTTCTGTGTATCTAATATAGAAAATTTATGTGCATCTAGGATATTTTAAACTTTGTATATCTGAAATATTTTTGCTTTGTGTATCTTGAATATTTTAAGACTTGTGTATATGAAATATTTTAATGCTCTATAAAAGGCCTGTGTATCTAAAATATTTTAATGCATGTGTATCTCAAAATAAATTAATAATAATAATAATAATAATAATAATAACAATAATAATAATAATAATAATAATAATAGCAGCAACAGCAGCTCCGATAAATCACCACAACAACAATTGCCCCCATCTCTCCATTATTCCACTGTTCCAGCAAGGAGCTTCAAGCTCCGATGAACCGGAGCAATCGATCACAGCCCCGTTGCGGCACCAACTCCGAGCGATGGTCAAATCTGATCATAAAACCTCCAAATTGAAAACTGTAAAGGATGAAGATGAGGTTGAACGTGGAAGGAGAGGAAAATCGTGAAGTAACTGCCAACTATTAGATTTGGGAGAGAAATTAGGGATGGAAAGATACAGTAGCTTGATTTTATGCTAAAGGGGGTAATGAAGATACACGATAAGCGACCAATTTAAATGAAGTTTTGTAATTATTTTAAAGTTAGGTGTGCTTCTGTTGGTGTTTGTCTAATTATGTTATTTTTCCAAATTTTTATGTCATTTCATGTCCGCCGCCTATTGGGTCTATCCCCGCAAAAGCCCACATAAACAACTTGGGCCTAAGAAGCTTGTAGACGCTGTAGCAGCCCCCGTTCCAGTCCCAACGGCTAGTTTCTGTAGCATTGCTCTAACGGTCGCATTTTTTGCCCCTTTTCTCCTATAAAAATATTAGCAAATCTTTTCGCCCCAATTACATTTCTCTGTTAGTCTGAATCACACAAGCAATAATCAATAATCTTCGATTTTCTTGATCGAAACATTGCACTAATGGAGACTCCATCATCAACAGCAAGATCACAAGTCATTGCTGCTTCTAACAGTACCATCCACTTTTCTCTTTATCTAATTTTCTTGTATAATAAAGTTTCTTGAATTTATTTTTTTTGTGTGCGACAATACTAATATCTTTTTTTTTTTTCTTTTTTTCTTAAAGAATCTGAAAAGAAGCAAGTGACCAAGAAATCAGCTCTTTTTGACATAACAAATGGTTCACCTATTGTTGGTTTAGCTAATGGGATTTTGGAGACCCCATCATCTGCAATGTCCAGGAGTACTCAAGGAAGAAAATGTTGTACTCCTGGGTCAGGGGAAGCATTGTTGAGAGGTCAAGTGAAGAACTTGTTGCAAATGGTGGAAGAAGAAGCTGAAATCTCGAAAATCTCATTCGGGAAAATGCCGAATTTCTTTCATGTTGATGGTTTTGTTAATTCTCCAATGAGTGTTGTTGCCCCAACTCCTGCAAATACACCTGTTATGGATCTCTCTGGTAATGAATTGCTGCCTCCTGTTACGGCTTCCCCAGTGGAAGACAAACTTATCATATCTCAGGTATATTAATTTCTCGATTTCAATTTGTTTGTCTGATTTTGACTTGAGATGAAATTTATGAGTAAAGAAACTTTTGATTCTTGTGATCTTAAAGGAAAGATACGTAGAATGTAGCAAAATGAATTTTAATCTCTTAAGCATGTCACGTAAAAAGTTAGTATTAGGAAGTTGGCAAAAAAGGAAAGAGTCATCCTTTTTTGAAACGGATAAAAAGGGAAAGTAAGACAAACAAACAAATTGGAATGGAGGGAGTATATCTTCTGTAAGATTATTATTATCATTTTTTAGAAATGTGGGTCAACAAAAGATTTAATCATCCTTTTTTGAAACGGATAAAAAGGGAAAGTAAGACAAACAAACAAATTGAAATGGAGGGAGTATATCTTCTGTAAGATTATTATTATCATTTTTTAGAAATGTGGGTCAACAAAAGATTTAAACTATCTGTGTTTTATGTTGTTGTAGATATCGAATAAGATCATGTATGAGGGGAAGAAGAAGCAAGAGAGTCTTGAATCTGAGGCGAATGGCAGCAACATTACAAGATCTCTACTGCTGGATTTTTGTGACAAGTCAGAATCAGCAGCTGTTTTCACATACCAAGAAGAAGAAAAAGAAGAAGAAATTGATGAACTATGTGAAGCAATTAGCCGTATCAATGTTAATGGCGGAGGAGAAAGAAATGTGAAGAAATTTGCTGGCAAGCACACCAAGTTTGTGTACAACAGTGACGATGAATTCGAAGGAGTTGAGGAATGTGATGAATTTGCAGCTTCACCAGGTGTTCTGCACTAAGGGATTGCCTACTCCTAGTTGAAAACACTTGCGTTGCGTTTCCCTGAAGAAAACTGAATGAGAACTTTTTTTTCTTTTAATGTTGTTGTTAGACACCAAGAGCTTAAGGTGTTTGTTCTGTTATTACATTTGATTTTGTATGTTTTGGTTCATATTTCATTTCGACCAATGGGAATTTGTTGTTGCCAACGTGAAATAATTCAAATATGATATCTTTCTAGGGTTTGGAAATGAAAGGAAACATCACAGTGTGTTTCTTTTGATGCCATGGAATATGTTTTTCAATGGCAAATATGCTTTGCGGATTTGGTGCTTAAATGCAACTAAATCTGAACATTATTGAGGAGTAAGAAATCAATGTAGACATTCCCCTCTACACACATTCCTCTAATACATAATGAATTTCATACCACCCCTTTTGAGCAACTCTTTTCCGTTTGAGAAAGTTTAAGATTACGTTTGGTTTGGTGTATAAGAATGATAGTAAATTTAATTATGCTGCATTTTTTTTTATTGACTGAATTTATATATGATGCATTAGAATAAAAATAGTACTGATATATGGTGTATTAGAATAGATATATGAACTGATTGTATTAATTTATACCCAAGTTGAAAAAACACTACCATACAAGGAATTGTTAAATATTTTCTCTAATACCTCCTACTAGACTCTATCCCAATATCACACCATATATTTCATTAATCTGATGCATTTAAAAGACAAGTAATGTCGCCTGAAACATGCAATAATTATGTCTGAGATGGACGGACTAAATCTAGAAGAAAATGAAAGCAATTCGTTTCTCTGAGCTTTTTGTTCGTTCATTTCATTTGTAACAAACTCTGAGAAATTAGTACTCCAACAAGTAGATCTTCCAGGTTATGCAGTGATGTTTTCTTCTGTACCATCAACATAAAACACTTCGATAATTCAAACAAAATCAATATCTATTAAATCAATATCTCAAAGAACTGAAATATTTGCCCAAAATTATCATTTATGTATTTCTTTTAAGAGCCAATCCTTTTCCGTTGTATGTGTATAACTCACATTCCTGCTATTAGAATTACATCATATGAATTGAACTGCTTTCACCAATACACAATCAAGTAATCAAGATTGACCAAGTTGCATTGTTGAAGTATGAATCAGACCAATCTCCAAGCTGCAAATTAATATGGAAACTCATAGATCACACATCGAACCTAAATCAGATCCATCCATCTCTAGATTAAAAAAATTCCCTCTTGCAACCAACAACTTAATCTGAACCCCCATTCAAATTCAACACATAGTTTCTAGTAGTTCTTGTGTAGGAATTCAACTCCAAGAGGATACAATGAGGTGGAAAATAGGCAGCAGAAACTCAAAGGAAAAAATGAGCACACACCAATACCAACAGCTGCCATAATTACAGAAGATGATGGACCAACCTGCATAGTCACAACATTTGTCTAATTATCTATATAAACCCTGACTCTTCGCCTATTTACAGATCTTTGCTGATTTCGATCTATGTAATGTGGCTTTGAATTCCTCTCAATTGATAGCTTTACTATTTCCTTATTCTCTTCTCGTCTTCCCAACAATTCTCTTGTAGAATGCCATGGTTTAGAGGTGCTTGATTTCTCATATCTATCTGCTTCATATGATAAAGGCTGAAGACCTAGAAAATCCTGCTCAGGAGCACATCCAATTGGTCTTCTAGATTCATCCATTCTCCTAAATGTAATTGATATTCTGTGCATTGTAAAAGGTTAATGACATGTTGGCGTCTTAAGCAGATAGTTGACAGAAGATTAACCAACGACTAGAAATTAAAGTTCCTCACTTGCAGTATATACCTTTTAGTAGGAACAGCTGGCACACAGTGTTTAGCCACATCAGCTCCATTCCCATTCAAGACAAGTACAGACCTGGAGGAAAGTTATATCACAGTTAATAGTCTTCTAAATTTTTGCAAAGACAAAGGTAAAACTCAGTAGACTTACCCCACTGGCAAGGGAATTGCAATTGCACCCGCAAAGTCACCTGGACCTATGGTTTTCAAGTTTGATCCAAACACTATATTGCACTCGCTGAGGAAAGAAACAGTACAAAATGGACGAACAAAATCATGACTGTCGATATGAGGTGGTATGCAATCTCCCTCTTCATAAATATTGACAATGCAGCTGTCTGGAACACAATCTGGAGGCAACACATGCCATCTTACAAGCCTTCTAATCATGTTCTTAAGAAGATCAGGCAATGGGTCAACAGTTTCACTCTTGAGAATACCTGGGGGGTTTCCTTTCTTATCCTGCCATTAGAAAAAGAATTAAATTATCGTCATATCTCTACATTCCCTTTTTTTAAGTGATTCACTAATAAAACTAGTGATCTAGGCTTTTCCAGCAAAGAATCGACGCATGCCGAGTAGATGGAGGTTCAGACTTAAGGCTAAGGCAGCGAGTGAGCCGAGGAAAGGTTGAGTGAAATCAGCAGCTAGCCTTCTCGGAATAGGAATCTGTCACAGCCTTATTTAATAAGGTCAGAAACAGAGGGAATCTCCAGAAATGGACTAAAATCTAAAACATATAGGCTAGAATCTGAGCCAATAGTCTTCTCTTCCCTCTCCCCCTCCACTTGGGGCTGGGGGAAGGGAGAGATTAGGATAATTCAAGAATGTCGAAGACTTACTGTTGCATAGTTGTAACAACAACCAAATTGGATTGTCACGCGTCCCTTGCCCTTCATCCATTTCTGTGGCGCTGTATAAGTTCGCTCTAAAAGAATCAAAACAGGCAGGTTAGAGCATGCTAGTGCATGAGGTTAATAAATGAAGTACATATATGGGTATGGAAACATAAGGATGAAGTAGAAAGAAAATTTATGTTCCACAACCATCAAGGAAAAAGAACAACCTCATCAAACTGATTGAAGAGGGAAAAAGAAATACTTTAATCATAATGATAAAACCACCAGAAGTGGAAGTAAGATTCAGAACTGAAAATTAAGGCGTAGACATAGCATAAATCTTTTGTACAAAATTCATGAGCCTTACCAAAGTAACTACACAGTTCAAGTCTTCCTAAAATTGCCTCAAATTTTTATTTGACTTGGGCTCAACAACATTCTGGATTACCTTATTGGGTATCTTTTCAATCAGGGAACACGGTTTAACAAGAAAAACGACTACGTCATTTCTATATCTACTTCAAATC
This sequence comes from Capsicum rhomboideum, assembly GCA_031232105.1. Taxonomy (NCBI): domain Eukaryota; kingdom Viridiplantae; phylum Streptophyta; class Magnoliopsida; order Solanales; family Solanaceae; genus Capsicum; species Capsicum rhomboideum. The sequence goes on from CP124717.1 coordinate 54,618,207, forward strand.
GAACGAAGAATGAGCAAGTTTTCTCTGGTTCATCATAAAGCTCGTGAATACGACAGTAAATATCTGAAAGAACAAAAGAAAAATGATTTGCATAATTAATAAGGAAATACTAACCTTTTAACTGTCCACTCTTCCCCATCTCCTCAAGTTTCTCCACAAATTTAACTATCCTATTTTGCTCAGCCATGCTGAATACACCAGTATGTAGCTCCAAGCCATTGAGTATATTCACAATCTTCCCATTAACCCTCTCCAAACAAATGAAATCCTTTTTCCTCTTTACATTACAAAACCGAATGTGCTCTCTATGCTCCCTTGACAACTCCATTTTAAGCTTAGTCTCCAGTACAGAAATTTCCTCTTCAGCATCAAGCTCATCCTCCTGATCCATATCTTCCCATGACATTTTCCTCCTCCAGCTTGCTGCAGGTCTGGATGAGCTAAATTTTTTACTTCTCGATGCCTCTTTAACATATCTTGATGAGTGATTTGCACCACCTACATGACTATCTGATTTGTTCCTGGGCGTCAATGCCTCATCAAAAGGCTCTGGCCTGTCTGCCCCATCTTTCCAACTACCCAATGAGTTCGTATCCGCAGTATCATTTAAGTCAGCACAATCTTTCCAACTCCCAACTGAGTGATCTGCACAACCTACATAACTATCTGATTTGTTCTTGGGTGCCAATGCCTCATCAAAAGGCCCTTGCACATCCGTACCATCTGCCCAACTACCCAATGAGTTTGTATCTGCATGATCATTTAAGTCAGCACAATCTTTCCAACTTCTGAGTGACTTGTTATGACAATTTTCAAGATTTCCTTTACAGCCATTAGAATCAGGAAGTTCTGTAGTCAAAACTGAGAAATTCTCTTGTTGCTTCAATCGTTCTGCATCACCAACAGCTTCTGCAGTCATACCAACAAACTCTCTGCTCAGAGAACTCACTAAATCTATAGTTTCTTCTTTATCATAATCCACAACATACGAACAAAAAAGATTTGCCACACTACATCATTATCCACCTAAGAAGCTTCTAGCTTTCACAACGTACCGACAAATTATATGCATAGTACTATGTTGAACCAACATGCTGATTCATTTACTGTCCACATGGACATCCAAATTGGTTAGTAGAAAGTCTTGGATTACTCCACATATTGTGTTAAAGTTCTTCGATTACATGTTCACGTTCTTCCATATGCTATCACAGTGAACATTAGTATAAAAGACTATTGAAAGAGGGTTACACATGCAAGAAAGCATTATATTACATCATGTCCATTATAAGAAAGAAATGTAGTATATTATATCATGTCTCACATTGGTATATAAAGACATTCAGATGAATTTATAATGATATTGAACTACTTCACCCATTAACTAAAACACTCTTAGGGCTACAAAGATACTTATTAAGGGTGTGTTCGGTATGGAGGAAAATATTTTTGCTATTTTCTCATGTTCGATTGCTTAAAAATTTTGGAAAATATTTTCTTTAGGAAATAAGCTCTTTGAAAACAACGAAACTGACTTCCTCAATGGAAAATATTGGATAACAAGTGGCATCATCTCCTCCCACTCTCACAATCACCCATACAACCCCCTGGCTTCCCCCTCCCCCCACCACAACACCCATCACCTTATCCCACCCATCCTCATAGTTTTGTATTAAATATAAGGATAATTTATTTTAATTGCATACCGAAAATAAGAAAATAAGTTAAAAAAACACATATTTTACTAGAAAATAATTTTCCTCCAATGCCGAACGACGGCATTCAGCCTACGTTTATCTGCTCCAACTTTGGTGGACAGGATTACCCGATTCCCCACTTGTGGCTGGACACCGCCGTATAAAAAGTTATCAGAAAAATCATCATGGGGTTTCAAAATTGTTCTTCACAATAAAGAGGAAAACCCCAAAACTGGAGAATTTATGCATATAGTATGTATCGAGGTAAAACAGAAAAGCTGGGAAATGAATGCACATTGTGTGTATCAGTAAACAAGCGATGAACATTGCAAATTCCTTAATCATGTTAGTTATTAAGAAAAAGGACAGCTCGATGCACTAAAGTTCCCTCTATGCTCAGGTCCGGAGAAGGGCCGGACCACAAGGGTGTATTCAGTATTCTACCAGTCTTACCTTGCATTTCTGCAAGAGGCCGTTTTCATGGGTTGAACTCGTGACCTCCTTAAACATGTTAATGCACAGAGTTAATCAAAGGATAGAAAGAGAGAGTACCACGCCCAAGGGATCCGATACGATGGGAAAGAGTAAGGGTACAACTGTGGCAGAGGTCGCGGGAAAGAAAGGGGAACCAATTACGTAGAAACTCAGCCGCGATTCGGAGTTCGTCGGCGTTGTAATCGACGAGGAAAGGGTCATTTTTGCTACCACTTCGTTGGTGGTCGAGCATGGCGGCGAGTTGACTCACTGTGCCAGCGAGTCAGCAGTAGTGAAAATCTTTTATTTATTTTAATGTTTTCAGCTTACAGGATCAAAATATTCCTCTTGAAGTAGGGTTGAGAGTGTTCCATTTAATAAACAAGACAAAATTACTATTATTGGTTTTTTTTCTTACTCATATAATTAATCTACCTTTGTCTATCTATATCTATCTATCTATATCTATATCTATCTATAAAATTTACAATTTGAGAATTAAGGTAAAAGGCCAGGTAGTAGCTCATTGTTTTCAAACTTTATATGGTAGATATGTGAGTTATTTAGTAGTCGATAGTTTCTTATTATTCAATGTGTATTACTTACCTATTACAACATTTACATATATTGTTATGTTGTTGTTAGATTATTCTTACAATTTTGCTTCGGAAACATTTCTTTTGAGTCGAAGGTATATCAAAGACAACTTCTTTACCTGATGATGCACAATTACTACGGTACTATGCTTTGTTTTGATGATTTGACAAACCTGCTGAGGGACTAGATGAAGAATCAGGTACCTGTACCAGGTCGATCTTGGAAGGAACAAGGGAATCAAGATCTCAGGGGGAACAAGTTGTAACTATTCCTCAGATGGGTCCTATTTCATAAGGACCAGATGAGGGACCACGTCCACCGGACGTTGAACTTTCTGGCAGTCAACAGTACAGCTGGCAGCTGTACTTTTTGCAGGAAAGTTGGTGCACATCAGCAGAGGAGCAGCAGCTTTTATCTCGACCAATGATAAAATTTTGAGGTTTTCCCTCCCATTTGCTCCATATATATAGATCATTATATGGGAGGAAAACCTAACTTTTGCAATCACAAAAAAATTCATCTCTCAAAGAAAAATCCATCATTTAAAGAACATTGCTCATTTCAACAAAGGAACCTGATCGAGTTGTTGCTTAGTTTTTGTTGAATTTTTTAGTCTTATGTCTTTCGTTTGAATGAATAGTCTATAGTGTTACTCTGTGAGTGTCTTGCTTCTTTTATTATCTAGCGATGTGTTATCTCCTTTTGTTGTTTGTTTTTATGATTTTTGTTTGTTATGATTATCTGTTCTGAGCCGGGGGTCTATCGAAAATAGCCTCTCTACTTCATCTGAGGTAGTGGTATGGACTGCGTATACTTTACCCTCCCCAGACCCCACCTGGTGGGATTACACTGGGTATGATGTTTATGTTGATTTTGTGTCTTTCGTTCTTAAATTGTAAATCTACTCCTATGTTATAAAGGATAGTAGATATTTCACTTGTCTAAGTCTTTAAGTTGAGTCACATTAACTAAAGTAAGTTAGTCGAATCATTTATTGTTTTAGTCAAGTTTTGTTTACATCATTAACTGATGTTTCTCTTGGGTAGAGTTACCTAGGAGTATCAACTAGAGGTAGTTGATAAGGAGGGCCAGAGTTGGCCGAGTTGTGGTCAACTAGACTTAGATAAAGTAGTCTTAATAAATTAGAGGCAGTAACAGTAACTCATAACTAACTCAATTGGATGCAGCAAGAAGCAGTTTATGTTGGTGTCTATGAACAAATATATGACAGTGTAGGCTGCAATAGAGTTACTGTAGTGTTGCTTGTGTTTAAGCTATCACAACGGAATGCGGTTAAGAGGTTAACTATAGGATTATGAGAATGAGTCTGTAATTAAACCATTGCTCTTGTTTTAGTGAAGTTGTTGGTGAAAATCCTACTAGGTAGGTTGTGGTTTTACTCTCTTAAGCAAGGAGGTTTCCATGTAAACATTGTGTTTTTTTTACCTTTCTACATCTAACTTCATTATTTGCTAAGTTGTTGTATTTCACTGTTAAGGGACCTAGTCTCATATAAGCCTCTATTGTAGAAATCTGTTAAGAGACCTGGTCTCGTGGCTCGTGGTGGACGCATATAAGCCAACAATTGGCATCAGAGTGAGTACTCTCTATACGGTTAACACCTAGAGAGGATTTTGTGTAGATGGCTGCTCAACCTAATCTAAAAGAAGGTCAGTCAACCACCAGACCCCCCAGCTTCAATGGACAATATTATGGATGGTGGAAGACACGCATGCACGATTTTATAATGGCGGAAGACAGTGAACTATGGGACATTATCTGCAATGGACTACATGCTCCAATGAAGTCAGTTACTCAAGGTGAAACTAGCAAACTGGTCCCTAAGACTCGAAAAAGTACTATGAAGGTGATAGGAAGAAAATTGAAAAAAATTATAAGGCAAAGAAGTTGCTTGTATGTGGAACAAGTCCGGATGAATACAACAAAATTTCTGCATATGAATCTGAAAAAGAGATTTGGGAATGTCTACAAACGATACATGAGGGCACAAGTCAGGTGAAGGAGTCAAAGGTTGATATGTTGACCACTCAGTATGAAAGAAAGTGAATCAATCCAGAAGATGCATACCAAATTCACTGCCATTACAAATGAATTATACTGCCTTGGTGAGATGATCAAACCAACCAAGCAAGTTCGAAAGAGTTTAAGTATCTTGCCCAAGTCCTGGGAAAGCAAAGTTGATGCTATCACCGAAGCTCGAGATCTCAAGACTCTTACCATGGATGAGTTGATTGGGAACTTGAAAACCCATGAACTTAAGAAGCAGCAGGATCAAGCAAAAAAAGAGCCCAAAAAGGAGAAAACTTTGGCTCTCAAGGCTGTAAAAGGAGAATCCAGTGAAGAAGATGAATATATGGATTATATCACCAAATGATTTCATAAGGCACTAAGAAATAATGGAGGATTTTTTAGAAGAGAAAATGCAAGTAAGTCTTTAAATGGAGATGACTGTTGTCATAAGTGTGGCAAACCTGGTCATTTTATTAAAGATTGGTCAATGCACAATGTTGAGTACAAGGACTATGTTAAAGTTGGTGGTGACAAAGGTAAAAGGAGGGACTGGGTCCTTGAAAAATCCAAAAGAAAAGTTGATGTAGACTATGTTTTCAAGCAAGCTCTTGTTGCTTGGGGGGACTCGTCCAGTGAATCTGATGAATCAGAATACTCTGAAGATGCATCCATGATGGCAATGGAGGATGATTATGATGTGTTCAACTCACTTTTTGCTCTCATGGCAAAGTCAAAAGATGATGAAGATGAAGAGGTCACCCACCTTGAAATTAAACAAAATCTCAACAATTACTCCTTAAAGAAATTGAAAAGCTTAGCAGATTGATTCTCTATGTGAGTTTACAACTGAGAAAGATTTCTTGAATGAGAGTCTAGATGCTTTTGAAAATGAAAAGGTTGCTTTAACTATTCAAATTTCTGAGTTGGGAGAAAAACTTTGCATAGTGACCTCTGAAAATGTTGATCTGAAGGAGAAGTTGAGAAAACCCTTCGAGTTTATCTCAAATTTATCTCAAAAGGAAAGAGTAAGGCAAGCACTCTTCAACTTGAACTTGAAAAGAGTTTGAACAAAGCCAAAGTAAACCTTGCAGCCTCTCTAGAAAGAAATGTTGAGTTAGAGAGGGACCTGGTCCAAATTAATGAAGAACTTAACAAGTCCCTCAAATGGACTGCATCATCTCAAATCCTAGCTATTTTGACCAGTCGGAGGTAGAATAATGGAAAAGGCCTAGGAAGTCAAAAGGTTAATCCCCTATACAATCCTCACAGTAAATATGTGTTTGTGTCTGACAATTTGTTGTGCACTCATTGTGGTAGAAATGGTCATCTCAAGAGGGATTATGAAGCTAGGAAAAATGCAGAAAATAATTTTTCAAAGTATGTTGAACAAGAGAGACATGTGAGAAGGGGACCTGGTCCTTCTCAAAATTCAAGAAAGATAATTTTTCAAAGTCCACTGAATAGAAGAGATGAGTGAGAAGGGGACCTGGTCCTCCTTCAAAACTCAAGAAAGCCAAGCTACCTGCTTGGACAAAGAAGGCCTTGATTGTATCCCTATCTTTCTTTTGAGAACTCGAGCTTAAATGGGTTTCCAAAACTAACAAATCATCTTCATGTGCAGGTGGGAGCAAGAGAAAGAAGTCATAATTAGTTTATGGATAGTAAATGTTCAAAGCATATGACTGGCAGAACAGAAAACTTCCTCTTACTCAAGGCACTTCAAGGCGGAGGTGTTTATTTTGGAAATGAAAAGAAAGGGTATATATGAGGCATTGGAAAGATTGGGAAATCTCTCAATCATGCAATCAACAATGTTTACTATCAAGAAGGTGCAAGAATATGTATGTTGCAGATTTTAACTCTGTCCTTGGTGATGATCCTACCTACCTCAGTGCTCAAAGTAACAATGTTAATTTATGGCATCGAAGATTGCATCAGTTCAGCTCTACACTTCTAAACAAGTTGGTCTCCAAGGACCTGGTCCGTGGGGTTCCCAAGATTAAGTTTGTAGAAAAAAAATCTGTAATGCTTGTGGCAAAAGGAAATAAACCAGGTCCTCATTCAAGCAGAAGAAGCAAGTCAGTATAACTAGGCCACTTGAGCTACTTCACATAGATCTATGTGAACCTGTAAAGGTTCAAAGCAGAGGAGGAAAGAAGTACATACTGGTTATTATTGATGACTTCTCAAGGTTCACTTGGACTATGTTCTTGAGGTCCAAGGATGAAACTTTTGAAGTATTGGTGATTTTTGCCAAGCAGGTACAAGTGAGGTTGAATAATAAAATTGCAGGGATCAGGTCAGACCATGGGACAGAAATTGAAAATGTGCTTAATCAGGACATGAAGGATAAAAATGATGCTGAGATTGAGGAACTTCTTCAAATTCAGAGAGATAGTCTTGATGAAAAAAATAGTGGAGATCAAGTTAAGCAAGATGGTGAAGCTGATGAAACTGAAGAAGCAGAAATATCAGGTCCTCAGAAGAGCCCTCAAGAACTATTGATTCATGATTTCTTGAATCTCAGAACCAAGTCACAGAGGGACCTGGTATCAGTCAACCACTGTTAGCCAGAAGGAAAAGGGGACCTGGTCCTGTTCTATCCATCTGGTGATACTTTTGACTTAATTAACTTTGTTGATGCAGATTATGTAGGGTATATGTTGATCGAAAAGTACCTCTGGAATGGCTCACTTTCTAAGAGAAACAAGAAGTAAAACTCAGTAGCTCTCTCCACTACAGAAGCTGAGTATGTAACAGTTGTTTCATTGATCTCAATATGGCTAAAAATCCACTGCAGCACAAGAAGAACAAGCACATCAATATGAGGCATCACTCCTAATGGACAATATGGAGAAGGGGACCTTTTGCATGCAATCTTGCAAGACTGAAGATCAAGTGGCTGATATATTCATAAAGTCTCTAAACAAGGACTAGTTCGAGAAGAACAGACTGAAGCTAAGACAAATGAAGCTTAATTGAGCTTCCCTTATTGACCTCATCTCTCTCAAAATTAGCTATAATTAGGGAACAAGTATTCTTGTGGTAATTTGTTAATTCAGTCTAATTCAGTTTCATATCTTTTATAGGTATACACGCATGGTGAGCAAGCTGAACGAGGGAGGCAGATGGAACAGACTAAAGTCAGGCATCTTTCAAAAATTCGAGGAAGGGACTAAGTCCCCCTCAGAGGTCAGTATTATAAATATTGCCTTTTGAAAAATGTTTTAAAATGCGAAGTGTTCCTTCCCGCTCATCTGTCTTTTCTTATTTCTATCAGTTCCCATTCTCTATTCTCTGCCTCTCCCTCCTTTGTGCTCTTTACTCCTTCTAATATTATTTTCTCTGTAATATCTCAACCATCATTCCCCTCTAAGAAAATCTTTGAGATTAAAAGTCCTTTAGTGTTCTCTCCGTCAATAGAAACTCACATAAATTTCCAAAACCCTTTTTAAAACTCCCATGTACACTACTCATACCCCAGAAAAGGAATCATTTCTCTCTACTATCGACTCAAAAATGACTCCTAAAGTTTTTGATGTATTTTTTTCCTCTGCATCAAAGGCTCCCTAGTCTCTTCTAGAAATAGGTCAAAACTCTCGACCTGGTCCTGTCCAAACAAAAGTCACTAAAACTTTTTTTGAGGGACCAGGTACCAACAAACCCTCTGACTCTCTACTAGATTGATGAGCACATGTTTAATGGTGATGATTTGCCAGAAGAAGGAGAAATCCTTCAAACATTCTTGCAGCAAGAGTAGATTGGGTTGATAACCAAGATGGAGAACTTTTGACACCAAAAAAAGGGTTGGACAAAGAAGTCTATTGCAGTCAAGAGGAAGAGAGTTGATCTTTCGGAGGGACCTGGTCCTGAAACTGATTCCACCACCCCTGTACAGGTGTTCAAGTCCATAAAGGGACCAGGTAACCCTTCAAAAAGAAGGAAAGTTCAGAAAGTAGAAAATGTTCTCACTAAGGAAGAGCGGATCAAGGTTCAAAAAAAGCAAAAGTATTAAAAGAAAGGGTGTTTAATCCCGAGATCTTTGACAGTCCTGGCATGTCAAAACTAGTTGAGTTTTTTAAGTTCCAAGAATGGCTTCGTTTGTTTGACTTGCTTATTCCTAATGTTCATGAGAAAGAAATCCAAGAGCTCTATTATGGGATGGTACTTTTTGAGGATTGTCTGAGCCTAACTACGAATGCACGTGGTATTGAGATTCATCTTGATGAACCCACTCTTGGGCAGATTCTAGATGTACCTGTGAAGGAGACCAGGTCTCTGACAAAGATGACTCCTACTTCTTAGTTTGTGAAAGAGAATAGATGAGTTAGTGGTGTGACTGGTGCTGAGATACTTAAAAGTATCTCAAGGGAGAGTTTCAGTTGTTGTTTGATTTGGTCAACAAGGTCTTACTACCTCATACTGAAAAGCGTATTATTGTTTCTGCAACGACCTATTCTTTATGGAATCACTGAGCAAGTTTGAAGTTATGAATCTTCTTGTAATCATTTTAGAGCACATGCACTAGGTGATGACTTATGAAAGAAGGTAGGCATGGACTGACGATGTATGGAAAGGGGATGCCTGGTTTTGCAAAACAAACATTCACTACCACTACTTTGATAGAGTGTGAATGTATAGAAGGGAAAGCTGGGACCAGGTCCTAGTCACTAGTGTTAGATTTCCTTGCTACATAGGAAAAGTTGACTGCTGACCTGGAAAAGATGACTATACTGTTGGCCAAACGCGATGGAGAGATTGCCCAATTGACGATCGCTATGTAGCAGGGTTCTTCTGAGGGACCTGGTACTACTGATGCTCCATTGGTACTTTTCACCGCTTATACTGTTGAAAATGAGCGTCTGAACCTAGTCTTCCACTCCCTTGCTTCTAAGCCTCCTACCTCCTAATCCTTTTTGTTCCTTACCTCGTGGTGTCCTCCTTCTTTTTGGCTCAATGGCTAGTGTGAACAGTTCTTTATGCATTTTTATTTAATGTAATGTTTATGATATTGTTCCTATGAATTATGAATGATATGTTTGCTTTGTCTACTATCTTTTCTTTCTTCTTTTGGCTTTGTTCACTCTTGTTAATGTTGCCCCAATAGCCATGAATTAACCTAGTGTACACTTTGCTTCACTTGGTTTACTTTTATTACTTTTTTATGATGCCAAAAGGGGGAAGATGTGTGTTAATGACAAGTAGCTAATTCATGATTAGGGCCTTGGCGTGAAGTGAAGTGAATGGACCTGGTAGACAGGGGGAATGTGAATGAAGATGTGTACTAAGGGAATCTAGTCGAAAAGAGGGAGTATAACTAGAGGGACTTGGTAGACAGGGGGAATAGTTTGTCATCATCAAAAAGGAGGAAATTAATATATATGTAGTTTTGATGAATGACAAACCTCATGGAGGGACTTGATATCTGAGATGCATGAGTACATGGTTAACTAGTGTTCAGGAACATTGTAGCAGAGAATTGGATCTGGCTCACAAAGTCGAGTGTGTGCGGATATTTTTGGGTAATTTTGGTCCTCAAGGAAGGAACTTGTTTTATGTGTTTGCCAATATCAAAAAGAGGAAAATTGATGATGCATAGTTACTACGGTACTATGCTTTGTTTTGATGATTTGAAAAACCTGCTGAGGGTCCAGATGAAGAACCATGTACCCGCACCAGGCCTATTTTAGAAAGAAAAAAGGAATCAAGATCTCAAGGGGAACAAGTTGTAACTATTTCTCAGATGGGTCTTATTTCGTAGGGACCAGATGAGGGACCAGGCCCATCGGATGTTGAACTTTCTGGCGGTCAACAGTACAGCTGGCAGATGTATTTTTGGTAGAAAAGTTGGTGCACACCAGCAGAGGAGCAACAACTTTTATCTCGGGCAATAAGAAACTTTCTAGGTTTTCCCTCCAATTTGCTCCATATATATAGATCATTATGTGAGAGGAAAATCTATCTTTTGCAATCACAAAAAGATTCATCTCTCAGAACAAAAGCCATTATTTAAAGAACATTGTTCATTTCAACAAAGAGACCTGATTGAGTTGCTGCTTTAGTCTATGTTGAATTTTTGAGTCTTGTGTCTTTCGTTCTTAAATTGTAACTCTACTCCTATGTTATAAAGGATAGTAGATATTTCACTTGTCTAAGTCTTTAGGTTGAGTCGCATTAACTAGAGTTAGTTAGTTGAATCATCTATTGTTTTAGTCAAGTTTTGTTTACATCATTAATTGATGTTTCTCTTGGGTAGAGTTAGCTAGGAGTGTCAACTAGAGGTAGTTGATAAGGAGGGCTAGAGTTAGCCGAGTTGTGGTCAACTAGAGTCAGTTTACACTGTAGGCTACAATAGAGTTATTGTAGTGTTGCTCGTGTTTAACTATCACAAGGGAATGGGGTTAAGAGGTTAACCCTAGGTTTATGAGAATGAGTTTGTAATCAAACCATTGCTCTTGTTTTAGTGAAGTTGTTTGTGAAAATCCTATGAGGTAGGTCGTGGTTTTACTCCCTTGAGCAAAGAGGTTTCCAAGTAAATATTTTGCGTTGTTTACCTTTCTGCATCTAACTTCATTATTTACTAAGTTGTTGTATTTCGCTCTTAAGGGACCTGGTCTCATATAAGCCTCTATTGTGGAAATCTATTAAGGGACAAGGTCCCGTGGCTCGTGGTGGACGCATATAAGCTAACAGTACCCCACAAAGATAGGAATAAGGTCTGCATACATTCTACCCTCCCAAATCCTACTTATTAGACTATACTAGATACTCCCTCCGTTTATTTTTTCTTGTCAAATTTTGACATGGCACACCCATTAAGAAATAATAATTGACATGACTATTTTATCTCACTACCCCTATTAATTGATGTTTAGTATATTAAGTTTTGAAATTTAATTTGAATGAGTAATTAACGCTAATAGTTAGTATTTATTTAAGCATCATACATATGAGTGATTACAATGTCATTAGAAGCTTAGTGATTACATTGAGGATTCCAAAACTGTTCAAAATATTACACGTTGATGTAGTGATTAACTACTACTAATTCATTTTTATCTACTTGCATATGATGTAGAACGTTTGGTGGAGTAGTCATGACTGTGAGTTAATCAAAAACCTCAAGCTTCGAACCCTTAAGTGTGAGCTACTTTGTTTGCTTGTCTAGAATTATGTCGCACCACTGGATTTTCCAACTTCTTTGATAGGTACCTATATTTATTGACAATGTTATCATAAATGGGACGCGATTGATGCAAAAGTTCATTTTTTGTTCCATACGCATACTTTTCCTTAGCTGGAGGTAATGTATATAAAATTGAATACTTGATTGTTATTCTTATAATGGGAGGTAATTTCTTTACCATCGTTCAAATGGGCAGAGGACTTAGGCAAGTTAATTTCTTATTACTTTGTTATTTGTTATTTTGTGTTATGTCTGAAAACGTTAATGAATATCATCATGAGAATATAGAGGATTGAAGTGGTCTTAAAGCTTCAAGAGGCAGATTTAATACAACTTATTTTTTTGAATGATCTCATTTTTTTTCTGAAATTTCTTAGAAAGCACGCGATATTATTAAAGAGACATTATATGTTTTTTGTACTCTATTGCTCTATTAATTTCTCCAAAGATAAAATATTTGTGTCATCCAATACATACAACAATTATATCCAGATAGAACTATTCTTTTTAATTCTGTGTTCAATGTCTTTCCAACTTATGCAATGCGCACTGATGTTTTACCTGTTATCGTATACGAGATAACTGATCGTATTAATAAATATTTTTTATGAGGCAATACGTAGAAGAAAATGTTAGAAAAACTTTGTAGGAATTTAATAAAAAACTGATTTTGATAGTGTATTCACCGTCCTTAAAGAATTTAAGCCTCCTACTTATAATTACTGTAGAAATTTGACAGAATTCTTCTAGGATTTACGAAGCCACAAAAATTCAAATATCAACAATTAATTTAATTTTTCACAACAACAGAATGTTATGATTTGTAGTGAAAGAAAAAGAGAGACATATCAAATCTGATAAAATAGGATGAATTGAGACGGTATTTTGTAAAGACGTAATTATCTTGAATATATTAACCCTTTGATTGCAGTGAAATAGAAAGAGAGAAATAGATTTAAAACTTATTTTTGTTTTAGGATAAATGGGTATTTATAATACCTAAGTGTCTATTCAAGCCATCAGACACACCCTTTAGGAACAGGCACCTCTTCAATCACAACCTTTCATAGAAATAGGTACCTTTCAATCACAACTTTTGATAGGAACAGGTACCTTTTTCAATCACAACTTTCATAGGAACAAACACCTTTTCAATCATAATCAGTCAATTTTGTTTATTAAATACTAATATTTTCTTTAAAGATGACTAAAAATTGCATTCAGAAAAATCTCTTTTCAACACTTTCCCATCAATAACACTAACTAATGCTACAATCCCCCACTTAGTTAGTGATTGATGTTGTTTATGAAATTTATGCACATAGTAGGTCTCTTTCGAGCTGAACCTTCTACTTATATAAACAATTCAAATCTTTATTAAAATTTATAGTTAGAGTAATTTTTATTGAACTAAAATTTCTTAATGACCAAGAAGAAAAATCTTTATACACATAAATTATACCAACTTCACAACTTCTTCACCGTGAGTTTTGGCAATTCGCCTTGTGCTACCTCCTAGATTCATAAACACTTTACTAAGTTTGTCTCCCAACTTTAACTGAAGCAGCATCACTTTAAAGTTTTAAACCAAGTCCATATTGGACTTATCAAGTCCTTATCCTGGACTTTACTTAGTTTTTAGTTCGAACTTTGATTTCTTCATTAAGAGTACTTTTATACTCATTCTCATTTTTCATAAATACTAATATTTAGTACTTGCTAACTATCACAGAATAACTTGTTATTACCTTTTGAACCTTGAGTATTGTTGAAGAGCAATAGTAGAGGTAAGGTTCCCATTATTCATTATAATTTGATTAGCTTATACCCATAGCATTTGTTGTGCTTATTATCATATCTCTCACGAGTCCTTTTGTAAGCAGGTATGTAAGATTTTCCTTAGGCTTTATATAAGTAATCATAATAATTCCTTCTGAAATCAGTTGTCTTATATATTCATGTATCAAAGTAATATGTCTAGATTTTCTATTGTATCTTTTGTTAAATGTCTTAGACATTGTTGCTTGACTATCGCAATGTAAGAGAACAACTGGTGTTGGTTGTGGCCACAACTCTATATCTAACAATAAATTTCTTAGCCATTCTACCTTTCTTCCTGCAACTGCTAGTGCGATAAACTCAGATATCATGGTAGAATGAGTAATACACATTTGTTTCTTAGAAGCCCATGAAATTGCTTCTCCACCCAAAGTGAAAATCCATCCAGATGTTGACTTGTTATCACCAATGTTAGTTATCCAACTAGCATCACAATATCCTTCTAAAACTGAAGGAAATCTTTTGTAACACAAAGAAAATTCTTTTGTTCTTTTAAGGTATCCAAGTATCCTAACTATTCCTCTCCAATGATCATTACTTGAATTATGAGTATATCTCGATAGTTTACAAACTGCAAAAGCAATATCCGGCCAAGTGCAATGCATAGTGTACATTGAGCTATCGATTGCACTAGCATAGTCTAATTGACTAATAGATCTTTCGGAGTTCTCAATGAACTTAATGAAAACATCAAATGGAGTATTATATTCTTTAATATCCAAATGATTAAATTTAGAAAGTATATTATCAATGTAGTGAGATTGACATAAAGCAAAAACCCCACTATTCTTTGTAATTTTAATACCTAAGATAGTATCAACCTCTCCCAAGTCTTTTATTTTAAATTTAGAAGTTAAATATTTCTTAGTTTCATTTATGCCTTTCATATTGTTTCCCATAATTAGCATGTCATCAACATAAAGACAAACTACCACTCCATAATTCTTCGTAAATTTAGAGTAAATGCATTTATCCGCTCCATTATGTTTAAAATCATTTGATAATATAATACAATCAAATTTTTTATGCCACTATTTTGGAGCCTGCTTTAATTCATACAATGATTTTACCAATTTATAGACCTTTTTCTTATTTTCTGGGAGAACGAACCCTTCGGGTGGCTCCATGTACACTTCTTCATCAAGATCACCATTTAAGAATGTTGTTTTAAAATTCATTTGATGGATATGTAAATCATAGATTGATGATAATTTAAACAACACTCTTATTGAGGTAATTCGTGCAACAAGAGCGCATAAGTGTTAAAGTAATCTACTCCTACCTTCTGTCTAAATACTTTGACAACTAGTCTAGCCTTAAAGGTTTATAGAGAACTATCGATATTGAACTTTCTTCTAAACACCCATTTACACCCATTAGGTTTAGTATTGGGAGGTAAATCTGCTAATATCCATGTACCATTTGATATAAGAGAATTCATTTCATCATTTACAACTTCTTTCCAGAAAGCAGAATCCCTTGAAGTCATTACTTCATTTTAAGCCTTAGGATCCTCTTCGATATTTATAACGACAAGTATTTTCTTTAATACCTTATCTCTACTTCCTTCAACTAAGAAGACTATAGCTTGAGAAGAAATAAAATCATCATCTAAGTTCTTTTCTTTTCTTACTCTTTGACTTCTTCCAATTTCACTAGGAAACTCAAGAGCCTTTCTTTTATTTGAAGAAGAACTAAGATTAGATTGGTAATTCAAAATTATAGCATTATCATGTCTCATTGCAGGAGCATCTTGGGTTACTACAAGATTGATTATTTCAGAATCATCTTCTAAATTGTTTGAATCACCAAAATACTTTGTTTCCAAGAACTCAACATCCTTAGATTCAATAATAATTTTAGACTCAATGTCCGGTGCTCTATATGCCTTTGAGTTCTCAACATGTCCTACAAATATGCTTTTAATTCCTTTAGCTCCTAATTTTGTTCTCTTAGAATCTGGAACTCTATAATAGGCTACGCTGCCCCATGCCCTGAAGAAATTTAAATTAGGCTTTCTTCCTCTCCATAATTCATAAGGAAAGACTTTAAATTTCTTTAAAGGTATTCTGTTATGCAAAAAACAAGTTGTTAATAAGACTTCCCCAAATAAGTTTGTTGGTCACTTAGCATGTAAAAGCATAGCATTAACCATTTCTATCAAGGTTCTATTTTTTCTTTGAGCAATACCATTTTACTGTGGGATATATGATGCAGTAACTTGGTGAATCAAACCATGTTCTTCACCAAAATTTGAAAATTCATTTGAAAGATACTCACCTCCTTGATCGCTATGTTGGATTTTAATTTTCTTTTCCAATTGATTTTCCACTAGTGTTGTGTAACCATTAAACATAGTCAATGCTTGATCTTTTATTTTCATTAAATAAACATGTGTATATCTAAAATGATCATCTATAAAATTAATGAAATATTTATTTTCGCCTCTAGTTAAATGACCATTCAATTCACATATATTAGAATGCACTAAACCAAGTAAATTACTAGTTCGTTCTACCAACTGAAAAGATTTCTTAGTAATTTTTGCTTATATGCACATTTCACATTTTTTATCATCTCTTTTTACACAAGGTATTAAATCATTATTTGACATAAACTTTACAGATCTAAAATTAACATGTAAAAGTCTAGCATGCCACAAATTAAAAGATGACTCAATCATGTAAATAAAACCTTCAACTTTATTAATACTTAATTTGAAAATGCCCTCACAAGAGTAGTTTTGTCCTACAAATACATTATTTTTGGAGAAAATAATCTTTTCTATCTCTATAACAACTTTGAGGCCTTATTTACATAATAAGTTGGCAGAAATTATATTCTTTCTAACACCAGGAACATGATGAAATTTTTTTAAAATCTACTTCTTTCCTGAAGTAAATTGCATTTCACCTGTTCCTTTTCCAAGGACCTAGGCAGTGTCTTGATTCCTCATTAAAAAAATTTCATCATTTATTGCAACTTCATAACGTGTGAAATATCTCTTATCGTTGCACACATGAATGGTAGCACCAGAATCATACCACCAATTTGTAGATTTTAGAGTTGCTGCCATATTGCATTCGGTCACCATACTCAAATTTAAATAAGAAAATGCTGAAATTATAGCACTAATATCTGAAGAAGAAACTTCTTGTTGTTCAACATTATTCATTTTTTTTCTTTCCAATGTTACCATCATTCTTCTGCTTCTTGAAGAATCTGCAATCTCTCTTAAAATGACCCTTCTTTCCACAATGATAGCATGACATGTCCTTTTTTTTTTGTTAGAGAAGTTCTCATTTGAAGCCTCAAACTCTCTCTTTTTTTCAACGTTTTTATTTTTTTCATAATTATTTGTTCTGGTAGACTCAACATTGTTCACCTTTGAATCAGTTTCTAAAGCATACTCTCAACATTGTTCACCTTTGAACCAGTTTCTAAAGCATACTTACTTTCACGTTTTCATGTTTCTTCCTCAATTCTAATATTTTTCGTCAACTGATCCACATTAAAATCTTCAGAAGAATGTAATAATTTCTTCCTATAGTCATTTCAAGTGTCTGAAAATTTTGCAAGTATAGCAGCCACTTGAAAAGATTCAAAAACATCTACTTTAAAACTTTTGAGTCTAGAAATCAAGACAAGTGATTCATCTACTTGTTCCATGGAAGATTTTTCATTATTTATTTGAAATTCAAAAAATTTCATTCCAAGAAATCTGTCTGTTCCTTGCTTCATAGTAGTATACTTATGCTCTAAAGCTTTTTAGATTTTTGTGGTGATTTAATAGGAAATAAGTCATATAAACGATCAGATAAAGAGTTTAAAATAAAACCTCTACAACACACCTCATCTTCTTCACATTATTTGTGTGCTGCCTTGATATCCTCAGAGTCATTTTTAGTTGGCTTCAGAATAACAACAACATCAGTCATGATGAAATATGCCACACCCAGTTCTGTGAGAAAGAACAACAATTTGTATTTCCAACGGGTGAAGCTCGTGCCATCAAAGCGATCCAACTTGAAACCTTCAAATATCTTGTTAAGAACATTATCAATTCCAGTGTCCTCCATTGTTGTGAACATTAAATTCTTTAAGATTGTTAGAAAAACTTTGCAGGAATTTAATAAAAAATTGATTTTGATAGTGTATGCACTGTCCTTAAAGAATTTAAGCCTCCCACTTATAATTGCTGCAGTGATTTGGCAAAATTCTTCTAGGATTTACAAAGCCACTAAAATTCGAATATCAAATTAATTCGAATTTTCCACAAGAACAGAATATTATGATTTGCAGTGAAATAGAAAGAGAGAAATAGATTAAAAAACTTATTTTTGTTTTAGGATAAATGGGTATTTATAATACCTAAGTGTCTATTCAAGCCATCAGGCACACCCTTTAGGAACAGGCACCTCTTCAATCACAACCTTTCATAGAAATAGGTACCTTTCAATCACAACTTTTGATATTTCATAGAAATAGGTACCTTTCAATCACAACTTTTGATAGGAACAGGTACCTTTTCAATCACAACCTTTCATAGAAACAAATACCTTTTCAATCATAATCAGTCACTTTTATTTATTAAATAATAGAATTTTCTTTAAAGATGACTGAAAATTACATTCATAAAAATCTCTTCTCAATACTTTCCCATCAATAACACTAACTAATGCTAATAGAAAAAGAAAATTTATGAGTAACTGGAAAATTATTTGTAAGAATAGAAGAAAGAGTGATTTCCATATTAGAAAGTGTCAGGAAATCAATATTATAATGATCGCAAAATATGGTTTCAAACTGGCAGCAAACTTTAATGACCTTTGGACTAATATGGTGAGACCTTCACGATCACATTCTATCAAATTGGTTTCTCACGCATAATACATCATATTTTTGAAAGTATTTCAAAAGCTAAGCCTATTTTGATTAAAGAGAAAAAATGGAATGCGAGACATGGCTGTACTACATCTATATTATCAAGGCACGTGTACTTATTGTAGCATATAGTATATGTCATATGTTAAATAGTACAATCCACATTTTTAAAAAATTACATGTAATTATGTCACGACCCAATATTTGAGTCATGATGGCGCCTACCGCAACCCATCAATAGGCAAACCAAACCCTAGCCCGAAGCGACAAACAACGGGCTAACGGGCGGAAACTCAGAAGAACATAGATGAAGTGGAAGTAACCGTACTAATAAGCATGCTAGAAATATAAAAACAAACAGAACCAAAATAAACCCATACCGAGACTGAGAAGGAAGAGGACAATATATATAAAGTTAAGAACCCCTCCCAAGACCTGGTGAGGTCGGTACAAGAGCCACTACTAGACATACCCAAAATACAAGACAGAAACCAAATAAATACAACAAGTACTACAGTCTCGAGAGCAAAAGACTATACAGTAGAAGGTGGAGTAGGATCTGTCTCGAACGTCAGTAAGCTCACCCTGCTCCGAAGTCAGTGCTGAGAAGAGAGTCACGTGAAAACCGTCGGCTAGTGCCCGGATCTGCATCGGGGAAAAAGATGCAGAAGTGCAGTATGAGTACCGAGGCAACGGGTACTCAGTAGGCATCATCGGCCGACTGAGCTCAATATAATATAAGCAAGCTAAAATGTGAGGGTGCATGCTAGGTCCGGGGTATAAGTAATAAATACATAAGTAACTGCCGAGGCACGTATAGATATGCTCAAGAGATAAATAAGTGTGATACCGAATAATTAGTAAATAAATGCGTAAGTAAAAACACAAGTCAAACATAACCTATCTGGGCCCCCATAAACGCGATAGGCACACGAAAGAAAAACAATAACCCAGCCTAGCCCCCATAAACCGACGGGACACACAAGAATAGTAAATGCATAGTCACCAGTGTCTCGAAGCTGTATCAGTATCCAGTAACCATAATGACCAACAAGAGTGCATCGGGCTTGAACTGGCACCAATGGGTAATAACAAGAGGCCAGACGCCGGAATCAAATCGGACACAGTGGGTAATAACAATAGGCCACATATATATCATATCTGCCGGACTCGAATCAGAACTCAAAGAACAACAGTATTGTAATCACGGTACCCAGTACCAGAACTCATAGTGTACCTCAATCCGGGGCAGGACTCGAATCGGAACACCCAATAGTCAATAACCAAAATCATCATACCTGAATCAGTAGTCGGACTCGAACCGAAACTCATCATTGCCAGTAAACAGAACAAAATCAAATGTCATATCATGTCAGATAAACGAGGAACGCCCTAGTCCCAAGTCAATACTAGTATATAAGTACAAAAGCTAACTCCACAACATGCTACAAGTCAATCTCAGGGTCCTTCTAGGTCAACTATCTACTATAACAATATGTATATACATGTTTGGGTATACATTATATGTCATGGAAAGGCGGATCAACGTTCTAAGTCAAACTAGCCGACCCCAGTCAAAGACGGTGCTATCAGGGACTAACAAGGCTAAAATGGCCAACCGGGTATAATCGGGGTGACTCGATCCTGTCAAAACCCTAATAGGTCATAGAGGGCTTAACTAAACCCAAAGATGTCAAAGTTCTGACAAGTCGACTAAAAGGGTAACAGGGCCTACTATCGGATCCCGAAAACCAATTCGAGTTAGACCTGTCTAAGTATGGGCTAAGTCTGTCTAAGCTTGGACTACGGTCCAACAATGACTTTCCCCAACCAGCAACAACAACAATAATACTATCTGACCCCAAATAGGTCATCTGTGGTGTACCACGAGGATAACGGGCCTGGAATGTGTCCAAATAGCCTTATCCGGCCTGGAAGGCCTAAATCATAGCAAACCACCGCCACCAAGTCTATACTACAAGCTCACAACACCAACACAATAGCATACATATATTACATATAAGCTCAATCTAAGTGTAAAGAAAGGTAAACCTAGCCTATCTGGACGCCGCCGCAAGCTTGCTAAAAGAACCAGCTATACAGGAGCCTTCCCCTTCCGAGAGGCCTCTGACTGTTGCCAAGCTACCAAAATAATAAACTACATGTCAAAACATGACTATTGATACCCATATTGCATTAGTTCGGAAAAATGTCCGAACAGTTCATGTGGAGCCCGCTTGCAAAATTGCAAAACCGAAACCGTCACAGCGTCCCAAATCACCCCATTCTCGATAGTCACAACTAATATCATCCAATCCGAGCTTAAACTCAGCTCTAAACAGCCCCAACTATCAGTACCAATATCAATCCCGCCAAATAGCAATTTAAATACACGACTTTAAGCTAGAATTGACTGGAAACTTACAATATAAAGACGATATACTATCAACCACGCGATCCCCGAGCTTGAATAACTTAACGTAGATACTCGATTTCCATTTGGTAATTTGATAAATCATCAAAGATGAGTTTTTTATACAAAATTACAGAGAAAAATGGTGCTGTAATGTAAAAGTTTACCAAGAATGTAAATTTTTTCACTAATAATAGACAAGTATGAAGTAAGAATAATTGAATTTGTTAAAATCTTCCTATATATGTATAGATTAACATAAAAAATTAAATGGCCATACCTAACTACTTACTTTTATGCTGGCAATCCCTTAGAAAGAGTAGTGGAAACTTAATATTTGGTGTACTTCTCCACCACTCCCACGTGTAGTGGTGGTACCACATAACTTTATTCCTATCCGGTTAAGTATGCATTAGGATTTTGCATAGGTTCGTGGTAAAATAAATACAATATTTTGAATATACCATAATTAATAGAAAATTATTCTAAATAAAATCTTTATAAAATAATAATATTATTTTAATATATTTAAATTCACTATCTCCGCTTAAATTATTAATAAATTATAAAATTATTATAACGTAGTAGAAATATATCAGAACTAAAGAATTTTATAAATTTCAAAAATATTTTCGAAAGGTAATTAGCTATATCTTTTTACCAAATTCTAATTTAATTTAATATTTTACAACGTGCTCGGTCTAAATAATATTCTCAAACAAACTGCCCGAGAACCGAACTGTCAGTCCCAGCAAGTCATAAATAACTTGGGGCAGCTATAGAAAAGCTCTTAACGCTGAGAACACACGAAAATGAGGGAAATGACTGGGAAAGTCATTACAACATCCACTACTAAAAGGACTTTCGTCCGCGAAAGTCAAGAATAAGCACATACCTGAAGACGTGAACAAGTAGGGATACTGGGCTCGCATATCACGTTCAAGCTCCCAAGTGGCCTCCTCGACCGGACAGTGAAGCCATTGTACCTTAACCACTGGAATGTCCCGGGAGCGTAACCGTCTGACATCTCTGGCTAAAATGGACACAGGCTCCTCCACAAATGCTAACTTATCGTCTAACTGAACCGAGTCCCACTGAAGCACATGCGACTCATCCAAAATGTACTTTCGCAGCATAGAAATATGAAATATCGGGTGAATAGATGAAAAGGCCGGAGGTAAAGCCAACACATATGCTACCTCCCCGACTGTCCGTAGAATCTCAAAGGGTCCAATATATCTGGGGTTAAGTTTACCCTTCCTACCAAATTGGATCACGCCCTTCATGGGTGATACTCGTCAGAAGACCCTATCACCAACTCCGAACTTCAATGGACAATGTCTACGGTCTGCATAACTATTCTGTCTACTCTGGGCTTTCCGCAGCCTGTCTTGAATCACCCGAACTCGGTCCAAAGACTCTCGGAGCAAATCCGTGTCACGAGAATTGACCTCTGAAGTCTCGATCCATCCAACTGGAGATCGACACCGTCTACCATACAAAGCTTCAAATGGAACCATCTGAATGCTGGAGTAAAAGCTGTTATTATATGCGAACTCTGCTAAAGGAAAGAACTGATCCCACTGACCCCCAAAGTCTAACACACAAGCACGAAGCATATCCTCTAATACCTGAATAGTCCACTCTGACTGCCCGTCGGTCTGAGGATGAAATGTCGTACTGAGGTCCACCTGAGTACCCAACTCTTCCTGGAAAGTCCGCCAAAAATTGGAGGTAAACTGAGACCCTCTGTCTGAGATAATAGATACTGGTACTCCATGTAGGAGAACCACCTCCTGAATATATACACAAGCTAACCTGTCAGTACTATAGGAGACTCCAACAGGGATAAAGTGCACGGACTTAGTCAACCGATCCACGACGACCCAAATACTATCAAAACCACGGGAGGTGCGAGGTAATCCAACAATGAAATCCATAGTGACCCGCTCCCATTTTCACTCGGGAATGGGCAACTGCTGAAGCAATCCACCAGGTCTCTGGTGCTCGATTTTTATCTGCTGACAATAGAGGCATCGAGTTACAAACTCTGCTATATCTCTCAGTATACCACTCCACCAATAGTGCTGCCTCAGATCCCGATACATTTTAGCTGTCCCAGGGTGAATAGAATACCTAGAGTTGTGCGCCTCATGCAAAATCAATTGAATCAAATTTCCAACCCTTGGAACACAAATACGACCGTCAAACCTCAGAACACCATCAGAACCCAAGGTAGCTCTCTCACACTTACCCTTCAATACCTGATCTCGAATGCTACGGAGACCGCTATCCTCAAACTGACAACTCTGAATCTGCTCCAGCAAAGTAGATCTCGCACTAACACAAGCGATAACCCTTCCGGGGTCAGAAATATCCAAATGCACCATTGAGTTAGCTAAGGAATGAATGTCCAAAGCCAATGGCCGCTAAGAGACTGGAATGAAAGCTAAGCTACCCATACTCACTGTCTTCCGACTCAAGGCGTCCGCTACCACATTCGCCTTGCTCGGATGATAGAGAATAGAGATATCATAGTCCTTTAGCAACTCAATCCACCTGCGCTGCCTCGAATTAAGATCCCTCTAAGTCATAATATGCTGAAGACTACGGTGGTCTGTAAAGATCTCACAATGAACACCATAGAGATAATGCCTCCAAATTCACAGTACAAACACTACTGCTGCTAACTCCAAGTCATGAGTGGGGTAATTAAGTTCGTGCACCTTCAGTTGCCTCGATACGTAAGTAATGACACGACCTCGCTGCATCAGAACACATCCCAAACCAACACCAGACGCATCATAATACACGGTGAAACCCTCACCCTCTACTGGAAGAGTCGACATAGGTGTAAAAGTAAATCGATCCTTGAGCTTCAGAAAGCTCGCCTCGCAATCCTCAGACAACTGAAAAGGAACCTCCTTCCTGGTTAGTCTGGTCATAGTAGATGCAATAGACGAGAAGCCCTCAACAAATCGCCTGTAGTACCCTGCCAACCCAACAAAACTGCGAACTTCAGTAAGCGATATGGGCCTACCCCAACCTCGAATAGCCTCTATATTCGCTGGGTCTACCATGATACCGTGTCTGGATACAACATGACCCAAGAAAGCTACAGACTCAAGCTAGAACTCACATTTTGAGAACTTGGCGTAAAGCCGATGATCTCTCAAAGTGTGGAGCACAATCCTCAAATGCTGCTCATGCTCCTCACCGCTCTTTGAATAAACCAAGATGTCGTCAATAAACACAATCACAAAGGAGTCCAAGTATGGCCTGAATACACGATTCATCAAATCCATGAAAGCTGCTGGGGAATTAGTCAACCCAAAAGACATCACCAGGAACTCATAATGGTCGTACCAAGTCCTGAAGGTTGTCTTTGGGATGTCCTCAGCCCTAACTCTCAACTGATGGTATCCAGATCTCAAATCTATTTTTGAGAATACCGCTGCATCCTGAAATTGATCAAACAAATCATCGCTACGAGGCATAGGATACTTATTCTTCACAGTTACCTTATTCAACTGCCTATAATCAATACACATGCGCATAGATCCATCCTTCTTCTTTACAAACAGAACTAGAGCACCCCACGACGACACACTCGGCCTGATAAAACCCTTCCCCAGAAGGTCCTGGAGCTAAGTACTCAACTCTCTTAACTCAGCAGGATCCATATGATAAGGAGCCATAGAAATAGGTCGGGTGCCCGGCTCGAGGTCAATAATAAACTCTATATCACGCTCAGGAGGAAGGCCAGGTAGGTCAGTCGGGAATACATCAGGAAACTCACAAACAACAGGGACGGATTCAAGCGATGGACTCTCAATACTAGCATCCCGAACATAAGCAAGGAATGAATCACATCCCCTCAATATCAATCTACGAGCCCAAACATATGAAATAATCCCTGTCGGTGTGCGGCTAATAAAACCCTGCCACACCACCGGGGGTACGCCAGGCATGGCTGTCTTGGCAAAGCAATCCAAGATTGCATGATAAAAAGACAACCAGTCCATGCCCAGAATCACATCAAAGTCTACCATGGCAAATATAATAAAATCAACCCGAGTCTCAAACTCCCGAACAGTCACCAGACAAGAGCTATATACCCGATCCACTACTAAGGAATCACCAATGGGGGTAGATACACGTAAGGGTACAGATAATAACTCAGAACATAAACCCAATCGTGGTGCATAATAAGTAGATACATAAGAAAATGTGGATCCAGGATCAAATAATGCAGAAGCTGGCTGGTGGCATACGAAAATCGTACCTGTAATCACCGCATCTGAAGCCTCAGCCTCCGGCCTAGCCGGCACGGCATACAACTAACGCTGGCTACCACTAGTCTGAGCACAGACCTGACTACCAGTCCGACCTCTCTGCGCTCCACCTCGAGAACCCTGGGGACCACCCCAACAACCCTGTGCACCACTTCTGCCTACTGGCGGTATAGATATGATAGGCTCTGCTGTCTGAACTGAAGGCTCAATCGCCCTACGTTGAGGACACTCACGCTCAAAATGACCAACAACCCCACAAGTATAACATGCTCCTGGCTCCCTGCTCGTCCTAGAAGATTCGGCTGATCCGGTATGACCACCTCTAGTCGATGAACTGGACTGACCACGTCCCTGAGGCTGACTACCAGAACCATTATAAGCGGGCTGACCCCTATCAGAAATCTGCAAGGCTGACTGTACGGGCCTACTAGGCTGACCCTATCGCTGAAAGGACTGATGTTGCTGCTGTGGGTACCTACCCTGAAACCCGCGGCCTCTGAACTGCGAGTTGCTGTGACTGTCACTGTAACTACCCTAGAATCGGGGTCTCTTATCGCTGCCCCCTTGGGCCTCGCATTCCATCTCCTCTATCGAATATACATGCTCAGCTATCTCAGTAAATGATTTCCCCGAAGTCACTAAACTCTGTGTGGCTCTGCTGTGTGTTAATCGCAACCCTCTAACAAAGCATCTAATCCTCTCATACTCATCAGGCAAGATCATAGTAGCATGTCTAGCCAAATCATAGAATCTTGCCTCATACTCAGCTACTGGCATAGACCCCTGTCTCAACCTGGAAAACTCATCTTGAAGACGCTCACGCATGCTGCGGGGATTATACTTCCCTAAGAATACCTCAGAGAACAGTGCCCAAGTAATGGGTGGAGATCCAGCTGGCCTGGAATCAAGATAACCTCTCCACCATCTCCTCGCGACTGTATCAAACTGATAAGCAACAAAATCTACCCCACGCGACTCCACTAATCCTAAATTTCTCAGCTTCTCCTCGCAGCTGGATAAGAACTCATAAGAGTCTTCTCTTGGAGTACCCGCAAATTTGGGTGGAGCTAATCTCAGAAAACGACTCAGCATCTTCTACTCCTCGGCAGATATAACTGGCTGGACTACTATCGACTGAGGAATTATCGGCTCTGGTGGAATCTCAACTCTGGTTGGAATCTCAGCTGCAGTCTGTGCCCCAATACCATCTCCCTATACTGCTGGTCGGGCTTCTTCGGCTGACGGATCTCCAACTAATCCCAGCAACTGCACAAAAGTGTCTCGGAGCACTGAAGCATCAATAAATCCAGGTAAAGCCTGGGCTGCTCCCTGGCCCACCGACTGCTGTGGCGGCGAAACATCTGGAACTATAACGGGATCGAGTGACTGATCCCTAGCATCATCTCGACCCGGGGCTACTGCTCTGCCCTGCCTTCAACCCCTAGGTCAACCTCGACCCCTAACAAGAGTGCTTGCTGTTGGCTTGGGGTCTCGACCCCCGGCTCTTGCACCATGCGTCCTAACTATCCGCGTAAATAGTGAACCAAATGAAAATCTGAAAACAACATAGACCCGATGCACGAACATAATTCAAGAAAATGAGAGACTCCCTAAGAATTCTCCGTAGCCTCCCGAGGATAGGATATAGGCATCCCCACACCGATCCACAGGAATCTACCCTGCATTGGCTTATGTACCGACACTACCCATACAAACCTAGGCTCTGATACCAAGTTGTCACGACCCAATATTTGAGTCATGATGACGCCTACCGCAACCCACAAATAGGCAAGCCAAACCCTAGCCCGAAGAAACAAGCAACAGGCTAACGGGCGAAACCTCAGAAGAACAGAGATGAGGTGGAAATAACCGTACTAATAAGCATGCTAGAAAGATAAAAACAAACAGAACCAAAATAAACCCATACCGAGACAGAGAAGGAAGAGGACAATATATATAAAGTTAAGAACCCTTTCCAAGACCTGGTGAGGTCGGTACAAGAGCCACTACTAGACATACCCAAAATACAAGACAGAAACCAAATATATACAACAAGTACTACAGTCTCGAGAGCAAAAGACTATACAGTAGAAGATGGAGTAGGATCTGCCTCGAACGTCAGTAAGCACACCTTGCTCCGAAGTCAGTGCTGAGAAGAGAGTCACGTCAAAACAGTCGTCTAGTGCCCGGATCTACATTGGGGAAAAAGATGCAGAAGTACAGTATGAGTACCGAGGCAACGGGTACTCAGTAGGCATCATCGGCCGACTGAGCTCAATATAATATAAGCAAGCTAAAATGTGAGGGTGCATGCTAGGTCCGGGGTATAAGTAATAAATACATAAGTAACTGCCGAGGCACGTATAGATATGCTCAGGAGATAAATAAGTGTGATACCGAATAATTAGTAAATAAATGCGTAAGTAAAAACACAAGTCAAACATAACCTATCTGGGCCCCCATAAACGCGATAGGCACACGAAAGAAAAACAATAACCCAGCCTAGCCCCCATAAACCGACGGGACACACAAGAATAGTAAATGCATAGTCACCAGTGTCTCGAAGCTGTATCAGTATCCAGTAACCATAATGACCAACAAGAGTGCATCGGGCTTGAACTGGCACTAATGGGTAATAACAAGAGGCCAGACGCCGGAATCAAATCGGACACAGTGGGTAATAACAATAGGCCACATATATATCATATCTGCCGGACTCGAATCAGAACTCAAAGAACAACAGTATTGTAATCACGGTACCCAGTACCAGAACTCATAGTGTACCTCAATCCGGGGCAGGACTCGAACCGGAACACCCAATAGACAATAACCAAAATCATCATACCTGAATCAGTAGTCGAACTCGAACCGAAACTCATCATTGCCAGTAAACAGAACAGAATCAAATGTCATATCATGTCAGATAAACGAGGAACGCCCTAGTCCCAAGTCAATACTAGTATATAAGTACAGAAGCTAACCCCACAACATGCTACAAGTCAATCTCAGGGTCCTTCTAGGTCAACTATCTACTATAACAATATGTATATACATGTTTGGGTATACATTATATGTCATGGAAAGGCGGATCAACGTTCTAAGTCAAACTAGCCGACCCCAGTCAAAGACGGTGCTATCAGGGACTAACAAGGCTAAAATGGCCAACCGGGTATAATCGGGGTGACTCGATCCTGTCAAAACCCTAATAGGTCATAGAGGGCTTAACTAAACCCAAAGATGTCAAAGTTCTGACAAGTCGACTAAAAGGGTAACGGGGCCTACTATCGGATCCCGAAAACCAATTCGAGTTAGACCTGTCTAAGTATGGGCTAAGTCTGTCTAAGCTTGGACTACGGTCCAACAATGACTTTCCCCAACCAGCAACAACAACAATAATACTATCTGACCCCAAATAGGTCATCTGTGGTGTACCACGAGGATAACGGGCCTGGAATGTGTCCAAATAGCCCTATCCGGCCTGGAAGGCCTGAATCATAGCAAACCACCGCCACCAAGTCTATAATACCAGCTCACAACACCAGTACAATAGCATACATATATTACACATAAGCTCAATCTAAGTGTAAAGGAAAGTAAACCTAGCCTACCTGGACGCCGCCGCAAGCTTGCTAAAAGAACCAGCTATACAAGAGCCTTCCCCTTCTGAGAGGCCTCTGACTGTTGCCAAGCTACCAAAATAATAAACTACATGTCAAAACATGACTATTGATACCCATATTGCATTAGTTCGGAAAAATATCCGAACAGTTCACGTGGGGCCCGCTTGTGGAATTGCAAAACCAAAACGGTCACAGCGTCCCAAATCACCCCGTGATCAATAGTTACAACTAATATCAACCAATCCGAGCTTAAACTCATCTCTAAACAGACCCCACTATCAGTACCAATATCAATCCCGCCAAATAACAATTTAAATACACGACTTTAAGCTAGAATTGACTGGAAACTTACAATATAAAGACGATATACTATCAACCACGCGATCCCCAAGCTTGAATAACTTAACGTAGATACTCGATTTCCATTTGATAATTTGATAAATCATCAAAGATGAGTTTTTTATACACAATTGTAGAGGAAAACGGTGCTGTAATGTAAAAGTTTACAAAAAATGTAATTTTTTTCACTAATAATAGACAAGTATGAAGTAAGAATAATTGAATTTGTTAAAATCTTCCTATATATGTATAGATTAACATAAAAAATTAAATGGCCATACCTAACTACTTACTTTTATGTTGGCAATCCCTTAGAAAGAGTAGTGGAAACTTAATATTTGGTGTACTTCTCCACCTCTCCCACGTTTAGTGGTGGTACCACATAGCTTTATTCCTATCCGATTAAGTATGCACTAGGATTTTGCATAGGTTCGTGGTAAAATAAATATAATATTTTGAATATACCATAATTAATAGAAAATTATTCTAAATAAAATCTTTATAAAATAATAATATTATTTTAATATATTTAAATTCACTATCTCCGCTTAAATTATTAATAAGTTATAAAACTATTATAACGTAGTAGAAATATATCAGAACTAAAGAATTTTATAAATTTCAAAAATATTTTCGAAAGGTAATTAACTATATCTTTTTACCAAATTCTAATTTAATTTAATATTTTACAACGTGCTCGGTCTAAATAATATTCTCAAACGAACTGCTCGGGAACCGAACTTTCAGTCCCAGCAAGTCATAAATAACTTGAGGCAGCTATAGAAAAGCTCTAAATGCTGAGAACACACGAAAACGAGGGAAATGACCAGGAAGGTCATTACAAATTATTCTTTTGATGACCTCATAGTGTAGAGTAACTTTTTATACTAATATTATATAGAACTTAAACTTACGAAGGATCAGTAGTGGAGTCACCCTTGACAAAGGGGTGTCAATTGACAATCCTCGCTAGCGAAGTGCAATAGGTAGATAGGTTACCTTTTCTTATTTTTTAACAATGTACATATGTAGATATATGAATCATCTTGACTTTTTTCTGCATTCTACTAAACGACCCCTAAGTGCGTAACCATATTTCCTACCAGGTATTTTTCACACACATACTTATTGGGCCGCCTAAAAGTTTTTGGAAATGGGCTTTCTTTTTTGGACTATTGAATTGTGTAGCCCATTATGAGCCTTAACCTTTAGCCAAGTGCATAATTCTAGCTCTTACTAACTTCCCGTCGTACTTCCTCTCGTCTTCGACGTTTCAACGCCAAAGCCCATTTATTAAAAATGAAAGAATAGTTTGTACATGACTTGGGGTCCTAAAGTGACCCGAGTCCAAAATAGAATAGGAAAGTAACATCTGCCTACCACTATCGGTAATCAATATTATTTAGGTGAAGAATATCCATAGCCATATTCAAGAATATAAAAAAACCTAGAGAGTTCTAGATGAAGGCTGAACGATTGAGGTTAGCAAACTCCGATGGCTTCGAGGAAATCATTCAACAGTCACTGGATCTTCACCTCGATGACTAGATTTAGGAAACCAACACTACTAAAAAAAGACTAAAAAAGCGACGGCCAAAAGCTACGGACTTCATCATTTTTTTGGTCAAAATAGACGAAAAAATGACGCAGTCACTTGCGTCGTAAAAAGGCTCGATGATTTTTAAAAATGACGGACTATGTCGCTTTTTGTTCTTCCGATAAAGAACAAAAAGCGACAAACAACGTCGTTTTCTTGTTAAAAAAATATTTTTTTTCAGAAAAAGCGACGATGTCCGTCGTTTTTTGTTCTTTATATGAAGAACAAATGGAGAACAAAAGTGATGGGCAACGTCGATTTGTTAAAACAAAATTGAAAAACGATGGACACCGTCGCTTTTCTAGAATTTTTTTCTAAAAAAAATGCAGAAAAGCGACGGACAAAAGTGACACTGTTCATCGCTTTTCTGCATATTGCATTTTCTGCATTCCACCTGCCAAACAAAAATTTAATTCAATATCTACAGATCCAAGCAACACACATTACGCTAAAACAATCATATAACACGTAATACTATTACTAGTCAACACCACTCAAGCAATCAATCCAACAACATCCAAAACACCAAAAAATCAATCCAACAATATCCAAAACACTTAGCAATCCTAAAGGTTTTTCAAAAGTTAAAAGTTTAATTCAAGGTCTAAAAAGTGTCTACAAGCATGAAATCCAACAACACTAAGGGTCTGTTTGGAAAGCCACCTGGTAATTAGAATTGGTGTAATTATTAGGGTAGTAATTACCAGCCTAGTAATTACACAGTCTAATAGTTACGCTGACCTGTTTGTTTGCCACAGTGTAATTACAAATGTACTGTTTGATTGCACAAGTGTAATTACATGGTTATATTCAATATTTAAAATAAAAGTTAATTATCAAAAACTAAAAATTTATATTAGACAAATAAGTTATTAAATATAATATTATATATATATATATATATATATATTGTCTTTTGAAATATATTAATTAATAAACATATGTTCTTATAAAAAATAATGGATTTATATTTTCAAACTAGTATATTTTAATTAAAGTAACCATAAAAACAGAAAGTACATGATTTTTAAGAACATCATGAAATGCATGTTTGACAAAATGATTAATATTATAAATATAAAGTCATAAAATTATTAAAACATTTGACAAAAAGATAATCTATCAATTTCTAACTAAAAAATGAATGGCTTGCAATGTGAAATATTATGTCAATACTAGTATAACAAATAAATTGAAAGTGAAATATAACATAAGTTCAAAATTCAAAATAAATAAATAATACTCTTATGTCAAATTTCAACATAACGTAAATATGCTTCAAAAGAAAAGAGAAATCTAAGTCTATAATCTTATTCAATAATGAATTCTACTTAATTTAATAATTAGAATACTAACTAAATTATGCTAAATAAAAAAATAGATAATACGAAAAATTATATGGGATCACAAGAAGTAAAGGTTGGGAAATAAGAAGGAAATGAAATATAAATAATATAAAATAAAAAATATTTTTTAAAAAATATTAGAATAATAAATCTAGAAAGAATTTAAAATAATAGAAATTTAAAATAAATTAAAACAAAAAAAATAAAAATAGAAATAAAAAAGCAATCAGTTTGTAATTACACCATGTAATTACCAGCAATTCACAGCTCCCCCCAGTGAATTGGAGAGTGTAATTACCCTCTGCCAATTACACCCAATTACCTGCTGACCAAGTAATTACCTGGCCAACCAAACATGTCAGATAGTGTAATTACACCCAATTACACCAAATCCAATTACCAGGGTGGCTTTCCAAACAGGCCCTAAGGAGTATCCCCAACTAACTCCTCGTCACTCTCTATGTCTTCATCGCTACTTGAATCTGAAGATGGAGAACAATGACGATGATGACATCGACGACTCATGCTAACCATTTGTTTCTTAAGTTCCTCGATGGTCTTGCACATGATATCATTTTGAGGAACGGACTGTGCCAAGGCATGTGTAAGCTGTGCAATCTGCTGCGACATAGCAGTAAGCTAAACACCATCAATCGCCTCTGCCTGGCGTGAGGAACCAATATCTTCCAATCTTGACCGAATGCGTCCCAATTCATTTCGAAAGCCCATCCCATAGACTCTCCCCCCTTTTGTTTTTCTCCGCCACTTTTTCAGTCCAAATTTGAATAGCTTCTTTTTGTGAAGGCTCAGTTAGACCGAACTCAGACAAGTAGCGTTTATAATCATTCTACATATTAAAAAAGAAATGTTAGTAGATTTTACTATTACTAAGCAAGGTGGAGCATAACGTAGAAAAGAACAATTACTTTGTAAGTAAATTTTTAAAACTTACATTGGCATTTTCAGCCCTTGGCTCAACCCATACATCCGGATTTGACTCTTTTATCTTTTTTCTTAAATGTGTTCGTTCGAAGACCTCAAGGTGAGTTGGTTCGCGATCCAAAGATTTTGTCTACAAACAAAAAGTAAATAAACATAATCACGTAGTATTTAATGAACTTTATATAAACATGTAAATTAGAATTTAAGATTATTACTTACCATTTCCTGAATTATGGTCCCGACACTCTTTGCACCCCCGATGTGTAATCAGCCACCTTTTAAACTAGCTCTGGCTTGCTTATTTTTCTCAGACAATGCCTTGTATTTAGGAGAATCCCAAATAATGCACAGTTTAACATACACATCTTTAAGAAGCCAATCTTGTACATTTCCCTTGCGCCTAATACGTTCAAGCCAACCTTTTAGCCTCGCTCCAGCATGATTTTCAAAAATAACAGACATGGCTTGATTGTGTTTTCTCAACCAAGTACACATAGTCTGAAAATCAATTGACTAGCGTTAGTTTATATATATATATTGATATTAAAGTTAACTAAATAACAATTAAATTCAATATACCTTAAACTTATCAAATATGGCTTGTCGATATCTCTCTCGAACTGACCCAAGGCTGCGAATAAAGCCTCCAAACACTCTCCCTTACAGCTTTATTAACTTCTTTTGATGAGGGATACCGCCTGTAAAAAAAATAATAAATATCTCAACTCATAAATATTTAATTAATACAGATAAAAAAAATTAAATAAACTTATCAATTAAGAAAACAAACTTACGATGATTCATCAGGCTCCATGAACACTCTACCAAGTCTGTCCTTAGCACCAGGTACTAGTCCGATCAGATCCGCATCAGTATCATCATCTATAGACGGAGGTGGAGGTGACGGTGGAGGTGCAGATCCAGATGCTACTTTCAGGAGTACAAAATGCTGAGTCAATGTCGACCATAAGTATCATTAGGATATATAGGCGTCCTAGATTTCTTCTTAGCAGTGGATTTCGAATTCTTATTAGTACGAGGTCGATCACCATCACCACCAGATGTCATCTGTATGCAAGTTTACATTAAATCATATTAAAAAATTATAAATATTAACAAACAGTAAGTGGTGACATAAAAAAACTAACATGCTAGTCTATATGCAATCTTCATCCTCGCTTATTTCATTTCCATCATTCTCTCATTCTTCCTTCTCAGTTGTTTTATTTTCGTCGTGCCATTCGTCCTCCAAAGCTCCCTTTCCCATTTTATAATTCATTGCTATTACCCATGTGCATATCACTATGTAAAATTATACGTCTTTATTTTCGTGGTTTTAATTGTTGCCTACCCTTCTAATGTCTAGCTTCATCTTTGAGAACTATTATGCTTGTGGAGGTTACGCTTAAACAATTGTAAGAAGTGGTAACAAGATGCTTGGTTATTGGCTATTTTCCCGTTTCCATTTTAAGAAAAGTAATATTAGTATTAATTCTTGCTTCCTAATTTCAACTGAAAGAAAAAAGGATGGTAAAATTAAAAAACCAAAATATTCCCTTTAAAAGCTGAGGGAAAGCATTTCCAAAACAAATCCTGAAAAAATGATTCAGAATTTTTTCAGTTTCAATTTTCAGGGAAGTAAAAAAATTCACTCAAAATTTTCCAATTTCAGCTAAGACACTAGATTTGAAGAAAAATTAGAGCAAAAAAAGGAGAGCAAAAAACCCAATTTTGTTTCTATAAAAAAAATCAACCAGCATAAGAAACCATTTCATTTTCCAAAATAATTTACATAGAATACAATCTTGAAATTCAGTTTCAGAAAAGAAAAATCAAGGATTGAAAAGGCATAAAATGAAAACAAACAAAAATAGGGTCAAAATGGCACCGCAAAAAGAAATTCTTTAACAAAATAGAGTTTCAAAACAAGAAAAAACTTCCATTTTGAATACCCAATAAAGGAAGAAAAAAAGAGCCCATGTTAATAGTTCTCTAATTGCACCAT
The DNA here is from genome assembly GCA_031232105.1 of Capsicum rhomboideum. NCBI lineage: Eukaryota > Viridiplantae > Streptophyta > Magnoliopsida > Solanales > Solanaceae > Capsicum > Capsicum rhomboideum. The sequence continues at coordinate 54,653,472 of CP124717.1, forward strand.
CCATTGATTTTCAAGTAATAGCTTATGCTATTGTCAAGTAAGTTCTTTAATTTTCTCGAACTTAGAAAATTTTATGTGTTCTGTGTGTACCTTTGTTGTCGGAGCAGGAGAAAGAGCCAGAGTTGAAGCTGGTAGAGTTGCAACTGGGGGAGCAGCATCAACAACGGCGGAGAGAGAGGAAAAAGGAAAAGAGAGGCGCGGGAGAGAGAGGGGGGAAAAGGAAAAGAGAAAGAGAAAAGAAAAATTGGGAGTGTTGCCCTAATACTGACTAAAAGTTTGACTTAAAAAAGCGACGGGCGAAATCGATCGTGTCCGTCGCTTTTTAAAAAAAATTATATATATAATTTAATTTTTTAAAATATAAAAATTATTTATTTATTAATAAATTACTAATATCAAAAAACAACGGACAGTGTCGTTTTCATAAAATTAATTTTGATTTATTTTTAACAAAACGGATGTTGTCCATCACTTTTGGTAAAAAAAAAAAAAAATTAAAAAAAAATTATAAAAGCGACGGGCAGGGTCACTTTTCTCAAATTAATTTTTTTTTAAAATGATAGTGAAGTTGTCCGTCGATTTTAGTAAAATTAAATAAAAATTAAAATTAAATTATAAAAGCGACGGATATCGTCGTTTTTCTAATTTTTTTTTCTTTTAAATAATAGTGACGCAGTCCGTCACATTTATTAAAAAAATAAATGATTTATTAATTATTTGACACAATAATTCGTGAAACAAAACGACGGATATTGAGATGCTATTCGTCAATTTTAATAAAAAATAAATAAAAATTTAAAAAATAAAAAATCGCGGACTGCATCGCTTTTCTGGAGCGACGTTGTCCATCGCTTTTTTTTTTTTTTTGTCATTTTTTGATCTTTTTTTTAGTAGTGCAAAAGAGTGAGATTGAGTGAAATTCACTTCGACGTTTAAAATTCTCACAAACACCATGAATTCGATCTCTACGAAGACTTCTTTAGCTCACAGTCAGTGTAACTAGCCCGCCAATCCAAGGTAAGATCCTAATTTCTCTAATTCTTGATGGCAAAATTTCATGGCAGTCATGACCTATTATCTTTGTTGCTTCTGCAGATTGAGCTCAAATGAGCTGATACCACTTCATAAAACTCCAAATTTAGCAGGTATGACCTCGAGACCTTTTTCTTGCTTTGATGCATTGCTGAGACACCCCTTTTTAACTTATCTCCACTGATATTTGAGGTTAATTTATTTCTTGAGCTCCCTTACTATAGACGTACTTAGCTCCCTGAATTATGTTCTGATATTGTTGCTTGGTGTGAATGTGTGTTTTCTTGTGCCTTGAAAAATATGTTCTGACATTTCTTGATTTGAAAATTAGGCATACTGATCTTGTCCAACTGTAATAGTGATTTTGTTTGTTCTGGGACTTCCTGAATTGCATCGTATTGTAATATTTCTGTACCTATAAAACTAAAAATAATGTTAGCAAAAAAATCAGCCACTTGATTCTCTTCTCTGAATATGTGTTCCACCTCTACTTCATTATTGCTCAACATCATTCTTATTTTCCTTATCTCCATAGTAATAGCCCAAGGCACTTCTCAAATTCCATTCAATATCTTCTTTAGGCTAAGTTAATCAGTCTCCAATGTCACTGGTAACAAATTTGTTAGTGATGCAGTGTTCTAATCTCATTTTCAGAGCTATGCTCTCAACCATCAACACAGAGCAATGTTCAATCTTCCTTGCTTCAGCATACGTAAAATTTCCTTCTTCATTTCTAATACAAAAGGCATTAGAACTTTTGCCAAGATTTCCTTTCCAGACACCAACACTGTTACACTTATAAGTGCCCATTTCTAGATACTTCCATCAAATAACTTTACAAGAAATTAGAGGAGTGTATTCTTCAAACATTTTCACCATCAAAGGCCAAGTATTTGGAATTTCTTGCAACCAGGAAAATTTATTTTTAGAAAATACATATAAATTCCTTTTCACCTCCATATTCATCACATGCCTTGACATATTCCCTCATGTTTAATAATGTTTCTTCTTTTCCAAATCTGCTGTAAAATAAATGATGGCATAGCCTTATACAAAGGTTTCAACTTAGCCACACAGTCAACATTCCACCATTTGTTAATGGTATGTTTAACTTGAAGAAAAGGGTCACGAATTCCTGCTGCTCCTGCAAAATTTCTCCATAGATTATTAGAATCAGGACAAGTGTTAAAAAGATGATCAAAGGTCTCATGTACATTGCTATTACAACAACAACATACAACCGCATCCACTACCATCATCCTCATAAGCACCTCTCCAATAGGAACTCTTTGCTTCCAAAGCTTCCGGAGAAAGAAAGAAACTTCAAAAGAGATTTCTTTTTCCCAAATATTCATAATCAGCTCTTGAGGATCTCTTCTCTGTCTAATTAATTTCCATGTACTACTCACAGAGAATTTGCCATTACTAGTCAGCATCCACCAAGGTTTATCCCACTCTTCAATCCCAGTCACTACCCCAATAACCCCATTCACATGATGACAAACTTCTTCAGTGAACATTTCCAACATCATATTCTGATTCTATCCTTCTTGATTCATAAGCTGATTCACCTCCTCCATAGACTCAGAGTAATTCTAATTAATGGGTAAATAATAATTAAGAGCACCCAATTGTGTTCAATTATCAAACCAAATACTAGAATGCCCATATCTAGGTTCCCACCAGATTTCTTGATCAGTATAATCTCTTGCTAAAAGCATATGCTTTCTGACTTAAGATCCTCATCTCCATTCCACTACTTGAGGCCTATGCCTTTTGCAATAGCTGTTTCACATAAAGTTTGCCCAAATGGACTTCTTGATTCTAAAATTCAACCTTAATTTTGCAAATAAAACCCTAGAGATATCAAATAGGGATCTGAATCCCAATCCTCCCTCCTCCATTGGTAGACATATGTTCTCCTATGATACCCAGTGTTTGTTCCTTCTTTCTTCCTTAAAATTCTAGAGAAATTTAGTAAACACTCTATGAAGATCATTAATCACACATTTAGGAGGTATAATTATTGATAAAAGGTAAATAGAAATACTTTGAAGTACATGATTGATTAGAACAACTTTTCCACCAAAAGAGAGTAATTTACCTTTCTATTCTTGTAGCTTGTTTTGCACTTTCTTCATAAGTTCTATAAAGTGTACCTTTCTTCGCCTTGCATGCCCAATAGGACATCCTAAATATATCAAAGGGAATTTACCTCTCACAAAATCAGTATTGATCTCCACTTCTTGAACAATCTGATGAGCAACCCCGTGGAACATATAGAAGAAGCTTTACTCTTTGTTGATCTTTTGCCCTGATAAGGATTCATACTGTCCAAGAACCTCCATAATGTTATGGTATCATCTGCATAAGCAAGATGATTCAAGTTATCACTCCATTTTGGCATCTCAAAACTCTTAAAATCCTTGTCATAGAAACGATTGTTAAGAACTCTAGTCAAATCTTCAGCAGAGAGGATAAAAAGAGCAGGGGACAGAGGATCTCCTTGCTTGACACCTCTAGATGAGTGAAAAAATCCATGGGCCTATCCATTGATCAAAATAGAATACTAGTTATTAGCCACAAACCTCCAGATCTTATCAACTACCAACCTGATAAATCCCATCTTCTCTAATACTTTGATCAAGAATCCATGGAGCTATGCTAGTTTTTTTTTGATTTGTCAGACACAATAAAATCATGTCCAGTGAACTTAGGTTTAACAGAGGGATTATTGAGACCCCAAAATTGAACAATGTGACGTTAATATAGAGTATTCCTCTTATATTATTAGGGAATGTCCAAAGTTTTGACAAATATGGAATAACTTTATTTTAAAGAGTGAAATTTATGTTATGATTGTCAAATCGTTTTTGCAAGGGTTGATGATACTATATATATTGTCTCGCATTTTCTGTATAGAGTTACATTTATAATTCTAATTATGTGGCACGTATAGAAGGAGCGTAATATAAATTTGATTGAAAAGAAGTGTTTACTTATTAAGCATATATGCAAATAATGACTACATACTATCGGTTTTGTAGAATAATTATTTTTTGTTGTTATAGCATCCTGCTTCTATTTTGGACTAATTTGAGATGCAATTTGAAGGGCTATCCGTATTCGAGTTATATAGAATTATCTGAGGATTTTTACCAGGAAATAATTCATTCGACAAGGATATTTGTTCAATTTTTCATGTTATTTTCAATGCTTCGTCACTGATTTTCCTTTCTTTAGTTTAGTAACTTTTGTTTGTTTATTTTGGAAAGGTGAAGTTTCAACAATAAAAGCTATGAAAATCCATAATTTACAGTAGAAGAGATTTACTTTATGTTAAGATTCACATATGATATTTTCCAAATGATTTTTTTGTCTAGATTATAATTTCTTTTAGTAAAATATATGTTTTCATATTTTCTCCGATAAGCTTTCTATATTGTAATAGTTCTTCTTTTATCTTATAAAAGAGGTCTTTCCTTCTCCTTTTTATTTTTCTTTAATTCTAGTGATATTATTTATATCCTGATATTCAACTAATTATTAAATGGTGAAGACTTTTAATTGGAGAAAACATTTTAGTGTTCTATTCTCGTGTCTTAGATTTTTTTACCGGTATGCATGGTTTTTTAGTTTTGTGATCTTAGGACCCCTTTGGAATCAAATTAAAACACAAATGGAATCAGTGATTTGAAATGAGGTTGTTTGAAATTGAAATTTTGTTTGGACATGCAATTTAGATTTTTTAAATTATATATTTCTTTTTTCATAAACATAAAAACTCCACAATTTGTGAAAACTATCAAAATTTCTCAACTCTTATACAATCTCACCGAATGAGCAAACCATTGTTCATACACAAGATATCCAAATATCCTGAGGCATCACATTAACGAATCACATGTCTCTATGTTCCTTTTATAAACAAATATTTAAGATTACATGCTATTACAAACTTTTAAATATTATAATAAATGTATGTCACATGTTTATATAAAACCAAAAAAGTATATATTAAAAAATCGTAAGAATTAAACCAATAATAATTCGACTTAATAATTTTGATTCTAATATTTTAAAAACCAAATTAATTAGTTTGGCATTCTTTAAAAAAATAAGTGAAATCGAACCATGAACACCTCTAATTTGAAAATAGAGATTTTACTTGTGAATTTATTTAACAACCTCAAATTAAATCTATATTAGTTAAATTATCAATTTATTTCATTTTATGTCTTAATTTGACAAGAAAAATATGCGTGACTTTTGAGTCTTTGATTTTAAATGAAAAATGCGTACTTATAATACACTACGGATATTATTTAAATTTTGTAATTATCATTTCTGTTAAAAGAACATCACTAATGCTAAAATGAGAATATTACAATTACTGAATATAAAAAAAGAAATTAAGAATTGTAAAACTCAAATATTGAACCGAATGAAGTAAAATTCAAGGGAAATAAGGAAAAAAAAAATGAAAAAAAGATTATTGAGGGTTGCAATAAAAGAGTTCTTAAAAAAAACCTATTCAACACTTTCCTCGAAAAAAAAATGCTCTCAAAACCCTAGCCGCTCAAACCCTAAATTTGGCTAGTTTGTCATCGGAATCAATGGCCGCGACGGCTATTGGCCAACCTCCTCCAGTGGAGGTTGGGCCAACAATGAAAATCATCAACAATTCTGGGCAGCCCTTAAACGTTACCTTTGCCAATACCATTAAACCAACCAAAACACAAATCAAACCTATACCTTTTAAACTTATTTCATATTTGCATGGAGAGCCTAGAATAGTGTGAGAAGAGGAGGAAATTACACAAATGATAGTGAATGTGGATCTAGAGTATGCAGTGATAGGAAAGTTCTCTTATGGCTAGCCGGATATTTAGGATTTGAGACGATTAATTTCGAAGCAATGTGAACTTAAAGGAGAGGTAAACATTGGTTTGTTAAGCAACAGATATATACTAATTCGTGCAACAATGTTGGAAGATTATGTTACTCTGCTGTCCAAACCACAGTTCTATATTACTCACGACTACTGGTCTTATCCCATGAGAACCCTTAAATGGGATTCACTTTTTGATCCAGAAGAGGAGACATCGATTGCAATAGCATGGATATTATTTCCCTCTTTACCACTAAATTTTTTGACAAAGAGGCAATTTTTTCACTGTCCGCTGCAGTAGGAAAGCCACTAAAAGTGGACATGGCTACACTAAACAAAACAAGATCAAGTTGCGCAAGGGTAAAAGTAGAGGTGGATCTATTATGAGAATTTTCCAAAATAATTAATGTGGGCATGAGGATGAAGACGGGGGAAATCAAGGAGAAATGGATTATAATTAAATATGATTACATTCCAAAATATTATAAAACTTCCAAATTACAAGGGCACAATGAGAATGAACGTTTTGTGATCCATCCAGAGTTGTATCCAAAGGAGGAAAAAGAGGAAAAAGAGAAGCATGAAGAGACATATGAAGCCAAAAAAGATGGTGACTAAACAAAGCAGAAACAAGGGGAGGAAGACAAGAATGGGATAAGAAAGGAAAGGGGAAACAAAATGATTTTTAAGAACAAAAAAGAAGAAATAGTAATAGAAGAGGTAGACGGTATCAAAGAAACAGAGTGGAACAAGTATGGAATCCAAGGAAAGGGCATCAAAGTAGTAACTGCAAACAAGAATAATGCTCTAGAGAAGGACATGGAGAATGACAAAAATAGAAAAGAACAAAAAGACAAGGATAATGAAAAATAACAAGAGGATAAGTAAGACAAGATTCAGCTGTAGAAGGCCAGTAATAACAAGAAAAAGGAGAATGTTGAGAAGGAGTTAGATAGAGTTAACATATCTCTCTCTTTTCCTCCTAAAAATGAGAAGGAACAATATTTTCATCAAAAGGGAGAGCAATATGATGAAAATAAATCACCAGGAAGTTTGTTATGGAAGTCCAAGACAAACGAGAGGCATGATAACAACACTAAGGAGAAGGAGGATAAAAAGACAAATGATGATTTACAGATAATGGAGGATAGAACAAAGAGACAAGAAGCTACTAGTAGAGAAGGGGAAAAAGAAGATAAGAAAGGAGAAAGTGAAAAGAAGACAGTAGAGCAGTCACAACAATTACAAGAGGATAATCATAGCGGTACTACCCCGAGTGCACCAAGAATCTAAGATTTGTCTCAGCAACAAAAATTGAATATGAAGGACACAGGAGAAGATGAATGTTTGGAGGCCAACATAGACAGTATTGGAAGATTAGGAGATTTGTCACCAAGGCAAATTAAACATCTTAAAGGAAAGAACTAAAAGGGAGCTAAGCCAATAGTGCAGTCATCACAAATGAACACTCGGAGTAAAAACAACTCTTTTTCTACATCATCTAAATGATTGATAAGATGATATTCTGGAATATTAGGCCTGTTAAAACTCAAAATTCTTTTGAGAGGTTAATGGACACAGGAGAAACAATTACTCATACATTGCATTATTTGAGCCTTTTCAAAGTCCTACAAAGTTGGAGAATTACAAAAGAAGACTAGGGATGCAACATGCAAGAGTTAATAACTCTGACAAAATATGAATCTTCTGGAAAGATCATTAGGAGGAGGAAGGCTACAAATACAATACAACAAATCACCACCAGATTTAGACTAAGGGGAATCAGTGAAGTTTCAGTGTGACTGTAGTGTATGCAAGATGTAGTGCTTTGGAGAGATTAGAACTATGTGAGGATATGGAGTAAATTACAGTGAACACTAGCTTCCCATAGCTAGTTGGGTGATTCAGAAAAAATGAGAGGTTTGCCAGTGACACAAAGTGAAACTACTAATTTCCAACAATTTGTCAGTACCTGTGGACTAAGTGAATTGAAATTTACTAGGAGCAAATACACTTGGTGGAATAGGAGGATAGAGAAGAAAATCATCTTCAAAAGGTTAGATAGAGTCTTTGGAAATAATGAATTCATGGATAGGCTGTCTGACAGTGAAGTACATCATCTAATTAGGCAGGGCTTAGATCATGCACCTCTACATGTAAATTTGCAATTCAAATCAAGAACAGATACCCAGGCCTTTTAGATTTTTAAACTTTTGGACAAAGCGCAAAGATTTCTCAAATCTGGTGGAGGAGCAATAGAAGATACCTATAGAAGTATCACCTTTTATAGTAGTCCAGACAAAGATAAAAAGGGTGAAAACAATATTAGCAATTTGGAGTAAGGAGAAGTTTGAAAATATCTTTCAGTAGATTGCTACTTTATAGGATGTGATCAAAGCTAATGAGATCTAGCTGGAAATCTATCCTACTAAAGCAAACAGGGCCATATTGAATAAAACAAGTGTTGATTTGAAGAGGTACTTAAAGATATAGGAAGAATTATGGAAACAAAAGTCTGGAATGAGATGGTTTAAAGATGGGGATAGAAATACAAAGTTCTTCCATTTTTATGTCAAGGGAAGAAGGAGAAAGCTGACAGTGACAGAAATTCAAACCAGGAAGGAGACGCTATAACAACAACTCAGAACATAAGGGAGGAAGCAGTGAATGTTTTCAATGACTATTTATGAAGACACAAGAAGTTACAGATTAATCCATATTGTGAATGTTTTCAATGAACTATTTATGGAGATACAAGAAGTTACAGATTAATCCATGTTGAATTACATCCCAAAGTTGATCATAGAAGAGCAGAACTTGGAGATGGAAAAGATGCCTATTAAGAAAGAAGTGAAGTAGGTGGGATTTTCTTTAAATGGTGATAGTGCTAGTGGACCTGATGGTTTTTCAGGAATTTTTTTTTCAAAGTAGCTTGGAAATAATAGAAGAAGACATTACCAACATGGTGAAGGCATTTTTTTGTGGGTAGGAATTACCCAGGTATATTACTCATACTAATTTGGTACTCATCCCTAAAAAGAAGGTATTACAGACTTATGGGGACCTAAGACCAATTAGCCTAAGTACTTTTGCTAATAAAATCATATCTAGATTGGTGCATGAGAGACTAGTAGCTATTCTTCCAGGAACTATCTTTGCTAATCAAACAGATTTTGTTAAAGAAAGAAGCATTACTAAAAATGTGGTGCTGGTACAAGAAATAAAAAGGGCTATAAACATAAGGAATAAGCTACATAATGTGGTTGTGAAGGTGGATATGGCAATGACATATGACAGAGCATCATGGAAGTTTTCGATACAAGTCATCAGAAAATTTGGCTTTTTAGAAAGATTGATAGACATAGTGGTGAGATTGATCAATAATAACTGATATTCAATTTTGTTGAATGGGCATACTTTTGGTTTTTTCAAATCATGTGGAGGACTGAAACAAGGAGACCTCTTATCACCTACCTTGTTTATAATAGCAGTAGAGGTACTAGACAGAAGTTTAAACAACTTGTTTGAGGACACAAAGTACAAAGGATATAGCATGCCTAAATAAAGTCAACCAATAAGTCATCTTTCATATGCTAATGACACTATCTGGCTGCATCCATGAAGAAGATGATGAAAGACTCAAAAATTATGAGTTGATGTTTAGGCTAATGATTAATCTGGATAAGAGTCTAGTTTACTTGAATGAAAATGTGCCTATTGGAGTATGCAATCAGATCAAAAGAATTACTGGAGTGAGACAAGGAAATTTCCCTTTTATATATTCGGGATGCCCTATCTTTTATGGAAGAAAGAACAAAGGACACTTTGAAGAATTGTTAAAGAAGGTGGTAAAGAGGATGCATTCTTGGCAAAATAGGTTATTGTCTTTTGGAGGAAGGTACATTCTAATATTCCATGTTCTATAATCTATGCCTGTGTACTTATTATCAGTAATAAGACCACCTATTAGTGTGATCAATCAACTGCATAAGATATTTGCTAAATTCTTTTTGGGTAATGTTGTTGGAGCTAAAAATAAACACTGGGTAACTTGGGAAAGCACGTGTTACCCAAAAGAAAAAGGTGGATTAGGTTTTAGATCACTACATGACATGTCTAAGGCACTATTTACTAAGTTGTGGTGGAACTTTAGAACCTCAAAATCATCTATTTAGGGCCCCTATATGTGGAATAAATACTGCAAGAATCTACATCTAATTGTAGCTCAAGGATTTAGAACATCACATATGTGGAGAAAGATGACAGTAATGAGGGATAAGGTGGAGCACAATATTAGGTGGCAAACTAAAGCTGATACTTCCAGCTTTTGGTTTGACAACTGGAAAAAACAAGGTGCTTTGTACTCTGTGGAAGGAGAAATAACTATTGAGGAGGAATTGGAGGTAAGAGAGTTCATTAGAAAAGGAGAATAGGATGAAGAGAACCTATTTTCTAAGATTTCACCAGAAATGACTGCATACATCTTAGAAAATATAAAACCTCCTAGTTTAGATCATCAAAATCATACACCCCATTGGATGGGCACACATCAGGAGATTTCACAGTTAAATCTGCATGGGAAAATATGAGAATGAAGGAGTGCAGGGAGTTTATAAATTCATATGGGCGAAAGGTCTCCCTTTTAAGATCATTTTTTTCCTATGGAGGTTGTGGTTTAGAAGAATATCTTCAGATGACAATCTGAAGAGAATAAAGATACAATTGGTGTCAAGATGTTGGTGTTGTGAGGATAAGAAGGAGGAAACCATGTCACAACATTTTCTAACAGCCTCCATAGCCACCAAGTTATGGAGGCAGTTTGCTATTTTTGCAGGTATAAACATGGAAGGCATGCAGCTAAAGAAACTCATTATCACTTGGTGGACACCAAAAATACCACCGAAATTACATGTGATAAATAGAGCTATACCAACATTAAAAACAGGGACACTCTGGAAAAAAAGAAACAACATAAAGCATGAAGGGAACACAACATTTACAAGCATGGTTTTACAGACTCAAGGCATGGAAAGAAAGGTGATTAAATGCTTCTACCTTTGGATAAAATTGGAAGAGAGAGTATGGCCAGAGATAATCAGAAGACTTAAAGAGTACAAGCCAAAGTTACATTTTCATAGTGTCACTTGGAAGCTACTTGACACAGGGAAGGTTAAATGTAACACAGTTGAGGCTCGTAGGGGTAATCCTAGATTGAGTGCTTATGGCTTCTGTGTAAGAGATGATAGAGGAGATCTAATTTATGCCAAGGCAAAGGGAATTGGATTTTCCACAAACACAGAGGCAGAATCATTGGCAATACATGATGCTCTAGAGTATTGCATAGACAAAGCACTGAAAGGAGTGATAGTGGAAACAAACTCAATTAGTCAGGTGAAGATGATACTTCAATAATAGAAAATTCCATGGAAAATAACAGAAAGGGTTGAAGATATCATGAGGAGATTAGAGCATCTACAGACACAAATCATTCACATATACAGGGAAGGGAACAGTGTTGTTGATTTAATTGAAAATAAAGCAATAAAAATGCAAGAAACAAAGGAATATCACAACTTTACAGAGCTACCATGAAGATAAAACAACAGATAAACATGGATAAAGCACAGTTAACTACATTACGGATTAGAACTAGGTAAATATTACCACAGAAATGATATCAAGCAAAGAAATTTCAGACAAGTATCATTACATCATCATGCACCAAGAGAGTAGAGATATTTACAGAACCTATTTAGGAATTAAAGACATTCATTACAGCCAAATAAGAGTATACCTGGAAGGAGACATTAAAGTTGTAAACCTAGCTAGAAATACAAGCTCTAGCTACCAAAAAGCTTCACTAAAAAGGAAAGGTAGGTGGGTTGTGAGATGCGGCCAGATCTTGGATGATAAAGTAATGGGGAACTTGCCACTAGCTCATCTTACCCTGAGATAAAGGATTTGGAACCAGCAAACAGTAAGGATAAATATCATAAGAAAAATGTGTCACAAGATAATAGCTATATGCTTACTTAAGCATCAGGATCTGGAGAGGGTAGGTTTGGTTGTTCAGTCCCTTGGGTATAAACTCCGGCTACCTAAAAAATCAAACCATAAATTGATGCTTTAAATAGAGAAGGAGGAAGAAAGGGAAGAGAGCTTACCATGTGTTAGTGAAGTTTATAGACAAAGCACACTGCAAGCAAGGCATGGTATGAGCACAAAGATGATCCACAAGAAAACCACATGAGATTTGAGTTTATCCGACAGCAAGTAGGCAACATCCTTCATATACGGTGGCACACAAGTGAAATGAGTACTGAGTACTCAAGAAAGGGAGAGGATATGTATATATTAGGAAACCTAATTTTGTTATGGATCGGGTCATTCTTGGGCCTCACCTATTTTCCTTTTTCTTTTTTGTTTTGTTTTTTTGGATTTTCATTGATTATTAACAAAAATGGTATCCGTATCTAAAGAGTTTTAACCAAAAAAAAAAAAGAGTTGCAATAAAATGTAGACCTTTTCTTCTAAAAAAAAAGTTAACTATCAGAGATCATTCTTGACTGTATAGTAGACCTATTTTTTATTTAATTGTTAAAAAGATGAAAATTCAATCATATTTGATATATATATATCAAGACCGTTTTTGACTATATAATAGACATATACTTGACTTAACTACCAAAGAGATGAAAATTCAATTAGATTTGATATATCATAAACCATTTACGGCTGTATAGTAATTGTTTTCTTGACTTAACTGTCAAAAAAAATTAAAATCCAATTAGATTTGATATGTCAGAGACTATTCTTGACTGTATAGTAGATCTATCATTGACTTAATTAACTGCCCAAAAGAAGAAAATTCAATCAGATTTGTTATATCATAGACCATTTTTGAATATATAGATATATCCTTGACTTAAATGCAAATAAAGTCCAAGTAGATTTGATATATTAGAGACTATTCTTGACTTTATAGTAGACATATCTTTGACTTAATTATCGAAAAGATGAAATTCAATCAAATTTGATATATCATAGACCATTTTAACTGTATAGTAGACTTATTCTTTACTTAACTACCAAAAAGATAAAAATTCAATCAAATTTGATATGTCTGAGACTATTCTTGACTATATAATAGACCTATTCTTAACTTGAATGTTGAAAAGATGAAAATTCAATTAGATTTGACATATCCTATTAGTCAACCAATAGTCCTCATATTTTTGAATAATTAAAATATCCCCCTGAAAGTATCATAAAAATGATATATAGGGAGAACTTTTCAATCATTACAAAAAAGTCATCTTCTGACCACGTAAAAACATGGGCAAATTTAGTTTAAATATATTTAGAAGGGGTATTTATATAAATAGTATAAATATATAGTCTTATTTTTTAAGTATAGTACATGAGTTAAAAGCATAACTTTTTTTTTTTTACCAAAAATAGCAAAATACATATATAATACATTTTTAAACACAATTTTAATATAGTAACACAAACTAACTTGAATAGCATTTAAATGTTTCAAATTTAATTATAATACATTTTTAACATCATTAATAAGAGAAAAAAATAAACAACAAATTTAATACATTTTGAATTCAATATATTATACGTATTAAAGACGTATTTCAATATGCATGGTGAATATATCTAACTAAAACATTTTAAGTACAAATATATTATAAGTATTATACGTGAATTTTAAACATCCCGTTACAATTTGAATTAGTTTACGTTGTTAGAAATGTATTATTTGTTATGAAATAACAACTATCGAAATCATAAAAATGTATAATTTTGAATTCGAAATGTATTACAACGATCCTTTAAGTTTAACACAATTTTAATGCATTTTGGATTCAATATATTATACGTATTAAAGACGTATTACAATATACGGGATGAATATATATAACTAAAATATTTTTAACACAAATGTATTACAAGTGTTGTATGTGAATTTCAAACATTTCATTACAATTTAAATTAGTTTACGTTGTCGGAAGTTTATTATTTTTGTTATGAAATAACAACTTTCGAACTCATAAAAATGTATAATATTGAAGCCGAATTGTATTACAATGATTGTATATATGCAATACAATTTTAATACAATTTTTAAAAACTTCACATCTTCTCCGGTGAATCACCACCACACCCCCATTTTATCCGGCAAACAAACAACACTGCCAACTCCGGCAAACTTCAACCACGATGTCAATATCTTCTCCAACCTAATGCCACCGAAATTCGGCAAACAACCAAAAAAAAGGCCACAATCAACTAGCAACTCCAACGATCCACTTCCTTCTCTGTCGTTACTGCCTACGAGCCACCACCATTAAACTCCGGCAAGAGCTCCACCACCAACAACAACAACAACAGACCCGTCAACTCCTTTTTTTCCATATTTTCCGGTGAACTCCAGCCAACTCACATCGCCGGAGAAACCAATAGCTTCACTACCCACTCCGTTGCCAGATCTTTGTTTTCGCTATTTTCTCCGGCGAGGAGCTTCAAGCTCTGATGAACCGTAGCAAACAAACAACGATGAATCATCCCCCTCCCCTTTCACCTCTCCACACTATTTTCTCCATGGATTAAAACTCGGACAATGAATTTAAACCATTAAAACAAAAATTTTCGGTCAGATCTGAAAAAATCAACATAGTGACTGAAAAATTACTTGAAACGGAACAACCTTACCTGATACCACAACTTCTTCCATTGATAGAAAGAAGGGAAAAGGAGAATTAGAAGAAGATGAGAGTGAACATCAAATTTAATATTAGTTTCCATAGAAAGAGAAAGAAGAAGCAATTAGGTTAACTGGAAATGATAAGAAGAAAGCGGAGGGAAAGAAGAAGCGGGATTGTAATTAAAGCTAAAGCTAAGCTATAAATTGTAATAAATCAAAAGTTATATTATACACAGTAATAAAATACATTAAAAGATATTAATTATGTAAAAAACCCTACTTAGAAACCCACGCCCATAATCTAAGTGTACTCACTCTCTATAAAAATAGCAAACAAGTGCAATTATCTGATCAAACAATGTGCAATGGAGGTACATTATCATGATTCACAACAAATTTTCTTTCTTTATGTAGATTTAAAACTTTGCATGCTTCTTTCATTTTATTTCAGAACAAATCATGTTCCATCCATGTTTCAAGCGATAAATGCTACTCCACCATGAAACACTTCAAAATTGGAAGCTCTGAAATTCTAGAAATCGACAATGGTGAATACTGAGTACTTTCGGAGAAACTCTATTTTGATATGATTCTCACAAAGGCTAATCTCAAACCCCACTACAATTTGGTAACATTTATTTTTCCCTTCTCTTTCTATAATTGTTCGTATGGATATCAGATAGTAGGTAGGAAACCACAAAAAACTAATTTTTTGCAGTGTTGTATTAAAGATTAGACGTCATGGGTCTAGGTTAAAGTTTATATTCAAAATATACATATATTTGTACTCGTGGCTTTTATATTACTAAATTTGTTTAAATGTTTGACAGTATTTACCCATGAAATTGAACAACTTGCTTCCTTCCGTTGAAGCCCCTACAGTCCTTACTTGTGGTAGAAAGAAGTGGGATATGTTCCACGGTGGAGCCAAGTTTCACCACAAATTTAATGAAACTGAGTGGGGAAACTTTATTGATGATAATAATCTGAAGGAAGGAGAGGAACTCGTATTTGAATTTTTAGAATATAGTACTAGCAAAGTTGATTTAAGGGTTCATATCAGCAACAATGAATTCCCAGCTGAATTGATTTCTAAAGATGAAGATAAAGAGGCTGTAAATAGTGACAACCCAATATTAACTGGTTGGAAGTACTATTCTAATTATTTGAAGTTACTGATTAATGAGTTTTATTTTTTGCCAAATATATCCTTAGTTTTATTAAATTATCTTGTGAGATATATTTTTTACAAAATACATCCATAGTTCTAATAAATTATTTAGTGAGTTATATTTTCTGCAAGATACATTTGCAGTTGTATTAACTTATGTCAAGTAGATTCAATGATTGTTTGTTTTAAAAGAATTGATTTTCTATTTATTTTGCGTATATATTTTCTAAATTGTGACTATGGTTATCTTCTGCTCGTGTCCTAAGCATTAATTCCTCTATATCATTTAAATGATATTTAATACAATTATCTTGACAATTACTAGCTTGTTAACATGTCAATATAAGAAAATAATCATATTTTTGTATTTAAAATTCTGAAGCTTCACCTTCAACTATTGTTCAATCTAGCTTCTTCATCTTTAGTTTGTGCACTAATTCGTCGGAGGAGAACCTGCTAGCCTGGTGTCAATAAATGAGTGCCATCACTGTTCGGAAGAATCCCTTATTTGCAATGCCGTGTAGTCAACCCCGTGGGACTCAACTAACCCCACACTCTGGAGCCTGTAATGGCGTCTAACTAAGAGCTCGTATTCATCCTCACTCGGGCCACCCTTAAACTGGGGCAGATCCATCTTTCTAAACCTCTCAAATCTACATTGCTCCTCGTCTGACATAACATCCCTAACTCCGCCCCTGGCTCCTACTCCCAGTAATGGCATACCATCATACCTAGGTTCTGGCTGAACCATTGGACCCTAGTAAACTGGATAAGGCTACTGATCTGGGGTCTAGGCCCCCGCTCTAGTTTGGAAACTCTGCGATGGACCTACAAATCCTCCACCATGGCCCAAACCCTGTAACATATTGAATATCTGAGCCAATGTGTCATGGAGTCCTGGAGCGATAACAAGATTAGGTGGAGCCTGCCCTGGGCCCATTTGCTCGGCTAGAATCTGATCATCATCTAACTCATACTCAAACTTAAGGGACTCTGCCTTAACAGAAATCTGAGTGACCGCCTGAGTTCTACCCCTTCCATGACCTCTGTTGTGACCTCTTCCATATCTCCTACCCTATTCGCGTGCCCAAGCATAAACGGTTGGCCTTGGAGGCTAGAACGGGCTCACAACCTTGGTCCAAAGATGCATGAGTCCTCACCATCTGTGATAGAATAAGAAAAGAATCTCACTAATCAATCAAAGGAGTAATTTGCATGATATGAAAGAAGAAAGGAAATTTCCTAAATGTCATGACCCGAGACTACGCCTTAGTCATAACACGGTGCTTAGAGCTACAAGTAACCCTAAGCTAACCCATGACCTTGAATGACATTGTGAATACTGGGTATAACTGAAATATATTGAGCGAAAACTAAAACTAAAACTTAGTAATAATAATAAGCAAAACCAAGACTAATACTGAGCCGCAAATCGAGAAATGTTTGATATAATCATAAAGCTGAAAATCTAACTGTCTGTCTCAATGCCGCTACAAATGGTGAGTTGCTGGGACAAGTTCCCAGCTAACTCTAAGTTGTATGAAAATAAAAAAAGAAATGCTGAAATGAAAACATAGACCCTTGTCCTCGGATGATGAGGACTCACTACTATCAGCTGCTGGGATGGCACTGGGATATATCTACTGTGAGGCTAAAGCTAAGCGTCCAAACCTATATCATGATATGATATGTCACAAAGAAAGGTATGTGTTCAGTACTTTGAATATACTGAGCATATGAGCTATGTAACTACAAAATAAGCAGATAAAGGTTGAAATACTATGCTGAGCTATGAAAACTGAACTGAAGTATAATGACCCAGGCTGAGATGCACAAGTATACATATAATCAATGATATGAAACAATAAATCTGAAAAGTTATGAGTTTAAGTAAATACAACTAAATCGAGGGTCATATACTATTTTAAATCTTTAACTGTGGAAGGTTATCATAACCGACATAGACCATGTGAGCAAACACGGAATCCAACCTGTAACCCAAGTTGGGAGGGTGTTCTATACCTTACCGAGGGTAAGAACCATAATAGACATGAATTTAATCATGAGCCCATTTAGCCAAGGGAGACACTCTGAACTGGCGAGGACCCATTTTACCTACGGTGGCACGTATTTTAAGACTTGGGTTGTCTGAACCCTTGTCCTTTCAGTGCTAAGTACTACTTTTATAATCATATAAATATGCTCATAATTATACTGAAAGTTGAGTAAAATACATAAACTAGTTCAATTTACTGTAACTGAAGATAACTAAACTCATGGAACTAGTTATATGCAATTTATTATCTTTGAAAATAATGATAGCCATGGTACACTGAATATTGTCTGAAATTATGCCTAAATTAGGTGTTTCATGCTAATTATTCTAGAATCTGGGATCGCGTGTTCATAACATGCCAACATGTGCAAAAGCCTTATTTAAAATCACGCACTGATATTAATGATCATAAGATATTCAGAAACACAATTATTGAAAAAAATTCTAGAATTGAGATGATTGGAACCTTGCCCTAATTCATGAACTTCATAAGAACTAAACTTGAAAACATCTTGGGGTTGAGGGGATAAAGGAGGACTTATTGAATATCCACATACCTGAAATTTGAAGGAATAATGCCAAGAACTTGGTCTTGGAGCTTATGAAGAAGAATCCTAGCTTCTTAGGACTTGATAAAAATCGTCTTCTGTTTTCTGTATCTGAGTGTTTGGGTGAGAATTCGAATGAAGGAACACTTAAGTACCTTTAACCCCTAAAACAACTTAGTATAGGTCTATAAAATAGGGAAACTACGAAAATAACCCAATTAAAATATAACTAATTTTGCTGCACTAGTCATAACTGGTCATCAGGATGAGTCGTCGTCTCTGACAATGACTCATCATCAGACTCGTTATGACTGGGTAGAGTTTCTGGGATCTGGGGACAAATGGGACATGATGGGTCGCCATCACTGATGATGATTCGTTGTGTCCACCCGTTATTATGGGACCTAAATGTCAAGTTTTAAGACTTTTATATAACGGATGTAGACGATGACTCATCATGACTGACGATGGGTCGTCATCACGAGTTGTTGCCATTGGGATGATTTTTCATCCTTCAGGGCCTTTGGCTAAGTCCTCAGAATGGTTCAGCCAACAAGTCATTAGTAATGACGACGACTCATTGCCTGAGTCATTCTGTGGAAAAAAGATTTTCGGTTTCCAATTGTT
Organism: Capsicum rhomboideum; assembly: GCA_031232105.1. NCBI lineage: Eukaryota > Viridiplantae > Streptophyta > Magnoliopsida > Solanales > Solanaceae > Capsicum > Capsicum rhomboideum. Next base: position 54,672,513 of record CP124717.1, read on the forward strand.
TTTTTTATACTAAGTCTGAAATGGAATCTTAGAAGGAACATAAGTATGGCAATGTCACGACCAAATTTCTCAGGTCATGATGGCACCTACTATAACCCACCAGTAGGTAAGCCAACCCATAGTCCGAAACAGCCAGTAACGGACTACAACTAGAAATAAAGGAAACAACAGAATGAATATAATAGCAAGGCTAGTATAATCTCAAAACCTGGTGGAGCCAGTATAAGAGCTTCTAATACAACAGGAGTACAAGTGAAATACAAGAAAAATGTATGTATACAAGCAGTCTCTGACACAACATAGAGAATAGTCTAATAATAAGAGGGAGAGTAGGGATACTCCAAAACGTCGGGAGCTCACCCCAAATCTCCGATCCATAGCTGCTCCGCACAATACACACAATAACGGCGATAAATTGTACTATAACCCGCAGGCTGCAGAAGTATAGTCTGAGTACCAAACACGTGGTACTCAGTAGGCATCGGCCGACTGAGCTCTAGAAATAATGAAAGCATAAATAACACGTAAGGCATGAATATAAACAAGAAGCAACTATCCAAGAACTAAGCATAATAATGCTAATGGATCTATAAGGATCAACTATCCTATTCTGACAATAATCAGGAAAAGGTGGAACACCATATATCACTAGCCAATATACAAATGAAGAGTGGAAGAAAGATATATTATAGTATACAATGCCAAAGAATAGATATAAATATGAATAGGCAAAGAAAAGAGGGATATACAGTAACACCATATATATATACATATATATATATATATATATATACATACATACATACATACACATAGGAACTAGCTCAGTGGTAACAACCTGAGGGAATCACCATAACATCTCAAGTACCATAATCAAGTAGGGAAGTTAACTCTAGCATAACCAGGATCCCTAACCAGGAATGACTAAATATGAGATAACCAAACCATAATGTAACTCACTGCAAGAGTAAATGAATCAGAAACGTACCTTCAACTCGGGTACCAATCCACAACCAACCTGCCACGAACTAATCATAATAACCAATAATAAAGTAACCGGCTAGTCAGGGCAAACAAGTACCTAATCGGACTCCCATAAGCCTGGAAGGTTCACAAAAACACTCAGCAAACAGCAACCACAACCCGTACCTATACAGCCCCCCATAAGACCGATAGATGCAGGCGCTAAACCATTATACTAGTGATAGGCAATGTATATGAATGGATGAATGCAACATAAACCAAAATTCCATAACCATATCGGGGACTCCGGACTCGAACCGGTTCTGCAATCTCAAACCATACCGTACCAAGTGTATACACCTCCTCCAGCTCACCTAGCTCGCAAAGGTAGGACCTATGGTGACCAAGCTTCTCCAGCTCGACGTCTCTCGGACGAAGGCCCCCCCCCCCAAGAGGATTCGGGAAATCAATACACACTGCCTTGTCTCGATCGAGGACTTCCAATAACCATCATAATCCATCTACTCCATCCAGTACCGAATATATATATGTATAATCATTACATGGACTCGAACCATAACTAAAAGGATGTAAATCCATAAATCCATTACCCGAGATCATGCTCCATACTAAATCATGTACAAAGGGTCAGAATATCCCTCAACCAAAGTAAATAGTAGTGGTAAAATGAGTGGATAAATAATGAACTGAAATCATCCTCGGTTGAAGTTCTAAAACATCATTTTTAGTTCCAAAAGCTCATAATCCAATAAATAAGGTGGTACGATTCCCGTTTAAAACAATCCATATTGAAAGTGAAAAGTGGAAATAAATCCCTTAATGAAAATAGTAGTAAAATCAAGGTTTTGGTTGGAATCGTACCCCTAAGTGAGCATGAATGTGCCTAAAAGTATGCATGCCATCACCAGTATCCAAACAAAACCACTATAAGTGCCAAAACATCTGTAATTTAGAATCACGTCCCTTTAGGGATAAAACACTTACCTGGAGTCCAACTGGCATCATAACCACGGCCTCGGGCCCAATAATACTTCATCGACATAATAACGCCTCATAACTCGAGAAACTACGGTAAATGAGGGCATAAAGTCACTAAAGAATCTAATTGATAAAAAATACTACCCAATTCACTAAGTCGAATAGTAAACCTTATACTAAAGGATCCTTAATCAACAACTATGGTTGTCATTCTTATAATCAAAGGCAATAGGATTCTATGGCCATAACAAGTAACCTATGCTAAGGTTCAAGTCACACTTATAACTCGAATTCCCTAAATAGGCTAAGTCATGGTATACTAGTCATAAGTCCATCCTATGATACCTACCTAGCATGCAATCTATACCATACATAACCTTATAGAGAAAAGTAGACTGAAGCCTACCTCGATGCCGAATCATAATTCTTGAAGTGTCCATAAATAGCTCAACCTTGCTCTACTATTTCGAATCGACGTCACACTATCAAAATAGTAAACTACACGTCAACATGAGTAAAAGATACTCATATTGTAATATAAAACTCCGAGCCCAAAATCTAGACAATAATGGGCCCGTGGGGTTCGCTAATGGAATCCCAAAATTGAATCCTTCACGAGATCCCTCGGGGCTCAAATCAGTCCCTAAAGATTAGGATTTTAAAGACCTAATTTCTAAGAATTTACAATGAAAATGGAATGGAATTCAAGGGGTAAAATGATGAATAATGACCAAGGAGTGATGAGCTAACTTACCTTACCTTCAATGGATTTTTCCCCCCATTTTCCCACGTCCCATGCTCTCAAAATTTGAGGAAAAAGGTTAAGAAATAAGGGAGAAAATGGGTTAAGAAGGGGATTTATCATCCCTCGGGTGCCGCTAAAGCGGACACCTGGCCGCTTAAGCGACTACCGCTAAAGAGGACTTTGACCACTTAAGTGGTCACCGATAAAAGGGTTGAGGCCGCTAAAGCGGTACCCCGTCGCTTAAGTGACTCAGCTTCAGTGTACAAGGGAGCGCTTAAGCAGTCCTCGCCGAAATGGCCAAGGCCGCTAAAGCACCTTGGTACTGGTAAGCGGCTCCTAGACCGCTTTAGCGGTCACATCAGATATCAGCTACAAGATTTTAGCTAAGTCTAAAATGGACTCCGATCGAGTGCTCGGGATTCGTTTGGAACCTTGTGCGCACAAATAAACTATGCTACCATACCAAATTTGATATTTTGGACTCAATGGAACCATCAAAATTTCCATCCGAGGTCATTTCAATTTAATGTGGTTCCCACACCTATAGTTCCATTTTTTACCAAATCTACCCAATAGCCCAAAACGAGTCCGGAAGCCTCGGGACCCGGACCAAGGGTCCCCCTAGCCTAAAATCAATGTTTCGGAGCTGATGACACTGTCAGAATTTCCATATGAGATCGTATACTAGGACTACTAGGAGTTTTGGTCCTAGACCAAATCCTTAACAGCGAAAGCTCTAAAATAGGGAAATAAGTCTAAAACCCAAACGGACTATCCGATAACCAAACCGACAGTTTTGACAAGTCATACACTCACTACTCTATATAGATAGCTAGGACCCATGGGGAACTCGCGATGTTCATATACTGGCGAAGCGCACTCCGATCCTAATATATATATATATATATATAATATGTGTAACATGCACTCTGATCCCTGATATATACTGTGTCGGCGTGCACTCCGATCCCATATAAACAATATAATTCAATCAATGTATCTCATAACACAGGGAAACATAGGTATCAATTTACAACCCACCTACCCTATTAAAAGGTATCATCCTTAACTAGGATATCCAACTTTTCACAGAATAACCACAATTCACTTGAATCCAACTAACAAGCAGAGGAAAAATAATTCAGACAAGTTTATTAGCCATTTTATATTCCTTCACATAACACCGGTACCCCCGTAAGTGCTCTTCACTTCACTTATACGGGACTCCCACTTCCCATTACGCCAATTACAAGCATCTATCACATAAGAACTTCAAAGAGAGTAAAAAAAGTCTTAACTTGCCTTAAGAAAGACCGGCAAAATCAAACCAAAACTTTACTCTTCCAAACCACCTTCAAATGAGCCCAATCTATTCAAATATAAGTTCTAAGTAAGAAAATAAAGCTAATAATACCCATATTAACACACTTTGGTTTGGGGTTCAAAAGCCAACCCAAAATGTGATCCTGAGCCCATGAGGGTAAAAGTAGAATTTTTTATTAAAAAAAATAAGTCACCCATAGATTAGGGAGTTTAAATCTGAAATTCCATCGATAATGGGCTTGAAATCTAGCTAGAAATCATTAAAATACCATATTTTAGATTTACCAGTAAAACACCAAAATTCAAACTTGAAAAATAAGGATTTGAAGTTATAATCATGGGAAAGTTAATGGGAAATAATCAAATCAAGCTTTAGAACTTACCCCAAAGATGGAAATCTCGAAAATCTCTTTGAAATCGACCAAAATCGTGGTATCTAGATCCAAAAATGGTGAAAATAGGATTACAGATTGAAAGGAAATATTTAAAGTTGCTAGGCCAGCCTTCATCGCTATCACGATAGCCTGGTCGTGATTGCGACCGGTCTAGACCAAGTCCATCACGAATGCGATGACTCCCACATGAAGGCTAACCCCGACCCTAAACCGATCCAATACCCTCGTGATCATGGTGCCCTCCACACCATCACGATGAATGAAAGGTTTCTTCTCAGTGAATACGAGGGAGACGTCGCAATCGTAAAGAAGAAAATTAGGCTGCACCAGCATCCATGAACCAATAATAATACTAAGGCCAAAAATGTCCCGAATGGAACCTCAGAATGTGTTTGGAACCCCCACAAAATTAATTCGACTGTGCTACTAGACCAAATTTGACATTTCGGACTCAATGGTGCATTCAGAATTTTCAACGAAGGTCATTAACATTGAATGTTGATCCAAGTCAACCCTTAAGCTGAAACTTCCAACATCCCATCTAAATGCTCAAAACAATACCAAAAGCCTCGGAACCTGATCCTACCATGCTACTAACCCAAAATCGATATTTTAGAACTGATGGACTTATAGAATTCCCAAACGGCGCTCAAATCTTTAAATGTTGACCAAAGTCAACTATTCAAACCTTAAACTCTTCCAAAACAAAAATCTCATTTAAATCTCAACCAAAACCCTTAAGAACCACGCCACCCACTCTCGCAACCCACAAATATCAAAATACAACTATAAAGAGGGGTAAAATTATTAAAACATGTAAAATTCTAAAAATCAAAGTAAGGATTGTTACAAAAATACAAACTAACTATGCTACTAAATAAAAAATAAGGTTACAGACTCAATGGAACTATTAGAATTGCAAATACAGGTCGTTATCAACGAATGTTGACCAAATTCAACTCTTAGCTAAAATTTCTAGCTTTCCAACCAAAAACTCAAAATGCATCCGAACACTTTGGACCCGCACTGAGGGTTCTACTAACCAAAAAAAATTCCAAAGCTGAGGAATTGACAAAATTCTCATTTGACGTCTAAATCTCTGAATATTGGCCAAAGGCAACCTTATCAACTTTATAACCTTCTAAAATGAAAAACTCACTTATAACATAACCAACCACCTTGGGATCCATGACACACACTCCCACTGACCATAAATATCAAAGTACAACTACGAGAAGGGATAAAATAGTTAAAATATACCACAAATAAAAAATTTCTATGAGGGTTGTTACATCTTAAACGAAAAATATGTATTATAATACACTATAAATATTATTTGAATCTTGTAATTGTTGTCTCTGTAAAAGAACATCATTAAAGATAAAGTGATAATATTAAAATTACTAAATATAAAAATAATTTTTTTAACATAAAATTAAAATTGTTAAACTAAAACACTGAATCAAATGAAGTAAAATTCAAGGGAAAATGAGGGGAAAAATTATTGAGGGTTGCAATAAAATATAATCTTCTCTTTAAAAAAAATCAACTATCAGATACCGTTCTTGACTGTATAGTAAACCTATTCTTGACTTAACTGCCAAAAAAATGATAATTCAATCAGATTTGATATATATCAGACACCATTCTTTATTAACTGCCAAAAGATGAAATTCTTGTCAAATTTGATATGCCACAAACTATTCTTGATTGTATAGTAGATCTTTTCTTGACTTAACTGTCAAAAAGATTAAAATTCAATTAGATTTAATATACCAGAGACTATTTTTGACTGTATAGTAGATCTATCCTTGATTAACTGTCAAAAGCTTAAATCCGAGTAGGTTTGATATATCAAAGATGATTCTTGACTATATAATAGACCTATCTTTAACTTAATTATCAAAAAGATAAAAATTCAATCAGATTTGATATATCAGAGACTATTTTTGACTATATATAGATCTATTCTTGACTTAACTTTCAAAAAGATTTAAATCCATTCAGATTGATATTAAGAGATTATTCTTGACTGTATAGTAGACCTATCCTTGACTTAAATATCGAAAAGATGAATATCTAATTAGATTTTCTATGTCTTTCAACCATCAGTCCCCATATTTTTGTATAATTAAAATATCCCCATAAAAATGTCACGAGAATGAAATAGTGAGAGAACTTGTCATTTTATGACCACGCAAAAAGGTTAGAAAATTTAGTATAAATATACTTGGAACCCATGCCCAAAAAACCCAATGTACTCACTTTCTGTAAACAGAACAAGAAGTTCAATTCTCTGATCAAACAATCTGTAATGGAGGTACATTTCCATGATTCTAACAAATTCTCTCTTCTTTATGTAGAATTTAAATCTTGCATTCTTCTTTCAATTTTCCAGAACAAATCATCTTCTGTCCATGTTTCAAATGATAAAGGTAACTCCACCATAAAACAACATGAGATTGTAAGCACTGGAATCCCAGAAATCGACAATGGTGAATACTGGCCACTTTCAGGGAAACCTTATGTTGATATGATTCTTACAAAGACCAGTGTCATGTCCCCTTACAATTTGGTAATTGCCATTTTCTATTTTCTTCCTATAATTGTTAGTATGGGTATCAAATACTATGTGGGAAATCACAAAAAAAATGTTTTTTTTAGTTCTGTATTCAAGATTAGACGTCGTAGGGTCTTGGTTTCAAGTTTATGTTCAAAATATACATATATTATATTCATGACTTTTATATTATCCAATTATTTTGAATGTTTGACAGTATTTACCCAAGAAAATGTACAAATTGCTTCCTTCTGCTGGAGCCTCTGCAGTCCTTACTTATGGTCGAAAAAAGTGGAATGTCTTCTATGGTGGAGCCAAATATTATCATAGATTTAGAAATACTGAGTGGAGAAAATTTGTGGATGATAATAATCTGAAGAAAGGGAATGGACTCTTGTTTGAACTTTCAGAGTGCAGTGCTAACAAAATCGATTTGAAGGTTTTGATTCTCAACGGTAAATTCCCAGTTGAATTGCTTCCTAAAGATGAAGATAAGGAGGGTGCAAAGAGTGACAACCCGATAATACTTGGTTAAAAGTACTCTTCTAATTGTTAAAAGTTGTTGATTAATGAGTTTTATTTTCTGCAAGATGCATCTGAAGTTATATTAAAGTATTTAGTGATTTTTATTGTCTGCAAGATACGTCTGCAGTTGTATTAACTTATGTCAGGCAGATTCGGTCACTGTTTGTTTTAAATGAATTGATTTTTTTGTGTATGTATTATCTAAATTGTAATTGTGGTTATCTTCTGTTGCCCTAATTATTAACTCCTCTATATAATTTAAAAGAATGGTATTTAGCGCAATTATCTTGGCAATTACATGTTTGTTAACATGTCAATATAAGAAAATAATCATAATTTTTGTATTTGAAAAATTCTGAAAGCTTCACCTTTTCTAACGTTCAACCTAGCTTCTTTATCTTTAGTTTTTGCACCGAAGAAATTCATATTGTTTTAGACAAACGTAATCAATCTTGAATAGTTTTTCAGTATGTTTCCATTCTCATTATCAGAGACTAGAGAAAACTCTTGGCAGCTTTATGGAGCAAACATGTTATTGCTGTATTTGGGAAGGTTCTCAATGGGTGAAAAATTGGCTTAACTATTTTGATTCTAGTATTTTAAAAATCAAACTAATTATTTAGTTGTTTTTTTTTTTAAAAAAAAAAATCGACTGAAATTGAATCATGAATGCCTAAAATTTGAAGTTAGAGATTTTACTTGTGAATTTATTTCAAAATCTCATTTTAAATCAGTATTAGTTATATGATACCAATATATTCATTTTTATATGTCTTAATTTGACTAGAAAAATATACATGACTTTTGAGTATGTGATCTTAAGTGAAATTCTTTTATATATAATATATTTCAAAGATTATCTATATCTTGTAATTGTCATTTTTGTAAAAAAATATCACTAAGGATATAATGAAACTATTGAAAGTAAGAAAAAGATTACTTAATATAAAAATGTTATTTTTAAAACTTATTAAACTCATATTGAACCAAATGAAGTAAAATTCAAGGGAAAAAATGAGGAAAAAAAAAGATTATTGGAGATTGCAATAAAAGGTAAACCAATTTTTAATTCTTTATTATTATATTAAAACACCACCAGAGATCATTCTTGACCGTATAATAGACTACCCTTTACTTAAATGCCAAAAAGATGAAATACAATCAGATTTGATATATTAGATTATTCAACCACCAGTCCCCACACTTTTGAATAATTAACATAACCCTTGAAAGTATCACAAAATTCCATCAGAATCCACCAACTATGACTGAAGACACTCTCCTATGTTGTCATTAGCATGCTTCGATGCCTCAAAAATCAACCCCTTTGTGTCTTTATTCTCGACACGCTTTTCTTTTTTTTTTTTTTTATATAAAAAGGGCCAAAACTACCCCTGAACTATTCGAAATAGAGCAAAAATACCCTTCGTTTGTTTTTTGGCTCAAAAATACCCCTCCGTTTATTTTTTGGCTCAAAAATGCCCCTCATTTTAACGGAGTGCCAAAAAGGGCCAAAACTACCCCTGAACTATCCGAAATGGATCAAAAATACCCCTTCATTTATTTTTTGACTCAAAAATACCCCTCACATTAATGGAGTGCCACCAACCACACCACGTGAAAAAAATTGTCACATGGTTAGACCACGTCAGTGTCCCATTTAATACCCAACCAGCCCACTTAACCATATTCCAACTTAACAGTCATTTAATATCCGTACCCGACCCATCTTAAAAAAAATCCGACCCGTCCTCTTAAGTAAATGGTAAAGATAGATCTATCCTTCATTTCACTTGAACTCTCCAAAAAAAAAAATCGATGCAGACTAGGGATTCTGAGGGAAAAGAAAGCTCTTAGTACACGGGTTGATTTTTTCCCTAAGGGCATTCTTGCTCCTTCTTGTAATCGACATCTCTACTATAATGAGAAAAAAAACAAATTCAAAGGTTAAATATGACTCCACCTACAACTTTGGCTCTATTGCACGATCTAAGATATGAAGAAAAAGAGACAACTCCAATTGTGCTCAATTTTAGGGCATGTGATCATTGAGCTATGAGACTTTTTGGCGGGTAAAATTTATGAATTCCATTAGCAGGTCCCATAGGCCTATTTTTCAACCTGATGTTTGGCTAGCCCATGTGATCTTTTCCCTAAGGGCTTTCTTTTCCCTCAGAATTGTCACGCCCCGAATCCCAACGAGGCGTGATTGGCACCCGAAGCCGATAAGACCCGAGAGAATCAATCTTTGCTCATGTACATTCGCATACATAACCTAATATAAATCTTTTTACACCTTATGCAACTATGAGGAAGTCATAGACATGAAAACATGTATCATAGCTATATATGTAAAACTTGGCCGTTTGAGCCATCAAGTCAAAACGATATGTACCTTCACATTTATACACCCACATCCGTCTACAAAAGCCTCTAACAAAATGCATCGACCAAAATGAACTAAAAGTCGGGACAAGTCCCCGCTTTATACAACATGTACAAAATCAAAACACATGTACAACAGTAACTCGGAGAAGCCCCGAACTAACTGGAGCTCACCAAAGATCTGCAACATTGTCAATCTACTGTGGAGGCCTACTAGGACCTGCGCCTGCAGCAAGTAAGGTAAATTCCCCAAGAGGGGTCAGTACGAAGAATGTACTTAGTATGTAAGGCTCAATTGAAACTGTAAGATATGAAAATATGTCAAGAACTCAAGTTCAAATGCATAACCAATATAGATAAGTCATAATATAGATGAGTCACTATTCTGTACTTTTGGAAACCATGTACATTACGTTCTTTCTTTCTCTTGCCTTTACTTTACTTTACTTTTACATCATTCATAAAATTTCTAGGCCCACATCATGCAGGTGTTCTTTTCACCCCATGGATAACATATCATCGTCATGCAGGTATTCTTTTCACCCCATGGATAAGATCATATCGTCATGGGGTGTTCTTGCACCCCATGGATAAATGGCCATCATCACGCGGGCGTTTGCACCCCATGGATAAACTATCATCATCATGCGGGTATTTGTACCCCATGGATAACACCCATGAACACAATCAACATGTATTACTTTATTCTTACTTCATTTCTTTACCTTTGAGTTTGCTACCCTTACTTGTGAGAGATTGATACTTTTGCTTATGAGAGATTGATACAATGATAGTCACAACTTTATTTGAAGCTTTGGATCAATAAACAATGAGTGAGAGATATATGAATAACTTGACAATATAACATTCTTGGAAACCTAGCCTTCATGGAAACATAACACTATTGGAATCATTGAACCGTAATCATTGAGCAAGATACATGAGTAAAACCACTATTGGAACTTTGGAACACAACCTTATTGGCTTTTGGAACATTATCAATGAATATGAGACATGAGTTCACCAATGATCAATGAGTAGGAAATATATGGCAATGACCATGGATAACCGGATATGGGATACCTTAGCACATTTCGGAATGAAACAAGCGTAATGTCAATGTAACTACTATTTGCCGCAGAAAGATACGGACAGAGTAACCTTACATACCTTATTTTCCCAATGTAAGTACACAATCAAATATGTGAGCACAACAATTCCACTCCTTCTTTACGTTTCACTCTACATCACAAGTGCATAATGGAACCAACATTAACCACCAACTACCTTACAAATGCATACAATAACAATAAGTCACATGTTTGGCTTTAACATGTTGTTTCTTTCTCTACAATACCATTTACGGCATGGTCATATCAATAATACCACAACATGCCCAACATTGACCAAAGTATCATAAACCCCTAGTATGTCACACCAAGTTCATACTTTCCACTCTCCACCATCACAACATCATAATTATACCATCAATTACTTTACAAATGCATATAATATCAATGAGTTACATGTTTGCTTTTAAACATGCCATTTCCCCTTGACAAACCATTGATGAAATTATTATTCCAAAAATTCCCCAATATTCCATACATTGACCAATACATGAGAATCAATAATTCTCCTTTACACTTTCTTATCCATATCACATCACAAATAATCCATCAAATTAACTTAATACACCTCATAGCACATATCGGCCAAAATCCCACAATTTACACTTTAGAAAAATAACAAGTTTAATAACAAAATTACACCATACATGTTCATATTTTATCCATACCATGCTCTTTCATTAAGACATCAAGTCTCTTTTCAAGTTCAAATCATCAAGATAGCACATCTTTCACCAAAAGCAAAAATACACTATTCACCACCTTGCCAACATAACTATCATGATATACATAATCTCCCATGCATATAATATGTGAATCCATGAAAATAAATACTTACCAAATCTTGGAATAGTGATGATCTTCGCCAAAAGTTGACTTAGGGTTTTGAGAGCAAAAGAGGTTTTCTTGGAAATGTCTAGAAAAAAAAGAAGATAGAAAGCATGTGTGTTTGTAATGAATAACAAATCAGATTTTTGGCCCTTTATATAAGCCCCCAAGTCCATCCTTAGCCACTCCTTTGCATTTAATACAACCTTGGAAGAATGGGTCATTTCCTCTTTGGGCCCATGTAATTTGGTTCATTTTTGGGCCTCAAATTGGCCCATTAACACAACTTAACTTAGCCTACCAATTTTCATGTATGACCCATCATATATCTCATGTTCAAATAATTCCATAATGTCACGACAATATTCTCTTACGAGATTCTCATTCTTCGTCTCGATCGCAAAATAGGAATTCTAGTCGCCCATGACGTCATTAGACATTTTGGATCACTATTAATGTTTCATGATTTGATCATGTAGGAGTATGTAGGAATGTATTGAAGTGTTTGAAGCTTTAACAATGCTCAAAGAACTCCAAAGAACCAAAAGAAACCATCTAAGAATCGTCGTAGAATTGCGTTGCGAAACGAGTCCGGAAGGGCACATTATTTGTGCCTTGCGCCACTAGCTGCAAAGCAACCTGTGGCGCAAGAAATGAACCCCCTCTGAATCAGGTGGCTTGCGCCACACCCCCTGAAACAGGGAGTGGCGCAAGTTTCCATGTCTTGCTGAATTTTTCGGCAATTTTTCCAACACTTGCATATCGTCCAATATCTTATCCAAACACTACAAAATACTTACTTAGTGATCTTAATCATCAAGTAAACATAACTCCAAGTCACCAAATGAGGTTAGAATGTGTACGGGGTATTACACAAATGCTCCACGAAATCACAAAATCCTTCCTATGAAAGTCTACTTGCATGTACGTGGCCAAATTTCAATTTTCTCATCATTAGCATTACCAAATACATACTTATATTTATTCAACATCATCAAGTAGGGTTGGGAAGGTACGGGGTGTTACAAGAATCCCTAGTCTGCATCGATTTTTTTTTTTGGAGAGTTCAAGTGAAATGAAGGATAGATCTATCTTTACCATTTACTTATGAGGACGGGTCGAGTTTTTTTTAAGATGGGTCGGGTAAGGATATTAAATGGCTGTTAAGTTGGAATATGGTTAAGTGGGCTGGTTGGATATTAAATGGGACACTGACGTGGACTAGACATGTGACAATTTTTTTTTACGTGGTGTGCTTGGTGACACTCCATTAATGTGAGGGGTATTTTTGAGCCAAAAAACAAATGGAGGGGTATTTTTGCTCCATTTCGGATAGTTCAGGGGTAGTTTTGGCCCTTTTTGGCACTCCGTTAAAATGAGGGGCATTTTTGAGCCAAAAAATAAATTGAGGGGTATTTTTGAGCCAAAAAACAAACGGAGGGGTATTTTTGAGCCAAAAAACAAACGGAGGGTATTTTTGCTCTATTTCAGATAGTTCAGGGATAGTTTTGACCCTTTTCCATATAAATAATTATGTGAAGATTGGATTGTAGTAAAATTAGTTTTATCTTTTTTGTGTTAATTGTTAGAATATGACAAGATAACGATTAGAGGAAGAAGAATGGAAGTGTGAAAAGCATGAGTCAGAAACTGACAATATTCGTCAGTCTGAACAATTCTGTTGAGATTTTCAGTGTTTTAATTCCCAATGGCCCATTTCATATGAGTTATTCTCGTGCATATTCTTCAGTTTTAATAATTTTTGTCCAATTTGAACCAATATTTGCCTTTCTATTTTGTTGGTTTCTGAGTTAATGTGTAACCTTGTTTACATATCTTTGTAATTCCAATTTCTATTTTTTATGACTTATTACGCAAACCTTAATATGCAAGAAATAAATACACACAAATTGTGCTACTTTGTATTTTCTTTCTTTTGGATTACACTTCTCAGAAAAGGATATTATTACATTAATAAAAAGGTATCTATAGATAAGAGCAGAGTAAAATACTGGATTTTGATATATAGAATGTAAACAAAATAGAAGTTCAAATTGTGCATCAAGAACGAATGGCTATCTTCTGAAGCCATAACCAACGGAAAGATGAAGAAATCAAATAATGCTTCTTCTATGGGAGGCTGCATAATTTTAAAGTTTTTATGAATGTCACCAAGTGCCCGATCATCTGTTATCGCTCCATTGATATTCTATCTAGTTATCACCTTATTATTTCATTTAATCTTCTTCCAAAGTTATAACACTCCTTTTGTTGCTGATTTAAAAATGATTGGGTTGTATCATCAATCCTTTGCTGCAAATGTTGTACTCCCTCCGTCCCAATTTATGTGATGTACTTTGATTTGGCACGGAGTTTAAGAAAGAAAGGAAGACTTTTGAAACTTGTGGTCTAAAATGAGTCATAGATATTTGTGTGATTGTAAATCATTTCATTAAGGGTAAAGTGGGTATTTTAAAGTTAAATTGTTACCAAATATAGAAATGTGTCATTCTTTTTGGGACTGACTAAAAAGGAAAGTGTGTCATATAAATTGGGACAGAGGGAGTAGTAGTTATAACATTCCTTTTGTTGCTGATTTAAATTTTTTTCTGTTATATCATCAATCCTTTGTTGTAGGGTATGATCACTAGCATTGAGTCTCCAAATAAGGGAAAAACACTTTCACTTGTTAGCACCAACTATAAAGGCAGTTGTAGTACATATATGGATAGTGAACTCCCAATGAAGGGAATAAAAAAAGAAAAAACAATCAGGACTTTGTGCTTGTGCGATGATCTATGGTCTTTCGCTGTTGCTTTGGGTCCTTACATATAGCGGTTGAGGCATGCAACTAATAATCTTATATCCCATATTCATTCCTCAGCTGCAATACTTCCCATGTGCTCTAGACTTGGTGGCCAGGATTACCTCGGCAACCTGACTAGTTACCTATTAGATCTCAGAACACGTGCAAGATCAATATATTAAAAAGGGACATTTGTCTTCATGGTCAAAAGTTTTCTAGCATTTTAATGAGTGAGAATCTTTCATTTGTGTTGTTGGGGAACTTGGAATCATTTTTGGAGATTCCAATTTGAGAGACATCTATCACCTTTAATGCGTGAATTTCATTCTTGCTGAGAAACTTCTGCTATGTTTACTTTTGCTTGGATGCATAAAAATTATGTGTTTCATGTTCAGGTAACAACTGTGTTTCCTTCATAAGAATTGCCTAAATGAACTATGTCTGAACTAACAGAAAGGAGGTGTTTTATGTGATGAATTTTGAGTTTTTTCATATGTAATTATGCTAAAGAAGAATTTTAAAAATCGATTTTCATATCTGGGAGCAGCTCTATATGTGTGTGCATAGAACTGCCCTTAGGAGTTTAACCCCGTTACTCATAGTTTTTGAATGTTCAACAAAAGAAACTAAATTATCAAGAGAGATCACCAGAGATCTTTTTGTTGCTCCAATTTTGTCATCTTCAATAACCAATAATATTGAAACTAACTCCAGCCACTCCTAATAGAGGCAGGGAACTAGAAATAGCTTCTCAGATTCGGAACTTTACTTTCAATGAGCTGAATTTGGAGACTAGGAACTTCTGACCTAAAGGTCTTCTTGGAGTGGGCGACTTGGGTTCTGTTTGCAAGGGTTGGATCAATGAGAGTGGAAATTGGCCAGTGATACCCGACACTGGGCTTGCTGTTGCAGTAAAGACTCTGAATAGACATGAACTTCAGGGTCATAGGGAGTGGCTTGTATGCTACTTTCTAGTTTTTATTTTCATTTTCTAGACTTTGAAAGTCTAATAATGACTTTGGAAGTCTAATACTGTAATTTTTTATGCATGTCCATTTACAAGTTATTTAATGTGACAAGTCGAAGTAAAATTTCTTGGAGATCTCCACCATGAGAATTTGGTTAAGTTAATAGGCTATTGCATGGAAGGCAAATACAAGCTAATCGTCTACGAGTATATGGCTTGTGGAAGTTCAGAGAACCACCTATTCAGAAGTTTGTTATGCATGTGTTCTTCTATATGCTTTGCTTGACAATTAGCTTTTTCTTTGTATATCTCATCTGTGATAGAATATGTAGCATATAAATTCTCCAAGAGTGGAATTCGTGGTCAGACTGTTTAAAGATTATGTTTTATCTTCTTATATGTGCTTACTACTCCTTAAGGGCTCAACATTAATTAACTTATTCCGAACTAATATATATTCTTTTATGCATTTGATATTAGTAATAACTTTAGTTTAATCATTTTCTTGCAATCATTAATTACTTTCTGTTGATTGTTTGGAAATCACTGCAATTTGGTATCTTTTTAATTTCTGTTTTGAGTTTTCCTTTAAATCTTTGGCAATCTGCAGCAAAATTGAAGAAGGATATGATAGATTTTGACTAGCATAGAAATTGTATCAGCTAATATGATGACCCCCATCTAAGATTGATTTAACATATTACAAGCAGTTGTCCTAAGAATTATTAACTCCTCTGACTTAAAAAATGAAATTGCATTCAGGTGTTGTCCTGGTTTATGTCTAGAAACTTACTAATATTAGGTTTTGGTGCAGTGTTTTAAAAGGCGGGGGCGTGAGGCGAGATGTTTTACATAGCACGGGGCGAGGCGTAAGTCCCAAGACATGGGGCGTAAGTCCTAAGGATCTATGGGGCGTATATCTCATGTATCTTTATTTTTATAATTTGATTACTAAAAATATAAGTAACAACAAAATTTTCAATGATTCTACATATAATTTCTTAAAATATATGACTATAATACTATGCAATTCACCTACCTAAAAGAAATAATCAATAAAATATTAATATTATAATTAAAACATAAACTCTTTCATGAATAAAAATAAAATACTTTCAAATAACAAAATAAAATATGATAATTTTGAAATATAGGACAAAAACATAATGATCAATGAAAAGTGAATATATAAAATTCGGATATGTATTTTAAACAGAAATGTTAAGTCATAGTCACCCTTACGACGTTCTCAATTAGTACATAAGCTAGTTACTTTTAATTTTCTTATTTCAACAAATGAAAAAACTACTAAGCATCATTTAATTAGTAGAGAATTATGAGTATCAATAGCGTTGACTAAGGAATTTGACACAATTTGTGTAAGAACTATTAGGTGAGTCCCGAACGTTGGGCGTTAGGCGTGTTCAGGGAGTACAGTCGGACGCTTAAGACGTAAGCCTCACAAAACTAAGTCCCACACATGAGCCCCGAGGCGTTTTACCAGTGCCCCGCCCCGGGGCTGTAACACCCCGTACTTTATAACCTCACTTGATACCTTGGGATCATATCTACATAGGTGTTGAGATGCCATGCATATGTGTTTTATAGTGTCATTGGGGAAACATTTGATATCGGACGTAACATGTGCGATTAGATCGTCGTAGGAGGTGTGTTGTGATTTCATGGAGCATAAGAGTCAAACACTTCAATACACTCCTACATACTCCTACATGATCAAATCATAAAATGTGAATAGTGATCCAAAATGTCCAATGAAACTAAGGGCGACTAGAATTCCAATTTTTGCGATCGAGGCGACGAATGAGAATATTTTAAGAGGATGTTGTCGTGACATTATAGAAATATGTAAACATGAGATATATGGTGAATAATACATCAAATCTTTGGGTTGCATGGATATATATTATTGGGCCCAAAATTAGGCCCAAATGGGATTAAAAGACTTGGCCCAAAGAGGAAATGACCCATTCTTGCAATAATTGACCAATTGAACATATCCCTTAATGCCACATGGAACTAAGAATGACCTTGGGTCTATATAAAGTCCCCAACATCAGATTTTATTATCAAAAGCTCTCATAACTTTTGGATATTTTCTTAAAACATTTCTCTCTTTTCCAAACCCTAAGGCAAATAATCCCTTTGGACTCCTTGGACAAGATCAACATATTCCAAGCCTTGGTACGTATTTCTCCTCATGGATTAACATATTATATGCATGAGAGATTATGTATATTATGCTAGTGGTGTTGGCAAAGTGATGCATAGTGTATTTTGCTTTTGGTGTAAGATATACTATCTTGGTGAATTGAACTTGAATTAGGCCTTGTGCCTTTGATGAAAAAGCATGGTATGGACAAAATATGAACATGTATGGTGTTATTTTTGGCATTAAATTTGTTCTTGTCAAAAAGTGGAAATTATGGGATTTTGGCCGATATGTGTTATGAGTTGAATTAAGGTGCTTTGATGGCTTATTTGGGATGTGTTAAGGATAAGAAAGTGTAAAGGAGAAGTATTGTGGTGAAATGTGTTGATTTTTATGTATTGGTCAATGTTGGGAATATTATGGAATTTTTGGAATAATAGTATGATCAATGGTTTTGTCAAGGGGAAATGACATGTTTAAAGCCAAACATGTAATTCATTGACATGGTATGCATTTGTAAAGTAATTGGTGGTTAATGTGAATTTCGTTATATATTTGTAGAGTGACACATAAAGAAGGAGCGGGCTTATTGTATACGCATCTAAAGTTGTATATTCGTATTGCGAATCCAAGGTATGTAAGGTTACTTTGTCCGTATCTTTATACGACAAATAGTGTCCATATTGACATGTCACTAGTTCTATCCCAAAATGTGCTAAGGTATCCGATATCCGTTTATCACTAGTCATTGTCATATATTTTTTTTTACTCATTGATCAATTGTGAATCTCATTTCTCATATTCATGGTTAATGTTCCGAAAGTTCAAAGAAGGCTATGTTCCAATATTCCAATAGTGCCTATACTTGTGTCTCTTGTTCATGGATTCTTGTACAATGGTTCCAATGGTAGCATGGTGCTAGTTATGTTATCTTTTCATTGATATTTATTCACATGTCCCTTATTGGTCAATGATTCAAAGTTTCCAACAATGTGATGTTCCAAAGTTCCAAAGTGATGGTATGACTATCAAAGTATCAATCTCAAAGTAATGAACAAAGTAATGCAAATGTGGTCAATGATCAAGTACGGGTGGCAAGTCTAGGGGCGTAAGCCTAGCTCGACTCGATCCCGAGATATGGATTTATGGGTGGCAAGTCTAGGGGTGTAAGCCTAGCTCGACTCGATCCCGATACATTGATGTATGGGTGGCAAGTCTAGGGGCATAAGCCTAGCTCGACTCGATCCCTACACAATGATATGATATGAAAGACCCACTGATCAGTCGGGGCCCGGGCACATTGTGATATGTAATGACATGTGAGCATTGAGATAAAGAAAGTAATGAAAGCAATGAAAGCAATCCACATGGTTTCCAAAATGCAACATGGTGACTTATTCACATTGAGTATTCATATGTTTTAAGTTCATTGACATATTCATTGAAATATTCACGTGTTGTATAGTTTCATCTGAGCCTTGCATACTCAGTACTTATTTCGTACTGACCCCTCTCGGGGAATTTACTTTACTTGCTGCAGGCGCAGGTCCCAGTAGGCCTCCTTAGTAGATTGCCAGTGTTAGCGGATCTTTGGTGAGCTCCAGCTCATTCGGGGCTTCTCCGAGTCAGAGTGTATATATGTTTTGGTATTGTATATATTGTGTAATGCGGGGACTTGTCCCGACTTATGGTTTATTTTGGTCAATGCTCTTGTTAGAGGCTTTTGTAGACGGATGTGGGTGTATGAATGTAGAAGGGATATGTCGTCCTTGACTTGGTGGCCTCAACGGCCAAGTTTCGCATATATGTACATATATCATGTTCCATGACTTCCATTGTTGGTCTTGATAGTTGATATGTGTTTATGGGTTTCTTATGGCATGCATATGATTGAGTAAGTAAAGATTGGTTCTCTCGGGCCATGTCGGCTACGGGTGCCAATCACGCCTCGTTGGGATTCGGGGTGTGACAAAAGTGGTATCAGAGCAGTCGGTCTAAGGATGTCTACAAAGCCGTGTCTGAGTAGAGTCTTACGTATCGATGTGTTGTGCACCACATTTATACGTAGGAGGCTACGGGACATTTAGGATGTTGTTTCTTTCCTTCATTCTAGATCGTGCAATAGAGCCAATGTTGTCAGTTGCATTGTGTCTGATCTTGGTAATTGTTTTTCTTTGGTATAGTCAAAATGCCGAACACTAGAAGAGGAAGAGGAAAAGGTAAAAGTAAGCTGATAGATAGAATTGCTGGTGAAGGAGCAAGTAGACCACCACCTGAGCAAGTTGATCAAGGTGGGGCTGAAACTGAGTTCGCAACGCGAGCTTCTTCTACTTCTTCAGCTCCAGAAGAGCCGAGAAGAAGGGAAGTGCCCGTGGAACCACCGACGAATGCTACAGATCAGGATCTTAGGAATGCTGTACAGATGTTGACACAGTTAGTGGCGGCACAAAGCCAGGGAAGAGCTGGTTCAATGACACATGATGATGATGCGGCTAGAATGGCAAGTCGCAGAACACAGGATTTCTTGAAACTGGACCCTCCTATTTTCACAGGGGCAGACCCAAAAGCTGATCCACAGGACTTCGTGGATCAAATTCAGAGGGCATTGGAAGTTATGCATGTGACAGGGGTAGAGACAGTTGAACTTGCTGCGTACAGGTTGAAGGGAGAGGCAATATTGTGGTATGAGGATTGGAAGAAATCCCGTGACATTGGTGCAGATCCACCTACTTGGGAAGAGTTTAAAGTGGCTTTCCTTGATAATTACTTGCCCTATGAGATCCGTGAGGCACGTGCGGATCAATTCCTAAATCTCCGTCAAGGAAATTTGAGCGTCCGAGAATATAGCTTGCAATTTAATTCCTTGGCTCGATATGCGCCAAATGTTGTGGCTACGATGACAGACAGGGTCCATAGATATGTGGACAGACTAGAGCCATACTTGGTAAGAGATTGCACTATTGCGGCCTTGAATAGGGACATGGACATTGCTCGCATACAAGCCTTCGCCCAGAAAATGGAGGATCAGAGACAAAGACGCAGGGTACATGAATTTGATAGGGGACAGTCCAAAAGGGCTAGACCTATGGGACCACCTATGATGTCCCAAGGAGGATCTAGGCCCCGCATGTTTCCTAGACCACCTAGACCGTCGTTCTCTTATTCCACAGGTGGTGCTTATTCGCAGTCTCGAGGGTTTAGAGGTGGTTCAGCAGGGCAAAGTAGTGGGGTTCATGGATCACAGTCAGCAGGTTTCCCTCGTCAGCAGTGTCAGCACTGCGGGCGTATGCACACAGATACATGTCGGACAGGGACGAATGTCTGCTTTTAGTGTGGTATGCCGGGACATATAGCGAGAGAGTGTCCACAGTGGAGCATGGGTGGTATAGCACGACCAGCTGGGTCGGCTGTTGCGTCTTCAGCATCGGTTCCTTCACAGGGCCGAGGGGTGCAGCCTATTGGTCGAGGTAGAGGTGCCAGAGGAGGAGCCAGTACTAGCGGGGTCCAGAATCGCACTTATGCTTTGGTGGACCGCCAGAATTCAGAGGCTTCCCCAGATGTCGTCACAGGTACATTATCCATATTCTCACATAATGTATATGCATTAATTGACCCAGGCTCTACATTTTCCTATGTTACTCCATTGGTTGCTGCGAAATTTGCAACGACACCGGAAATATTAATTAAGTCAATTGAAGTGTCTACACCGGTTGGTGAATATATTGTTGCAAAGAGAGTGTATCGTAACTGTGTGGTAACTGTGTGTGGTCATGATACGTTGGCCGATCTTATTGAATTGAACATGGTGGATTTTGATGTAATTATGGGAATGGATTGGTTGGCTTCTTGTTATGCTACGGTAGATTGCCGGGCCAAGAAGGTGCAATTTTGTTTTCCACAGGAAAATGTTCTAGAATGGCAGGGTAAGGTAGAGGCACCACGAGGAAGATTTATTTCCTATTTGAAAGCCAGAAAAATGATTGCCAAGGGATACATATGTCATTTGGTACGAGTGAAAGATAATGATGCAGAACCATTAACTCCACAGTCTGTACCGGTCGTCAATGAATTTCTTGATGTATTTTCAGAGGATCTTCCAGGTTTACCCCCAGAACGGGAAGTGGAATTCGGCATTGATGTGATTCCAGGCACTCAGCCTATTTCTATCCCTCCATATAGAATGGCTCCAGTGGAACTGCGTGAATTGAAGGAGCAGTTGAAAGATTTGCTGGATAAAGGCTTCATTAGGCCTAGTATGTCCCCGTGGGGTGCACCGGTATTATTCGTGCGAAAGAAAGATGGCACCTTGAGAATGTGCATCGACTATCGTCAACTGAATAAAGTAACGATCAAGAACAAATATCCCCTCCCTCGTATTGATGATTTGTTTGATCAGTTACAGGGTGCCAGGTGTTTTTCAAAAATTGACTTGAGGTCGGGCTACCATCAGGTCAGAGTTAGAGAGGAGGATGTACCCAAGACAGCTTTTCGAACACGGTATGGCCATTATGAATTTTTAGTTATGTCATTTGGACTAACGAATGCACCGGCTGTGTTTATGGATTTGATGAACAGGGTGTTTAAGCCATTCCTAGACGTGTTCATGACAGTATTTATAGATGACATCCTTGTTTATTCGAGATCACCAGAAGACCATGCTTATCACTTACGGCAAGTGTTGCAAATTCTTCGTGAGCGTAAGTTGTATGCAAAATTCTCCAAATGCGAGTTTTGGTTGAAATTAGTCACGTTCTTGGGTCACATTGTATCAGATGAAGGCATACAGGTTGATACCCAAAAGACTGAAGCAGTGAAGAATTGGCCAAGACCTACGACACCCACAGAGATTCGTAGTTTTCTGGGTTTGGCAGGTTATTACCGAAGATTTGTAGAAGGTTTTGCTTCTATTGCGGCACCATTGACAAAGTTAACTCACAAGGCAATTAAATTTCAATGGAATGATGCATGTGAAAGAGGGTTTCAAAACTTGAAAGATAAGTTGACTTCCACACCAGTGTTAGTACTTCCTGAGGGCACAGAGGGCTATGCAGTGTATTGTGATGCTTCCGGGATTGGTCTCGGATGTGTGTTGATGCAGCATGGTAGGGTGATAGCATATGCCTCACGACAATTGCGGCCACATGAGAAAAACTATCCCACACATGATCTTGAATTGGCAGCGGTAGTTTTTGCTTTAAAGATATGGCGTCATTATTTATATGGAGTTCATGTTGACATCTATACGGATCACAAAAGCCTGCAATATCTTTTTAAGCAGAAGGAACTCAATGTGAGGCAACGTAGGTGGTTAGAGCTATTAAAAGATTATGACATTGATATTCTTTATCACCCAGGCAAAGCAAATGTCGTAGCTGATGCATTGAGCCGTAAGGCAATCGAAAGCACTAGTGGTCAGTTGAATGAAAAGCGTGAGATGATCAAAGATTTGAATCAATTAGCCAGCTTGGGAGTTCGCCTTATTGAAACTTCAGATGATAGAGTTATGGTGCAGAATGCAGCAGAATCCTCCTTGATAGCTGAAGTGAAAGAGAAACAGTATGCAGATTCTATTTTATTGCAGCTAAAGGAGAATGTGCAGCAGAATTTGACCAAGGCATTTGATATTACACCGGAAGGGGTGCTTCAATGTCAAGGGAGGTTATGTGTACCGGACGTAGATGAACTGAGGACACGAATAATGACAGAGGCGCACCACTCGCGCTATTCCATTCATCCAGGTGCTACTAAAATGTACCATGAATTGAAAGAAGTGTATTGGTGGGGCAACATGAAAAAGAACATTGCAGAATTTGTCGCGCAATGCCCAAATTGTCAACAGGTGAAAGTGGAACATCAGAAACCGGGAGGTTACATGCAATGTATCAATCTTCCAGTCTGGAAGTGGGATATGATTAATATGGATTTCATTACGGGTTTGCCTCGTACATTGCGGAAGTTTGATTCCATATGGGTCATAGTGGACCGACTTACTAAATCAGCGCATTTTCTACCGGTCAAGACGACCTATACAGCTGAGGATTATGCAAAGTTGTATGTAAAGGAGATAGTACGATTGCATGGTATTCCACTTTCTATTATATCAGACAGAGGAGCACAGTTCACAGCACACTTTTGGAAATCTTTTCAGCGGAGTTTGGGTACTCAGGTGAATTTGAGTACGGCTTTCCATCCTCAGACTGATGGACAAGCCAAACGGACTATTCAGACACTTGAAGATATGCTACGAGCATGTACGTTGGATTTTCAAGGTAGTTGGGATGACCATTTGCCTCTTATTGAATTTGCATATAACAATAGCTATCATTCAAGTATTAAAATGGCACCTTATGAAGCCTTGTATGGAAGAAAATGTAGATCACCAATTGGGTGGTTTGAAGCAGGAGAAACTGCTTTACTTGGGCCAGATATTGTTCACCAAGCCATGGAGAAAGTTAAAGTGATCCAACAACGGTTACAAACGGCTCAAAGTCGTCACAAGTCATATGCCGATGTGAGAATAAGAGGGCTTGAATTTGCCATAGGTGATTGGGTATTTTTAAAGGTGTCACCAATGAAAGGGGTAATGCGGTTCGGAAAGAAAGGAAAATTGAGTCCACGTTACATAGGCCCATATGAAGTTATTAGAAGATTTGGGCAAGTCGCATATGAATTAGCCTTACCGCAAGAATTGTCCTCCGTCCATCCGGTCTTTCATGTGTCGATGCTCCGGAAATGCATAGGAGATCCTTCACGTATTGTGCCCGTAGAAGATGTTCAAGTGGCAGAGGATCTCACTTATGAAGAGGTGCCCATTGCTATCCTAGATCGACAAGTAAAGAGATTGAGAAATAAAGACATAGCATCCGTAAAAGTCCTGTGGAGAAATCAACAAGTAGAGGAGATCACGTGGGAAGCGGAAGAAATGATGAAATCCAAGTATCCCCACTTATTCCAAATGGACCAAGAAGTTCACAGTGCGGAGGTGGAACAATAACAAGTAAGTATTTAAAAGCATTATGTGAATGTGTATAGGTATGTTAGAGTAAAGATGTATTTGTTGTATATAAGACACTGTTGTTAACATTCGAGGACGAATGTTTCTAAGGGGGGAAGAATGTAACACCCCGTACTTTATAACCTCACTTGATACCTTGGGATCATATCTACATAGGTGTTGAGATGCCATGCATATGTGTTTTATAGTGTCATTGGGGAAACATTTGATATCGGACGTAACATGTGCGATTAGATCGTCGTAGGAGGTGTGTTGTGATTTCATGGAGCATAAGAGTCAAACATTTCAATACACTCCTACATACTCCTACATGATCAAATCATAAAATGTGAATAGTGATCCAAAATGTCCAATGAAACTAAGGGCGACTAGAATTCCAATTTTTGCGATCGAGGCGACGAATGAGAATATTTTAAGAGGATGTTGTCGTGACATTATAGAAATATGTAAACATGAGATATATGGTGAATAATACATCAAATCTTTGGGTTGCATGGATATGTATTATTGGGCCCAAAATTAGGCCCAAATGGGATTAAAAGACTTGGCCCAAAGAGGAAATGACCCATTCTTGCAATAATTGACCAATTGAACATATCCCTTAATGCCACATGGAACTAAGAATGACCTTGGGTCTATATAAAGTCCCCAACATCAGATTTTATTATCAAAAGCTCTCATAACTTTTGGATATTTTCTTAAAACATTTCTCTCTTTTCCAAACCCTAAGGCAAATAATCCCTTTGGACTCCTTGGACAAGATCAACATATTCCAAGCCTTGGTACGTATTTCTCCTCATGGATTAACATATTATATGCATGAGAGATTATGTATATTATGCTAGTGGTGTTGGCAAAGTGATGCATAGTGTGTTTTGCTTTTGGTGTAAGATATACTATCTTGGTGAATTGAACTTGAATTAGGCCTTGTGCCTTTGATGAAAAAGCATGGTATGGACAAAATATGAACATGTATGGTGTTATTTTTCGCATTAAATTTGTTCTTGTCAAAAAGTGGAAATTATGGGATTTTGGCCGATATGTGTTATGAGTTGAATTAAGGTGCTTTGATGGCTTATTTGGGATGTGTTAAGGATAAGAAAGTGTAAAGGAGAAGTATTGTGGTGAAATGTGTTGATTTTTATGTATTGGTCAATGTTGGGAATATTATGGAATTTTTGGAATAATAGTATGATCAATGGTTTTGTCAAGGGGAAATGACATGTTTAAAGCCAAACATGTAATTCATTGACATGGTATGCATTTGTAAAGTAATTGGTGGTTAATGTGAATTTCGTTATATATTTGTAGAGTGACACATAAAGAAGGAGCGGGCTTATTGTATACGCATCTAAAGTTGTATATTCGTATTGCGAATCCAAGGTATGTAAGGTTACTTTGTCCGTATCTTTATACGACAAATAGTGTCCATATTGACATGTCACTAGTTCTATCCCAAAATGTGCTAAGGTATCCGATATCCGTTTATCACTAGTCATTGTCATATATTTTTTTTTACTCATTGATCAATTGTGAATCTCATTTCTCATATTCATGGTTAATGTTCCGAAAGTTCAAAGAAGGCTATGTTCCAATATTCCAATAGTGCCTATACTTGTGTCTCTTGTTCATGGATTCTTGTACAATGGTTCCAATGGTAGCATGGTGCTAGTTATGTTATCTTTTCATTGATATTTATTCACATGTCCCTTATTGGTCAATGATTCAAAGTTTCCAACAATGTGATGTTCCAAAGTTCCAAAGTGATGGTATGACTATCAAAGTATCAATCTCAAAGTAATGAACAAAGTAATGCAAATGTGGTCAATGATCAAGTACGGGTGGCAAGTCTAGGGGCGTAAGCCTAGCTCGACTCGATCCCGAGATATGGATTTATGGGTGGCAAGTCTAGGGGTGTAAGCCTAGCTCGACTCGATCCCGATACATTGATGTATGGGTGGCAAGTCTAGGGGCATAAGCCTAGCTCGACTCGATCCCTACACAATGATATGATATGAAAGACCCACTGATCAGTCGGGGCCCGGGCACATTGTGATATGTAATGACATGTGAGCATTGAGATAAAGAAAGTAATGAAAGCAATGAAAGCAATCCACATGGTTTCCAAAATGCAACATGGTGACTTATTCACATTGAGTATTCATATGTTTTGAGTTCATTGACATATTCATTGAAATATTCACGTGTTGTATAGTTTCATCTGAGCCTTGCATACTCAGTACTTATTTCGTACTGACCCCTCTCGGGGAATTTACTTTACTTGCTGCAGGCGCAGGTCCCAGTAGGCCTCCTTAGTAGATTGCCAGTGTTAGCGGATCTTTGGTGAGCTCCAGCTCATTCGGGGCTTCTCCGAGTCAGAGTGTATATATGTTTTGGTATTGTATATATTGTGTAATGCGGGGACTTGTCCCGACTTATGGTTTATTTTGGTCAATGCTCTTGTTAGAGGCTTTTGTAGACGGATGTGGGTGTATGAATGTAGAAGGGATATGTCGTCCTTGACTTGGTGGCCTCAACGGCCAAGTTTCGCATATATGTACATATATCATGTTCCATGACTTCCATTGTTGGTCTTGATAGTTGATATGTGTTTATGGGTTTCTTATGGCATGCATATGATTGAGTAAGTAAAGATTGGTTCTCTCGGGCCATGTCGGCTACGGGTGCCAATCACGCCTCGTTGGGATTCGGGGTGTGACAGGGGCGAGTCCGTACTCTGGCTTTTAAAACACTGTTTTGGTGTATTATAAAATTAGCAACACTGCATGTAGGAGGCCTTAATTCTCTTATTCAACTATTAGAAACTCTACTCATTTACCAAAGACAATTATTAGTGGATAAGATCAATATAAATACAAAGCTGTCAAGTTGCACCTAGCTAGAATAACCAGTGTAAGCAAGATAAACCTTGCATAAGATTATACAGTAGATGTACTCATTCCCTGATTTAATGATCCCAAAATGGTTAATCACTCCTGATAAAATTGTTACCCTCTTGAAGCTGCAATTTATTCAAGTAACCTACTCTGACATGATGTCATGCACTTCTCTAATACTTACCTATTTAATGTATCTTAAACTATTTCTTCTAAAGATATATCTGCTTGTCGACATAGCGTGAACATCGATAAAGAATACTAGGGCTCAATCCGTTGCATGAAAATTGTAGCCTATATGTTTGAATATGAAGTAAAGCAGTTGGACGTCAACTAATGACAATCATGTTTATTGTAAGTAGAAATATCATGAGGACTCTACTTCAATGAAAGAAAACCAGCTGAGATAGGACTGAATGTACTAAATATCTCCGATTCAAGACTGTACGGAGATCTTCCTCCTTATATGACTCCTCTGGGATGGAGGTTTGCGATGGTTAAGGATGACGTAGAAAATAAACAGTTGTAATTCTAACAATTATTCCTTAGTGGTGGTTTGAATAACTTGCTCGAAAGGATGTAAGAGAGGATGCTCATCCAGAAGCTTGAGATAATGGTGCGCATTGGTACTTATCGTAACAGTAACAATAAGTACAAAATTATTACTACTATCATATTTATTAATATTGTTTCTATTTTTATTATTATTGATATGTACGAGATTCCACCATCTTATAAGTACATCAAATTCTGGGTCGGGGATCAAAGTCAGATGATTATCTTAATTTGCTAGAGAACCATATCTTATTATAGATTTTCTAAATTCTGGGTTGGGGATCAAATTCACATGATTATCTTAATTTGCTAGAGAACCATATCTTGTTTATGTTTGGATGGTTGTTACGTATTGTTTCATAATGTATGGTATTGTATGGTCATGTATTGTTCTAATGAATACAACGTTTGGATAGATTGTATTCTTTTCCGTCGTTACATAATCTCACACATCAATAGTTTGAAGGATAAACATACTTGAAAAGCAGGATACATGGTAGGGCTACTATAAAAAGGTATAAGATAAAGGGTAAAATAGGATTATTAAATAATAAATAAAGGTAAACTGAGAAAAAAATTTAAGGTAACAACGCCATACCACCAAATTGGTGGTTACATAAAGTGAGGTTTTTTATGGTGACCTAACCATGGAATCAAACCTTATCATACCATATATTTTAAAAAACAATCAAAACAAACATGGTACTCTTAGAAACGATACCATACTATACCATGGGTAACCACCATCCAAATAGTATATGTAATGATCCTCCAAGTCATTTTCCTCGTTTTCATACTTTTTCAGCGTTTAGATCTTCCCTATAGCTGCCCCAGGTCATTTAAAACTTGCTGGGACTGACTGTTCGGTTACCGGGCGTTCGTTTGGCTTTTTGAGCCATTTTCCTGTTTATGAGCTTCTGAAGTTAAGAAATGGGTCTCAGGCCTAAACATCAGATAAACGGCCTCAGATGCCATTTCTAACAGTCTCAACATCTTTGGAACATCAATTTTAGGCTAGGGGACCCTTGGTCCGGGTCCCGAGGCTTTCGAAATCATTTTGGGCTATTGAATGGAATTTGGCAAAAATGGCCCTTGGGTTGTAGGCCCTACTTTTTATCGAAATGACCTCGGATGGAAATTTCAATGGCGCCGTTGAGTCTGGAATGTCAAATTTGGTAGGGTAGCATAGTTCATTTGCAAGCACGAGATTTTGAATCATTCCCGAGCACCCGATCGGAGTCCGTTGGGACTAGTTAAACTTGGTTGGTGCCAAGTATCTGGTGCAATCGCTTAAGCGACCAGGGGATCGCTTTAGCTGTGTCCACTTTAGCGGCCCTGGACCGCTTTAGCGGAGTTGACCAGCCTTGGCCTGAGCGGCCTTTTGGGCTCTTTAGCGGTAGCCGCTTAAGCCGCCCTTGAGCGCTTTAGCAGACCTGGTTGGCTGGGGAAAGGTCACTTTAGCGGTGACCGCTTTAGCTGTCATGTAGCCGCTAAAGCGACCATCGCTGATGTTATATATATCATTTCCACTTCTTCTCCAACACTTTCATATAAGTGTATCCCCCATTATTAGACATTTCAAGCTCGATTTTAGTGAGGTTTCGGGTGGGTGAAGTTGGTCTTTAGCTCGGGAGTGTGGTGTTGAGCTTATAGCGTCTTAATCTTGTAAGTAATTCAGTCAATCTCCACTTAATTTGGTACAAAGATTCTTGTTTCTACGGTATTTTTTGTTGGAACTGATTTTTGCTATCTTTTAGCTTGGATTTAGCTAAATTTGTTATGGCTTTTGATTGAGCTGTGTGGGATGCTGTGACGATTTCAATTTTTTGATTTCGCAAGCGGGCTCCGCATGGGATTTTTAGTCTGATTTCTGACTCGGAGCGTTTATATGCAATATGGGTGTTGTTCTTCTCTTCTTGATACATAGACTATTGTATTAATAGCGTGGAAGCTCTCGGAGACCTCTCAGAAGGGGAAAGCTCCGGTTTAAAGGATTCAACAAGCGTTCGGCGGCGTCCAGGTAGGCTAGGCTTACCCTACTTTTTGATTGAGATAACTTATGGTATTAGTGTACTATTATGCTAGTTTTGGACAGGTAGTTGTAGCTCGGGAGTCGTTTTAGTAGTTTTACCCCTTGTTTAGTCGGTTAGTGCCCTATTTTGGGTATACTTCGGGCACGTTCTCCCCTAGTATAGTGAAGTATCATCCTTTAGGGCTAGGTTTGGAGCTATTAGTACCTTGAGTTGGGAATGGGAAGCCTTAGACTAGACTAGGCTAGATTTCTACCTAGATTTGGTTATCGCCCCCGTAGTGAGCCCCACTACCTCTTTTTAGCTAGAATACTTGGCGTTAAGTTCATTTAGGCTAGGTTAGACTCTTGACTACCATCTTAGGGTATTACCTTGGGTTGGGTTGAATTGGATTTGGTTTCTGATCCTGTACCACACTTTTCGACCTAGTATTTTATGCTCTCAAATTCTTCCAATTTATGAATGACCTTCACACATTTGTTGCTCCTTATATTGGTAGATGTTCAATTTATTCGTGCAAACTACTAAATCGCATTTGAAGATGTTTTTTTGATTTTCTCCATTAAATTGTCCAAGAGCGACATTTCAAGTTTGATATTTCTCGAGAGTTTCACTCATTCAAAATGCTTGTGTCGTTCCTATCTTTCGATTATTAAGATTGATCTTTCGGCAATTATTGTAAATTTAAGTTTTGGCATGCAAGTCAAGGGCAATTCTATTGGAAGACATTGTCTTCTTTCTCGATAATTGTCACGCCCCGAACCCTATCGGGACGGATTGGCACTCGTAGCCGACAAGGCCCGAGAGAACCAAGCTCTGCTTACATTCATTCATATGCATGCCATAAGAAACACCACCATCACATAAGAACATAATAGGCTAACATCGCAAATCATGGAACATGTAAGATTTATATATTGACATATAAGAAACTTGGCCGACATAGCCATCAAGTCAAACGACACACATCTCTTCTCTTCACATTACTTCACATACCCACGTACGTCTACAAAAGCCTCTAACAAGAGTACATACATGACCGACCCACTTTACATAAT
Source organism: Capsicum rhomboideum (assembly GCA_031232105.1). Classification (NCBI taxonomy): domain Eukaryota; kingdom Viridiplantae; phylum Streptophyta; class Magnoliopsida; order Solanales; family Solanaceae; genus Capsicum; species Capsicum rhomboideum. The sequence continues at coordinate 54,703,864 of CP124717.1, forward strand.
ATTTACAATACGAAAATACATGTACAACTGAGACACGGGAAGCCCCGAACTAACTGGAGCTCACCAAAGGTCAATAGAAGTTCTGCAGCTCACTGGGGAGGTCTACTAGTGCCTGCGCCTACAGCAAGTAAGGTAAATCCCCCAAGAGGGGTCAGTACGAAGAATGTACTGAGTATGTAAGGCTGCATGAAACTATATGATACATAAAGACTTCAATGAAATCAAATATAAATGCATACTCAATAAGGCTAAGTCATCAATCTGTATATAAAGAGATATGCACATTATGAATTACTTTCTTTACTTTTATACTCATTCGATCATTCACTCATTCCTTTATCCATCACTCATTCATCCAATCATATAATGCCCGGGCCCCAAGCTGATCAGTGGGTAATCACTAGTAATCGGGATCGACCCATGCTAGGCTTTTCCTTTGCCCCTGGGATACCACCCGTAGCGGAATCGACCCATGCTAGGTGTTCTTCTCACCCCTGGGATACCATCCGTAAATATTGGGATCGACCCATGGTAAGCCTGTCCACTATAACCCATATAGAATCAAACTTCCGCAATGTACGAGGCAAACCTGTAATGAAATCCATATTAATCATATCCCATTTCCAAAATGGAAGATTGATACATTGAATGTAACCTCCCGATTTCTGATGTTCCACTTTCACTTGTTGATAATTCGGCCATTGCGCGACAAATTCTGCAATGTTCTTTTTCATATTTCCCCACCAATACACTTCTTTCAATTCATGGTACATTTTAGTAGCACTCGGATGAATAGAATAGCGCGAATGATGCGCCTCAGTCATAATTCGTGTCCTCAGCTCATCTATGTACGATACACATAATCTCCCTTGACATTGAAGTACCCCTTCTTGTGTAAGATCAAATGCCTTGGTCAAATTCTGCTGTACATTCTCCTTTAACCGTAATAAAATAGAATCCGCAAACTGCTTCTCTTTCACTTCAGCTATTAAGGAGGATTCTGCTGCATTCTGCACAATAACTCCATCATCTGAGGATTCAATAAAGCGAACTCCCAAGCTGGCTAACTGAGATAAGTCTTTGATTACCTCCTTCTTTTCCGTCACTTGATCACTAGTAACTCCCGTTGCCTTACGGCTCAATGCATCTGCTACTACAATTGCCTTCCCTGGATGGTATAGAATATCAACATCGTAGTCTTTCAAGAGCTCTAACCATCTTCGTTGCCTCAAATTGAGTTCCTTTTGCTTAAATATATATTGTAAACTTTTGTGATCTGTATAAATATCAACATGAACTCCATACAGATAATGACGCCATATCTTTAAAGCAAATACTACCGCTGCCAATTCAAGGTCATGAGTGGGATAATTTTTCTCATGTGGCCGCAACTGTTGTGAGGCATATGCTATCACCTTACCATGCTGCATCAACACACTTCCTAGACCAATCCCGGAAGCATCACAATACACTACATAGCCCTCTGTGCCTTCAGGAAGTACTAACACGGGTGTGGAAGTCAACTTATCTTTCAATTTTTGAAACCCTCTTTCACATGCATCATCCCATTGAAACTTAATTGCCTTGTGAGTTAAATTTGTTAATGGTGCCGCAATAGAAGCAGATCCTTCTACAAATCGTCGGTAATAACCTGCCAAACCCAGAAAACCGCGAATCTCCGTGGGTGTCGTAGGTCTTGTCCAATTTTTCACTGTTTCTATCTTCTGTGTATCGACCTGGATCCCTTCATCTGACACAATGTGACCCAAGAATGCAACTGACTTTAACCAAAACTCACATTTGGAGAATTTTGCATACAACTTACGCTCACGGAGGATTTGCAACACTTGCCGTAAATGATTAGCGTGGTCCTCCGGTGATCTTGAATAAACTAGGATGTCATCTATAAATACCGTGACGAATACATCCAGAAATGGCTTAAACACTCTATTCATCAAATCCATGAACACAGCTGGAGCATTTGTTAGTCCAAAAGACATAACTAAAAATTCATAATGGCCATACCGTGTTCGAAAAGCTGTTTTGGGCACATCTTCTTCCCTAACTATGACTTGATGGTAACCCGACCTCAAGTCAGTCTTGGAAAAACACTTGGCACCCTGTAACTGATCAAACAAATCATCAATTCGAGGGAGGGGATATTTGTTCTTTATCGTTACCTTATTCAATTGCCGATAGTCAATGCACATCCGCAAAGTGCCATCTTTCTTTCACACAAATAATACCGTTGCACCCCATGGGGACATACTCGGACTAATGAAGCCTTTGTCCAGCAAATCTTTCAATTGTTCCTTCAATTCACGCAATTCTGCTGGAGCCATTCTATATGGAGGAATAGAAATAGGCTGAGTGCCTGGAATCACATCAATGCCAAATTCTACTTCCCGTTCTGGGGGTAATCCTGGAAGATCCTCTGGGAACACATCTAGAAATTCATTGACCACTGGAACAGACTGCGGAGTTAGTGGTTCCACTTCAGTATCTTTCACCCGTACTAAATGGCATCTATAACCCTTGGCAATCATTTTTCTGGCTTTCAAATAGGAAATAAATCTTCCTCGTGGTGCCCCTACATTACCCTGCCAGTCCAGAACATTTTTTTGCGGAAAACAAAATTGCACCTTCTTGGCTCGGCAATCTACTATAGCATAACAAGAGGCCAACCAATCCATTCCCATGATCACATCAAAATCTACCATATCTAATTCAATGAGATCGGCCAACGTATCATGGCCACACACCGTTACCACACAATTATGATATACTCTTTTTGCAATAATATATTCACCAACCGGTGTAGACACTTCAATTGATTTAATTAATAATTCTGGTGCCTTTGCGAATTTCGAAGCAACCAATGGAGTAATATAGGAAAATGTAGAACCCGGGTCAATCAATGCATATACATTATATGAAAATATGGATAATGTACCTGTGACGACATCAGGAGAAACCTTTGAATTCTGTCGGTCCACCAAAGCATAAGTGCGATTCTGGACCCCACTAGTACTGGCTGCTCCTCTGGCACCTCTACCACGACCGACAGACTGCATACCTCGGCCTAAAGAAGGAACCGATGATGATGAAGCAACAGCCGATCCTGCCGGTCGTGCCACATTACCCAAGCCTCTTCATGGGCATTCTCTCATCATATGTCCCGTCATACTGCACCAGAAGCAAGCATTTGACCCAATTCGGCATTCACCTACATGAAACTGTCCACATTGCTGACATGGCGGACGAGAAAATCCAACGGTCTGCGAACCTCGAATCCCACTACTCTGCTCAATATTACTACCTCTGAACCCTCAGAATTGAGATTGTGCGCCTGCTGTGGAATGTGAGAATGAAGGTCTAGGCGGTCTACTAAAACTCCGAGGCCTGAATTTCGTTTGGGACGCCACAAACTGTCCCATGGGTCTAGCTCTTTTGGATTGTCCTCTATCAGATTCATGTACCCTTCTTCTCTGTCTTTGATCCTCCATTTTCTGAGAGAAATCCTGAATGCGAGCTATATCCATCTCTTTGTTCAAGGCGGCAATGGTACAGTCCCTCACTAAATACGGCTCCAACCTGTCCACATATCAATGTACCCTGTCTGTCATTGTGGCCACTACGTTCGGAGCATATCGAGCCAAGGAATTAAACTGCAAATTGTATTCCCGCACACTCAGATTCCCTTGATGAAGATTCAAGAATTGATCCGCACGAGCCTCTCGAATCTCATACGGGAGGTAGTGGTCAAGGAAGGCCATTTTAAATTCTTCCCAACTAGGTGGGTTTGCATCAATACCACGGGCCTTCTTCCAGTCCTCATACCACAATATAGCTTCGCCCTTTAATCTATAAGCCGCAAGCTCCACCGTTTCTACACCCGCTACATGCATCACCTCCAGAGCCATTTGGATTTGATCTATAAAATCTTGCGGGTCTTCATTTGGATCCGATCCCATGAATGTAGGAGGATCTAGTTTCAAGAAATCCTGCGTTCGTCGACTGGCTGCCCTAGCTGCGCTATCATCATTTATAACTGGACCACCTTGTCCCTGAACTTGTGCAGCAACAATTCGAGTCAACATTCGCACTGCGTCCTTTAAGTCCTGATCAGTAGTAGTTACTGGTGGTTCTGTAGGCACTTCTCTTCCTCTTGACTCTTCTGAAAATGGAAGAGTAGAAGAAGCTTGTGATGCCATCTCTGGTTCAGCGCCGCCTTGATTAACTGGTTCAGGTGGAGCTCTACTAGTTCCTTCTCCCATAATTCTGTCTATCCTCTTACTTTTACCTCGTCCTCTTCTTGCCATCGGCATTTTTCTATATTACACAAGAACAACAATACTTGTGGTCAGGAACAATTTCACTTATAGCTTCGGCTCTAATGCACGATCTAGAAATGAAGAAAAAGAAACAACATCCTAAATGTCCCATAGCCTCCTACTTATAAATGTGGTGCACAACACATCGATAAGTAAGACTCTACTCAGACACGGCTTTGTAGACACCCTTAGAACGACCTGCTCTGATACCACTTTTGTCACGCCCCGAACCCTATCGAGATGGATTGGCACTCGTAGCCGACAAGGCCCGAGAGAACCAAGCTCTGCTTACATTCATTCATATGCATGCCATAAGAAACACCACCATCACATAAGAACATAATAGGCTAACATCGAAAATCATGGAACATGTAATATATATATATTGACATATAAGAAACTTGGCCGACATAGCCATCAAGTCAAACGACACACCTCTTCTCTTCACATTACTTCACATACCCACGTACGTCTACAAAAGCCTCTAACAAAAGTACATACATGACCGACCCACTTTACATAATATTTACAATACGAAAATACATGTACAACTGAGACACGGGAAGCCCCGAACTAACTGGAGCTCACCAAAAGTCAATAGAAGTTCTGCAGCTCACTGGGGAGGTCTACTAGTGCCTGAGCCTACAGCAAGTAAGGTAAACCCCCAAGAGGGGTCAGTACGAAGAATGTACTGAGTATGTAAGGCTGCATGAAACTATATGATACATAAAGACTTCAATGAAATCAAATATAAATGCGTACTCAATAAGGCTAAGTCATCAATCTGTATATAAAGAGATATGCACATTATGAATTACTTTCTTTACTTTTATACTCATTCGATCATTCACTCATTCCTTTATCCATCACTCATTCATCCAATCATATAATGCCCGGGCCCCAAGCTGATCAGTGGGTAATCACTAGTAATCGGGATCGACCCATGCTAGGCTTTTCCTTTGCCCCTGGGATACCACCCGTAGCGGAATCGACCCATGCTAGGTGTTCTTCTTTGTAACACCCCGTACTTTTATAACCTCACTTGATACCTTGGGATTATATCTACATAGGTGTTGAGATGCCATGCATATGTGTTTTATAGTGTCATTGGTGAAACATTTGAAATCGGACTTAACATGTGCGATTAGATCTTCGTAGGAGGTGTGTTGTGATTTCGTGGAGCCTTTGGGTAAGAACTCGTACACATTCTAACCTCATTTGGTGACTTTAAGTCATGTTTAATTGAGGGTTAAGATCACTAAGTAAGTATTTTGTAGTGTTTTGATAAGGGATTGGACGATACGTAAACATTGGATAAGTGGCCGAAAATTTCAGCACTTTGCTGAAACTTGCGCCACTACCCTGTTTCAGGGGTGTGGCGCAAGCCACCAGCCTGAAGAAACTTCAGATAAGGCCATCTTCTTGCGCCACTACCCTGTTTCAGGGGGTGTGGCGCAAGGCACAACATTATGCCCTTCCCGGACCCGATTCGTAACGCAATTCTACGATAATTTTTAGATGGTTTCTTTTGATTCTTTGGAGTTATTTGAGCATTGTTAAAGATTCAAACACTTCAATACACTCCTACATACTCCTACATGATCAAATCATGAAAGGTGAATAGTGATCCAAAATGTCCAATGAAACCAAGGGCGACTAGAATGCCTATTTTTGCGATCGAAAGGACGAATGAGAATCTTTTAAGAGAATATTGTCGTGACATTATGGAATTATGTAAACATGAGATATATGGTGAATAATAAATGAAATGTGATGGATATGTGTTATTGGGCCCAATTTGAGGCCCAAAATGGAAGAAAATACATGGGCCCAAAGGCAAAAATGATCCATTCTTTCACTAATTGACCAAGTGAACATATCATGTAATGCCAAGTGTGGCTAAGGATTACTTGAGGTCCATATAAAGTCCCCCAAAATCAGATTTTTATTCCCCAAAGCCTCTCATAACTTTTGGAGCTTTTTACAAACATTTCCTTCATTTCCAAACCCTAAAGCAAATAAACCCTAAGGCATATTTGGACAAGATCATCCTATTCAAAGCTTTGGTAAGTGTTTATTTTCATGGATTAACATATTATATGCATGGGAGATTATGTATATTATGCTAGTTGTGTTGGCAAGATGATGAATAGTATATTTTTGCCTTTGGTGAAAGATGTGTCATCTTGGTGATTTGAATTTGAATTAGGCCTTGTGCCTTTGATGAAAAAGCATGGTATGGACAAAATATGTACATGTATGGTGTTATTTTTGGTATTAAACTTGTTCTTGTCTAAAAGTGGAAATTATGGGATTTTGGCCGATATGTGTTATGAGTTGTATTAAGGTACTTTGATGGATTATTTGGGATGTGTTATGGATAAGAAAGTGTAAAGGAGAAGTATTGTGGTGAAATGTATTGATTTTCATGTATTGGTCAATGTTGGGAATATTATGGAATTTTTGGAATAATAGTATGATCAATGGTTTTGTCAAGGGGAAATGACATGTTTAAAGGCAAACATGTAACTCATTGACATGGTATGCATTTGTAAAGTAATTGGTGGTTAATGTGAATTTCGTTATGTATTTATGTTGTAGAGTGACACATAAAGAAGGAGCGGGATTATTGTATACGCATCTAAGGTTGTATATTCGTAGTGCGAATCCAAGGTATGCAAGGTTACTTTGTCCGTATCTTTCTACGGCCAATAGTGTTCACATTGACATTTCTCTAGTTCTATTCCGAAATGTACTAAGGTATCCCATATGCACTTATCTATGATCATTGTCATATATTTCCTACTCATTGATCAATTGTGAATCTCATTTTTCATATTCATGGTTAAGAAGGATATGTTCCAATATTCCAATAGTGCCTATACTTGTGTCTCTTGTTCATGGATTATTGTCCAATGGTTCCAATGGTATCATGGTGCTAGTTATGTTATATTTCTCATTGATATTTATTCACATGTCCTTCACTTATTGGTCAATGACTCAAAGTTTCCAACAATGTTGTGTTCCAAAGTTCCAAAGTGATGTTATGATTATCAAAGTACCAATCTCAAAGTAATGAACAAAGTAATGCAAATGTGGTCAATGATCAAGTACGGGTGGCAAGTCTAGGGGCGTAAGCCTAGCTCGACTCGATTCCGAGGTTTGGATTTATGGGTGGCAAGTCTAGGGGCGTAAGCCTAGCTCGACTCGATCCCGATGCATTGATGTATGGGTGGAAAGTCTAGGGGCATAAGCCTAGCTCGACTCGATCCCAACACAATGATATGATATGAAAGACCCACTGATCAGTCGGGGCCCGGGTACATTGTGACATATGTGACAACAAGTGAGTATTGTGATAAAGAAAGTAATGAAAGCAATCCATATGGTTTCCAAAATGCAACATGGTGACTTATTCACATTGAGTATTCATATGTTTTGAGTTCATTGACATATTCATTGAAATATTCATGTGTTGTATAGTTTCATCTGAGCCTTGCATACTCAGTACTTATTTCGTACTGACCCCTCTCGGGGAATTTACCTTACTTGCTGCAGGCGCAGGTCCCAGTAGGCCTCCCCAGTAGAGTGCCAGTGTTAGCGGTTCTTTGGTGAGCTCCAGCTCATTCGGGGCTTCTCCGAGTCAGAATATATATATGTTTTTGGTATTGTACATAATGTGTAAAGCGGGGACTTGTCCCGACTTATGGTTCTTTTTGGTCAATGCTCTTGTTAGAGGCTTTTGTAGATGGATGTGGGTGTAATAGTGTAAAAGACATATGTTGTTTTGACTGGATGGCCTCAACGGCCAAGTTTCATATGTATGTATAAATATGTCCCATGTTCTCCTTTATTCGTCTTTCATATTATTATGAAATGGTGGTTATGATTATGAGATGCATATGATTGAACATAGGCAGAGGTTGGTTCTCTCGGGCCTTATCGGCTACGGGTGCCAATCATGTCTCGATGGGATTCGGGGCGTGACATTCTCACCCCTGGGATACCATCCGTAAATATTGGGATCGACCCATGCTAGGTTATTTAACCCCTGGTATACCACCCATGAAACATCTCTCCTCTTTACAACATCACTTCTTTAATCTTTGAAATAGCTCAATCAATAGTTACTTCATTTTTTGGGAACTTTTGAATATAACATTATTGGAACTTGAAACCATGTTCATAGTTATGTGACTCATGAATGATAATAGACCAAGAATGAAATATACGTGATTAACAATAGATGATAACTTGAGATAGTATACCTTAGGACATTTCGGAAAGGAGTAAATACCATGACAAGGTGAATACTATATGTTGCAGAAGGATACGGAAAGAGTAACCTTACATACCTTAATTTCCTCAATAAGAATCCACAATCCTAACGAATATAATGATCCATTCCCTTACTCTACAATACAATTACATAACGAAATTTACGTCAACATCTAATCACCTTACAAGTGCAAAAGACGACAAAAGTTACATAATTGCCTATAACGTTGTTTTCCCCTTTACAATGAAATTTCGGCATGACCATACCAAAAATATCACAACATGCCATACATTGACCAAACATCATAACCAATAGCATTTCGCAACAAAGCTTCTTCTTTACACTTTCTCATTCACGCCATATCACAAATAATCCATCAAATCACCTTAATACACCTCATAGCACATATCGGCCAAAATCCCACAATTTACACTTTTAGAAAATAACAAGTTAAATAACAAAATCACACCATACATGTTCATATTTTATCCATACCATGCTCCTTCATCAAAACCACAAGTCACCTTTCAAGTTTAATTCACAAAATGGCACATCTTTTACCAAAGGGTTAAAGTGTCCTATTCAACCTTTCCTACACCACCATCATGATCTACACAATAATTCATACATATAATATGCTAAATCACAAGAATAAATACTTACCCAAGCTTGCAAAGTGATGGTCTTGTCCAAAGTGTCAAAAGGGATATTGGCCTTAGGGTTTGGAAATGAGAAAAAATGTTTGTGAAAATATCCAAAAGTTATGAGAGTTGTAAAGAATAAAAATCTGATTTTTCCCTTTATATAAGACTCAATTCATCCTTCGCCATTCCTTGGCATTTAATGTCTTGTTTACTTGGTCAATATTGGAAGAATGGGTCATTTTCCTTTGGGCCTTTCCATTTTGGCCTTATTTTGGGCCTCACTTTGGCCCAATAACACATATTAGCTTAGCCCACTAAAATCAATGTATAATCCATCATATATCTCATGTTTAAATAATTCCATAACGTCATAACAATATTCACTTATGAGATTCATGTTCGTAGCCTCAATCGCAAAACTAGACATTCTAGCCGTCCATGGCTTAATTGAACATTTTTGTTAATTTCTTGTGTTTCATGGTTTGATCATGTGGAAGTGTATCGAGGTATTTGAAACCTTAACAACTCTAAAATAACTCCAAGGAACCAAAATAAACCATGGAAGAATAGACGTTGCATTGCATCGCAAAACGAGCTCGGAAAAGGCCAAGTTATTGTGCCTTGCGCCACTGCTACAAAACAGGGCAGTGGCGCGAAAATTGCTGCCCCTATGAACCTGGAGGCTCGCGCCACACCACCTAAATCAAGGGGTGGCGCGATATTTTCTGCCCCTCTGAAGTTTTTTCCCTCTTTGCAAATACTAGGATACATCCAATACTATCCAAGACACATACGTTTTATCTTCAATACTAAGGTAACCATAACTCAAAGTCGTCAAATAAGGTCAAAAATGTACGGGGTATTACATTAATTTTTCGACCCGCCAAAGCTAGATTAAAATTTTGAGTCATTCACAATTCTTGTCTTATCAAAAGTTTAACTTTCATGCGCTCTATTTCCTTATTAATTATTTTTCATTAGCTCGAACTTATATCCCTTATAGGACTCGATCCATTAGGTTCTTTTTAATCACATTTCTAAATACTTCACTCTTTGCCTTCCATATACCTATTCTTACCAAGTGCTTCATTTCTCTTTCAAAGGTTGACTTAAGTTGAGCACCTAATTCAAGGATGATATAACCAATCAAATTACTGTGATTTACCTAGTTGAAGATGAGTTTGACCGTGAAGAACAAGCGTCATACCAAGACAAAATTGTTAAGCTTGAGATAAAAGTGTCACAAATGGAGCAAGAAATTGATAGCATGAAAAAAATGATTGTCAACCTTAAGAACTTGGAAGCATACTCACCCCATTGCACTGCAGCTTTTCCCACCTTTGATTGTAATGCCCAGTTTTTCTCTAACATGCACTCGTCTTTGACAAAAGGGACATACAACAACTTGGAGGAGACGAGAAAGGATAGAGAAAATGGTGAAAGACATTTCAATATTGAGGCTAATAAGGTTTTCTTTACAAATGAGCTTGCTTTACCTCTTGAGATGGATAATGGCAATATTTCGATGTATGATGGGGTATGCAATCCCATAGAACATCTGATAGCATATGTTGATTAGGTGAGAAATATTGGGCAAGACAATGAACTAATGATGAAACTTTTTATTAGGACGCTCACGGGGCCAACTTTGATATGGTTTGCAAAGAAAGATATGCGAAAATGGTTTTCTTGGAGAGATCTAGTCGATGATTTTATCAAGAAATATGGGTCTCCTGGCGATATCCCTAGAGGAGTTGGTCCATTGAAAAGGAAATCTACAGAGTTTCCTAAGGATCCAAAAGGAAAAGTAACAGTTTATTTCTTTCCCGTATCTTTTGCAAGCACTTATAATATAACTGGAACCAACAATGATTTCATTGAGCATGATGATTAGAGTATAGTGGGACTTTTGTAAAAGCATGGAACTTTGGAAACATGTAGTAGGATAGTCTGCTTTCTGTAGCATCTTTTTGGAACAACTATGTACTTTTTGTGAGCCTAAATCATCAATCTTTTGTGTGTTTTTGTTATTATTAAAAAAAAAAAAGATCCTTTTTATGTAAGCCGAACTACGGTTGACTTGATTTCCTTGGTGGATACGTAGGCAGCCCACATAGGGACTCGGTCATATTAGTATAGGTTTTCAACTTTCCTTTTGCATGTAACTGGAACTACGTTCGACCTGATTTCCTATAGGACACAGGATACCTAGACAACTTACATAAGGCTCGGTCTCTTTATTATAAAATTTTTATATTCCCCCCCAAAAGGAGAAAGCAACTGGGGCAGAATTTTTGCACGCAAAAATGAGGCATCATTATTAGGTTTGTCTTCAAGATTGGGGCAAATTTTGGGATACGCCAAATTTAGCAAAGCATAAGGATCAAGTTGGAGCCAAGCTTGGTGTTCGACATGAGTCAACCTAATTACAACTCCAAATCAGTTTTTACTTTCTTTTTACATATCAAACGTTAGAGCCTATGAACTAAGAAGTCTTTTGATCCACTTATTCCGCAGCTAAAATCATCTCTTCTAGTCTAGAACTCTTACTTAGGCTAATCATAGACTAATCTATTTTTATCAAAAACTTTTCTATTATTATTATTATGATGATGATGATGATGATGATGATGATGATGATGATGATTATTGTCATTATTATTTTTATATGTATCTTGCATGCACTAACACTTTATTTTGTGTTTAAAGTTTTATTTTTTGCTTAAAGGTAGCCTAGCATTGAACACTGTTTTGGCTGCGAATTTGTGTTGAGGACAGTACTATAATGGCTGATAAGTTTGAAGCATCCAATACCGGTATAGGTTTAGTGCAAGCACAAAATGAAGATGGTAAGGAGAAAATGGTTCGAAGAAATATTTTGGTAGATCTTCCAAACATCTTTAACCTTCTTCCTTCCATTACCACAACTTCTAGCTCAACCAAAAATATTTGTTTAACTATATCTGCTTTCCCAAATCCTACCTATGCAGTCTCTCCTCAAACTCCATCACTATATGCTATCAATCCCGAAAAATTTCAACTTACCATGATGCCAAATATCCATTTTCCCACAACTGTGCTTCCTTCCAAGGAAAATAAGCATGACCAGCTAGTAGTTTGTCAATATGCTAGACGTGGAAAGGAGATCCAATTAATGCTCCATGAAAATCTAGGAAAAGAACTCTACAATCTAAGAAAAGTACTTGATGAAGAGTTGTGCTTAAGAAACTACCAGAGTTTAAAGTACGAAGACTTATGTGTGCACCCAAGTGTTGAGCTTCCGCCAGGGTACAAGCTACCAAAGTTTAACACTTTCAATAGGGAGGGAGATCCCGCTGTTCACTTAAAGGACTACTGCAGCAGATTAATTGGAATTAAACATGATGAAGCCATACGAATGAGATGTTCATTCAAGGTTTATCAGGATTGCCACTCGTTTGGTACTCCAAGCAAGACTTTAGCAAATGGTATACATGGGAAGATATGGCTCACGACTTTGTAAAACAATATGAGTTCAATATCGGAGGCGATCCGCACATGAACAATTTTCTCAAAGTAAATAAAATGCCGCATGAATCTTTTCAAGCATATGCCACACGATGGAGGTTAGAAGCTTCAAAGATACATCCTCCACTCCCCGAGGGGGAATTGATCTCAGCCTTCATCCAAATTCAAGAAGTCCTATATTATGATAAGTTGTTTGGAACTTGTGCACGTAACTTCTCTGATTTGATTCGGATTGGCAAAGAGATAGAAAATGGCATTCAAGAAGGAAAAATTATAGAAAACTTAGCAACACAAGTTGTTCATCCAGCTTCCTAAACAAAGATGTCAAAAAATCTGCAAAACGAAAATAACTCGGTTTTCATGCACCAATCGCATTGCCATAAAAGTCACCAATTTTTGCAATCTCATGCTTCTTCTGACATTTGCAATGTGTGTCTCCAGCCTCCTTACCAGCAAAATTTTCAGAATAGCTCCTAGAAACAGTTTCATCAAGCACAATCTAGCTCGCGACCACAAAAGAAAGTTAAATCATTCTTCTTCACACCTTTAGATTAGCCATTGACCAATATATTTGAGAGATTGAAAGCAAATGGACTTCTGCAACCAAAAAAAGGATTCATACCTAAGTATCCATCTCTAAACTTTGACTTATCCAAAAGTGGTGCTTATCATTCAAATATTCAAGGACATGACACTGAAGATTGTCCAACACTTAGATTCAAGATTCAAAGCATGATTGAAAATGACAAGATAAAGCTACGTCAAGAGCCCCCAACCAACAATGGTAATGAGGAAAACAAGGACATATTTTTTGTTAAAAGTGATCCATCAAAATTATCACCAAGGAATTTGAAAAGAAGGCGTGCAACAAATCTAGAGGACTGACAAGGGTATCATTTTGAAACTTGAGAATATCATTCCCCTTTTCTCTCCTTTATGAGTGGCTACTATTTTGCAACTTGAGAATATCATTCTCTTTTTTCCTTCTTTATGAGTGGCTACTATTTTTGCAAATTGAGAATATCATTCTCCTCTTTCCCTCCTTTATGATTAGCTACTATTTTTCAATCCTTTCTGGACTTTTGTATGAACTATGTTTGACCTGATTCTTATTCTGAGTTCGGGCACGATATTATAAAAAAAAATTCATTTCTCCCATAGCCAAAACTGGGTCAGCTTTGCAGATGGCCTATTCTTACTTGGAAAAGCAGCAGTTGAGATCACAAACCGTTTTCTCATCATTAAATTGCAGCAATACCATAGCTAAAAGAAGTGCAAATTCAACGCCAAAACTTTATAGTTCAATGCAAGGCAACCATTTTCTTTAATACTAACAAGTTTTCTTTGAGTAATGCAAAGCTGATTTTTAGTTATTCTTAAAAGAATAACACTTGCAAACAAAGGTCAAACCTCAAGAAAGGCAGCACAAGATTCAGATGAAGCAAAAAATGAAGCAAAATCAATGCAATTTAAATTTCAAAAACTATAATTTTCTTTCAGTGCAAGAACTTCCTTTATAGCAAATTTTGCCAAAGTGGAATATCCCAAATTATGGGTACCACATTATGAATAGTCACTAATGCGGCATTGCATTATTAATGTTTGCTATTGCAAAGGCACCACACTTTGAATATTTACTACCACAAAGGCACTGCACCAGATTTTTTACACTGGTTTATAAATACTCGTTGCTACGAGAAAAATCGCACCAAGTTCTCTGCATTGCATCAATATTCATAAGTTTGCATTACATATTGGGTTCGTCCACCCTAAAATAGGACACGTGGGCCTGTCCACCCTAAAATAGGACATGTTGGGTTCGTCCACCCTAAAATAGGACATATTGGGTTAGTCTTCCTTATAATAAGACATTTTATGTATGTCTGGATTCAATTAGATATTTATGCTTGATTGCCTTTACTTGAACATCTCACAATGTCTGAACATCTAGCAATGTCTTTAATTTTTTTTAAATTAGACTGCATGCTATCTTTTGAATTTCTTAAAAAAATTATGATTAATTACTCATTCGTCTTTTATTGAGCACTGCTTTTCAGTTTGATGAATTTTACAGGCATATAATTTGACACATTGGGTCCGTCCACCCTAAAATAGGACACATTGGGTTCATCCACCCTAAAATAGGACATATTGGGTTTGTCCACCCTAAAATGGGACACTTTGGGTTCGTCCACCCTAAAATAGGACATATTGAGTTCGTCCACCCTAAAATAGGATATGTCAGACCTGTCCACCCTAAAATAGGAAATGCTGGATTCGTCCACCCTAAAATAGGATATATTGGGTTAGTCTTCCCTCTAATAAGACATTTTATGCATGTCTGCCTTCAATTGGATATTTATGCTTGCTTGCGTTTACTTGAACAACTCGCAATGTCTTTAATTTTTTTTTATTAGCTAAGCACTGTATGCTATCTTTTGAATTTCTTGAAAAATCAAGCTTAATTACTTATTTGTCTTTTATTAAGCATTGCATTTCAGTTTGATAAATTTTGCAAGCATATAATTTAATGCATTGGGTCTGCCATTCCTAAAATAGGATACTTTGGGTTCGTCTACCCTAAAATAGGACAAATTGGGTTCGCTCACCCTAAAATAAGATATGTTGGGTCCGTCTACCCTAAAATAGGACATGTTGGATCCGTCCACCCTAAAATAGGACAAATTGGGTTCATCCATCCTCAAATAGGACATGTTGGGTCCATCCACCCTAAAATAGGACATGTCAGGTCCATCCACCCTAAAATAGGATATTTTGGATTCGTCTACCCTAAAATAGGACATACTAGGATAGTCTGCCCTCTAATAAGACATTTTATGCATGTCTGCCTTCAATTAGATATTTGTGCTTGCTTGCCTCTAATTTAACATCTCGCAATGCCTTAATTATTTATTTTTTAATTAGTTAAGCACTGTATACTATCTTTTGAACTTCTTAAAAATCAAGCTTAATTAATCATTTTTAGACACTGCTCTTGTTAATATATCTACTTAGTTTGATGAATTTTGCGGGCTATAGTTTGAAGTTATTATTTAAAAATATCGCACATTCGACTAATTGCATCTAGAGAACCAGTTCAGAATGGATGCATTATGTCTTACGATATTTGTCGTAAAACTGTTATTTACATTTTTTCATGCTTACTCTATTTTGCTAACAATTTTATCAAGACTTTGTAGGAAATACAACCCACATGCAGTAACAAAAGATGCATCACAACGTAGAACTTTATCTTAGCAGTGAACTGGGGCAACTTGTTGGAGAGTCAAACTCACCAACAATGGTCAAGGATCTACTCTCGAACTCTACTCAACCTACGTCTCACATTCGAGACATGTAGGAAATTTCATATCAACCTTTTTCTATATTCAATTGTCGAATCTTAAATCCTGCAACATTTTTATATCTTCGACCCTTTCTCTTTGTTCTCTTTACCAAATTAAAATGCAGTCTCCTCATAACTCGATACTAGGACAATTTTTAGAAAGGTATTTCTCTTTGGCTATGCTTTTACGTCATTTCATCCAATCCTCAGCTTTTGTTAGGTTTGAGTTTCATTCTCACTTCAAATTCCCTTTATATCATCACATTTTATCCTCTTAAAAATTTCATTTTTTTTAATTCGCTTCACTTTCAAATTGTATTTTTCCTTGTTCGAGCTTAATCTTCTGCCTATTTATCTCCACCGTCATATTTTTCATTCATCGATATTAGAGCACCTTTATGGAGCATACCGTTCAAAACTCTCTCCATCTTATCTCATCATAACTCTTGAACTATATTTGGCCTGATTCTCGTGCAACCCGAGATATGTAGGCAACTTAGAAATCAAAGCTCGACCATAAACATATTAAAATTTCTCTTTGTCCCTATACCTTTTCCAACTCCATTTCAACTTCGTTGGTCAGGACAAAATTGGCTATTTCGTCAACTTCTTTGTCCTAAAACTTTTTCATCATCTCCGGTCAAAGAGGGACAGCTGTTGACACCCAATTTTGACCCTCCTTTCTTTCAATTTATTTCGTTGAGCTTCTTATTTATTAATACTTCAAAAACCTTATTTTTACTATTGTGAATATAATTGTTATTCGTATTATTGTATCCTCTTCTTCTTCTTCTTCTTCTTCTTATTCTTATTCTTATTCTTCTTCTTATTATTATTATTATTATCATCATCATCATCATCATTATCGTTGTCACGTCACTTTTATCATTACTATTAAAGCTACACTTTTACCAAAATTACTATTTTTACGTAACACCTTCTCATTTTATTAAATCCTCGATTATCATCACATTATTTCAAATTAGTTATAAATCAATATTTTGTATCTAATATTTGTGTAAAATTATTATTGGAAAACTATTATATTAGTACTTTATTTTTGATATCTTATTAGTTATTAGTATTTATTATACTTACTATTAAATTAGAGGCTCAAAAGAATTAATTAAAAGAAGGAAAAGGTCCCCCAAAATGCCTCACCCAATTGGACTAGTAAATTTGTCCAAGAGACCCAATTGAAGCCCAAACACAGCAGCCCAATACCCATATCTATCAGCCCTCATAAAACACCTTGAACTACCAATTTTACCCTCAACTTAGCTACTTAACCTACCCGAAATGCCCCCTCTATATTCTAGATCAATTAGGGTTTTTTCCTCACTTCTTTTCCTTCAGCAGCCGCGCGTGCATCTTTCTCCTTACCTTTCATTTTCAGAAAAACAACAAGCATTGTCAACTATGAGCAGAGATAAGGTATCCTATTTTTGTGCTATGGTCTTGTCAATCATGTGAATCCTGCACACTCTGTCTCGAACGTTCGAATTTGAACGTCTCTTTGAGCATGGATTCAAAATCAAAAGTGAAATCCCGCCCAAATCAGTGTTTGAAACCCTAGCTCTCCTCCTATAAATAGTAGCATTTGCACTCATTTTGAAAGGAGGTTTTTCAACCACCTCCCTCACCTAAAAGCTTAAAACTCTTTCTAGTTTATTTTAGCCTTGTTCGTCCCTGTTGGCCCTAGCAAGAACAGGGATTTTTTGCATTTTTAAAAAAAACTCGGGCTAGTTTAGTTTGGTGAGTAGATCCTAGGCTCGAAAAGGCCCAAGTTCACTGCTCTGGAGAAGGTCAGTAGTCTTTCTCTTAGTTCATTTCAGTTTCAAGAATATTTTGTTGCTATGTGTATTGTAAAACTTGTTAATTGCCCTTTTTCTTTTAATGTTCTGAAGGTAGAATGGGTAGTCACAATGTCTATTATCAAACCTTGATACTTTAAATTCAAAGTTGTCATCCTGCTCGTTTTGGTTGTATTAGAAATCATGTGCTATCACTTTTTTTTGCATTATTACCTGTAGCAATTGCTACTTAGGTCTTAGACATGTATTAAATCACTACTTGCCTAGTTTCTACTTAGTTGTTAATAATAGTAAATTAAAGATATTATCATTCAGTCATGTATCGTAATATTTGTTCAGAATCCTTATTCTAGATTTTTTTACACCTTACATACCATGTTCAAGAATGCAGTTGGACTTAAAAGGCTGGCTGTGGATGATTTTAGGCGGGGTAGAGGTAGGCCAAAGAAATATTGGAGGGAGGTGATTAGGCATGACATGGAGTAGTTACAACTTACAGAGGACATGACCCTTGATAGGAAGGTGTGGAGGACACGGATTAGGGTAAAGGGTTAGTGGGTAGGAAGGCGTCCGTAGTAGTAGGAAGGAGTGTTTGTTTGTATCTGTGCCTGTTGTTTCTTGGGCAGATTCTTGTTCGTGTTATTTTGGTGATGTTTGTGATTTTGAAAAAATAGTCTATAGTGTTATTCTGTGGGTGTCTTACTTCCTTTATCATCTAGAGATGTGTTATCTCTCTTTGTTGTTTGTTTTTATGATTTTTGTTTGTTATTGTTATTTGTTATGAGCCGGGGGTCTATCGGAAACAGTATCTCTACTTTATCTGAGGTAGTGGTATGGAATGCGTACACTTTACCCTCCCCAGACCCCACCTGGTGGGGATACACTGGGTATGTTGTTGTTGTATTTGTCTCATGACTAATGTTCTATTTCATATCTGAACTGGTAGTAAAGATAGAAACTATGAACTTAAGGGTTTTTTTAAGTCACAATGTTTAACAAAATTTGTCTACATTTTGATTTCACTTGTTAATTATTTGTTTGGAATTTCCCTTGAATATGTCATCCGATAAAGATATTTGTTAGGTCTCTTGTGTTCTTTGCTTTTAGGATAGGGTGGGAAATCCTCTAAATACTTCCTGCCTTGTTGTGCGAATTTGAATTTTTCCTTCATATGTGCATCTTGAACTTCCAAT
This sequence comes from Capsicum rhomboideum, assembly GCA_031232105.1. Classification (NCBI taxonomy): domain Eukaryota; kingdom Viridiplantae; phylum Streptophyta; class Magnoliopsida; order Solanales; family Solanaceae; genus Capsicum; species Capsicum rhomboideum. The sequence continues at coordinate 54,722,981 of CP124717.1, forward strand.
ATTTTCTTTCTCGTATGATTGAAACATATAGCGATCTTCATTACTTATTCTTTATTTCTCCCTTTCTTTACATGTACATTTAGGAGCAAATGGAGTCTTAATTCAAGACTCTCACTAATGGAATCTCAAAATGAGACTCGACGTTACCCCTCATCCGAGCAAGGAGTCATATTCCATTTTCTTAAGTCAAACCCGCTAGCAGTTTAGTGACTCTTTCCTTCCTCCAAGCTTTATTTTCTTTGTATACAAATGTTATTATTTTCATTTAACATTTCCCACATTATTGTTTGGAATTTGTGCTTTGTTTGCTCTTATTTGAATTAGTGTAAATCATTTAAATATGATTAGTAAATTTAATTATTTTTCTCCCGCCCCCTTTGGATATTGAACTTAGCATAATCGCTAGACTTAAGTGTATAATTTGTATCTTTAAAAGGTTAAAATTTAGTAGATGAGAACATATCCTTTAAGGCTTAATGACATGAGACTTGGTGTGAAATTGATTTGTTTAGAGTAAAACGGTGGCATGTCTATTTTTAGCTTTGACGTTAGTTTTTTTAAGAGAAGACTCAACTAGGCATTTCTTTAAAAGAAATAAAACAACTCTTGAAAAGGTTCTTTAAAAAAAAAAAGAAAAAAAGAGATGTTTGAGTCACTGTTTTCATCTACTTTATATTGCAATGTAATTACTTTTATATACTACTATATATGTGTATACTTAATGAAATCTTTAAGTTGAACTTACTTTATCATATAATATTTCTCTTAAAACAAAGTATTATGAGATGTATTTTTATTTTTATTTTTTACTCCGAAAGTTCATCAATTCATTTTTTAGTTTGACCATTGAGTTCACTAGTGCAATATAAACTTTTTAAAAGTATCTAGTTATTTTACATATTAAGTTAAGCCGGAAAGATATTACTTTAATATTAGAATACTATTTAATTTCTCTTAAAGGTTTTGGCTCTTCCCGAGTTAATATTCGAAATTCTCCTTTCTTAAAAATATGACTCTTTAAAATTAGTAGATTAAGATATTATTCATCGATTTGAATTACTTGATAAAAATATTACTTTTGGACTTGTTACCCTTCAAAATATTTTACTTTACAAGATAAGTATTATTATCTTTTGGTATTTATTTTTTGGCAGTTTAGAAATAATGGCTTTTAAATCTCTCTTTAACTAGAAGAGGTATTTTGCAACTCTACCGTAGCTTTGACAAAATGAATGATTTTCAATAGTCTTTTAAAATTCTAATAGTCATCTTTTTACAAAATACTAACTTATCTTGAACATCTTATTTTCCTCGTCTTATATTTTTATTAGCCTAAGTTTGGCCGGTTAACCGTAGTTAGCGGGTCATTTAGGATGCTTAACCCCTTCCCTTTAGGATAATTTAGAATCCTTACCTAGAATCACTTATGTTAAGTAGACCATAAAATGAAGTCTTTATTTGTTTTAATCACTTAGTATATAATAGGTGTCCTAATTCACCGTAGAACTGATTAGGTGGCAACTTCCTTAATTTAATTAGAAGTTCTCAATATGTTGTACCTCGGTTTGACCCGTGTTAAAATGGGGTATAACATAAGCCATATTTTTGTCCTTTCGTTCTTAATCTATAACAACAAGAACATATACCCTTTTCAATAATTCATCCCTTTTTTAACTACTATGGACCAAAACTCACTGATTTTAGTCATAAATTCACCTTATTTTTATCATTTTAGGGTTTTCTATCTCTTAAACTTCATGAATTCTACTTGAATTAGCATGAACAACCCTAATTTCACTCTCATTAGTATTTTCTAACCTCCTAGGATCATTCTTTTTTGAATTTATACACATTCCCAAAACTTTTCATCAGTTTCTATGAACTAGGGGTAAAACTCAATTTCTACCATGAATTAGTTTCTAATGATTTTCTAAGGTTATAAGAAGTAATTTCAAGTTTAGAATGTAATAACTCACATCCAAAGATGAAACAACCTCAAAAACTCTCTGAAAATCATCTTTCTAGAGCTCCCTCAAAAACGCTTTTTGCTTTTTCAACTGTCAAAAACTGCGCCTTATAGCTGCAGTGGATAATTTACCTCTGCAGCACATAATTTATCGCTGCAACGGTTAAATTACTACTGCAGCGTTCACGCCTTAAAATAAAGGTCCTTTGCAGTGGTACCGATTTCTATCACAGTTGTACCGCTGCAGCAGTCCGAGGCAGAAACTGTCACGACTTGATTTCTCAGGTCATGATGGCACCTACTATAGCCCACTAGTAGGCAAGCCAACCCGTAGTTCGGAACTGCTAGTAACTGACTATCAAGAGAAATAAAGGAAACAATGGAAAAGAATCTAATAAAGGGACTAATATAGATTACAACCCCAAGACCTGGTGAAGTCAGTACAAGAGCTTCTAATACAACTGGAGTAAAAAGTGGAATACAGAGTCAATACATATACAAATTCGTCTCTGAAATACAAAATAGAGATCAAACTAACAATATGATGGAAAGCAGGAATACTTCGAACGTCAGGAGCTCACCCCAAATCTCTGATCTATAGCTTCTCCGTACGATACACACATCAACTGCGAGAACTCGTACTATGATCTGCAGGCTGCAGAAGTGTGGCATGAGTACCAAACACGTGGTACTCAATAGGCATCGGCCGACTGAGCTCCAAAGATAATGCAAGCATAAATAACATGTAGGCAAGAATATAACTACAGACAATTATCCAGGAAAACTAAACATAATGAGGCTAATAAAGAAATACGGATACACTATCCTATTCTAACAGTATTCAGGAACTAAAGTACAATACCATATATCACTAGCCAATATACTAATGAAGAGTGAAAGAGGATATATAGCACATTTAGTTCCAAAAGCTCATAATCCATTAAGTAAGGTGGTACGATTCCCGTTATAAAAGAATTCATTTTAAAAGTGAAAAATGGGAATAAATCCCTCTTTGGAAAATTGTAGTAAAATAAGGTTTTGACTGGAATCGTACCACTACGTGAGAATGAATACGCCTAAACGTATGCATGCACCATCACCAGCATCCAAACAATACAACCATAAGTGCCTAAGCGTCTATAAACTCGAATCATGTCCTCTTTAAGGATAAAATACAGACCTAGAGTCCAACTGGTATCATAACCACGGCCTCAAGCCCAACAATATAATTAACATAATAAAGCCTCATAACCTAGGAAACTATGGTAATAAAGGACATAAAATCACTAAGGTAAATGGTAAGTCTTTATTAAAGGATCCTTAACATCAAACTATGGTTAACATGCTTCTAATCAAGGGTAATAGGATTCTATGGTCATAAAGGGTATTTTATACTAAGGTTCGAGTCACATTTCGATTTTGAATTCCCAAATAGGTTAAGTCATGATATACTAGTCATAAACATATCCTATCATCCCTATCTAGCATGAAATCTATACTATACACAATCACATAGAGAAGAGTAGACTGAAGCCTACCTCATTGCGGAACCGCAATCTTGAATCGCCCACTAATTGCTCATCCTTGCTCCAGATCCCAAATCAATGTCACTCTATCAAAATCATAACCTATATGTTATTAAGAGTAAAACGATACCCATATTGCAATACAAAACTCCAGAACCAAAATCGGGTCAAAATGGGCCTATGGTATCCGCTAACGGAATTTCAAAATTAAATCCGTTATGAGGTCCCTCGAAGGAAAAAGAATGTGTGCTCAAAAGTTGAGCACAAACGGAGCACAAATCGGGGACCAAATCAGGCCACAAAATTAAGAAATTAAAGACCTAGTTTCTAAGAATTTACAATGAAAAAGGACGAAATTTGATAGGAAAAATAATGAAAAATGACCAAGGAGTGTTGAACCAGGCTTACCTTAGCTTCAATGGATGATTTCCCACACATTCCTACATCCCAAGCTCTCAAAAATGGAGGAAAATGCCGTAGGAAATGAAGGAAAATCGGGTGAAGAAGACAATATTACACCAGCAGTTGCCGCTCAAGCGGTCACTTGGCCGCTAAAGCGGCCACCTCTAAAGCAGTCACCGCTAAAGAGGCTACTGACCGCTAAAGCAGCTGGTGCTACAGGCGAGTGGCCGCTAAAGCGGCATCCCCATCGCTAAAGCGACATCCGCTTAAGCGTACAAGGAGCGCTAAAGTGGCCCTCAGCTATACAGCCAAGGCCGCTAAAGTGACTACAGCTAAAGCGGTCATTTGGCCGCTTAAGCGGCTGCACCAGCAACTTGAGGCATTAGATTTTTCTAAGTCCAAATAGACTTCGACTGGGTGTTGGGGATTCGTTCGGAACCCCGTGCGTGCAAATGAACTGTGCTATCATATGATATTCGACATTTCGGACTCAATGGAACCATCAAAACTTTATTTTGAGATCGTTTCGATTAAATATAGGGCCCACACCTATAGTTTCATTTTTTGTTAAATCCACCCAATAGCCTAAAATGAGTCCGGAAGCCTCGGGACTTGGACCAAGGGGGTCCCCCTAGCCTAAAATCAATTTTAGGGCGCTGATGGCGCTGTCAGAATTCTCATATGATATCATTTACTAGGATTTTTGGTCTGAGACCAATTCCTTAATAACAAAAGCTCTAAAAGAAGGAAATGAGCCTAAAATCTAAACGAACTATCCGGTAACCGAACCGACAGTTCCGGCAAGTCATAATGATCTGTTGCCTCTATAGGGAGGCTCGAAATGCCGAAAATGTGCTGAAATTGAGAAAATGACCTAGAGGGTCATTACAGAAACTCGGGACCTCTCTTCAATTTAGCTCATTTTACAACACTCCACAAATTATAACATCACGAACCAACCCCTCCACGGTAAACTCTATAACCGGAGTTCTATAACTCCATTTCAGGTGCCGAAAGTTGCTACAGTTTCCCAAACTCATTGTCTATCTAAATATCACATCAAATATCACTATCAACATGCACATTAGTACCAGATTTCATTTGACTAACACACCTTCAAAAATCTTCCAATCCTACACTAGCCCTGAATTTCTCAAAAATTGTCTAAGGGAAGTCTAAATATAAATTTTACCCACTCTTTCATCGTAACAACGATTTGGGTCACTACAGTTCCATAGCAGAAGTATCACAACATTTCCTTTTCAAGAGTTATGTCATCTTTTCATTAATTTGCATTCATTGAACATCAGTCTAAGTACAGATGGGTATATTTTAGTGAAGGTAACAACCTTCCATTTTTAATAGAGTAGGCAACAACCTTCTTATAGTAAGACATTTGCCTGGACTTAAGTTAGGATTGAGTTCGTAGGATGTCTCAGGATTCTTGAAACAGTGGTATAAAATTAAAGATCGAAAAAATGGCTTCTGAGTGATAAACTTTAAGTTAGATGATTTTTATGTGGTTTAAAATAGAAAAATGATTTTTGTGGATAACCCTTAAATTTGAATTACTTTTATGTAACAAAAGTTAGAAAAGTGACTTTTGTTTGATAAACACAAAGTTGAATGGCCATCGGTGAAATTCACTCACCTCGTGGTAATGCTCAAAAGTTCATACCAACGAGGAGACAATTAACTGCAATAATAACTAATTGCACATATGGTTATAAAAACCAACTATACATTTAAACACTACTTTAAACTAAGTCGAGAAAACAAGCGTTCACAAAGAATCAAACTTTACCAGAACTTCTACAAACCTTTCTGTAAACAGTACTTTAAAGAAACAAAGAACCATATTTCCATCATGACATGCCTCCATCTCTTCCCTAGCAACTTCTAAATCCTGAAAAGTAAGTGAAAATATCAACTAGAAGTTTAAGTACAGAAAAATAATACTAATAAAAACAATGGATGAAATGGTGGAACAAGGCATATTAAGATGTCGAAAATAAATCATGTAATACTATCTAGGTAACTTATTAAGGTTCAATTCGATGGTCCATCTACCTTTGCAAATTTTCTCGATTACTTAACGTTATGCACGCTGCTACACAACAAGGAGAACCTGTAGATGGAGAAGCAGCTAACAAAGGGGGAACAATCGAAATTCTACATAGATAATAGCTTCATATTGGTATGTAGTATAAAGCTATAAAAAGCTCAAAAATGATAAAGTGAAATAAGTACTTGATGAAAAACAATCAACCGAGAACACATAATTCTCCGTAGATTCATTCTATTTTTTTCAATAGTTGACTACATAATCACATGTTATCAAACACAAACTAAATTATGAAGTCACAGTCTAAGATCGTATCAATGAGCACATAAACCCTTGAACTGTAAGAAGTATCATAGAAAGATACATGTCCTTTCCCTTGGACTAGACCCAATTTTCTATGGGGATGGGGGGTGGGGGGGTGGGGGGGAATTATGAACAAAAGCGGCACAAACTGAAGAGAGGAAAAAAAAACTTAAACAAGATTTTTTTTTTCCTCTATACATATGGAATAATACTTAAAAGGAATGGCAATTCTTTGAACCATTGATGTTAGATGGAATAAATTGCAATGGAGCATCAACACATTAAATTTTTCAAATGAATTTTTCTATTTATTTTAGCTAGACAATGTTAGTAAGTAGACAAATCTACATATCAATAACACCAAGTAAACCTTATTTGGCTAAATGTTCTTTCATTTTTAACCACTAAAGCCAAGTCTAGCATGCTGTATATTTGCATCAGCAATTGACACAAATAAATAGTATTATTGGAATTATAAATAATATTCCAATATATTAAAATCATCATAGGATAACGAATTCCATATCTTGTATTGCGAAAATACAAAGTGGCTACAGTATAAGGCATCATAGACACATCTAAAGCCTAAAGAGACTTTTGCCCTTCTAGGTCATACTGTGTTATATTAAGTTTTATTTCACATTAGATCTTGAATCACAAGCATCTAGATTCTAATATGAAAAAAGAAAATAATCTAATGTAATCAAGTAAAAAACACTTATCTTAAATTCAATATTAACCATAAAAGTTCTATAACAAATATAGAAATTTAAATATAGTGTCATATAACATCAAGGGTTCTGTATGTAATGCAAGAACACAAAGTTATAGAAAAATTATAATGTCACATAAATAATTGCACTAATTATTTAGATGATTTTTCTATCTATAGAAAATAAAATTAGGAACTCCACAACATGATATACACACATGTATATAGCTTTACGCTATGTATGCACTCATGCACACATAAAACTAGTCATAAGTAATAACGTTTTAACAAATATTTTAATTTCATATGATTTAACTCTCAATATAATTCTTCTAACACATACAAGCATAAAATATTATTCAGTGATGTACCCAGTATTATACTCTTTAAACCTGCTTGTAATGTCGGTTCTATGACTTTGTGCAAAAAAAATAAATCTGCTATCATTTTGAAAAAAAACAAACTTCAGTTTAGTGCTCCTTTCTTTAATTATCGAAAAATCAATTATAAAACGAACGAATCTTTATTTATTAATTTTTCATTCTCTAAAAAATATTCACCGAAGTTCACACATACAAGAATCAATGACGTCATTCTATGGTTCCTTTTTTTGTTTATTTGTTTTTTCAATAGATCCAGTAATAATTTGAATAAGTAAACTAGAAAAACTAATTTTCTCTTACTCCATGAGTTTTAAAAACATATTTTTTGTTTAAACGAAACAACCATTTGTTCAAAAATTCAGTCAACTACACATGTTGGATGACAATATATCAGATCATGAGATTCATTTAAAAGACATCAAAGCCAAAGAAATCATGTTTCAACAATGATTTAATTTATTCACCAACCAAAACTAATTTTGGATTATAAAATTGTGCATACAAATTTCAGCGTCTAAACTGAATTACAAAATTTTGCTGCATAAACCGCAAAAAATTCAACGTCTAAACTTGTTGTTTTGCAAAAAATTCAACGTCTAAACTTGTTTTGTATAAATCAATAGGTAATAAATACTTCTCCTACGACAATGGTTTTTTGAAGGAGAAGATTGTGATTATTAGGAAACAAATAGACCCTACCTAGGCTCTAATACCAATGAAGGAAAATAATCAATGAGAACACATGATCTAAAATAGTACCATCTAAAATAGCAAGCAAAACTCTTGAGCTTTCTTCGTTTATCTGTCCAAAAAACCAGTCTTTATGTTCCTTTAACAATCAAGAAAAGATTAAATTGAAAACAACGAAGAAAGGAAATCTATCAAAAATGAAGTCGATAACAAAGAGGAATTAAGAAAAAGTTAGTACCGCCTGAAACAACAAGCAAAATTCTCATGTTTTCTCCTTTGAAGTATTGTCCAAAAAAACAGTCCTTTTATTCCTTTTATTTGTCCTATATAGGCACAATTTGTCTATCATGAGTCAATCTTAGTAGGATTATGTTAATCTCTATATGACACACTCAATACACGTGAATAACTTTTTAAAATTTGTTTTAAAGTTGAATATAAATGGTTTAATAGAAAATTAAAGGAAATGCCCTTCGGTCATTGTTTTGATTAAAAAATGACCCAATTTTCTATAATGACCTAAGTTTTGGTTTCCACTTTTATTTTCTTTCTTCTACTCTTAAAATTTTAATTCTTTTTATATTTTTTTCCAATAAATTTGAATTTTAACAAAAAAAAAAATTGAATTCATGAAGTGACAAAAATATTTTGAATTCTTATATGAGGACAAAATAGTGGAGATTATGTTGGAGATACTATTTTGACTTACAACACAAATATTGAATTGATAATTAAAAGATTATTATTAAAATTTGAATTTAATTTCTAACTGATTAATATTATAACTCAATGAAATATGTAAATATTTGAAACGAAGGAAAGAGAAATGGTGTGTTTGGTATGGAGAAACATTTTTTAGAAATAGTTTTCTTATTTTCCCATGTTTGGTTGGATAATTTTTTTAAAAAAGTGATATTCTATATTTATTATATCCTCCCACTCATTCAACGCCCCAAACCCCTATCCCTTGATTATCTCACCCCACCACCTCCCACCTCTATAATTTTTATTAGATTGCACACAAAAGCTCTTGAGATAACATATTCTTTCTCATTACTTATCAAAACTAGAAAATAAGTAAGATACCAACTTATTTTTCAAGAAAACATTTCTCATGGAAAATATTTTCTTTCATACCAAAAGACTCCCAAAGATTATATCTAAATCTGAATTTAAAAAATACATAGTATTTTTTAAATATGCAAAATTTATTTATCTATTAAATAACTTTTCAAAATTTTCATTTAATTTATCTAAATTTAAAAATAGATATTTTTTAAATAAGCATCTTTTATTTTGGCTATTTGATAATTTTTTAAAAAAAAATCAATTTGGAGTGAAAGATATAATAAAAATATTATATTGAAAGAATTAGCTTTGCCATAGAAGGAGATAATCTTTATTAGTTTAGAACTAGAGATATTGACTCTCTACAACAACAGCGTACTCAGTATATACCCACACAGTGGGGTCTAGGGAGGGTAGAGCGTGCATAATCTTTACCACTACCTCAGAGGTGAGGTAGAGAGACTGTTTTCGATATATCCTTGGCTCAAGATAAAATACAGTCCAGGAAAAGATGTAAAAGGGCTACAAAAGATAGTAAAGGTGGTTGATTCTTGTGGTTGATATCTGGTGCAACCGCTTTAGCGGTTAGAGAGCCGCTTAAGCGGTGGTTGCTTTAGCGACCTTGTTCTACTTTAGTAGTACTTGGCTACCCGATTTAGGGTAACTTTAGCAGCAGTTGTCAACTTTAGCAGACGTCGTTTAAGAGACCAGGGTGCAGCTTTAGCGGCCTCCACCCTTTTTGCACCAGCAGCATTAGTGGTTATTTTTCTCTTAAGTGGCAGTCGCTTTAGAGATTAAGTAGCTGCTTAAGCAGTCACTGCTGGTGATTGAATATCCCTTCTCCCCCAATTTTCCTTCATTTTCTTATAGGGTTTTTTCTTTCATTATTGGAGCTTGGAGCAAGGGAAGGTGTGGGAAATGGTCCATTGAGGCTAAGGTAACATAATCCAATACCTCTTGATCATTTTCCATTGTTTTTCCCCATCAAATTCCATTCATTTACTTGTGAATTCATAGAAATTAGGTTTTTAATTTCTTAACTTTGTGGGCTGATTTGATCCCTGATTTATGCTCCATTTGTGCTCAAATTGCGAGCACACATTCCTTGTCTTTCGAGGGACCTCGTGACTGATTCATATTTGAGATTCCATTAGCAGGCCTCCCGGGCCTATTTTTCACCTGATTTTGGGCCCGGAGTTTTATGTTGCAATATGAGTATCATTTTAATTGTATTAACGCCTAGATTATGCTTTTGATAGCATGACAACATTTTGGGATCGTGAGACAAAGACGAGCGATTTGAAATGGATTTTTGAAGTTCTTGCCAGTAAAGCTTAAAAATAATTTTTCTTTGATTTGGACCTTATTTTAAACTTGTTTTCACATGAGTTTTCAACTATAGACTCTTATAACCTTGAAGAATGTGTTTCTAAAATAACTTTCTGGTATTGGTATCATTAGCTTCCTTTTAACGCGTAGATATTTTATTTGTATGTTTTAGTTGGTTCCAAATCCGTTTTAAAGGGAAAGGCTCCGTGTTTAAGGATTTTAGGCTTGGATTTCGACTCTTCGAGGTAGGTTATGACTTAACTTTCTTAAGATTGGGCTGGGTAGTTAATAAATAAGTAAAGCATGCTATGAATTTGGGAAAATGACTGTGGGAAATTGTTTTCGAGTTATATATATATTGCATGATGCTCAAGTGGGGGATTTATTTGACATCATTGGCCTTATTTGTACACTTACTTGCTTTATTCTTAATATGATGTTGTGCGAGGGCTTGAACAGATATTATAGGTTTTATTAAGCATTGTTTGCCTTTATCATGTTGGAAATACCCGAATTAGGGGTTGATATGATATTAATGATGTCCTACAAGACTGATTTTATGATGGTGCCCAATGTGATATTGAGATTTGGATTATTAACACATTGAGTTGATTCTGAGCTCACTTTTACGTGTATTGAATGGATTATCATCTTCATACTGATTGGTTGTGAGCATTACATCCTCATATCATACATCCATATTCATAAAACATTGGTAACACTGAGAAACGCTGATTTTGAAAGAAAATGAGACACTTTTAAGAAAATGCCTATACCGAGGGATGTGCTGAGCGAGTTGATTGAGATATAAGAAACACATTATGAACCTTGATCTGTGAACATTAGACTGAGAGGTAGATTGAGATTATGAGAAAGGTATACGGGTTGTAAACCCCCCATGGGTCATATCTTAGGAGTGTTAAGGCTCGATAGTTGTATACAGAAAGTTATGCGATGGCTTTTAAATCATTCATCATCATTCCATCTTCATTGTGTTGTATTTCATACACATTCTTGAGTTGTTTTCTTATTCTAGGTGTGTATTTTAGTTTCTGTACTTGTTTGATTATATCTGTTGTTACTTGTTCTTAGTCAATATAAATATATACATATATATATATTAAAACTGTTAGTGGAGATGGTGTGAGCTAGCGTTTGGGAACTTTTCTGCTTGCAGGTGACGTGCTTATAGTATTTCTTTACTTGTATTATTTTGTACTTTGCTCAGTCGGCCTATGATACCTACTGAGTACAAGTGGACCGTACTCACCCCTACTATGTCCTTTTGGTGCAGATCACAATTCGAGTACCACATATAATAGCTGAGTTTGGGCAGTGTTGATCAGATTTTAAGGTACTGGTTTGCTCTAGAGTTTGGGAAAGATTCCAGATCTCATCCTATCTTTTATTTTGAATTTATTTGGGTTAGAGAGATTTTACATTCCAGATTCAGATGTTGTACTTAGATGCTCTTATATTGGTGACACCAGTCTTGGGGACTTTATGACATTCCTTCAGTTTTCCATTATTCTATGTACATTGACTTGACTTAATTCTAGGAGTCTTGTTTGCTTTATTTCCTTTATTATCTGGTATTTCTTTCCTTTTTGGGATATTGGCTTACTTATTAAGGCTGGGCCGCAATCAGTGCCATCATGACCTCAATTTTTTGAGTCGTGACAAATTGGTATCAGAGCGCCAGGTTCACCGGTTTCAAAAGTGTAAGAGAAGGATGTCTAGTAGGTCTTGTGGATCAGTATGTGGACATCCATATCTATCTTCGAGAGGCTATAAGATATATTTAGGAAAAAAAATTCTAATTTGATTCCTTATCATACGGGTTATTTGTACCTAATGTTCTAAACTTGTATTCCATTCTTTTTTACACAGATGGTGAGGACTAGGTCTAGAAAAGCTAGGGATGTTGAGCCGGTACCCGATATGGGAGCTCCGATCCGAGAAAGAGGCATGGCTAGTAGCCGACCCAGAGGTAATGGATGGGTATGAGGAGCTGGCCCAGCCAGAGGAATTGGGAGGGAGGCCTCTCTTAAGCCTGAGGCTGTGTATGCCAGGAATGACTATTAGACAGGAGGTGTGGGTGCAGCTCAGGTTCCATTGAGTTTAGTTGATACTCTAATGCTTCAAGATTTGTTGATTCATCTGTTGAGTTGCTTGGATAGTGTTCCTTTGAGTGTTCCGGGTGTTTCTCAGATTTCGATTAGTGTTCCGCCATCTATACCTATATCTGTTTATAGTTTTCCTACTTCAAAGGTACAACCACTATCGATGGTACCCTACGTGGGGATTTTTTCTTGTCAGACTTCCTATTCCTCCAGCTATTTCGAGTACATTGATGTCTTCTAGTGACCAAAAAGGTTTGGAAGGTTTATTTTCTTGGTTCCTTCCAAGTTCAGCGAGGCGATTGGTAAGGATGCCTATGACTTTCTGATTGACTGCCATGAGAAGTTACACAATCGTGGATCCCCTGAGTCTCACAGAGTTGCTTATACTACCTATCAGTTGACGAATATTGTCAGGGATTTGTGGAGGTCTCTATCCAGATGTAGACCTTTGGGTTCACCTTCTATGACTTAGGCTCAGTTTTTAGAGGTTTTTTAGAGAGGTTTATGCCATATAGTTTGACAGATTGGATGAGGGATGAGTTTGATCACTAGGAGAAAGGATCCATATCTATTACTGAGAATGAGGCACGCTTTCATGCCCTATTGATGTCGCCCAAAATATGCCTCCTAAGAAGTATAAAATGGTCGCTGTCAAATATAGAACTCAACTAGGTTGGGGTCGATCCCACAGGGAATATGTCAAAATTTGAGTAGAATACCGGATGGAACAATTGGAAAGTAAGTAAAACTGGGGGGGGGGGGTTGTGAATAAAAAGTGACAGTAACAATTGCTAGTCGTATCGAGTTTGTAAACAATAAGAGAGATACACTAGGACTGTGATCCCCAATGATTCCTTAACTCCACCGATTATTTGTGCTTACAGAACCGTCCCGCTATATGGCATGCAAAATCTGACAAGATATGTTCGTCTAAATGTCTCTCGACCTTGGTTAGACGAATTTCACTCTTCTCCTTCGATCTCCGAGTGTCGCACTACTAACCCTTGTCCTGGATCTCAGATAACTTTTCCCGCTAAGGCTCTAGTTATTAGATAAAGGTTGATAGCTACAAATATCTGTTGTTATCTCTTTTTCCCAATCTCTACCTCTCTCTCGAGCAAGTCTAGAATACAGGTGAGTTTCTAACGTTTGCAACCGTTAGAAGAGCAATCACAATGAAGGAAACAACAATACATACATACACAGCAGTATAGAATTGCCTTGCACATAATCGGTTTCGTTAATTCCTCATGGTTCACATAACCCTAGTTGATGGGTTTAGCTACTCATAATTACAAGAACACAAGATGAATTCAGAGATGAAAACATAATTATGATCTCACAACAATGAAGAAAAACTAAAATCTCAATTATCAATAAAACTCAAATTAGGGTTTGTAGCTACAAAACCCAGAATATGTTTATGAACTCCAAAACAATATAAAATAGCTCTCAAAATAATGTAATGACTAACTCCCGCACATAGGACTATACAGGGGTATTTATAGATACAAAGTTAATCCTATCCAAATCAAAATAGGAGAACAGAGGCGGCAACTTTCACGGTGTCTTGACTTGGTGTAGTGGAATCAAGTCACGCCACGTAGGTTGGTGTCGTGGAAATCAGGCTCAATTAGACGTCTTCAGAAGTTGAGTCATGCCATCAAATCATGTCACGTAGGTGGAACCATGCCACGTAGATGCCTGGCATGGAAATCAGGTAATTTTTCACACTGGAGTGTGACTCACGGCACGTGAGTGGTGTCTTGACTCCCACTCCGGTGCAGATTTTTGTTCTTTCATCTTCCGACACTTCGTTCTCAGGCTTGATTCTTCCTTTTTGATCATTTTACCTTCAAAAACCTGTTTTCCTGCAAAGTAGGACAGAAACCACATCATACCAACAAAATACACCCAAGTTATTGTATATTTCCCTTGTTTTGAGCATCGAAAGTGCCATATAACCATGGTGCATCAACACCCTCAACTTAGAACGTTTACATGTCCTCAGGTGAACAAAACAAAAACACAGCCATGTAACCATGGCGCATCAACATCCTCAACTTAGAACGTTTGCATGTCCTCAGGTGAACAAAACAAAAAAACACATATACGATGCTTGATTAAGAGAAACCTAAGGGACCTATGGCAGTCGACTCATTGCCTTTGGCACAAAACTTTTTCGACCCCTCCTATTTGCAAATCAAAACCAAAGTGTGTATACAGGTAGCATAGTATCATGACACAGAAGGGATCAAGTGATGGCACCAGATTATGTACAAACAACTAAGCATATATGCAAACGACATTTTTCGAACAACTAGTAGCTAATAATGCAACCCATGTACTCTCATAATCAAAGAAGTCCCATCCACTCACAGTATACTAATGAATATCAAAGTAGGGACGAGGTCAAAACACTCACTCTCACAAAGAAGTTCAAACAGTGTGCATGCAATACCATAGGCTTGCCCTTATTTTCTTCGCCTTAGTTTTCGGACAGTTGGACTAGGATCACTATAGGACTTTACTCGACTTGTAATGTAGCCTTAGGGACGGGTATGGTATATATGGGTATGGTGACTCAACCCTCCTTGACACTACACTATTTTTGGCTCCAACTTTCAACCTTTCTCATTTTTATTCTCCCTTATTCTCCTTTCTTTTATTTTCAGATTTTTGGGTGTGATTTTTCTCAAACTTCACAACACAACTTTTTTTTTATTTTCTTTTTCTTTGCAATTTCTCTTCTCTTCACTTTTTTTTTCTCTACACCCAAACCTATTTTCTCTTTTTATTTTATATACCTCTTCTTCACACTCAACTCAATCTACGCACCCCTATAATAGCCACCCTCAACTTAGGCGATTTGCCTGAGTTGAGGTACACAGTGTCCAAGGAGGGACCAGGGTCAAGACAGGTTCATTGTGATTAAAATGGGACGGTGAATAGGCTTAATGAAAGAAATAGGTCAATTATGGCTCAAAGTCAGGATCAAGGGATACTTATTCATTTGGTTTGGAATTTAGGCTAAAAGTGGACTTATTCAAAAATGGCCTATGATCCTTTCCTAATCCCCTATCCTCAAATCTTAGGTAAGACTAACTGGGCAAGTTCTGGATCGTACACACACAGTTAACTAAGTAGTGACCTCACACACACATAGCACATGGTTGTATTATCAACTACTACCTATCCGGTTCATGCAATGCTAGCTACTGTTATTTGCCTATAATCCTAGTGCCATAACAAGATCCAACAGCTGTCACACATAAACAGGCTACTCACACAACTCAAAAACCAAAAATTTTTAGGAAGGGTATCCTTAACCTTCAAAAAGCATAATTTTTTTTCTCTAAACTGGACTACACTACAGTTCCTTTATTTTTCTCCTAATTTAGCAAGAAACACATAAACACCATAAATAACAACCTAAACATGCTGGTTCTACTAAGATAGCACTTGAGGGGAAAAAAACACGGCAACAAAAAACCCCTAGAGGACTAATAGACCCACAAGTACCTCTCACCCTCAACTTGTAAGAATGCATTGTCCCCAATGCAATCGATAAAATAAAACAAGGGAGTTAGGAACATACCTGTGGCACCCTAGGTGCGTGGGTCTAATGTCGATCAAAATCAAAAATCAAAGCAAATGTAGGAATAGTAAGACACCTTGGGTTGACTCCCAAGCAGCGCTTGATTTAACATCGCGACACGATGCGGGTATCTTGATTCCTCAGACTTCATCCAAATCCCCACTGGGTTGTCCTCCGGGGTCATCAAAAATATTTATTTTCAAAACCACCCTCATGTCCTTTGGCTGCTTCATAGTTTTGCAAACATTGAATATGACTTCCTTATTATCCAGCCTGAATTTTAGCTCACGCCATTCCATATCTACCAATGCTCTGCCGGTGGCTAAAAATGGTCTCCCCAAAATTATGTACATCTCAAAATCGACCTCACAGTCCAAGACAACAAAGTCAGCAGGAAAGATGAAGTTTTCAACCTTGACCAAAACATCACATATTATGCCCAAGGGCTTCTTGATCGTACGATCCGCCATCAATAACCACATCTTTGTTGGCTTGGGGGATCCTAAACCTAATTTCTCAAATACTGCCAGCGGCATCAAGTTAATGGTCGCACCTAGGTCACACAAAGCTCTGGCGAAGTGAACTGACCCAATTGTGCATGGAACTGTGAAGGCACTAGGATCATCTTTATTTTGCACAAGAGAACGGGATGCAATTGCACTACAATGGTGCAAATTATCAACAGACTCATAACTGACGGTTCTCTTCTTCGTGACCAAGTCCTTCATGAACTTCGCATAACCTGACATCTGCTCCAATGCCTCAACAAGAGGAATGTTTATAGAAAGTTGCTTCAAGATGGACATGAACTTCTAAAATTTTCCATCCTCCTCCTTCTTCTTCAATCGCTGAGAGAATGGAGGTGGTGGCCTAGGAATGGGTGTTAGCCCTTGTGGGGTTTCTTTTTCTTTCTCGTTTTCAGTATTCACCACATTCTCATCAGTTTGAGGCTTTTCAACTTCTCTTATGATCTCCCCACTAACAATTTTATTTTCATCCACTTTTTTCTTTAGACGTTGAGGGAAAAGTGGAGGAAGCTTTGGGAATAGAGTATACTTCTTTAGAGCATCCTTTACCTTTTTTGTGGTATTTGTTTGCTCTTCTAGTGGAGCATGAGCACCCTTAACTTGATTGGGTGCCTCAATGAGAGTCATTCCACTTCTTGTTGTAATGCCATATAATGAGCATCATTCTTGAGATTCTGGACAGTGTTGCTTGGAAGGGTTCCTGGCTGACGTTGATTTAGTGCGAATGATATCTGCCCAAACTGTTGCTCCAACTGTTTAATGGCAGTCGAATGGGAATCAACCTTCTGGCTTATTCTCGAAATATCTGTCTTGATCTCTTTTAGACAGTTTTCTTGGCTTTCTGACCTCATAACCAGTTTATTCAGAAGGTCTTCAATCTTTGAATTTCCAGACTCAGCATCGTGGCTACCTGGTGGTACGTAAAGACCATTCTTCTCTCTATAGTCATCCTTTCACCTCCAATCACAGTCACGGTCTCGTTCTCTATCTCTATACCCCGACTTGTTGTAACTGTATCTATAGTAGTTTCGACCTTGATTCCCTTGCCTCGAGTTCTAAGAGTCTTGATTAGACCCTTGGCCCTTGGCTCGAAAATCCGCCACTTCTCTATCTAGGTACTTCGCCTCTTTATCAGACTATCTATCATTATGTCTAGCCAATTTACCTTGTGCACCTACTGCATGCACGTTTTCAGCATCCCTAACCACTATCTGTTTAGCCAAAAGACCAATTTCTGTCCTCAACTACGCGATCTCTTAAGCCACAGATTCGTCTAAAGCCCGTTGTGCCGTCGAGGCTCCAATAGCATATGTGCCAGCTAGCGTATCTGCCTCCCGAGTATACCATCCTTGGTTGGTCTTAGTGATACGATCTAATATTTCTGAAGCTTGATCCCACCTCATTCTCATAAATGCTTCACCAGTTATAGTATCTGCTACAGCCTTAGTATTTATGTTTAGCGCCCTGTAGAAGATTTCAAGTAAGTTTCTACCACTCATCCTATGATTTGGCACATTCTGCAGCTTCTTCTTGAACCTTATCCATGCCTCATACAGTGTTTCAGAATGTAGTTGTCTAAAGTTGTAGATCTCATCCTTCAGCTGCAGCATCTTGGAAGGTGGGAGAAACCTCTCTAGAAATTGATTTATCGCTTCTTGCCAATTATTAATGGATCCTCGTAGTAATTCTGCCAACCACAAAGTCGCTTCTCCTATTAGAGAGAATGGAAATAACCTCAGTCGAATAGCCTCTTTTTCAACTCCAGGCAAACTATATGACGTGTACGTGCATGTTTGGATCATCCGTAGGCAGACCAGCAAACACACCCTTTAAGTTTAGCAGGTGAATCATGGCACTAGTAATGTCAAACTTAGTGCCCGGAGGTAACTCAGGTGGAATGATGGCACCGGTCTGGACTGGCTGGAAATAAGCCATATCCTCATCTTCAGGATTATCATAAACAGGCACATATGGTTTTGGTTGTGCTCTCAGTTGTCTTTGTCTCTTTTCAACCTCAGCCAGTAGCTGTGTTGCTTCTTGCAATGCTCGATTATCTCTTTCTGCTTGCCTAAGAGCAACTTACCTAGCCTACTCTTCATGTGTCAATCGAGTGGTAGTTTATTCCGTTGTTTCAAGACCAACTGGTTTAATTGGTTGGTGATGAATGTCTCTCGCAACTGCGGGATCTTGAACTCCTTCAATATTCACCCTTCTTCGATTAGCTCTCAGAGTTCTTTCAATTTCAATATCAAGTGGAATCAGGGGATTGCCTTGACTCCTAGTATTTGGAATACACTGGCGTATGCCCTCAAAAGTATATAAAAACAAAACCAATCAACTACAACTAGTAATAATCAACTCCGTAATCGTATTCCCCGACAACGACGCCAAAATTTGATGTCGCCCAAAATATGTCTCCTAAGAAGTATAAAGCGGTCATTGTCAAATATAGAACCCAACTAGATTGGGGTCGATCCCACAGGGTATATGTCAAAGTTTGAGTAGAATATCGGATGGAACAATTGGAAAGTAAGTAAAACTGGGGGGGTTTTGCGAATAAAAAGTGACATTAACAATTGCTAGTCGTATCGAGTTTGTAGACAATAAGAGAGATACACTAGGAATGTGATCCCCAATGATTCCTTAACTCCACCGATTATTTGTGCTTACAGAACCGTCCCGCTATATGGCATGCAAAATCTGACAAGATATGTTCGTCTAAATGTCTCTCGACCTTGGTTAGACGAATTTCACTCTTCTCCTTCGATCTCCGAGTGTCGCACTACTAACCCTTGTCCTGGATCTCAGATAACTTTTCCCGCTAAGGCTCTAGTTATTAGATAAAGGTTGATAGCTACAAATATCTGTTGTTATCTCTTTTTCCCAATCTCTACCTCTCTCTCGAGCAAGTCTAGAATACAGGTGAGTTTCTAACGTTTGCAACCGTTAGAAGAGCAATCACAATGAAGGAAACAACAATACATACATACACAACAGTATAGAATTGCCTTGCACATAATCGGTTTCGTTAATTCCTCATGGTTCACATAACCCTAGTTGATGGGTTTAGCTACTCATAATTATAAGAACACAAGATGAATTCAGAGATGAAAACATAATTATGATCTCACAACAATGAAGAGAAACTAAAATCTCAATTATCAATAAAACTCGAATTAGGGTTTGTAGCTACAAAACCCAGAATATGTTTATGAACTCCAAAACAATATAAAATAGCTCTCAAAATAATGTAATGACTAACTCCCGCACATAGGACTATACAGGGGTATTTATAGATACAAAGTTAATCCTATCCAAATCAAAATAGGAGAACAGAGTCGGCAACTTTCACGGTGTCTTGACTTGGTGTCGTGGAATCAAGTCACGCCACGTAGGTTGGTGTCATGGAAATCAGGCTCAATTAGACGTCTCCAGAAGTTGAGTCACGCCATCAAATCACGTCACTTAGGTGGACCTACGCCATGTAGATGCCTAGTGTGGAAATCAAGTAATTTTTCACACTGGAGTGTGACTCACGGCACGTGAGTGGTGTCTTGACTCCCACTCCGGTGTAGATTTTTGTTCTTTTATCTTTCGACACTTCGTTCTCGAGCTTGATTCTTTCTTTTTGATCATTTTGCCTTCAAACACCTATTTTCCTATAAAGTAGGACAGAAACCACATCATGCCAACAAAATACACTTAGTTATTACATATTTCCCTTGTTTTGAACATCGAAAGTGCCATGTAACCATGGCGCATCACCTATCTAGATATACGATCTCCAGTATCTCGACAAAGCCAGAGAGGATTTGGATGTTTGTTAAGGGTTTAGATGGTTCCTATCAGTTGGCTACTGCCCAGATGGTTGTTTCAAGGGCTTATCTTTGGAGTATTATTGAGCATGCCAAGTTGACTGTGTCTATTACCCAGGCTACTTAGGGAGGCACCAAGAAGGTGCACCTACAGGGTGATTTTTATGGTCGTACCTTTTGAGGCAGAGATTTCTCCAGTACAGGTCCCAGTGGTAATCATGGTAGGCCAATTCAGTCCATTTTATAGGGATTAGGTAGTCTGTCTTCAGGTTCTGTAGTTTCAGGTAGTCAGGCATTAAGTCATGTGAGTAGTGGTTCCAACTTTGGTTCTTCATCCCAAGGTGGTCGTTCTAGTTTATATGTGCCTCCTCAGATTGAGTCAGACCATAGGGGACACTTTATTTGTTAGGAGGTTGTTCATTTGGCCAAGGATTGTCCTCGACGTGTATTTGGTCCTGCCCAAAAGGGTTCTCGGCTTTGGCTTTGTCCTAATCCTATTTCTGTAGTCAATGTTGGTTCACAAAATGGTAGGGATAGTGCTATAGGTACTCAAGGTAGAGGTAGAGGAGCTCGTGGTAGTGGGCACGGGGCTTTTTTGTCCGAGAGAAGACGTGGACAGTTTTATGCTATACTTGGGAGACCCGAGACAGAGGCCTCTGATGCAATTATTTCAAGTATCATCCCAGTTTGTTACAAATATACTTCTGTGTTATTTTACCCTGGGTGTACCTTCTCTAATGTGTCTATATATTTTACTTCTGGTATTTATGCTTCCTGTGAACCCCTTGCTATGCCTCTTCATGTATCTACCCCCGTAGGAGATTCTTTAATAGAGGATCGGGTGTATCGATCTTGTGTTCTTACCTTTGTAGGTCATGAGTCTTAGGTAGACTTGATTATCATAGATATGGTTGATTTTGATATTATGTTGGGTATGGATTGGTTAGATCCCTATCATGTTATTTTGGATTGCTATACCAAGACCGTGACCTTAGTTACTCTAGGTGTGCCAAGGTTAGCTTGGAAGGGCACTCTTAATTCAGGTCTAAAGGGAGTTAAATCTTTTCTATGTGCTCCCCGCATGGTAGAGTGTAATGACCCTCCAGGTCATTTCCTGCTTTTCCATATTATTTCACCATTTAGAGCTTCTCCATAGCTGCCCCAATTCATTTATGACTTGCTGGAGCTGACAGTTCAGTTACCAGGCAGTTCGTTTGATTTGTATAGACTTTTCCCTGTTTTGGACATAACGCTTTTCAAATTTGGTTACCGGGACCAAATACAAAGAAGTAGATATCGTATGCCAGTTCTAATAGTTCCATAAGCTCCGGAATGTCAATTTTAGTCTAGGGGAACCCTTGGTCCGGGTACCGAGGCTTTCGAGCTCGTTTTAGGCTATGTAGTAGAAAGTGGTGAAAATGACCCCTTGGGTGTGGGACCCACATTTCATCAAAACGACCCCGGATGGAAATTTTGGCTTCTCCAATGACTCCGAGATGCCAAATTCGATGAGGTAGCATAGTTCATTTGCGTTCACGGGATCCCAAACAAATCCTGAGGACCCGTCGAAAACTTGGCAAAATATTGCCAAGAGCTGATGCAGCCGCTTAAGCGGAGTTTTGGACACTTAAGCAGAAGCCGCTTTAGCGGCTTGGGTACCGCTTTAGCGGCTAGCCATGGCCAGCCGGTCCGCTTAAGCAGAAGATGGTCCGCTTTAGCGGTCAAATGGTCGCTTAAGTGGTACCTGCAGCCTCATTAAATTCCTATTCACCCGTTTTTCCCTCATTATTTTCCAAGAGTTGAGAGCACAAAATCCCTAGAGAGACAGTGGGAGAGAAGAGGAAATCCTTGGGTGTTTGAAGAGTCTTGGAGAGTCCGTTAACATCCTCTTTTCCTTGTCTAAATCTTGGTAAGTTTTGTTCTAGTTCTTGGTAAATTCTCTGTTTAGGCCCAAAAACCCTAGATAGCTTTGTGGTTTGATTGTTGGGTGCTTTGATGCTCAGAATTCATCCATTTGTGAGGGTAAATGATCCTTGAGCTTTGAGGGACGTTTTGACGATTTCAAACTTGCGATTTCGTAAGCGGGTCCCACATGAGATTTTCGACTTAATTTTGGACCCAATGCAATTATATGCAATATGGGTACTGTTGTTCTTGTATTGACGAGTAGGTTGTTATTTGATAGCGTGGCATCATGTGAAGGCTTCCCAGAAAGGAAAAGTTCCACTTTAGCAGACTCGATCGAGTTTTCTTTGGCGTCCAGGTAGGCTAGGTTTACCCTCCTTACAAATTGAGCTTTATCATGGTATTAGTAATATATTGTGCTGGTATTGGGGTTGGGATTTATGGTTGGCTATTTAGTTAGCAAAATTTGGATTATTTGGCCTATTTGAGAGCCGTTTGGAGGTAGAATCGATCCATTTCCCCACCCTTAAGTGAATTGATGCTTTGGGTTGGGATATCGCACCTAACTCCTTGAAGACTTAGGAGTCCTTCCTCCATAGTATAACCCTTAAGCTTTAACCTTAGACTACTTGGCATCTATATAGCTCGGGATGACCTTATTATTACATATATATTTAAAGACCAGTTCGAGTCTGGCATATATTTAAAGACCGATTCGAGTCCGGCATATTTATTTAAAGACTGGTTCAAGTCTGGCATATATATTTAAAGACCGGTTTTATTCCGGCATCTATATTTAAAGACCGGTTCGAGTTTGGCATATTTATTTAAAGATCGGTTCGAGTCCGGCATATTTATTTAAAGATCGGTTCGAGTTCGGCATATATATTTAAAGACCGGTTCGAGTCCGGCATCTATATTTAAAGACCGATTCGAGTTCGGCATTATGATACTTAAGGATTATTGAGATTTGTTGGTATATCGAGACCGGTTTGAGTCCGGTGAGTGGTGGTTCGGAATGAGATTCATTGTTGTAGTATCGATTCATGTGTGGCTTTCTTCCAACGGGCTTATGGGGGTCCGATTGGATTAGTTCTCTTGTGTGTATCCTCTACGCTTATGGGGGCCTAGTTGGGTTATAGATATTTACTTTAACCTTGATGCTTTATGTTTCCTTAACTATTTACCTATGTTAGCACTTGATTTCAGGGTTTGCACTTTTTCCTTGATATACTTTACATCCTCGTCTTTATCTTACTTGTATTATGCTTTAGCTTAGTCGGCCGATGATGCCTACTGAGTACCCGTTGTTTGGTACTCATACTACACTTCTGCATCTTTTTTGGTACAGATCTGAGCATTAGTCGCAGCCGTTGACATTCTAGCCAGATATTCACAGGTTCGGAGATAGGGTGAGCTTTTCGAGCCGGAGTTGATCCCATCTCCTTCCTCTACTTTTGGACAGTCTTTCATTCCGAGACTACATGTATATTGATACTTCATCACTCATGTTCTTTTGTTAGTGGCTCTTGTACCGGCCTTACTAGGTCGTGGGATTCATTTTGGTTACTTCTATCTTGTTTGTATATGGCCCTATATTTTCATGCATGTATTACGGGTATAAACTCTGGTATTTTGGTATCCTTCCGCCATGGCGCCCAATACTTGTAGTTTCGGGCTCAGGCTCGGCTTACCTACTGGAGGGCATAGTAGGTGCCATCATGACTCCGAAATTGGGTCATGACAAATTGGTATCAAAGCGCCTAGGTTCACTAGTATTGTTGGTATAAGAGCAAGTGTCAAGTAGAGTCCCGCGGATCAATGCAACCGTCAACATGCAATGCAACAGTCAATATGCAATGCAACCGTCAATATGCAATGCAACCGTCAATATGCAACCGTCAATATATATAGCAGGTTCGGCCCTTAGGGCTACCCCCTGTCAGGTTTGGCATCAAGTTAGGCTTCTGCCCCACTGAGCTTCCCCCCTTCCAACACTCGAAAATCAGTGGAGCAGGTTCTGCATCAAGTTTGGCTTATGCTTCACTGAGCTTTCCCCCTGATCCAACAATATTGCGATTGGCTTGAGTTCGGCTTACGCCCCTACAAAGCTATCACTCGTACTCAATAAGTATAAAGAAAATATAAAGTATCCATAAGGAAAAATGTAAAGTATCCATAAGGAAAATATAAAGTATCCATGAGGAAAATATAAAGTATCCATACGGGAATTCTTCTTCCATTACTTCATTGGATTACTTCTTTCTTTTACTTTTATGAGATTGATACATTGGGGGATCATAACCTTTTTGGAAACACATAAATGCATTACTTCAATCTTTTATGTTCATGAGATTGATACTTTTGAAGTTGTAGAATTATTGGAAGCTTTAGAACATAATATTATTGGAACTTGGAATCATGTCCATAATTATGTGATACATGAGAATGATAACATATGACAACTTGAAATGAGATACCTTTTAACATTTCGGAATGGAACAAGGACAATGACAACGTGAACAATATGTGCTGCAGAAAGATATGGACAGAGTAACCTTACATACCTTGTCGTCTCACTACGAATACACAAGCCTATTTGGGGATACAAGGGTCCAGCTTCCTCCTTTATGTTTCACTCTACAACACAAGTATGTAACGACGTACGTTAACAATCAACTCTCTTACATATATATAAGTGTCACAATGAGTTATGTGACTACTATATAGCATCATTTCATCCTTCACAGTACACTCCATTACATTATATACCAACAACACCATAACATTCCACACATTGACCAAAATATCGCACATCAATAGCATTTCACATCACACTTACCCTTATGCTTTCTCATTAGCATTTCGTCACAATGTCTCCTATCAACTTGCCTCATAACAACATATAAACAACAATACATACTTAATACAGTCCAACATTCCTCCATACGAAACTTTAAAATCATTAAAACGACATCACAAGTTGCTAATTATATCCATAAAGGGTATAGGGGCCTTCGGGGGTCAAAGGGGGACAAAAACATGCAAAATAGGGTTATGGAAGTGACCTGCGAAGCCACCTGCTCCCGAAGGTGGCTGAACTTCATCTGAAGGTGACCTTTTGCAGTATCCAGGGGAATCTGCGTTGGTACCTGCGCCCGCAGATGCCTCACCTGCGAGGGCGGGTGCCCCTTTTCGGCCAAATTGGTCTCTTTTTGGGTCTTTTCATGCAATGAATGGTCCATGATCATATATAAACTTATTTTAACATATTTTTGATCATATTACATGCCAAAAACCAGCAATGGTCTCACAACACTCAAAAACATCACCAAAAACTCACTTTCCTTTCAATACGCCACCAAATCCGTAACCAAATTTACAACAACAATTCCAAACATTGTATACAAGGGTAAAACAAGGTAAAAATATATTCACATCTCACATGTCAATATTGAATCCATAAAGTTCATTTCCTTCAAGATCACAAGTCCATGTTCAAGTTTACAAGACAAAACCATCCTCCGATTTAGCAAACATGCAATATTACACACAGTGAATTCTCAATACATCACCAACATAACCAACATCATATATGCACCCTCTCATGAACATAATATATTAAACCATGAGAATAAATACTTACCAAGGCTTGAAAAGAGTTGATCTTGGCCAAATGGATGAAGGCCTAGGGTTTGTGTGTGTAGCGAGAAATTTTGGGAAATTTCTAGAAAAAGCATGAGAGTTCAAAATGAGTTAAAATATGATTTTTTGGCTCTATTTATAGCCCCTCACTAATGATCCTTATCCACACACTTAGTGGTTTACTTGGTCAATGAAAGAGCAATAAAAGCATGGGTCAAATTTCCATTTGGGCCATGTCTTCTTATTAATATGGGGCTCCATTTGGGCCGCCCAATAACTTAAGCCCACAAATTTTAATGCATAAATCATCAAAGCTCTCATGTTTCATTATTTCCATAAATGTTACGGGAATTAATTAGACTCAGAAACTTACGAGGTGTTACATCTTTCCCCCCTTAGAAACATTCGTCCTCGAATGTTAATAGTAGTAGCAACTGACCCAAACAAGTTTTAGTCTAAATGCATTTGTCATATTGTCACATACGTATCATGCTCGTACTTACTTGTTACTATTCCAATTCAGCGTCTTAGATTTTCTCTTCGGTCTGTAACAAATACGGGTACTTAGACTTCATTATTTATGCAGCTTCTCATGTGATTTCTGCTACTTGTTGATTTCTCCAAATTACCTTTACGGAAGCTTACTACTTTGTTCCTTAACTCTTTTACTTGTTGATTCAAAATTGCAATAGGGATCTCTTCATAGGGGAGATCCTCCGTAACTCGTTCGTCTTCAATGGAAGCAACATAAGATGGATCTCCTATACACTTTCGGAGCCTCGAAACATGAAATACTAAATGAACTGTGGAGAGTTCTTGGGGTAATGATAGTTTATATACGGCTTACCTAACTCTTCGCTTAGTCTCATATAGTGCATTATATAAGGCCAACTTTCCTTCCTTCTATACAACGATTCGTAAAGTTTCATTTTGATACTTGAATGATGGGCATTATTGTAGGTAAACTCAATAAGCAATAGATATTCATCCTAACGACCTTTAGAATACAAGGTCTAACTCGTAGCATATCTTCAAATGTTTATATAGTACGTTCTGCCCAAAGATACATTGTAAACTTGTGTGATCAGTATATATCAACGTGAACCTCATCCAAACAGTGGCTCCCTATATATATTTAGTTGGTTTTCTCAAGCAACTCTCACATCTGCTAACTCCATATCATGTGTTGGCTAATTCCTCTTGGTGGGCACAACTATCTTGAGGCATAAGCTACTACGTTACCATGTTACATCAATTCATACCCAAGAATGCCTTGACGTTTCAAATTTTTTTTTTTTTCAAATTTTTCCTGATGATATCCCAATCTCAAATTAACCCTTGAGAAACATTTGACACCCTATAATTTGTCAAAGAAATCATTGATTTTGAGGAGGGAATATTTATCCTTAATTGTCACCGTACTCAGTTGCCCATAATCCATGCACACTCTCAACGTGCCATCTTTCTTCCGTACACGTAAGTCTGGTGCATCCCAAGGAAATATACTAGGTCTGATGAATCCCCCTGGATATCCTTTGCCTTATCTTAAGATAGGAATAAATTTACCCTTTCGGTATTCTAATATTACATCTTCATTCAAGGACGGTTTGTTTGTAGGAAGTAAAAATGAACTTTCTTAGCTTGGCAATCCACCGTATCATGCTCACAAACAGGTTCTATACAGTTATGATATAATATCTTAACTATAGGAGGCTCATCAACAGGTGTAAATACTCCAGGTGGTCTAACTAATAATTCTGACGTTCTTTCAATTTCGTAGCGGTCAATGGAGTAACATATGATACTATAGAACCCAGATCAATCAATACATATATAGATACATTATGAAAACAACAGCTCATATACCTGTAGCTACATCAGGATAGGCCTCCACATTCTGCTGACCTGCTAGAGCATAAGTATGATCCTATGTTCCACCAAAACTGGCTGCTCCTCTAGTACCGTTACCACGACCAACCGGCTGCACATCTTGGCCTAAGAAAGGAACCGATGATGACGGTGCAACGGTTGATCCCGTAGGTCGCATAATAATGCCCATGCCCCTTCTTGGGCACTCTCTTACCATGTGCCTGGACATACCGCACCAAAAGCAAATATTGGTCCCAAACTGGCATTTCTTTAAATGAAGCTTTCCACAGTGTGTACACGGTTGGCGAGGAAACCCTGATTGGTTCATACTTCCTTGCTCTTGATACCCCACTGGTTGTGAACCTCGAATTCCACTACTTTGCCCAACATAACTGCTTCCAGACCCTTGGAACTGGGGTTGATTGCCTGCTATAAGATGAGAAAGTGATGGTCTCAGTGGTCTACTAAAATCCCGAGGTCCAAATTCTCCTTGGGACGCCATGTACTGTCCCATAGGTCTAGCTTTCTTTGATGGCCTCTCTTCTGCTTTGTGCATCTTTCTTCTCTTCCTCTGATCCTCCATCTTTTGTGCAAAAACTTATATTCTGGCTATATCCATATCTCTGTTCAGAGAAGCAATGGTACAGTCTCTAACCAATGATGGATCCAATCAATCCACATACCGATGAACTCTATCAGCCATAGTGGCTACCATATGGGGAGCATATCGGGCTAAAGAATTAAATTGAAAACTGTACTCTCGAACGCTCATATTCCATTGGCGAAGATTTAGAAACTGGTCTGCGCGTGCCTCCCGAATCTCGTATGGAAGATAGTGATCCATGAATGCCATTTTAAATTCTTCCCAACTAGCTGGGGGTGCACCAACGCCCCTAGCTCGTTTCCAATCTTCATACCATAATATCGCCTCCCCCTTCAATCTATATGCCGCAAGTTCAACTGTTTCTGCACCAAATATGTGCATAACATCCAAAGCCCTTTTGATTTGATCAAGAAAATCTTGCGGATCCTCATTAAGATTCGATCCAGTGAATATAGGAGGGTCTAATTTCAGGAAATCCTGCGTCCTTCGACTAGCTGCCCTAGCCTCACTGTCATTACTTGTCGTTGGGCCAGCTTGTCCTTGATTCTGTGCTGCAATTAGCTGAATCAACATATATACTGCATTTCTCAAATACTGGTCAGTGACATTAACAGGTGGCTCAACAGGTTCTTCTCTCCTTCTCGGCTCTTCTGGAGCTGGAAAAGTAGAAGAAGCCCGCGATGCAAACTCACTCTCAGCTTCATCTTGCTCAACCCGTTCGGGTGGTAAGTTACTAGGTCCTTCTCCGCCAATCCTATCTAGCTTCTTCATTTTTCCCTTGCCCCTTATTGTAATCGGCATTTCTTACTAGACCAAAGAAAAATAATTCCCATGATCAGATATAATTCAACTTACAACACTGGCTCTATTGCACGATCTAGAAGTGAAGAATGAAACAACTCCTAAATTCCCCATAGCCTCCTGCTCATAAATGTGGTGCACAACACATCCATGAAAAAGACTCTACTCGGACACGGCTTTGTAGACACCCTGAGAACGACCTGCTCTGATACCACTTTTGTCACACCCCAAATCTCATTGAGGCGGACTGGCACCCGAAGTCGATATGGCCCGAGAGAACCAATCTTTGCTCACGAACATTCATATGCATAACCTCCTATGAACCTTATTATATCTCATGCAACTATGCGGAAGTCATGGAAAACTTATACAATATAGAAAACTTGGCCGTTAGGGCCATCAAGTCAAACAGAACATACATCTCTTACATTCACTTTCCCACATATGTCTACAAAACCTCTAACCGATACATGAACATAACAACCTATAGTCGGGACAAGTCCCCGCTTTATACAATAATTACAAAGCCAAAATAATGTACACATGTGACTCAAAAAGCCCCGAATCAACTGGAGCTCACCAATGATCCGCGGATGACTCGTAGCCTATTGTGGAGGTCTATTAACACCTGTGCCTGCAACAAATAAAGTAAGTTCCCCAAAAGGGGTCAAGTCGAAGAATGTACTGAGTATGCAAGGCTATAAGAAACTTCATGAAACTTAAACACCTTAATGAACTTGATTTCAAGAGAATAGTCAATGTGGATAAATCATCATTCAGTATGTGTGGAAATAGGTACGTTACTTTCATTATTCCATTTGCCTTAAGTCCGTTACCGTTAATGGTTAGGACCGTCAATAGATAATTGTCAATAATGTATAGCCGTTTGTATGCAACCGTCAACATGCAATGCAACCGCCAATATGCAATGCAACCGTCAATATGCAACCGTCAATATGCAATGCAACCGTCAATATATATATATATATATATATATATAGCAGGTTCGGCCCTTAGGGCTACCCCCTGTCAGGTTTGGCATCAAGTTAGGCTTCTGCCCCACTGAGCTTCCCCCTGCCAACACTCGAAAATCAGTGGAGCAGGTTCGGCATCAAGTTTGGATTATGCTTCAATGAGATTTCCCCCTGATCCAACAATATCGAGATCGGCTTGAGTTAGGCTTGCGCCCCCACAAAGCTATCACCCGTACTCAATAAGTATAAAGAAAATATAAAGTAACCATAAGGAAAAATATAAAGTATCCATAAGGAAAATATAAAGTATCCATGAGGAAAATATAAAGTATCCATACGGGAATTCTTCTTCCATTACTTCATTGGATTACTTCTTTCTTTTACTTTTATGAGATTGATACATTGGGGGATCATAACCTTTTTGGAAACACATAAATGCATTACTTCAATCTTTTATGTTCATGAGATTGATACTTTTGAAGTTGTAGCATTATTGGAAGCTTTGGAACATAATATTATTGGAACTTGGAATCATGTCCATAATTATGTGATACATGAGAATGATAACATATGACAACTTGAAATGAGATACCTTTTAACATTTCGGAATGGAACAAGGACAATGACAACGTGAACAATATGTGCTGCAGAAAGATACGGGCAGAGTAACCTTACATACCTTGTCGTCTCACTATGAATACACAAGCCTAGTTTGGGATACAAGGGTCCAGCTTCCTCCTTTATGTTTCACTCTACAACACAAGTATGTAACGGCGTACGTTAACAATCAACTCTCTTACATATGTATAAGTGTCACAATGAGTTATGTGACTACTATATAGCATCATTTCATCCTTCACAGTACATTCCATTACATTATATACCAACAACACCATAACATTCCACACATTGACCAAAATATCGCACATCAATAGCATTTCACATCACACTTACCCTTATGCTTTCTCATTAGCATTTCGTCACAATGTCTCCTATCAACTTGCCTCATAACAACATATACACAACAATACATACTTAATACAATACAACATGCCTCCATAATACACTTTAAATTCATTAAAACGACATCACAAGTTGCTAATTATATTCATAAAGGGTATAGGGGCCTTCGGGGGTCAAAGGGGGACAAAAACATGCAAAATGGGGTTCTGGAAGTGAACTGCGAAGCCACCTGTGCCCGAAGGTGGCTGAACTGCATCCGAAGGTTCCATTTGGAAGTAGCCAGGGGAATCTGTGTTGGCACCTGCGCCCGCAGATGCCTCACCTGCGAGGGCGGGTGCCCCTTTTCGGCCAAATTGGTCTCTTTTGGGGTATTTTCATGCAATGAATGGTACATGATCATATATAAACTTATTTTAACATATTTTTGATCATATTACATGCCAAAAACCATCCATGGTCTCACAACACACAAAAACATCACCAAAACCTCACTTTCCTTTCAATACGCTACCGAATCCGTAACCAAATTTACAACAACAATTCCAAACATTGTATACAAGGGTAAAACAAGGTAAGACTATATTCACATCTCACATGTCAATATTGAATCTATAAATTTCATTTCCTTCAAGATCACAAGTCCATGTTCAAATTTACAAGACAAAACCATCCTTCGATTTAGCAAACATGCAATATTACACATATAGTGAATTCTCAATACATCACCAACATAACCAACATCATATATGCACCCTATCATGCACATAATATATTAAACCATTAGAATAAATACTTACCAAGGCTTGAAAAGAGTTGATCTTGGCCAAATGGATGAAGGCCTAGGGTTTGTGTGTGTAGCGAGAAATTTTGGGAAATTTCTAGAAAAAGCATGAGAGTTCAAAATTAGTTAAAATATGATTTTTTGGATCTATTTATAGCCCCTCACTAATGATCCTCATCCACACATTTAGTGGTTTACTTGGTCAATGAAAGAGCAATAAAAGCATGGGTCAAATTTCCATTTGGGCCATGTCTTCTTATTAATATGGGGCTCCATTTGGGCCCAATAACTTAAGCCCACAAATTTTAATGCATAAATCATCAAATCTCTCATGTTTCATTATTTCCATAAATTTTACGGGAATTAATTAGACTCAAAAACTTATGGGGTGTTACAGTGGTCGTCCCATAGGTCGTGGCCGAGGGAAAGCTACAGACCCGGCTAGAGGACCGGATAGAGTGCTTTCCCCAGACACAGTTATTGCTCCAGAGGCAGGGGTTGTGCCACAGCCTTAGCCACCTCAGCCGTTGGTGGGCCAGGGGCCAGGCTAGGCTCCACCAGGGTTTATTTCTTCGTCATTGCTTAGAGATGCTTTGGTCTAGTTGTTGGGATTAGTGGGTGGTGTGTCGTCTGATGGTGCACAGTCTGCGGATCAGAGTGGTACGGATGTAGGGGCGCAACCTGTAGTTGCGGTACCCAGAGTTCAGGTTCCCTTAGCACCGGTAGTTGCTCAGCCAGTGGTCGCCTAGCCTGCTATGTCAGTTGAGGAGCAGAAGATGTTGGACAGATTTCTGAGATTGACTCCTCTGAGGTTTACAGGGGCTCCAGGAGAGGATGTGTTTGAGTTCCTTGCCGCTTACGAGGTTAGGCTCCATAATTTGGGCCTAGTTGAGGCTCGTGGAGTCAATTACGCTACCTTTCAGTTGGATTTGGCTGCTATACATTAGTGGAGAGGTTTTCTTGACTCCAGACCAGTTGGACTTCCCTCTTTGACATGGACTCAGTTCTCCGAGGTACTCCTAGAGAAGTATATGCCCCGTAACCTCCGTGAGCGCTTGAGGGATGAGTTTACAAGATTACAGCAGGGTTCGATGACAGTTCTCGAGTATGAGACGCGATTTCATGGGTTGGCCAAACATGCTACCGCGATCTTGCCTACCGAGTATAAGAGGATTGGTGTTATGTAAGGGGACTGAGACTTCCTCTTTGCATGGCTACTCAGAGTTTGGTTTCCGTTGGTAGGTCTTTTGTTGAGATTTCTGATTATGCCCAGACTATGGAGGGGATGCATCACGAGACCCAAGGGGGAAGTAATAAGAGACCACGTCATCAGGGAAGTTTCAGTGGGAGACTTGGAGGATCACAGTTCAGAGGCAGAGATTCTCGGGGTAGGTTCCCTCCACGTCAATCATATCAACACCAGGGTCAGTCTAGTAGGCCTGTTCAGGCAGCACTTTAGATCGCTGACAGAGACCAGTCCAGTTTTAGTGAGTCTTACGGTCAGAGCAGTGGCCAACCCCCGAGTGGTGCACATTTTGGGTCTTCTAACCGTGGTAGCTATTCTGGGTCAGCCAAACCTTCTGGATCGAGTGATATTTTGGGTCCTTGTTTTACATATGGAGTGTTCGGCCATCTCTCCAGAGTATGTCCCAAGCGTAGGGCAATTCAGCCTACAGTACAGAGTACTCAGCCTATCAGATCAGTGCCGCCTCCTGCTAGAGGTGGTGTTCAAGGTCACAGGGGTGGTTCTCACAGTTCTCGAGGAGGTTCTCAGGTAGGTAGGATAGGTGGTAGGCTAGACACCTTGCCAGACGGCGGGCGAGGTCATTTATATGCTGTACCTGGTAGGCTGGAGACAGAGTCTTCTGATGCTGTTATTACAGGTACAATTTTGGTGTATCGTCAGCTGGCTATTGCTCTATTTGATTCAGGATCCACTTTTTCATATATTTCTGCTTATTATACACCACGACTGGAGTTGTCTTAGGAGCCTTTATCTGTGCCATTGCATGTATCTACTCCCGTGGGTGATTCCTTAGTAGTGGATTGAATTTATAGATCGTGTATGGTGACCGTTCGAGAGTTTGATACTCATGTTGATCTTATTGTATTAGATATGGTGGACTTTGATATGATTCTTGGCATGGACTGGTTATCCCTTTGTCATGCGGTCTTGGATTGCTTCGCCAAGACCGTTACCTTAGCCACGCCTGGTATACCCCCGGTTGTATGGCAGGGTTCTTTTAGCCGTACACCGATGGGGATTATTTCTTATGTTCGGGCTAGGAGATTGGTGTCGAGGGGTTGCGAGTCTTATCTTGCTTATGTTAGTGATATTAGTATTGAGAGTCCCTCGCTTGATTCTATTCCTATTGTTCGTGAGTTCACCGATGTTTTTCCTACCGACCTGCCTGGTATTCCTCCTGAGTGTGATATCGAGTTTGCTATTGATCTTGAGTCAGGCACCCGACCTATGTCTATGGCACCTTACCGCATGGCTCCTGCTGAGCTTAAGGAGCTAAATTCTCAGCTTCAGGATCTCGTAAGTAAGGGTTTTATTCGGCCTAGTGTATCACCTTGGGGTGCTCCTGTATTATTCGTGAAGAAAAAGAATGGCTCTATGCGTATGTGTACTGACTATAGGAAGCTAAATAAGGTTACGGTGAAAAACAAGTATCCTATGCCTCGTATCGATGATTTATTTGATCAGCTTAAGGGTGCGGCAGTGTTCTCAAAAATTGACTTGCGGTCGGGCTACCATCAATTAAGTGTCACACCCCACATCCCAACAGAAAGGATTGGCACCCGTAGTCGATAAGGCCTGAGAGAACCCAACTGTACTTATGTTCATTCATATGCATGCCATAAGAAACACCATTACCACGTGAGAACTTAAAATGCTAATAACGGAATTCATGGAACATGTGATATATATATACATATGTGACACTTGGATGTTGAGGCCATCAAGTCAAAAACATCATGTATCATCTTACATTCATACACCCGCATACGTCTACGAAAGCCTCTAACAGATGTATTTACCAAAACCAACTGAAAGTCGGGACAAATCCCCACTTTATACAACATATACAAAACCAAAACACATGTACAACTGTGACTCGGAAAAGCCCCGAACTAACTGGAGCTCATCAATGATCAGTGAACAACTGGCAACCTACTGTGGCGGCCTACTAGCACCTGCGCCTGCAGCAAGTAAGGTAAGTCCCACAAGGGACGTTAGTACGAAGAATGTACTGAGTATGTGAGGCTCATAAGA
The DNA here is from genome assembly GCA_031232105.1 of Capsicum rhomboideum. Taxonomy (NCBI): domain Eukaryota; kingdom Viridiplantae; phylum Streptophyta; class Magnoliopsida; order Solanales; family Solanaceae; genus Capsicum; species Capsicum rhomboideum. The sequence goes on from CP124717.1 coordinate 54,758,310, forward strand.
AACTGTATGATATGTAAATATGTCAACGAACTCAAATACAAATGAATAACCCATATAGATAAGTCACGATTCTGTACTTTGGAAACCATGTGTATTATATTAATTTCTTTGCTTATTTACTTCTATGCTTTGTTCATCGTCACTTGTGTCACTATGTACTCGGGCCTCGACTGATCAGTTGTTCTTTACATAACATAGCATTTTGTTGGGATCGGCTCGAGCTAGGCTTATGCCTCTAGAGCTACCACCCAAAAATCAAAGCATCGTGTTCGGCTCGAGCTAGGTTATTACCTCTAGAGCTACCCCCTATCAGGATCGGTCCAAGCTAGGCTTATGCCTCTAGGACTGCCCCCTCATCCAATAATCTCGAGATCGGCATGAGATAGGCATTTCGCCCCCAAAGCTACCACCCATACTCAATCATTGACCACTTATACGCATTACTTCATTCATTACTTTGAAATTATCATACCAATAATCCCACAATATTCCATACATTGACCAATACATGATAACCAATAGCATGTCACACCAAGTTCATACTTTCCACTCTTCATCACCACAACATCACAATTATTCCATCAAATCATCTCAATACACCTCATATCGACATATCGGCCAAAATCCCATAACTTACACTTATAGAAAAATAACAAGTTTAATAACATAATCACACCATACATGTTTATATTTCATCCATACCATGCTCTTTCATCAAAACCACAAGTCATATTTCAAGTTACAATCCCATGGATAACACATCTTTTAGTACAAAGCAAGAATGCATTATTTACACTTCTAGACATAAACACCATGATCTACATACTCTGCCATGCATATAATATATTAATCCAAAATAATAATCACTTACCCAAGATTGAAAAATGATTATCTTGCTCCAATAGATGGCTTAGGGTTCTTAAGGTTTGAAAGAAATATTTTTTATTTTGGTCTAAAGGCATGAGAGTTTATGATGAATAAAAATCAGATTTTGGCCCTTTATATAATCCCTCAATTCCATCCTTAGCCACTCTTTATAGCATTTAATGCTATATCTAGAAGGTCAAGGGAAGAATGGGTCATTTGACCCATTTTGGCCCATATCTTCTTTCTATTTTGGGCCTTTTATTGAGCCCAATTCACTTAACCCAATAAAACCAATAGTTTCTCATTTTTAAATCATTTCATACATATTACGACAATATTCCCACTCATGCGGTTCATATTCGTAGCCTCGATCCCAAAAACAAATGATTCTAGCCACGTATGACCTATTTTGACCAAAAGGGTAAAACCGTCATTTGGATGACAAATTAGTCCACGAATAATATTATCAAATGGAATGCCAATTACTTCAATTATTCCATGTATAGGCTCGTGGTTGTAGAAGGAATGTGGCAAAAATCGGCCCGGTACATCCCCGGGCACCCTTGGGACTTAAAAAAAAATTCCAACATTGAAAGGTGCGCACAAGAAGCCTGGCACGCCCTTGGGCGCGCCATCTTGCTGCCTGTGCCCAAAATATTTGGGCAATAAGCGGCTTGGAATGCCCTCTGGCGCGCCTGGCCCTTATTTTTTAAAAAAAAAAAAATTCGACTTTTCTTTGCGGGTTTGGTTAGATACTTCAAGTTCTATTCTTTAACTTACTTCTTACCTTTAATATCCTTTGTTTGGAGGTCCTCCAAGCCTCGTTTTTAACCCCACAAATGTTCCACGAAGTCACAAAACACCTCCTACAAAAGGCTAATCACATGTTCGAGGGCCAATATCAACTATCTCATTAATAACATTACCAAATACATACTTCTGGCTCTCGAAACCTAAGTAAACATTGTTCAATGTCGTCAAGTAGGTTCAGGAAGGTACAGGGTGTTACATTCTTCCCCCCTTAGGAACATTCGTCCTCGAACGTTAACAATATCACTTCAATTACAACAGATGCATCTTTATATTAGCATACATATATACATAAACACTTAAGGTTCATGGATACTTACTGTTTATTGCTCCACTTCCGCACTTTGAACTTCTTCGTCCATTTGAAATAGATGGGGGTACTTGGACTTCATCATTTCCTCAGTTTCCCATAAGTTCTCTTCTACTTGTTGATTGCGCCATAGTACCTTTACAGAAGCTATGTCTTTATTCCTCAACATCTTTACTTGTCGATCTAGAATAGCAATGGGTACCTCTTCAGAAGTAAGATCCTCCGTAACCTGGACATCTTCCATGGGAACAATACGAGATGGATCCCCTATGCACTTTTGAAACATCGAAACATGAAACACTGGGTGGACTGAGGAAAGTTCTTGAGGTAGTGCTAATTCATAAGCAACTTGCCCAAATCTTCTAATAATTTCATATGGGCCTATGTAACGTCGACTCAATTTTCCTTTCTTTCCGAACCGCATTACCCCTTTCATTGGTGACACCTTTAAAAATACCCAATCACCTATGGAGAATTCAATCCCTCTTCTTCTAACATCAGCATATGACTTGTGCCGACTTTGGGCCATTTGTAACTGCTATTGGATCACTTTAACTTTCTCCATGGCCTGATGAACAAGATCTGGCCCAAGTAAAGCAGTTTCACCTGCTTCAAACCATCCAATTGGTGATCTACATTTCCTTCCGTACAAAGCTTCATAAGGTGTCATTTTAATACTTGAATGATAGCTATTGTTGTAAGCAAATTCAATAAGAGGCAAATGGTCATCCCAACTTCCTTGAAAATCTAACGTGCTCGCTCGTAGCATATCTGCAAGTGTTTAAATAGTATGTTATGCTTGTCCATCAGTCTGAGGATGGAAAGCCGTACTTAAATTCACCTGTGTACCCAAGCACTGCTGAAAAGATCTCCATAAATACGCAGTAAATTGTGCTCTCTATCTGATATAATGGAGATCGGAATCCCATGTAACTGCACTATTTCTTTAACATATAATCTTGCATAATCCTCAGCTGTATAGATGGTCTTGACTGGTAGAAAATGCGCTGATTTGGTAAGTCTGTCAACTATGACCCATATAGAATCACATTTCCATAATGTACGAGGCAAATCTTTGATGAAGTCCATATTAATCATATCCCATTTCCAGACTGAAAGATTGATACATTGCATGTAACCTCCTGGTTTCTGATGCTCTACTTTCACTTGTTGACAATTCGGGCATTGAGCGACAAATTCTGCAATGTTCTTCTTCATATTTCCCCACCAATACACTTCTTTTAAATCATGGTACATTTTAGTAGCACCCGAATGAATGGAATAGCGTGAATGATGTGCCTCTGTCCTAATTCGTTTCCTCAGCTCATCTACATCCGGTACACATAATCTTCCTTGGCATTGAAGTACCCCTTCTTGTGTAAGATCGAAGGCCACAGTCAGACCCTGTTGAACATTCTCTTTCAACTGCAATAACATAGGATCCGCAACTGCTTCTCTTTTACTTCAACTATTAAGGAGGACTCCGCTGCATTTTGCACAATAACTCCATCATCTGAGGATTCACGAAGACGAACCCCCAAACTGGCTAATTGATGTAAATCTTTGACTAAACCCTGCTTTTCTGTCAATTGGCCACTAGTAACCCCCTATTGCCTTGCGTCTCAATGCGTCAGCTACCACATTTGCTTTGCCTGGATGATAGAGAATATCAATATCATAATCTTTTAAGAGCTCTAACCACCTTCGTTGCCTCAGATTGAGTTCCTTCTGCTTAAAGATATATTGAAAACTTTTGTGATCCGTATAGATATCAACATGAACTCCATATAAATAATGACGCCATATCTTTAAAGCAAAGACCACCACTGCTAATTCAAGATCATGTGTGGGATAATTTTTCTCATGTGGCCATAACTGTCGTGAGGCATATTCTATGAAATTACCGTGCTGCATCAATACACATCCAAGGCCAACCTAGGAAGCATCACAATACACTGCATAACCTTTGGTGCCTTCAGAAAGTACTAAAACTGGTGTGTAAGTTAATTTATCTTTCAACTTTTGGAAGCTTTTCTCACACGCATCATTCCACTAAAATTTTACTGCCTTATGTGTAAGCTTTGTTAACGGTGCAACAATGAAGGAAAAACCTTCCACAAATCTTCGGTAATAACCTGCCAGTCCAAGAAAACTATGAATCTCTGTGGGTGTCGTAGGTCTTGGCCAATTTTTCACTGCTTCAATCTTTTGTGTATCAACCTGTATCCCTTTATCTGACACAATGTGACCCAAGAATGCAACTGATTTTAACCAAAACTCACACTTAGCGAACTTGGCATATAACTTACACTCACGGGGAATCTGCAACACTTGTCGTAAGTGATTAGCATGGTCCTCTAGTGATCTTGAATAAACCAGGATGTCATCTATAAATACCGTGACAAACACGTCCAGAAATGGCTTAAACACCCTATTCATCAAATCCATGAACACAGCTGGTGTATTTGTTAGTCCAAATGACATAACTAAAAATTCATAATGGCTATACCGTGTTCGAAAAGTTGTCTTGGGTACATCTTCTTCTCTAACTCTGACTTGATGGTAAGCCGACCTCAAGTCGATCTTTGAAAAACACTTGGCATCCTGTAACTGATCAAACAAATCATCAATTTGAGGGAGGGGATACTTGTTCTTGATCGTTACCTTATTTAATTATCGATAGTCGATGCACATTCTCAATGTGCCATCTTTCTTCCGTACAAATAATACCGGTGCACTCCATGGGGACATACTAGGCCTGATGATGCCCTTCTCCAACAAATTTTTCAACTGCTCCTTCAATTCACGCAATTCTACTGGAGCCATTCTATACGGAGGAATAGAGATAGGCTGAGTGCCTAGAATCACATCAATGCCAAATTCTACTTCCCGTTATGGGGGCAAGCCTGAAACATCCTCTAGGAATACATCAAGAAATTCATTGACCACTGGAACTGACTGCGGAGTTAGTGGTTCCACATCAGTATCTTTCACCCGTACTAGATGACATATGTAACCTTTAGCAATCATTTTCCTGGCTTTCAGATAGGAAATAAATTTTCCTCGTGGTGCCCCTACATTACCCTGCCATTCAAGAACATTTTCTTGCAGAAAACAAAAATGCACCATCTTGGCCCGACAATCTACCGTGGCATAACAGGAAGCCAACCAATCCATCCCCATTATCATATCAAAATCCACCATGTCTAGTTCGATGAGATCGGCAAGTGTTTCATGACCACACACAGTTACCACACAATTACGATATACTATTTTTGCAACAATACATTCACCAACCGGTGTAGACACTTCAATTGATTTAATTAATAATTCTGGTGCCTTTGTAAATTTTGCAGCAACCAATGGAGTAACATAGGAAAATGTAGAACCTAGGTCAATCAATGCATATACACTATATGAGAATATGGATAATGTACCTGTGACGACATCAGGAGAAGCCTCTGAATTCTGTCGGTCCACTAAAGCATAAGTGCGATTTTGGACCCCACTAGTACTGGTTGCTCCTCTAGCACCCCTACCACGACCAACAGACTGCACACCTCGTCCCAAATAAGGAACCGATGATGACGATGCAATGATCGATCCCGCCGGTCGTGCTATACCACCCATATTCCTCTGGGGACACTCTTTCATCATGTGTCCTGTCATACCGCACCAGAAACAAGAATTTGTCCCCACTCGGCATGTACCCGCATGAATACGCCCGCAATGCTGACACTGCTGATGAGGAAAACCTGCTGCCTGTGATCCGTGAACTCTGCTACTCTGTCCAGATGGACCAGCTCTAAACCCTCGAAACTGAGAGTGAACACCTGCTGCGGAATGAGAGAACGATGGTCTAGGTGGTCTAGGAAACATACGAGGCCTAAATCCTCCTTGGGACATCATAGGTGGTCCCATAGGTCTAGCCCTTTTGGACTGTCCTCTGTCAAATTCATGTACCCTACTCTCTGTCTTTGATTTTCCATTTTCTGGGCGAAGGCTTGCATTCTCGCTATGTCCATATCCTTATTCAAGGCAGCAATGGTGCAATCCCTTACCAAATATGGCTCTAATCTATCCATGTATCGATGGACTCTATCTATCATTATAGCCACCACATTTGGAGCATATCGAGCCAAGAAATTAAATTGCAAACTGTATTCTCTAACGCTCAAATTTCCCTGACGGAGATTTAGAAATTGATCTGAACGTGCCTCCCAAATTTCATATGGGAGGTAATGATCAAGGAATGCTGTTTTAAATTCTTCTCAATTTGGTGGCATTGCACCGATACCACAAGACTTCTTCCAATCTTCATACCACAATATCGCCTCCCCTTTCAATCTATACGCAGCAAGTTTGACTGTTTCAATCCCAGTCACGTGCATAACTTCCAGAGCCCTCTGAATCTAATCCACAAAGTCCTGTGGATCTGCTTTCGGATCTGACCCAGTGAATATTGGAGGGTCCAGTTTCAAAAAATCCTGTGTTCTGCGACTCGCCACTCTAGCTGCATCATCCTCATGTGTTATTGGACCAGCTCGTCCTTGACTTTGTGCTGCCACTAACTGTGTCAACATATGTACTGCATTTCTAAGATCCTGATCTGTGGCATTCATTGGTGGTTCTGCGGGTATTTCTCTACCGACTGGCTCTTCCGGAGCTGGAAAAGTAGAAGAAGACCGCGATGAAATTTCAGCATTTTCTCCACCTTGACTAGCTTGGTCAGGTGGTAATCTACTCATTCCTTCTCCAGCAGGCATATCCACCTGCTTACCTTTACCTCTACCTCTTCTCGTGATTGACATTTTTTTTTCTATACCAAAGAAAAACAATTACCATGGTTAAATGCAATTCAACTTACAACACTGGCTCTATTGCATGATCTAGAAGTGAAGAAACGAAACAACATCCTAAATGTCCCGTAGCCTCCTACTTATAAATGTGGTACACAACACATAGATAAGTAAGACTTTACTCAGACACGGCTTTGTATACACCCTTAGAATGACCTACTCTGATACCACTTTTGTCATGCCCCGCATCCCAACGGGGCGGATTGTCACCCATAGCCGATAAGACCCGAGAGAATCCAACTGTACTTATGTTCATTCATATGCATGCCATAAGAAACGCCATTACCACGTGAGAACTTAAAATGCTAATAACGGAATTCATGGAACATGTGATATATATATATATACATATGTGACACTTGGCCGTTGAGGCCATTAAGTCAAAAAAGTCATGTATCATCTTACATTCATACACCCGCATACGTCTACGAAAGCCTCTAACAGATGCATTTACCAAAACCAACTGAAAGTTGGGGCAAGTCCCCGTTTTATACAACATATACAAAACCAAAACACATGTACAACTGTGACTCGGAGATGCCCCGAACTAACTGGAGCTCACCAATGATCAGTGAACAACTGGCAACCTACTGTGGCGGCCTACTAGCACATGCGCCTGCAGCAAGTAAGGTAAGTCCCACAAGGGACGTCAATACGAAGAATGTACTGAGTATGTAAGGATCATAAGAAACTGTATGATATGTAAATATGTCAACAAACTCAAATACAAATGAATAACCCATATAGATAAGTCACGATTCTGTACTTTGGAAACCATGTGTATTATATTAATTTCTTTGCTTACTTACTTCTATGCTTTGTTCATCGTCACTTGTGTCACTATGTACCCGGGCCCCGACTGATCAGTTGTTCTTTACATAACATAGCGTTATGTTGGGATCGGCTCGAGCTAGGCTTATTCCTCTAGAGCTACCACCCATAAATCAAAGCATCGGGTTTGACTCGAGCTAGGTTATTACCTCTAGAGATGCCACCCATATCAACATCTCAGGTTCGACTCAAGCTAGGTTATTACCTCTAGAGCTACCCCCTGTCAGGATCGGTCCGAGCTAGGCTTATACCTCTAGGACTGCCCCCTGATCCAATAATCTCTAGATCGGCTTGAGCTAGGCATTTCGCCAACAAAGCTACCACCCATACTCAATTATTGACCACTTGTATGCATTACTTCATTCATTACTTTGAGATTGATACAATGCTAGTCATAACTTTACTTGAAGCTTTGGATCATTAACCAATGAGTGAGAGACATGTGAATAAACATTGTTGGAAACATAACCTTATTGGAAACACAACACTATTGGAACTATTGGACAATAATCAATGAACAAGAGACATGTGTATAACGACTATTGGAACTTTGAAACATAACCTTATTGGGCTTTTGGACATTAGTCAATGAATATGAGACATGTGATAATGACCAGTGATAACCGGATATAGGATACCTTAGCACATTTCGGGATGAGACAAGTGTAATGTCAATGTGAATACTATTTTGCTACAGAAAGATACGGACAGAGTAACCTTACATACCTTGTAGTCTCAATATGAATATACAATATTAGATGTGCATACAATAGTCCCGCTCCTTCCTTATGTTTCACTCTAAAACACAAGTACATAACGGAATTTACATTAATCACCAACTACCTTAAAAATGCATATAACGATAATGAGTTTCATGTTTGCCTTTAACAATGTCATTTCCCCCTTGACAATACCATTGATGAAATTATCATACCAATAATCGCACAATATTCCAGACATTGACCAATACATGATAACCAATAACATGTCACACCAAGTTCATACTTTCCACTCTTCATCACCACAACATCACAATTATTCCATCAAATCACCTCAATACACCTCATATCGACATATCGGCCAAAATCCCATTGTCGCGCCCTCATTTTGAACCGGTCGAAACAGTACACGACCGTGTGGTGGTCGTTGTGACTCACTGGTTTGAAAATTCATTTTTAGAGTCGCCACATAAATTTTAAGGAAAAATTAGGAAAACCATTTTTTATGTAAAACTCTGTTTTTGGTCTTTTTGAAAACGAGATTCTGAGTAAGGGTTTTGGTTACTCGAAGGGAAGGTGTTAGGCACCCCTCAGAGCCTATCCGAAGATAGTCCTTAAACTCAGTTTAGGAAAATATTTGGAAAGATATTTATGTATTACTTGCTATAATAAAACATTTATCAAATTTAAAATAAAAGGAAACGCCCAAGGTATATAAATATACCATTACGATATACAAAATGTAATATAGTTTATTGCATGTTTCAAAAAATATGAAAATGAAGAGAAAAGAATTTAATATTAGTTTTTGTTATAATACATATATTTAAAAGTATAAAGTTTTATAATTTTGCAGAATAGAATGTTAAATGTATATAAAGTAAAGTATATAAATGAAATTTGTGCAAAATAAAGAAAATATAATTTTGAAAACGTATGTGGATTTATTGTAAATAAAAAATTCATGTGAAGAAATATTAAATTTATTTAATTTGAAAATGAGTTTATATAAATGCGTTTATTCTGAAGTAAACAAAATATTAAAACATATTAGCTAGAGAGTAAAATAGCCTTGCATATATTTAGGATATAAGAAATTGTACTAATATTTATTTATTTGTAAAAAATTTAAGAGTAATAGCTAAGAATAAATGTAGTAGTAAAAATAAACATATAAAGATATGGTTGAAATAAAGTGCAAGGAATAATAATAATAATTTCTTAAAAAATGAATAAATAACAATAGCGGTGAGATTATCTTGTATATGATAGCGTATATGTATATACCTTCTATTTTGAACTTTTTAAAGCTTAGAAAACTTTAAAAAAAACATTGAGAAAAACAAGTGAAAGTAAAGTAAAACATTGATATGGTTTAATTTATTAAAATGAGTCCGGACTGACGACTTAATTTCTTTTAAAGAAAAACTCGAGTTTTATCTATTCGCAAAATAATATTAAAATTCTCTTTTGTTTTTAAGAAAGTGTTAAGGTTGCGACTTTTGTTCATTCATATTTTAAAAGAAGAATATTTTTTAGGTGAGAAACTAGATTAAAAGAGTTAGCCAAGTATCGAAGTTGCTAAAGCCCATTTTTAATTCCGGAAAAATCCATGTGAAAAGCCACACGTTAATTATAAAAAGGCGAAGGCGTTAATATACTACAAAGGGAATCCGCAACTATTAAAGCAATGTGAACACGATAAGCAATTAATAAAATTCCAATAACCAATAATAATTAAATACCATTTCAAGTAAAAAGAAACTAACATGATGAAAATATTAAATAAAGAGAAGGGACTAAGAGATACTAGACTCCTAACGGAGCTTGAGCTTCTAATTTACACGTCTCCGGGATTCTGACGCGCTGTGATCCTAGTACGGTTGACCCGATCTTTGGGTCAAAAAATGGAGTTCCAATTGAAACTCCAACTCCCAAGTTTACATGAAACAAAGAAAAGAATAAGGATTAGAAAACGATTCAAGTACAAATAAAAGGCACGCAGCACGTAAGAATATTATGGATTGATTGGAATACTACCATAACATGTAAAATTCATTTTTATTGAATTACATTTTTATTGAACAACAAACTACCATTTTATAGGCTAAACATGCTGGCAGTGTGCAAAGAAGATCTGTACCAAAACATTCAACTAAGTGACTAAAGCAAACCTCAAATAATCAAGCCTTGACTAACACCCCAAACAACCAATCGAAGAGACCAAAGTTGGGCTAAACATTCCAAACAATCACCTAACATAAAGACAGGCCAAGAATCCCAATATTACGATAAATATTAACGTGAAAATCTGAACAGATCAAGCCGACAATCAAGAGAGAATTCAAGTCTAAATGTTGTTGTATAACTAGATAAACCGAAAGTGAGAGAAATGGGAACCATAGCATGTTCCCATCCCCCCTTTTTTTTAGGGAACTAGGTAAAATATACAAATTAGCAATCCAACTAAGTCCCGAATCCTCATGTTTGGGTAGCACTTTGACCATAACTCAACCCACTCCATATTGGCTTTGATAGAGAGAGTCTATTCAGGATTATTGTTTTCCGGGATGACGTCCCTTTTTTTTAAAAAAGAATGCAGAAAGCTTCGGACTGTCTTGTGCACACCCAAATATATCACAAAATCATCAAAGCAGGGAATTAGTTTTCGGGTTTAACACAACTCGTACTCGAAAAAACCATATTCGAAACGAATTAAGCCAAAATAAATTTAGACTTAACTTTATGGAAAATAAACAACCATATCACAACCCAAAACTTGAAACCAAGAGAACTCATTGGCAAATTCAACAACTTGTATATGTATACGAAAAATGATCTTTCGTGAATCAAACTTTACATTTATCCACGGGTCCAAAACAAAACCTGAACTAAAGAATAAAAGTCACATGCTCATGGAATCGAAATAGGCGAAAGAGAAAGAGGTGAAAGAAAATAAGAGAAATGGATAGATGAGAAGAGTTTTTTAAGACGTCTCGCATATTTATATGTAGAAAGCAAACCCATGAAAAAACCATATTATCACACTGATTTGGGAAGAACAAACAGTAGTACCAACGTGAACACAATAAAAAATAGAATCATAATCAAAACGACCGAAGAGAGATGGACAAAAATGAAACGAAGGACTGATTTTCTTTCCATTCCTCGCAGATTGTAAATACGAAACATCAATGTTCTGAAAGAACACAAAATCGAGACAAAGTCGCATTTTCTCTAAAATTCAGTTGGTAGGAAAATATGCAATGATGTTAAAATGAACACATACTTAGTAAGCCCATATCCATGATTAATCATACATATCTCCTGTTTTTCATGTAGACACCCACAAATAAATCGTGTTCACGAATTTGATTCAGATATACTAAACAACAAAGCTATAATCAAACTTGAAGACAAAAGTGAATCACGCATCCACATACTCACAGACTTGTACGCAAAATAACTTCAGACAATCAGAATCATATTCTTACACACAAACCCAAAAATAGCAACAATAACATCGATTTTAGATCGAAGTGAATCCCACATTCATAAAATCAGAAAATGTGCGAAGGAGAAGCTTATGAGAATGAAGCGAGGGGGCAAGTTGGTACCTTTTTGGGGGCAGCGATTGAGTCTGTCGAGCGTCGAATTCCAAACTAGCGATTCCAACCCGGCTCAAGCTTGAAGAATCCAAAAACAGTAGGGCTAGAAATTGAGAATAAATATAGAGAATAATTGAAGAGAAGCTATTGGGAAACCTCAGTCTTTTTCTTTCTTGGTGTCCCGTCCTTCTCACCCCCCTTTTCCTGTAAACCGGAACTTCGCTTTTATAGCCGATGTTGGGGGGTGTTCAACGGTTCTCATGGGGCTCCCAGAATTCAAAATTTGAATTCTTGGGAAGCCATTTTTCAGAGAAATAAAGGTGATTTAAAAAAAGGAGTTGGGGTTTACCCCCTTTTGATTGATTTGAAGGCAAAGAACCGGTTCATGTTTGAATCCACCGGATTAGAGAGTGAATGACCTCCAATCCGGTGGTCCGTCGCATTCTTTCTTTCCCTAGGAGCGGCAGTGGCAGAACTTTCTTTTTCGAGGTCTGATTTTCAGAAAAAAGGTGATGGGGAGATGAGGGTGATGGAGATGGAGGGCGTCTTGATGGATGTAAGTAGGTGAAAAGCGGAGGAGGGAAGTTGAAGGACCACCGGAAATTACCATTTTCCGGTGGTCGGTGAGCCACCGTCGAGAGAGGGGGGAGTGAAGATCGAGGTTGGGGTCATTTGGTTGAGATTCAACGAGAGAAGTGAGGGTAGGGGCTGATTTGGTTAATTAGAAGGGGTTTTGGGCCGGGTTATGTGGGGGTAATTGGGCTGGTGGGGGTAGTTTTGGGGGTTTGGGGCTGGTGGGTTAAAGATTAAATAAAGAAGTGGCCCAAATAGTGATAAGTTAATTAATTTCTAATCTAATTTTCCAAATCAATTTCCCTTAACTAAATTAACGATGTTTATTTTATTCTAATTGATTTTTCTTGTCAAAAGTGTACGTATATACATATATATTCTCATGCATATAGGTGCGTATACACATGTGCGCGATTTTGAATACATAGATATGTTATATTTTAAATATGTATGGCTATAGTTTAAAATTAAATATAATAGTCTAGTGAAGACTATTTGGAGTATTTGAAATAAAAGTTAGTATGCTAGCATATATTTATATGTAAATATACATATACATATATATAATATATATAATATATATATACTTTCAGAGAAAAAATAGTGAAAATAATGAATTAAGATATATTATTATCATTAATTTATTTTTTTGAGGGTAATTTTATAACATACGATATAAGTAATTTGGTGTAAGAATAACAATTATATAAATATATATATATATATATATATTATTTTGGAAAAATTGCTATCGGCGTTAAATTTATTGAAATTAATGTTAGAAATTAAGAAAAACAAATATTCAGGACACATAAGCATCGGGAAATTAATTTAGGAAAAACGAGAGCCAAAATTGGGTGTCAACAACTTTCCCCTCTTCGTGCATAGATAATGAAAGAGTCTATGGGCGAAGACGTTGACATAAACCAATTTTCTCTCGACTGGTAAATTAGATTAGTTTCAGAAAAGCTGCACCCTAAAGGTGGAATGGTGAAGCTAAAGCCACCATGATTGGGATTATGGATCCGACCGAACTCTGATCTCTGAGTAGCCTACATATCTCAGGTTTCATGAGAATCAGGCCGATGTAGTTCAAAAATATAGAAGTTTGAGAGATCCTCAAAATTTGCCCCAGTGTCAGGCTTAGGACGACACTAGTATTATTTGTGCTAGAGATAAGAGTACTTCGGCATGAATGGAGTTGTTTCGGCTGCTTGCAATTGAGATACATACATATCCCTAGGAAAGCAGGTCGGTTGTAATTCTAGAATGAAGAATTATGGCAAATTTGGAGGCGGTCCTCAAAATTTGCTCCAGTGTAAGATTTATGGTTGACACTGGTTTCTTTGGAAAGAACTTCATGGTGTTAACGGTAGAATGCACTTTGGATGACGGGATCTTTTTGGAATGGGGCATACTTTATAGCCTCCCGATTATAAATGTGGTGCACAACACAACCATAAACGGGGCTCTACTTAAGTGTGTCCTGCGTCTCTACAAGATCACGTCAGATTATGGACGGGGAGTAGGCCCTCAAAATATCTCTAATGAGGATCCTGAAAGACGTATTAGAGAAGGGTAATGACATTCATAAGAGTATAAGCGCTCTGATTTGGAAGTGCGGATGATTGATTATGAGAATCGGAGTCGGAGTGCTAGTTTTGAACTCTAGCTTGTGAGTTTGGTATTCCTCATCAAGCAATGCCTCAATCGCTGCTTAGAGGTAGTTCCATGTTGTAATGTGTTGTCCTGTTGTAAATTGTACTTCCTATCAAAATAAAACTCACGGTAAAATTACCAATCGAATAAAAATATTAAAATATATAAAAGGTTGAGATTAAAGTAAAAGTGTAGCCACTTGGCTAATGCAGATGATATAATGAAGTCTCCGGTTGTCTTTGAAAACTTTAATGTTGAATGAGGCCTCCGCTTGTCTTCGGAACTCAATAATGAATGATGTCTCCGGTTGTCTTTAGAGAGTTAATGATGCATTAAGTCTCCGGTTGTTTTTGAAGACTTGATGATTAATGATGTTTGTAAGATTTAAGGTAAAGTCATTAAAGTATGTAAAATGATTTAAGGTAATTGGTAAAGTAGAGGATAAAGTAAGAGTTTAGCCGCTCGACTTATGTTGATGATGCAATGAAATCTCCGTTTGTCTTCGGAAACTTTAATGTTGAATGAGGCCTCCGCTTGTCTTCGGAACTCAATGATGAATGATGTCTCCGGTTGTCTTTAGAGAGTTAATGATGCATTAAGTCTCCGGTTGTTTTTGAAGACTTGATGATTAATGATGTCTGTAAGATTTAAGGTAAAGTCATTAAAGTAGGTAAAATGATTTAAGGTAATTGGTAAAGTAGAGGATAAAGTAAGAGTGTAGACGCTCGGCTTATGTTGATGATGCAATGAAATCTCCGTTTGTCTTCGGAAACTTTAATGTTGAATGAGGCCGCCGTTTGTCTTCAGGGACTCGATGACGTCTCCGATTGTCTTCGGAGAATTAATGATGCAAGACGTCTCCAGTTGTTTTTGAAGACTTGATGATGAGGGCGTCTTCGGTTGTCTTCGAGGAAATGATGTTGATTGTTGTAAAAATCCTCCGATTGTCTTTGGGGACTTGATGATGAATGAGTCTCCGATTGTCTTCAGACACAAATGTTGATTGTCATAAATCCTAAAAATAAACTTTAGAGTAAAAATAATAATAAAAATAAAAAATAAAATAAGAGTAAAGTAGATGACATATGAGAAATAAAGCCGTGTGGCTTATGATGAAGGGGTCATATGGCCAAATGATATATCTACTTGTCTTCGAAGGCCTATCGTCGATTCCTGTAAAAATTTAAGGTGAAATTATTATATGGGTAAAGTGAATTATAAAAGAAGGTAGTGGAGTAAAAAAAAAATAAGTGGAGCCGCTCGGCTGCAGATGACGATTGTGATTGGTTGAATGTCGTCCTCTGATCTTCGATATTTATCCTTGATGAGCAATTCCTTGTAGGGGCCAAATGATGTTTTTGGCCATGATTGGTAGACTTGACATTAACCTAGTGTTGTTATCCCTGTATCTTTGTTGTCCCTGTATCTTTATTGTCCCTAAACTCAAACAAAAATTCTTAGTTGGGAGGGGGGTGCTGATTCGTGTTGACTCGAAGCTTGACTTTGTTGACCCTCCGTTCATCTTGCCTGTTCAGACCTCCTAATCTCCATCGAGACTTGGCAAATGAACCAGTAGCAAAATCATTTAAAGTATATATATATATATATATATATATATACATATATGTAAGGAATATGTATATAAGTTGTAAAACTTCTGTCAATTTAGATTGTGGCATTTTTGAAATAAAATAAAACGTCCCTTATCTTTCTTACTCCTTGTCTGATAGCCCGAGTCAAATGTATTTTGACCATGTCCAATCATCCTCGTTCGCGTCTTCTCAAAATCTTTCCCAGTTTTGATTTCTAAAAAAACATACTAAAATTATTGGAGATGAGACCGAACCTTATATAGGTTGCCTACGTATCTCGCCGGGAGAATCAGGTCAGAACGTAGTTCAAGGTACATAAAAATACTTTAGGATTTTCTAATAAATGAGCCAAACCCGATATGGGTTGCCTGCATATCCTGCCAAGGAAATCAGGACGTATGTAGTTCAGAATTACATAAGTAAGGATTTCTAGTTTCTACCCTGGTGTGACCGAACCCTGTGTGGGTTGCCTACGTATCCCGCCAAGGGAATCAGGTCAAAACGTAGTTCGTAAATTACAAATAAGACATTTTTTTAGATTTTTGCTATAGTAAAACCGAACCCTATGTGGGCTGCCTACGTATCCCGCCAAGGGAATCAGGTCGAAACGTAGTTCGTAAATTACATGAAAAGTGAAAGCTACATTCACATAAAACCTATCTAAGTCTTCCCTTATGTAGTTTCTTGACTTCTCTTGAATGGATATTCTTCGTGATAGAATATTTCGTGCTTGTCATGTTCCTTGGTTGGTTGTTCCAACTCTTAGTCAGCTTCGCATCATTCAAAGTCTTGCTTGGTATCAAACTTTGTTCATTTGTTTCATTATGTCACAATCGTAATTGACAGATTTGATAATTTATATATATTAAAAAAAAGCTAGAAAGTAATACGTAGTAGAAAATTAAAGGAAAATAGAAAATGCATTCATAGGTTTTGCAATTAAGCTTTCAAAAGATGAGGCAAAACAACATGAAGCTTTAGGCATGATCAAGCCTCAATTTTCAGAATCGTGCTATTTCAAAAGTGCTACTACTTGTTCAATCTACCAAGACCCCCGGCGAACCAGGTATGGAGTACAATTCCAATTCTTCAAAGCCTCTTCTGGTTCGGCACCCCAAATGGTCGGTGTTTTGGTGCTAGTAGTAGTAACCTCCGTTGATGCTACTTCTTGGACTACTGTTGATGATGCATCTTTTCCGACTTTTTCAATTGGTACGATGGTTTTTTTCAAATCCCAATCTTCTTCGATAGTTATCATGTTCACATTAGCATTCCCATGATTTGGTAGAGGGTTGTTGTTCACATTGGACTGAGGTCCAGCAAGTTGGATCGCTCCTTCCTTGATTAAGGCTTCAATCTTGTTTTTAAGACCATAACAATCCTCAGTGTCGTGCCCAACAACTCCAGAATGATATGCACAACGCTTGGAACCATCGAACCATTTTGGAATAGGATTTGGGATCTTTTCTTCAATAGGTTATATTATGCCTGTTGTTTTCAACCTTTCAAATAACTGAGCATATGGTTCAGCAATTTTGGTATAGTTGCGAGTAGTTTTGGTTTCAGGGTTTGGACGGGCCCTGGGTGCAGCATGTGGGCGATTTTGGTGGGTTGGAGCTTGGACAGGCTGGTATGGGTATGGAGTTTGTAAAGTAGGGGCTCGGGGTTGGTAATAATTTGCCTGGGTGTTGTAGACAGGATAAGTAGTTGGTGGAGGATAGTAAAGCATTTGGGAAGCTTCGCCATACTGTTAAGGATAAATGGGTTGATGTGGTTGATTTAGGTAGAGAGGAGTTTGACTTGGCTTGTGTCCTTGGTTAATAACAACAGCAGATACATCTTCCTTCTTCTTTTTGTTCCCGTTGATGGGACCATATTGAATTGCTTTGCTTGCAGCTTGCAAAGTTGTATAGTCTTGGATTCTCCCAGATTTGATCACATCCTCCAAGATTTCCCCCATTCTAACGACTTCCATGGACTTTTTTCCCATCATGGTTATCATTTTCTTATAGTATAAGCTGTCATCTTGGCATTCAATGAAAGTAGCAATCATTTCACTTTTATTCATCGGTGGTTGGACTCTAGCTGTTTCTGCCCTCCAACGGAGCGCATACTCGCGAAATGTCTCAGTTGATTTCTTTTTCAACTTAGCCAAGTAGAACCTATCTGGTGTGATTTCAGTGTTGAATTTGAACCGATCTATGAAGTTTTGTGCCATATCATTCCACCCACGCCATTTACGGAGATCCTATTGTGTGTACCAAGCGAGAGCTTCACCAGACAAACTTCTTATGAACAACTTCATCCTAATCATTTCGTTTCTCCCTACTCCTACCAACTTGTCACAGTAGGCCCTCAAATGTGTATGAGGGTCACCGACACCACTGAACAATTCAAATTTTGGTGGTTTGTACCCAATGGGCAAGTCAATGTCGGGTTGCACACACAAATCATCATACTCTAGGCTTTTGCTTCCCCTAGTAGTTTGGAGGTTTCTCATTGCTTCCTTAAGGTCACGAACCTCTCTTGCTAACACATTGTCGGCCTTGGCCTTGGCATCCTTCTTCATTTCCTCATACTTATCTACCTCAGGTTGGAACTTGACCGTTATTGGGTTGGTAAAGGTTTGACTTTATCCTGCATATACAGGAGGAACATGTTGCTTGTAAGGAGTGGCAATATGTGCCCCTTGTATATACTGGGCTGGATGATTTTGTACGGCATGAGTATTTTGGATTGGAGGTGGTGGTGGATTATAAGGGGTATTAACGAGTGGTTGATTTGGTTGGTTTGAAGGGGTAGTTGTAGGTAGTGGATAAGTGTCAGCGGATGGAGAAATGTAAGGAATATGAATTGGAGGTTGATTCGGCAGGTTAACAGGTGGTGGATTAGGAGGAGCGACATAGGTAGTGTAGGTGGGTGGTTGATTTTGTGGAAGAGTGTAGATAGGTGGTTGATTTGGTGGATTTGCTGAAGTGGTTGGAGGCATATTATTGTTGGTAGGTGGGGGATGTTGAGGAGGAAAGTGTTCGGGAACTGGTGAGTCAAGTGATGGAAAACGTGGTGGGTTAGGTGCGGTATTTTTGTGTTCAAGAGGTGGGCTTTGAAGTGTAATGGATAAGTTGGTCAAGTCCCTAACCCGATTCAATTCTCCCCGCAAATCCTCGATTTCTTGAGTCAAGCGAGTGACGTGCTCGTCGTGTTGGACCTGGTGAAGTAAGGGTGGTCGGCCAGCTCGATTGTCAACACGAATCAACTTCTGTCGGGGGGTAAAGAAAATAATTGCAAAAAAAACAAAGGAAAAGAGTCAGTTTAAGTCACTATACAAGTATATTCACGTTGGGTTAAGTATTCATATAATCTCAAGCAAACGCGTCCTACATTTTGGAACCTCTTTTTGCCAGAGGTAGGCCTACGTCCAAACAAATTGATATAGATAGATTTAGGTCTCGTCACGTTTTGGATTCAGAACAATTCAGGATTTTTTGAAGAAAGAATAGTAAGGCCAAGATAAATCGTGATGACAGATTGACGGTAACAAAAGATGTTGTAAGGGCGTACATTAGTACGAAAGGATAGGAGTAGGCTAAAATGGTGCTTTTGAAAAAGTGAGGCATAAGAAAGAGAGAATCTTAAGGCTCCATCTATAGTAAAGGGCACCTTATGATATGAATATCATATGCAAACAAAGTGTTAATAACAATATGTAATCATGGATTGGAAATAAAGAGTCAAACAATGATGGGGATGAAAGATATCCCACAATCGTTGCCATGAAAGAGATGTCAAACCAAGGCGGAGTTTTATCTAATACTCCACGTTTGTTGAGTGGAAGGAAGAAATAAATTATTGGGGGGAGATTTGGTAATATCCCACATCCGTTTGATCAGAAATACGTCGAATGTGGATGGAGTTTTTGTCATACTGTACATCCATGGACTTGAAAAGGAAATTGGATGAAGACAGTTTGTTTGTTTTTTGAACAAAAAAATAAAAATAAAAAAATACTCCAAGTCATCGACGAAATTAGAGGAAGGTCAACAAAATTGTTCTGAATCCACTAGAGTTCGGTCTCTGGACTATCTTAATCAATTTTCACACAAAATATGTCGTAAGATACATAACCTTTTGACAAAAGGGTGGCTACTTAATTGCAGAGACGATACCTTGGACCGTCCTGCCTAAGGTATATGCAACATGACCTATTTCTAGAGTAAGAGTTTTCCCTAGAGATTTAAGAGTAGGACTGAATAATTGCGAGAAGGCACACTAACCTAAATGTACCAACTCTGAAACTAAGGAATCCAAAAAAGATTTAGGGGAGTGTAAGACACCCCCCACGTGAACCACAGTGTGTGAAAGTGTATGGCCAAAGACTCGATAGAAAATGCAAATGAGAAAGCATTAACAGGTAGTGTTTTCAAACAAATAAGGAGCACAAGTTTGGATTTGGCATGCGTCCTTTCAAACAAAGCAGTGTATAGTTATAACATGTATATTATAACAAATAATGAAAAGATGACAAATATTCCCAAATATTATTCTTAAACTAAGTTTACTAAGGTCAAAACCTAAGTCTAAGTTTCCCAGCAGAGTCGCCACGCTGTCGCGCCCTCATTTCGAACCGGTTGAAACAGCACACGACCGTGTGGTGGTCGTTGTGACTCACTGGTTTGAAAATTCATTTTTAGAGTCGCCACACAAATTTTAAGGAAAAATTAGGAAAACCATTTTTTATGTAAAATTCTGTTTTTGGTCTTTTTGAAAATGAAATTCTGAGTAAGGGTTTTGGTTACTCGAGGGGAAGGTGTTAGGCACCCCTCAGAGCCTATCCGAAGATAGTCCTTAAACTCAGTTTAGGAAAATATTTGGAAAGATATTTGTTTATTACTTGCTATAATAAAACATTTATCAAATTTAAAATAAAAGGAAACGCCCGAGGTATATAAATATACCATTACGATATACAAAATGTAACATAGTTTATTGCATGTTTCAAAAAATATGAAAATGAAGAGAAAAGAATTTAATATTAGTTTTTGTTATAATACATATATTTAAAAGTATAAAGTTTTATAATTTTGCAGAATAAAATGTTAAATGTATATAAAGTAAAGTATATAAATGAAATTTGTGCAAAATAAAGAAAATACAATTTTGAAACATGCATGTGAAGAAATATTAAATTTATTTAATTTGAAAATGAGTTTATATAAATGCGTTTATTCTGAAGTATACAAAATATTAAAACATATTAGCTAGAGAGTAAAATAGTCTTGCATATATTTAAGATATAAGAAATTGTACTAATATTTATTTATTTGTAAAAAATTTAAGAGTAATAGCTAAGAATAAATGTAGTAGTAAAAATAAACACATAAAGATATGGTTGAAATAAAGTGCAAGGAATAATAATAATAATTTCTTAAAAAATGAATAAATAACAATAGCGGTGAGATTATCTTGTATATGATAGCGTATATGTATATACCTTCTATTTTGAACTTTTTAAAGCTTAGAAAACTTTAAAAAAAACATTGAGAAAAACAAGTGAAAGTAAAGTAAAACATTGATATGGTTTAATTTATTAAAATGAGTCCGGATTGACGACTTAATTTCTTTTAAAGAAAAACTCGAATTTTATCTATTCGCAAAATAATATTAAAATTCTCTTTTGTTTTTAAGAAAGTGTTAAGGTTGCGACTTTTGTTCATTCATATTTTAAAAGAAGAATATTTTTTAGGTGAGAAACTAGTTTAAAAGAGTTAGCCAAGTATCGAAGTTGCTAAAGCCCATTTTCAATTCCGGAAAAATCCATGTGAAAAGCCACGCGTTAATTACAAAAACGCGAAGGCGTTAATATACTACAAAGGGAATCCGCAACTATTAAAGCAATGTGAACACGATAAGCAATTAATAAAATTCCAATAACCAATAATAATTAAATACCATTTCAAGTAAAAAGAAACTAACAACATGATGAAAATATTAAATAAAGAGAAGGGACTAAGAGATACTAGACTCCTAACGGAGCTTGAACTTCTAATTTACACGACTCCGGGATTCTGACGCGCTGTGATCCTAGTACGGTTGACCCGATCTTTGGGTCAAAAAATGGAGTTCCAATTGAAACTCCAACTCCCAAGTTTACATGAAACAAAGAAAAGAATAAGGATTAGAAAACGATTCAAGTACAAATAAAAGGCACGCAGCACGTAAGAATATTATGGATTGATTGGAATACTACCATAACATGTAAAATTCATTTTTATTGAATTACATTTTTATTGAACAACAAACTACCATTTTATAGGCTAAACATGCTGGCAGTGTGCAAAGAAGATCTGTACCAAAACATTCAACTAAGTGACTAAAGCAAACCTCAAATAATCAAGCCTTGACTAACACCCCAAACAACCAATCGAAGAGACCAAAGTTGGGCTAAACATTCCAAACAATCACCTAACATAAAGACAGGCCAAGAATCCCAATATTACGATAAATATTAACGTGAAAATCTGAACAGATCAAGCCGACAATCAAGAGAGAATTCAAGTCTAAATGTTGTTGTATAACTAGATAAACCGAAAGTGAGAGAAATGGGAACCATAGCATGTTCCCATCCCCCCTTTTTTTTAGGGAACTAGGTAAAATATACAAATTAGCAATCCAACTAAGTCCCGAATCCTCATGTTTGGGTAGCACTTTGACCATAACTCAACCCACTCCATATTGGCTTTGATAGAGAGAGTCTATTCAGGATTATTATTTTCCGGGATGACGTCCCTTTTTTTTAAAAAAGAATGCAGAAAGCTTCGGACTGTCTTGTGCACACCCAAATATATCACAAAATCATCAAAGCAGGGAATTAGTTTTCGGGTTTAACACAACTCGTACTCGAAAAAACCATATTCGAAACGAATTAAGCCAAAATAAATTTAGACTTAACTTTATGGAAAATAAACAACCATATCACAACCCAAAACTTGAAACCAAGAGAACTCATTGGCAAATTCAACAACTTGTATATGTATACGAAAAATGATCTTTCGTGAATCAAACTTTACATTTATCCACGGGTCCAAAACAAAACCTGAACTAAAGAATAAAAGTCACATGCTCATGGAATCGAAATAGGCGAAAGAGAAAGAGGTGAAAGAAAATAAGAGAAATGGATAGATGAGAAGAGTTTTTTAAGACGTCTCGCATATTTATATGTAGAAAGCAAACCCATGAAAAAACCATATTATTACACTGATTTGGGAAGAACAAACAGTAGTACCAACGTGAACACAATAAAAAATAGAATCATAATCAAAACGACCGAAGAGAGATGGACAAAAATGAAACGAAGGACTGATTTTCTTTCCATTCCTCGCAGATTGTAAATACGAAACATCAATGTTCTGAAAGAACACAAAATCGAGACAAAGTCGCATTTTCTCTAAAATTCAGTTGGTAGGAAAATATGCAATGATGTTAAAATGAACACATACTTAGTAAGCCCATATCCATGATTAATCATACATATCTCCTGTTTTTCATGTAGACACCCACAAATAAATCGTGTTCACGAATTTGATTCAGATATACTTAACAACAAAGCTATAATCAAACTTGAAGACAAAAGTGAATCACGCATCCACATACTCACAGACTTGTACGCAAAATAACTTCAGACAATCAGAATCATATTCTTACACACAAACCCAAAAATAGCAACAATAACATCGATTTTAGATCGAAGTGAATCCCACATTCATAAAATCAGAAAATGTGCGAAGGAGAAGCTTATGAGAATGAAGCGAGGGGGCAAGTTGGTACCTTTTTGGGGGCAGCGATTGAGTCTGTCGAGCGTCGAATTCCAAACTAGCGATTCCAACCCAGCTCAAGCTTGAAGAATCCAAAAACAGTAGGGCTAGAAATTGAGAATAAATATAGAGAATAATTGAAGAGAAGCTATTGGGAAACCTCAGTCTTTTTCTTTCTTGGTGTCCCGTCCTTCTCACCCCCCTTTTCCTGTAAACCGGAACTTCGCTTTTATAGCCGATGTTGGGGGGTGTTCAACGGTTCTCATGGGGCTCCCAGAATTCAAAATTTGAATTCTTGGGAAGCCATTTTTCAGAGAAATAAAGGTGATTTAAAAAAAGGAGTTGGGGTTTACCCCCTTTTGATTGATTTGAAGGCAAAGAACCGGTTCATGTTTGAATCCACCGGATTAGAGAGTGAATGACCTCCAATCCGGTGGTCCGTCGCATTCTTTCTTTCCCTAGGAGCGGCAGTGGCAGAACTTTCTTTTTCGAGGTCTGATTTTCAGAAAAAAGGTGATGGGGAGATGAGGGTGATGGAGATGGAGGGCGTCTTGATGGATGTAAGTAGGTGAAAAGCGGAGGAGGGAAGTTGAAGGACCACCGGAAATTACCATTTTCCGGTGGTCGGTGAGCCACCGTCGAGAGAGGGGGGAGTGAAGATCGAGGTTGGGGTCATTTGGTTGAGATTCAACGAGAGAAGTGAGGGTAGGGGCTGATTTGGTTAATTAGAAGGGGTTTTGGGCCGGGTTATGTGGGGGTAATTGGGCTGGTGGGGGTAGTTTTGGGGGTTTGGGGCTGGTGGGTTAAAGATTAAATAAAGAAGTGGCCCAAATAGTGATAAGTTAATTAATTTCTAATCTAATTTTCCAAATCAATTTCCCTTAACTAAATTAACGATGTTTATTTTATTCTAATTGATTTTTCTTGTCAAAAGTGTACGTATATACATATATATTCTCATGCATATAGGTGCGTATACACATGTGCGCGATTTTGAATACATAGATATGTTATATTTTAAATATGTATGGCTATAGTTTAAAATTAAATATAATAGTCTAGTGAAGACTATTTGGAGTATTTGAAATAAAAGTTAGTATGCTAGCATATATTTATATGTAAATATACATATACATATATATAATATATATAATATATATATACTTTCAGAGAAAAAATAGTGAAAATAATGAATTAAGATATATTATTATCATTAATTTATTTTTTTGAGGGTAATTTTATAACATACGATATAAGTAATTTGGTGTAAGAATAACAATTATATAAATATATATATATATATATATTATTTTGGAAAAATTGCTATCGGCGTTAAATTTATTGAAATTAATGTTAGAAATTAAGAAAAACAAATATTCAGGACACATAAGCATCGGGAAATTAATTTAGGAAAAACGAGAGCCAAAATTGGGTGTCAACACCCATAACTTACACTTATAGAAAAATAACAAGTTTAATAACATAATCACACCATACATGCTGATATTTCATCCATACCATGCTCTTTCATCAAAACCACAAGTCATATTTCAAGTTACAATCCCATGGATAACACATCTTTTAGTAAAGAGCAAGAATACATTATTTACACTTCTAGACATAAACACCATGATCTACATACTTCCCCATGCATATAATATATTAATCCATAAGAATAATCACTTACCCAAACTTGAAAAATGATTATCTTGCTCCAATAGATGGCTTAGGGTTCTTAGGGTTTGAAAGAAATATCTTTATTTTGGTCTAAAGGCATGAGAGTTTATGATGAATAAAAATCACATTTTGGCCCTTTATATAAGCCCTCAATTCCATCCTTAGCCACTCTTTATAGCATTTAATGCTATATCTAGAAGGTCAAGGGAAGAATGGGTCATTTGACCCATTTTGGCCCATGTCTTCTTTCTATTTTGGGCCTTTTATTGAGCCCAATTCACTTAACCCAATAAAATCAATAATTTCTCATGTTTAAATCATTTCATACGTGTTACGACAATATTCCCACTCACGCGATTCATATTCGTAGCCTCAATCCCAAAAATAAATGATTCTAGCCACGTATGACCTATTTTGATCAAAAGGGTAAAACCATCATTTGGATGCCAAATTCGTCCACAAATAATCTTATCAAATGGAATGCCAATTAATTCAATTATTCCATGTATAGTCTCGTGTTTTTAGAAGGAATGTGGCAAAAATCGGCCCGGTACATCCCCGGGCACCCTTGGGACTTAAAAAAAAAATTCCAACATTGAAAGGTGCACACAAGAAGCCTGGCACGCCCTTGGGCGCACCATCTTGCTGCCTGTGCCCAAAAAATTTGGGCAATAAGCGGCCTGGAACTCCCTCTGGCGCGCCTGGCCCTTATTTTTTAAAAAAAAATTTGTTTTTGACTTTTCTTTGCGGGTTTGGTTAGATACTTCAAGTTCTATTCTTTAAATTACTTATTACCTTTAATATCCTTTGTTTGGAGGTCCTCCAAGCCTCGTTTTTAACCCCATAAATGTTCCACGAAGTCACAAAACACCTCCTACGAAAGGCTAATCACATGTTCGAGGGTTAATATCAACTATCTCATCAATAACATTACCAAATACATACTTGTGGCTCTCGACACCTAAGTAAACATTGTTCAATGTTTTCAAGTAGGTTTGGGAAGGTACGGGGTGTTACATTAAGAATCCAAGCCGAGGATATCCCCAAAACAGCCTTCAGGACTCGATATGGCCATTATGAGTTCCTGATGATGTCTTTTGGGTTGACAAATGCTTCGGCGGCGTTTATGGATTTGATGAATTGAGTTTTCAGGCCCTATTTAGACTCCTTCGTTATTGTTTTCATTGATGATATTCTTGCATATTCGAGGAGCGAGGAGGAGCATGAGCAATATTTAAGGATTGTGCCCCAGACTTTGAGAAATCATAGGCTTTATGCCAAATTCTCCAAGTGTGAGTTTTGGCTCGATTCTGTTACATTCCTAGGGCATGTGGTGTCTAAGGATGGGATTATGGTGGATCCTACAAAGATTGAGGCTATTCATGATTGGGCCAGACCTACATCTCCGACTGAGGTTCATAGCTTTATTGGTTTAGCAGGTTACTACCGATGATTTGTTAAGGGTTTTACTTCAATTGCATCGCCTATGACCAGACTGATGAGAAAGGAAGTTCTATTCCAGTGGTCCGATGATTGCGAGTGGAGTTTTCTGAAGCTCAAGGAGTTACTTACTTCAGCTCCGATGTTGACCCTTCCTGTTGAGGGCCAAGGGTTTACACTTTACTGTGATGCTTCTAGTGTCGGTTTGGGTTGTGTTCTAATGCAACAGGGATGAGTTATTGCTTATGCGTTGAGGTAGCTTAAGGTTCACAAGCGCAACTACCCTACCCATGATTTAGAGTTGACGACGGTGGTTTTTGCGCTTAAGATTTGGAGACATTACTTGTATGGTGTTCGTTGTGAGATCTATACCGACCACCGTAGTCTTCAGCACCTTATGACTCAGAGATAACTCAACTCTAGGCAGCGTAGATGGATCGAGTTGCTGAAGGACTATGATATCTCCATCCTATACCATCCGGGCAAGGCGAATGTGGTAGCAGATGCCTTGAGTTGGAAGGCAGTAAGCATGGGAAGTTTGGCCTCTATTTCAGTGTCAGAACGACCTTTGGCTTTGGACATTCGATTCTTAGCCAATCTATTGGTCTGGATCGATATTTCAGACTCCAGGAGGATCCTTGAGAGTGTGGAAGCTAAGTCTACCTTGTTTGAGCAAATCCAGAGTCGCCAGTTTGAGGATATTAGACTTTGTGGCATGCGTGATCAGGTGGCGAATGGTGAGTCCAATCGGTCTACCCTAGATTTAGAGGGCATTCTAAGGTTTGATGGTCGCATCTGTGTTCCAAGGGTTCAAGATTTGATTCAGTTAATACTGCGGGAGGCTCATAGCGCGAGATATTCCATTCACCCTGGTACAACAAAGATGTATAGAGACTTGAGGAAGCATTACTGGTGGAGTGGCATGAAGAGGGATGTCGCGTACTACATTGCTCATTGCCTTTGTTGCCAGCAGGTAAAGGCCAAGCACCAGCGACCAGGTGGACTGCTACAGAGGCTACCCATTCTTGAGTGGAAGTGGGAGCGGATTACTATAGACTTCGTGATTGGTTTACCTCGTTCTTTGAGTGGTTCTGACAGTATTTGGGTCATCGTAGATCGGTTGACAAAGTAAGCTCATTTTATTCCGATTCAGACCTCCTTCAGTGCCGATAGGCTAGACTATATCTACATCCGAGAGATAGTTCACCTTCATGGAGTGCCTGTATCCATTATTTCTGATAAAGGCTCAGTGTTTACTTCTAGCTTCTGGAGGACCTGTCAAGAAGAGTTGGGTACTCAGGTTGATCTTAGCACCACATTCCATCCTCAGACCGATGGTCAGTCAGAGTGGACCATTCAGGTTCTTGAGGATATGCTCCATGCATGTGTGATGGACTTGGAGGTCAGTGGGAGCAGCACTTAGCTCTGGCAGAGTTCGCTTATAATAATAGCTACCATTCGAGTATTGGGATTGCCCCGTTTGAAGCATTATATGGTAGGCGTTATCGATCTCCGATAGGTTGGTTTGAGACTTCAGAGGTTATCCCCCGGGGTACTGACCTGCTGCGGTAGTCCTTGGATAAGGTACGAGTGATCCAGGATAGATTGAGGGCAGCTCAGAGTAGGCAGAAAAGTTATGCCGATCGTAGACTTCGTGTCTTGAAGTTTGGAGTGGGTGATCGAGTTTTTTTCCACGTATCTCCCATGAAGGGCGTGGTGAGATTTGAGAGAAAAGGTAAGCTCAGCCCCAGGTATATTGGACCATTCGAGATACTACGGACCGTTGGGGAGGTAGCGTATGAGTTGGCGTTACCCTCAGATTTATCAGTTGTCCATCCAGTTTTCCATGTCTCTATGTTGCGGCGTTACATCCCATATGAGTCTCACGTGCTTAGGTGGGATTCGGTTCAGTTAGATGAGAGGTTGGCATTTGTAGAGGAGCCAGTCCTCATTTTAGCCAGGGATGTTAGGAAATTGCGCTCTAGGGAGATTC
Source organism: Capsicum rhomboideum (assembly GCA_031232105.1). NCBI lineage: Eukaryota > Viridiplantae > Streptophyta > Magnoliopsida > Solanales > Solanaceae > Capsicum > Capsicum rhomboideum. Next base: position 54,787,059 of record CP124717.1, read on the forward strand.
CAATGGTTAAGGTCCAATGGAGACATCGTTCAGTTGAGTAGGCTACTTAGGAGATCAAGAGTGAGATGCGGACCCAGTATCCGCACCTGTTTGAGCCTTCAGGTACACTTTTACCCTTTTACTTTCTCGGACGAAAGTCCCTTAGTAGTGGATATTGTAATGACCCTCTAGGTCATTTTCTGCTTTCCCACATTATTTTAGTATTTAGAGCTTCTCCATAGCTTCCCCAAGTCATTTATGACTTGCTGGAGCTGACAGTTCAGTTACCGGCCAGTTCGTTTGGTTTGTATAGCCTTTTCCCTGTTTTGGACTTAATACTTTTCAAATTTGGCTACCGGGATAAAATACCAGGAAGTAGATCTCTTATGCCAATTATAACAGTTCCATCAGTTCTGAAACGTTGATTTTAGGCTAGGGGAACCCTTGGTCCGGGTCCCGAGGCTTTCGAGCTCGTTTTATGCTATGGAGTAGAAAGTGGTGAAAACTACCCCTTGGGTGTGGGACCCACATTTCATCAAAACGACCCCGGATGGAAATTTTGGTTTTGCCAATGACTCTAGGATGCTAAATTCAATGGGGTAGCATAGTTCGTTTGCATTCACGGGATCCCAAACAAATCCCGAGGACCCGTCAGAAACTTGGCAAAATATTGCCAAGAGCTGATGCAACTTCAGCTGGTGCAGCCGCTTAAGCTGGCTTTTGAAGCGGAAGCCGCTTTAGCGGCTTGGGCACCGCTTTAGCGGCTAGCCATTTCCAGCCGGTCCGCTTAAGAGGAAGCTGGTCCGTTTTAGCGGTGACCGCTTAAGCGGTTAAATGGCCGCTTAAGCGGTACCTGCAGCCTCATTAAATTCCAGTTCACCCGTTTTTCCCTCATTATTTTCCAAGAGTTAAGAGAATAAAAGCCCTAGAGAGATAGTGGGAGAGAAGAGGAAATCCTTGGGTGTTCGAAGAGACTTGGAGAGTCCGTTAACATCCTCTTTTCCTCGTCTAAATCTTGGTAAGCTTCGTTCTAGTTCTTGATAAATTCTCTGTTTAGGCCCAAAAACCCTAGATAGCTTTGTGGTTTGATTTTTGGGTGCTTTGATGCTCGGAATTCACCCATTTGTGAGGGTAAATGATCCTTGTGCTTTGAGGAACGTTTTGACGATTTCAAACTTGCAATTTCGTAAGCGGGCCCCACATGAGATTTTTGACTTAATTTTGGACCCAATGCAATTATATGCAATATGGGTATTGTTGTTCTCGTATTGACGAGTAGGTTGTTATTTTGATAGCGTGGCATCGTACGGAGGCTTCTCAGAAAGTAAAAACTCCACTTTAGCATACTCGATCAAGTTTTCTTCGGCGTTCGGGTAGGCTAGGTTTACCCTCCTTACAAATTGAGCTTTATCATGGTATTAGTAATATATTGTGCTGGTATTGGGGTTGGGATTTATGGTTGGCTATTTAGTTAGCGAAAGTTGGATTATTTGGCTGATTTGAGAGTCGTTTGGAGGTAGAATCGATCCATTTCCCCTTCCCTTAAGTGAATTGATGCTTTGGGTTGGGATATCACACCTAGATCCTTGTATACTTAGGAGTCCTTCCTCCATAGTATAACCCTTAATCTTGAACCTTAGACTACTTGGCATCTATATAGCTCGGGATGACCTTATTATTACATATATATTTAAAGACCGGTTCGAGTCCGGCATATATATTTAAAGACCAGTTCGAGTCCGGCATCTATATTTAAATACCGATTCGAGTCCGACATATTTATTTAAAGACCGATTCGAGTCCGGCATATTTATTTAAAGACCGATTCGAGTCCGACCTATATATTTAAAGACCGGTTCGAGTCTGGCATTATGATACTTAAGGATTATTGAGATTTGTTAGTATATCGAGACCGGTTTGAGTCCGGCAAGTGGTGGGTCAGAATGAGATTCATAGTTGTAGTATCGATTCATGTGTGGCTTTCTTCCAACGGGCTTATGGGGGTCCGATTGGATTAGTTCTCTTGTGTGTATCCTCTAGGCTTATGGGGGCCTAGTTGGGTTATAGATAGTTACTTTAACCTTGATGCTTTATGTTTCCTTAACTATTTACCTATGTTAGCGCTTGATTTCACGTTTGCCCTTTTTCCTTGATATACGTTACATCCCCGCCTTTATCTTACTTGTATTATGCTTTAGCTCAGTCGGTCGAGAATGCCTACTGAGTACCCGTTGTTTTGGTACTCATACTACACTTCTACATATTTTTTGGTGCAGATCCAAGCACTAGTCACAGCCGTTGACATTCTAGCCAGATATTCACAGGTCCGGAGATAGGGTGAGCTTTTCGAGCCGGAGTTGATCCCCTCTCCTTCCTCTACTTTTGGATAGTCTTTCATTCTGAGACTACATGTATATTGATACTTCAACACTCATGTTCTTTTGTTAGTGGCTCTTGTACCGGCCTTACTAGGTCGTGGGATTCATTTTGGTTACTTCTCTCTTTTTTGTATATAGCCCTATATTTTCGTGCATGTATTACGGGCATAAACTCTGGTATCTTGGTATCCTTTCGCCATGGCGCCCATTACTTGTAGTTTCGGGCTCAGGGTTGGCTTACCTACTGGAGAGCATAGTAGGTGCGATCATGACTCCGAAAACGGATCGTAACATAGAGAGAGGGTGCTTGTCTTATTTGGCTTATGTTTATGATACTAGTGTTACCTCACCACCTCTTATGGATTCTGTTTGGGTTGTTCGAGAGTTTGTGGATGTGTTTCCTATGAATTTGCCTGGTACGTCTCTGAATCATGATATTAATTTTGCTATTAATTTGGAGCCGGGCACCAAGCCCATTTCCATTTCATCTATAGGATAGCCCCGACTGAGTTGAAGGAGCAGTTACAGGATTTATTGGAAAATGGGTTCATTAGACCTAGTATATCGCCTTCGTGTGCTCCTATCTTGTTTGTGAAGAAGAAGGATGGTTTTACGCTTATGTGTATTGACTATTTGCAATTGAACAAAGTGACAGTTAAGAATAAGTATCCCCTTTCTCGCACAGATGATTTGTTTTACTAGATTCAGGATGCTTTCATGTTTTTTAATATTGATTTGAGATCTGGGTATCACCAATTGAAGATTAGAGCTTTAGATGTCCTAAAGATGGCTTTTCAGACTCGATACGATTATTAGGAGTTTTTGGTCATGCCTTTTAGGTTGAATAATGCCCCTACAACATTCATGGAGTTTATAAACCCGGTATTTCGACCGTATCTCGGCTCTTTTGTGATTGTATTTATAGATGATATCTTGGTTTATTCCAAAAATGAGGCCGATCTGGTGAAACACTTGAGGATTGTACTTCTGAGATTGTGTGATGAGAAATTATATGCTAAGTTCTCTAAGTGTGAGTTTTGGTTGGATTCTATCTCTTTCTTAGGTCATGTGGTGACCAAGGATGGCATTATGGTTGATCTGGCCAAGATTGCGGCGATTCATGGTTGGGCTAGGCCCACTAATCCTATCGAGATTTGGAGTTTCATTGGTTTGGAGGGTTATTATCGATGTTTTGTAGAGGGTTTCTCATTTATTGCGGCTTCTTTGACTAAGTTGAAACAAAAGACGATTGTATTTCAGTGGTCAGATGCTTGTGAGGTGAGCTTTCAAAAGCTCAAAGAGTAGTTGTCTTCGGCTCCTATCTTGAATTTTTCCAAGGAGGGCATGGGTTTTACCATGTTTTGTGATACTCCTGGTGTGGGTTTAGGTGTAGTGTTGATGCATAAAGGTAAGGTGATTGCTTATGTTTCTCATTAATTGAAGTCTCATGAGAAAAATTACCCTACCCATGATTTAGAGTTGGCCGGAGTTGTGTTTGTGTTAAAGTTGTAGAGGCATTACTTGTATAGAGTTCGTTGTGAGATTTTCTCGGATCATTGTAGTCTTCAGTACTTCTTCACTCACTGAGATCTTAATATGAGACAACAACATTGGTTTGAGTTGCTTAAGGATTATGACCTCATTATTCTCTATCATCCGGGTAAGGCTAACGTGGTTGCGGATACCTTGAGTTGGAAGTCGACTAGTATGGGAATTTAAGCTCATCTCTTGACTCAGGAGAGGCCTTTAGCCTTAGACGTTCAGTCTTTATCTAACCAGATGGTTAGGCTTGATATTTTGACAATCGAATGGGTTTTAGCCTTTGTTGATGCTAGATCTTCTTTAATGGAGAAAATTTGAGCTCACCGATTTGATGATGATAACTTGAGGGTTATTCAAGGGTGAAGAAGATATATCGTGATCTAAAGCAACATTACTGGTGGGGTGGTATGAAGAAGGATGTAACAGACTTTGTAGCTCGTTACTTGTGTTGTCACTAGGTGGAGGTTGAGCATTTAAGACAGGGTGGTTTACTTCAGAGATTACCCATTCTTGAGTGGAAATAGGAGCGGATCACTATGGATTTCGTGAGTGAGTTGCCTCGTACTTCTTGTGGTTCTGACAACATCTGGGTTATCATGGATCGATTGACCAAATTGGCTTATTTCATCCCTATTAGGTTTCTATTAGTGTAGAGAGGTCATTGGGAGTAACATTTGGTCTTAACGGAGTTTGTTTATAATAATAGCTATCATTCGAGTATTGAGATGGTACCTTTCGAGGCATTGTATGGTATGCATTTTCGATCTCTGATAGGTTGGTTTGAGACTTTCCAGAATAGACCCCTTGGTACCGACTTGCTTCTCGAGTCTTTGGACAAAGTTCGGATGATCCAAGATAGACTTCGGGCAGCCAAGAGTAGGCAAACGAGTTATGCCGACCTCAAGTTTTGTTCCTTGATGTTTGGGATTAATGATCAGGTCTTTTCTTTGTATATCGCCTATGAAAGGCGTAATGAGGTTTGAAAAGAGGGGAAAGCTTAGCCTGACGTACATTGGACCTTTCAAGATACTTCAGACAGTTGGGGAGGTTTTTTATAAGTTAGCCTTACCTAAAGACTTTGAGCCGTTCATCCAATCTTTCACATATCCATGCTTCAATGTTATATTCTGGATGAGTCTCACGTGCTTTATTGGGACTCAGTTCAGTTGGATGAAAGATTGACCTTTGTTGAGGAGCCAGTTTCCATTTTGGCTAGGGATTTTAGGCGGTTGCATTCTAGAGATATTCCTATAATTAAGGTTTAGTATAGACACTGTTCCATTGATGAGGCTACTTGAGAGGTCGAGTCCAACATGCGTAGTAGTTACCCTCAGTTCTTTAATGATTCAGGTATTTCTTTCACTTGTTAGTTCAAGGATGAACTAGAGTCTTAGTGGTGGATACTGTAATGACCTGATATGTGAGATTTTACTTTTTTTGTGATTTGACCATTTCGGCCATCCCCGTAGTTTGTACATGTTGATTTTGAGATATGGGGATGGTTGGCATGGTTTCCAATGCCCTCGAGAGACTTTTGGGAGAGTTTGTGGTTTTTAGAGGCATTGAATGTTCTATAGTTGACTTTGGCCAACATTATGGCAATTTGGACAATTCCATTGGATCCAAAAAGTCGAATTTGGGTTAGTGGCAAGTTTGGTTCAGGTTTGGAACCTTTATATTGCATTTTGACCCGTGTTGTGGAAACTAGTTAAAATAAGCTTTTGGGGGTCCTGGGAGCTAATTTATTGAAAACGATCCTTTTTCAAAAATCCAACATTGCCATTGAGTCCGGAACATCGAAAATAGCCTGGTAGCATATATTATTTGTTTTTATGGGGTCCCAAACGAATCTCGAGGGTCCATTCAGAGACATTGTAACATGCAAAGTCAGCTGGTGCACAACTGATATCTGATGCATGGAACCTTCTTTGAGAATGCGATCCATCGATCTCTAACTCGAAGAATGAATTGTTCCTTCACCGCAATCGCAAAAGTGGTGGTCGTGATTGCGAAGAGTAGTTGCGTCTGGATCGATCTGTCCTTCTTTACGGACGCAATGAGTCTGTCGCAAATGCTAAGGACTGATTCATCAGCCTTCGCGAACGTAAAGCCTTGGCCGCGAAGGCCAAACTTTTGGCCAAGTCAACGTTGTCCCTCGTTATCGCTATGTGGGGTCTGCGATAGCTAGGTACTGTTCACAGAACAGTATAAATACCTAATTTTTGCGAATTCCACCATTTTTGGACCTTAAAGTTTTGGATTTTGGGCGATTTGTAGAGTTTTTTTCACCATTTGAGCTTAGGTAAGCTCTAAACTCATCTTTCACTATTCCTATTGATTAGGGCTTTGAGAACACCTTTTAAACTCGATTTTGAAATGGAATTTTGAGGTTCTTGCAGGTAAAACTTAAAAATGGTTTTTCTTTGATTTGGACCTTATTTTTTAACTCGTTTTCACGTGGGTTTTCAACTATAGACTCCTATAACGTTGGGAATGTGTTTCTAAAATAAAATTTCAGTTTTACCTCTTTCATTTTCAAACTCATTTTTTGAGTCCATTTTGGACCAGCCTTAAAAGTAGTCTATATGGGTATCATTAGCTTCCTTTTAATGTGTAGATATTGTATTGCTATGTTTTAGTTGGTTCCAAAGCCATTCGAAAGGGAAAGGCTCCGTGTTTAAGGATTTTAGGCTTGGATTTTGACTCTTCGAGGTAGGTTATGGCTTAACTTTCTGTAGATTGTGCTGGGTAGTTAATAAATAAGTAAAGCATGCTATGGATTTGGAAAAATGACTGGGAAATTATTTTTGAGTTATATATATATTGCATGATGCTCGAGTAGGGGATTTATTTGACATCATTGGCCTTATTTGTGCACTTACTTGCTTTATTCTTAATGTGATGATGTGCGAGGGCTTGAATAGATATTATAGGTCTTATTGAGCATTGTTTGCCTTTATCATGATGGAAATACCCGAATTAGGGGTTGATATGATATTAATGATGTCCTACAAGACTAATTTTATGATGGTGCCCAATGAGATATTGAGATTTGGATTATTGACATATTGAGTTGATTCTGAGCTCACTCTTACGTGTATTGAATGGATTATCATCTTCATACTGATTGGTTGTGTGCATTACATCCTCATTTCATGCATCTATATTCATGAAACATTAGTAACACTGATTTTGAAAGAAAATAAGACACTTTTAAAAAAATGCCTAAACCGAGGGATGTGCCGGTCGGGTTGATTGAGATATGAGAAACACTTTATAGACCTTGATTCGTGAACATTAGTCGAAGAGGTGGATTGAGATTATAAGACAGGTATACGGGTTTTGAACCCACCATGGGTCCTATCTTGGGAGTGCTGAAGCTTGGTACCTGTATACAGAAAGTTATGTGATGGCTTTCAAATCATTCATAATTATCCCATTTTCGTTGCATTGCATTGCATATGCATTCTTGTGTGGTTTTCTTATTTTTGGCGTGTATTTTAGTTTATGTACTTGTTTGATTATATCTATTGCTACTGATTCTTTATATCGTATATATATATATATTAATTAGAACTGTTAGTGGAGACAGAGTGAGCTACCATTTGGGAAGTATTCTGCTTGCAGGTGACGTGCTAATAGTATTTCTTTACTTGTATAATTTTCTACTTTGCTCAGGCGGCCTATGACACCTACTGAGTACAAGTAGACCGTACTCACCCCTACTGTCCCTTTCGGTACAGATCCCAGTTCGAGTACAATGCATGGCGATTGAGTTCAGGCGGTGTTGATAAGATTTTGAGGTACTGGTTCGCTCCATAGTTCGGGGTAGATTTCAGATCTATTTCTATCCTTTATTTTGTCTTTATTTAGGCCAGAGACAGATTTTGTATTCCAGATCTGGATGTTGTACTTAGATGCTCGTACATTTGTGACACCAATCTTGGGGAGTTTATGACATTCCTTCAGTTTTCCGTTATTTTATGTATATATGACTTGACTTCTTTCTAGGAGTCTCGTTTGCTTTATTTCATTTATTATCTCTTATTTTATTCTTTTTTGGGTGATTGGCTTATTTATCAAGGTTGGACCACGATCAGTGCCATCATGACCTTAAGTTTTTGGGTCGTGACAAGATTGTGATAAATAGGAAACAAATAAACCCTACCTAGGCTCTAATACCAATGAAGGAAAATAATCAATGAGAAGCACAGTTCTCCCATGTTCAGATCCATTTAGTTGGTTTCACTTGTCGACAACCTAATGACATCCTGCATCAAACATGAGCCATATTACTTAAAATTAATGAAGTAATATTTTGCGCCCAGATAGGTAACATAATCATCATAACCCTTCAATCATGAAATTAGTCGTGTTATGGGCCAAGCCAAGCCAGATCATGCTAACAATTAAAGCAGAAACAATAAATGATGTGTTAAAGCAGCCATGATCCTTCCATTTTGAAGGTATGTAGCTCATCAATCAAATCAGCTATAAGAATTTTTCTATATTTTTGCAGTTCAGAGCAGCTAACAATCAAAGAAAAAATAAAATTAAAAACAACGAAGAAGGAAAATCAAAGAAAAAATAAACTCAAAAAACAATGGTGAATTAAGAACAAATTAGTACCGTCCGAATCACCAAGTACAACTCTTGAGCTTTCTTGGTGCACTGTCCAAGAAAACATTACCATTGTTCCTCTAACAATCAAGAAAAAATAAAATAAAAAACAATGATGAAGGAAAATTAAAGAAAAAATAAAGTTGGAAACAACGACTAATTAAGAAAAATTAGTACCGTCTTGAACAACAAGCAAAACTCTTGAGCTTTCTTCGTTCCACTATTTAAGAAACCAATCCTTTTGTTCCTCAAACAACCCAGAAAAAATGAAATTGAAAAAAATGAAGAAGGAAAATCAAAGAAAAAATGAAGTTGATAACAATGATCAATTAAGAAAAATTTAGTACCGTATAAAATAGCAAGCAAGACTCTTGAGCTTTCTTCGTTGATCTGTCTAAGAAATCAGTCCTTGTGCTTCTCTAACAATCAAGAAAAGATTAAATTGAAAATAAGAAAGAAGGGAAATCAAACAAAATTGAAGTCTATAACAACAAGGAATTAAGAAAACATTAGTACAACCTGAAACAACAAGCAAAATTCTCGTGCTTTCTTCGTTGTTGTACTGTCCAAAAAAAAAGTCATTTTATTCCTTTTATTTGTCTTGTATAGGCACATTTTGTCTACGATGAGTCAATCTTAGTAGGATTGTGTTAATCTCTATATGACACATTCATTACATGTGAAAAACTTTTTAAAATTTGTTTTAAAGTTGAATATAAATGGTTTAAGAGAAAATTAAAGAAAATGTCCTTCAGTCATTATTTTAATTAAAAAAGACTCAATTTTCAGTTCATTATCAAAAATGGCCTAAGTTTTGGTTTCCACTATTATTTTTCTTTCTTCTACTCTTAAAATTTGAATTCTTTTATTTTTTCCAATAAATTTGAATTTTGACAACAAAAAAAATTGAAGTCATGTAGTGACAAAAATATTTTGAATTTTATATGAGGACAAAATAGTGGAGATTATGTTGGAGATACTATTTTGAATTATAACACAAATATTGAATTGATAATTAAAAGATTAATATTGAAATTTGAATTTAATCTGTAAATTTGACTAAGATTATAACTCAATGAAATAGGTAAATTTTTGAACCGAAGGAAAGATAAATGGTGTGTTTGGTATGGAGAAAAACATTTTCTAGAAATAGTTTTCTTATTTTTTCATGTTTGGTTGGATAATTTTTTTGAAAAAGTGACATTCTATATTTGTTGTATCCTCCCACCCATCCAACGTCCCAAACCCCTACCCGTTGACCATCTCACCCCACCACCTCCCACCTCTGTAATTTTTTACTAAGTTACACATATATGCTTTTGAGGTAACATATTTTTTTGATTACTTACCAAAACTAGAAAATAAGTTAGAAATTAACTTATTTTCTAAGAAAATATTTTCCATGGAAAATATTTTTTTTCATACCAAAAGACACCCAATGATTCTATCCAAATCTGAATTTAAAAATACATAGTATTTTTTAAATATGCAAAATTTATTTAGCTATTTAATAAATTTTCAAAAATTTCATTCAAATAATCTGAATATAAAAATATATATTTTCTAAATATGCATCTTTTATTTTGGCTATTTATTAAATTTTAAAAAAATTCAATTTAGAGTGAAAGATATAATAAAAATACTTATATTGAAAGAATTAAACTTTGCAATATAAGGGGATAATCTTTATTAGTTTAGAACTAGAGCTATCGACTCTTCAACAACAACAATATACTCAGTGTATTCTCACACAGTGGTGTCAGGAGAAGGTGGAGTGTACGTAGTCCGTACCACTACCTCAAAGGTGAGGTAGAGAGACTCTTTTTGATAGACCCTTGGCTCAAGAAAAGTTACAGTCCCAGGAAAAGATGTACAAGGGGTACTAAAAGACAGTAAGGAGTAACACAACAACAGATAATAACTGAACAATACTACCACAAAATAATACTACGAGCGATTTACCCAAAACAACATATATCAACAAGAATCCAAGAACAATAAACTACAAGCGCAACACTACTACTACTAATTAGGAAAACAGTCCTATCTACTAGCATGAATGCACCGTCAACTCCTAACCATCTATCTTAATTTGCGTCTGCCACACCTTCTTATTTAAAATATTGGTGATCAGAGAATGTACTGACGAGAAGATGCAGAGCTTAAATTTTTGGTTAAGTTCAGTAAGGTTCATAATAATTTGTTACGGGCTAATGAAGGAGATTAAAGGTAGCATGACATACAACATTATCTTTGTGACATTAACTTCATGGATTAGGAACATTGTGGTCACGATTTTTCCTAATATCCTATAGAGAAATTATATTTTTTAAATGACATAATAGGGAATAGAGGTTATAAGGTGGGACATCAAACCCTTACCAACAAGGTGAAATTTCGTATAGTCAATCAACTGAGCTATTCGATTCATTCCTAAATAAGTGCTTTTTTGGATTTGACACACTCTTTAACAAAATACTCACTCCTAAAAAATTAAAGGTAACTTTACCATCTTCCCCAAATTAAATTTTATCTTTTTTCAATTTGACATTAATTAGATTTTATCTAAACAAGGACAAATTTGAAAGAATATGACCAATTTATTCTTGAATGCTTAAACAAACACATATTTAAGAACAAAATCAAAAGACAAAAGGAGTACTTATTTAGGAAAGGAGGGGTATTAAGATTCTTCCTCCCTACAATCTGGTAATTCAAGCTATCAATACTTCAAAAAAATGGTGATTTTCATAAAATTGAGCCCACTGATAAAGCCGTAAATTTGAGTCATTTCATTAATGGTAAAATGTGGGTAACATCACTAACATTTTTATACATAAATGAGTTAGCTACAACATGTGCATTATATACAATGGCCGGAATCGGAGGATTTATTAAGGGTCTACAATAGTTGCATCCACTTTAGGAGTGTTACCTATAGATACATTTGTAGAATCATCGGTCTAGACGAAAATAACAATTGTCATCATCGGATTTTATTTTATCTGTCTGGGTTCTTTACACCTTTTATTAATTGGAACATTATTAATTGGAAGAAGTGGTTGATGAGAATGAAAATGATGGAAGTGAAGGAGCAAAACCAGGTGTCAACTGCCACCGTAGAAAAGAGTATTGCAATTAATTGATATTTTAATCAGAGTATTGAAGTTGTTTGATATTTTGATTGTTCATCAATGAAATTTGGAAGTAGTTCATTTGGGTTGGAAGAAGTTATTAAAAAAAAAAAATTCACGTAGTGGACAGTAGATGCACAAGTCACCGTGATTGGCGTGACGGAAAGCTGTGATAAATAGACCAATCAGCGGCGCTTGTGCTCTTCTTGTCTTCGTGATATTTACCTATACAGTTACTTTTTTTTTTTTTTTTAATCGTAAAGAAGAGTCTAATACTACGCTTCTGTTGATACAATTTATAGGATAGGGTTACTGTCCATAGGTGAGTTATAGAAGAAAAAAAACATCAACCCTAACAAACAAGTCATACTTCTTTGAAATTGAACCTCATCAGAAAAATAAGAGTAAAGCAAACATGCAACTGTATTCAAACAATTAGTCTCAAAATATTACCAATTTCTATGATAAGAGTTGCGAAAATTACTGGATAGGTTTCCATGAGTCTGGATCGGTCTTACCCACGATAACAAATCCCAATTTTGCAACAGTCAATGTTGTTCAAAAACCATTAATGAGAGACTGGCGCAGCTCCAATTTCATTCCCTGCTAAGTTAATCGACTCCAACTAGTTGTTTTGGTATCTTACTTCTGTATTTTCATATTTTCCGTACATCAAATATACATTCCCTATGATTTACAAATTGAAAAAGACATTCATTTCCTGGATTCAGGCCGTAAGCTGCAGTAACTTGTTTCCATCCACATGTCAAAACATTAAAATGTGATCTACTATGATAAAAATGTAATGACCCTCCCAGTTATTTTCCTCATTTTCGTTCATTTTCTCCATTTAGAGCTTTCCTTTAACTGCTCCAAGTTATTCATGACTTGCTGGGACTGACAGTTCGATTTTCGGACAGTTCATTTGAAAATTTTATTAATACCGAGTGTATTGTGAAATATTTAAATTAGATTAGAATTTGGTAAAAAGAATAGTTAATTACCTTTCTAAACTATTTTAGATATTTATGAAAAACCTTTTACGATATACTTATATGATTTTATAACTTATTAATATTTCAAGCGGGGATAGTGAAGCTAGAAATGTTAAAATATTATTATTATTTGATAGAGGTTTTATTTGAATAATTTTCTATTAATTATGGTATATTCAAAAATTTATATTTATCTTACCACGAATATATGCAATACCCGAATATATACGCTACGGGATAAAACTAATAATGGTGTGCCACCACCACTCCACGTGGAAGTGGAGGAAAAGGTGCAACAGATTGGTTTAAGATTAGTCATCTTATCCCCTAAATCTATTCCAACTCATAGCCTATATAATATAGTAATATTATACCTTATTGGATATATATATACTAGTCATTGTGAACGTGCGTTGCACTTTTATCCCTAAGTATATTTTACAAAGTATGAATATATTTAAAAGGTACACATCTTTCCAAACTTTCTTGTAATAACTCGTATCATTGAGTAGTAAGTATATACAATATATATACACTCTAATTTGCAAAAACTAATGTCCAGAGATTTTAACAAAATAAAACATACAAAGGGGAGTTACATAAAGGCAGGGCATACATATACCTACATGATGAGATGTTATAGTCTGTGCGACTCATTTGTCAACCAACAATTACATCTATTATGCGAAATCAGAACAACTCTCTACCAACTTCACAAGTTCAGTTGATTTTATGCAAGAACTTAGCTTGAATTCTAGCGAAGTAGATTGCCATGCTTGTAATTCATCTAGTATATTTCACTACTTTTGTATTGAAATGAAAATAGCAGATAAAAATAATTTGCTAAACCAAAAAGACATCCTTGAGGGAAATGAAAACCATTTCTCATCTTTATATGTTCTTTTATTGGTGTTCTTTGGGATTCTCTTTCACATAATTATGAATTGAATTAGCACCTACATTTAGTTAGTTAATGGACTCCTAAATTCTACTGTTTCTTTTGTATCAATGAAGAGGTTGGCTATGGATGATTTCAAGCGGGGTAGAGGTAGGACGAAGAAGTATTGGTGGAGGTGATTAGATATGACATGGAGCAGTTACAGCTTACTGAGGACATAACCCTAGATAGGAAGGTGTGGAGGTCGCAGATTAGGGTAGAGGGTTAATAGGTTGGAGGGAGTCCTTGTTAGTGGGTAGGGTTGTTTTGCTGTAGTCGTGCCAATAGTCGTAGTGCTATGCGCGTGCCGTGTAGTTTCTTTTTTTTGGGTAGATAGTTTATAGTATTACTCGGTGGGTGTCTTGTTTCTGTTTTCCACTATTGATGTGTTATTCCATCTTGTTTTTGTTTTCATTAAGTCTTTTTTACTGTTCTTGGTCCTGAGCCGGGGGTCTATCGAAAACAGACTCTACTTTATCTCAGGTAGTGGTATTGTCTTCGTACACTCTACCCTCCCCAAACCCCACTTTGTGGAAGTACACTGAGTATGTTGTTGTTGAAGAGGTTGGCTAATGAAGAAATAAGTTACAAAGTTATATAGAAGCTATGAAATGTGAAAAGTTTGATATTGTGGACAAATATTAAGAAAATTATAGCTGAATATATATTCATTTAATTGAAGGGTTATTTTGAACAGATTAAAAATGGCCGGAGGGAGCATACATGTATGATATATTGATACCATCTTTGTCTCTTCTCTATCCTCTATCTCTTCGTATGCCCTTAAGTTTAAGTTATTTGAATTTAAAAGTGTGACTATTCCAAATGTTGTTAATTCACTAATAAAGGGAAAATTTACTGCTCAATGATAATGGGTAAACGATTGTTACTATAGAATTTATGAAGTGATCTTTGAGTTTATCACTATAATATTTGTTGTGGAGTATAATAAAGAAGATTAAACATATAAAACTGACATGCTACAAAATTAATGAAATAGTATCATAGACATCCGGTTAAATAATAAAATAAGTAATCATTTAATTAGAAGTCACTTTTGGCTTAAAGATAAAATTGTCACTTAGTTTCTAAAGAATATTTTGATAATCAAAATTTTAAAATAGGATGTTCCCACCTTTAATAAATGCTATTATAATTCTGACCTATTAAACCTAAATATTAATGTTATATTATTACTAATATTTTCATTTGCTTTCAAGGATAAATTACCATAGTATTTCCTTTTCCAATTTTTACTTGTTTGAAGACTGATAGGTATAATAACTGTTTGTCCATAGTGACTATTTTTTTATGATTTATAATATTTCATAATAAAAAGGTAAATTTACCTTCTAAATTATAATAAATGATAGAATTGTATTACAATAAATCATGCTATGGGAAAATAATTTGGTGAACTTCGTGCAAATGCCTATTGTGTTTTGGAATGATTTCATCTTCCTAAAATGGTCATTTAATTTTGATGGATATTTTAGTGATTCAATTTTTTTAAAATTTATATGACAAGCATAAAATGTATTTAACAATAAGAAAAGGATAAAGAATATACTGTAAAAGAACATTCAAAAACGAATACAAAAATCACTTAAAACAATCATCACTATTAACACTTTACACAATATAGTACCAAAATTTTGATCTTTGAAACATTCCAAACATCTTTTTGTCTATCAATAGTCTCACATATCATGACGTCGTCGATCCAAATGCAACACTAATACTACTGCTCCTAACTGTTCTAAGAAGATTAATGTCATTTTTTCTTCGATCATTATCCAACATATGGCTATAATTTAAAAGGGAATTAAAAAAAAAGAACAAAATAAAGAAAAAAATTAGAAAACAAAGATGAAGATTGGTTCTTAATCAGAGAGACATTCTCGGGTGAAAATTAAAAATATTAAATGGAATTTGCATTAGTTACCCTTCTAGGTGACTTTAAATAGGAGACCTTAGGTAAGGGAAGATGAAAAGAATTAAATTGTTAAAGATTTTTTAGTCAAAAATTAAAAAGACTCATTAGTTCACTACTTAATTGTTGTGACCCTTGGTCTTCATCAGTTTCCTCAGAAATCAAAGATCTTAAATAAGGGATTAAATGGTTTTAATAAGAGATTCGTGCAAAAAAAAGGAAGAGTCTATGAGCTTAATTCATAATTATGAGTATTTTTATATTGTAGAGGGTATAATTGTTTTTTTAATAAAAGGATAAAATGGTAATCTGACTTTCAACTTTGGGGCTTCCCACTTTTAGAATACTATATAGATATAGATATGGATGTGTGTGTGCATCTGGCACATTTTCCTTCTTTTTACTTTTTTTTGGTTTTAGGAGTTTTCATAATACTTGTTGCATGCTACTATACACATGTATATGCATAAATTTATGTGATAAACTTTTGAGAAAAAACATTTTTAATGTAGTATTTGATCATCGAAAGAAAATTAATTAGCTACATTCAAGCTCGGGTTCTAGTGGGGCACTATCTGGAGGCTTCTCGGAGGGACTTTTAGCTTTGGCATCTAGGTAGGCTAGGCTTACCTATCTTTAGATTGATCTTATGTATGGTATTAGTATACTATTATGCTAGTTTTGTGCAGGTAGTTGTAGACCGGGTATCGTTTGAAATATTGCATATTTTATTTATCCAGTTAAGGCCCCATTCTGGTAGATTTCGGTTCCATTATCCTTTAGTGTGGTGTAATGTTTATGAGCTTAAGGCGTGGTATTAAGCTTGGAAACCTTGAATTCCTTCCTTTTATCTAAGTTATGCATATGTTTATTTAAACGCTTTTCAGTTACAGTTCAGGGCCAGCATATACTTTATTTCTGTTATTTATTATGAGTTCTGGCACCACTTTGATATCGGTTGCAGTATGGTTAGGGTTTGGTTTTATAGTTGAGTATGGTTACTATGAGTTTCGGTTCGAATCCGGCATCTGATTATGATATGATCTGGGAGTTCTGGTACTAATTACTGTTGTTCTGGGAGTTGTGGTTCCTCTGAGTTCCAGTTGAGTCTGGCATGTGATTATGAGTTTCGTTTTATATCATATATGTGGCCTCTCGTTATTACCCGCTATTTTCTGTTTGAAACCGGCGTATGGCCTCTTGTTATTATCCACTACTACCGGTTCGAGTCTGGTATCTGGACTCTTGTTATTACTCATTGGTGCTGATTCAAGATCGGTGTACATCTGGATGGCTACTATGGTTTCTTGGGACTGGTTCAGTTATGGATTATTTACGTTTTTTCTTTAATTACTTCTTATGTGTCCCACCGGCTTATGGGGGCACGATCGGATTAATTGTCTTCTTCAGTGTGCCTTCTGGGCTTATGAGAGCCCAATTAGGTTATATTTGGTTTGCCATCTTATTACTGCGTTATTTATTTTCTGTATCGCTTTTACCTATTCCTTTATCGTATTTGCATAACTCGGTAGTTGTTTACCTTTCTATCCCTATTTACTACTGACTTAGATTGCACCATCGTATTTTAGTTATACTTATGCTATATTTGAGCTCAGTCGACCGATGATGCCTACTGAGTACCTGTTATTTTGGTACTCATACTACACTTCTGAATCATTTCCTTGATGTAGATTCGTGTACCAGCCGTCGGCATTGATGTGATCCTCCATCCCAGTACTGATACGGAGCATGGTGACCATACTTGTGTTCGAGGCTGATCATTCTCCATCTATTCCAGTTTAGTATTTTGCTTTCGAGAGTGCTTGTATATTTTATGTACATTTGGGTTCTGTCTAGTACTCTGGTTATATCTTAGTAGTGGCTCTAGTACCGACCTTGCCAGGTCTTAGGAGAGATTCATTTGAGTATGTTGTCCTTTTCCTTCTCCCATTCTGGTATACTTTATTATGTTATATTTCTGCTTCTACTTCCTAATATTGTTAGTATTACCATTTCATCTTGTATTTTCTGGTTCCCACCCAATATCCCGTTGCTTGTCACTCCGGGTTATGACTTGACTTGCCTACTGGTGGGATAAGGTAGGTATTTCTCTCGTTTTCATACATTTTCGGCATTTAGAGTTTTCCTATAACATCTCCAAGTTATGTATGACTTGTTGGGACTGACAATTCGATTTTCGAGCAGTTCGTTTGAGAATTTTATTAATAATGACCGTGTCCTGAAATATTTAAATTAGATTAGAATTTGGTTAAAAGATATAGTTAATTACCTTTCTAAAAATTTTTAGATGTTTATGAAAAACTTTTTACGATACACTTATATTATTTTACAACTTATTTATATTTTAAGCGGGGATAGTGAATCTAGATATGTTAAAATATTATTATTATTTGATAAAAGTTTTACTTGAAATAATTTTCTATTAATTATGATATATTCAAAAATTTATATGTATATTTTTACGAAGCTATGCAATACCCGAATATATACTTAACGGGATAAAATTAATAATGGTGTGCCACCTCCACTACACGTGGAAGTGGAGGAAAAGGTGCAACACATTGATTTAAGATTAGTGACTGCCACATGTCATCTTAACCCTAAATCTATTCCAACTCATAGACTATATAATATAGTAATGTTATACCTTATTGGATAAATGATATATCTATACATATATATGTGTGTGTGTGCTGCTACCACATTTTCCATCTTTTTACTTTTTTGGTTTGTAGGAGTTTTCATAATAAATGTTGCATGCTACTATACACATGTATATGCATAAATTTACGTGAGAAACTTTTGAGAGAAAACATTTTCAACGTAGTATTTGATCATCGAAAGAAAATTAATTATCTACATCAAGTTGTTCAAAGTCGGATTCTAGTGGGACACTACCTGGAGGCTTCTCAGGGGGACTTTTAGCTTTGGCGTCCAGGTAGGCTAGGCTTACCCTATCTTTAGATTGAGCTTATGTATGGTATTAGTCTACTATTATGCTACTTTTGAAAAAGTAGTTGTAGACTGGGTATCTTTTGAATTATTGCAGGTTTTATTTATCTTGTTAGGGCCCCATTCTAGTAAATTTCGGCCCCGTTATCCCTTAGTATGGAATAATATTTATGAGCTTAGGGCATTGTATTAAGCTTAGAAACCTTGAATTCCTTCCTTTTAGCTAAGTTATGCATATGTTTCTTTAAATGCATTTCAGTTACAGTTCAATGCCAGCATATACTTTATTTATGTTATTTTTTATGAGTTCTGGCACCACTTTGGCATCGGTTACAGTACAGTTTGGGTTTTGGTTTTATAGTTAAGTATGGTTACTATGAGTTTCGGTTCGAGTCCGGTATCTGATTATAAGTTCTGTTGTATGGCATATATGTGACCTCTCGTTATTACCCACTATTTTTTGTTCGAAACAGGCATATGGCCTCTTGTTATTATCCACTAATACCTGTTCGAGCCCGGCCTTTGGCCTCTTGTTATTACCCATTGGTGCCAGTTGAAGCCTGGTACACATCTGGATGGCTAGTGTGGTTTCTTGGGGCTGGTTCAGTTATGGATTATTTATGCTTTTTATTTAATTACTTCTTGTGAGACCCACCGGCTTATGGGGGCACTGTTGGGTTAATTGTCTTCTTCAGTGTGCCTTCTGGGCTTATGGGGCTCAGTTAGGTTATGTTTGGTTTGTCTTCTTATTACTGCATTATTTATTTTTTGTATCACTTTTATTTATTCCTTTATCGTATTGGCATAGTCAGTAGTTGTTTACCTTTCTATCCGTATTTGTTGCTGACTTTGATTGCACCCTCGCATATTAGTTATACTTATGCTATGTGTGAGCTTAGTCGGCCGATGATGCCTATTGAGTACCCGTTGTTTTTGTACTCATACTGCACTTCTACATCTTTTCCCTGATGCAGATCTGGGTACCAACCGTTGGTATTGATGTTATCATCCTATCCCAGTACTGATCTGGAGCAGGGTGACCTTACTAGCGATCCTTCTCCATCTATTCCAGTTTAGACTTTTGGTTTCGAGACTGCTTGTATATTGTATGTACATTTGGTTTCTGTCTAGTACTTTGGTTGTATCTTAGTAGTTGCTCTAGTACCGACCTTACCAAGTCTTCTGAGGGATTCATTTGAGAATATTATCCTCTTCCTTCTTCCGTTCTGGTATACTTTATTATATTATATTTCTGCTTCTGCTTTCTATTATTGTTAGTATTACCGTTTCATCTTGTATTTTCTGGTTCACACCCATTATGCCGTTGCTTGTCGCTCTGGGCTATGGCTTGACTTGCCTACTGGTGGGATAAGGTAGGCACCATTATGACTCTAGAAGTCGGGTCATGAAAGCTTGGTATCAAAGTCTAAGTTCACTGGTATTGGTTATACAAGATCCAATGTTTAGTAGAGTACCACGGATGGGTACGGAGACGTCTGTATCCTATCTTTGGGAGGCTACAAAGAATTTTTAGGAAAAGTCTCATTTTCTTGATTCACTTCCATGCGTTGGGTTTGTGTTGGTCTCTAGATCTTTCTTGTTGCACTCTTTGGCAGCTGGCTAGGACACGGGGTGCAATGCTCCAGTTAGGGGCTGAGGTCAACCTCGAGGTCAAGGGCAGGCTAGAGCAGGTACCCCAGTACAAGGTCGGGCTAGGGAGCTATCACTGGACCCTATTATAACTCCTGAACTTGAGACAGCCCCAGGTATTCATCCACCACAGCAGCAGGTGGGACAGGGAACAACACAGGCCCCACCCGAGTTTATACTGTCTTCGATTCTCCGGGATGCATTGGTACTGCTATTGGGGTTAGTGGATAGACCACCGACCGACAGAGCTCAGCCCGCAACTCAGGGTGGTATTGATATCAGGGAGCAACCTGCAACTGCGGCTCCCAGAGCAGAGGTTTCGCCAGCACCGGTAGTCCCATAGCCAATAGGAGCCCAACCAATTATGTATGTGGAGGAGCAGAAGATGTTGGCCCAATTTCTGAGATTAACTCCACCTAGGTTTGTTTGGACGCCAGGAGAGGATGCTTATGAGTTCTTATCCAATTGTGAGGAGAAGTTACAAAACTTGGGATTTGTTGAGTCGCGCGGAGTATATTTTATTGCTTTTCAGCTAGACACAATAACGAGGAGGTGGTGGAGAGGTTATCTTAATTCCAGGACAGTAGGGTCTCCACCTGTTACTTGGGCTCAGTTCTCCAAGGTTTTCTTAAGGAAGTATATGCCTCGCAGCATGCGCGAGCGTCTTCGAAATAAGTTTTTTGGGTTGAGACAAGGTTTCATGTCTATGGCTGAGTATGAGGCGAGATTCCATGAGTTAGCCATACATGCTACTATGATTCTTCCTGAAGAGTATGAGTGGATTTGATGTTTTGTTAGGGGTTTGAGACGACGTCTTTGCAGGGCTACACAGGGTTTGGTGACTTCGAGGAAGTCATTTTTCAATATTGTAGAGCATGTGTATTCGATTGAGGAGATGGATCGCGAGGACCAAGGGGGAAACGATAAGAGACCCCGTTATTAGGGCAGTTACAGTAGAGGCCACAACAACTCACATTCTGGAGGTCACATATTTCAGGGTAGGGACCCCAAGCAATAACAACAACCTTATCAGCATTAGGGTCAGCCTAGTAGGCCCGTTCTGTCAGTACTTCAGATATCAGATGCGGGTCATCCTGGTTGTAGTGGTTCGGGTAGTCAGAATAGTAGTCAGCCTCAGCAGAGTGTTCAGCCAGGATCATTGAGTAGAGGTGGTCATTTCGGATTAGCTGGACCTTCTAGACAGAGCAGAGTGCTAGGAGCATGTTATGAGTGTAGGGTTGTTGGTTACTTCACCGGTGAGTGTCACCGGTATGGGATAATTCAACCATCAGTACAGACTGCACAGTTGATCCGAGTAGCACCACCTCCAGCTTGGAGTGGTGCACAGGGTTCCAGAGGCGGTCCTAAGGGAGGTAGGATAGGTGGTCAAGTAGGCACCCAATCCAGTAGCGGACAGGGCCATTTGTATGCCATACCGAGTTAGCCGGAGGCTGTGGCTTCGAATTTTGTGATCACAGGTACGATTTTCATATGCCATCAGCCAGCTTTTGCTTTGTTTGATCCCGGTTCCACATTTTCATATGTTTTTGCTTATTATGTTCCGCGGTTGGATTTGTGTTCAGAGTCTTTATCTGTGTCATTGTGTATAGCTACCTCCGTGGGTGATTCTTTAGTAGTGGATCAGGTATATAGATCTTGTTTGGCGACTGTTCAGGGGTTTGATACTTGGGTTATTCTCATTGTATTGGATATGGTAGATGTTGATGTGATTCTGGGCAAGGGCTGGTTATCCCCTTACCACGCGGTCTTGGATTGCTTTGCTAAGACTGTCACCTTAGCCATGCCTGGCATACCCCCAGTTGTGTGGCTGGGTTCTTTTAGCCGCTCGCCAACGGGGATCATTTCTAACATTCGGGCTAGGAGACTGATATCGAGGGGTTGTGAGTCATTCCTTGCTTATGTTCGGGATGTTAGTGCTGAGAGTCCTTCGCTTTACTCCGTTCCTGTCGTTTGTGATTTTCTTGATGTTTTTTCTACTGACTTAACTGGCCTTCCTCCTGAGCGTGATATAGAGTTTATTATTAACCTCGAGCCGGGCACCCGACCTATTTCTATGGCCCCTTATCGCATGGCTCCTGCCGAGCTGAAGGAGCTAAATAGTGATTTTTAGGATCTTCTAGGTAAGGGTTCTATCACACCGGGCATGGTATGCGGACTCCGCATCCCTATATGTTCAAGCCTTCAGGTAATTCCTTATCCTTTACTTTTGCGGACGAAAGTCCTTTTAGTAGTGGATGATGTAATGACCCTCCCAGTCATTTTTCCTCATTTTCGTGCATTTTCGGTGTTTATAGCTTTCCTATAACTGCCCCATGTTATTATGACTTGTTGGGACTGACAGTTCAATTTTTGGGCAGTTCGTTTGAGAATTTTATTAATACCAAGCGTGTTGTGAAATATTTAAATTAGATTAAAATTTGATAAAGAGATATAGTTAATTACCTTTCTAAAATATTTTAGATGTTTATGAAAAACTTTTTACGACACACTAATATGATTTTATAACTTATTAATATTTTAAGCGGGGATAGTGAATCTAGATATGTTAAAATATTATTATTTGATAGATATTTTATTTGAAATAATTTTCTATTAATTATGGTATGCAACGCCCAAATATATAAACAACGGGATAAAATTAATAATGGTGTGCCACCTCCACTCCACGTGGAAGTGGAGGAAAAGGTACAACACATTGATTTAAGATTAGTGGCAGCCACATGTCATCTTATCCCCTAAATTTATTCCAACTCATAGTATATATAATATAGCAATATTATACCTTATTGGATAAATAATATATCTATACATACATACATATATATATATATATTTATATTTATATGTGTGCATCAGTTTCCTTCTTTTTACTTTTTTTGATTTTTAGGAGTTTTCATAATACATGTTGCATGCTACTATACACATGTATATGCATAAATTTACGTGAAAAACTTTTGAGAGAAAATATTTTTATTGTAGTATTTGATCATCGAAAGAAAAATAATTATCTACATCAAGTTGTTCAAGCTCCGGTTCTAGTGGGGCACTATCTGGAGGCTTCTCGGAGGAACTTTTAGCTTTGGCTTCCAGGTAGGCTAGGCTTACCCTATCTTTAGATTGAATTTATGTATGGTATTAATATATTATTATGTTAGTTTTGGGCAGGTAGTTGCAGATCGGGTGTCGTTTGAAATATTGCATGTTTTATTTATTCGGTTAGGGCCCCATTTTGGTAGATTTTAATCATGTTATCCCTTAGTATGGTGAAATGTTTATGAGCTTAGGGCGTGGCATTAATCTTGGAAACCTTGAATTCCTTCCTTTTAGCTAAGTTAAGCGTATGTCTATTTAAATGCATTTCAGTTACAGTTCAGGGCCAACATATACTTTATTTATATTATTTATTATGAGTTCTGGCACCACTGTGGCATCGGCTACGATATGGTTAGATTTTGGTTTTATAGTTGAGTATGGTTACTATGAGTTCCTGTTCGAGTCCGTCATCTGATTGTGAGTTCTGTTGTATATCATATAAGTGGCCTCTCGTTATTACCCACTATTTCTGATTCAAAATCGGCATATGACCTTTTGTTATTATCCACTACTATCGGTTCGAGCCCCGCGTCTGGCCTCTTGTTATTATCCATTGGTGCCGGTTCAAGCTCGGCGTACATCTATATGGCTGCTATGGTTTCTTGGGACTGGTTCAGTTATGGATTATTTACGCTTTTTCTTTAATTACTTCTTGTGTGTTCCACCATCTTATGGGGGCACGATCGGGTTAATTGTCTTCTTCAGTGTGCCTTCTGGGCTTATAGGGGCCCAGTTAGGTTATGTTTAGTTTGCCTTTTTATTACTGCGTTATTTATTTTCTGTATCGCTTTTACTTATTCCTTTATCATATTTGCATAGCTCGGTAGCTGTTTACCTTTGTATCCCTATTTACTGCTGACTTAGATTGCACCCTCGCATTTTAGTTATACTTATGTTATATTTGAGCTCATTCGGTCGATGATTCCTACTGAGTACTCGTTGTTTTGGTTCTCATACTACACTTCTGCATCTTTTTCCTGATGCAGATCCGAGCACTAGCCGCCAGCATTGACGTGATCCTCCTATCCAGTACTGATCCAGAGCAGGGTTACCTTACTAGCGTTCTAGGTTGATCCTTGTCCATCTATTCCAGTTTAGTTTTTTGATTTCGAGACTGCTTGTATTTTATGTACATTTGAGTTTTGTCTAGTACTCTGGTTATATCTTAGTAGTGGCTCTAGTACCAACCTTACCAGGTCTTGGGAGGGATTCATTTGTGTCACGTCCCAAATCCCATTGGGACGGATTGGCACCCGTAAATGACATGGCCCGAGAGAACCAAGCTCTGCTTCTATTCGTTCATATGCATGTCATAAGCAACACCACCATTACGTAAGAACATGAAAGGTGAAATACGGAAGACATGGAACATGGGACATATAGATATATATGTACTCATATGCGAAACTTGGCCGTTGAGGCCATCAAGTCAAAAACAACGTGTATCATCTTACATCCGTACACCCACAAACGTCTACAAAAGCCTCTAACATAGACATTTACCAAAACCAACTGAAAGTCGGGACAAGTCGCCGCTTGATACAACATGTACAACACCAAAATCAATGTACAACCCGGACACGAAAAGCCCCGAACCAACTGGAGCTCACCAAAAATCAGCGGAAGTCCTGTAGCCTACTGGGGAGGTCTACTAGTACCTGTGCCTGCAAAAAGTAAGGTAAATTCCCCAGGAGGGGTCAGTACGAATAAAGTACTGAGTATGTAAGGCCATAAGAAATAGTACATTACACCGATACTTCAATGGAAACAACTGTAAGTGAGTAACCAATGTGGATAAGTCATCATTTTGTACAAATAGACGTATGTACATTATATTCATTGCGTTGGTTGTATTTACATCCATTAACCATCATATATTCATATCATGCCCGGGCCCCGACTGATCAGTGGGAAAATAACATACTATTCGGATCGTTCCAGCCAGGCTTATGCCCCTTAGATTGCTTTCTACCATAGCATAATTTTGGGATTGTTCCAACCAGGCTTATGCCCCTTAGATTGCGATCCATTCCCATAAGACAGGTTCGTTCCGACCAGGGTGTTCACCCCTCTGGATTGCCCCCTGTGCTCAACAATAACCAATTAAGCATTACTTAATTCTTTTACTTTTGTTTGAGAGTAATACATTGGAGATGGTACATTATTGGAATTTTGGAACATTAACCAATGAATATGAATCATGAGAATTACCATTGACCAATGAATAAGGAACATGTGAGTAACACTAGTCAACAACCGGAAATAGAAGACCGTAGAGCATTTCGGAATCGAATAAGTATAATGACTATGTGATACTATGTGCTGCAGAAGGATATGGACAGAGTAACCTTACATACCTCGTATTCTCAATATGAAGATACAATTCTATACGGGAACCCAATAGTTCAGCTCCTTCCTTACGTCTTACTCTACAACACAAATACATACCGGACTTACATTATCAAATGGTCTCTTTACAAGTGTACAAAATGACACTAAGCTATATGGACGCCGTATAATGTCATTTACTCCCTTACAATACCATTTACGGCATGGTCATACCAACAATACCACAACATGCCCAACATTGACCAATATATCACAAACCAATAGCATGTCACACCAAGTTCATACTTTCCACTCGTCATCACCATAACATCACAATTATTCAATTAAATCACTTCAATACACCTCACAACAACAAATCAACCAAAATCCCATAATCTACACTTATAGAAAAATAACAAGTTTAGGACCTTAATCATACCATACATGTTGTTATTTCATTCACACCATGCATTTTTATCAAGACAACAAGTTATCTTTCAAGTTTAAATCTCATGGATTTCACATCTTTTATAAAAACACAAAGTGCCATATCCAACACTTACAAGCATAAACAACATGATTTACATGCTTTCCCATGCATATAATATATTATTCCATAAGAATAATTACTTACCTAAGCTTGAAAATTGATGATTTTGCTCCAAGAAGTTGGCTTAGGGTTCTTGAGAGTTGAGAGAAATTTTGGGAAATTTCTAGAGATATGTTGGGTGTTCCTTTGAATAAAATCAGATTTTTCCATTTATATATAGTCCCTCAAGTCTCATTGGCATTAAATGCCATGTACAAATGGTCAAAGGTGAAGAATGGGTCATTTTTGGCCTAATTGGGCCATATCTTTTGTCTCATTTTGGGCTTGTGTTGAGCCCAATTCAATTGACCCAATAATTCCTCATGTTTAAATTATTTCATACGCGTTACAACAATATTCCCACTCACGCTATTCATATCCGTAGCCTCAATGCCAAAAACAAGTGATTCTAGCCACGTATGGCCTATTTTGACCAAAAGGATAAAATCGTCATTTTGATGTCAAATTCGTTCTCGAGTAATTTTATTATAAAAATATAATATTGGACTCATTTCATGTATATACTCATGGTTGTAGAAGAAACGTAGCAAAAATCGGCTCGGTACGTCTCCGGATACCCTTGGGACTTAGAAATTTCCAACTTTCGAAAAACTGGAAAAACCAAGGTGGCACGCTCTTGGGAGCGACAACTTACTGCCCCTGGACTAAAAATTTTAGCCCAGAGCGGCGTGGCACGGTCCCAAACGTGCCCCTCCTTAAAAGTTTTCAAATATTTCATTTTTTGACTTTTCTTCGCGGGTTCGGTTAGATATTTCACGTCCTATCCTTTAACTTACTTCTTAACCTTAATACACTTTGTTTTGAGGTCCTCTTAGCCTCATTTGAACCCCACAAATGCACCATGAAAATTGCAAAACACCTTCTATGCAAGTTTAATCACATAACAAGAGCCAAATTCAATTATCTCACCAATGACATCACCAAATGCATACTTATAGCTCTCGATACCTACGTACATATTAGTTAATGTCGTCAAGTAGGGTTGGGAACGTACGGGGTGTTACAATTTGAGTATGTTGTCCTCTTCCTTCTCCCATTCTGGTATATGTTATTATGTTATATTTTTGCTTCTACTTCTTATTATTATTCGTATTACCATTTCATCTTGTCTTTTCTGGTTCCCGCCCGTTATCCCGTTGCTTGGCGCTCCAAACTATGGCTTGGCTTGCCTACTGGTGGGATAAGGTAGACGCCATCATGACTCAAGAAATCGGGCCGTGACAAAAAAAAAACAAGCCAATTTCTTTTATAAGAAAAATAATCATCCTTCCCTGCTTTGCCTATTTAAGTAAATGTTTTTGCAAGGATTCTGGTATCTCCTTCTTTGCCTTTTTCATAAACAAATTATTTATATTCTAATTTCTCCCTCGTGGAAAATTTAGAAAAAGAGTAGTTTCATTATTTTGCAAGAAAGATAAGAAGTTAGGGTGCAAATCACAAAAGAGGTCATACGTTAGGGTGAAAAAAGCAACTGACTCAAAATGAAGAATGATCTTATTATTGTGGATAATGCTTCAAGTTGTATTACTGGGTCATGTTAGTAATTTCTATTTTATGGACTCACATATTAATATATTATACATAGATATGCTATCATTAAAGGAGTCCATTTTATGATCTAATAAAGTATTAAAGTATTGGGCCTAAAATATAAATATTTATTAGTATGGGGTTTATTTTAAATAATTTAAAATCCATTGGCCTTTTCTTTGTTTGATGGAAAATTATGGAAAAGATACCTTTCCTGAAAAGGTACTTCAGAATTCTTGTTAAAAGCTTTGATCGCTAAAGCAGAAGACATACATTCTCTCTTTTCTCTCCATCTTAGAAAAGATACCAAGAAAGAGCACTCTTCAAAGTTTAGAAGATCAAGTTTAGTTTCCTCCAATCAATTCATGCATTCGAACAAGGTTGGTGTTCCTATCATTCTTCTAGATTTGTAATATGTCTAATTATTTACTTGTGTTCTTGGGTGAATTCTTTAATGTTTTCCAACAAATGATATCAAGAGCAAGGTCTTGTTAGATCATTAGATATGATATTTAATTTTTTCAGGATCAAATTTATGCTTCGGTTGGGTGGCGATATATTTCGGGGTAAAATTTATTCATGCATATACTGCAGTTCGCTAATTCTGAAAGAAATTTCTTTGGTTGAAAGTTTCTGCACGGTCTTTTGATTATTTCTTTTAATTATTTTTTTAATTATTATTTTTAGTAATAATGAACAAGAAAGTTTTGGTTTGGGGTGATTGTGGAATGCCAAAGAGAAACTCGTTATTATTTATCCGCGAAGCGGCACCCCGTTTTGGCTTCTTCAATGTTTAAAACTTTTCTGGAAAGGGGTATAAAAAAAAAAGGGCAGTCCGGTGCACTAAGCTTCCGTTATGCGCAGGGTACGGGGAAGGGCCCGACCATAAGAATCTATTGAACGCAACCTCACCTTACATGTCTGCAAGGGGCTGTTTCCAAGGCTTGAACCAGTGACCTTCTGGTCTCATGACAACAACTTTACCGGTTACTCCAAAGCTATTTCTGGAACGGTGTATATAATTAGTAAAAGATAAATTTTTTTTAATCTAGTCCTTTTCTAAATATAAAAGTTTAAACATGAATTCACTGTAGTAATAGTAGATGGGAACAAGCGTTACAGGAAACTATGACAAGTTTTCTTTTATTAGGTCTTGTTCTCGTCAAGTTTTAAGGGCAATATTTTAATGCTTATAGATGTGATTTAGCCTAACAGGAAACCATTATCCATCTACTTTGGATTTTTTAGACAAGTTTTGGCATTATGTTTTGGGCTAGTTCTCTGATATATTTTTTTTTTTTTAAAAAAGTTTACTGGATTTCAGATTTTCTTTTAATTGTTATTATTTAATTTATGCTTCTTGTCTAAAAGTGAGTAGATTGAATCAATATGTTGCCAAAGTAATCTCTATTGTGTAGATTTTGTTTACTTTGAACATGTAAGCATGTTTTATCTATATGAAATAATTATCCCAGAGGATGATTACTTTGGCCAGATTAACTATGGATAGTAGTGAATATGTGATACATTTAGTAATATCATGCTGGTAGTGTGTCGGTCCAAAGAAAGGCACATTGTTAGGCCGTTTTAAAAATAATGTTCATGAACTATGATAAGAGTACCACTTACAAATTATTATTTCTATCCAAAGACTTAATGATTATGTTGTGCTAGGTATCTTGAGATGGTCCCACTTTTATGTATATGTGTGAGATAAATATAAGTCTATATTTTAGTTATCATTTCCCTTCAGGTTTATTTAATTCAATTATGTGCATATATACATGTAATAACCCTCTAGGTCATTTTCTCGATTTCCATACGTTTTTGACATTTTGAGCCTTCCCATAGCAGCTACAGGTCATTTATGACTTGCTGAAACTGTCGGTTTTGTTTTAGGACAGTTCATTTGGGTTTTAGGCTCATTTTCCTGTTTTTGGAGCTTTAGTTGCTAAGAAATTGGTCTTGGACCAAAACTCCTAGTAAACGGACTCGGATGAAAATTCTGATAGAGCTATCAGCGTCAAAACATGGATTTCAGGCTAGGGAGACCCTTGGTTCGGGTCCTGAGGCTTCCCGACTCATTTTGGACTATGGGTTGGATTTTAGTGAAAACGAAACAGTGGGTGTGGGGCCTACTTTTTATCAAAACGATATCGTATGGAATTTTTGATGGTTCCTTTGAGTCCAAAATATCGATTTTGGGTTAGTGGCATAGTTTGTTTGGGTCCCGAGCCTTTATATTTTGGTTTGAGGGTTTAGACGAAAATTAGTTAAAATAGCCTAAAAGGGGTCCCGGGGGTTAATTTGTTGTAGAAGACCTTTTTTAGTAAATTCAATGATTCCATTGGATCCAGAACATGTTTTATGATTAATTTTCACTATTGTTTCATGTTCATAGGGTTTCGGATGAGTTTCGATGGTCAAAAACATGTTTTGGAAGTTGCTGGTGCTGGTGTGGTCGCTTAAGCGACCGTTGACCATTTGACCGAGCCTCTAAAGTGACCATTTGACTGCGTTAGTGGTATTTTGACCCTTTGACCAGGTCACTTAAGTGACCATCGCTGCGTATAAGACCAAACCAAATCCAATTCGTATTTTTGATATTTTCGAAGCTAGGAAGCTTCGATTTTGACAATTCTCAATGCGTTTTTCTTGTATAATCATTGTCTATGTGATTAAAACTTCATATTTCTCATTTTTTAAGAATACCCATTACTTTTTTCATGATTTCTATGCAAAGACGAGATTCAAAAACCCCATTCTGCCATTTTCTGACCCGTTTCCTCCATATTTGGTCTTGGGAGCTCAAGAAAGTGTAGGAATTGATCAATTGGAGTTGGGAATGTGTAGAGGACATTGAGTTGATCATTTCTCATTAATTTCTTCTTAAGTTTTAGGCCTAATTTTCCACTTATTTTCATTATCGCTCGGGGCTGATTTGAGCCCCTATTTATACTCCATTTGTGCTCAAATTTTCAATACGCATTCCTTGTCCTTCAAGAGACCTCATGAGGAATTCAATTTTGGAATTTTGTTTGCGGGTCCCACGGAACTATTTTTGACCCAATTTTTGCCCCGAGCTTTTATATTGCAATATGGGTATTATTTTACTCCTATTAACGTGTAGTTTATGATTTTGATAGTGCAATGTCATTTTAGAGATCATGGGACAACGACGAGCGATTTCTGGATGGTTCGAGATTGCGGTTTGGCTTCTGTCTACTTTTCTCTATGAGATTGTGTATTGTATAGATTGCATGCTAGGTAGGGATTATAGGATAACTTTATGCCTAGTAATACCATGACTTGACTTATTTAGGGGATTTAGAATAGAAAAGTGACCCGAACCTTAGCCTAGAATACTCGGTATGGTTGTAGAATCCTATTACACCAGATTATGGACTTGTTTGACCTTAGATTTACATGAAAGACCCTTTAGTATAAAAATTACCATGTTACTAAGTGAATTGGGCGATATTTCCCTGATTAGATTCTTTTAGTAGCACTGTGCCCATATTTACCTTAATTTTTGGGATTACGGTGTTGGCATATGTTAATTATATATTGTTGGGCTCGAGGCCATGGTTATAATACCAGTTGGATACTAAATTAGTATTCTATCCTTAGAAAGGACTTGGTTATAGTTATGGATGCATAAACACTTATGATTGTATTGTTTGGATACTGGTGATGGCATGTATACATTTAGATGCATTGACACTTATTTAGTGGTACGATTCTAGTGAGAACCTTGGTTTTACCACTATTTTCTAGAAAGGGGATTTATTCCCACTCTTTAACTTTTAAAATGGATTGTTTGAAAACGGAAGTCGTACCATATTATTGCATTATGATTTTTTAAACTAAACATATTATCTTGAAAATTTGACCGAGGCTGATTTCGGTCGATTATTAATCCTCTCTCTTTTGCCACTACTTATTCACTTTGGTCGAGGGAGATTCCAACCCCTTTTACATTAATATACTATTTTAGTCCCGGCTATGATCTTGGGCAATGGATTTACAGATATACACTTATTCGGTTCTGATTCAAGTCTGATATTTCTGACTATACTTTATATACTCTCCAATACTGAACGGAGTAGATTGGTTATGATGGTTACTGAAAGTCCTGATTTAAGACCAGAAAATGTATACGGATATCCCGAGTCCCCTATGGGCCTCTTCATTCAATGAGCCATGATACCGGAGAAGGATGGTCACCGTAGGTCCTGCCTTTACGAGCAACCAATCTGGAGGAGGTGTATACACTTGGTATAGTTTGGCACTCAGTTGGTATAGAATTATTGGTTTACGTTGCATTCATTAGTTCATATGCACTGCCTTTCACCAGTATATTTTTTTGGCGCTTGTATCTATCGGTCTTATGGGGGGTTGAATAGATACAAGTTATGGTTCTTGTTTCCTGATTGCTTACTTGTGCCTCACCGGGATTATGGGCGCCTGGTTGAGGTTATTGGTTACCTAGATTATCCAGTTATATTATTGTATGTTTTGAGCAAGCTAGTTATGGACTGGTAGCCGAGATTGTCGGTACGTTTCTGATCCTTTTTCTCATTATATCCATATTTCGATTAGAGACCCTGATTATGCTAGTGTTAGCCCCCTTATTATTTATGATCCCGGTGTTGTTAAGACTAGCTTCATCAGAGTAGTACTTTCGTATTTGGTTATCCGTTATAAATATATTCTTCTTTGGCTACTATTTGTATATTAATTTCTTCATTCCTACTACTATTGTATATTATATATCTTTTTCTTCACTATACCATCATGTATGGACTAACTACTTATGGAACTTCACCTCGTCCCTGATTACTTGTAGTATTTGAGAGTTTATCTTTACCTTTCCATTAGTACAATTATGTTTCATTGCCTTAGTAGTTGCCTGTAGTTTATATTTATGCTTTACATGTTATTTGTACTTGCATTATCTTTAGAGCTCAGTTGGCCGATGCCTACTGAGTACCTCGTGTTTGGTACTTATACTACACTTCTGCAGCCTGCAGATCATAGTACAAGTTCTCGTTGTTGATGTGTGCATCTTGCGGAGCAGCCATGGATCATAGATTTGGGATGAGCTCCTAACATTTGGAGTTGTTCCTGCTCTCCCTCTTATTATCTAACTGATATCTATTTTTGTATTATTTTAGAGACAGCTTGTATATATTTACTCTATATTCCACTTTATACTCCTGTTGTATTAGAAGCTCTTGTACCGACTTCACCAGGTTTTGGGGTTATATATGTAATGACCCTACCGGTTATTTCCCTCATTTTCGCGCGTTCTCGGCATTTAGAACTTGGTAAAGAAAATATATAGTTAATTACCTTTCTAAAATATTTTTGATATTTAAAAAAAGGTCTATAGTTTAGTATTTTATGAGTTAGACTCATTATTGTGACACTTAGCATATTATTTAAGTAATATATATATAGATATATTTTGTCAAAATTGGCTGAATTTTCTTTAATTATATATATATATATATATATATATATATAAAACCCCTTTTTTGTCTTCTAAAACCTTCTCAACACTTCTTTTTCTATATTCAACCATACTTGACCAATTTAAGCTCAACTTTGAGAATTTCTAGTGAGATTCAAGGTTAGGGGTTGGTAGAGTTGGATCCGTGGTTACGTTCTCGTTGTTTCTACGGTACGTTTTCTTATTTTTACGGTAGTTTTAATTACAGTGGTTGTTGAGATTGGTGTTGATGTTTGAGCTATATATTGAGCTCAAATTAAGGGGTGTTAGTTGTGACTATTGGTCACGGGGTGATTTGGCACACTGTGACGGTTTTGATTTTGCAATTTGCAAGTGGTCCCCACATGGACCTTTCAGATATTTTTTTGGAACTAATGCAATATGGGTATCAATATTCATGTTTTGATATGTAGTATATTATTTTGCAAGCGTGGTAGAAATCTGAGGTCTCGCGGAAGGGGAAGACTCCTATTTAGCAAGTTTTGGCAGACATTCGGTGGAGTCCAGGTAGGCTAGGCTTACCATATACCTAGACTGAGTTTATTTATAGTATTTGCATACTTTTATGCTAGTGTTTGGGTTGGTAGTTGTAGATTGGCATTGACTTGCTATGATTAGGCCTTTTGGGCAGGTTAGGGCCTTGTTCGGATATGTTCCGGGCCTGTTATCCTCGTGGTGTGCCAGAGATTACCTTTATAGGGTTGGTTAATGTTGTATTACTATTAGTAGGGGTTTGGGGAACCTTAGCCCAGACTTGGTTCTGGGACCCCGTAGTGGGCCCCGCTACTCTTCACAGTCGGTAAAGTTAGCTTTAAACATTGTTAGGCTTAGTTAAGCCCTGAGATGATCTTTTAGGATAAAATTTATGTTGAATTACCCTAGTTATACCCTTTTGACCTGTTTAGCCTTGTCAGTCCCTAATAGCACTGTATTTGATCGGGGTCGGCTAGTTTGATTTAGAATGCGGACCCGCCTTGCCATGACTTATAATGTATACCCAGACTTGTATATACATATTTTCTATAGTAGATAGTTGACCTAGAAGGATCCCGAGATTGACTTGTAGTACGTGGTGGGTTAGCTCTTTATTTATGTTTCGGGTTCGTTCTGGGGCCAGTATGTCCCCGTTTACTTGTGTTTGTGTGGATTTTGGCACTTCTCTGTCACTTGGTTACTGATTATTATGAGTTCCAATTCGAGTCCAACCACTGATTCAGATATGATGGGTACTGATTATGAGTTTCGGTTAGAGTCCGGCCACTAATTCAGATATGATGGTTACCGATTGTTATGAGTTCCGGTTCGAGTCCGACATCTGGTTATGATATGATTGGTGAGTTCTGGTACTGGGTACCGTGGTTAAGATACTGTTGTTCTCTGAGTTTCGGTTTGAGTCCGGCGGTTATGATATATATGTGGCCTATTGTCATTATCCACTATGTCCGGTTTGATTTTGGCGTCTGGCATCTTGTTATTACCCATTGGTGTCGGTTCAAGCCCAGTGCACCCTTGTTGGTTATTTTGTGTAATGACCTTCCCGGTCATTTCCTTCGTTTTCGTGTGTTGTCAGCGCTTAGAGCTTTTCTATAACTGCCCCAAGTTATTTATGACTTGCTGGGACCGACAGTTCGGCTCCCGGGCAGTTCGTTTGAGAATATTATTTAGACCAAACACATTGTAAAATATTAAATTAAATTAAAATTTGGTAAAATGACATAGGTAATTACCTTTTGAAAATATTTTTGAAATTTATAAAATTCTTTAGTTATTCAAGCTCGGGGATCACATGGTTGATAGTATAACGTCTTTATAACGTAAGTTTTCGGTCAATTTTAGCTTAAAGTCGCGTATTTGTTAATTATTGGGATTGGTATTGAGGTTTGAGCTACATTTTGAGCTCAAATTGAATGGTGCTAGTTGTGACTATTGGTCACGGAGTTGTTTAGGATGCTGTGACGGTTTCAGTTTCGTGATTTCGCAAGCGGGCCCCACGGGGACGGTTCAGACATTTTTTCGAACTAATGCAATATAGGTATCAATAGTCATGTTTTGACATGTAGTTTATTATTTTGGTAGATTGGCAACAGTCGGAGGCCTCTCGAAAGGGGAAGGCTCTTATTTAGCTGGGTTTTTTGGCAGGCTTGCGGCAGGCGTCCAGGTAGGCTAGGTTTACCTTCCTTTACACTTAGACTGGGCTTATGTGTGATATATGTATGCTATTGTGCGGGTATTGTGGGCTGGTATTATAGACTTGGTGGTGGTGGTTTGCTGTGATTTAGGCCTTCTAGGCCGGATAGGGCTATTCGGATATTATTCCAGGCCCGTTATCCTCGTGGTACCCCACAGATGACCTATTTGGGGTCGGATAGTATTGTTGTTGTTGTTGCTAGTCTGGGAATGTTATTGTTGGACCTTAGTCCAGTCTTAGACAGACTTAGCCCAGACTTAGACAAGTATAACCAGACTCAGTTTTCGGGACCCGATAGCTGGCCCCGTTACCCTTTTTTGTCGGCTTGTCGAAACTTTGACATCTTTAGGCTTAGATAAGCCCTATATGACTATTAGGGTTATGACGGGATTGAGTCACCCCGATTATACCCGGTTGGACTGTCTAGCTTTGTTCGTCTCTGATAGCACCGTAATTGATTGGGGTCGGCTAGTTTGACTTAGAACGCTGAACCGCCTTTCCATGACTTGTAATGTATACCCAGACTTTTATATACATATTATTTACAGTAGGTAGTTGACCTAGAAGGACCCCGAGATTGACTTGTAGCATGTTGTAGAGTTAGCTTCTGTACCTATATAATAGTAATGACTTGGCACTAAGGCGTTCCCCGTTTATTTCATATGATATGACCTTTGATTCTGTTCTGGTTACTGGCTATGATGAGTTTCGGTTCGAGTCCGGCTACTGATTCAGGTATGATGATTTTGGTTATTGACTATTGGGTGTTCCGGTTCGAGTCCGGCCCCGGATTGTGATACACTATGAGTTCCGGTTCGAGTCCGGCCACTGATTATTATGAGTTCTGGTTCGAGTCCGACATCTGGTTATGATATGATTGGAGAGTTTTGGTACTGGGTACCGTGATTATGATGTTGTTGTTCTATGAGTTCCGATTCGAGTCCGGCAGATATGATATATATGTGGCCTCTTGTTATTACCCACTACTTTCGGTTCGACTCCGGCGTCTGGCCTCTTGTTATTACCCATTGGTGCCGGTTCAAGACCGGTGCACTCCTGTTGGTTATTGTGGTTACTGGATACTGATACAGCCTCGAGACACTGGTGACTATGCATTTACTTTTCTTGTGTGTCCCGCTGGTTTATGGGGGCCAGACTGGGTTATTATTTTCTTCCGTGTGCCTATCGGGCTTATGGGGGCCCAGATAGGTTATGTTTGACTTGTGTGTTTACTTACGCATTTATTTACTCGTTATTATG
Organism: Capsicum rhomboideum; assembly: GCA_031232105.1. NCBI lineage: Eukaryota > Viridiplantae > Streptophyta > Magnoliopsida > Solanales > Solanaceae > Capsicum > Capsicum rhomboideum. The sequence goes on from CP124717.1 coordinate 54,823,745, forward strand.
TATCGCACTTATATTTTCCCTAAGCATATCTATACGCCTCGGCCGTTACTTATGTATCTATTACTTGTACCCCGGACTTAGCATGCCCCCTGCACTTTAGCTTGCTTATATTATATTAAGCTCAGTCGGCCGATGATGCCTACTGAGTACCCGTTGCCCTGGTACTCATACTGCACTTCTGCATCTTTTTCCCGATGCAGATCCAGGCACCAGTCGACGGTTTTGACGTGACTCTTTTCTCAGCACTGATTCTGGAGCAGGGTGAGCTTACTGACGTCCGAGGCAGATCCTACTCCATCCTCTACTGTATAGTCTTTTGCTCTCAAGACTATTGTACTTATTATACATGTTTGGTTTCTGTCTTGTATTTTGGGTATGTTAGTAGTGGCTCATGTACTGACCCCACCAGGTCTTGGGAGGGGTTCTGGACTTTATATACGTTGTCCTCTTCCTTCTCAGTCTTAGCATGTTTATAAATATGGTTATGGTTACTTCCACTTCTTCTCTGTTTTATGAGATTCCGCCCGTTAGCCCGTCGCTTGTTGCTCTGGACTAGGGTTTGGCTCGCCTATTGGTGGGTTACGATAGGCGCCATCATGACCCAAATATTGGGTCGTGACAGCTTGGTATCAAAGCTTAGGTTGTACGGGTAGTGTCGGTACATGAGCCAATGTTTAGTAGAGTCCTGTGGATCGGTGCGGGGACGCCTGTATCCTATCTTCGAGAGGCTACGGAGCATTCTTAGGGGAGTCTCTCATTTTCTTGACTCATGTCCGTGCGTTGGGTATATGTTGGTTTCTGTTTTTCATTTGGTTCATTCTTTATGCAGATGGTTAGGACGCATGGTGCGAGACCCGAGGGTCAGGACCCCGACCCTACAGCGAGGGCTCCTGGTAGGGGCCGAGGTTGACCCAGAGGTCGGGGGTAGGGCAGAGCGGGAGCATCAGGCCGAGATTATGCTAGGGATCAGTTATCCGATCCCGTTATAGCTCCAGATGTTCCGCCTCCACAGCAGCCGGTGGGCTAGGGAGCAGCCCAGGCTCCACCTGGATTTATAGATGCTTCTTTGCTTCGAGGTACATTACTTCAGTTGTTGGGGATAGTTGGAGGTTCGTCAGCCGAGGGATCCCAACCAGCAGTACAGGGAGTTGGTGTTGGGGCGCAGCTTGCAGCTGCAGCACCTAGAGTTGGGATTCCGTCAGCGCCGGTAGCTCCACAGCCGATTACAGATCAGCCTGTTATGTCTGTTGATGAGCAGAGGATGTTGGGGCATTTCTTGAGGTTGACTCCACCGAGATTTGCTGGTACTCCGGGTGAGGATGCATATGAGTTTTTGTCCAGCTGCGAGGATAGACTGAGGAATTTGGGATTGGTACAGTCTCGTGGTATTGATTTCGTGGCATATCAGTTTGATACTGCAGCGAGGAGATGGTGGAGGGGATATCTTGATTCCAGGCCAGCAGGATCTCCGCCAGTTACCTGGACCCAGTTCTCTGAGATTTTCTTGGGAAAGTATATGCCCCGTACTATGCGGGAGCGACTCAGGGATGAGTTCTCCAGATTGACCCAGGGTTCATTATCTGTCGCCGAGTATGAGGCGAGGTTTCATAATCTTGCTAGGCACGCTACCTCTATTCTGCCTGATGAGTATGAGAGAGTTAGATGTTTTGTCAGGGGACTGAGATTGCCACTCCGCAGAGCTACCCAGAGTTTAGTGACTTCAGGAAAGTCATTCGCAGAGATTACCGAGCATGTATACTCTATTGAGGACATGGATCGCGAGGCCCAAGGGTGCAGCGATAAGAGACCTCGTATTCAGGGTAGTTTCAGTGGGAGCAATAGTGGTTCGCAGTTCAGAGGTCGTGGGTTCCAGTTTCAGGGTAGGTACCCTCAGCAGCAGCAGCAGTCTTTTCAGCGACAGGGTCAGCCCAGTAGGCCCGTACAGTCAGCTTTGCAAATATCTGATAGGGGTCAGCCCACCTATAGTGGTTCTGTTAGCCAGCCTCAAGGACGTGGTCAGTCCAGTTCATCGACTAGAGGTGGTCATACTAGCTCAGCCGGACCTTCTAGGCCGAGCAGGGAGCCAGGAGCATGCTACACTTGTGGGGTTGTCGGTCATTTTGCACGTGAGTGTCCTCAGCGCATGGCGATTGAGCCTTCAGTTCAGACAGCACAGCCCCTCAGATCTATACCTCCAGCAGGTAGAGGTGGTGCACAGGGTCGTCGGGGTGGTCCCCAGGGTTCTCGAGGTAGAGCACAGGGAGGTCGGACTGGTGGTCAGGGCGGTGCTCAGACTAGTGGTAGCCAGCGTCAGTTGTATGCCGTGCCGGCTAGACCGGAGGCTGAGGCTTCGGATGCAGTGATTACAGGTACGATTTCCGTATGCCATCAGCCAGCCTCTGCATTATTTGATCCTGGATCCACGTTTTCTTATGTATCTACTTATTATGCACCACGGTTGGGTTTGTGTTCTGAGTTATTATCTATGCCCTTACGTGTATCTACCCCCGTTGGTGATTCCTTAGTAGTGGATCGGGTATATAGATCTTGTCTGGTGACTATTAAGGAGTTTGAGACTCCGGTTGATTTTATTGTATTGGCCATGGTAGACTTTGATGTGATTCTGGGCATGGACTGGTTGTCTTTTCATCATGTAGTCTTGGATTACTTTGCTAAGACCGTGACCTTAGCCATGCCTGGCGTACCCCCGGTGGTGTGGCAGGGTTCTGTTAGCCGCACACCGACAGGGATTATTTCATATGTTCGGGCTCGTAGATTGATGTCGAGGGGATGTGATTCATTCCTTGCTTATGTTCGGGATGCTAGCATTGAGAGTCCGTCACTTGACTCCGTCCCAGTTGTTCATGAGTTTTCTGATGTATTCCCGACTGACCTACCTGGTCTTCCTCCTGAGCGTGATATGGAGTTCATTATCGACCTTGAGCCGGGCACCCGACCTATTTCTATAGCTCCTTATCGTATGGCTCCTGCTGAATTGAGAGAGTTGAGTACTCAGCTCCAGGACCTTCTGGGGAAGGGTTTTATCAGGCCGAGTGTGTCTCCGTGGGGTGCTCCAGTTCTGTTTGTAAAGAAGAAGGATGGATCTATGCGCATGTGTATTGATTACAGGCAGTTGAATAAGGTAACTGTGAAGAATAAGTATCCTATGCCTCGTATCGATGATTTGTTTGATCAACTTCAAGGTGCAGCGGTATTCTCAAAAATAGATTTGAGATCTGGATACCATCAGTTGAGAGTTAGGGCTGAGGACATCCCAAAGACAGCCTTCAGGACTCGGTACGGCTATTATGAGTTCCTGGTGATGTCTTTTGGGTTGACTAATGCCCCAGCAGCTTTCATGGATTTGATGAATCGTGTATTCAGGCCATACTTGGACTCCTTTGTGATTGTGTTTATTGACGACATCTTGGTTTATTCGAGGAGTAGCGAGGAGCACGAGCAGCATTTGAGGATTGTGCTCTACACTTTGAGAGATCATCGGCTATATGCCAAGTTCTCAAAGTGTGAGTTCTGGCTTGAGTATGTAGCTTTCTTGGGCCATGTTGTGTCCAGACAAATATCATGGTAGACCCAGCGAAGATTGAGGCTATTCGAGGTTGGGCTAGGCCCACGTCACCTACCGAGGTTCGCAGCTTTGTTGGGTTGGCAGGATACTACGGGCGATTTGTTGAGGGCTTCTCGTCTATTGCATCTCCTATGACCAGACTGACCAGGAAGGAGGTTCCATTTCAGTGGTCTGAGGATTGTGAGGCAAGCTTTCTAAAACTCAAGGATCGACTTACTTCTGCCCCTGTGCTGACTCTTCCAGTTGAGGGCGAGGGTTTCACCGTGTATTGTGATGCTTCTGGTATCGGTCTGGGATGTGTTTTAATGCAGCGGGGTCGTGTTATTGCTTACGCATCGAGGCAGCTGAAGGTGCACGAACGTAATTATCCCACTCATGACTTAGAATTAGCAGCGGTAGTATTTGCACTGCGGCTTTGGAGGCATTATCTATACGGTGTGCATTGTGAGATCTTTACAGACCACCGCAGTCTTCAGCATATTATGACTCAGAGGGATCTTAATTCGAGGCAGCGCAGGTGGATTGAGTTGCTGAAGGACTATGATATCTCTATTCTCTATCATCCGGGCAAGGCGAATGTGGTAGCAGATGCCTTGAGCCGGAAGGCAGTGAGTATGGGTAGCTTAGCCTTCATTCCAGTCTCTCAGCGGCCGTTGGCTTTGGATATTCAGTCCTTAGCTAACTCGATGGTGCGTTTGGATATTTCTGACCCCAGAAAGGTTATCGCTTGTGTTGGTGCGAGATCTACTTTGCTGGAGCAGATTCAGAGTCGTCAATTTGAAGATAGCGGTCTCCGTAGAATTCGAGATCAGGTATTGAAGGGTGAGTCTGAGAGAGCTACCTTGGGTTCTGATGGTGTTCTGAGGTTTGACGGTCGTATTTGTGTTCCGAGGGTTGAAGATTTAATTCAGTTGATTTTGCGTGAGGCTCACAGTTCTAGATATTCTATTCACCCCGGGACAACTAAGATGTATAGAGATCTGAGACAGCACTATTGGTGGAGTGGTATGCGGAGAGATATAGCAGGGTTTGTAGCCCGATGCCTTTGTTGTCAGCAGGTAAAGGCCGAGCACCAGAGACCTGGTGGAATGCTTCAGCAATTGCCCATTCCCGAGTGGAAATGGGAGCGAGTCACTATGGATTTTATTGTTGGACTGCCTCGCATCTCCCGTGGTTTTGATAGTATTTGGGTTATTGTAGATCGGTTGACTAAGTCTGCACACTTTATCCCTGTTCGAGTTTCCTACAGTGCTGAGAGATTAGCTCGTGTATATATTCAGGAGGTGGTTCGCCTACATGGAGTGCCAATATCCATTATCTCAGACCGAGGGTCTCAGTTTACCTCCAGTTTCTGGCAGACTTTCCAGGAAGAGTTGGGTACCCAGGTGGACCTCAGCACTGCATTTCACCCTCAAACAGACGGGCAGTCGGAGAGGACGATTCAGGTATTGGAGGATATGCTCCGCGCTTGTGTGTTAGACTTTGGGGGTCAATGGGATCAATTCTTACCTTTAGCCGAGTTCGCGTATAATAATAGCTTCCACTCCAGCATTCAAATGGCTCCGTTTGAGGCTTTATATGGCAGACGGTGTCGATCTCCAGTTGGCTGGTTTGAAACTTTTGAAGTCAGTCCTCGTGGCACAGATGTACTCCGAGAATCTTTGGACCGAGTTCGAGTAATTCAGGACAGGCTGCGGACAGCTCAGAGTAGACAGAGGAGTTATGCTGACCGTAGACGTCGTCCGTTGAAATTCAGGGTGGGTGATAGGGTCTTCTTACGAGTATCGCCCATGAAGGGCGTGATGCGGTTTGGTAGGAAGGGTAAGCTTAGCCCCAGGTATATTGGACCCTTTGAGATTTTGCGGACAGTTGGAGAGGTGGCTTATGTGTTAGCTTTACCTCTGGCATTTTCAGCTATCCACCCAGTATTTCATGTTTTTATGCTACGACAATATATTCCAGATGAGTCGCATGTGCTTCAGTGGGACTCAGTTCAGTTAGACGAGAAACTAACATTTGTGGAGGAGCCTGTGTCCATTTTAGCCAGAGATGTCAGACGGTTATGCTCCCAGGACATTCCAGTGGTTAAGGTACAGTGGCATCACCGCCCGATGGAGGAGGCTACTTGGGAGCTTGAACGTGATATGCGAACCCAATATCCCTACTTGTTCACGTCTTCAGGTATGTGCTTCTTCTTGACTTTCGCGGACGAAAGTCCTTTTAGTAGTGGATATTGTAATGACCTTCCCGGTCATTTCCTTCGTTTTCGTGTGTTGTCAGCGCTTAGAGCTTTTCTATAACTGCCCCAAGTTATTTATGACTTGCTGGGACCGACAGTTCGGCTCCCGGGCAGTTCGTTTGAGAATATTATTTAGACCAAACACATTGTAAAATATTAAATTAAATTAAAATTTGGTAAAATGACATAGGTAATTACCTTTTGAAAATATTTTTGAAATTTATAAAATTCTTTAGTTATTCAAGCTCGGGGATCACATGGTTGATAGTATAACGTCTTTATAACGTAAGTTTTCGGTCAATTTTAGCTTAAAGTCGCGTATTTGTTAATTATTGGGATTGGTATTGAGGTTTGAGCTACATTTTGAGCTCAAATTGAATGGTGCTAGTTGTGACTATTGGTCACGGAGTTGTTTAGGATGCTGTGACGGTTTCAGTTTCGTGATTTCGCAAGCGGGCCCCACGGGGACGGTTCAGACATTTTTTCGAACTAATGCAATATAGGTATCAATAGTCATGTTTTGACATGTAGTTTATTATTTTGGTAGATTGGCAACAGTCGGAGGCCTCTCGAAAGGGGAAGGCTCTTATTTAGCTGGGTTTTTTGGCAGGCTTGCGGCAGGCGTCCAGGTAGGCTAGGTTTACCTTCCTTTACACTTAGACTGGGCTTATGTGTGATATATGTATGCTATTGTGCGGGTATTGTGGGCTGGTATTATAGACTTGGTGGTGGTGGTTTGCTGTGATTTAGGCCTTCTAGGCCGGATAGGGCTATTCGGATATTATTCCAGGCCCGTTATCCTCGTGGTACCCCACAGATGACCTATTTGGGGTCGGATAGTATTGTTGTTGTTGTTGCTAGTCTGGGAATGTTATTGTTGGACCTTAGTCCAGTCTTAGACAGACTTAGCCCAGACTTAGACAAGTATAACCAGACTCGGTTTTCGGGACCCGATAGCTGGCCCCGTTACCCTTTTTTGTCGGCTTGTCGAAACTTTGACATCTTTGGGCTTAGATAAGCCCTATATGACTATTAGGGTTATGACGGGATTGAGTCACCCCGATTATACCCGGTTGGACTGTCTAGCTTTGTTCGTCTCTGATAGCACCGTAATTAATTGGGGTCGGCTAGTTTGACTTAGAACGCTGAACCGCCTTTCCATGACTTGTAATGTATACCCAGACTTTTATATACATATTATTTACAGTAGGTAGTTGACCTAGAAGGACCCCGAGATTGACTTGTAGCATGTTGTAGAGTTAGCTTCTGTACCTATATAATAGTAATGACTTGGCACTAAGGCGTTCCCCGTTTATTTCATATGATATGACCTTTGATTCTGTTCTGGTTACTGGCTATGATGAGTTTCGGTTCAAGTCCGGCTACTGATTCAGGTATGATGATTTTGGTTATTGACTATTGGGTGTTCCGGTTCGAGTCCGGTCCCGGATTGTGATACACTATGAGTTCCGGTTCGAGTCCGGCCACTGATTATTATGAGTTCCGGTTCGAGTCCGACATCTGGTTATGATATGATTGGAGAGTTTTGGTACTGGGTACCGTGATTATGATGTTGTTGTTCTATGAGTTCCGATTCGAGTCCGGCAGATATGATATATATGTGGCCTCTTGTTATTACCCACTACTTTCGATTCGACTCCGGCGTCTGGCCTCTTGTTATTACCCATTGGTGCCGGTTCAAGCCCGGTGCACTCCTTTTGGTTATTGTGGTTACTGGATACTGATACAGCCTCGAGACACTGGTGACTATGCATTTACTTTTCTTGTGTGTCCCGCTGGTTTATGGGGGCCAGACTGGGTTATTATTTTCTTCCGTGTGCCTATCGGGCTTATGGGGGCCCAGATAGGTTATGTTTGACTTGTGTGTTTACTTACGCATTTATTTACTCGTTATTATGTATCGCACTTATATTTTCCCTGAGCATATCTATACGCCTCGGCCGTTACTTATGTATCTATTACTTGTACCCCGGACTTAGCATGCCCCCTGCACTTTAGCTTGCTTATATTATATTAAGCTCAGTCGGCCGATGATGCCTACTGAGTACCCGTTGCCCTGGTACTCATACTGCACTTCTGCATCTTTTTCCCGATGCAGATCCAGGCACCAGTCGACGGTTTTGACGTGACTCTTTTCTCAGCACTGATTCTGGAGCAGGGTGAGCTTACTGACGTCCGAGGCAGATCCTACTCCATCCTCTACTGTATAGTCTTTTGCTCTCAAGACTATTGTACTTATTATACATGTTTGGTTTCTGTCTTGTATTTTGGGTATGTTAGTAGTGGCTCATGTACTGACCCCACCAGGTCTTGGGAGGGGTTCTGGACTTTATATACGTTGTCCTCTTCCTTCTCAGTCTTAGCATGTTTATAAATATGGTTATGGTTACTTCCACTTCTTCTCTGTTTTATGAGATTCCGCCCGTTAGCCCGTCGCTTGTTGCTCCGGACTAGGGTTTGGCTCGCCTATTGGTGGGTTACGATAGGCGCCATCATGACCCAAATATTGGGTCGTGACATTTTGGTTACTGTATACTGATACAGCTTCGAGACACTGGTGACTATGCATTTACTATTCCTGTGTGTCCCGCCGGTTTATGGGGGCCAGGCTGGGTTATTGTTTTCTTTCTTGTGCCTATCTGGTTTATGGGTGGCCCAGATAGGTTATGTTTGACTTGTGTGTTTACTTAGGCATTTATTTACTCGTTACTCTGTATCGCACTTATTCTCTCCTGAGCATATCTATACGCCTCGGCAGTTACTTATATACTTATTATTTATACCCCAGACCTAGCATGCACCCTCGCATTTTAGCTTGCTTATATTATATTGAGCTCAGTCGGCCGATGATGCCTACTGAGTACCCGTTGCCTCGGTACTCATACTGCACTTCTGCATCTTTTTCCCCAATGCAGATTCGGGCACTAGTCGATGATTTTGGCGTGACGCTCTTCTCAGCACTGACTCCCAGAGCAGGGTGAGCTTACTGACGTCTGAGGCAGATCCTACTCCATCTTTACTGTAGATTCTTTTGCTCTCGAGACTGTAGTACTTGTTCTATATATTTGATTTTTGTCTTGTATTTTGGACCTGTCTAGTAGTGGCTCTTGTACCGACCTCACCAGGTCTTGGGAGGGGTTCTTGACTTTATATATTGTCCTCTCCTTCTCAGTTTTGGCATGAATATATATTTTGATTTTGTTTTTATATTTCTAGCATGTTTATTAGTATAGTTACTTCCACTTCATCTCTGTTTTCTGAGATTCCGCCCGTTAGCCTGTCGCTTGTCGCTCCGGGATAGGGTTTGGCTTACCTATTGGTGGGTTACGGTAGGAGCCATCATGACTTGAAAAATCGGGTCGTGACAATATATCTATAATAGACTTTTGATTAAATTCTTTTCTGCTACTTTTCTTCTTTTCTCTTGATAGTCCATTACTCTTTGTTCCGCATTATGGGTTGGCTTACTTACTGATGGGATATAGTAGGTGCCATCATGCCCTGCGAAATCGGATCATGACAATATATGATTTATTTGAATGATTAATTGTGAGCACTAGTTATTTTATCTAGTGTCTTCTATATCTGCCAATATGAACAACATTTTTGTGCATTATGGCACAAACTTCAAGAAAGGAACAAGCACATTATGATTGTGCTTGGTTGCATCGATCTTGATTATGTATTAAGATTTGATCACCCTGCGGACTTGAACGAAACTGGTTCTAATTAACAAAGTCCGCATATGAGAAGTGGGAGCGATCAAATCGCATGAGCTTGATGATGATGCAACACTCAATTCCAAAATTTTTAAGGGGTAGTATAACAGAGAATAAAGATACCAAAGGTTTCCTAAAAGAAATTGTAGATCGATTCACTGCTAACGGAAAGGTTAAAATAAGTACTATTCTTAATAAGATAGTTTCAATACGATATAAGGGAAAAAGAAACATAAGGAAGTACGTTATGGAAATGTCTAATCTTGTGATAAAACAAAGGGCCTTTAAGCTTGAATTATCTGACAACATTCTTGTGCACCTAGTTTTGATCACTCTTCCAACACAATTTAGTCAATTTAAAGTTTCATATAATACTCAAAAGGAGAAATGGACTTTGAATGAGCTTATATCTCAATGTGTGTAGGAAGGGGAAGGACCTAAATAAGAGAAGATTGAAAGTGCTTATTTGTCATCTACATCTCGAACTAAAACCTCTTCAAATAAGAAAAAAAGGAGTAAGACTAAGAAAACTGCAGACAAAGGAACATCACAGTCCAAGGACCCAAAGTCTTGTTTCTTTTGCAAGAAAATTGGTCATATAAAGAAACAATGTTCCAAATACACTGCCTGGCTTGAAAAGAAAGGTAAGCTTCTCAACATTGTTTGTTCAGAAGTTAATTTGGCTATGGTACCTAGTGACACTTGGTGAATAAATATCGATGCAACTACTCACGTAAGTGCCACTATACAGGATTGCCTGAGGAGCCGAGTGCCACTATACAAGATTTCTTGTTTGGACATATCTGTATATAAATGTTCAATTAGAAATAAGATTTGTAGTATTTCTCTAAGTTCTAATATTGTTGAAATCGGAACTCTAATCAAGAAGTTATACAAATTAAACAGACAAGCCTCATGCAACAATGAGAACCTACATTCAAGTAACTTAGGTACTAAGGGCAGATTAACAATCAAAAGGCTTTAAGTTTTACAACCCCTCAAATAGATCCTTTTTCAAAATATAGAATACCAAATTTATTAAGGATGTTGATTATGGTGGAAGAAATCAAAACAAACAAATTGTGTTTGAAAAGGAATTTGATATATCCCTTCTACTAGTGAAAATGATCAGATAACTTTACCAAATATTTTTCAACCTATAAATCAAGATTATGAAGAAAATGTTCAACTACCTCAAGTTTAAGTGCCTAAAAGAAGATCTAACAGAAAAAAGAGAAATATAATTTCGAATGATTATGTTATTTTCCTCCAAAGAACATGATTTTGACATGGGATTGGAAGATGATCCTATAACTGTTAGTCAAGTGTAATCATGTCAAAACTTTGGTAAATGGATCACAACCATAAAAGATGAGTTGAAGTCTATGAAAGACAATGTCGTTTGGGATCATGTCGAGTTACTATAAGGATCGAAACTGATTGGTTGTAAATGAATTTTCAAAACCAAACGTGATTCTAAAGGTATCATCAAAAGATATAAAACATGCCTAGTTACCAAGGGATTAACTCAAAATGAAATCATAGATTTTAAAAAGACTTTTTTTGCTAGTTTTATTGAAAGATTCCTTTAGAATGATTATGACGTTTGTAGCTCATTATGACTTAGAACTACTTCAAATGGACGTAAAGACTACATTTCTTAATGGAGGAATTGAAGAAATAGTATACATGGTGTAAACAGAAATCTTTGAGTCTCAAGATTCAAAACACCTTTTATGTAAACTTAAGAAGTCCACATATGGTTTAAAATAGGCATTCCGTCAATGATATCAGAAGTTTGATCAGGTGATAACCTCTTTTGATTTTAAGAAAAACACCATTAATTAGTGCATGTATGCACAAGTTTGTACGCATCCAGATATAGCATACTTGGTAGGAATGTTAGACCGATATTCATAAGTAACCTGAGAATGGTTCATGGAAAAGTCGAAAAATGGGTTATGAGGTATCTCCAAAGAACTAAAGATTACATGCTCACTTATCAGAAGTTGGATCTCTTAGAGAAGTTTTACTAGGTGCCTTGATAGTAGGAGATCTACATCAGGTTATATTTTCATATTAGCTGGAGAAGTTGTTTCTTGGGAAAATATGAAACAAACATTAATGTCTTCTTCTACTATGGAACTCAAATTTATAGTCTGCTATGAAGCATCAAATCATGGAATATGACTAAGAAATTTTATCACTTGAATGCATATGATCAATGGCATAATCTAATGATAATAAGTCTGCTGAGTTATATTTGAAGAACAATCGAAGTTCGTCTAAATCAAAGCACATAGACATTAAGTTTTTGGTTGTAAAAGAAAGATTTCAGAGTCATCTTATGCCGATTAAGCATATTAGTACAAACATGATGATTGTGGATCAGCTCACGAAACGTTGGCCACCTTAAATGTTTTGTGGGCATGTAGCTCATATGGGTGTTGTCAAAATTGATGATGAGCCACTATTAGTGGGAGTTTGTTGTTTTGATTATGCTTTTGATATTTCAAAGATTATATTCTATACAGATTAAAGTTTTATTAAATTTATGAATTTCATGTGTTCATTGAAAAAACTGAAAAATAAAGATATTTAACTTTTTATTGCAGTTTTGCATAAGGTATAAGAAAGTGATTTTGGAATATAAAAGTCATAAGGTAGGACCAAGTGGAAATGGTCATGACTTAGATTATTTTACATGTAATTTTCATATTTGATCTATTTCATTGATATTGCTGATATTTATGGTTTATTTTTGAATATCTATTACGAAAACCGCTTTGATCTTATATTGGTAGTATCGATGGACTAGATTGTGTCGTGATAATTCAATTAAGATAGGAAAAGTTTGTACACACTGAAGTTTCATCTATTGTAATGAACCTTCTGATTACTTTCTTGGTTTTTGTATATTTTTAGTGTTTCATGCCTTTTCACAGTGGCTACAGATCATTTATGACTTGCCTCAATGGTCGGTTCTGTTTATGGATAGTTCCTTTGGATTTTAAGCTCAGTTCCCTATTTTAGAGCTTTTGAGGTTGAGAAATTGGTCTCAGACCAAAACTCTAAGTGAATGGCCTCGGATAAAAAATTTGACAGTATCGTTAGCTCTGAAATATGGATTTTAAGGTAGGGGACCCTCGGTTGGGTACTAAGGCTTTCAAAATCAGTTTGTGCTATTGATTAAAAGTCGTTTAAAATGGCCCATTGGGTTGGGGGCTCATATTTTGTCGAAATGACCTTAGATGGAAATTTTATCAATTCTGTTGAGTCTGAAATACCATTTTTGATGGGGGTAGCATAGTTTGTATGCATCCACGGGGTTCTGGATAGGCCCAAAGCACCCAAATAAAGATTGAGCATTGATGGTTTTCTGGTGCATCACCCTAGCGACCATCTTCTCGCCTAGGTGAGGTCGCGTTGCCAACCGAGAGTGGTGCCTAGGTAATGTGTTGGCTGGAAGCTTAGGGGCACCTGGGCGAGACCATTTGGCACCTTAGCGATGGCGCCTTGGTGACCAAAATGGACGCCTAGGTGATGATTCTGGTCCTTTTTATACTTGTTTCTTCCCCGACTCCAAATCATTTTCCTCCATTTCTAAACTATTTTTGGAGCTCAGGGATATTACGGGAACATCAAGGTGGTCTTCATCTTGTCTGAATCTTGTAATTTTTGAGTTTCTCTCCTCTTGATTTGTCCATTAAAGCTCTTGTTTTTCCTTTATGTTGGGGCTGATTTGAGTGGGTTATCGGGCTTGAATTGTGGCCAAATATTTGGCACATGTATCTTGAGTCATGAGGGACCTAATGACCAGTCCCATTTTAGGATTGTGCGTGGATCCCATGGGCCCATTTTAGATCCAAATTTTGGCTTAGAGTCCATAATTGCCATATGGGTAGTTTTACTCGTATAACGTATAAATTATGATTTTGATAGCACGATGTCATTCCGAGATCATGGAGCAAATACAAGCGGTTTGTAGATGGTTCAAGACTATGGATTGGTTATGAGGTAGGCTATGATCTACTCTTCTATATGAGATTGTGTATTGTATAGATCGCATGCTAGGTAGGGATTATAGGATAGTCTTATACCTAGTTGTATCATGACTTGACCTATTTAGGGGATTTAGAATAGAAGTGTAACTCGAACCTTAGCCTAGAATACTTGTTATGGTTGTAGGGTTCTGTTGCACCTGATTATAGACTTGTTTAAACATAGATTGACATGAAGGATCCTTTGGTATAAGACTTACCGTGTTACTTAGTGAACTCGACGATATTCCCCGATTATATCCTTTTAGTAGCTTTATGCTCTTGTTTGCCCTAGTTTTTTGAATTATGGTACTGATATCCTATTAATATGTATATTGTTGGGCCTGATGTCGTGGTTGAGATACCAGTTGGACACCAAATTAGAATTTCATTCTTTAAAAGGACATAGTTTAGTTCTTAGATGCTTGGACACTTACAATTTTATTGTTTGGATATTGGTGATGACATGTATATATTTAGATGTATTTACGCTTATTTAGTAGTACGATTCCGGTTAGAAACTTGGTTTTACTACTATTTTCTAAAAAGGGATTTATTCTCACTTTTTCACTTTTAAAATTGTTTCTCTTAAAACAGATATCATAACACCCTTATTATTGGATTATAATATTTTAAACTAAACATACTACTATGGAAATTATACCGAGGCTGATTCTGATCCATTATTAATCCACTCTTTTCACCATTGCTTATTCACTTCAGTCGAGAGAGTTCCCGATCCTTTCTACATTATTACCATTTTAGTCCCAAATTTGATCATGCGCAAAGGAATTACAGATTTACACTTGTTTAGTCCCAGTTCGATTTCGAGCACTTATTATACTCTCATTTCTCTCTGGTACTGGATGGAGTAGACTGGTTATGATAGTTATTGGAAGCCTTGGTTTGGGACCAGACAGTATATACAGATATACCTTGTCCCCTACGGATTCCTCTGTCCAGAGACCACGTATTGGAAAAGGTGATATCCATAGGTCTTTCCAAGTGAATAGGAGAGCTAAGGAGGTGTATACGGTTGGTACGATTTGTCACTTAGTTAATATATTAGTATTGGTTTATGTTTCATTCTTTCATTCATATGCATTTCCTATCACCAGTATATTTTTTTAACGCTTATATCTATCGGTCTTATAAGGGTCGCATAGGTACAAGTTATGATTGTTATTTGCTGAGTGTTTCTTTATGCCTTCTGGGCTAATGGGGCTCGGTTTGGTTATTGGTTGTCCGAGATAGACAGTTACATTATTGTTTGGTTATTATTGTATAGTTCGTGAAAGGTTGGTTACATATTGGTACCCAAGGTTGTAGGTATGTTTTCGAGTTCCCTTGTTCCTTATTATGGTAAGATTTGATTATCGTTGGACTATCTTATGATTATGCATATTTCGATTAGAGACCCTTATTATGCTAAAGTTAGCTCCCTTATTATTCATGATCCATATGATGTTAGACTAGCTCACTCAGGGTAATACCTATGTATTTGATTATCCGTATAGCGGAGTTGTATATCCCCTCTTCTCTAACTACTATTTCTATATCATTTTCTTCTTTCATACTACTATTGTATATTGTATATCCTTTTCTTTATTCTACTATTGTATATAGACTAGCTACTTACGGTATTGTGATTTTGTCCCTGATTACTCGTAGAATAGGATAGTTTATCCTTGTTGCTTCATTAGCATCATTCTTAGATAGTTGACTATTATATATATTCCTGCTTTGCATACTATTTATACTTGCATCATCTTTGGAGCTCAGTCGACCGATGCTTACTGAGTACCTCATGTTTGGTACTCATTGTCACGACTCAAAAGTTGAGGTCATGATGACACCTACTGAGACCTAGCCTTGGTAGGTAAGCCAATTAAACAAAAAGAAAAAGAAAATTGAAGTATAAATTAAACTAAATAACGAGACTTCTAGAACGAAGTTAGGTCAACATATATATCTATTTATGTAGCGGATGTCTGCAATAAAACATACATAAAGCCCCTAAAATCTGATGTCATAAGTACAAGAGCATCTCAGACATAATCGAATATCTGAGTACATAAATCCATCTCTGAAAACCAGTAAAGACAAGAAAGATAAGAAGTGGTCCAAAATCAGCTTTGAGCTCTAGAGCATGCCAGTACATTGAATATAAACTCTGGGTGACACGAATCAGTTTTCGCGTCTAGTACTTGAGCTAGGATCTGCATTGAAAGGGCACAGTAGAGGTAAGTACGGTCCACTTATACTCTGTAGGTATCATAGCCCGACTGAGCAAAACATAAAATAATATAAGTAAAAAAATACTATGAGCAGTTCGCCTGCAAATAGAAAAGTTCCCAAATGGTAGCTCACACCATCTCTACTAACAGTTCTAAAATATAAGATCGATACGGGAATATCTAAATACAAAAAAGATATATGGAAACTAAGCACACATCAAGGGTATATAAAGAACATGGAAAATACATATGCAATGTAATGAAATGATGATGGAGTCATGATGAATGATAGAAATCCATCACATGACTTTCTGTATACACCTACCAAGCCTCAGCTTTCCCAATATAGGGCCCATGGGGGGATCACAACCCATAGACTACCACACTTAAACTCCAATTTTGAATTTTCTTCGCGGGTTGGATTCTTCAAGTTCCAACCTTTTGCTTGCCTCTTATCTTTAATATCCTTTGTTTGGAAGTCCTTCAAGCCTCACTTTTCACCCCACAAATGCTCCAAAAAGTCGTAAAACTCCTTCTACAAAGGTCTAATCACATTTACTAGCACAATATCAATGTTCCATTAATAACAATACAAAATACATACTTATTGCTCTCAAAACTAAGGTTTATAACTATGCCCCAGATCACCAATCAAGTAAGGTCAGAAATGTAAGGGGTGTTACACTTACAAATAGAAAAGTTCCCAAATAGTAGCTCACACCGCCTCCAGTAACAGTTCTAAAATATAAGATCGATATAGGAATAGCTAAACATGAAAATATATATATATATAAACTAAGAACAAATTAAGGGTACATAAAGAATACGAAAAATACATATGCAATGCAATGAAATAATGATGGAGTCATGATAAATGATTGAATGCCATCGTATGACATTTTGTATACAACTATCAAGCCTCAGTGCTCCCAAGATAGGACCTACGGGGGGTTCGCAACCCATATACTACCTCAAATCTCAACCTCCCTCTTTCCTAGTGTTCACAGATCAAACAGTTTATAAAGTGTCACATTCACCTCTCTAACTATTTTTCATTGATCAAGAGTTTTATAAAAATGTCTCATTTTCTTTCGAATCAGTGTTTCTAAATGTTACCAATATCTCATGAATATACATGTATGAATTGAGGATGTAATGCTCACCATCAATCAACACAAAGATAGAAATCCATTCAATACATGTTTAAGTGAGCTCAGAATTAACTCAATGTGTCAATAATTCATAATATCATCTCTTGCTTTGCACCAATAGAATAAATAGGTATGTAAGGAATCAATATTATTATCTTAACCCCATGCTCGAGTATTTTCATCATGATAGAGATAAACAATGCTCAAAAAGGCCTATAATATCTATTGAAGCCCCTGCACGGGCATCACATTAATAATAATGGCATAAAATGCACAAGCAATGCCTGTAATGTCAAATAAAACCCCCGCATTGGCGCCACATAATATATGATAACTCAAGTCAACAATAATAAGAATATAAGGCCCCACATGGTCACACAAAAATAATAGTAACCTTGAAATAATACTACCAGGGCTAATCTCCTAAACCCATAACATGCTTTACTCATTTATTAACTACCCAACCTAGTCTGAAGAAAGTTAAGCCATAACCTACCTCATAGTGATGAAAATCTGAGGTACAACCTTCAACACGAAGCCTTCCCTTTCCAAATGGTCTCCGAATAAGCTAAAACATGCAAATATAGAATCTACGCATTAAAAGGAAGCTAATGATAGCCATATCGATTATATTTAAAACGGGGCCAAAATGGATTCAAAAAATGGGTTCAAACATAAAAGGGGTAAAACTAGAATTTTATTTTAGAAACATCTTTCCCAATATTATAGGATTCTACAGTTGAAAACCCAAGAAAAAACTAGTAGAAAATGAGGCTCGAATCGATGAAAAACCATTTTAAAGCTTTACCGGTAAAACCCCTAAAAATCCAATTTGAAATCAACGTTTTGAAGCTATTTAGTAGATAAAATCAATGGAAATTAAGGGGAATACGATTTTGGATCTTACACAGGCACAAATGGCGAAGAAAACCCTCAAAATCTCCCTAACCTGAAGCTTCATGGTCAAAAAATAGTGGAAATCGTAAAAATTGGACTATTTATACCGTTCTATGAAAAATACTTTGTGAATGCAGTCAACCCTTGATGTTTGTGAGGGTAAAAATTAACCAGGCCTTTAATTTAACCTTCACATTCGTGGCCAATCCTTCACATTTGCGAAGGCTCCCGACCCGAACCCATCACATTTGCGTAGGTTTGATCGTGTTTGTGAAAAATGAAGGGACCTGACCTGGACTAGGTTACCCTTTATGGTTGTATCCACCACCTCACAATTGTGATGAAGGAAGAATTCCTTCTCCGCATTCACAGCCAGAGGCCCATGTTTGCAAAGAAGGATCTGCCATGCACTAGTTATCAACAAACTGTTGAGTTTTGCATGCTTTTGAATTCTCTATACGGACCCTTAAAATTCATTCAGGACCCCTCTAGAACAAACCATAAATGATACTAGGCTATCCCCCGAAAACCCATTTGGGCCTTTTTCACGAGTTTCTGAATGGAGAATTAAAATACAAAATAAAGGCTCTGGGCTCAAACTACCTATGCTACTAACCCAAAATTTACATTACAGATCTAATGGAACTGTCCAAATCACCATCTGGTGCTTGAAATACAAAATGTTGACCAAAGTCAAACTAATGGCTTTAAAAGCCTCAAATAGTCCTAAACTCTCCTAAAAACAGTCCTGAAATCCTCAAGAAGCATGCCAACCATCCCCATACGTCAAAATAAATATGTAATAACTATGGAAAAGGGAAAAATGGTCAAAACACAATAAAAGGAAAATTTTACTTAACAGGTTGTTACACTCATACTATATTTTGCACCATGCATATCATAGTACGAGTCCTCGCTGCTGATGTGTGCATCATGTGGAAATTCCATGTTCCAAAGATTTGGGGTGATCTCCTGACCTATGGAGTTTTTCCTACTCTCCCTCAGTTGTTGGACTAATCTTTGATTTGCATTTCAGAGATAGTTCGTTATATATGTATTATGCTTACCTTGTACTCTTGTTTTGTTAGAAGCTTTTGTACTGACTTTATTAGGTTTTGAGGTTATTTCTCTGTATTAGTCTGTAACAACTTACTCGTTGTTTTGGACTATGGATTTTCTTACTTATTGGTGCAATCATGACATGAGAAATTGGGTTGTGATAAATTAATGTGAGAGCCAAGTTCACCGGTGTTGTTGGTACAAGAGCAAGGTCCTAGTAAAGTCATGGAATCAATACGGAGACGTATGTATCCTATTATCGGGAGTCTATGAGGTATTCTTAGAAAATCCCAATTCTTGACTCCTTATCATATGTATGTACTTCTATGAACTTCAAAATACCTCTTTTAACTCCACTCTTTCCCAGATGGATAGCACGAGGTTGTCGATAGGCATGGATGAGACTTCTGTGCATGTTACTAGAGTTTCAAATTAGGGTCTGGTTAGGGAGTTAGAGATTTATATTGAGGATCTTCAGTGTTAGAAAGTGGGTTTAAGACCAGTCTATGCTCTAGTAGGGTTTATGATCACCTCATTTTGTCAGGATATCGTGTTAGGAGTTTCAAGACTTTTTGCGTACACTTCAAAGTCAGTGGTGGTGCCCGGTACATCTAGTGGTTCTTAGGCCAAAATTGGGTTTGTTGGTGTTCAGTAGGGCTCTTTATCAATTTCATAGTATGTGATTGGGTTTCTTGAGTGGTCCAGGCATACTCTTATGTTATATCCTATAGAGCATTAAGATAGGTGTATGGATTTATCAGAGGATTGACTTTACCACTCTGTTTGGGGTCGAAGCATTTGATAGCAGTTGGGTCTACTTTTCTTCAGGTTGTTAACCATGCAAGGACTACAAAAAGGGCATGTCTTGATATATATGGAGGTGGCGGTAATAGGCCATGTCGGTAGTTCAGTGTTAGTGGTATTCCATCTGGAAGTAGGAGTCCTCCCAGCAGAGGTCAGCTTCACTTGTAGCCAATTAGGTCTATACGGGTAGCACCTCAGAGTATAGGTGGCTTTCAAATAGGTCATAGTAGTCTCAGTGGACAAAGCTCTGCTCAGGCATTATGGGATATTAAATTAAGGTCTTCAAGCCATGGCGGCCATCTTAAGTCAGTAGGTACAGTGCATCAGAGAGTTCCAGTGGCATAGTTTTGTTGTGGCAATATTGGTCAGCATTCTAGGGAGTGTCTTAGGCTTGAGTTGGTCAACCAGTTGGGGTCAGCTCATGTTTCTCGCTAGGTTATAGATTCAGGGGTTTGTTATGACTGCAGAGATACTAGCTATTAGTCTAGAGAGTGTCCCCGTCGTGGGATTATTGAGTGGTCAATGTTTCCAGATCAGTCTCTTAGAGATTTGGCACCTTCGGTCAGAGGTAGTGCACTTAGTATTTTAGTTGGTCATTTAGACGCTAAGTTCGGGCTTGGACACATTCAGATTTGTAATTCTTTGGGCAGGTTTGAGACTTTGACTTCGGATTCCATCGTTATAGGTGCGATTTTGATTTTTGATCTTTTAGTTTTATTTGAATGGAGTTGGGGTTTTCATACCCATCGATGGTTTTATGCCTTGAATTTACTATATTGATTGTTGTATGCTTTTATGTAGATTTATACTTATATGACTACCCCCGTGGATTTTTTCTTTTAGTAGTAGATTAAGTGGATTGATATTGTGTTTCCATGGGGTATAACACATGGATAAATCCCATTTTCTTTGGCATCTTGTCCTTGTTGTGATCTTAGAGTGGTACTGGTTGTTTTTCATTTTTGTGCCACATGCACTTTATACTGGTGTTACTATTATTATTTTGGTTGCTATTAATTCTTACTTGACAGACGACTAGACTAGTGTTATCTAGTTAGTATACCTTTCTTGTAATTCTTGTCCGCTGGCTTAGACGGCTACCTTGGTTATTTGGTTTTACATTCTGTTAGTGAGGTTAGATCAGTTTTTGAGAGGATTATGGGAATGAAGGTTCAACCTTCCATGGGTTTTTGTGATTCTAGTGTTGGTGATTAATTTTTATAGCCCGTTTCTAAGATTGATAAGTGTGAGGTTTGTTATTCTAATTTTTCTTGTTCATCACCCTGTAGTAGTCTTGATCTTGGTGATTGGTGTTGAGTTGGGTTGTCCATTCTTTCTACGATATGGTTCATGGTTCATTTGAGTTAAGGTTGATTAAATAGGTGAATTCAAAAATTTCTCTTATCGGTATTTATTCAGCCTAATGTGATTTTGTAGAATGCTTAAGCTTGGTGATATATGCTTGTGTATTAGTTATCAATATCCAAAGTGGATGTATTTTGGAAGTGAGTATTCATTTCCATATATTGAGTATTGGTTTGACCAAATGCAGGCTAAGATTGTATTTTTCTGAGTTGCTTGAGATTTGGCTACCAATAGCACTCTTTGCAGCCATGGTAAGTTCTTGGTTATGCCTTGATGTGTTATACCCTCAGCAGATGTGGATTTGATTACTCGTATCATTAGCCTGTGGTTTTCATTAGTTGTGAATATATTCTTCAGCAATATTTTAGTTTCAGCCCTACCAGGGATCGTTGGACATATGCTTAGTCACAGAAAGTGGATTGGTTTGGGGTATGTACTTGATTTTTGATAGTCAGATAGATTTGGGTATTTGACCTTAGTGAAGACTTGTTGGATCCAGTTATGACTTTTGACTCTTTTGAATGACGGCTTGAAAGTTGTGATAGATTTTGAAGAATGGATGCTTACTCATCAACAGGATTGGTTTGGATAGTTGAGATCGAGTAGTTCAAATTTGTTTTTGAGATCATGGTTATGGATTGTGTAACTTGGTTGCAACCCCTATTTTAGGATTTGCTTCAGTTGAGCATTCGATGAAAGGCTGACCAAGCCTACTCTCTACCTATAGGTTCAATTTTCTTCAGCTCAGGGAAATTGTGCTAGATAAATGCTTGCAGGATGGTCCATTGGCACGTGGTATTGGTTTCTACTACTCTTGACCTTAGTTTTCAATTGTCGTTAGAAATTTTAAATGTCTACTCATTGGAGGAAGTGTACCCATGTTTTTCTTAGCGTAGTTTCACCCATAGCTGGTGGGGCAATCTCGAGTGGATTGTTAAGTTTTGAGAGATTGTGCTTTGGACTCATGATGATTGGTTTCGAGGCCATCTATATTAGTTAGTGGCTTTGGAATAGATCGCATACATTAATCACCACCATTTGAGTTTAGGTAGGATCTTATAGAGCATGGATCATATGCTAGCCCGTGTGGATTTTTGGTGGGTTAGCATTATCTTTTCGAGTTTAATGTGGTGTGATTACATGGGCAGGACTCGAATAATGCTAGAGAGATTCTGTGCAATTTAGAGTAGATAGCAGGTTTGAAAAGGCAAGAGGATGTTAGATTTGGGGTTTGGAGTTAGCTGTATGATTCATGCCTTGGGTTGTCTTTAGCCTGGTTGAGTATCTACTTAGTGCACTTGTATCATTGTGATGCTAGTATTTTGTGGTTTAGGTTTTGTGTTTCAGTCATGTTCGGTTCAGTTGGAGGCCAGTTGGTTATTGTTGATGAGTTTTTAGTTGCTTGGAAAATGAATTAGGATGTGAAGGAAAAAAGGGATACATTTATCAAAATCCCTTTGGAAGCATTGATTAGCCTTGAGGTTATCTAGGGTATCTTACCTTGGGCATGCAGGCCCAGTATCTCATCCTTTCGGGCTCTTTCTATCCATTGACTTTTGAGAATGAAAGTCCTTTTAGTAGTGGATATTGCAATGACCCTTGAGCTTATTTTCTTAGTTTTAATGCAATTTTTGAATGTCGTGCCTTTCCAAAATGGCTACAAATTATTTATGACTTATTGGGGCCGTCGGTTTGGTTTTCAAGTAGTTCATTTGGGTTTTAAGCATATTTTTCTATTTTGGAGCTTTTGATATTCAGAAATTGGTCTCTAACAAAAACTCCTAGTAAACGGCCTCGGATGAAAATTCTGACAGTGTCATTAGCTCTGAAACATGGATTTTAGGGTCTGAGGCTTTCAAACTCATTTTGGGCTATTGGTTGGAAGTTGGTTAAAATGGCACATTGGGTTTAGGGCCCATATTTTGTTGAAATAATCTCAAATGGAAATTTTCTTGATTTCGTTGAGTTTGGAATGCCATTTTTGATGGGGTAGCATAGTTTTTTTTGCATCCACGGGGTTTGGAATAGGCCCCGAGCACCCAAACAAAAATTGAGCATTGTTGTTTTTCTGGTGCATCACCCTAGCGACCATCATGGCGCCTAGGCGAGGTCGTCTTGGAAACCAATAGTGGCGCTATATGTTGGATGGCATCTTAGGGTCATTTGGAAGACACCATTTGGCGCCTTGGCGACCAAAATGGGTGCCTAGGCGATGGTTCTACTCCTTTTTATGCTTGTTTCTTCCCCGACCCCCAAATCATTTTCCTCCATTTTCGAAGCTTCTTCGATGCACTTTGAGCTCCAAAATAAGTTGGGGAACGTTGGTTTAAGGCCAGGGATATTACTGGAACATCAAGGTGGTCTTCATCTCATCTGAATCTCGTAAGTTCTGAGCTTCTCTCCTCTTGATTTCTCCATTAAAACTCTTGTTTTTCCATTATGCTGGGGATGATTTGAGTGGGTTATCGAGCTTGGATTAAGCCCAAATTTGGGGCTCATGTTCCTTGTGTCATGATGGACCTAATGACGATCCAATTTTGTGATTTCCTGCATGGGTCCTTTGGGCCCATTTTAGATTCCAATTTCCTCCCGGAGTCCATTATTGCAATATGGGTATTATTTTACTCATATTAACATATAGATTATGAGTTTGATAGCACGACGTCATTCTAAGATCATGGAGAAAAGAAAAGTGGTTCATGGATGGTTGGAGACTGTGGTTTGGCTATGAGGTAGGCTACGGTCTACTCTTCTCTATGAGATTGTGTATTGTATAGATTGCATGCTAGGTAGGGATTATAGTATAGGTTTATACCTAGTTGTATAATGACTTGACCTATTTAAGGGATTTAGAATAGAAGTGTAACTCGAGCCTTAGCCTAGAATACCCTTATGGTTGTAGGATTCTATTACACCTGATTATAGACTTGTTTAACCATAGATTGACATACAGGATCCCTTGGTATAAGACTTACTGCGTTACATAGTGAATTGGATGAGATTCCCCGATTAGATCCTTCTAGTAGCTTTGTGCCATTATTTACCCTAGTTTTCTGAATTATGGTACTGATATCCTATTAATATGTATATTGTTGGGCCTGAGGCCATGGTTATGAGACCAGTTGGACACCAGTTTAGTATTTTATTCTTTTAAAGGATGCGGTTTGGTTCTTAGACACTTGGACACTGACGTTTTTATTATTTAGATTCTAGTGATTGCATGCATACATTTAGATGTCTTTATGCTTATTTAGTGGTACGATTTCGGTTAGAAACTTGGTTTTACTACTATTTTTTAAAATGGGATTTATTCTCACTTTTTCACTTTTAAAATTGTTTCTCTTAAAATAGAAATAATACCACCCTTATTATTGGATAATGATATTTTAAACTAAACACACTACTTTGAAAAATAGACCGAGGCTATTTTCGATCAATTATTAATCCACTTTTTTCACCACTGCTTATTCACTTCGGTCGATGGAGATCCTTGCCCTTTCTACATTATTATACCGTTTTAGTTCCGAATTTGATCTCGGGCAAGGGATTTACAGATTTATACTTGTCTAGTCTTGGTTCAATTCTGAGAACTTATTATACTCTCATTTCTCTCCATTACTGGATGGAGTAGATTAGTTATAATGGTTATTAGAAGTCCTGATTAGGGACCAGGCAGTATATACAGATATCTCGAGTCCCCTATGGATTCCTCTATTTGGGGATCACGTATCAAAAGAAGTGATATCCATAGGTCCTGCCTTACGAGCCAGCGAACCGAAGGAGGTGTATATAGTTTGTACGGTTTGGCACTTAGTCGATATGGTAGTATTGGTTTATGTTGCATTCATTCATTCATATACATTTCCTATCACCAATATAATTGCTTGACACTTGTATCTATCGGTCTTATGGGGGCTGCATAGCTATAGGTTATGGTTGTTGTTTGCTGAGTGTTTTCTTGTGCCTTTTGGGCTTATAGGGGACCAGTTAGGTTATTGGTTGTCCGAGATGGACAGTTACATTATTGTTTGGTTATTACTATATAGTTCGTGGTAGGTTGGTTATATATTTGTACCCAAGGTTGTAGGTAACTTTTGAGTTCCCTTATTCCTTATTACGGTATGATTTGATTATCGTTAGAAAATCTTATGATTATGTATATTTTGATTAGAGACCTTGATTATGCTAAAGTTAGCTCCCTCAGGGTAGTACCTTCATATTTGGTTATCAATATAGTGCGGTTGTATATCCATTGTTCTCTAACTACTTTTTGTATATCATTTCCTTCTTTCCTACTACTATTGTATATCGTATATCCTTTTATTCATTCTACTATTGTTTATAGACTGGTTATTTATGGTATCGCGCTTTCGTCCCTGATTACTGGTAGAATCGAATAGTTTATCCTTATTATTTCATTAGCGTCATTATGTTTCATTTTTTAGATAGTTGACTGTTATATATATTCTTGCTTTGCATACTATTTATGCTTGCATTATCTTAGGACCTCAGTCGGTTGATGCCTACTGAGTACCTCATGTTCGGTACTCATACTATACTTTTGCACCCTGCAGATCATAGTATGAGTTCTCGTCGTTGGCGTGTGCATCATGCTGAGATGCCATAGATCGGTGATTTGGGTGAGCTCCCGACGTCTGGAGTTATTCCTGCTCACCCTCAGTAGTTGGACTGATCTTTATTTTGCATTTTGGAGACAGTTTGGTGTATATATATTATGTATACCTTGTACTCTTGTTTTGTCAGAAGCTCTTGTACTGACTTCATTAGATTTTGGGGTTATATTAGTCTCTTTATTGCATTCACTTTCAGCTGCTTTCTTTTTTTCTTTTGATAGTTCGCTGCTCGCCATTCTGGACTATGGGTTGGCTAACCTACTGGTGGGTTATAGTAGGTGCCATCTTGACTTGAGAAATCAGGACGTGACAAATATGTATGATTATTCAGAAATATATGTGGTCCAAGTGGGAGATTGTTTATAATTTCTATTTTGTGAACTCACATGTTAATATATTATACATAGATATGCTATCATTAAAGGAGCTCATTTTATGATCAAATAAAGTATTAAAGTATTGGGCCTAAAATGTAAATATATATTAGTAAGGGGTTTATTTTAAATAAGTTGAAACCCATTGGTCTTTTCTTTGTTTGATGGAAATTTATGGAAAAGGTACCTTTTCTGTAAGGACACTTCAAAAGTCTTATTAAAAGTTTTGATCCCTAAACCAAAAACCATACGTTCTCTCTTTTCTCTCCATCTCAGAAAAGACACCAAGAAAGAGCACTCTTCAAGGTTTAGAAGATCAAGTTTAATTTCCTCCAATCAGTTCATGCAATGGAACAAGGTTAGTGTTCCTATCATTCTTCTAGATTCGTAATCTGTCTAATGATTTACTTGTGTTCTTGGGTAAATTCCTTAAAGTTTTCCAACAAGTCATTATTATGGGCTTCTTGGCGAATCCATGTTTCTTTAGGCTTAGCCCAGATATGGGCCCAAATGAATCTAGTAGACTTCATGGTAAAGTTCAAAAATGGCCCTAAATTGGTTGGTGTTGATATTTTGTCACATGTAACAAAAGTTTTACAGAAATGATTTTCATAAGGGGTGGTGTTGATTGTTTGGTCCCACTTAACAAATATTACCCATAAGACAGACATTCTAATTTTCGCTCATAAGGCAGACATTTAGGATATTTCAAAACAATGAACTTACACAATTGACCAGAAGTTCTGTCTTTTAGACAAAAGTTAGAATTTAGGTACGTTGTCCATTAGACATAAGTTCTAACTTTTGCCAGAAGACGTAAGTTATAAAGTAACACATAAGTTAGACAAATAGTGTAAATAAGTTATTTTTTTTAAAGTCCCTAAACTAAGTTTTGCCTCTAAGATAAAAATTATAGAGTACCCCATAAGTTAGGCTTAGTGAAATAGTATGAACTATTGTCATTGGACGAAAGTTAGTTTTTTATAACGCCTCTAGGTTATGTTTTACCTCAAAGACAAGAGTTATAATAACTCATAAGTAAGACTTAAGAATACAACGTAAGTTGTTGCCCAGCAGGTGTAAGTTGTTATTTTAATCTCCAAGCAAGTTTTTTCAGTTAAGATAATCTTTTAAAAATTTCATTAAGAGGGGACAAAAAATAAAG
Organism: Capsicum rhomboideum; assembly: GCA_031232105.1. Classification (NCBI taxonomy): domain Eukaryota; kingdom Viridiplantae; phylum Streptophyta; class Magnoliopsida; order Solanales; family Solanaceae; genus Capsicum; species Capsicum rhomboideum. Next base: position 54,851,036 of record CP124717.1, read on the forward strand.
ACTAGACACTTGGGGGACACTTGGCGTAATTTCTTCCATACCATAGTGTTATGACAATTTTCTTAGTTGAAGATTGGGCTTGTCTCGCTATAGTTGTTTTTGGGTTTCATCGGACGATGATAGCCCCATTTATTCCTCAGCTCGTAAGGTTGGCTTGCGAGGCTGGTATTGGGCATTTCATTACATTTGTAGGCTTACAAGCCCATCAAGGTGTGGGCCCAAATTCATCCACCCCAGTGAGTTACTTTTGTCTTCCTGTCCTGTTGGGGATAAAATCAGGATAGCCTAGATTTGTCTCAACTATGTCAGTTGAATATAACTTACAAAATAATCATATCCGCACCTCCAAAATTTATGTGTCACGTTAGCATTGAGTGTCCATGAGACATAATGGGGATGAGTTGGATTGTTTAGTTGCTAGTTGAGACAAAGTTGAGGTGCCTAGTGTGCACTTTCAAAGTTGGAGTGCTCACTTTCCAGCTAAGGCCAAGTTTGAGAATCTATTTATGTATTTGTCCTTTGATTAATGCATATTATGTTTCTCGAAAAAAATTATTTTCTCTAATTGATTTAAACAATTTATATACAACTTAAAACAAATTTAAAAAAATTGTACACGTGTGTCGAGTGAGCCACAATTTATGACATAGATATTATTGCAATCCTACTAATTTTGACCCATGATAAACAGTGGACACATATATGGACAAATAAAAGGAACAAAACGACTATTTTTGGACAGTGCAACAAAAAGCTCTGCTACTTGAATAAAAGTGAAAAACGATGGTTACATTTTGGCTTAACGAATATTTTTGTAGTTCCTCTGTTTCAGACGATATTAATTTTTTCTTCTCCAGTTTTTGATTTCTTGAAATGCATTTTTTCGTTGATTTTTAGCTACTCTCGACCATTAATAACCATGATTTGCAAAATTTGGGTCATGTCGAAAATTGTTAATAGTTGATCTGAATGATGATCTACATTAAAATAGAAGGATCTGGCTGCATTAACACCTTGATCAATAATGTTTATTGTTTCTGTTTTGATTATCATAATTATTTGGACCTCATAGACGATTTCAGTGAGGCGCTACCCTAGAAATTGAAGGGTCATGGTTATGTTACCTATCTGGAAAAATTGTTACATCATTAATTGGTACTTTTAAAAGTTAAATTTAGGTCACCCATTTATTATTAGTACTGTTGGAGAAGAGGAAGGATTAGTTACGTTATTTAGGTCTCTTACCATTATTTTTTAGTTTTGTGGCCTTTTTATAAGAGATCTTCATTTTTAGATCTTGATTTATTTACATAAGAAATCTGAAATATCATTTTCTTTGGGAGAATAAATTTTTTTAGGCCTCTTAAAATTTGGTTTAGTTTTATGGCATTTTTACTAGAGATGTAAAAACGTCATTTTTTAAGAAGTCAAGTGACCTTATTAGGGAAAATTGATTTTTAAGCCACTTACAGTTTATTTTAGTCTTGTGGTACTTTTACAGAGATCTTCAATTTTTACATGCAAGAAGTACGAAAATGTTATTTTCTTCTATTCATTTTTTAGGAGGCCAAGAAATCTCATTTTTCGAGAATTAATTTTTTAGACCATTTACAATTTTTTTTAAAAAAATTGTTGCCTTTTTAAGACCCGTGAAAAAAGGAAATTAGTTTTTTTAGGTCACTGATTCAAATATTACTGGATCTATAGGAAAAAAATAAGGAAAGGGACCATTGTAAGAAGACTCGGGGTATAAACACATTACTACAGTTTTATTTTCCGTACTCCAATGTCTTCTCTTTAATTTATATTTTTTAATAGATAAGTGAAAATCAATAAATAACTATTTGGTCTTTTAGCAATTGATTTTTCAATAACTAAAGAAAGGAGAATTAAAGTGAATTTTTTTTGAAAGTGACAACATCTGTTTTCTTTGCACAAGTCATGTTCTATGAGGAAATGAGATTTCTTGCTCTTTTACAATTTGAATAGAAGTATAAATAACATTATACTTATGTTACTTTTATATTTTATTAAGCTCTTCATAGCTTTATCAATATTCAAGCTATTATTTGGGTGAAATTTTGATTTACCCCCCCCCACCCCCCCACCCCACACACATACACACATATTAACTACTTCTGCATCTACAAGTTCTACTAGTTGTGAAGCAATGTACATAACATTCCATTCCAATATGATGACACTAGACTATGTCATAGACTATGTGGGCATGTTCTTGAAAATGCAAAGATAGTCGAGAGAAATTGCAAAAGGGAGATGACCATCAAATCGAATCTTAATATGTTGCCTAGTTAATGTTACTTTATTTTTATTTTTTTTGACATCTTAATATGTCTTGGTACACCATTTCACCCATTGTTTCTATTAGTATTACCTTTCTAAACTTGAAACTTCTAGCTGATATTTTGATACACTTTGTAGATTCGTTGCTGGGAAGCATACTCAGAGCATCTATATAGGGAGAAGATGTAAGCATGTCATGATGGAAAGAGGGTTCTTTCTTTCTTTAAAGTAATGATTGAAGCATGGTACTTACAAGTTCTGGTAAGTCTGATTCTTCGTGTACACTTGTTTTCTTGACTTAGTTTAAAGTAGTCATTTAAATGTATATTTTGTTTTGATAACCATATGTGCAATTAGTTATGTAGTTAATTTTCTACTTGTTGATGACATCCGGATGTGAAATTTTGAGTATACCACTATAGGTTCAAGATCATACTTCTACCATTTTCTACCAGAATCCTAAGCACCTGAGGAACTCAAAAAAGAAAAATTTTAAAAATGGAAGTTACCTACTATTGATGGTCATTTTACGAAGCGGTTGCTATGTCAGCATAGTTTGATCCCCTTCCCTTAAATTTCACATAAATACAGGGTAAATTTCAAAGATGGTCACACGAAAATCACTTTTTTCACAAAAGACACTTAACTATTATTTCTAACACAAAAATCATTAAACTTTGATTATACTGACACATATCACACAACCCGAAGATACTAACTTTATGATGGATAATTCATTTTTTAAAATCGTTTTTCTTTAAATTTAGTAAATAAAAATTCAATCAAATAGTTCTGACTCGACCCAAAATCCATATGAAGAAAGTAAATTATTAAAAGAATGAAATGCGCCTCCTAGAAAACCAGGTTGAAACATTGTTTCCTCCTCCCTAATTTTCAATAGCTTCACTGGGGGAGCGTAGTTCTGTATCTTTGTTCCGTTCTTTAATATTTACTTTCTTCATATGAAAAGGAAATATTTTATAGTTCTTCTATTGAACTTTTTGAGAAAACTGATTAAGAATCAAACTGATTTAGTACCTGTCAAATTTTTGGTATGTCGATCATAAATCATGTAAATGTTTTGAAGCTTCTTAAAGGAATACACTTAATAGTGGTATTGAGGTATTTTATGTTCTGTCAAATGAAACCAATATGCATTTAGAAGATGCTTGGGAATTGGTATTATTAACAATTGTACAATCCAGAACTCCACAGATAATGGTCATAAACTTGTTTCTTTAGCATAGCATTTGAGTTTGGTATCAATATGTGGTGTTTTTTAGTCTTCTTTCTGCAATTTCTTTTCAGCATATCCCCCAAAGTTTGCTCGATTAGTTTCACACCTGACTGATAAGGAAACTTATCTCAAGGACGCAAGTGAACTGGGATGGAGTGTAATAGTGTGTTAGCATAATGGTTTACTAGCTATCAAAATGGGATGGCCTAAATTTTCATTAGAACATAGTCTGAAATTGGGCAACTTCTTGGTTTTTCGGTATGTTCAGGCTAGTCATCACTTCATAGTTCAAATATTTGGAACAAGCGGTTGTAAAAGGATCAAATTCTGCAGTGACAAAGGAAAAAAAGTAGCAAGGGCTTATTCAGAAGCAACAACCCCCCTTCTTCAAACAACATCTGGTAAATCAGAGTCTGAAAAGGTCACAACATTGATGCTGACACTGGGAAGGGAAAAGCAACTATATGTGCGGATGAATCATTTGGTGTGATTGACCGAGATGCTTAAAATGATCAAGAAGATGGCAGGATGTGTTTGGATCTGTCAAGTTTTGAAATGCCAGCAAGCAAACCTCTTGCATAAGGAACTAGCAGTTGTGACAATGGCAAAGGAAAAAGAAGAGAAAGGACTTCTCCGAAAGAAATTAGGACTTCACTGCTGGGTCCAAAAGATAAGAAATTCAAAGAAGCATCTCAGTTTGGTAAGCTTTTTGTTTAGAATGAAGTGTTAGGATTCTTTTATTTTTGTTGTGTTTTCTTGAATATACATATTAGGGCTATGTAGTTTAGGCTTTGAGGGCTCAACTGAAGCTTGGTATTGTTGATGCTTGTTAAGCTTGACTTCTGTCTTCAACTAGATAGCCCAAATGCAGTCTCAGGTCAACAACATACCCAGTGTAATCCCACAAGCAGGGTCTGCATAGAGTCATGTGTACGCAGACCTTACCAATATCAAGTGTTGAATTATATTGATAGCTTAAATATAAGAGTAGAATGATATTGGATTGGATGTAATTGATTGTCTTTTCTTATTTAGTCTTAGGACTCATTGTATAAGTACTCATTTTCATGGGTTGTATAATCATTAAGAAGTGTAAAGGGTCAAAGGGAAGCAATTGCTATGGGAAATAAAAAGGGAATCGCAATTTTAGTCATGCATCCGGGACTTACTCCACACTAAAATAGCATAACCTTTGTTCCTTGCTGGGTTGCTTAAATATCGGTCTTATTACTTTTTCTTTTGTCATTACGTACAAGATTCATGAGAAGAGTATCCGAATAATATTGAAGGAGTCATCAAAAGTGAGCCTGCTGATTCAGGAGGCACACCATCTCTCAATAGCTCATCATGTTTGGTGAAGGTTGATGGTCTAGATTTTTTGGTAACACCTTGTTTAATATCATTCCTCCCATCATTTTTATGGATTGCAATATTCTTACTTTCTGATGGATTCTCTATGAATATTTATCAATACGGGCATGGACACTGCTTGAGTCTATATGAGTTTTTTAGTTTACCGCTGAAGATGAATGTAATTTGACTTCCTCACATAAAGGTAGTCTTTACTATGTTATTTGATTGATGATCTGACCTGAATGTGCTGGATTTATTTTCTGAAGTTCAAATCAAAGGTCAAAAGTGTTTTCTAGAAGTTCAAAATGAAAATAGCTACAAAATTGAGAATTTACGATCTGACAATGGCAAGAAGTACACTTCTCATAAGGTCAATCTGTTTTGTGAAGAAGAAGGGATTGAACGTCAAATTACCGCTCTTTATACTTCAAAACAAAACAGAGTTAGTGAAAGGAGAAACAGATTTATTATGGAAATCGCAAGATGTATGTTGAAGGAGAAGAATTTGCCAAAGAGTTTTGGGCAGGGGCAACAAACATAGTCTTGTTCCTACAGAATTAACTTCCCTCAAAGGCTGTGAAAGATTAAACTCCTTTTGAAGCATGGTATGGGTACAAGCTTCCGCTGCATTTTCTTAAAGTGTTTGGTTATCTTTGTTTTACATATGTTCCTAAGGTTAAATGAGATGAACTAGACAAAAAGGCTACCCCAGGCATTTTTTATTGGATATAGTACTATTTTGAAGGAGTATAAAATCTTTCAACCGGATGTTGAGAAGATAGTTATAAGCAGAGATGTCCTTTTTGTGGAAAATAAAGAATGGGATTGGGAAGATTCAAGGAATTCTGTCTAGAAAACAAGATCATGGTTAAATGAAAGGGAGGATGATCCACCTGTAAGGGGAACTCGACTACTCTCTGACATTTATCAGAGATGTAACATTGCAATTCGTGAACCTGCTAACCCTGAAGATACTTTGAAAGACCCCAAGTGGAAAAATGCAATTGAGAAGGAGTTGTTCATGATTGAAGAAAATAAAACCTGGCAGCTTGTTGACAAACCTCAAGGTAGAATGATAATTGGGGTAAAATGGCTGTTTTGGACCAAGCTAAATGATGATGGTTCAATCAACAAGCATAAAGCAAGGCTTTTAGTTAAAGGGTATGCATAAATTTATGGTGTTGATTACTCTGACACTTTATCTCCCGTATCAAGATTAGACACAATCAAATTGTTGCTCGCAATAGTAGTACAAATGGAATGGAAAGTGTTCCAACTCGATGTCAAATCAGCCTTCTTAAATGGCATACTGGAGGAGGAAATATTTGTCAAGCAACCATCAGGTTTTGTGAAACATGGTGATGAAGACAAGGTCTATTTGCTAAAAAAAAGCTCTTTATGGCCTAAAACAAGCACTAAGAGCTTGGTACAATAGGATAGATGTTCATCTGTTAAGCTTGGGTTTTGAGAAAAGCTTATCGGAATCCACTCTTTATGTAAAACATAAAGGCAATGATATTTTTATTGTGTCTCTTTATGTTGATGACCTTCTGGTAACAAGAAATAATTCAAGGCTGGTTGAGGAGTTTAAGAACAAATGAAACAAGTTTTTGAAATGAGAGATCTTGGTCTTATGCCCTATTTTCTTGGGATGGAGATCAAGCAAAGAAAAAGTGAAGTGTTCATTTGCCAAAAGAAATATGCGAAGGAAATTCTGAAGAAATTTTAAATGGAGGACTACAAGCTGATGAGCACGCCAATGAATAAAAAAGATAAACTATGTAAAGTAGATGTAGCCGATAAAGTTGATGAAGGGTATTGCAGAAGCTTGATCGGATGCTTAATGTATCTCACTGCGAGAAGGCCAGATATTCTATTTGTTGTAAGTCTCTTATCTCATTTTATGCATTGTGCAAGTGAAATACATTTAAGAGCATCGAAGAGAATATTAAGATATATCAAAAGTACTATTGACTATGGTGTAAAGTTTGAGAAGTTTCAAAGATTCAAGTGTCTTAGGTTTTAAAATAGTGATTGGGCTAGATCCGCTGATAATATGAGAAGTACTTCTGGACATTGTTTCAGCCTAGGTTCAGGAATCTTTACATGGTCATCTAAGAAGCAGGAAATTGTTGCACAATCCACTGCAGAGGTTGAATTCATAGCAGCAACGACATCAGTAAACCAAGTCTTATGACTTAGAAAGATCATATGTGATTTACATATGGAACAGAAGGATAGTATTGAGATTCTAGTCGATAACCAGGAAGCTATTGCAATCTCAAACAATTCGGTGTTTCATAGAAAGACCAAGCATTTCAACATCAAGTTCTATTTCTTGAGAGAAGTGCAACAAAAGGGAGAAGTGACACTAATCTATTGCAAATCTGAAAATCAGCTAGCAAACCTGTTTACTAAGCCACTTCCAGTGAGCAAGGTCGAGCTTCTAAGGCATAAAGTTGGTGTTTGCATTTCCTAAAGCAAGAAGGAGTGTGGAAAGTTGCTTTAACAATGCATGACTTTTTCTTTTTTTCTCCAGTTTTTTTTTTTTTACATATGACTCCTAGTCAAATTGGTTGGGATTACTATTTTTGGTAGGAAACTGTTAGTTGTTTCTGTTATTTTTGGTAGCAATTAGCGTTGTTTTTAATGGTAAGTTTAACCTATTTTTAGTTTTAATAGGGACTATTTAAGTTAGGAGTTGATTATCTACTTTAACTAGAAAAAAACCTCTTTGCATCTCTACTCTTCTTTACTCAATCTCTGTTTCAGCCGCTAGTTTTTGGCTCTCCTTGTTGCGTTATTTCCCTTAACAGTATTAAAAACAACAAATACTCATGTACAATAAAAATACATATTGCATGCGCATACACCGAATTTAGAATAAAATTCGTCTTTTTGAGGCTTTAATTTGTCTAAAATAAGCATCTCGAAATCACACTGGACACTCTATAACTTATTATTAATACTTAGATAAAATGTAACTATGTTTCAATTTTTGTGCTTGCGAAGCAGGACATGCCTATGATGACATTTAAATCTAAAGTGAATGCTTGTACATGGGCTGAATGAGGGCATTTTTTCAGGCATATTGCTTAGAGAATCTACTCTTCTCTATGTTGTAATTAATTGCTTGTACTTGGCTTTGTTTCCCAGTTTGTGTATCCTTTTTTTTTCCTCATTGAATGAGACCTCCTTTATGCCTGTGCAAGAATTACTAGAATCCTAGCCAAAACATTTTCTGAAAAGGTCAAAGAAGGGAAGGATGATTATTTTTCTCCGAGGACTAGATAAAAGAAAGTGGACTATCTTTTATTATAGTGGATCAATTTTTAATGTTTTGACATATGGATGGAAACAAGTTACTGAAATCAGAGGCGAATCCAGGATTTGGACTCTCCGGGTACCAATTAAACTCATCAATAAATCAACTAGATTATTCATCTTTTTAGTCTATATGATAATTAACAAATCAATCTACAAAAATAGAACAATAATAAGATGACAATTATGCATTACATATAATATAAATTCACACCCCACATTCGACTAAGATCATAAAGTGGGTAAAACTTAAACTTTCAATAATATTACTAATATCATAACATCCATCATTCATTACAATTGTCCTCGACGAGTTTTCATAGTCTGAAAATGGTCAATGAAGATATCATTACTTATATTTGCAAATACATCACGCTTTATGTAACATACTAAACAATCATTTAAATATTGATCACCAATACTATTTCACACTTCATTTTTTATGCTCTTCATGGACGAGAAATCTCTCTCCACAGTTGCAGTAGCAACAGGTAAAATCAGAGTCAACTTCACAAGTAAATAAAGAAGTGAATAAGTCTCCACAAGATTTGTCTCAACCAATGCCTTTGCCAAATCATGAATTCCTTGCAAGTTGGAGAACTTGGAATTACTACTTCGCATATGAATTATGAAAGTATCAAGTTGGTAACTCAAATCTCGAAGCTTTCCATTATCAAACTCACTTGGATAACACTTTGCTAAAGCCATGATTCTACCTTTGTCAAAGTTAGAAAAAGAACTGATTGGATTCAAGCTACCCATCCCAAGAAGCAAATCACTTCTCACTACATCAAAACTATCATTATGTTCTTGAAGTTGCACATCAATGACAACACAAAAGATTTCAACACGTAAGTGGTGTGAATAACAAACACCCAAACACTTACACTTTGACTTTCCAGGAAAATAAGTCTCATTCAAATTGGGAATCAAGATATCATGTGAATCACAAATGAAGAAACATCACCCAACAAATATTCCCATCCATTTTCCCTCATATCTTGCAATCTTTTCTTTGAAATGTTAAGAAACTCCATGGCATTAATAAATATCTTGATCCTTCTTTTGCAAAATCTTGCTCAACTCATTTGCCATTGCCAACACTTTCAACATCAAGTGAAGCATAAAAATAAATTTGAATGTTTTAATCTTTGTCAAAGATATTCCGCTTCATTTCTATCACTTGAGGTGGAACCTTCAATTTCAATCAGTTCAAGCACATGAACAATAGATGAGAAAATAACAAGAAAGTTATCTAATGTTTTGAAATGTGATCCCCAACGAGTATCACCTGGTTTTTGAAGCCCACATTCTTGATGTAATCCTTGCCCCATATGAACTTCAACGAACTCAAGTAATTGCGTCAACTTTTCAGCTTGGTGATGACGAAGTAAATCTCTACGCTTAAAAGATCCTCCAACAACATTCAACACATTAGTGACATGATAAAAAAAGTCTTCAACTTCCAAATGTTTTTAGCAATAGCTAGAAGTTTTAGTTGCAATTGATGTGCAAAACAATGAATATAATATGCCGATGGACTATCTTTCATAAACAAAGTTTTGAGACCATTTATTTCTCCCTTCATATTACTAGCTCCATCATAACCTTTTCCACATATTTTGGATGGACTTAGTGAGTGATCGAAAAGAAAAGAATAAATTTCCTTCTTCAATGAGCATGCCGATGTATCACTAACAAAGACAAGATCGATAAATCGTTCTATTACTTCACCATTCTTATCAACATACCTCAAAACTAGAGCCATTTGTTCTTTGTGTGAGATGTTTTTGGATTCATCAACTAATATTCCAAAGTAATCTCCATTCAAGTCACCAATTATAGCTTTCAATGTTTCTTTTGCACAAGCATTGACAATATCCTTTTGGATCATAGGACAAGTCAAAGTATCATTTTGTGGAGCATTTTCTTATATCACTTTTTCCACATCCAGATGCTTGTCCCCATGCCACCTCAAAAATCCTAAAAAGTAACCTTGATTGTTTGAAGATTCACTTTTGTCATGACCTTGAAAAGGCAAACCATGATGCAAAAGAAGTCTTGCCACATCAATTGAAGCTTCCAAATGCATTCGGCACTTACCTATTAACTTTTGAGAATGCTTGTCAAGAACAACTTGATTGATTGATGAGGATTTGACAAATCTTGCATCTTATTGTAACATTTATTGTGAACACTATTAACTTTACCGACATGCAAACAAAATCTTTCAAGAGCCTTATTACAAGCGCTAAAACCCTTTGTTGCATAAAACTCAGTCGTAGTTTCATGAAGAAATACATTTTTAAATAAATAACAACAAAGACAATATGTGGCATCTTTCTCCACACTATACTCCAACCAACTAAAATGTGAACCTTTGAACCAGCTTGAAATAAATTGGCACAGTCTACCTCTTATTTCGGTTGGAGGATATGGTTTCATGATAGGTTGACAAGGTCCTTTTTTAATATAATGTTTCTTCACTTCATCTCATAACCGAGGATTATAGTCAATGATCGGTATTCTGTACCCTGGATTGGATTTAAGTGCGCCCAAATCGAGCTCAGTTACAAGATAATGATTGGAATTCACATTAGAACTTGATTGAGCAAACATATTGAGAAATTTATCCATCTCAATTCACAAATTTAGAATAATTTCCTAAAAAATAAAAATTCAAATTCAAGAGGAGAAACTAAGAATTAATTCAAGTTAAAATTGTTCATATTGACAACAATGTTGGAATGGAGAACTAATTTAACCCCAAATATATATTAACTTACAGAGGGTTGTAGGTAAGTGGGTTGATGTTGATTGTAGAGAAAGCAACAGAGCAGAGCGGTGCAGGCCACCGACGAATGATGGAGGACGTTGTCATGCTGAGATGATGGAGTTGTGGTTTTTTACTTTGGGAGAAGAAGAGTCAGCGTTTGTCTTTTGGGAGAAGAAGGGTCAAGGTTTGAGGAGTTGTTTTTTAAATTTGATGAGACAATAAAGAATTAAAGATAGAAAAAGAACAAAACTAAATATTGAACTTTATAGTTTAAACAAATAAAAAAAAGTCAAAGACTAGTAATAGTCAAAAATAATTTTTAATTAATATGTAGTATAGTGATAGCCATCACCGCTGGTACTGCTGGAAAGTGAATGATTGGACTAAAAAATTTAAAAATACCAATTGTTGTCCATGGGATTCGAAGCCGCGCCCTTGGGGGTAAAATTTCGTCCCTTTGCCACTAGCACCAAGGGCACTTTAGTACTATGGGTGACACATTAATTATTTTTAGATATATTCTGTATATATATACCTATCTATATAGAGTTTCCGTCGAAGCTTGCGGGTGGCGTGGCTTCCTCACCGTCCTTAGTAAATCCGCCCCCGACTGAAGTTTATGTCCTGAATCCAGGAGATGAATGTCTTCTTCAACTTGTAAATTAGCGGGGATGTATAGTTGATATATGCAAAATCTGAAAGTTCAAATAGACTCCAAAAGAACTACTTGGATCCAATTAGCTTAAGCAGTTAGAAGAGGTATGAAAAAGGAGCTACAAATTCTAATCAATTGTTTTTTAGCAGCATTTAGATGTTGCCTGGTTAGGTCATCTATTTTGTACTATCAATTTGAAGCTACACTTCATGTGCAACTGTTACGTTAATACTTTTCATAAGTTATCATTTCATCATAGACAAACTTGGGATTTGCGATCCTAGTTAAGATCGGTTCAGGATCATGGGAGCCTATTCAGAAGTTTTCGCAACTCAATCATAGACTATTGCAATATTTTGGGACTAAATATTTTTTATTCTAGTTACATGTTTGTTTAACTTTGTTTTCTGAGGTACAATTTCAAGGAAGCATAAATTGCTTGTCAGGGTTCATGTTTTTTCCATCTATAACTCACATATGCATGTTAACTCTATCATGTAAAGTGAACAATAGAAACACGGTGTTTGGACGCTTCTTATGGATAATTGCATGATATGAGTGTCTAAATAATATGCTTCTGTTGATACAATTTATAGGATAGGGTTACCGTGCATATGTGAGTTATAGAAGAAAAAAAACATAAACCCTAACAAGCAAGTCATACTTCTTTGAAATTGGACCTCATCAGAAAAAAACGTTAAGCAAACATGTAACTGCACTCAAAAGATTAGTCTCAAAATATTACCGACTTCTATGATAGTTGTGAAAATTACTGGATAGGTTTCCATGAGCCTGGACCGGTCTTACCCAGGATCACAAATCCCAAGTTTGTCTATGATGAAATGATAATTTGTGAAGTGTATTACAGTAACAATTGCACATAAAGTGCAGCTTCAAAATGATAGTACAAAATAGGATATGACCCTGCAAGGCAACAGTTAAAAGTCGTTGAAAAACCATTTATGAGAGACTGGTACAGCTCCTATTTCATTCCCCCTATAACTGTTTATGGTAATCGGCTCCAAGTAGTTCTTTTGACATGTTACTTCTGGACTTTCATATTTTGTGTACATCAAAGACATTCATCTCCTGGATTCAGGCCATAAACTGCAGTAACTTGTTTCCATCCACATATCAAAACATTAAAACATGATCCGCTATGATAAAAGGTAGGCCAGATTCTATTATCAGGTCCTCGGAGAAAAATAATCATGCTTCCCTTCTTATTTTATAATCAGGTCCTTGGAGAAAAATAATCATGCTTCCCTTTTTATTTGCCCTTTTCGGTAAATGTTCTTCCCAGGACCCTGGTAATTCTTGCCCATGCATAAAGTTCTAGATTCAATGAGAGAAAAATGAGATACACAAACTGGGGAAAAAAGCAATTCTCAGTCAAATACAAGTACTTAATTGCAAAAAAATTAGAGCTCCTATTCCTATACGACATCTTCCCCTTTAGATTATAAACCAAAGAATCAATCTATTTTATTTGCAAAGAGAAACCAAATCAGCCAGTTGCTTTGATGAAAAGAAGTATAACAGAGAGTGGTCTTACTAACCAAATGATTCATCTATTTGGAGAAAATCATCACAACTATTCAAAGACATCATTGACATGTCCTGCTGTGCAGGCTCTAAACTTGAAACACAGTTATACTTGATCAAATATGAACAATAAGTTACTGTCTGTCCAGTGTGATTCCGAGATGCTTATTTTACACAAATTAGAGCCGCAAAAAAAAAAGTTTATCTAAATCCGGTATATATGTACGTAGTTATACTTGAATAAACACAAGTAGGCCAAGAATATCACAATCCACCAAAATGACGGAAGGAATTATTGATATTTAAATAAGGTGTTACCAGAAAATCTCGACCATTGACCTCCACCACACATGAATAGTTGACTGCATTATGGGATGGTGCAACACCTGAATCAGTAAGAAGATGCTCAAAACACAGCACCAACATGCAAATGTCTATGGGCAGTTATGAAAAAAGGGAACCAGAGTTGAATAAGTTGTAGAGAGTGAAATAAAAAGCATACCGCTTATTGCTCTAGCAGGACAAAATGCTTCTGTTGTTGTCTCCTCAATTTTTTCTTGTCCAGTCTTGGTTCCCTTGATTCATGTGGAAAAAATAGTTACCATGTAAAATCCAATTAAAACACAAGGTAAGGATGTCTACAGCGAAGCTCAAGCTTGTGGCAATTGCTTCCTGAAGATTTCAATACAGTATCATTCTACTCCTAAAATTAAGCTATCATTTAATCAACACTTGATATTGGTAAGATCTGCGTTCACACTCCCCTACGCAGACCCCAATAGCGGGATTACACTTGTGGAATTACATAGGGTATGTCATTTGACCTGAGACTGCATTTGGGCAAGCTAGCTCAAGATAGAAGTCAAGCTCAACATGTATCAGCACTACCATGCTTCAGCTGAGCCCTCACTGCCTCAACTACAACATAACAAAAACAAAACAATCCTAACAATGTACAGAAAACTTACCTAACTGAGATGCTTCTTTGAATTTCTTATCTTTTGGACCCAGTAGTGAAGTCCTAATTACTTCTGGAGAAGTCCTTGCTCTTTTCTTTCCCTTTGCCACTGTCATGACTGCTAGTTCCTTGTGCAAGAGGTTTGCTTGCTGGCCTTTCAAAACATAATAGATCCAAGCATAACCTGCCGTCTTCTTGATCATTTTGAGCATCTCGATCAATCGCACCAAATGATTCACCCGCACATATAGCTGCTTTTCCCTTCCCAGTTTCAGCATTAATGTATGTGACCTTTTCAGACTCTGATTTACCAAATGTTGTTTGAAGCAGGGGGTTGTTACATCCGACTAAGCCCTTGCTACTTTTTTTCCTTTGTCGCTGTAGAAATTGATCCTTTCACAACCGCTTGATCCAAATATTTGAACAATGAAGTGCTGACTAGCCGGAACATAGCGGAAAACCAAGAAGTTGCCCACTTTCAGACCATGTTTTGTTGAAAATTCACGCCACCCCTGTTTGATTGAAAGTGAACGATCACGCTTACACACACTTACCCTCTATCGTCGTCCACTCAAGTCTTCCAGATAAGTCTCCTGATCAGTCAGGTGGGAAACAGGTCGAGCAAACTTTGGGGGGATATACTGAAAAGAAGTTGCAGAAATTAAAACTAAGAAATACGACATAACTATACGTAACTCAAATGCTAAGCTGAAGAAACAAGTTTACGACCATATCCTTAGAGTTCTAGATGGTACAATTGTTTATAATACAAATGCCAAAGCATCTTTTAAATGCATATTGGTTTCATTTGATAAAACAAACAAAAACCTCAATTCCTTTAAGAAGCAAAGCTTAATAAATGATTTATGATCTACACACCAAATATTGGACAGGTACTAACAAGTTTGATTTTTCATTCTCCAAAAAATATTCACTAAAGTTCACACCTACAAGAATCAATGACATCATTTTGTGGTTCATTTTTTGTTTGTTTATTTTTTCTAGAGATCAGTAATAATTTGAATCAGTAAATGAAAAAAACAATTTTTCTCTTATTACATGAGTTTTAAAAACATATATTTTGTTTAAACGAAACAACCATTTGTTCAAAAATTCAGTCAGCTACAAATATTGGATGACAATATATCAGACCGTGAGATTCGTTTAAAGGACATCAAAGCCAAAGAAATCATATTTCAATAACGATTTAGTTTATTCACCAACCAAAACTAATTGTGGATTATAGAGTTGTGCATACAAATTTCAGCATCTAAACTGAATTATAAAATTTTGCTGCATAAACCGTAAAAAAATTCAACGTCTAAACTTGTTGTTTTGTATAAATCAACAATTAACAAATACATCTCTAGTGGCCGTGGCTTTTTGAGGGAGAAGATTGTGATTATTAGGAAACAAATAAACCCTACCCAGGCTCTAATACCAACGAAGGAAAATAATCAATGAGAACACACAGTTCTCCCATGATCAGATCCATTCTGTTGGTTTCACTAGTCAACAGCCTAATAACATGCTGCATCAAACACGAGCCATATTACTAAAAATTAATGAAGGAATGTTTTGCATGCAGATAGGTACCATAATCATCATAACCCTTCAATCATGAAATTAGTCGCGTTATGGGGCAAGCCAAGCCAATCATGCTAACAATTAAAGAAGAAACAATAAATGATGCTTTAAAGCAGCCATGATCCTTCCATTTTTAAGGTATGTAGCTCATCAATCAAATCAGCTATAAGAATTTTTCTACATTTTTGCAGATCAGAGCAACTAACAATCAAACAAAAAATGAAATGAAAAACAATGAAGAAGGAAAATCAAAGAAAAAATAAACTCAAAAACAACGGTGAATTAAGAACAAATTAGTACCGTCCGAATCACCAAGCACAACTCTTGAGCTTTCTTCATTGCACTGTCCAAGAAAATAGTACTATTGTTTCTCTAACAATAAAGAAAAAATAAAATCGAAAACAATGGCGAAGGAAAATTAAAGAAAAAATATAGTCGAATCCAACGACGAATTAAGAAAAATTAATATCGTTCGGAATAGCGAGCAAAACTCTTGAGCTTTCTTCGTTCCACTATCCAAGAAACCAGTCCTTTTGTTCCTCTAACAACCAAGAAAAAATGAAATTGAAAAAAATGATTAAGGAAAATCTTAGAAAAAATGAAGTTGATAACAACGTCGAATTAAGAAGAAATTAGTACCGTTTAAAATAGAAAGCAAAACTCTTGAGCTTTCTTTGTTGATCTGTCCAAGAAACTAGTCCTTGTGCTCCTCTAACAATCAAGAAAAGATTAAATTGAAAATAGCTAAGAAGGGAAATCAAAGCAAAAAGAAGTCGATAACAATGAGGAATTAAGAAAAATATAGTACTGCCTGAAACAACAAGCAAAATTCTCTTGCTTTCTTCTTTGCAGTATTGTCCAAAAAAACAGTCCTTTTATTCCTTTTATCTGTCCTGTATAGGCACAATTTGTCTATCATGAGTCAATCTTAGTAGGATTATGTTAATCTCTATATGACACATTCATTACACGTGAACACCTTTTTAAAATTTGTTTTAAAGTTGAATATAAATGGTTTTAGAGAAACTTAAAGGAAATGCCCTCCGGTCATTGTTTTAATTAAAAAATGACTCAATTTTCAGTTAATTATCAAAAATGGCCTATGTTTTGGTTTCCACTATTATTTTTCTTTCTTGTACTCTTAAAATTTGAATTCTTTTATATTTGTTCCAATAGATTTGAATTTTAACAAAAAATAAAATAAAATTGAAGTCATGAAGTAACAAAAATATTTTGAATTTTATAAGAGGACAAAATATTGGAGATTATGTTGGAGATACTATTTTGAATTATAACACAAATATTGAATTGATAATTAAAAGATTAACATTGAAATTTGAATTTAATCTGTAAATTTAACTAAGATCATAACTCAATGAAATATGTAAATTTTTGAATCGAAGAAAAGATAAATGGTGTGTTTGGTATGGAGAAATTTTTTTTCTTGAAATTGTTTTCTTATTTTTCCATGTTTGGCTGGATTATTTTTTTGGAAAAGTGAAATTCTATGTTTATTGTATCCTCCCACCTATCCAACATCCAAAACCCCTACCCCTTGACTATCTCATCCCACCATCTCCCACCTTTGTAATTTTTTACCAGATTACACATAAATACTTTTGATATAACATATATTTTTTGATTACTTACCAAAACTAGAAAATAAGGAAGGAATCAAGTTATTTTCCAAGAAAACATCTTCCATGGAAAATAGTTTTTTTCATACCCAAAAGACTGTCACGACCCAATTTCGGAGTCATGATGATACCTACTTTAACCCGTCGGTAGGTAAGCCGAACCGTAGCCTGGAACGACAAGTAATGAGTTAATTGGCGGAAGGTAAAATAAATACTAGAAATCAAGTATACAATAAGATTGTAAGCAAGAGGAAATAATAAGACGATAGTAAAAGGTGTCAAGTGAGAGAGATAACAAAAGAATATTCCAAGACCTAGTAAGGTCGGTACAAGAGCCACTAAATTCAACAGAGAGTACCGAATAATGTCAATATACAGAAAGCCTCAATAACTGAAGACTGTCCAAAAATAAACTAAGGAGAGGGGAACAACTCCGGCTCTTAAAGCTCACCTTATCTCTGAATCTGGATAGAACGTGTCACGCCTCGAATCCCATCGAGACATGATTGGCACCCGTAGCCGATAAGGCCCGAGAGAACCAACCTTTGCCTATGCTCAATTATATGCATATAATATTCATAACCACCATTGCATAATATTATGAAATACGAATAAAGGAGAACAAGGGACATATTTAGGCATACATATGAAACTTGGCCGTTGAGGCCATCCAGTCAAAACAACATGTGTCATTTACACTAGTACACCCACGTCGGTCTACAAAAGCCTCTAACAAGAGCATTGACCAAAATGAACCATAAGTCGGGACAAGTCCCCGCTTTATACAACATGTACAATACCAAAACATATATACTTTGACTCGGAGAAGCCCCGAATGAGCTGGAGCTCACCAAAGAGCCGCTAACACTGGCAATCTACTGAGGAGGCCTACTGGGACCTGCGCCTGCAGCAAGTAAGGTAAATTCCCCGAGAGGGGTCAGTACGAAATAAGTACTGAGTATGCAAGGCTCAGATGAAACTATACAACACATGAATATGTCAAGGAATATGTCAATGAACTCAAAACATATGGATACTCAATGTGAATAAGTCACCATGTTGCATTTTGGAAACCATGTGGATTGCTTTCATTGCTTTCATTACTTTCTTTATCTCAATGCTCACTTGTTATCACATATATCACAATGTACCCGGGCCCCGACTGATCAGTGGGTCTTTCATATCATCATATAGGGATCGAGTCGAGCTAGGCTTATGCCCCTAGACTTGCCACCCTTGGGATCGAGTCGAGCTAGGCTTACGCCCCTAGACTTGCCACCCATAAATCCATATCTCGGGATCGAGTCGAGCTAGGCTTACGCCCCTAGACTTGCCACCCGTACTTGATCATTGACCACATTTGCATTACTTTGATCATTACTTTGAGATTGATACTTTGATAATCATAACATCACTTTGGAACTTTGGAACACAACATTGTTGGAAACTTTGCATCATTGACCAATAAGTGAAGAACATGTGAACAAATATCAATGAGAAATATAACATCACTAGCACCATGATACTATTGGAACCATTGGACAAGAAGCCATGAACAAGAGACACAAGTATAGGCACTATTGGAATATTGGAACATAGCCTTCTTTGAACTTTCGGAACATTAATCATGAATATGAGAAATGAGATTCACAATTGATCAATGAGTAGGAAATATATGACAATGACCATAAATAAGTGCATATGGGATACCTTGGTACATTTCGGAATAGAACTAAAGAAATGTCAATTGTGAACACTATTGGCCGTAGAAAGATACGGACAAAATAACCTTGCATACCTTGGATTCGCAATACGAATCTACAACCTTAGATGCGTAGACAATAATCCCACTCCTTCTTTATGTGTCTACAAATACATAACGAAATTCATATTAACCACCAATTACTTTACAAATGCATACCATGTCAATGAATTACATGTTTGGCTTTCAACATGTCATTTCCCTTTGACAAAACCATTGATCATACTATTATTCCAAAAATTCCATAATATTCCCAACATTGACCAATACATGAAAATCAATACATTTCACCACAATACTTCTCCTTTACACTTTCTTATCCATAACACATCACAAATAATCCATCAAAGCACCTTAATTCAACTCATAACACATATCGGCCAAAATCCCAAAATTCCCACTTTTAGAAAAGAACAAGTTTTATACCAAATATAACACCATACATGTTCATATTTTGTCCATACCATGCTTTTTCATCAAAGGCACAAGGCCTAATTCACACTTGAATTCCATATACCACAAATCTCATACAAACTCACCAAGTTCTATGACCAACTTTTTCAAGCACAACCAACATGATATACATATTCTTTTATGCATATAAGATATTAATCCATGAAAATAAATACTTACCAAGGCTTGGAATATGTTGATCTTGTCCAACAGATGACTTAGGGTTTGCAAAGCCAAAAGGGAATTATCTTGAAAATTCTAGAAAAGTGATGTGTGTCTTTTGGAATAAAAATCTGATTCTTCCACATATATATAGGCCCTCAAGTCTTCTTTGGAATTAAATTCCATGTCCATTTGGTCAATGGAAGAATGGGTCTTTTGTTTCCCCTTTGGGCCTTGCATTTTATCCCATTTTGGGCCTCAAATTGGCCCATTAACACATATTATCCTAGCCCACCAATTCTCATGTATAATCCATCATATATCTCATGTTTAAATAATTTCATAATGCCACGACAATATTTACTTATGAGATTTTCATTCGTAGCCTCAATCGCAAAAATAGGAATTCTAGTCACCTATGGCTTCTTTGAATATTTTGGTAAATTCTTGTATTCCATGGTTTGATCATGTAGGAGTATGTAGTAGTGTATCGAGGTATTTGAAGCCTTAACAATGCTAAAGGAACTCCAAGGAATCAAAAGAAACCATGGAAGAATCGTCGTTGCATTTCGTCGCAAAACGAGCTCGGAAAGGCCAATTATGTTGTGCCTTGCGCCACTGCCTTGCTTTGCAGCAGTGGCGCAGGAATTGAAGGTTCTCTGAATCAGTGGCCTGCTGGATTTTTCAGCCATTTTTTTCTAACACTTGCATATCATCCAATACCCTATCAAAACACTACAAAATACTTACGTAGTGACCTTAATCATCAAGTAAACATGACTCCAAGGTACCAAATGAGGTTGGAAATGTATGGGGTATTACACAAGACATCTCCGACTAAAATCTAATCACATGTACGAGGCTCGAATTAATTAATTTTTTTTTTCATCACCAACCTTACAAAATACATACTCATAGCGTCTCGAAACTTAAGTAACCATTGTTCAACATCATCACATAGGTCGAAAAGGTACGGGATGTTACATTCTTCCCCCCTTAGGAACATTCGTCCTCGAATGTTAACAACATGTTTTATACACAACAAATGTATCTTTACTTTAACATACCAATAGACATAATGCTATTAAAGACTTACTTGTTATTATTCCACCTCCGTACTGTGAACTTCTTGGTCCATTTGAAATAAGTGGGGATACTTGGATTTCATCATTTCTTCCGCTTCCCATGTGATCTCCTCTACTTGTTGATTTCTCCAAAGGACTTTTACGGATGCTATGTCTTTATTTCTCAATCTCTTTACTTGTCGATCTAGGATAGCAATGGGCACCTCTTCATAAGTGAGATCCTCTGTAACTTGAACATCCTCTACGGGAACAATACGAGACGGATCTCCTATGCATTTCCGAAGCATCGACACATGAAATACCGGATGGACGGAGGAAAGTTCTTGAGGTAAGGCTAATTCATATGCGACTTGCCCAAATCTTCTAATAACTTCATAGGGGCCTATGTAACGTGGACTCAATTTCCCTTTCTTTCCGAACCGCATTACCCCTTTCATCGGTGACACCTTTAAAAACACCCAATCACCTATGGCAAATTCAAGCCCTCTTCTTCTAACATCGGCATATGACTTGTGACGACTTTGAGCCGTTTGTAACCGTTGTTGGATAACTTTAACTTTCTCCATGGCTTGGTGCACAATATCTGGCCCAAGTAAAGCAGTTTCACCTGCTTCAAACCATCCGATTGGTGATCTACATTTCCTTCCATACAAGGCTTCATAAGGTGCCATTTTAATACTTGAATGATAGCTATTGTTATACGCAAATTCAATAAGAGGCAAATGGTCATCCCAACTACCTTGAAAATCCAACGTACATGCTCGTAGCATATCTTCAAGTGTCTGAATAGTACGTTCTGCTTGGCCATCGGTCTGAGGATGGAAAGCCGTACTCAAATTCACCTGAGTACCCAAACTCCGCTGAAAAGATTTCCAAAAGTGTGCTGTGAACTGTGCTCCTCTGTCTGATATAATAGAAAGTGGAATACCATGCAATCGTACTATCTCTTTTACATACAATTTCGCATAATCCTCAGCTGTATAGGTCGTCTTGACAGGTAGAAAATGCGCCGACTTGGTAAGTCGGTCCACTATGACCCATATGGAATCAAACTTCCGCAATGTACGAGGCAAGCCCGTAATAAAATCCATATTAATCATATCCCATTTCCAAACTGGAAGATTGATACACTGCATGTAACCTCCCGGTTTCTGATGTTCCACTTTCACTTGTTGACAATTTGGGCACTGCGCGACAAATTCTGCAATGTTCTTTTTCATGTTGCCCCACCAATACACTTCTTTCAATTCATGGTACATTTTAGTAGCACCCGGGTGAATGGAATAACGCGAATGGTGCGCTTCTGTCATTATTCGTGTCCTCAGTTCATCTACGTCCGGTACACATAACCTCCCTTGACATTGAAGTACCCCTTCCGGTGTAATATCAAATGCCTTGGTCAAATTCTGCTGCACATTTTCCTTTAGCTGTAATAAAATAGAATCCGCAAATTGCTTTTCTTTCACTTCAGCTATCAAGGAGGATTCTGCTGCATTTTGCATCATAACTCTATCATCTGACGTTTCAATAAGGCGAACTCCCAATCTGGCTAATTGATTCACATCTTTGATTATCTCACGCTTCTCATTCAACTGACCACTAGTGCTTTCTACTGCCTTACGGCTCAATGCATCAGCTACTACATTTGCTTTGCCTGGGTGATAAAGAATATCAATGTCATAGTCTTTTAAAAGCTCTAACCACCTTCGTTGCCTCAAATTGAGTTCCTTTTGCTTAAAAAGATATTGCAAACTTTTGTGATCCGTATAGATGTCAACATGAACACCATATAAATAATGACGCCATATCTTTAAAGCAAAAACTACCGCTGCCAATTCAAGATCATGTGTGGGATAGTTTTTCTCATGTGGCCGCAACTGTCGTGAGGCATATGCTATCACCCTCCCATGCTGCATCAACACACATCCGAGACCAATCCCGGAAGCATCACAATACACTGCATAGCCCTCTGTGCCCTCAGGAAGAACTAACACTGGTGTAGAAGTCAACTTGTCTTTCAGGTTTTGAAACCCTCTTTCACATGCATCATTCCATTGAAATTTAATTGCCTTGTGAGTTAACTTTGTCAATGGTGCCGCAATAGAAGCAAAACCTTCTACAAATCTTCGGTAATAACCTGCCAAACCCAGAAAACTGCGAATCTCTGTGGGTGTTGTAGGTCTTGGCCAATTCTTCACTGCTTCAATCTTTTGGGTATCAACCTGTATGCCTTCATCTGATACAATGTGACCCAAGAACGCGACTGATTTTAACCAAAACTCACATTTGGAGAATTTTGCATACAACTTACGCTCACGGAGAATTTGCAACACTTGCCGTAAGTGATAAGCATGGTCTTCTGGTGATCTTGAATAAACAAGGATGTCATCGATAAATACTGTCACGAACACGTCTAGGAATGGCTTGAATACTCTGTTCATCAAATCCATAAACACAGCCGGCGCATTTGTTAGCCCAAATGACATAACCAAAAATTCATAATGGCCATACCGTGTTCGGAAAGCTGTCTTGGGTACATCTTCTTCTCTAACTCTGACTTGATGGTAACCCGACCTCAAGTCAATCTTTGAAAAACACCTGGCACCCTGTAACTGATCAAACAAATCATCAATGCGAGGGAGGGGATATTTGTTCTTGATCGTTACTTTATTCAGTTGACGATAGTCGATGCACATTCTCAAGGTGCCATCCTTCTTTCGCACAAATAATACCGGTGCACCCCACGGGGACATACTAGGCCTAATGAAGCCTTTATCCAGCAAATCTTTCAATTGCTCCTTCAATTCACGCAGTTCCGCTGGAGCCATTCTATATGGAGGAATAGAAATAGGCTGAGTGCCTGGAATCACATCAATGCCAAATTCTACTTCCCGTTCTGGGGGTAAACCTGGGAGATCCTCTGGGAATACATCTCGAAATTCATTAACTACCGGTACTGACTGTGGAGTTAATGGTTCCACATCATTATCTTTCACTCGTACCAAATGACATACGTACCCCTTGGCAATCATTTTTCTGGCTTTCAAATAAGAAATAAATCTCCCTCGTGGTGCCCCTACATTACCCTGCCATTCGAGAACATTTTCCTGCGGAAAACAGAATTGTACCTTCTTGGCCCGGCAATCTACCGTAGCATAACAAGAGGCCAACCAATCCATGCCCATAATTACATCAAAATCCACCATGTTCAATTCAATGAGATCGGCCAGCGTATCATGACCACACACAGTTACCACACAGTTACGATATACTCTTTTTGCAACAATATATTCACCAATCGGTGTAGACACTTCAATTGATTTAATTAATAATTCTGGGGCCTTTGCAAATCTTGCAGCAACCAATGGGGTAACATAGGAAAATGTAGAACCTGGATCAATCAGTGCATATACAGTATGTGAGAATATGGATAATGTACCTGTGACGACATCAGGGGAAACCTCTGAATTCTGGCGGTCCACCAAAGCATAAGTGCGATTCTGGACCCCGCTAGTACTGGCTCCTCCTCTGGCACCTCTACCTCGACCAATAGGCTGCACCCCTCGGCCCTGTGAAGGAACCGAGGCTGAAGACGCAACAGCCGACCCAGCTGGTCGTGCTATACCACCCATGCTCCGCTGTGGACATTCTCTCGCTATATGTCCCGGCATACCACACCAAAAGCAGACATTCATCCCTGTCCGACATGGACCTGTGTGCATACGCCCGCAGTGCTGACACTGCTGACGAGGGAAACCTGCTGACTGTGATCCATGACCCCCACTACTCTGTCCAACTGAACCACCTCGAAACCCTCGAGACTGAGGATAAGCACTCCCTGTGGAATAAGAGAACGACGGTCTAGGTGGTCTAGGAAACATACGGGGCCTAGTTCCTCCTTGGGACATCATAGGTGGTCCCATAGGTCTAGCCCTTTTGGACTGTCCCCTATCAAATTAATGTACCCTGCGTCTCTGTCTCTGATCCTCCATTTTCTGGGCGAAGGCTTGTATGCGAGCAATGTCCATGTCCCTATTCAAGGCCGCAATAGTGCAATCTCTTACCAAATATGGCTCTAGTCTGTCCACGTATCTATGGACCCTGTCTGTCATCGTAGCCACAACATTTGGCGCATATCGAGCCAAGGAATTAAATTGCAAGCTATATTCCCGAACACTCATATTCCCTTGACGCAAGTTCAGGAACTGGTCTGCACGTGCTTCCCGAACCTCATATGGAAGATAATGATCGAGGAAGGCCACTTTAAACTCTTCCCAAGTAGGTGGGGTTGCATCAATATCACGGGATTTCTTCCAATCCTCGTACCACAATATTGCTTCTCCTTTCAACCTGTACGCGGCAAGTTCCACTGTTTCTATCCCTGTCACATGCATAACTTCCAATGCCCTCTGAATTTGATCCACGAAGTCCTGTGGATCTGCTTTTGGATCTGCCCCTGTGAATATAGGAGGGTCCAGTTTCAAGAAATCCTGTGTTCTGCGACTTGCCATTCTAGCCGCATCATCATCATGTGCCATTGCACCAGCTCTTCCCTGGCTTTGTGCCGCCACTAACTGTGTCAACATCTGTACAGCATTCCTAAGATCCTGATCTGTGGCATTTGTCGGTGGTTCCACGGGCACTTCCCTTCTTCTCGTCTCTTCTGGAGCTGAAGAAGTAGAAGAAGCTCGCGTTGCAAACTCAGTTTCAGCCCCACCTTGATCAACTTGCTCAGGTGGTGGTCTACTTGCTCCTTCACCAGCAATTCTATCTAGCAGCTTACTTTTACCTTTTCCTCTTCCTCTTCTAGTGTTCGGCATTTTGACTATACCAAAGAAAAACAATTACCAAGATCAGATATAATGCAACTGACAACATTGGCTCTATTGCACGATCTAGAATGAAGGAAAGGAAACAACATCCTAAATGTCTCGTAGCCTCCTACGTATAAATGTGGTGCACAACACATCGATACGTAAGACTCTACTCAGACACGGCTTTGTAGACATCCTTAGACCGACTGCTCTGATACCACTTTTGTCACGCCTCGAATCCCATCGAGACATGATTGGCACCCGTAGCCGATAAGGCCCGAGAGAACCAACCTTTGCCTATGCTCAATTATATGCATATAATATTCATAACCACCATTGCATAATATTATGAAATACGAATAAAGGAGAACAAGGGACATATTTAGGCATACATATGAAACTTGGCCGTTGAGGCCATCCAGTCAAAACAACATGTGTCATTTACACTAGTACACCCACGTCGGTCTACAAAAGCCTCTAACAAGAGCATTGACCAAAATGAACCATAAGTCGGGACAAGTCCCCGCTTTATACAACATGTACAATACCAAAACATATATACTTTGACTCGGAGAAGCCCCGAATGAGCTGGAGCTCACCAAAGAGCCGCTAACACTGGCAATCTACTGAGGAGGCCTACTGGGACCTGCGCCTGCAGCAAGTAAGGTAAATTCCCCGAGAGGGGTCAGTACGAAATAAGTACTGAGTATGCAAGGCTCAGATGAAACTATACAACACATGAATATGTCAAGGAATATGTCAATGAACTCAAAACATATGGATACTCAATGTGAATAAGTCACCATGTTGCATTTTGGAAACCATGTGGATTGCTTTCATTGCTTTCATTACTTTCTTTATCTCAATGCTCACTTGTTATCACATATATCACAATGTACCCGGGCCCCGACTGATCAGTGGGTCTTTCATATCATCATATAGGGATCGAGTCGAGCTAGGCTTATGCCCCTAGACTTGCCACCCTTGGGATCGAGTCGAGCTAGGCTTACGCCCCTAGACTTGCCACCCATAAATCCATATCTCGGGATCGAGTCGAGCTAGGCTTACGCCCCTAGACTTGCCACCCGTACTTGATCATTGACCACATTTGCATTACTTTGATCATTACTTTGAGATTGATACTTTGATAATCATAACATCACTTTGGAACTTTGGAACACAACATTGTTGGAAACTTTGCATCATTGACCAATAAGTGAAGAACATGTGAACAAATATCAATGAGAAATATAACATCACTAGCACCATGATACTATTGGAACCATTGGACAAGAAGCCATGAACAAGAGACACAAGTATAGGCACTATTGGAATATTGGAACATAGCCTTCTTTGAACTTTCGGAACATTAATCATGAATATGAGAAATGAGATTCACAATTGATCAATGAGTAGGAAATATATGACAATGACCATAAATAAGTGCATATGGGATACCTTGGTACATTTCGGAATAGAACTAAAGAAATGTCAATTGTGAACACTATTGGCCGTAGAAAGATACGGACAAAATAACCTTGCATACCTTGGATTCGCAATACGAATCTACAACCTTAGATGCGTAGACAATAATCCCACTCCTTCTTTATGTGTCTACAAATACATAACGAAATTCATATTAACCACCAATTACTTTACAAATGCATACCATGTCAATGAATTACATGTTTGGCTTTCAACATGTCATTTCCCTTTGACAAAACCATTGATCATACTATTATTCCAAAAATTCCATAATATTCCCAACATTGACCAATACATGAAAATCAATACATTTCACCACAATACTTCTCCTTTACACTTTCTTATCCATAACACATCACAAATAATCCATCAAAGCACCTTAATTCAACTCATAACACATATCGGCCAAAATCCCAAAATTCCCACTTTTAGAAAAGAACAAGTTTTATACCAAATATAACACCATACATGTTCATATTTTGTCCATACCATGCTTTTTCATCAAAGGCACAAGGCCTAATTCACACTTGAATTCCATATACCACAAATCTCATACAAACTCACCAAGTTCTATGACCAACTTTTCCAAGCACAACCAACATGATATACATATTATTTTATGCATATAAGATATTAATCCATGAAAATAAATACTTACCAAGGCTTGGAATATGTTGATCTTGTCCAAAAGATGACTTAGGGTTTGCAAAGCCAAAAGGGAATTATCTTAAAAATTCTAGAAAAGTGATGTGTGTCTTTTGGAATAAAAATCTGATTCTTCCACATATATATAGGCCCTCAAGTCTTCTTTGGAATATTCCATGTCCATTTGGTCAATGGAAGAATGGGTCTTTTGTTTCCCCTTTGGGCCTTGCATTTTATCCCATTTTGGGCCTCAAATTGGCCCATTAACACATATTATCCTAGCCCACCAATTCTCATGTATAATCCATCATATATCTCATGTTTAAATAATTTCATAATGCCACTACAATATTTACTTATGAGATTTTCATTCGTAGCCTCAATCGCAAAAATAGGAATTCTAGTCACCTATGGCTTCTTTGAACATTTTGGTAAATTCTTGTATTCCATGGTTTGATCATGTAGGAGTATGTAGTAGTGTATCGAGGTATTTGAAGCCTTAACAATGCTAAAGGAACTCCAAGGAATCAAAAGAAACCATGGAAGAATCGTCGTTGCATTTCGTCGCAAAACGAGCTCGGAAAGGCCAATTATGTTGTGCCTTGCGCCACTGCCTTGCTTTGCAGCAGTGGCGCAGGAATTGAAGGTTCTCTGAATCAGTGGCCTGCTGGATTTTTCAGCCATTTTTTTCTAACACTTGCATATCATCCAATACCCTATCAAAACACTACAAAATACTTACGTAGTGACCTTAATCATCAAGTAAACATGACTCCAAGGTACCAAATGAGGTTGGAAATGTATGGGGTATTACACAAGACATCTCCGACTAAAATCTAATCACATGTACGAGGCTCGAATTAATTAATTTTTTTTTTCATCACCAACCTTACAAAATACATACTCATAGCGTCTCGAAACTTAAGTAACCATTGTTCAACATCATCACATAGGTCGAAAAGGTACGGGATGTTACAGAACGTCAGCAGCGACAACTAGTACTCGGATCTGCATCAGAAAAGATGCAGAAGTGTAGTATGAGTACCAAAATAATGGGTACTCAATAGACATCATCGGGCAACTAAGCTAAATCATAATAAAAGTATAATAGAATGCAAGAATGTAAACTATGTCAAGAAATACGGGGCAAACCTGAAATAATGCTCCCGCTAGCAGACAATAAATAACAGAATTAATAATATTAAAAGGAAGGCAAGCTAACTTGTACTAACCCTCTAGGTTATTTTCTTCATTTTCATTCATTTTCTACATTTATAGCTTTCCCATAGCTTCCCCAGGTCATTTATGACTTGCTGGGACTACCAGTTTGGTTAATGGGCAGTTCGTTTGGTTTTTTGAGCAATTTCCTTGTTTAGGAGCTTCTGAAGTTAAGAAATGAGTCTCGGGCATAAGCCTCAAGTAAACGGCATTAGATGCCATTTTTGACAGTCTCAACAGCCCCAAAACTTTGATTTTAGACTAGGAGGACCCTTGGTATGGGTCCCGGGGCTCCCAGACTCATTTTGGGCTATTGGGTGAAAATTAGTAAACATATATACTTTGGTGTGGGACTCACTTTTATCTAAATGACTTCGGATGGAAATTTTAATAGTGCTATTGACTTCGGAATGTCAAATTTGATAGGGTATCATCGTTTGTTTGTGTTCATGAGATTCTGAATGAATCCTGAGGACCCTTTCGGGATATTTGCAACTTGCCAAAGTTGTTGGTGCATGAGCATCTGGTGCAGGCCCAGGTTCTTCATCATGACCGCGATGAGGAGTCCCTGCGATCTTGAGTGGCCATGATCTTAGTCATTGCGATCACGTGGCTAGGTGCATTAGCACCTGGTGCAGGCCCAGGTTCTTCATCACTACCGCAATGAGGACCCCACGAATGTGAGGGGCTATGATCTTAGTCATTCAGATCGCGTGGTTAGGCCACCATAATCGCGATGGTCCTGTTAGTAGGATGTCATGTCCACAACTAGGGGACCTCTCTACCGCGATGAGGAAACCCCTGGCAGTATAAATACTCTCTCCTTCATTTTTCCTGCTCATTTTCTAAGTTTTAAAAGCCATTTTTGGCAATTGAAGCTTGTAAATTATGGGTTTATCATATAATGGAGTTGGGTTTAGCTCAGGGATGTGTTTGTGGGCCCTACATCTTCGATAAGTCATAAGTTTTCTATCAATATTTCCATGCATTTCTCCTTTTTAGTTTTTGGTTTACTTTAATCTTGGGACTGATTTGGAGACTGATCTGAGCTCGAATTTAGTTACTTTTTTGTGGCATTTGATCCTTGAGCTAAGTGGGACGCTGTGACGATTTCAATTTCACAATTTTTGATCCAATTTCTGACCCAAAGTATTTATACGCAATGTAGGTATCATTTTTCTCATCTTAACGCCTGGATCATTGTTTTGGTAGCGTGGCAGGTGTCGGAGGCCTCTTGGAAGGGGAAAGCCCTGGTTTAGAGTATTCAACAAGCGTTCGACGAAGTCCAGGTAGGTTAGTCTTACCCTATCTTTATATTGAGCTTATTTATGGTATTATTGTATGATTATGCTAGTTTTGGGAAGGTAGTTTTAGCCCGGTTATTATTTTAGCATTTTATGCCATATTTAGTTGGTGAGGGGCCCATTTTGGTAGATTTTGAGTTCATTCTCCCCTAGTGTAGTGTAGTCTATTAGGGCTAGGTTTAGTGTTTTTAGTATATTGAGGTGGGGATAGGAAGCCTTAGACTTGACTTGGCTAGGTTTTGGCCTAGGTTCGGCTATCGAACCCCATAGTGGACCCCACTACCCTTTTTAGCTAAGAATACTTGGCATTAAGTTCCTTTAGGATTAATTAGACTCTTGACTACAACCTTAGGATATTAACTTAGGTTAGTTTTGACTTACATTGATTTCTTACCTTTTTTAGCCCCTTTTTCCTTGGTAGAGTAGTAATTGATCCTGTACCTCACCTTTTGACCTAGTATAGCGGATTCGCCTTACATTAGTGGGATTTGTCACTCGAGATTGGTATTGGTGACCTTTTGGTGTGGATTTAGGATTGGAAACCCTAATATTCTTCCCATTATCTAGTGATATTTACTTCTACATAAATCTATTCCAGCTCTGGACTGGGTCTGGCATATGCCCTATTGATAGTAGGGAAAAGGCTCAAATATGCCATCGAACTATTGGAAATGGCTCATTTATGCCATCTGTTAAAAGTTTGGCTCATTTATGCCATCGCCATTACAAAAAAGGCTCATTCATGCCATTTTTTTTAACGGTGGTTTTTTAAAAGGGGAAAAGGCTCAAATATGCCATCGAACTATTGGAAATGGCTCATTTATGCCATCCGTTAAAAGTTTGGCTCATTTATGCCATCGTCGTTACAAAAAATTCACCGATTATAGAATTTTTCTGATTTTTACTTCAAGTACAATTTTTTAAGAATTTAAAAAATCGTGTTTCGGTAATTAATTGATTCGTTGTTTGAAATAGTTAATGTCTGTTTCAGGCTTGAATTGGTCTTGAGATTTGCAGAATTGTGTTCGGCGATTCCGAAGAAATTAAAAATGGATGAACTCTTTACAGTGCCTATAAAGGAGTTACAAAATGCATAGAAATATTTTGGCCGGAGAAATCGATATTTTCTTATTAGGAATTTTAAAATTTCTTTGGTTGATTTAATTAATGATGTGAAAGAAATATTGTTGGCCACGTGTACAAAATGGTTTTGCAAAAAAATTTCAAATTGGACTGTTAAAAAAAATGGCATGAATGAGCCAAACTTTTAACGGATGACATAGATGAGCCTTTTTTCAAAGTTCGATGGCATATTTGAGTCTTTTTTCCTTTAATTAATGACGTTGAAGAATTATTGTTGGCCACGTGTACAAAATAGTTTTGCAAAAACCATCAAACCGGACTGTTAAAAAAATCACATGAATAAGCCTTTTTTGTAACAGCGATGGCATAAATGAGCCAAACTTTTAAAGGATGGCATAAATGAGCCATTTCCAATAGTTCGATGGCATATTTGAGCATTTTCCATTTTTTAAAAAACCACCGTTAAAAAAAATGGCATGAATGAGCCTTTTTTGTAACGGCGATGGCATAAATGAGCCAAACTTTTAACAGATGGCATAAATGATCCATTTTCAATAATTCGATGGCAAATTTGAGCCTTTTCCCCTGATAGTATAATTAGAGTTCCAACGTAATGTGAATAATGGTTACAATTATGTCTATGGTTACTATGTAAGGGATATGGGATGGTTTTTTGCAGTTGAGATTTGTTACTTATGGGATGACTGGTTCTCTGATTATGGTATGATTCTTATGAGTTTTGATTCGAGTTTGATATTTGGTTATGATATGATCGGGGTGTTCTGGTATTGATTATGATTGTTCTGGAAGGGTTGACAGTGGTACTGAGTTCTATTGTACGTGATTGATGTGGCCTCTTGTATTACCCACTATTTTAGGTTCAAACCTGGTATATGGCCTCTCGTTATTATCCACTATTTCTGGTTCGAGCCCGACGTTTGGCCTCTCGTTATTACCCATTGGTGTCGGTTCAAGCCCAGTGTGTATCTGTTTATTCTTATCATAGTTACCTGTGATTGGTTCAACTACGATTACTAAAGCTTTCTACTTTAGTTACTTCTTGTGGGCACCCGCCGACTTATGAGGGCTCGCTAGTGTTAATTATCTTCTTCTGTGGGCATTCTAGGCTTATGGGGGCCCAGTTAGGTTATAGTTAGTTTTTCTTTCTTATTATGGATTTATTTATTTCCCGTATCACCCTTATTTGTTCCTTTATCACATTTGCCTAGCTTAGTAGATATTTATATTTCTACCCCTGTTACTACTATTCTAGATTACTCTCTCGCATTATATATATATGCTTTTATTATATTTGAGCTCAGTCGGCCAATTATTTATACTGAGTACCCATTGTTTTGGTACTCATACTATACTTCTGGATCTTTTCCTTGATGTAGATCCGAGTATGAGCCACCGGTGTTGATTCTATTCTCAGGTACACCTACTGATCCAGAGAGAGGGTGAGATTTCCAGAGTCTGAGGCCATCCTCCTCCATCTATTCCAGTTACATGCTTTTGTATTTCAAGACTACTGTGTATATATATTTTGGATACTATCTAGTACTCGTTATTGGGTTTTGGTGGCTCTTGTATCAACCTTACCAGGTCTTAGGAGGGGGTTCTATATATTTTGTCCTCTTCCTTCTTCTATTTGGTGTTTTATATACTTATACTTCTTCACATCCGCTATTATTGCAGTGGTTGTGGTTTTTTTTCTTGATCCTCTCTGTCTTCCATCCGTTAGCCCATTAATTTCCATTCCTAGCTATGGCTTGGCTTACCTACTAGTAGGTTGAAGTAGGTACCATCATGACCTGAGAAATTAGGTCGTGACAGCTTGGTATTAGAGCTTAGGTTTCACCGGTATTGTTGGTTCAAGAGCTAATATTTAGTAGAGTCCCATAGTTTGGTACTGAGACGTCTGTATCCTATCTTCGGGAGGCTATTGGACATTTTTAGAAAAGTCTCTTCTTTTTGATTTACTTCTGTGCGCTGTGTCTATATTAGTTTTTAAATCCTTATTTTTTTCACTCTTTTGCGGATCGACAGGACGCTGACAGGGATTGACCCCTAGGTTGAGGGCATGCTAGAGCTGTAGCCCTAGTTTGAGATCAGGCTAGGGATCCATTACCAAACCCCATTATAGGTCCCAAGCCTAAGATAACTCTAGAGATTCTGTCACCACCACAAAAGGTGGGCCAGGGGGCATCCCAGGTCCCACCCAGGTTTATATTATCATCAGTCCTCCGTGATGCACTAGTTCAGTTACTAGGTTTAGTTGGAGGTCTAACGAATGATGGAGCTCAGCTAGCAGCACAGGGTAGTATTGATTTAGGGGCACAACCTACAACTGCGACTCCCAAATCAGATATTTTTCCAGTACCAGTAGTTCTATAGCCTATAGTAGCCTAGCCAGTTATGTCTGTAAAGGAGCAGAAGATGCTGGGCTAATTTCTGAGATTGACTCCACCTCGGTTTGTCGGGACCCCAAGAGAGGATGCTTATGAGTTCCTGACCAATTATGAGAGGTTATGGAATTTGGCGTTAGTTGAGTCGCATGGGTAGACTTTGTTCCCTTTCGGCTAGACACAATAGTAAGGAGGTAGTGTAGAGGTTATCTTGATTCCAGGCAAGTTGGATCTCCACCTGTGACTTGGACTCAGTTCCCAGAGGCTTTTTGTAATGCCCCGTACATTTGGACGTCTGTTTAGAGAAAGAAACGATCCTATACGACCCTTAGTTCGAGTAAAAATAGATTGGGGAAGAGTCCAGATGTGTTTGAGAGAGTTAAGGACGTGAAATGGGATCGTACGTTGCACGAGAGAAGGTCGTGCTTTGGCCTCGCATTGCATAAGCTAGCGCGAGGGGCTACTACCTCGGCCTTGCGAAGGCCTTGTACCATACGGGGTGTCACCTCGCGATGGCCTTGTGCCGCTGGGGGTGAGCCACATGATGTGGTGTGTGCCGCACCCCTTATTTACACGATGAGATTTCTTTTTTTTTTTTTCATAATTTTAAGGGTATTATGGTCATTTCCTATGTCGGAAACCATCCCCCATCCATGTTAAACAATCCTAAACCCTTAAGTATGAGAATTCAATAGTCAAAACTCATTCCTATCTTTCCTTAAATCATTGTTAAAAGGCAAGAGCAACTAGGGTTTTCAACTAGAGGTTCAAGCAAGGTGTTCATCGAATTATTCCCTTTAAAAGGTATGCAGAACGACCCTACTGCTATTAGATATAAAAATATATTTTCCTAAACTCGTAATTATGTATAAAGTATGGGTTTTAATCTAAATTCAAGTGCATGTTCCTAAATCTCCATTTATGCCAAAACCCATGAATTTTGCTAAGGTTGTGGATTTTATGATTTATGAAAAGGTTGGGTTCTTTTGAATGACTTTTCATTATATTATTTCATTGATTTTGTATATGGGTTTGGAGAGTATTACTTGTGTTATAAATTTATCTTGTTCCATACGTATATGTATATGGATGTTTGAGAGAGATTATTATACTTTAAAGTTTTAGAGAAGCCTTGAATGAAAGATGTTTTGCTTAAACCCTTATACCAATTTCGAAAGAGAATTCTGAATTGACCTTTAAATCATTTTTGTGTTCAATGATATATTTTTGAAAAGGGCTAAAGAGAAGAGAAAAGATGATGTATGTGACTTACAAGTCTTGGTATGATGGTACCAAATAGAGAATGTCCTTATAGAGAAAGAAATGTTTTCAAGAATGATGTTATGAGTTAAGAGGTTAAAATGGGCTTAAAAGAGTTAGATGGTTAACCAAGAAGGCCTGAGTTTGAAAAACTCATTGCCCAAAATAGTGTTTTCCCGACGCGGGGTTGATTATGTCCTAAAATATGGATTATAATTGTATACTTGCTTTGTGCTTTGGAATACTAGAGAAGAGCGACTCCAGTCCCTACAGGAAACTTGGATTGGGGGCTTGGCCGATGAGTTAAAGCCGGACTCACATAGCCCATAGTGTAGAGAGATGTCGAATATACCATCTAGCTCATAATTAAAGGAAAGAGTGGAGTCTATAGTTCAAATAAAATTTGAGGCTTTTCTTATATTGTGTGATTAGGCTTCAAATGTTATGATTATTTTATATAGTGTATATGTATCTTTTGGTTGTTCTAAATGCCAATACATTCTACGTATTGACCTTCTTCGGGCAGCTGCATCATTTCATGATGTTGGTTCGGAGACACATT
The DNA here is from genome assembly GCA_031232105.1 of Capsicum rhomboideum. NCBI lineage: Eukaryota > Viridiplantae > Streptophyta > Magnoliopsida > Solanales > Solanaceae > Capsicum > Capsicum rhomboideum. The sequence goes on from CP124717.1 coordinate 54,886,653, forward strand.
CCCGTGATACTGTGTAGCACTAGCTCCTTTCAGTATCCCAGCTTTGGTGAGCTCTCCATCCTTTGGAAGGCGATCTATCTTAGAGTTTTAGTATTTCTCTTTTGATTATGGTATTGCCGAGGCCTTGTCCCGGTCTAGACAATATTATTATGTTAGAGACTTCGTAAACTATTTTAGTTGGATGTTATTATGTTGTATTCTACTGAGTTTGGATTATTGTTTCATTTAAATTGAACTTCATATATTATGAGCCTAATTCCGCACTTTATTTATGACTATGCTTATGGTGTTATGCGAAGTGATTTTCTCGGGCCTTCATTGGTCTGGGATGCCCATCACGTCCAGAGCTTGGGCTCGGGTCATGACAAACTTGGTATCAGAGCATGGGTCCCAGGGTGTCTACAAATCCATGTCGAGTAGAGTCCTTTTTACATGTGTGTAATACACCACACTTATAAATGGGAGGCTATAAGACATTTAGGAATGTTTCCCTTTTTAATTTTCTAGTTTGTGCTAGAGAGTATAGTTTCAAGTAAATTCTTCTAACTGCTGAAATTTCCCGCATTTCAGATCATGACTCCAAAAAGAACTATTGGTCAAAGGACTTCAACTGGAACCTCTGCCCCCACTAGGGCTAAAGCTGAAGAGATTTGTCCTACTCATGGGATGCGGACCCATAATGGAGCCCACTTTTCTTACACCACTACTTTTAATGGGGTCCCACCAGTCCAGACTAGTCCATTCAGATGCTTGCTCAGATCATGTCATCTCAGTCCTGTCGGTCAAAAAATCTTGGGTCTATTACTAGTTCATCAGATGTTACTCGAGTTGGCCAATTTATGTGGCTACACCCACCGACCTTCGCGAGATCCAAAGTTGAGGAGGACCCTTAAGGGTTTGTTGATGAGATAGAAAAGATATTCAGAGTGATGCATGTTAGTGATACTGAAGGGGTAGAGTTTGTAGCCTACCAACTAAAATAGGTAGCATATCAATGGTATGATGAATGGGAGCAGTATAGAGGTGAAGATGTTAAACCGACGGTTTAGGGATATTTTTCCATGGCCTTTCTCAATCACTTCTTCCCTCAGGAGTTGAGAGATGTTAAGGCTGAGGAGTTTGTGAACTTGAAACAATGAAAGATGAGTCTGAAGGAGTATGTACTGAAGTTTACTCAGTTGTCCCGCTATGCTCCAGAGTTGGTGACTAATATAAGGGCTCGAATGAGAAAGTTTTCTTCTGGTCTTTCTGATGATTAATACTAGAGTGTAAGGGGGAGATGCTGAACAACGACATGGATATATCCAGGTTAGTAGTTTACATGCAGTAGGTAAAGAATGAAAATAAAAAGTAGGTTGAGGCCGAGAAATGGAAGAACAAATGAACTAGGCCAGCAGATCAAGATGTAGGCCAGCACCAAAGTGGTAAAGGGGGAAAACACTAGTTTAAAAAGAAATATTGGGGTAATGTTCAGTCTTCACCTAGTGCGCCAGAACCTAATCCTTTGGGTGATCAATGATTCCAGCCTAATAATGGCCCCAAGATTCAGGGTACTCAGTCTCAAGGTAGTGTAGCTCAGTCTTCTAGTCCTTATCCTCCCTGTAGCACTTGTGGAAAATTCTATTTGGGGAAATGTCACTTTGAAAGTCATGTGCTCTATGGTTGTGGTCAGCTAGGTCATATTCAGAGAGAGTGCCCCTCGACAAAGGGAACTTTTAGGGGAAATAAAGCCCAAGCTACTACTTTTTCAGCCCCAGCTCAAAAGTGGGCTACTTCTTGTTTAGGCGGGCGTCACAATTGTCTGTATGCTCTATCTACACGTCAAGACTCAGAGGCCTCACCAGATGTTATCATGGGTATGTTACAGGTTTTCTCCTGTGAAGTTTATGTGCTACTTTATCACGACTCTACTTTATCTTATGTGACCCCTTATGTGGTTGTGAATTTTGATTTTGGTCCCAAAATTTTTTCTGAACCCTTCTTAGTCCCTACTCTCATTGGTGAGTCTATTATTGCTAGAGAGTCTATAAAAATTATATTTTGTCTATTTTTCACCGTGTTACTATGGTGGATCTAGTAAAGCTTGATATTATAGATTTTGATCTTATTTTGAGAATGGATTGGCTCCACTCTTGTTATGCTACTCTGGATTGTAGACCCAGAAAAGTTAGCTTCCATTTTCAAAATTAATCTGTCCTTGAATGGGAGGGTAGTCCAATAGTACCAAAGGGAAGGTTCATCTCCTATCTTAGAACCCGAAGAATGATCTCTAAAGGTTGTCTATAACATTTAGTTTGGGTCAAATATTCTTGTACCGAGAGTCCCTCACTTCAATCTATTCCTGTTGTTATTAAGTTTCCTGAATTTTTCCCTATGGATCTTCCTAAAATTCCTCCTAATAGAAAAATAGACTTTGGGATTGATCTCCTACCCGATACTCACCCAATTTCCATCGCACCGTATAGAATGGCTCTCGCAGAGCTAAAAGAATTAAAAAAGCAGTTGAAAAATCTCCTTGATAAAGGTTTCATCTGCCTTAGTATTTCTTTTGGGGTGCCCCGATACTTTTTATGCACAAGAAAGATAGGTCACTTAATATGTACATTGATTATCGTCAGTTGAATAAGGTCATAGTGAAAAATAAGTACCCTCTTCCCAGAATTAATGATCTATTTGACCATCTTTAGGGTGCTAAGTGTTTTTCCCAAATAGATCTCCATTCGGGTTACCATTAATTGAATGTTAGGGATGCTGATATTCCCAAGATCGCCTTCTGAACCTGGTAAGGCGAATATGAATTTTTAGTTATGTCCTTTTGTTTGACTAATGCACCTGCAACCTTTATGGATCTTATGAACAGGGTTTATAAACAATTTTTATATTTGTTCGTCATAGTGTTCATTGATGACATCCTGGTTTACTCACGGAATGAGGAGGATCATGTCAATCACCTCCAAAGGATACTTTAGACCCTTAGAGATAAAAAATTGTATGCTAAATTCTCTAAGTGTGAATTCTGGTTGGATTCTTTGACTTTTCTCGGTCATATTATATTAAGTTAAGGAATTAAGGTGGACCCTTAAAAGATTATGTTACTGAAGAAATGGCCTAGACCCACCACTCTGATGGACATTAAGAGCTTTTTGGGTCTAGCGGGTTATTAAAGGATGTTTGGAAAAATTTTCTTCTATAGCTGCTCCACTAACTAAGCTGACTGTCACGCCCCGAATACCATCGATACATGATTGGCACCTGTAGCCGATAAGGCCCGAGAGAACCAACCTTTGCCTATGTCCAATCATATACATAGCATAAGCATCACCACCATTACGTAAAAACTTGAAAGACGAATAACAGAAAACATGGGACAATATATACATATGAAACTTGGCCGTTGAGGCCATCCAGTCAAAACAACATATGCCTTTTACACTGATACACCCACATCCGTCTACAAAAGCCTCTAACATGAGTATTGACCAAAATTTACTATGAGTTGGGACAAGTTCCCGCTTTATACAACATGTACATCACCCAAAACATATGTACAACTGTGACTCGGAGTAGCCCCGAACTAACTGGAGCTCACCAAAGATCTGCAACAACTGGCAACCTACTGTGGAGGCCTACTAGTACCTGCGCCTGCAGCAAGTAAGGTAAATTCCCCAAGAGGGGTCAGTACGGAATAAGTTCTGAGTATGTAAGGCTCAAATCAAACTATATAACACATGAACATATCAATGAACTCAATACAAATGACTAATCAATGTGAGTAAGTCACCCCTCTACATTTTGGAAACCATGTGAATTTCTTTCATTACTTTCTTTAATTCAATGCTTGCTTGTCAATACATCTGTCACAATGTACCCGGGCCCCTACTGATCAGTGGGTCTTTACATAACATATCATCATGTTGGGATCGGGTCGAGCTAGGCTTATGCCCCTAGACCTGCCACCCATAAATCAATGCATCAGGATCGGGTCGAGCTAGGCTTATGCCCCTAGACCTGCCACCCATAAATCAATACATCGGGATCGAGTCAAGCTAGGCTTATGCCCCTAGACTTTACACCCATAAATTAATACATCGGGATCGAGTCGAGCTAGACTTATGCCCCTAGACTTGCCACCCGTACTTGATCATTGACCACATATGCATTACTTTGTTCTTTACTTTGGGATTGGTACAATGGTTGCCATATCTTTATTTGAAACTTTGGATCATTAACCAGTGAGTGAGAGACATGAGAAACTTGGCAACATAACACTATTAGAACCATAACACCATGGGAACCATTGGAACAATAATCAATGAACAAGAGACATAAGTATAGTCACTATCGGAACATTGGAACATAACCTTATTTGAAATTTTGGAACATTAACCATGAATATGAGCCATGAGATTCACAAATGATCAATGAGTAGGAAATATATGACAATGACTATATAGGATACCTTAGCACATTTCGTGATAGGACTAGTGAAATGTCAATGTCGATACTAGTTGCCGCAGAAAGATACGAACAAAGTAACCTTACATACCTTGGATTCGCAATACGAATATATAATCCTAGAGGTGCATACAATAGTCCCTCTCCTTCTTTATGTGTCACTCTACAACACAAATACAATACGGAATTCACATTAACCACCAACTACCTTACAAATGCATTCAACGTCAATGAGTTACATGTTTGCCGTTAAACATGTCATTTCCCCTAGACAAAACCATTGATGAAATCATTATTCCAAAAATCCCCCAATATTCCATACATTTACCAATACATGAAAATCAATACATTTCACCACAACACTTCTCCTTTACACTTTCTTATCCATATCACATCGCAAATAATCCATCAAATTACCTTAATACACCTCATAGCACATATCGGCCAAAATCCCACAATTTACACTTTTAGAAAAATAACAAGTTTAATCACAAAATCACACCATACATGATCATATTTTGTCCATATCATTCACTTTCATCAAGACATCAAGTCACCTTTTAAGTTTAATTCACAAAAATGACACATCTTTATCAAAACACAAAAGTACACCACTTACACTTTTAGGCATAACCATCATGATATACATGCTCTCCCATGCATATAATATATTAATCCATAAGCATAATTACTTACCCAAGCTTGCAAATGAGTGATCTTGCTCCAAGAGAAAGTTTAGGGTTTGGAGTTGAGAGAAATGATTTTGGGAAATTTCTAGACTTGGCATGAGATTTTTGTGTGTTAAAAATCTGATTTTTGGCCCTTTATATAAGCCTTCAATTCACCCTTAGCCATTAGTTATAGCATTAATTGCTATTTCTAGAAGGTCTTTGAAGAATGGGTCATTTAGTCCATTTGGGCCAAGTCTTTTATTCTATTTTGGGCCTAAATTTGGGCCCAATAACATATATCCATTTAAACCATCCACTTCCATGTATATTTCACCATATATCTCATGTTGCAATAATTCCATAATGTCACGACAATATTCTCTTACGAGATTCTCATTCATCGTCTCAATCGCAAAAATAGGAATTCTAGTCGCCCATGGCTTCATTAGACATTTTGGCTAACTATTCATGTTTCATGATTTGATCATTTAGGAGTATGTAGGAGTGTAGTGAAGTGTTTTAAGCTTTAACAATGCTCAAGGAACTCCAAAGAACAAAAAGAAACCATTTGAGAATCGTCGTAGAATTGCGTTTCAAAACGAGTCCGGAAAGGCACATTATTTGTGCCTTGCGCCACTGCTGCAAAGCAAGGCAGTGGCGCAAGAAATAAAGGCCCTCTGAATCAGTGGCTTGCGCCACACCCCCTGAAACAGGGTAGTGGCGCAAGTTTCAGCACCTTACTGAATTTTTCGGCCCTTTCTTCAATACTTGCATATCGTCTAATACCTTATCAAAACACTACAAAATACGTACTTAGTGATCTTAATCATCAAGTAAACATGACTTCAAGTCACTAAATGAGGTTAGAATGCGTACGGGGTATTACCCAAATGCTCCACGAAATCACATAACACCTCCTACGAAGGTCTAATCGCACATATTAAGTCCGATATCAAATGTTTCACCAATGACACTATAAAACACATACTCATGGAATGTCAACACCTAGGTGGATATGATACCAAGGTATCAAGTGAGTTTAGAAAAGTACGGGGTGTTACACTGACTCAAAAAAGGTAAAGTCCCTGTGGTCCGATGCTTGTGCGGGCAGTTTTGAGAAGTTTAATGATTGGCTGACTACTACCCCTGTTTTGATGCTTCCCAAGGGTACTGAGTTATTTGTGGTGTATTGTGATGCATTACGGGTGGGACTTGGTTGTGTACTTATGCAACATGGCAAAGTGGTGGCCTATGCATCAAGACAACTTAAGGTTCATGAGAAAAATTCTCCCACCCATGATCTTGAATTGGCGGCTGTGGTATTTGCACTTAAGATTTGGCGTCACTATTTATTTGGAGTGCATATAAATATTTTCACTGACCACAAGAGTTTACAATATGTTTTTACGTAGAAAGAGTTAAATCTCAGGAAGAAGAGGTGGCTTGAGTTTTTGAAGGATTATGACATGAGCACTATCACCCTGGTAAAGCTAATGTTGTTAATGATGCTCTTAGCAGGTTGTCCATAAAGAGTCTTTCTCATGTTGAGAAGGAAAAGAGAGTTTAAGTAAAGGACATTCATCGACTCGCTAATTTAGGAGTTTGACTTTCGGACTCTGAGGATAGGGGAGTGATTGTTCATAAGACAGCTAAGTCATTCTTAGGATCCAAAGTTAAGGAGAAATAGGCTAATGATCCTATACTTATGCGAATTAAGGAGGATGTTGGTCAGCAAAAAGTGATGGCTTACGAGATTAGGGGAGATGGTATTTTGCGGTATCAAAGGAGATTGTGTGTTCCCGATATTTATGGGCTATGAGAGAGGATCTTGATTGAAGCCCATGTCTCCAGGTACACCGTTCATTCCATCTCTATAAAAATATATCATTAGTTGAAAGAGATGTATTAGTGGAACAACATTAAGAGGGATGTTGCTAATTTTGTTACTAAGTGTCCTAATTGTCAGCAAGTCAAGGTCAAACATTTAAGGCCTAGTGGTATGTCCCAAGATATAGCTATTCACATGTGGAAATGAGAGATGATAAATATGGATTTCATTACCGACCTTCCACGTTCACGCAACCTATATAATTCTATTTGGATCATTGTTGATAGAATGGCTAAGTTTTCTCATTTCCTGCCTGTGGAAAAAACTTATTCGGGAGAGGATTACTATACATTCAGGAGATTGTTAGATTCCATAGGGCCCCTGTGTCCATCATATCCGACAGAGGTACGCAATTTTTTTCTCAATTTTAGAAGTCCTTTCAGAAAGGTTTGGCAATATAAGTGAATCTTAGCACTGTTTTCCATCTTTAAACAGACGAACAAGTAGAGTGCACTATTCAGACTTTGGAAGATATGCTTAAAGCCTGTTTTATTGATTTTAAGTTAGCTGGGTGGATCATCTTCCTCTTATAGTGTTTGCCTAGAATAATAGCTATCATTCTAGCATACAAATGGCTCATTTTAAAGCCCTTTATGGTAGGAGGTGTAGATCACCAATTGGGTTGTATGAAGTGGGTGAATCAAGACTATTTGGGCCTGACCTTGTGCACCAAGCAATGGAAAAATTTAAGGTTATTAGAGAAAGGCTTAAGACCGCTCAAAGTCCTCAAAAGTCCTATGCTGATGTGAGGCGAAGAGAGTTGGAGTTTGAAGTTGATAATTGAGTGTTCTTGAAAGTTTCTCCTATGAAAGAAGTGATATGGTTTTGGAAAAAGAGTAAGATCAGTCCCCGTTACAATAGTCCGCATTAGAATTTGAGAAAGATTGGGAATGTTGCTTATGAGTTCGAATTGCCCCCAAATTTAGCATTGGTCCATCCCATATTTCATGTTTCTATGCTCAAGAAGTGTGTAGGTGACCATTTCTTAGTAGTACCCATAGAAAGTATTGGTGTGAAAGATTCTTTGTCATATGAGGAAGTCCCTATAGAGATCTTGGATAGATAAGTTTGAAATTTAGGGAACAAAGAAATAGCGTCAGTGAAAATATTGTAGAGAAATCAAACGGTAGAAGAGGATACTTGGGAAGCAGAAGAAGACATGATAGCTAAATATCCCTTCTTGTTTTCGACTTCGGGTGATGTGGTTTAAGGTACTACTTCTATACTCACTTTCTATCTTTCCAAATTCATGCCTTAAGTCTCATGTAAACCCTTTTATCTTGCTAAAAGTATCCTAAATTATCATTCAGGGATGAATGATCGTAAGGGGGGATAATGTAATGCCCCATAAATTTGGACGTCCTTTTAGAGCTAGAAATGAGCCAATACGACCCTTAGTTTGAGTAGAAATTGATTGGGGAAGAGTTCGGAAGTATTTGAGACAGTTAAGGATGTGAAATGGGACCGTGCGTCACACGAGATAAGGATGTGCTTTGGCCCCGCGCCTGTACAAGCCAGTGCAAGGGGCTACTACCTCGACCTCACTAAGTCCTTATGCCACACGAGGTGTCGCATCACAATGGCCTTACGCCGCATTGGGGTGGGCCACGCGATAGGTTGTGCATTGCACCCTCCTCTATTTACATGATTGGATTTTATTTTTTTGCATTATTTTAAGGGTATTATAGTCATTTCCTTAGTTGGAAATCATCCCCCATCCATGTTAAACGATCCTAAACCCTTATGTACGAGAATTCAATAGTCAAAACTCATTCCTATCTTTCCCCAAATCATTCTTAAGAGGCAATAGCAACTATGGTTTTCAACTAGAGGTTCAAGCAAGGTGTTCATCGAATTGTTCCATTTAAAAAGGTATGTAGAATGACCCTACTCCTACTGGATATGAAAATATATTTTCCTAAACTCGTAATTATGCATAAAGTATGGGTTTTAATCTAAATTCAAGAGCATGTTCCTAAATCTCCATTTATGCAAAAAATCATAAATTTTGCTAAGGTTGTGGATTTTATGATTTACAAAAAGGTTGGGTTCTTTTGAATGACTTTTCATTATATTATTTCATTGATTTTGTAAATGGGTTTGGAGAGTATTACTTGTATTATAAATTGCTCTTGTTTCAAATGAATATGTATATGGATGATTGAGAGAGATGATTACACATTGAAGTTTTAGAGAATCCTTGAACGGAAGATGTTTTGCCTAAAATCATATACCAATTTCGAAAGAGAATTCTGAATTGACCTATAAATCATTTTTGTGGTCAATGGTATATTTTTGAAAAGGGCTAAAGAGAGGAGAAGAGATGATGTATGTGACTTGCAAGTCTGGGTTTGATGATACCAAATAGAGAATGCCCTTAAAGAGAAAGAAATTTTTATAAGAATGATGTTATGAGTTAAGAGGCTAAAAATGGGCTCAAGGAGAGTTAGATGGTTAGCCAAGAAGGCCTGAGTTTGAAGACTTATTGCTCGAAACCTTGTTTTACCGATGCGGGTTTGATTATGTCTTGAAATATAGATTATCATTATATACTTGCTTCGTTCTTTGGTATACTAGAGAAACGAGACTCCAATCCTTGTGGAAAACTTGGATTGGGAGCTTGGCCGATGAGTTAAAGCCAGACCCACATAGACCATCGTGTAGATAGATGTCGAGTATACCATCTAGCTCAGAATTAAAGGAAAGAGTAGAGTCTATGTTTTCAAATACAATTTGAGGCTTTTATTATATTGTGTGATTCAGCTTCAAATGTTATGATTACTTTATATAATATATATGTATTGTTTGGTTGTTTTATATGCCAATACATTTCACGTATTGATCGTCTCCGAGAGGCTGCATCATTTCATGATGTAGCTTAGGAGACACATTCCCGTGGTACTGTACAGCACTAGTTTCTTTTAGACATCCCAACTTTGGTGAGCCCTCTATCCATTGAAAGGCGATCTATCTTTGAGTTTTAGTATTTCCCTTTTGATTATGGTATTGTCGGGGCCTTATCCCTACCTAGATAGTTTTATTATGTTAGAGGCTTCGTAGACTATTTTAGTTGGATATTAATTTGTCATATTCTCCAGAGTTTGGATTATTGTTTCATTTAAATTGAACTTCATATATTATGGGCCAAATACTGCATTTTATTTATGACTATTCTTATGATGTTATGCTAAGTGGTTTTCTCGGGCCTTCATGGTCTGGGATGACCATCACGGCTAGGGACTGGGCTCAGGTCATGACACTTTCTTGGGGAAGTATATGTCTCTCAGCATACGCGAGCATCTGAGAGATGAGTTTTCTGCATTGAGATAGGGTTCTATGTCTGTGGCCGAGTATGAGGCTAGATTTCACGAGTTAGCCAGACACGCCACTATGATTCTACCTACTGAGTAGGAGCTAATTCAATGGTTTGTGAGGGTTTTGAGACTACCGCTTCTCAGGGCTACTCAGAGTTTGGTGACTTTAGGGAAATCTTTTTCTTATACTACTGAGCATGTTTACTCAATAAAGAGGATGGATCGCAAGGCCCAAAAGGGAAGAAATAAGAGACCCCATTATCAGGGCAGTTTCAGTGGGAGCCACATAAGCTCACAGTTTAGAGCTCGATGATTTTAGTGTAGGTACCCCTAGCAGTAGCCTTATCAATGTCAGGCAGCGCTTCAAATATCATATGGGGGTCAGCCCGATTATAGTGGTTCTAGTGGTCAGAGTAGTAGTCATCCATAGAGGGGTGTTCAGTTAGGGCATTGGGCAGAGGTGGTCATTTTGGGTCAGCTGGACCTTCTAGACAGAGCAGAGTGCCAGGGGCATGTTATGATTATGGGGTTGTTGGTCACTTTGCTCGTGAGTGTCCCCTGTGTGGGATGATTGAGTTTGCAGTTCAAAGTGTACAACAGATCATATCAGTGCCGCCGTCAGTTATGAGTGTTACTCAAGGTCACATGGATGGTCCTCGGGTTCTTGAGGTGGTCCTCAGAAAGGTAGGACAGGTGGTCATAAAGGCACCCAACCCAGTAGCGGAACGGGTCATTTGTATGTTGTATCGGGTAGGGCGAAGACTGAGTCTTCAGATGCTATCATCACAAGTACGATTTTTGTATTCCATCAGTCAGCTTCTACTTTGTTTGATCCCGGTTCCATTTTTTCATATGTTTCTACTTATTATGCACTGTGATTGGGTTTGTCTTCAGAGTTTTTTTCTGAGCCTTTGAATTTAGCAACCCCCGTGGGTAATTCCTTTGTAGTGGATCAAGTACATAGATCATGTTTGGTAACTGTTCATGAGTATGATACTCGAGTTGATCTTATTGTGTTGGCTATGGTGGATTTTGATGTGATTCTGGGCATGGACTGGTTATCCCCCTACCATGTAGTCTTGGATTGCTTCGCCAATGTCACGACCCGAAATCCCATTCGGGTCGGACTGGCACTCGAAGCCGATATGGACTGAGAGAACCAATCTTTGCTCATGAACCTTCGTATGCATATCCTCGTATGAATCTTATTATACCTCATGGAACTATGCGGAAGACATGAACATGAAAACATATACTATATATATATTTAGGAAACTCGATCGTTGGGGCCGTCAAGTCAAAATAAATATACAACTATGACTTAGAAAGCTCCGAACCAAGTGGAGCTCACCAAAACATTGCAAATGATCCACAATCTACTGAGGAGGTCTACTAATTCCTGCACCTATAACATGTAAGGTAAGTCCTCCGAGAGGGTCAGTACGAAGAATGTACTGAGTAGGTAAGGATCATAAGAAACAGCATCATACATGAGAATGTCAATAGAATAAAATATGAGAGAATAGTCAATGTGGATAAACCAACATTTTATATAATATCTTTTATAATTACTCTCCTTCAAGGGAAATTACCTTCACTCAAGAGACTTGCCTCTAATAGATTCTTCTATACGTAAGAGATTTTTTCTTGCTTCTACGTTCATTACCACTATTGTTCATCTACTTGGTTAGTAGGCTGTAAAAGAATAACATTCATCCACATACATCCACTCTAGTGGTGGAGTAACAATATAACATACATCTACTCTATCAGTGGGTTAATAATATAACGTACATCCACTCTATTAACGTACCTCCACTCTATTTGTGGTTTAACCTACATCCACTCTCATGGTGGGTTAGCATACATCCACTCTATGGTGGGTTAACTTACATCTACTCTCACGGTGGGTTAACATACATCCACTCTCATGGTGGGTTAACATACATCCACTCTCATGATGGGTTAACATACATCCACTCTCATGGTGGGTTAACATATATCCACTCTCATGGTGAGTTAACATACATCCACTCACATAATGGGTTAACATACATCAACTCTCATGGTGGGTTAACATACATCCACTCTCATGGTGGGTTAACATACATCCACTCTCATGGTGGGTTAGAATGTATTACCTACACATCTCCTCATTTCTTATTTGGGAGAGATTGATTTATTCACTTATGAGAGATTGATATATTGAAGAACATGACACTATTTGAAACACACAAATATGCCTTACCTCATTCTTATACTACATGAGATTAACACCTTAGTTTGTGAGGGATAGACATATTAGCTCGCACTTTACCTCCTACACTACTCTATTGGTGGTTTAACCTACATCCACTCACATGGTGGGTTAGAATACATCCACTCTATGGTGGGTTAACGTACATCCACTCTCATGGTGGGTTAACATACATCCACTCTCATGGTGGGTTAACATACATCCACTCTCATGGTGGGTTAACATACATTAACTCTCATGGTGGGTTAATATACATCCACTCTCATGGTGGGTTAACATACATCCACTCTCATGGTGGGTTAGAATGTATTACCTACACATCTCCTCATTTCTTATTTGGGAGAGATTGATTTATTCACTTATGAGAGATTGATATATTGAAGATCATGACACTATTTGAAACACACAAATATGCCTTACCTCACTCTTATACTACATGAGATTAACACCTTAACTTGTGAGGGATAGATATATTAGCTGGCACTTTACCTCCTATAATATTCTTATGAGATCTTATATAAGTAAGTATATGATACCGGGCGTCCACCTTTGGTGGGCTATAATAAATAACATAGCATAACATTGGGATTCTCCATATTGAACTTATACCCTTTAGAATGTGATCCATACTCCATGAAACATATAGTAACCATGCGCATTACTTCTTTACAATCTTATACCCTTTACTTAGTTATGAGAAAGACACGTTAAAGATCATGACATTAAAGCACACACTTATATACACATCTCACTTCACTCCTTTACTTCATGAGATTGACATCTTCACTTATGAGGAATAATATATTACCTTGCACATCACCTCTCTTATTACTCTTATGAGATTGGTACTTTTATACTTGTGAAAGATTGGTACAAGGATAATTATCATACTATAGGACTTTGGAACATGACATGATTGGAAAATGCTTTTCAAGAATAAGCAGGTTCTCTTACATTATTACCCTCTTGAGGTAGTTCCTTTAGGAATTACAATGTTATGACATCTTTGGAACTTCAATCAATGAACAAGAGATAAATGAACCATAAGTCATCTAAGAATAGGACACATATGAATAACAATATACGTCAACTTGAATTGATACACTTCAAGCCTCTCAAAATTGAAACAAATCCAATGTCAATGAACAATATGTTGTAGAAGGATACGGAAAAAGGAACCTTACATACCTTGTATTTTCAATACGAATATACAATCTTAGACGTGCATACAATAGTCCCTCTCCTTCCTTATGTTTCACTCTACAACACAAGTACATAACAGAACCAACATTAACCACCAACTACCTTACAATGGCATATAACGACAATAAGTTACATGTTTGGCTTTAACATGTCATTTCCCCCTTGACAATACCATTTATGAAATTATTGTACCAATAATCCCAGAATATTACATACATTGACCAACACATGATAACCAATAGCATGTCACACCAAGTTCATATTTTACACTTCTCCATCACCACCACATCACAATTATTTCATCAAATTACTTTAATACACCTCACAACAACAAATCGGCCAAAATCCCATAATTTACACTTATATAAAAATAAAAAGTTTAGGACCATAATCACACCATACATGTTGTTATTTCATCCATACCATGCTCTTTCATCAAACCCGCAAGTCATAGTTCAAGTTACAATTCCATGGATAACACATCTTTTAGTAAAAACACAAAGTGCCATATTCAACACTTCCAAGCATAACCAACATGATTTACATACTCTCTCATGCATATAATATATTAATCCATAAAAATAATCACTTACCCAAGCTTGAAAAATGATGATCTTGCTCCAAAAGTTGGCCTTGAACTCTTAGGGTTTGAGAGAAAATAAGTTGAGAAATATCTAGAAAGCATGAGAGTTTCCAAGTGAATAAAATCATATTTTTGACCCTTTTTATAGGCCTTTAATTCCATCCTTATCCACTCTTGTGGCATTTAATGTTGTGTCTAGAAGGTCAAGGCAAGAATGGGTCATTTGACCCATTTTTGGCCCATGTCTTTTTCACATTTTGGGCCCTTTTTGAGCCCAATTTGCTTAACCCAACAAAATAAATAATTTCTCATGTTTAACTCATTTCATACGTGTTACGACAATATTCCCACTCACGGGATTTATATTCGTGGCCTCAATCTCAAAAACAAGCAATTCTAGCCACGTATGACCCATTTTGACCATAAGTGTAAAATCGTCATTTTGATTCCAAATTCGTTGATGAGTAATTTTAACATACCAATATAATACTTCCCTAATTTCATGTATATTCTCGTGGTTGTAGAATAAATGTGGCAAAAATCGGCTCGGTACGTCCCTGGCACCTTTAGGACTTAGACAATTTCCAACTTTTAAAAAGTAGCCAAAACCAGCCTGGCACGCCCTTGGGCGCGCCAACTTGCTGACTCTGGGCTAAAAAAATTGGCCCAGAGCGTACTGGAACGCCCTTTAGCGCGCCCCACTCCAATTCTTTTCCAATTTTTGTTTCTTCTACTTTTCTTCGCGGATTTGGTTAGATACTTCAAGTCCTATTCTTTACCTTACTTATTACCTTTAATATACATTGTTTGGAGGTCCTCTTAGACTTATTTTGAACCCCACAAATTCTCCACAAAAATCACAAAATACCTCCTACGAAGGGCTTATCACATGTATGAGGCCAAATTTCAATTTTTCTCATCACTAGAATTACCAAATACATACTTATGGCATCTCGACACCTAACCATTATTCAACGTCGTCACATTGGGTTGGGACGGTACGGGGTGTTGCATTCTCCCCCCCCCCTCTTAGAAACATTCATCCTCGAATGTTAACGATGTCGCTTCAATCACAACACATGCATCTCTATATTAGCATATGTACGCATAAACACTTAAGGCTCATGGATATTTAATTGTTATAGGTATACTTCCACACTTTGAACTTTTTCTTCCATTTGAAACAATATGGGTACGTCGATTTCATCATTTTTGTTTTATCAACTTCTCATGCGATCTCTTCGACTTGTTGATTTCTCCAAAGAACTCTTGTAAAATTTACGTCTTTACTTATTAGTCTTTTCACTTGTCGGTCTAGAATAACAATAGGTATTTCAATGGGAACAATATGAAATGAAACTCTTATGCACCTCTGGCAAATTTCACATCCTTTCTTTCCAAATCCCCTTACCCTTTTTATTGGTGACGCTTTTAGGAGTACTTAATCACCTATGGTCACAAACATCTACTATGCCATTTCGATATATGTCTTTAACTCTAATAAATTTACCAACAGGTGGAGATAGTTCAATCAACTTAACTAATGACCCCGGTGTCTCATTAGCTTTTATAGTAATCAATGAAGTGATATACGATAGGGTATATGTATCATTTACAAATATGGATAATATACCTGTATCTCCATCAGGAGATGCCTCCACATCCGGATGGTACACTAAAGCATAGGTATGATTCTGAGTTCCACAGGAACTGGCTGCTCCTCTGGCACCTCTACCGCGACCAGCAGACTGTACACCAGTTATCGATGTCATATCTGCTGATCCAGTAGGCCGTGTCATACTACCCGTAGGCCTCTGTGGGCATTCTCTCATCATGTGTCCTAGCCTACTACATACAAAGCAAACATTCGTATCAAATTGGCATTCACCTGCATGAAATCTCCCACAACGCGGGCACAACTGACGAGAAAATCCCATTTCCTATGATCCATGAATCCCACTACTCTGTTCAGATCGACCACCTCTAGACCCTCGGAATTGGGAATGAGCACCTGCTGTGGAATAAGAGGATGAGGGTCTAGGCGGTAATACTCGAGATCCAGATTCTCCTGGAGACAACATAGACTGGCCCATAGGTCTGGCCCTTTTTGATGTCCCTTCCTCAGCTTTCTGTGTCCTCTTTCTTTGCCTTTGATCCTTCATTTTTTGCGCAAAGGCCTGTATTCTAGCTACGTCCATATCTCGATTTAAGGCAACAATAGAGCCTTCTTGTACCAAATAAGGCTCCAATCTGTCCACATATCGATGGACTCTATCTTCCATGGTGGCTACTATATTTGGAGCATATCTAGCCAAGGAATTAAACTGTAAACTGTATTCTCTGACACTCATATTTCCCTGATGTAAATTCAGAAATTGGTCTGCACGTGCCTCCCGAATCTCATACGGGAGGTAATGATCAAGAAATGCCATTCTAAATTCTTCCCAATCAGCTAGGAGTGCATCAATACCTCTTGATCTTTTCCAGTCCTCATACCACAAAATAGCCTCGCCCTTCAGTCTATAAGTTGCTAGCTCAACTGTTTCTACACCTGCTATGTGCATCACCTCTACTGCTCTTTGAACTTAGTCCACGAAATCCTGTGGATCTGCTTTTGGATCGGACCCTGTGAATATGGGAGGGTCTAATTTTAAAAAGTCCTGCGTACTCCGACTAGCTGCTCTAGCCGCGTCATCTTCATTTACCATTGGACCAGTTCGTCCCTGGGTTTGTGCAGCCACTAACTGTGTCAACATGTGTACTGCATTTCTTAAATCCTGATCTGTGGCATTCATTGTTGGTTCTGCGGGTACTTCTCTACCTCTTGGCTCTTCCGGAGCTGGAAAGGTAGAAGAAAACCGCAATGCAATTTCAGCGTCAACTCCACCTTGACTAACTTGGTCAGGTGGTAATCTACTCATTCCCTCATCGGCAGGCACATCTACCTGCTTACCTTTGCCTCTACCTCTTCTTGTGATTGGCATTTTACTATACCAAAAAAAAAAAACAATTACCATGGTTAGATACAATTCAACTTACATCACTGGCTCTATTGCACGATCTAGGAGTGAAGAAAAGAAACAACATCCTAAATGTCCCGTAGCCTCCTACTTATAAATATGGTGCACAACACATCGATAAGTAAGACTCTACTCAGACACGGCTTTGTAGACACCCTTAGAACGACCTGCTCTGATACCACTTTTGTCACGACCCGAAATCCCATTCGGGCCGGACTGGCACCCGAAGTCGATATGGCCTGAGAGAACCAATCTTTGCTCATGAACCTTCATATGCATATCCTCGTATGAATCTTATTATACCTCATGCAACTATGCGGAAGACATAAACATGAAAACATATCTTATATATATATTTAGGAAACTCGGCCGTTGGGGCCGTCAAGTCAAAACGAACATTCGTCTTTTACATATTCATCTCTTACATCCATATACCCACATATATCTATACAAGCCTCTGCCAGATACATCTACAAGACCAACTTAAAGTCGGGACAAGTCTCCACTTTATAAAACATTTACAATATCAAAATAAATATACAACTATGACTCAGAAAGATCTGAACCAAGTGGAGCTCACCAAAACTCTGCAAATGATCCACAGTCTACTGAGGAGGTCTACTAATGCCTGCACCTGCAACATGTAAGGTAAGTCCCTCGAGGGGGTCAGTACAAAGAATGTATTGAGTAGGTAAGGCTCATAAGAAATAGCATCATACACGAGAATGTCAATAGAATAAAATATGAGAGAATAGTCAATGTGGATAAACCATCATTTTATATAATATCTTTTATAATTACTCTCCTTTAAGGGAAATTACCTTCACTCAAGAGACTTGCCTCCAATAGATTCTTCTATACGCAAGAGATATTTTCTTGCTTCTATGTTCATTACCACTATTGTTCATCTACTTGGTTAGTAGGTCGTAAAAGAATAACATTCAACCACATACATCCACTCTAGTGGTGGGGTAACAATATAACATACATCTACTCTATCGGTGGGTTAATAATATAACGTACATCCACTCTATTGGTGGTTTAACCTACATCCACTCACATGGTGGGTTAGAATACATCCACTCTATGGTGGGTTAACGTACATCCACTCTCATGGTGGGTTAACATACATCCACTCTCATGGTGGGTTAACATACATCCACTCTCATGGTGGGTTAACATACATTAACTCTCATGGTGGGTTAATATACATCCACTCTCATGGTGGGTTAACATACATCCACTCTCATGGTGGGTTAGAATGTATTACCTACACATCTCCTCATTTCTTATTTGGGAGAGATTGATTTATTCACTTATGAGAGATTGATATATTGAAGATCATGACACTATTTGAAACACACAAATATGCCTTACCTTACTCTTATACTACATGAGATTAACACCTTAACTTGTGAGGGATAGATATATTAGCTGGCACTTTACCTCCTATAATATTCTTATGAGATCTTATATAAGTAAGTATATGATACCGGGCGTCCACCTTTGGTGGGCTATAATAAATAACATAGCATAACATTGGGATTCTCCATATTGAACTTATACCCTTTAGAATGTGATCCATACTCCATGAAACATATAGTAACCATGCGCATTACTTCTTTACAATCTTATACCCTTTACTTAGTTATGAGAAAGATACGTTAAAGATCATGACATTAAAGTACACACTTATATACACATCTCACTTCACTCCTTTACTTCATGAGATTGACATCTTCACTTATGAGGAATAATATACTACCCTGCACATCACCTCTCCTATTACTCTTATGAGATTGGCACTTTTATACTTGTGAAAGATTGGTACAAGGATAATCATCATACTATAGGACTTTGTAACATGACAGGATTGGAAAATGCTTTTCAAGAATAAGTAGGTTTTGTTACATTGTTACCCTCTTGAGATAGTTCCTTTAGGAATTACAATGTTATGACATCTTTGGAACTTCAATAAATGAACAAGAGATAAATGAACCATAAGTCATCTAAGAATAAGACACATATGAATAACAATATACGTCAACCTGAATTGATACACTTCAAGCCTCTCGAAATTGAAACAAATCCAATGTCAATGAACAATATATTGCAGAAGGATACAGAAAAAGGAACCTTACATACCTTGTATTCTCAATATGAATATACAATTTTAGACATGCATACAATAGTCCCACTCCTTCCTTATGTTTCACTCTACAACACATGTACATAACAGAACCAACATTAACCACCAACTACCTTACAATGGCATATAACGACAATAAGTTACATGTTTGGCTTTAACATGTCATTTCCCCCTTGACAATACCATTTATGAAATTATTGTACCAATAATCCCACAATATTCCATACATTGACCAACACATGATAACCAATATCATGTCACACCAAGTTTATATTTTACACTTCTCCATCACCACCACATCACAATTATTTCATCAAATTACTTTAATACACCTCACAACAATAAATCGGCCAAAATCCCATAATTTACACTTATAGAAAAATAAAAAGTTTAGGACCATAATCACACCATACATGTTGTTATTTCATCCATACCATGATCTTTCATTAAACCCACAAGTCATAGTTCAAGTTATAATTCCATGGATAACACATCTTTTAGTAAAAACACAAAGTGCCATATTCAACACTTCCAAGCATAACCAACATGATTTACATACTCTCTCATGCATATAATATATTAATCCATAAAAATAATCACTTACCCAAGCTTGAAAAATGATGATCTTGCTCCAAAAGTTGGCCTTGAACTCTTAGGGTTTGAGAGAAAATAAGTTGAGAAATATCTAGAAAGCATGAGAGTTTCCAAGTGAATAAAATCATATTTTTGACCCTTTTTATAGGCCTTTAATTCCATCCTTATCCACTCTTGTGGCATTTAATGTTGTGTCTAGAAGGTCAAGGCAAGAATGGGTCATTTGACCCATTTTTGGCCCATGTCTTTTTCTCATTTTGGGCCCTTTTTGAGCCCAATTTGCTTAACCCAATAAAATGAACAATTTATCATGTTTAACTCATTTCATATGTGTTACGACAATATTCCCACTCACGGGATTTATATTCGTGGCCTCAATCCCAAAAACAAGCAATTCTAGCCAGGTATGGCCCATTTTGACCATAAGTGTAAAATCGTCATTTTGATGCCAAATTCATTGACGAGTAATTTTACCATACCAATATAATACTTCACTCATTTTATGTATATCCTCATGGTTGTATAAGAAACGTGGCAAAAATCGGCTCAGTACGTCCCCTGGCACCCTTGGGACTTAGACAATTTCCAACTTTTAAAAAGTGGCCAAAACCAGCCTGGCATGCCCCTGGGAACGCCATCTTGCTTCCTATAGGCTAAAAAATTTGTCCCATAGCGGCCTGGCACGCCCTCTGGAGTGCCCCACTCCAAGGTTTTTCCAATTTTTGTTTCTTCGACTTTTCTTCGTGGATTTGGTTAGATACTTCAAGTCCTATTCTTTACCTTACTTCTTACCTTTAATATACCTTGTTTGGATGTCCTCTAAACCTCATTTTTAACCCCACAAATGCTCCACAAAAATCACAAAACACCTCCTACGAAGGGCTAATCACATGTACGAGGCCAAATTTCAATTTTTCTCATCACTAGCATTACCAAATACATACTTATGGAATATCGACACCTAAGTAACCATTATTCAATGTTGTCACATTGTGTTGGGAAGGTACGGGGTGTTACAGCGAAGACCGTTACCTTATCCATGCCTGGCATATCTCCAGTTATGTGGCAGAGGTTTTTTTAGCCGCGCGCCGATGGGGATTATTTCTTATGCTCGGGATAGAAGATGGATTTCGAGGGGTTGTGGGTCATTAATTGCTTATGTTTAGGATGTTAATTCTGAGAGTCCTTCTCCTGACTCCGTTCCTATTGTTCGTGATTTTCCTGATATTTTTCTTACCAACCTACTTAGTCTTTCTCCTGAACACGACATAGAGTTTGCTATTGACCTCAAGTTTGGCACTCGATCTATTTCTATGGCTCCTTATCATATGGCTCTTATCGAGGTAAAGGAGATAAAGTCTCAACTTTAAGATCTTCTAAGTAAGGGTTTTATCAGATCAAGTGTATCACCTTGGGGTGCTCCTGTTCTATTTGTGAAGAATAAAAATAGCTCTATGCATATGTGTATCGACTACAGGCAGTTAAATAAGGTGACAATGAAGAATAAGTATCATATGCCTCGTATGGATGACTTATTTGACTAGCTTTAGGGTGAAGCAGTGTTCTTTAAGAATGACTTGAGCTTTGGTTATCATCAGTTGAGGATTAAGGCTGAGGTCACCCCTAAGACAACCTTCAGGATTCGTTACGACCATTACGAGTTCCTAGTGATGTCTTTTGGGTTGACTAATGCCTCATCAGCATCTATGGATTTGATGAATCATGTTTTTAGGCTTTATTTTAACTCTTTCATTATAGTGTTCCTTGATGACATCTTGGTGTATTCTAGGAGAAGGGAGGAGCACGAGCAATATTTGAGGACTGTGCTCTACACTTTGAGGGATCATAGGTTTTATGCCAAATTCTCAAAGTTTGAGTTATGGCTTGAGTCAGTTGCTTTATTTGGATATGTGGTGTCTAAGGATGGTATTAAGATGGACCTAACAAAGATTGAGTCTATTCGTAGTAGGGCTAGGCGTACATCCCCTACTAAGGTTCGTAGTTTCATTAGGTTGGCCGACTATTACAGGTGATTTATTGAGGCTTTTGTTACTACTGCAGCCTTTATGACCAGGTTAACTAGGAAGGAGGTTCTGTTTTAGTGGTTCGCGCATTGTGAAGCGATCTTTCTTAAGCTCAAGGACTTGCTCACTTCAGCTCTTATTCTGGCTCTTCTAGTTAAGGGCGAGGGGTTTACCTTCTACTGTGATTCTTCTGGTATCAATTTGTGGTGTATTCTGATATAGCGGGGCCATGTTATTGTATATCCATGGAGGTAGCTAAAGGTGCATGAGCGCAACTACCCCACCCATGATTTGGATTTGGTTATGCTAGTTTTTGCGCTTAAGATTTGGAGACATTATCTATGGCATTCGTTACAAGATCTTCATTGACCATCGTCGTCTTCAACATATTATGACCCAGAGGGAGCTTAATTCAAGGCAGCATAGATAGATTGAGTTGCTGAAGGACTATGATATCTCTATTCTATACCATCCGGGCAAGGCGAATGTGGTAGCAGATGCCTTGAGCCGGAGGGTGGTGAGTATGGGTAGCTTGGCTTTCATTTCTGTTTCAGAGCAGCTTGGCTTTATAAATCTAGTCCTTAGATAACTTTATGGTTCAACTTGATATTTCTGACCCCGGGAGGATTCATGCCAGCATTGAGTCTAGATCTACCTTGTTGGAGCAGATTCATGGTTATCAGTTGGAGGATAGCAGGCTTCGTAACATTCGGGGACAGGTGTTGAGAGGTGAGTTCTGGAGGGCTACCTTAGATTCTGAGGGTGTTTTCAGATTGACGGTCACTTTTGTGTTTTGAGGATCAGAGATTTAATTCAATTGATTATTTGTAAAGCTCATAGCTCCAGGTATTCTATTCACCCCAGGACAACTAAGATGTATAGGGATTTAAGGCGAAATTACTGGTGGAGTAGTATGCGGAGAGATATAGCAAGGTTTATGGCTTGGTGCCTTTGTTATCAGCAGGTAAAGGTCGAGCAATAAAGACCTGGTGGATTATTTCAGAGGCTACCCATTCCCGAGTAGAAATGGGAGCAAGTTACCATGAATTTCGTAGGTGGTTTGCCGTGCACTTCTCTTGATTTTGATAGAATTTGGGTCATTGTGGATTGATTGACTAGGTCTGCTCATTTCATCCCTATTCAGACTTCCTACAGTGCCGAGAGGTTGGCCCGTGTCTATATTCAAGAGGTGATTCACCTTCATAGGGTACCTGTGTCTATTATCTCAGACCGAGGCTCTTACTTTACTTCTAGCTTCTGGAGGATATTTCAGGAGGAGTTGGGTACCCAGGTTTGTCTTAGCACCACCTTTCATCCCCAGACTGACGGGTAGTTTGAGCAGACTATTTAGGTTTTGGAGAACATTCTTCGTGCTTGTGTTTTGGATTTTGGAGGTCAGTTGGATCAAGTTTTAGCTTTAGAAGAGTTTGCATACAATAACAGCTTTCATTCGATTATTCAGATTTCCCCATTCAAGGTGTTGTATAGTGGGTGGTGTCGTTCTCCAGTTGGTTAGTTTGTGATTTTGAGGTTAGGTCTCGTGGTACAGATTTGCTTCGTGAGTCATTGGACCAGGTTTGACTAATTTAGGATAGGTTACAGGCAGCTCAAAATAGGTAGAAGAGTTATACTAACCGTAGACGTCATGCTTTGAGGTTCAGAGTTAGTGACCAGCTCTTTCTACGAGTATCGTCCATGAAATGTGTGATAAAGTTTTGGAGGATGGGTAAGCTTAGCCCCAGGTATATTAGATCATTTAAGATCCTACGAATAATTGGGCAAGTAGCATATAAGTTAGCTTTGCCTCCTGCCTTTTCAGCTATTCACCCAGTGTTTCATGTGTCCATGCTATGGAAGTATATCCCAGATGAGTCTCATGTACTTCAGTTGGACTAGGTTTAGTTGGATGAGAGATTGGCATTTGTGGAGGAACCTGTGTTCGTTTTGGCCAGAGATGTAAGGCAGTTGCGCTCCATAGACATTCCTGTTGTTAAGGTTCAGTGGCATCAATGTCCAGTTGAGGAGGCTACCTGGGAGACCGAGCGTGATATGCAGACCCAGTATCCCTACCTGTTTGAGCCTTCAGGTACTTTCTTATCCTTTACTTTCGCAGATAAAAGTCCTTTTTGAAGTGGATGTTGTAATGACCCTCCAGGTTATTTTCTTTGTTTTCATGAATTTTCTGCATTTAGAGATTTCCCATAGCTACCCCAGATCATTTATGACTTACTGGGACTGGCAGTTCGGTTACCGGGCAGTTCATTTGGTTTAAGCCATTTCCCTATTTAGGAACTTTTGAAGTTAAGAAATGGGTCTCAGGCCTAAACATAAGGTAAACAGCCTTGGATGCCATTTTTGACTATTCAATAGCTCCGGAACGTCAATTTTAAGCTAGGAGGACCCTTGGTCTGGGTCCCGAGCCTTCCGGACTCATTTTGGGCTATTGGGTGGAAATTAATAAAAATGGTTCCTTAAGTGTGGGACCCACTATTTATCAAAATATCCTTAGATGGAAATATTGATAGAATCGTTGAGTCCAGAATGTCGAATCTGGTAGGGTAGCATTGTTTGCTTGAGTTCACGAAATTCTAAATGAATCCCGAGGGCTCGATCGAGATATTTGCAACTTGCCAAAGTTGTTACGCATCAACACCTGGTGCATGCCCAGGTTCTTCATCGAGATCGCGATGAGGAACCCCCGAGATCTCGAGGGACCATGATCTTAGTCATCGTAATCACTAGGCTTGAGAGCTAGCGACCACGATAAATGTGGTTGTGAGGCCGAGCCAGCTTACTCATTGCGACCTCGTTGCTAGGCCACCTTGATCGCAATGGTCTCGTTAGTGGGATGTCACGCTCGTAGCCATGGGACCTCACGACCGCGATAGTGAAACCCCTAGCCGTATTAATACTCTCTTCTTCATTTTTCCAGCTCATTTTCTAAGTTTTATAATCCATTATTGGCACTTGGAGCTTGTAAATTATGGGTTAGTTATATAATTGAGTTAGGTTTATCTCGGGGACGTGTTTGTGGGCCCTACATCTTTGATAATTCATAAGTTTTCTGTCAATTTTTGAATGCATTTCTCCTTTTTAGTTTTTGGTTTCAATTTAATATTGGGACTGATATGGAGACTGATCTAAGAATTTAGTTATATTTTTATGGCATTTGATCCTTGAGTTGCGTGGGATGTTGTGACAGTTTTATGCAAGTGGGCCCCATATGGGATTTCTGATCCAATTTCTGACTCGAAGCATTTATACGTAATGTGGGTATCGTTTTTCTTGTCTTGATGCCCAAATTATTATTTTGATAGCGTGGCAGCTGTCGGAGGCCACCCGAAAGGGGAAAACTCTGGTTTAAAGGATTTGGCGAGCGTTCGATGGCGTCCAGGTAGGCTAGGCTTACAATATCTTTAGATTGAGCTTATTTATGGTATTAGTGTATGATTATGCTAGTTTTGGGTAGGTATTTTTAGCTCGGTTATCATTTTGGCATTTTATGCCATATTTAGCCGGTTAGGGCCCTGTTTTGGTAGATTTTGGGTGGGTTCTCCCCTAGTATAGTGTAGTGTCATCCTTTAGGGCTAGTTTTAGTGCTTTTAGTGTCTTGAGGTGGGGATGAGAAGCCTTAGACTAAACTTGGCTAGGTTCCGACCTAGGATCGGCTATCGGGCCACCTTAGGATATTACCTTGGGTTGGGTTTGACTTCCATTGGTTTCTGATAATTTTTAGCCCTTTTTTCTTGGGTAGAGTAGTTATTGATCCTGTACAACACCTTTTGATCTAGTGTATCAGACTCGCCTTACCTTAGTGGGATTAGTTACCCGAGATTGATATTGGTGACCTTTTGGTCAGGAGTTAGGCTTGGAAACCCTAAACTTCTTCCCGTTAGCTAGTGATATTTATTTCTACATAAATGTATTCCAGCTCCGAAATGGGTCCCATATATGCCCTATTGATAGTATTATCATGAGTTTCGATGCGATGTGAATAATGGTTATGGTTATGTCAATGGTTACTATATATGGGATACAGGATGGTTTTTGAATTGGTTTACAGTTGAGATTGGCTACTTAAGGGATCACTAGTTCTCTGGTTACGATACGATTATAATAAGTTCCTGTTCGAGTCCGGCATCTGGTTATGATACGATCGGGGTGTTTTGGTGCTAATTATGATTGTTCTAAAAGGGTTGACAGTGGTACTGAGTTCTGTTGTACATGATTGATATGACCTCTTGTTATTACCCACTATTTATAGTTCGAACTCGGCGTATGGCCTCTTATTATTACCCATTATTTTTGGTTCGAACTCGGCATATGGCCTCTCATTATTATCCATTATTTTTTGTTTAATCCCAGTGTCTGGCCTCTCGTTATTACCCATTGGTGCCTGTTCAAGGCCGGTGTGCATCTGGATAGTTCTTATCATGGTTACCTGGGAACGGTTCAGCTGCGGTTACTTATGCTTTCTACTTTAGTTACTTCTTTTGTCCACCCACCGACTTATGGTGGTTCGATAGGGTTAATTATCTTCTTCTATGTGCCTTCTGGGATTATGGAGGCCTAGTTAGGTTATAGTTAGTTTGTCTTTCTTACTGTGGAGTTATTTATTTCCTGTATCGCCCTTATTTATTCCTTTATCACATTTGCTTAGCTTAGTAGATATTTACATTTCTACCCCAGTTACTACTATCCTAGCTTACACTCTCGCATTATATATATGCTTTTATTATATTTGAGCTCAGTCGGCTGATAATGTCTATTGAGTACCCGTTGATTTGGTACTCATACTGCACTTCTGAATCTTTTCCCTGATGCAGATTCGAGTACGATCCGCCAACGTTGATGCTATTCTCAGGCCCAGCTACTGATCCAGAGATAGGGTGAGCTTACCAGAGTCTGAGGCTGATCGTCTTCTATCTATTCCAGTTATAGTCTTTTGCATTCCGAGACTACTGTGTATATATTTTTTTGATACTTTCTAGTACTCACTACTTGGTTTTGGTGGATCTTGTATCGACCTTACTAGGTCTTGGAAGGGGCTTCTGTATATTTTGTCCTCTTCTTTCTTATGTTTGGTGTTTTATATACTTATATTTCTTTACTTCCTCTATTATTGCAGTTGTTGTGGGTTTTTTTCTCATTCCTCTCTATCTTCCACCCATTAGCCCATTACATTCCGTTTAGGGCTATGGTTTGGCTTACCTATTGGTGGGTTGAAGTAGGTGTCATCATGACCTTAGAAATCGAATCATGAAATAAGTAGGGCCTAACTGGGCCCTCATAAGCCCAGAAGGCACAAACAAGAGAAAATTAACCCAAACGAGCCCCCATAAGCCCACTGGATACAATCAAGAGGAGAACTATAGACACTAATAAGCATAAATTAACCAAAAATTGATTCCATATCCATCAATCCTTTTGTACCACGCAATACCAGACTTGAACCGGATCCGTAATATCATAAGTGAACCGTAAAGTGCCGGACTTGAACCAAACTCTAGTATCTTATATGCCAGACTTGAACCGGACTCTAGTATCTTATATGTCCGACTTGAACCGAGAATTAGTACCATATGCCAATAGTAGTTGCCAGACTCGAACCGGTCTTTAAAGTAAATACAAGGTTACAAGTCTAGTTGAAAGTTGGAAAGTTGTCAAAGTCACAATAAATTCTAAGATGATACATAAGATGGAGAAAGAAGCCCTCCTAGGCGAACAAGGAACTAATTAGGATAATTGACCTAAAAGAGGGCTGATGGGCCCGCTACTAACCCCAAAAGTCCATACAAAGGCAATTTCTACCTGAAATTAGACTATGGCTTCAAAGTTCCATCTCAAGTTATTAGATAAGTCTAAACTAGTCCTAAGGCAACAATTATATCCAAGGGAACGGTTAATGGGTCAATTCTACATTAAAAAAAATGGCTCTCTAATCAGCTAAATATTCCAATTTCCACTAAACATACAATCAAGCCGTAAATTCCAACCCAACTCTAGCATAATACTATATAATACCATAATAGAGCTTAATCTATGAGAAAAGTAAGCCTAGGCCACCTGGACGCCGATGAATGCCCAAGAAACTCCACTAAATCAGAGTTTTTTCCTTCTGAGAAGCCTCATCACAATGCCACGCTATTAAAATAGTGATATACATATTAATATGAGAATAACAATATCCATATTGCATATAAATGCTCTGGGTCCAAAATCGAGCTAAAAATCCCATCTAAGGCCCGCTTACAGAATCACAATTTTGAAATCGTAGAAACATCCCTCTAAGCTCAAGGATCATTTACCCTCAAAATGGATAAATTTCGAGCACAAACGATCCCAAAATCAGCATGTAAAGTGAAATAGGGATTTAAAGTTAAATTATAGAATAAATCAATGAATTAGACAAAAACATACGAAAAGTTTTATGAGAAAACGCCCCCAACGGACCCTCCAACTTACCACGAACACCCGAAGATCACACTCTACCATCTCTAAGCTCTCTAGGGTTTTGAGGGGCTTAGAAATGAAAATGATGGATAAAAATCGAATAAGGAGGGACTTTAATGCACCAACGATGACCGCTTTAGTGGCCACTTGACCGCTAAAGCGACAAACAATCTCTTAAGAGGACAAGCCTAAAGGCTGGCTTTTTCCAAAGCGGACGAGTGTCGCTTAAGCGATCTCTGCTAAAGCGGCAAAGCCTCTGCTTAAACGACCAGGCGGGAACCCATGGCTGGTTGCTAAAGCAATCCCTTGATCGCTAAAGCAACCTCCGCTTAAGATACCAAAGGTCCACTTAAGTGGTTGCACCAGCTAAGCAGAGGCACCAACACTTAGCAAATTTTACTAAGTTCCGATCGGACACTCGGGATTGGTTCGGAATCCCGTTAATGCAAACGAACTATGCTACCTAACCAAATTTGACATTCTAGACTCAACGACGCCATCAAAATTTCCATCTGAGGTTGTTTCAATAAAATATGGGTCCCACACCTAATGGTCGTTTTAACCAATTTCCACCCAATAGCCCAAAATGAGTTCAGGAGCTTCGGGACCAGAACCAAAGGTCCCCTTAGCCTACAATTGACGTTTCGGAGCTGCTAAAATTGTCAAAATTAGCATACGAGGCCATTTAACTAAGGTTTAGGCTCGATACCCAAATTTGAACATCAAAGACTTTTAAACAGGGAATTGGCTCTAAAAGTCAAAAGAACTGCTCTGTAATCGAACTGTCAGCTCCAGCAAATCATAAATGACCTGGGGTAGCTATGGGAAAGCTCTAAACATTGAAATAGTGTAGAAATATAGAAAATAACTAGGAGGTTCATTACAATATACACTACTAAAAGGACTTTCTTCTGGAAAAGTAAAGGATCAAGATGTACCTGGGCTTGTATCTCACTCTCAATCTCCCAGGTAGCCTCCTTGATTGGGCGGTGCCTCCACTGAACCTTAACCACTGGAATCTTTCTAGAGCACAATCATCTCATATCCCTGGCCAGTATAAGCACTGGATCCTCCACGAAGGTCAACCGCTCATCCAATTAAACTAAGTCCTACCGAAGCACGGCTGACTCATTCGGAATATAGCGCCACAACATAGATACATGGAAAACTGGGTGAATAACTGAAAAATATGGGGGCAAGGCTAACTCATAAGCTACCTCTCCAACAACTTAAAGTATCTTAATTGGCCCAATATACCTGGGGCTAAGCTTTCCCCTTCTCCCGAACCTCATCACACCCTTTATGGGTAATACTCAAAGGAAGACTCGATCACCAACTCCAAACTTCAAGGCACAAAGTATATGATCAGCATAACTCTTCTGCCTACTCTGAGCTACCCTCAGTACGTAGCATAGGTACTAACCATGGAAGTCTCAAACTAGACAATCAGATATCGACAACGCCTACCATATAATACCTCAAATGGTGCCATCTCAATACTCGAAAGGTAGTTGTTATTCTAAGTGATTTCTACTAAGGCTATGTGTTGCTCCCACTAACCTCCAAAGTCCATCACACATCCATGGAGCATATCCTTCAAAACCTGAATGGTTCACTCTGACTCACTGTTGGTTTGGGGGTGGAATGCGGTGCTAAGATCAACCTAAGTTACCAAATCCTCCTGAAATGCCCTCCAAAAGCTTAAAGTGAACACTGAGCCTCTATTTAAAATAATGGATATAGGTACTCCATACACGAGAGCTATCTCACAAACATAAATATGGGCAAACCTCTCGGTACTGAAAGATATCTAAATAGGGAGAAAATAGGTTGATTTGGTCAATCGATCTATAATGACCCAAATATTGTCAGAACCACGGGAGGTACGAGGTATACCACTCACAAAGTCTATAGTAATCCACTCCCACTTCCGCTCGGGGATGGATAATATCTGAAGCAATCCACTTGGCCTCTGATGCTCGGCCTTTACCTACTGACAACATAGGGAAGGAGACACAAAGTCCGTCGCATTCCTCTTCATGCCACTCCACCAGTAATGCTCCCTAAAATCTCAATACATCTTAGTTATCCAGGGTGAATAGAATATCTAGAGCTATAAGCCTCCCGCAATATCAACTGAATCAAGTCTCCAACCCTTGGAACACAAATGCGACCATCATATCTAAAAATCCCCTCTGAATCTAAGGTAGTCCGACTGGACTCACCCCTCAACACCTGGTCACAGATGCTACAAAGGCTACTATCCTCAAACTGGCAACTCCAAATCTTCTCAAAGAAGGTGGACCTAGACTCAACATTAGCAAGGATCCTTCTGGAGTCTTAAATATCAAGTCAAACCATCAAGTTGGCTAAGGACTGGATGTCCAATACCAATGACTGCTCCAAAACTGAAATAGAATCCAAGCTACCCATACTTACCGCCTTCTGTCTTAAGGTATCTGCTACCACATTTGCCTTGCCCGAATGATATAGAATAGAGATGTCATAGTCCTTTAGCAAATCAATCTATATGCACTGTATAGAATTAATCCCCCTCTGAGTAATAATATACTAAAGACTACGATGATCAGTAGAGATCTCACAACGAATGCCATATAACTAATGCCTCCAAATCTTAAGCGCAAAAACTACAGCGACCAACTCCAAATTGTAGGTAGAGTAGTTGCGCTCGTGAACCTTCAGCTGCCTCAGTGTATAAGGAATAACTCGAACCTGCTGCATCAAAGCACAACCCAAACCAATACCAGAAGCATTACAATATACTGTAAACCCCTCGCCCTCAACAGGAAGAGTCAATATGGGAGTTGAATTTAGCAAGTACTTAAGCATCCAAAAGCTCAACTCAGACTCATGAGACCACTGAAAAGTAACTTTCTTCCTAGTCACCTTGGTTATAGTGCTGCAATAGAACAAAAACCCTTAACAAACTGCCTATAATAACCTGCCAAACCAATAAAGCTATGAACCTCAGTTGGAGATATAGCTCTAGCCTAATTATGAATAGCCTCAATCTTTATTGCATCCACCATAATCCCATCCTGAGACACCATATGCCCTAGGAATGTAACAGAATCGAGCTAAAACTCACACTTTGAGAATTCAGAAAAAACCCTATGATCTCTCAAAGTATAGAGCACAATCTTCAAATACTGCTCATGCTCCTCCCTGCTCCTCGAATACACAAGGATGTATTCAATGAAGACAATCACAAAGAAATCCAGATAGGCCCTGAACAGATGGTTCATCAAATCCATGAACGCTACTGGGGCATTGGTCAACCCAAAAGACATCACCAGGAACTCATAATGGCCATAGCGAGTCCTGAAAGTTGTCTTAGGAATGCCCTCATCCCAAATCCTCAACTGATGGTAATCGAATCTTAAGTCAATCTTAGAGAACACTGTTACACCTTGAAGTTGGTCAAATAAATCATCAATACGAGGAATAGGTTATTTATTCTTCACTGTCACCTTATTCCGCTGCCCGTAGTCGATACACATATGTATAGAACCATCCTTTTTCTTCACAAACAAGATAAGAGTACCCTAAGGTGACACACTCTGCCTAATGAAACCCTTACCCAAAAGATCCTGAAGCTGAGAATTTAGCTCCTTAAGCTCAGTAGGAGCAATATGGTAAGGTGCCATGGAAATAGGTTGGGTACCCGACTCAAGATCAATAGCAAATTCAATATCACATTCAGGAGGAAGGCTAGGCAGGTCGGTAGGGAAAACATCTAAAAACTCACGGACAATAGGAATAGAATCAAGAAAGGGACTCTTCGTAATAACATCATGAACAGAAGCAAGATAATACTTGCAACCCTTCGACACCAATCTCTTAGCTCAAACATCAGAAATAATCCCCGTCTGTGAGTGGCTAAAAGTGTAACACCCCATACATTTTCGAACCTATTTTATTACCATAAAATTTATGGAATTATTTAAACATGAGACTGTTGGGGTATTATACATGTAATTAGTTGGGCTAAATTAATCTTGTGCCATTGGGCTCAAATGAGGCCCAAAAAGCATAAAAAAGACATGGCCCAAAGGGGTAATTGACCCATTCTTGCATGACCAAGTCCACAAATCAATTATTGACAAAAGGTATTGGATAAAGATGACTTTAAAGGGTCTATATAAGGTGAAAAATCAGATTTATTCACCATATTACACATTACATTTTCTAGACATTTCCACAACATTCTCTCAACACTCAAACCCTAAGATATCTTCTACTTGGGACAAGATCACTCCTTGGAAGGATTTGGTAAGTGTTTAATCTCATGGTTTAATATATTTTATGCATGGAATATGGTGTAGATCATGTTGGATATGTTGGTGAAGTTTGAGAAGTTCACTATGTGTGAAATAATTTATGTTTGCTTAATCGGTGAAGGTTTTTGCCTTGTAAACTTGAAAATGGACTTGTGGTCTTGAAGGAAGTGAATTTGATGGGTTCATTATTGAAATGTGAGATGTTATTATATCCTAAACTTGTTTTATTCTTGTACATAATGTTTGGAATTTTTATTACGAAATTGGGCATGGAATTGGTGACGTATTGAAAGAAACATGTAGTTTGTTATGTGTGATGTGAAGACATGGCTGTTATTTGGAATATAATATGATCTAAAATATGGTATGAGAAGTTTATTTATGATCATGGATCATTCATGGCAAAAAAAATCCCTAAAATGACCCCCGGAGGCCGAAACGGGCACCCGCCCTCTCAGACGAAGCACCTGCGGGCACAGGTGACTTCGCAGGTGCCTATAGCTACTGCCAAAGTTCACCTACGGATGTAGTTAAGCCATATGCAGGCGCAGGTGGATTATCAGGTCAGCCCAGAACTCCGAATTTATTGTTTTTGCATCCCTTTGACCCCCCGAAACCCCTATACCCTTCATGGATGCACTTATCAACTTATGATACCTTTTAAATGAAATTAAAGGGTCGTATGGAGGCATATTGGACTATTTTAATTATTTATTGTTGTTCATATGTTGTTACGAGGCAATTCGATGGAATAGTTGTGATGAAATGATAATGAGGAAGCGTAAAGGGTAAACGTAGTGTGGAATGTTTTTGGTTTATGATGTCTTAGTCAATGTGTGGTATGTTATGGCATTGTTGGTTTGGTGATGCACTAAATTTTAACATAAGAGGGTGAAATGACATTATAGGGAAAGCATGTAATTTATTGTTATCTCATTCCCTTGTAAGGTAGTTGATTGTTAACGTAAGTTCCGCTATGAACTTGTGATGTAGAGTAACACGTAATGAAGGAGATGGATTATCGTAATCACATATAGGACTGTGTATTCATATGGAGAGGATAAGGTATGTAAGGTTACTCTTTCGGTATCCTTCTGCAGCATATTGATCATATTGACATTGTACCTATTCCATTCCGAAATGTTTGAAGGTATCTCATTTCAGGTTGTTATCTATTGTTGAGTCTCATATTCCTCATTCATTAGTCATTGTTGTTCATGTGTTACATAAATATGGACATGGCTCTAAAGTATTAATAATGTTATGCCCTAAAGCTTCCAATAATATCATGACTACAAATATACCAATCCCTCATGAGCAAATATGCCAATCTCTCAAAAGAAAGAAAGTGAGTTACGTATATTGTTGGTTGCAAAAGTGAAGGAAAATAATAGATGTAGGGTGGACATGATTCCAAAGTCTCAATAATGTTATGTTCCAAATTCTAATAATGTTATGACTATCATTATATCAATCTCTCATAAGTGAATGAATCAATCTCTCCCATGTAATAAATGAAGAAATGTATATGTTATATTATCACCCACCTATAAGGTGGAGGTATGTTATATTATCACCCACCTATAAGGTGGACGTATGTTATATATTATAACCCACCTATAAGGTGGACATATGTTATATATTATAAACCACCTATAAGGTGGATGTTTGTTATATATTATAACCCACCTATGAGGTGGATGTGTGTTATACAATTAAAACCCCCGATAGAGACTAATAATAATGAAGATGAGCGTAAAAGCAACGAAAGGAATCTCTTGGAGGCAAGTCTCTTGAGTGAAGGTAATTCTCTTGAATGAAAGTAATTATGAAAGATATTATATAAAAGATAAGGAGATGAGTGAATGATCAAAAATGACAGTAACAGAAATAAGGTACATATTTCCACACATATAAAATGATGGTTTATCCACATTGACTATTCTCTCATATTTTATTCCATTGACATTCTTATGTATGATGTAGTTTCTTATAGCCTTACATACTCAGTAC
The DNA here is from genome assembly GCA_031232105.1 of Capsicum rhomboideum. Taxonomy (NCBI): domain Eukaryota; kingdom Viridiplantae; phylum Streptophyta; class Magnoliopsida; order Solanales; family Solanaceae; genus Capsicum; species Capsicum rhomboideum. The sequence goes on from CP124717.1 coordinate 54,921,578, forward strand.
ATTCTTCATACTGAACCCCTTGGGGGCTTACTTTAAATGTTGTAGGCGCAGGTGCCAGTAGACCTCCGCAGTAGGTTACCGGTTGTTTGCAGATCATTAGTGAGCTCCAGTTGGTTCGGGGCTTTCCGAGTCACATGTGTACATTGTTTTGATACTATGTAAATATTGTATAGGAATGGTCATGTATCTATTAGAGGCTTTGTAGACGCATGTGGGAAGATGAACGTAAAAGATGTATGCCCATTTCGACTTGATGGCCGTAACGGCCAAGTTTCATATATTTTACATGTTTGCCATGACTTCCACCATTGGTGTGTTATATTTTATAAGTTACACGAGATAGAATGCTATTCTTATAGAGGCATGCATACAAGAGTACATGAACGAAGATTGATTCTCTCGAGCCTTATCGGCTTCGGGTGCTAGTCCGTCCCAAATGGGATTCGGGGTGTGACAAAAAAATCCCTACCACACAATAAAGGGTATGCCAGGCACGACTAAAGTAACGATCTTGGCGAAACAATCCAAGACTTCATGATAAGGGGATAACCAGTCCATGCCCAGAATCATATCAAAGTCCACCATATCTAACACAATGAGATCAATCCGGGTATGAAACACTCAAATGGTCACAACGCATGATCTATAAACCTAATCCACTACTAAAGAATCACCCATGGGAGTAGATACAAGATATGGCACAAATAAAGGCTCCCAAGACAACTCTAACTGTGGTGCATAATAAGTAGAAACCTATGAATAAGTAGATCCAAAATTAAATAAGGAAATAGCTGACTGACGGCGCACTAAAATTGTAACTGTAATAATAGCATTCGAAGACTCTGCTTTCGATTTGTCAGGTACAACATACAAATGACCTCTCCTGCTACCTGGCTGGGTGCCTGATCGAACACCCATCATACCTACCTAAGAACCTCTTTGAGAACCCTGGAGACCATCTCTGCGACCCTGAGCACCATCTCTAGCTGGAGCCAACACTGATTTGATTAGCTAAATAGTCTACAAAGCAGGCTGAATCGTCCCACACTGGGGACACTCTATGGAGTAATGACCAACAACCCAACAACTATAGAAAGCCCTAGACACCCCTCTTTTTCCACGAGATCCGACTAACTCAAAATAACCACCTCGGCTAGAAGATCCAAAATTTGTACCTCCCGAAGACTGGCCATTGCTCGGGCCATGATAATTACTGTAGTTGGATTTACCACAGTCAGTAATCTGAAGTGCTGCCTAAACTGGTCTGCTAGATTGATTGTGATACTGATAAGACAGACACAGAGGGTACCTACCCTGAGAAATTTTGCCTTTGAACTGGAGCCACCACGGCTCCTACTGAAACCACCCTGATAATATGGTCTCATATCGCTTCCCCCTTGGGCCTCGTAATGTACTTCAACATAGTATAAGCATAATGAGAAACCTCAACAAAAGACCTGCCAACTACAACCAAACTCTGAGTAGCCATGAGAAGAGGAAGTCTCATCCCTCTAACATAACACTGAACCCTTTCATACTCGGTAGGAAAGATCACGGTATCATGTTTGGTTAACTCATGGAACAGTGCCTTATACTCAACCACCTATATAGAACCCTGTTGTAAGCTAGTGAACTGATCTCTCAGGGGCTCACGAAGACTATAAGGTATATACTTCTTAAAGAAATCCTCGGCGAACTGAGTACATGTCAAAGGGGGAGATCCAGCTGGCCTGGAATCAAGCTAACCTCTCTACCAATTTATAGCTTCCAAATCCAACTAAAAAGTGGTGTAGTCAACCCCATAAGCCTCAACTAGGCCCAAATTTCAGAGCCTATCCTCGCAAGTAATCAAGAACTCAAGTGAATCCTCACCTGGAGCCCAGAAAACCTTAGCAAAATCTGAAAAATCGGCCTAACATCATATATTCCTCAAAAGACATAGCTGGTTGGGCGGCTATCGGCTGAGCAACTATCAATGCTAGAGGGACCACAACTCTGGGATCCATTTCTACAGGTTGCATGTCACGACCCAATGTTTGAGTCATGATGGCACCTACAATAACCCACCAAGAGGAAATCCAACCCCTAGTCCAGAATGACAAGCGATAGGCTAACTGGCGGAATCTCAGATAGCAGAGATGAAGTGGAAGTAACTACACTTATAAACATGCTAGAAATATAAAAATAGAATAAAAATATATATACATGCCAAGACCGAGAAGGAAAATGACAGTATAAAAAGTCAAAAACCCCTCCCAAGACCTGGTGAGGTCGATACAAGAGCCACCACTAGACATACCCAAAATACGAGACAAAAACCAAATATATATAACAAGTACAACAGTCTCGAGAGAAAAAGACTATATAGTAGAAGATGTAGTAGGATCTGTCTCAGACCTCAGTAAACCCACACTGCTCCGAAATTAGTGTTGAGAAGAGGGTCATGTCAAACTCGCTGACTAGTGCCCGGATCAGCATTGGACAAAAAGATGTAGAAGTGCAGCATGAGTACCGGGGCACCGGGTACTCAGTAGGCATCATCGGCCGACTAAGCTCAATATAATATAAGCAAGCTAAAATGCGAGGGTGTATGCTAGGTCCCGGGTATAAATAATAAATACACAAGTAATTATCGAGGCGCATAGATATGCTTAGGAGATAAATAAATGTGATACCGAATAATTAATAAATAAATGCGTAAGTAAACACACAGGTCAAACATAACCTATTTGGGCCCCCCATAAACCTGATAGGCACATGGAAGAAAATAATAACCCAACCTGGCTCCCATAAATCGACGGGACACACAAGAATAGTAAATTCATAGTCACTAGTGTCTCAAAGCGGTATCAATATCCAGTAACCACAATAACCAACAGGGGTGCACCGGGATTCAACCATCACCAATGGGTAATAACAAGAGGCCAGACGCCGAAATCGAATCGGACATAGTAGGTAATAACAATAGGCCACATATATATTATATCTGCCGGACTCAAATCAGAACTCAGAGAACAACCGTATCATAATCACGGTACCCAGTACTAGAACTCATAGTGTGCCACAATTCGAGGCCAGACTCAAACCGGGACACCCAATAGTTAATAACCAAATTCATCATACCTGAATCAGTAGTCGGACTCGATCTGGAACTCATCATAACCACTAACCAGAATAGATCCAAATGTCACATCATAACAAATAAATGGGGAACATGCTAATCCCAGACCGAAGCCGAAGTACAAGTAAAGGAGCTAACCCATCATCTGCTACAAGGAAAGTCCCCGGGTCCTCCTAGGTCCATAGTCTACTATCATGCAATATCTAAGTCAGTCCGGGTATCTAGAGTAGCTCATCAAAATAATTCTCCTACGAAACCCTCTTTAGCATATATGAGTATACACGGATATGCAGAATACTTACCAACTTCTTTAATGAATAGAAATGAAATAAGTGTCCATTTTGGAAAGAGAAAGATTAATTGTAATTGTGGCAAGTAAATCATTGGAAAATTTTATAATGTTATTAAATGAAAACAAGATATGTACTAGTCATTAATGACACATATAAATTTTGTTGTACTACTTCTCCACTTCCATGTGGAAATGGGGCGAAATCCCCAATTCATTCTTATCCCATTATATATATATTCGGGTATTGCATAGGTTTGTGGTAGAATAAATATAACATTTTGAATATACCATAATTAATAGAAAATTATTTTGAATAAAACCTCTATAAAATAATAATATTATTTTAACATATTTAGATTTACTATCTCTACTTAAAATATTAATAAATTATAAAATTATTATAAAGTAGTATAAATATATCATAACAAGAATTTTATAAATTTTAAAAATATTTTTGAAAGATAATTAACTATATCCCTTTACCAAAATCTAATTTAATTAAATATTTTACAACGTGCTCGGTCTAAATAATATTCTCAAATGAACTGCCAGAAAACCGAACTGTCAGTCCCAGTAAGTCATAAATAACTTGGGGCAGTTATAGAAAAGCTCTAAATGCCGAGAACGTATAAAAACAAGGGAAATGACTAGGAAGGTCATTACAACATCCACTACTAAAAGGACTTTCGTCTGCGAAAGTCAAGAGTAAGCACATACCTGAAGACGTGAACAAGTAGGGACACTGGGCTCGCATATCATGGTCAAGCTCCCAAGTGGACTCCTCAACCAGAAGGTGAAGCCACTGTACCATAACCACTGGAATGTCCCGGGAGCGTAACCGTCTGATATCTCTGGCTAAAATGGACACAAGCTCCTCCACAAATGTTAACTTATCGTCTAACTAAACTGAGTCCCACTAAAGCACATGCGACTCATCTGAAATGTACTGTCGCAGCATAAAAACATGAAACATTGGGTAAATAGCTGAAAAGGCCAGAGGTAAAGCCAACACATATGCTACCTCCCCGATTGTCCGCAGAATATCAAAGGGTCTAATATATCTAGGGCTAAGCTTGCCTTGTAAAACCCCGTACCTTCATAACCCTATGTTATGACATTGAACAATGTATACTTAGGTGTCGATAGCTATAAGTATGCATTTGGTAATGTTAATGTTGAGGAAATTGAAATTTGGCTTCATACATGTGATTAGCCCTTCATAAGAGTTGTTTTGTGAGTTTTATGGCACAGTTGTGGGGTTCAAAATAAGTCTAAGAGGACTTATAAACAAAAGATATTAATGTAATAAGTAAGTTAAAGAATAAGACTTGAAGTGTCTAACCAAATCCGCGAAGAAAGGTCGAAGAAACGAAAATTTTGAAAAAAAAGAGGTGGGGCGCGCCCAGGGGGGTGACGGGCTGCTCTGGGTTAAAATTTTTAGTCCACAAGAAGTAAGGTAGCGCTCCCAAGGGTGTGCCGGGCTTCTTGTGCGCACCTTTCAAAAGTTGGAATTTTTCTTAAGTCCCAAGGGTGCCCGGGGACGTATTGAGCCGATTTTTGCCACGTTTCTTCTACAACCATGAGAATATACATGAAATGAGTAATATATTATGTTGTTATGATAAAATTACTCGAGAACGAATTTGGTGTCAAAATGACGGTTTTACCCTTTTGGTCCAAATGAGTCATATGTGGCTAGAATTACTTATTTTTGGGATTGAGGCCATGGATATGAATAGCGTGAGTGGGAATATTGTTTTAACACATATGAAATGAATTAAAAATGAGGAATTATTGATTTTATTCGATTAAGTAAATTGGGCTCAAAAGAGGCCCAAAATAAGGCAAAAGACATGGGTAATTTCCCTTGAAGGAGAGTAAATATAAAGGTTATGATATAAAATGATGGTTTATCCTCAATGACTATTCTCTCATATGGCATTCTATTGATATTCTCATGTATGATGCTATTTATTATGAGCCTTACATACTCAGTACATTCTTCGTACTGACCCCCTCGGGGGACTTACCTTACATGTTGCAGGTGTAGGCATTAGTAGACCTCCTCAGTAGACTGTGGATCATTTGCAGAGTTTTGGTGAGCTCCAGTTGGTTCGGATCCTCCTAAGTCATAGTTGTATATTTGTTTTGATATTGTAAATATTGTATAAAGCGGGGACTTGTCCCAACTGTTAGTTGGTCTAGTAAATGCATCTGTTAGAGGCTTTTGTAGACATATGTGGGTATGCAGATGTAAGAGATAAATGTCCGTTTTGACTTAATGGCCCCAATGGCCAAGTTTCATTATTATATATATAGCATATGATCCATGATCATGTCTTCCGCATAGTTGCATATGGTTTAATGAGATTCATACGAGAATATGTATACGAAGGTTCATGAGCAAAGATTAATCCTCTCGGGCCATATCGGCTTCGGGTGCCAATCACGCCTCGTTGGAAGTCGGGGCGTGACAAAAGTGATATCAGAGCAGGTCGTTCTAAGGGTGTCTACAAAGTCGTGTCCGAGTAGAGTCTTGTTCATGGATGTGTTGTGCACCACATTTATGAGCAGGAGGCTATGGGGCATTTAGGATGTGGTTTCTTTTCTTCATTCTAGATCATGAAATAGAGCCAGTGTTGTAAGTTGAATTGTATCTGACCATGGTGATTGTTTTTCTTTGGTATAGTAAACATGCCAATCACGAGAAGAGGTAGAGGTAAAGGGAAGCAGGTGGATGTGCCTGCTGAAGAAGGAATGAGTAGATTACCACCTGACCAAGTGAGTCACGGTGGAGCTGACGCTGAAATTGCATCGCGGTCTTTTTCTACCTTGCCAGCTCCAGAAGAGCCAAGAGGTAGAGAAGTACCTGCAGATCCACCAATGAATACCACTGATCAGGATTTAAGAAATACAGTACATATGTTGACACAGCTAGTTGCTGTACAAACACAGGGACAAACTGGCCCAATGATAAATGAGGATGATGCGGCTAGGGTGGCGAGTCGCAGAACACAGGACTTTTTAAAATTGGACCCTCCCATATTCACAGGGTCCGATCTGAAAGCAGATCCACAGGATTTTGTGGACCAAGTTCAAAGAACACTAGAGGTGATACACGTAACAGGTGTAGAAACAGTTGAGCTAGCAACTTATAGACTGAAGGGAAAAGCTATCTTGTGGTATGAGGACTGGAAAAGATCAAGGGGTATGGATGCACTCCCAGCTGATTGGCATGAATTTAAAATGGCATTCCTTGATCATTACCTCCCATATGAGATTCGGGAGGCACGTGCAGACCAATTTCTCCATTTGCGTCAAGGAAATATGAGTGTTAGAGAATACAGTTTGCAGTTTAATTCCTTGGCTAGATATGCTCCAAATCTGGTAGCCACTATGGAAGATAGAGTCCATCGATATGTGGACAGATTGGAGCCTTATTTGGTACGAGACTACACTATTGTTGCCTTAAATTGAGATATGAATATAGCTAGAATACAGGCCTTCGCACAAAAGATGGAGGACCAAAGGCAAAGAAAGAGGGCACAGAAATCTGAGGAAGGGCCATCAAAAAGGCCCATACCTATGGGGCAGTCTATGGCGTCCCCCGGAGAATCTGGATCTCAAATGTTACCGCCTAGACCCTCATCCTCTTATTCCACAGTAGGTACTCCTTCTCAGATTCATGGATCACAGGCAACAAGATTTTCTCATCAGTGGTGCCCGCGCTGTGGGAGATTTCATGCAGGAGAATGCCGGTTTGATACAAATGTTTGCTTTGTATGTAGTAGGCCAGGACACATGATGAGAGAATTCCCACAGAGGCCTATGGGTAGTATGAAACGGCCTACCGGATAAGTTGATGTGGCATCGGTAGCTGGTGTACAGTCTGCTGGTCGTGGTAGAGGTGCCAGAGGAGCAACCAGTTCCAGTGAAACTCAAAATTGAACTTACGCTTTAGTGGACCGGCAGAATGAGGAAGCACCTCCTGATGACGGTACAGGTATTTAGGTATATTACCATATTTTACATGATGTAATGTATTGTGTAACACCCCATACTTTTCTAAACTCACTTGATAACTTGGGGTTATATCTACCTAAGTGTTGAGATGCCAAGAGTATGTGTTTTATAGTGTCATTGGTGAAACATTTGATATCAGACTTGACATGTGCGATTAGACCTTCGTAGGAGGTGTTTTGTGATTTCGTGGAGCATTTGGGTAATAACCCGTACACATTATAACCTCATTTGGTGAATTTAAGTCATGTTTACTTGATGATTAATATCACTAAGTAAGTATTTTGTAGTGTTTTGATAAGGGATTGGACGATACACAAACATTGGATAAGTGGCCGAAAAATTCAGCAAAGTGCTGAAACTTGCGCCACTACCCTGTTTCAGGGGTGTGGCGCAATCCACCTGCATGCAGGAAATTTAGAGAAGGCTGAGATCTTTCGCCACAGCCTGCTTTGCAGCTAGTGGCGCAAGGCACAAATTTTGTGCCTTTCCGGACCCGTTTTGTAACGCAATTCTACGACGATTCTTGGATGGTTTCTTTTGGTTCTTTGGAGTTCTTTGAGCATTGTTAAATCTTCAAACACTTAAATATACTCCTACATACTTCTACATGATCAAATCATGAAATGTGAATAGTGATCCAAAATGTCCAATGAAGCCAAGGGCGACTAGAATGCCTATTTTTGCAATCGAAACGACGAAGGAGAATCTTTCAAGAGAATCTTGTCGTGACATTATGGAATTATGTAAACATGAGATATATGGTGAATAATACATAAAATGTGATGGATTAGACCCAAAATGCAAATCAAAGAATTGGCCCAAAGGGCAAAAAGACCCATTTTTCCACTTTGACCTCATTAAATGCCAAGGAATGGCTAAGCTTGACTTGGGGTCTATATAAAGGCCCCAAGATCAGATTTTTATCATCAAAAACCTCTCATGCCTTTATGATATCTTCTCAACATTTCTCATTTCCAAACCCTAAAGCAAAGTAATTCCTTTGGACTCTTTGGACAAGATCATCCTATTCCAAGCCTTGGTAAGTATCTATTCACATGAATTAACATATTATATGCATGGGAGATTATGTATATTATGATAGTTGTGTTGGCAAGGTGGTGAATAGTGTATTTTTGCTTTTGATGAAAGATGTGCCATCTTGGTAATTTGAACTTGAATTAGGACTTGTGCCTTTGATGAAAGAGCATGGTATGGACAAAATGTGAACATGTATGGTGTTATTTTTGGTATTAAACTTGTTCTTGTCTATAAGTGGAAATTGTTGGGTTTTGGCCGATATGTGTTATGAGTTGTATTAAGGTCATTTGATGGGTTATTTGTGATGTGGTATGGACAAGAAAGTGTAAAGGAGAAGTGTTGTGGTAAAATATATTAATTTTCATGTATTGGTCAATGTATGGAATATTGGGGGATTTTTGGACTAATAATTTTATCAATGGTTTTGTCAAGGGAAAATGGCATGTTTAAGGACAAATATGTGACCCATTGATGTTACATGCATTTGAAGAGTAGTTGGTGGTTAATGTGAATTCCGTATTGTATTTGTGTTGTAGAGTGACACATAAAGAAGAAGCGGGACTATTGTATGTACCTCTAGGATTATATATTCGTATTGCGAATCCAAGGTATGTAAGGTTACTCTGTCCGTATCTTTTTGCGGCAAATAGTATCCACATTGCTATTTCACTAGTCCTATCCCGAAATGTGCTAAGGTATCATATATCCGTTTATCCATAGTCGTTGTCAGATATTTCCTACTCATGGATCATTTGTGAGTCTCATGTCTCATAATCATGGTTAATGTTCCAAAAGCTCAAACAAAGTTATGTTCCAATGTTCCAATAGTGATTATGCTTATGTCTTTTTGTTCATAGATTATTGTCCAATAGTTCCCATGGTGTTATGATTCTAATAATGTTATGTTGCCAAGTTATTCACATGTCTCTCACTCATTGGTTAATGATCCAAAGTTTCCAACAATGTGATGTTCCAAAGTTCCAAAGTGATGTTATGACTATCAAAGTATCAATCTCAAAGTAATGAACAAAGTAATGCATATGTGGTCAATGATCAAGTACGAGTGGCAAGTCTAGGGGCGTAAGCCTAGCTCGACTCGATCCCGAGGTATAGATTTATGGGTGGCAGGTCTAGGGGCATAAGCCTAGCTCGACCCGATCCCAATGTATTGATGTATGGGTGGCAAGTCTAGGGGCATAATCCTAGCTCGACTCGATCCCAACATGATGATATGATATGAAAAGACCCACTGATCAGTCGGGGCCCGGGTACATTGTGACATATGTATTGACAAGCAAGCGTTGATTGTAAAGAAAGTAATGAAAGTAATGAAAGCAATCCACATGGTTTCCAAAATGCAACATGGTGACTTACTCACAATGATTAGTCATTTGTATTTGAGTTCATTGAAATATTCATGTGTTGTACAGTTTCATCTGAGCCTTGCATACTCAGTACTTATTTCGTACTGACCCCTCTTGGGGAATTTACCTTACTTGCTCCAGGCGCAGGTACCAGTAGGCCTCCTCAGTAGATTGCCAGTGTTAGCGGTTCTTTGGTGAGCTCCAACTAATTCGGGGCTTCTCCGAGTCAGAGTGTACATATGTTTTGGTGATGTACATGTTGTATAAAGCTGGGACTTGTCCCGACTTTTGGGTTGTATTGGTCACTGCATCTTTTAGAGGCTTTTGTAGACGTACGTGGGTATATGTATATAAGGTGACTCATGAAGTCTTGTTTTGATGGCCTCAACGGCCAAGTTTCTCAAATGTGTATATATATGCCATGATTTATAATATCCATGCTTTCCAATACTAATGGTTCATGTTCTTATATGATAGTGGTGTTTCCTATGGCATGCATATGAATGTATAGAAGCATAGCTTGGTTCTCTCGGGCCTTATCGGCTTCGGGTGCCAATCAGGTCTCGATTGGATCGAGGCATGACAAAGTGGTATCAAAGCAGGTCGGTCTACGGATGTCTACAAAGCCGTGTCTGAGTAGAGTCTTACTTATCGATGTGTTGTGCACCACATTTATAAGTATGAGGCTACGGGACATTTAGGATGTTGTTGCTTTTCTTCATTCTAGATCTTGCAATAGAGCCAATGTTGTTAGTTGCATTGTATCTAATCTTGGTAATTGTTTTTCTTTTGTATAGTCAAAATGCCGAACACTAGAAGAGGAGAAGGAAAAGGTAAAAGTAAGCGGATAGATAGAATTGCTGGTGAAGGAACCAGTATACCACCACCTGATCAAGTTCATCAAGGGGATACTGAGCCTGAATTTGTGTCACGAGCTTCCTCCACTCCCTCTGTACCAGAAGAGTCTAGTAGGAGAAGCGTACCTGTAGAACCACCAGTCAATACTACAAACCAGGATCTTAAAAATGCGGTTCAGATGTTAACACAGTTAGTGGCAGCCCAGAGTCAAGGACGAGCTGGTCCAATGACACATGATGATGATGCGGCTAGAGTGGCAAGTCGCAGAACACAGGATTTCCTCAAATTGGACCCTCATATCTTCACAGGGGCAGATCCAAAAGCAGATCCACAGGACTTCGTGGATCAAATTTAGAGGGCTTTGGATGTTATGCATGTGACAGGGATAGAGACAGTTGAACTTGCTGCGTACAGGTTGAAAGGAGAGGCAATATTGTGGTACGAGGATTGAAAGAAATCCCGTGATATTGATGCAACCCCACCTACTTGGGAAGAGTTTAAAGTGGCTTTCCTTGATAATTACTTGCCCTATGAGATCCGTGAGGCACGTGCGGATCAATTCCTAAATCTTCGTTAGGGAAATTTAAGCGTCAGAGAATATAGCTTGCAATTTAATTCCTTGGCTCGATATGCGCCAAATGTTGTGGCTACGATGACAGACAGGGTCCATAGATACGTGGATAGACTAGAGCCATATTTGGGAAGAGATTGCACTATTGCGGCCTTGAATAGGGACATGGACATTGCTCGAATACAAGCCTTCGCCCAGAAAATGGAAGATCAAAGACAGAGACGAAGGGTACATGAATTTGATAGGGGATAATCCAAAAGGGCTAGACCTATGGGACCACCTATGATGTTCCACAGAGGATCTAGGCCCTGTATGTTTCCTAGACCACCTAGACCTTCGTTCTCTTATTCCACAAGGGGTGCTTATTCTCAGTCTCGAGGGTTTAGAGGTGGTTCAGCTGGGCAAAGTAGTGGGGTTCAGGGATCACAGGCAGCAGGTTTCCCCCGTCAGCAGTGTCAGTACTGCGGGCGTAGTCATTTAGGCACATGTCGGTCAGGGACGAATATCTGTTTTTGGTGTGGTATGCCGGGACATATAGCGAGAGATTGTCCACAGCGGAACATGGGTGGTATAGCAGGACCCGCTGGGTCGGCTGTTGCATCATCAGCATCGGTTCCTTCACTGGGACGAGGGGTGCAACCTATTGGCCGTGGTAGAGGTGCCAGAGGAGCAGCCAGTACTAGCGGGGTCCAGAATCGCACGTATGCTTTGGTGGACCGCCAGAATTCAGAGGCTTCCCTTGATGTCGTCACAGGTACATTATCCATATTCTCACATAATGTATATGCATTGATTAACCCTAGTTCTACATTTTCCTATATTACCCCATTGGCTGCTGCGAGATTTGCAAAGGCACCGAAGTTATTAATTAAATCTATTAAAGTGTTTACACCGATTGGTGAACATATTATTGCAAAGAGAGTATATCGTAACTGTGTGGTAATGGTGTGTGGTCATGATACATTAGCCGATCTCATTGAATTGGACATGGTGGATTTTGATATCATTATGGGAATGGATTGGTTGGCCTCTTGTTACGCTACGGTAGATTGCCGGGCCAAGAAGGTGCAATTTTATTTTCCGCAAGAAAATGTTCTTGAATGGCAGGGTAATGTAGGAACACCACGAGGAAGATTTATTTCCTGTCTAAAAGCCAGGAAAATGATTGCCAAGGGATACATATGTCATTTAGTACGGGTGAAAGATACCAAAACGAAACCATTAACTCCACAGTCAGTACCGGTAGTCAATGAATTTCTAGATGTATTCCCAGAGGATCTTCCAGTTTTACCCCCAGAACGGGAAGTGGAATTCGGCATTGATGTGATTCCAGTCACTCAGCCTATTTCTATCCCTCCATACAGAATGGCTCCAGCGGAACTGCGTGAATTGAAGGAGCAGTTGAAAGATTTGCTGGACAAGGGCTTCATTAGGCCTAGTATGTCCCTGTGGGGTGCACCGGTATTATTCGTACGTAATAAAGATGGTACATTGAGAATGTGCATTGACTACCGACAGTTGAATAAGGTAACGATCAAGAACAAATATCCCCTCCCTCGAATTGATGATTTGTTTGATCAGTTACAGGGTGCCAAGTGTTTTTCAAAGATTGACTTGAGGTCGGGTTACCATCAAGTCAGATTTAGAGAAGAAGATGTACCCAAGACAGCTTTCCGAACACGGTATGGCCATTATGAATTTTTGGTTATGTCATTTGGGCTAACAAATGCGCCGGCTGTGTTTATGGATTTGATGAATAGGGTGTTTAAGCCATTTCTGGATGTGTTCGTCACGGTATTTATAGATGACATCCTAGTTTATTCAAGATCACCAGAGGACCATGCAAATCACTTACGGCAAGTGTTACAGATTCTCCGTGAGCATAAGTTGTATACCAAATTCTCTAAGTGTGAGTTTTGGTTGAAATCAGTTGCGTTCTTGGGCCACATTGTGTCAGATGAAGGTATACAAGTTGATACACAAAAGATAGTGTCACGCCCCGAATCCCATCGGGACGTGATTGGCACTCGAAGCCGATATGGTCCGAGAGAACCAATCTTTGCTCATGTATACCCAGATGCATATGCTCGTATGAATCGTGTTAAATATTATTATGCCTTATGCAACTAAGCGAAAGTCATGCACATGGAAACATATATCATATCTATATACGACACTTGGCCGTTAGGGCCATTAAACCAAGACTTCATGAGTCATCTGATATACATATACATGTACCCACATATGTTTACAAAAGCCTCTAACAGATGCATTGACCATAACAAACTAAAAGTCGGGACAAGTCCCCGCTTTATACAAAATTTACAACTTCAAAATGACTATAAAACTGTGACTTGGAAAGTCCCGAAGCAACTGGGGCTCACCAAAGATCTGCAAATAACTGTCCACTTACTGTAGAGGTCTACTAATGCCTGCACCTGCAACATGTAAGGTAAGTCCCCCGAGGGGTCAGTACGAGGAATGTACTGAGTATGTAAGGCGTATAATAAATAGCATCATATATGAGCATGTAAAATAGAATAAAAATATGATAGAATGGTCCATGGGGATAAGCCATCATTTTAACTAATATCAATTCTCATTCCTTTCCTTAATGGGAACTATCTTCACTCAAGGAACTTGCCTCAAATAACATCTCCTATATACAAGAGATTCTTTCTTACTTCTAGGCTCATTACCACTAATGTTCATCTACATGATTAGAATACTATATCATACATCTCTTTTATTGGCGTACATCCACTCTCTTAATTGTTTAACCTACAGCCACTCTCATGGTGGGAGAACATGCATCTATTCGATCAACGTACCTCCACTCTATTGGTGGTTTATCCTAAATCATACATCCACTCTCATGGTGGGAGAATCATACATCCACTCTCATGGTAGGATAATCATACATCCACTCTCATGGTGGGAGAATCATACATCCACTCTCATGGTGGGGCAACATACATCCACTCTCATGGTGGGGTGACATACACGGGAGAGATTGATATATTAACTTATGAGAGATTAATACATTAAGGATCATGACTTATACTTCATGAGATTAACACCTTATTTACCTTCTATTTAGTTAGGAGAATGACATGCTAAAGATCATGGAATTAAAGCACACACTTATATACATATCTCACTTCACTCCTTTACCGCATGAGATTGACAACTTCACTTATGGGGAATAATTATACTCACTTGCACATCACCTCTCTTCTTACTCTTATGAAATCTTACGAGATTGCTAATCTTACTTATGAACAATTGGCACAAGGATAACCATCATACTATAGGACTTTGGAACAAGACATGATTGGAATAATACTACTCAACTAAACAACCTCTCTTTACCTCATTGCTCTCATTGACATAGTTCTCTTAGGAATTACCATGTTATGACATCTTAGGAACTTCACTCAATGAATAAGAGATGAGTGAATCATCAATCATCCCAAACTAGGATACATATGAATAATAATATACGTCAACTTGAATTGATATACTTCATGCCTTTCGGAATTGAAACTAGTCCAACGTCAATAGGAATAATATGTTGTAGAAAGATACGGAAAGAATAACCTTACATACCTTGTCTTCTTAATAAGAATACACAATTTTAGACGCGTGTACAATAGTCCCACTCCTCCTTTATGTTTTCACTCTACAACACAAGTTCATAACGAATCAACATTAAACACCAATTACCTTATAATGGCATACAATAACAATAAGTCACATGTTTAGCTTCAACATGTCATTTCCCCCTTTACAATATCACTTATGAAATCATTATACAATAATCCCATAATATTCCATACATTTACCAACACATGATAACCAATAGCATGCCACACCAAGTTCATATTTTACACTTCTCCATCATCACAACATCACAATTGTGCCATCACTTTACTTCAATACACCTCACAACAACAAATCGGCCAAAATCCCATAATTTACACTTATATTAAAATAACAAGTTTAGGACAATAATAACACCATACATGTTGTTATTTCATCCATACCATGCTTTTTCATCAAGACCACAAGTCATAATTCAAGTTACAATCCCATGGATTTCACATCTTTTTCACAAAACCAAAAAGTGCCATGTCCAACATTTCCAACCATAACCAACATGATATACATATTATATCATGCTTATAATATGTTAAAGTACAATAATAGTCACCTACCCAAGCTTGGAAGATGATGATCTTGCTCCAAGAAGTGCCTTAGGGTTTTGAAAGCCAAAGAGATGTTCTTGGGAAATTTCTAGAAAAAGATAGAAAAGGCATGGGTGTTTCTCATGATAAAATCAGATATTTGGCCCCTTTTATATACCTTGATTCCATCCTTAGTCATTAATGTGGTCTTCTAGAAGTTCTTGGCAAGAATGGGTCATTTGACCCATTTTGGGCCATGCTTTCATTTCATTTTTGGGTCCCTTTTGGGCCCAATTCACTTAACCCAGTAAAATAAATAATTTCACGTGTTCAAGTCATCTCATACATGTTACAACAATATTCCCACTCATGTTATTCATATCCGTAGCCTCAATCCCAAAAACAAGCGATTCTAGCCACGTATGGCCTATTTTGACCAAAAGGGCAAAATTGTCATTTTGACCCCAAATTTGTCCTCGGGTAATTTTATCATACCAATATAATATTTTACTCATTTCATGTATATACTCATGGTTGTATAAGAAACGGGGCAAAAATCGGCTCGGTACGTCCCCGGATACCCTTGGGACTTAGCAATTTCCAACTTTCGAAAAAGTGCAAAACCCAAGGTGGAACGCCCCTGGGCGCGCCAACCTACTTCCTATGGGATAAAAATTTTAGCCCAGAGTGGCGTGAAATGGTCCCAAACGCGCCCCTCCTTAAATATTTTCAAAAATTTCATTTTTCGACTTCTCTTCGCGAGTTTGGTTAGATACTTCAAGTCCTATTCTTTAAATCACTTCTTAACCTTAATATCATTTGTTTAGATATCCTCTTAACCTTTTTTTGAACCTCACAAATGTTCCACGAAAATCACAAAACACTCCTATGAAGGGTTGCTCACATATACGAGGCCAAATTTCAATTTTCTCATCATTTACTTTACCAAATGCATACTCATGGTGTCTCAACACCTAAGTAAACCTCGTTTAATGTCATCGCATAGGGTTGGGAAGGTACGGGGTGTTACATTATTCCACCCTTAGAAACATTCGTCCTCGAATGTTCATAGCATGGTTTCACTGTAATGACGTAAGTCGAAATGTTCTCATATACACACATAATACTCGTAAAGACTCACTTATTATACCCCCAAGACTGTATCTTGAACTCCACGTACTTTCGATTTCATTAATCCCTCGATCAGTATGAAACGACATTCTTATACACTTTCGACCATTTCACATGGCATGTCGTATAGGTTCACTTTTCCCTTTCTACTATACCATTAGGATATGTTCCTTTTACTATACTAAACTCATCGATAGGTGGAAATATTTCTATTGACTTCACTCATAACCTCGGTGTACTATTAAATTCATGATAGTCGATAGAGTAACGTACGATGGAGTAGAGCGCAAATTAATCAATACATATACATAATCTAAAATGTGGTAATATACCTAAATACCTGTACCGTCCTCAGGAGGTGCTTCCTCATTCTGCCGGTCCACTAAAGCATGGGTGTGATTCTGCGTTCCACTGGCATTGGCTACTCCTCTGGCATCTCTACTGTGACCAGTAGACTGTACACCAGATGCCGATGCCACATTGGCTGATCCGGCAGGCCGTGTCCTACTACCCGTGGGGCTCTGTGGGCATTCTCTCATCATGTGTCCTGGCCTACTACATACAAAGCAAACATTTATATCAAACCGGCATTCGCCTGCATGAAATCTCCCACAGCGCGGGCACAACTGACGGGAAGATCTCATTGCATGAGATCCATGAATCCCACTACTCTGTCCAAGTCGACCACCTCTAGACCCTCGGAATTGGGAATGAGCACCTGCTGTGGAATAAGAGGATGAGGGTCTAGGCGGTAATACTCGAGATCCAGATTCTCCTGGAGACAACATAGACTGGCCCATAGGTCTGGCCCTTTTTGATGGCTATTCTTCCGCTTTCTGTATCCTCTTTCTTTGCCTTTGATCCTCCATTTTCTGCACAAAGGCCTGTATTCTAGCTATGTCCATATCTCGATTTAAGGCAGCAATAGTGCAGTCTCGTACCAAATAAGGCTCCAATCTGTCCACATATCGATGGAATCTATCTTCCATGGTGGATACTACATTTGGAGCATATCTAGCCAAGGAATTAAACTGCAAACTGTATTCTCTAACACTCATATTTCCTTGATGCAAATGGAGAAATTAGTCTGCACGTGCCTCCCTAATCTCATATGGGAGGTAATGATCAAGGAACGCTATTTTAAATTCTTCCCAATCAGCTGGGAGTGCATCAGTACCTCTTGATCTTTTCCAGTCCTCATACCACAAGATAGCCTCGCCCTTCAGTCTATAAGCTGCTAGCTCAACTGTTTCTACACCTGTTTCGTGCATCACCTCTAGTGCTCTTTGAACTTGGTCCACGAAATCCTGTGGATCTGCTTTCGGGTCGGACCCTGTGAATATAGGAGGGTCTAATTTCTGAAAATCCTTTGTTCTGCGACTCGCCACCCTAGCCGCATCATCATATATCATTGGACCTGCTCGTCCTTGACTTTGTGCTGCCACTAACTGTGTCAACATATGTACTGCATTTCTAAGTTCCTGATCCGTAGTGTTCATTGGCGGCTCTGCAGGTTCTTCTCTACCTCTTGGCTCTTCTGGAGTTGGGAGGGTAGAAGAAGACAGCGATGCAATTTCTGCGTCAGCTCCACCTTGACTAACTTGGTCAGGTGGTAATCTACTCATTCCTTCTTCAGCATGCACATCTACCTGCTTCCCTTTACCTCTACCTCTTCTTGTGATCGGCATGGTTACTATAGCAAAGAGAAACATTTACCATGGTCAGATGTCAATTCAACTTACAACACTGGCTCTATTGTACGATCTAGAAGTAAAGAAAAGAAACAACATCCTAAATGCCCCATAGCCTCCTGTTCATAAATGTGGTGCACAACACATCCATGAACAAGACTCTACTCGGACACGGCTTTGTAGACACCCTTAAAATGAACTGCTCTGATACCACTTTTGTCACGCCCCGAATCCCATCGGGACATGATTGGCACTCGAAGCCGATATAGACCGAGAGAACCAATCTTTGCTCATGTATACCCAGATGCATATGCTCGTATGAATCGTGTTAAATATTATTATGCCTTTTGCAACTAAGCGAAAGTCATGCACATGGAAACATATATCATATCTATATACGACACTTGGCCGTTAGGGCCATTAAACCAAGACTTCATGAGTCATCTGATATACATATACATGTACCCACATATGTCTACAAAAGCCTCTAACAGATGCATTGACCATAACAAACTAAAAGTCGGGACAAGTCCCCGCTTTATACAAAATTTACAACTTCAAAATGACTGTACAACTGTGACTTGGAAAGTCCCGAAGCAACTGGGGCTCACCAAAGATCTTCAAATAACTGTCCACTTACTGTGGAGGTCTACTAACGCCTGCACCTGCAACATGTAAGGTAAGTCCCCTGAAGGGGTCAGTACGAGGAATGTACTGAGTATGTAAGGCGTATAATAAATAGCATCATATATGAGCATGTCAAATAGAATAAAAATATGAGAGAATAGTCAATGGGGATAAGCCATCATTTTAACTAATATCAATTCTCATTCCTTTCCTTAATGGGAACTATCTTCACTTAAGGAACTTGCCTCAAATAACATCTCCTATATACAAGAGATTCTTTCTTACTTCTAGGCTCATTACCACTAGTGTTCATCTACATGATTAGAATACTATATCATACATCTCTTCTATTGGCGTACATCCACTCTCTTAATTGTTTAACCTACAGCCACTCTCATGGTGGGAGAACATGAATCTATTCGATCAACGTACCTCCACTCTATTGGTGGTTTATCCTAAATCATACATCCACTCTCATGGTGGGAGAATCATACATCCACTCTCATGGTGGGAGAATCATACATCCACTCTCATGGTGGGGCAACATACATCCACTCTCATGGTGGGGTGACATACATGGGAGAGATTAATATATTAACTTATGAGAGATTAATACATTAAGGATCATGACTTATACTTCATGAGATTAACACCTTAGTTAACTTTTATTTAGTTAGGAGAATGACATGCTAAATATCATGGCATTAAAGCACACACTTATATACACATCTCACTTCACTCCTTTACCGCATGAGATTGACAACTTCACTTATGGGGAATAATTATACTCACTTGTACATCACCTCTCTTCTTACTCTTATGAAATCTTATGAGATTGGTAATCTTACTTATGAGCAATTGGCACAAGGATAACCATCATACTATAGGACTTTGGAACAAGACATGATAGGAATAATGCTACTCAACTAAACAATCTCTCTTTACCTCATTGCTCTCATTGGCATAGTTCTCTTAGGAATTACCATGTTATGACATCTTAGAAACTTCACTCAATGAATAAGATATGAGTGAATCATCAATCATCCCAAACTAGGATACATATGAATAATAATATACGTCAACCTGAATTGATATACTTCATGCCTTTCGGAATTGAAACTAGTCCAACTTCAATAGGAATAATATGTTGTAGAATGATACGGAAAGAGTAACCTTACATACCTTGTCTTCTTAATAAGAATACACAATTTTAGACACGTGTAAAATAGTCCCGCTCCTCCTTTATGTTTTCACTCTACAGCACAAGTTCATAACGAACCAACATTAACCACCAATTACCTTATAATGGTATACAATAACAATAAGTCACATGTTTAACTTCAACATGTCATTTCCCCCTTTACAATATCACTTATGAAATCATTATACCAATAATCCCATAATATTCCATACATTGACCAACACATGATAACCAATAGCATGCCACACCAAGTTCATATTTTACACTTCTCCATCATCACAACATCACAATTGCGCCATCACTTTACTTCAATACACCTCACAACAACAAATCGGCCAAAATCCCATAATTTAAACTTATATGAAAATAACAAGTTTAGGACAATAATAACACCATACATGTTGTTATTTCATCCATACCATGCTTTTTCATCAAGACCACAAGTCATAATTCAAGTTACAATCCCATGGATTTCACATCTTTTTCACAAAACCAAAAAGTGCCATGTCCAACATTTCCAACCATAACCAAAATGATATACATATTATCTCATGCTTATAATATGTTAAATTACAATAATATTCACTTACCCAAGCTTGGAAGATGATGATCTTGCTCCAAGAAGTGCCTTAGGGTTTTGAAAGCCAAAGAGATGTTCTTGGGAAATTTCTAGAAAAAGATAGAAAAGGCATGGGCGTTTCTCATGATAAAATCAGATATTTGGCCCCTTTTATATACCTTGATTCCATCCTTAGTCATTAATGTGGTCTTCTAGAAGGTCTTGGCAAGAATGGGTCGTTTGACCCATTTTGGGCCATGCTTTCATTTCATTTTTGGGTCCTTTTTGGGCCCAATTCACTTAACCCAGTAAAATCAATAATTTCACATGTTCAAGTCATCTCATACATGTTACAACAATATTCCCACTCATGTTATTCATATCCGTAGCCTCAATCCCAAAAACAAGCGATTCTAGCCACGTATGGCCTATTTTGACCAAAAGGGCAAAATCATTATTTTGACCCCAAATTCGTCCTCGGGTAATTTTATCATACCAATATAATATTTTACTCATTTCATGTATATACTCATGGTTGTAGAATAAACGAGGCAAAAATTAGCTCGGTACGTCCCCGGATACCCTTGGGACTTAGAAATTTCCAACTTTCGAAAAAGTGCAAAACCCAAGGTGGAACGCCCCTGGGCGCGCCAACCTACTGCCTCTGGGCTAAAAATTTTAGACCAGAGTGGCGTGGCACGGTCCCAAATGCGCCCCTCCTTAAATTTTTTCAAAAATTTCATTTTTCGACTTCTCTTCGCGGGTTTGGTTAGATACTTCAAGTCCTATTCTTTAAATCACTTCTTAACCTTAATATCATTTGTTTAGAGGTCCTCTTAACCTTGTTTTGAACCTCACAAATGTTCCACGAAAATCACAAAACACTCCTATGAAGGTTTGCTCACATATACGAGGCCAAATTTCAATTTTCTCATCATTTACTTTACCAAATGCATACTCATGGTGTCTCAACACCTAAGTAACCCTCGTTCAATGTCATAGCATAGGGTTTGGAAGTTACGGGGTGTTACAGATAGAAGCAGTGAAAAATTGGCCAAGACCTACGACACCTACAGAGATTCGTAGTTTTCTTGGACTGGCAGGTTATTACAGAAGATTTGTGGAAGGTTTTTCCTCTATTGCTGCACCATTAACAAAGCTTACACATAAGGCAGTGAAATTTCAGTGGAATGATGCGTGCAAGAAAAACTTCCAAAGGTTGAAGGATAAATTAACCTCCACACTAGTTTTAGTGCTTCCTGAAGGTACCGAAGGTTACGTAGTGTATTGTGATGCTTTCGGGGTGGGACTCGGGTGTGTGTTGATGCAACACGGTAATGTCATAGCATATGCCTCACGACAGTTGTGGCCACATGAGAAAAACTATCCCACACATGATCTTGAATTGGCAGCGGTAGTTTTTGCTTTAAAGATATAGCATCATTATTTGTATGGGGTTCATGTTGACATCTATACGGATCACAAAAGCTTGCAATATCCTTTTAAGAAGAAGGAACTCAACCTCAGGCAACGAAGGTGGTTAGAGCTTTTAAAAGACTATGACATTGATATTCTTTATCACCTAGGCAAAGCAAATGTAGTAGCTGATGCATTGAGCCGTAAGGCTGTAGAGAGCACTAGTGGTCAGTTGAATGAAAAGCACGAGATAATCAAAGATTTGAATCAATTAGCCAGCTTAGAAGTTTGCCTTATTGAATCCTCAGATGATAGAGTTATTGTGCAGAATGCAGTAGAATCCTCCGTGATAGCTGAAGTGAAAGAGAAGCAATTTACGGATTCTAGTTTATTGCAGCTAAAGAAAAATGTGCAGCAGAATTTGACCAAGGCATTTGATATTACACCGGAAGGGGTGCTTCAATGTCAAGGGAGAATATGTGTACCGGACGTAGATGAGCTGAGGACACGAATAATGATAGAGGCGCACCATTCGCGCTATTCCATTCATCCGGGGGCTACTAAAATGTACCATGAATTGAAAGAAGTGTATTGGTGGGGCAATATAAAAAAGAACATTGCAGAATTTGTCGCGCAGTGCCCAAATTGTCAACAAGTGAAAGTGGAACATCAGAAACGAGGAGGTTACATGCAATGTATCAATCTTCCAGTCTGGAAGTGGGATATGATTAATATGGATTTCATTACGGGTTTGCCACGTACATTGCAAAAGTTTTATTCTATATGGGTCATAGTGGACCGACTTACTAAATCAGCGTATTTTCTACCGGTCAAGATGACCTATAAAGCTGAGGATTATGCAAAGTTGTATATGAAGGAGATAGTACGATTGCATGGTAGTCCACTTTCTATTATATCAGATAGAGGAGCACAGTTCACAGCACACTTTTGAAAATCTTTTCAGCAGAGTCTGGGTACACGGGTGAATTTGAGTACGGTTTTCCATCCTCAGACTGATGGACAAGCAAAACGTACTATACAGACACTTGAAGATATGCTACGAGCATGTATGTTGTATTTTCAAGGCAGTTGGGACGACCATTTGCCTCTTATTGAATTTGCGTATAACAATAGCTATCATTCAAGTAGTAAAATGGCACCTTATGAAGCCTTGTATGGAAGGAAATATAGATCACCAATCGGATGGTTCGAAGCAGGTGAAACTGCCTTACTTGGGCCAGATATTGTTCCCCAAGCCATGGAGAAAGTTAAAGTTATCCAACAACGGTTACAAATGGCTCAAAGTCGTCACAAGTCATATGCCGATGTTAGAAGAAGAGGGCTTGAATTCTCCATAGGTGATTGGGTATTTTTCAAGGTGTCACCGATGAAAGGGGTAATGCGGTTCGGGAAGAAAGGGAAATTGAGTCCACGTTACATAGGCCCATATGAAATCATTAGAAGATTTGGGCAAGTTGCGTATGAGTTGTCACTACCCCAGGAGCTTTCCTCAGTCCATCCCGTATTTCATGTTTCGATGCTTTGAAAATGCATAGGAGATCCATCTAGTATTTCTCCTGTAGAGGACGTTCAAGTTACAGAGGATCTCACTTATGAAGAGGTAACCATTGCTATCCTACATCGACAAGTAAAGAGATTGAGGAATAAATACATAGCCTCCGTGAAAGTCCTTTGGAGAAATCAACAAGTAGAGGAAATCACATGGGAAGCGGAAGAAATGATGAAATCCAAGTATCCCCATTTATTTCAGATGGACCAAGAAGTACACAGTGCGGAGGTGGAACAATAACAAGTAAGTAGTTAAGAGCATTATGTGTATGTGTATACATATGTTAAAGTAAGATGCATTTGTTGTGTATACGAAGATGTTGTTAACATTCGAGGATGAATGTTTCTAGGGGGGGAAGAATGTAACACCACGTATTTTTTTAACCTTACTTGATACCTTGGGATCATATCTACATAGGTGTTGAGATGCCATGAATATGTGTTTTATAGTGTCATTGGTGAAACATTTGATATCAGACTTAACATGTTCGATTAGACCTTCGTAGGAGGTGTTTTGTGATTTCGTGGAGCATTTGGGTAATAACCCGTACACATTATAACCTCATTTGGTGAATTTAAGTCATGTTTACTTTATGGTTAAAATCACTAAGTAAGGATTTTGTAGTGTTTTGATAAGGGATTGGACGATACACAAACATTGGATAAGTGGCCGAAAAATTCAGCAAAGTGCTGAAACTTGCGCCACTACCCTGTTTCAGGGGTGTGGCGCAAGCCACCTGCATTAAGTAAATTCAGAGAAGGCTGATATCTTGCCCCACATCCTGCTTTACAGCTAGTGGCGCAAGGCACAAATTTTGTGCCTTTCCGGACCCGTTTTGTAACGCAATTCTACGACGATTCTTGGATGGTTTCTTTTGGTTCCTTGGAGTTATTTGAGCATTGTTAAAGCTTCAAACACTTCAATACACTCCTACATACTTCTACATGATAAAATCATGAAATGTGAATAGTGATCCCAAATGTCCAATGAAGCCAAGGGCGACTAGAATTCCTATTTTTGCGATCGAAACGACGAATGAGAATCTTTTAAGAGAATATTGTCATGAAATTATGGAATTATGTAAACATGAGATATATGGTGAATAATACATGAAATGTGATGGGTTACATGGATATGTGTTATTGGGCCCAAAGTTAGGCCCAAATTGGAATTAAAAGACTTGGCCCAAAGGGCAAAAAGACTCATTCTTCCACTTTGACCTCATTAAATGCCAAGGAATGACTAAGATTGACTTGGGGTCTATATAAAGGCCCCAAGATCAGATTTTTATTATCCAAAAGCTCTCATTCCTTTGTTATATTTTCTCAAATATTTCTTTAAGCTCCAAAGCTCCAAACCCTAAAGCAAAATAATTCCTTTGGACTCTTTGGACAAGATCATCCTATTCCAAGCTTTGGTAAGTGTTTATTCTCATGGATTAACATATTATATGCATGGGAGATTATGTATATTATGCTAGTTGTGTTGGCAAGGTGATGAATAGTGTATTTTTGCTTTTGATGAAAGATGTGCCATCTTGGTAATTTGAACTTGAATTAGGACTTGTGCCTTTGATAAAAGAGCATGGTATGGACAAAATATGAACATGTATGGTGTTATTTTTGGTATTAAACTTGTTCTTGTCTATAAGTGGAAAATGTGGGATTTTGGCCGATATGTGTTATGAGTTGTATTAAGGTAAGTTGATGGATTATTTGTGATGTGATAAGGATAAGAAAGTGTAAAGGAGAAGTGTTGTGGTGAAATGTATTGATTTTCATGTATTGGTAAATGTATGGAATATTGGGGGATTTTTGGAATAATGATTTCATCAATGGTTTTGTCAAGGGGAAATGACATGTTTAAGGGCAAATATGTGACTCATTGATGTTACATGCATTTGAAGAGTAGTTGGTGGTTAATGTCAATTCCGTATTGTATTTGTGTTGTAGAATGACACAAAAAGAAGGAGTGGGACTATTGTATGCACCTCTAGGATTATATATTCGTATTGCTTTGTCCGTATCTTTCTGCGGCAAATAGTGTTCACATTGACATGTCGCTAGTCCTATCCCGAAATGTGCTAAAGTATTCCATATCCGGTTAGCAATGGTCATTGTTATAAATTTCCTACTCTTTCATCATCTGTGAATCTCATGTCTCATATTCATGGTTAATGTTCCGAAAGCTCAAATAAAGTTATGTTCCAATGTTCCAATAGTGACTATACTTATGTCTCTTGTTCATGGTTTATTGTCCAATGGTTCCCATGGTGTTGTGATTCTAATAAAGTTATGTTGCCAAGTTATTCACATGGTTCTCACTCATTGGTTAATGATCCAAAGCTTCCAATAATGTTATGATCCAAAGTTCAAGTGATGTTATGGCTATCAAAGTATCAATCTCAAAGTAATGAACAAAGTAATGCATATATGGTCAATGATCAAGTACGGGTGGAAAGTCTAGGGGCGTAAGCCTAGCTCGACTCGATCCCGAGGTATGGATTTATAGGTGGCAGGTCTAAGGGCATACGCCTAGCTCGACCCGATCCCGATGCATTGATGTATGGGTGGCAAGTCTAGGGGAATAAGCCTAGCTCGACTCGATCCCAACATGATGATATGTTATGTAAAGACCCACTGATCAGTCGGGGCCCGGGTACATTGTGACACATGTAATGACAAGTGAGCATTGAAAGTAATGAAAGTAAGGAAAGCACTCCACATGGTTTCCAAACTGCAACATGGTGACTTACTCACATTGATTAGTCATTTGTATTTGAGTTCATTGAAATATTCATGTGTTGTACAGTTTCATCTGAGCCTTGCATACTCAGTACTTATTTCGTACTGACCCCTCTTAGGGAATTTACCTTACTTGTTGCAGGCGCAGGTACTAGTAGGCCTCCACAGTAGGTTGCCAGTCGTTGCAGATCATTGGTGAGCTTCAGCTAATTCGGGGATTCTCCGAGTCAGAGTGTACATATGTTTTGGTGTTGTACATGTTGTATAAAGCGGGGACTTGTCCCGACTTTTAGTTCATTTTGGTCAATGCTTTGTTAGAGGCTTTTGTAGACAGGTGTGGGTGTATAAATGTAAAAAGGATCTGTCGTACTTGACTCGGTGGCCTCAACGGCCCAGTTTCGCGTATGTATATATATATCATGTTCCATGACTTTCATTGTTGGTCTCTATAGCTGTTATGTGCTTATGGGTTTCTTATGGCATGCATATGATTGAGCATAGGCAAAGGTTGGTTCTCTCGAGCCTTATCGGCTACGGGTGCCAATCATATCCCGATCGGATTCGGGGCGTGACAGGATTTGTCATTCACCATTCAGCATCTAAGCTAGTATATGCAGGACCCTCGTGAACCTCATATGGTTGCCGCCTTACGAGTTCTTCGCTATTTGCTCTAGGATCCAAAGCTTAGACTCTTTATGTTAGCTTCTCCTTCTTTCGAATTACTCGCCTTTTGTGATTCGGACTGGGGTACTTGTCCCGAATCACACAAATCAGTTAGTGGTTTCTACATTTCACTAGATTCTTCACCTATTACATGGAAATCTAAGAAACAAGCTTTGATTTCTCTCAGCTCTGTGGAAGTTGAATATAGATCTATGCGAAGGGTCGTAGTAGAGCTTACTTGGTTGGTTCGATTATTTGAAGACCTCTTTGTTCCAATCTCTTTACCGGTAACTCTCCATTCTGATAGTCTTGTTGAAATTCATATCACAAAAAATCCCATGTTTCATGAACGGACGAAGCACGTCGAGGTTGACTGTCACTTCATCCGTCAACAGTACCTCGCTTGACCCATCTCTTTGTCATATGTCTGTTCGTCTTCTAAATTGGCAGACCTCTTCACCAAGTCACTTACTGGACTTGTTCAACACAATCTCTTGTACAAGGTGGGTGTTTTGAGCTCCTCTCCAACTCGAGGGGGGTAGAGGTTAGAGTATTTCGAGCTCAAATGGAGCTTTGATTATGGAGTTTCCAACTCAAGCTTTAAAGTCAAGAACAATTAAATGAAGTACTGCGAAACTAAGTTGCTCGGACTCGGCAATTTTGATATCGTACCCGTGTCGACACGACACGGACACGGGTAAGGGTGTGGGTTCTGTGTCGGATCAGGTCAAACAAGATCAAATGTGTTGACCAACAATCCAGATAAAAAATTAAAATTTTGATCTCAAAGTAAAGATTTGAATGGCTCGGAAACAGAATACCTTCAATTCTGCAGCTATATAGTAATTTATACTAGTCCTTTTGTCTCTTTTGAAGATTTTTTCTTGGTTAATCTTCTTGTTTGTGTTGGCTGTTGCAGGTTTCTTGAATTTAAGAGCTCTAGAATTTCTATTTATGAACAAAGAAGCCAAGAATTGGTGGTGTCGTGGTAGACTACTAGATTGTGCGCATTGTGATGTTGTCTTGTATTGGGAAAAAACAACGATATAAAAAACATCTCATTGGGGAAGAAGATGCCGGAGAAAAGATGAAGCAGAGGAATAGAGATGAAGAAGACGACTCAAATACGAGAAAAATGCGCTCAAAGTCCCTTTCAAGTTTCCAATTAAATAAAAGGGACAAGTGGATCCCATAATATTATTAAGTTAAAAAAGATAAAGTCGCTCAAATAATTACAGACAGTTGTTCGACAACTGCATTAAAAAGTAGAAAAAAATTTGTCACTTTTACCTAATTTTAAAAACTTGAAGGACCCCACTTAATTGACAAACTTGTTTGTCACTTTTAATCCAAAATCCCCTCAGATACCAACACTAATTTATTTTTTAATTGACCTTTAGTCCTTTAATAGCTGCCACGTTGATTATTTATTATTAAGAATACATATTATTTTGTTGGTTAAATGAGATAAACATTACATATTATAATTAGAGTTCCTTGAATAGTTGCATGTTGATTATTTAGTAGTAAGAATAAATAATTTATTCATTTTTTTGGTTAAATGCGATATGCATTATATATTAATTAGATTTTATAAAATGAGGATAAATATTATAATTAAATTAAAGATTAATGTATATGCTTTGAAAGCACATATTTTTTAATGAAACTAATTTTAGAGTAGGTATATATTGAACATATTAATATTCTCATCTTTTTTAGTTGTCAAATATACTAAAAATAGTTGTTTTTAAATACTTGTCAATTTAAAAAATAAAGAAAACATTAATTCTTCTTTTCCAACTTCAACCTTTGTATTAGTCTTTTTAGAATTAAGAAGAATGTAAATAGATAAAGATTAAAAAATTAATAAAGAATATATGAATCAAATCACACTCCTAAATAATTTTTTCTTCAACTAAAAAGGAACAGAGAAAGTACATTATAAATTCTATATAAAAAAACAAAAATATGTAAAATAGTGATAAACGTCAAAATAGATACAATATTTATTTAAATAACAAATAATATTACTACATTGATCCAAATATTATATTTGATCCATATAATCTAATATTTATTTATAGCTATAATTAAATTAAGTTTTGCTTAAATAAAGTTATTTTTAATGAAATTATCTATTAAATGATAATTATGTGAGAATAATTGTACATGCCAATTTTGTCTATTGTAAAATTTTTTAATGAAAGACAAAAAGTTTAATTAACATTTCTAAGGACAAAAGACATATTTAATTAACCATATGATATGTTGTGACATGTAATTATATATTGTTTGATTATATACTTAAAATGTAATTATATATTAGAAGTAACGATCGACATTGTTTGACTAATTTAACTGATAACAAGATATCATATTAGGGATCACATCTTGTTAGATCATTTGATTCTTCTTGTCAGTATAAGTTCTGAACTATCGAATTACTTAAAATGTAATTATATATTAGAAGTAACGATCGACATTGTTTGACTAATTTAACTGATAACAAGATATCATATTAGGGATCACATCTTGTTAGATCGTTTGATTCTTCTTGTTAGTGTAAGTTCTAAACTATCGAAATACTTACAATGTAATTATATATTAGAAGTAACGGTCGACATTGTTTGACTAATTTAATTGATAACAAGATATCATATTAGGGATCACATCTTGTTAGATCGTTTGATTCTTCTTGTTAGTGTAAGTTCTGAACTATCGAAATATTTAAAATGTAATTATTTATTAGAAGTAACGATTGACATTTTTTGAATAATTTAACTGATAACAAGATATCATATTAGGGATCACCTCTTGTTAGATCTTTTGATTCTTCTTGTCAGTGTAAGTTCTGAACTATCGAAATACTTAAAATGTAATTATATAGTAGAAGTAACAATTGACAATGTTTGAAAAACTTAATTGATAACAAGATATCATATTAGGGATCATAGCTTGTTAGATCATTTGGTTCTTCGTGTTAGTGTAAGTTCTGAACGATAGAAATACTTGAAATTTATATGTTAGGTTAAAAGTAATGACTGACTTTATTAGACCAATCAATATATATATATATATATAAAGGAAGGTTAGAAATTTGCTTATGTGGCATACTTCTAAGGCCACCATTCTACTTTATTTTTTATTTTATTTTTTGACAATTTTTCCTACATTTCTATTTATTTATTTATTGTTGTACATAAATAAATATATTAATTATCACTCCTCCATTTATTTCTATTCTTTATTGTAAAAACTTAAATGTATCAAAATTTACTACTCCACTTAATTCATATTCTTTATTGTACACTTCAAAAGCCTAAATATTTACTACTCCAAGCTCCCATTTCCTCCATGAAAAATAAAAATCAATATATCTATATATAATCAATCTATATATAATATCAATCTGTCTATAATAATAAAGAAGAAACAAGACAAGGTGATGCGACACCTCTCTATGGCTTCCATTCACGTATATATATATTTTCTCCTTTTTTTGAATTTCTTCCCTTCAATCTTTGCATTAATCAATTTGTTTAATAATTAAAAAAAGTCTATAATATTTACTATGTCTAATTATATCTCATGAGTTACAAAAAAACCTCCATCTATTTGCATTCTCTACTTAAATAACATGTCTTCTCAACTCCCTTCTACCTAATTCTTATGGATGAAAAAATCTATAAATAACAATCATAGTGGAGTTGTTGGGTGCTCATTTTCATTTTCTCCTTCTTCTTTTTTAGTAGTATATATTTTTTTCTCCTTTTTTGATTTTTTCTTCCTCATCTTTTTCATCAATCATTTATTTAATAATCAAAAGAGTAGACATAGAAAAGGTGATGTGATAATATGACCATCACTTTGATGAAGATCATACATATATTCTTTAGAAATTCTTTTTGTGTCATTTCAAATGAAGACAGAACTTGAGGAGATCAAGAACAAAGGAAGTTTGAGGTATTTAGCCACGAACAGGTTTCATCAAGATGAAGAAGAAAGTTGATTGCGGTGTAAGATTCATCAAAGAGAGATTTAGTTTGGTACGAGTTCATCAAAATGAAGAAGGAAGTTTAATGGTCTTGGAAGATTCATCCGTGCGAACTGTCCATTTCATCAACTCCGAAGAAAGATGGTCAGATTAGTTTGGTGAAGTGTAGAAGTTTGAATGATTTACAAATATATAAAGATAAACCTTTTGTTGCTTATTTTAATATCTCCAATTAATTATTTCTTCAAACACAAAATATGTACCCTCCAAGAACAAGACTCTATTACAAAATTTTACACTTTGTGTATGAAGGACAGTGAAAAAAGTATTCAACTAATTATGTTGTTGCTAATATAAAACTTTTTGGGTCATGCCATGGATAATGCATGGAGTTAACTATTACGGGGTAATATAATTTTCAACTTGTGTTTCTTTTTATGTTTGGCTTGCAATACTTACATTCTTCCTTTTCCTTTCTTTTTGACATATTACCTTCAGATTGTTTGTTATTTATCATATGTCTTTATCAATTAATTCAAGAGATTAAATTCGAATTTCACATATTTAAACTTTTCATGTATGCCTTTTGTGTGGTTTCTCTACAAATTCCCATTCCTGTTAAGCTTTAGGACTCTTTAACGGATAATTTTTCATGCGAGTACCTTGCATTTATTTAGCACATAAATTATATAATAAAGAGCTTATGATTTATTGTCTATGTGATTTTCATGAATAAAGAACAATGTATTAACCTATATAATAAAGAACAATGTATTGTTCTTTTTTCATGAATTAATTTAATAGTATTTAGTTTCTTAGTTATTCTTTGTTGTCTTTCTTTTTTGTTTTTAAAAAAATCTAAGTTAACTAAACTTAAAACGGTTAAGATGAAGGTGTAACGACTTAAAATTGATTATATAATAAGCAACGGGATTAACACTATTTTTTAACAATTATTGCTATCATATATCCTTCAACATTCCAATATTATTTCTTTCTTATGTTTGATTAGATTTGTTTTTCAAATTTAACTAACTAATTTGAATGAGTTGTTTCAAATAATATTGAAATGTTTTCGGGAGATATTTTTAGTCAAGGAATTTTATATAGGATGTTAAAAGATTATTAAAATAATTTATTTTAAAGTATTTATTATTTTTTAATTATTTTAGTTAAAATTCATCTCCATAACTCGCACCACTTCATTTTCATAACTTCTATTTTAATACTATCCATTAATCTTGTACCTTTAGCTCGACATTCATAATCTTCATAACTCCTACTCTTAATAACCTTCATTACTCCTATGTCTTTTCAAGTCCATAACCCCTAATTAATATTTTACTTATAATTTAAATATTATATGAAATTTTTCTCATCATAAATTTTTAGGCAATGAGTTTAAATCTCTTAAAAGTACCTTGCACCGTTTTTACACATATATGACAACATTTTTAGTTAATTATTATGTGATTAGATATGTAAAGAAATTCAAGAAGGCTTCGGCCTATATAAAAGGTTTAACTCTACTCTTTTAAGTCTTGTGCCTTTATTTGCCAATTCTATGGGATGAGAGGCATAATATTGGTCTATTCTTCAATATAATCGCCTCTATAATGACTTCAAAGTTCAGTACATTATTTCTAAGAGCATGTAATTTTCTTGGAGAAAGTTAACTTAGGAATTGGTGGCGAGAGTTTTGCCTATTGGACTTCAAATCTTTATTTTTATTTTCTTATTTTTCAGTGATCTTTTTTTGTACCGGTTTGAAATTTAGTGATTGTTCTATAACTTTGGTGGTACAAATTGAAGTAGAGTAGAATATATCAAATGACGATTCTTCTACTAAATAAAAAAAGATAAAAGGAATTGTAGAGTAATAGAAAATTCTGTCAAGATATTTTGTTATTGTTCAACGATTTTTTTTAATTTAAGTTCTACTTGCTTATATATTTGTTTAGTATTTTATCGATATTTTACAATGTGAGATATTTCTTAAACACTCAAATCACCAGAATATATATTGCAGATTAAAGGTTTACTTCATTGAAGGTACAAAATAGAAAAAAAATAAAATCATTATTATGGAATATATTTGAACTTATTCATAAAAAATATACTATCCCACATTTAATAGATATAAAATTTCTTTTATCATTTGAAAACAGTCTTTATAATATAATTAAAATGGGTGATAATATTACAATAAGACAGTAAAATGGATATAAAATTAATCAAAAAGGAAATATAAATTCTTTGACGACCGCGCGAAGCGCGGCCAAGTTTTCTAGTTTAATTGATAACAAGATATATCAAGGGTCAAAATTAATGACTAATTTAACAATTGACTTCAGAATTAATATGATTTTGACATTTAAATTTATGATCAAAATTAGACTAATTGACTCTCGAAATTAGAATTGTGCCACATAAATCGGGATAAAAAATATATTCTTACTAAACTATAATAATATTTTCAAATTAAAATATCCAAAAACAAGGAGGTCAAATCTCATTTAATGAGATTTGTACTATTTCAAACAAAATAGCCTCCAAAATGAACTTTCTCATCCAAAAAAGTCAAATATCATCACAAAAATGTCTTATTTTTGCAGAAGTAGTGTGTAGCTTGTACTACTATTTCTTATTTTTTGGGAACTTCTCCATCTTTCACCAAATTTTCCCTTACAAAGACTAGAAGACCCTCCTTGTCCTAGAAAGATCAAGAAAACAACAAAGCTTAACAGGAATGGGAATTTGTAGAGAAACCATACACAAAAGGCATACATGAAAAGTTTAAATATGTGAAATTCGAATTTAATCTCTTGAATTAATTGATAAAGACATATGATAAATAACAAACAATCTGAAGGTAATATGTCAAAAAGAAAGGAAAAGGAAGAATGTAAGTATTGCAAGCCAAACATAAAAAGAAACACAAGTTGAAAATTATATTACTCCGTAATAGTTAACTCCATGCATTATCCATGGCATGACCCAAAAAGTTTTATATTAGCAACAACATAATTAGTTGAATACTTTTTTCACTGTCCTTCATACACAAAGTGTAAAATTTTGTAATAGAGTCTTGTTCTTGGAGGGTACATATTTTGTGTTTGAAGAAATAATTAATTGGAGATATTAAAATAAGCAACAAAAGGTTTATCTTTATATATTTGTAAATTATTCAAACTTCTACACTTCACCAAACTAATCTGACCATCTTTCTTCGGAGTTGATGAAATGGACAGTTCGCACGGATGAATCTTCCAAGACCATTAAACTTCCTTCTTCATTTTGATGAACTCGTACCAAACTAAATCTCTCTTTGATGAATCTTACACCGCAATCAAACTTTCTTCTTCATCTTGATGAAACCTGTTCGTGGCTAAATACCTCAAACTTCCTTTGTTCTTGATCTCCTCAAGTTCTGTCTTCATTTGAAATGACACAAAAAGAACTTCTAAAGAATATATGTATGATCTTCATCAAAGTGATGGTCATATTGTCACATCACCTTTTCTATGTCTACTCTTTTGATTATTAAATAAATGATTGATGAAAAAGATGAGGAAGAAAAAATCAAAAAAGGAGAAAAAAATATATACTACTAAAACAGAAGAAGGAGAAAATGAAAATGAGCACCCAACAACTCTACTATGATTGTTATTTATAGATTTTTTCATCCATAAGAATTAGGTAGAAGGGAGTTGAGAAGACATGTTATTTAAGTAGAGAATTAAAATAGATGGAGGTGTTTTTGTAATTCATGAGATATAATTAGACATAGTAAATATTATAGACTTTTTTTAATTATTAAACAAATTGATTAATGCAAAGATTGAAGGGAAGAAATTCAAAAAAAGGAGAAAATATATATACGTGAATGGAAGCCATAGAGAGGTGTCACATCACCTTGTCTTGTTTCTTCTTTATTATTATATATAGATTGATATTATATATAGATTGATTATATATAGATATATTGATTTTTATTTTTCATGGAGGAAATGGGAGCTTGGAGTAGTAAATATTTAGGCTTTTGAAGTGTACAATAAAGAATATGAATAAGTGGAGTAGTAAATTTTGATACATTTAAGTTTTTACAATAAAGAATAGAAATAAATGGAGGAGTGATAATTAATATATTTATTTTTGTACAACAATAAATAAATAAATAGAAATGTAGGAAAAATTGTCAAAAAATAAAATAAAAAATAAAGTAGAATGGTGGCCTTAGAAGTATGCCACATAAGCAAATTTCTAACATCTCCCTCCTTATCCTTAACGAAATTTTCCTCCATAGCTAAAAAGTTTCAAAAATTCTCTGTTCTTCCATGGCATCATCAGTAGCAAAAGGAAAGATTATTTTGAGATCAACAAAAAGTTTTGGATCAGATTTTGAGGATAAACCTTTGTGGAATCATGTGAAGGTTCTTATAGTTTCTCCTAATGGTGATGGAAATAGAGTGTGGTCATGTAACTTTTGCAATAAAAGTGTTACGGGTTCATATTCTAAGGTAAAAGCACATCTTTTAAAACTTTCTAGTCATGGAATTGCAATATGAAAAGATATTAGTAATGAAGTATGTGCAACATTGAAGATGGAAAATGAAGTATCTGAAAAGAAAAAATCAATGGTGCAATTAGATGCAAGAAAAAAGGCAGACTATGTATCTTTGCCTGAAGGCTCAGATTTATCACAATCGAAAAAGAGAAAAGGATCAAAGGGTGGAGCACTAGAGAAGTTATTTAGCATTGCCAACAGAAACATTGCCGACAAGTTGGCGGCTCAGATGTTTTATGCATTAGGTTTCTCATTCAACCTTGCAACTTCTCCTCACTTTAAAAAGTATTCAGAATTTTTGGTGGCCAATCCTATACCCGGTTATGTTCCACCAACTTATAATAGGTTACGAACAACACTTTTGGCTCAAGAAAAGGCTAATATAAATAGAAATTTACAACCTATTAGAGATACATGGAAAAGAAAAGGGTTGTCAATTTGTTCGGATGGATGGTCGGATATTAAAAGACGACCATTGATAAATATAATGGGAGCATCTAGTGGTGGATCAATATTCTTGAAATCCATTAATTCTAGTGGAGTTGTCAAGGATGGTGAGTACATCGCTAAGTTGTTTATTAAATTCCTTGAAGATGTTGATCCAAAAAATGTCATTCAAGTTATCACCGATAATGCCTGAAATATGAAGCTTACCGGTACTATTGTTGAACAAACTTTTCTGCACATATTTTGGACACCGTGTGTTGTACATTGTCTAAGTCTTGCTTTGAAAAATATGTGTCAACCTTCTGAAAAATCGACCCATTTTTCAAGTTGTGCATGGATACTAAAAGTGATTGGTGAAGTGAGTAGTTTACAAAATTTTGTTGTGAATCATAACATGGCGCATGCCATTTTTCAAAAGCATTTGGAGCTATCTTTGTTAAAAGTTGCCGAAACAAGATTTGCTTCTCACATTGTCATGACTTCTCGTGTTTATAAGGTAAAATCGTCATTGGAAAAAATGATAATGGATGACGAATGAAAGAATTGCAAGGGAGACAAAGTACTTGAAGCGAGGGTGCATGAGATAAATTCGCTTGTGATGGATGATGCATGGTGGGATAAAGTTGAATACTTTTTAAAGTGTACGAAGCCGATAGTATTCATGCTTAGAAGAGCCGACCTTGATACTCCACAATTGCACCTTATTTATGACATGTGGGATACCATGATTGAAAAGGTGAAGGTGATTGTATTTGAGCATGAGGGAAAAGATCTTATTAACGGTGAATCATATTTTTTTGATACAATTCATGAAATTCTTGTGTCTAGGTGGAATAAGAGTAATACCCCATTGCATTGTTTAGCACATTCCTTGGTTCCCAAATACTATCATGAATCGTGGCTTCAAGAGGAAAGTAATGGGATAAGAAGACTTGCTCCAAATGAAGATAGGAAAATTTCCTCAAATAGAATCAAATACTTTCAAAGATCCAAATGATTTGAAGCAAGTTTCTTTGGAGTATGGGGAATTTTGTAGTTCGAGTGGCCACTTTAATGAGCCTCATATGATTGATGCTATGGAGTATGAAGATCCTCTATCTTGGTGGGCTAACTATGGTGTAAATGCTCCACTTTTACAAAGTTTGTCTTATAAATTGTTTTCCCAACCGGCTTCTTCATCTTATTGCGAAAGGAATTGGAGCACTTTTTCATTGATTCATAGCATCAAGAGAAACAAGTTGGCTACTTCAAGAGCCGAAGATTTAGTGTTTGTGCATTATAATCTTCGTTTGTTTTCTCGAAAGAAAGAAAAATACACAAGTGGTCCAAGAAAATATTGGGATTTAGGTAAGTCTTTTGATACTTCTTGAGTAATTTTTTTTATTATGATAAGCTTCTTTCACTAAATTCATTTGGTATTGTTTTAGGTGGAGACCATTTCAAAATTGATGAAAGTATCAATGACTTAGTTGAATTGTCAATTGACGAACCTCAACTAGAAGGTGTCTTCTTTGAAAATGAAGTTGAGAATTTGGAAGAAGATGACAATATGGAAGAAATTAAAGAAGATGAACTTTAATTTGAATGTACTCATGTTCATGTTAGATGTCTCAAGTAGATCTTAGTTTAAATGTGCATTTTATGTAATTATTTTTGGTTTATGAACTTGTGAACATGTAGTTTATGTATGATTTTTGGTGATCATTTGACTCTTAATTTGAATAGTTAATTGACTTGTGTCTCTCTTGACTTTCTCTTGGTCTATTTGATTCTAACTTGGGTAACTTAACTTACTTCCAAAAAACTTAAAGGTATGTTTCATATCTCTCTTAATCTTAGCTTTTTTTTAGTTTTTTATTTGCTATATTTCAATATTGTTCTACTATCTTATTTTAATACTTTGTTGTGCGAGTTGTAGGAAAAGGGATGAATCATTCCCTTTTAGAGAGGTCTACTTGCTTGCGGACTCATTACTTCATGATCTAACTCTACAAGGCACAAGTTACATGTAAGTTTTCCACAATATCTCATAAATATAATTATGCATATTTGATATTTTTATAGCTATATGAATAAATTTTTAAATTTTTTTTGCCGAGTCCCTGTATCCGTGTCCGTATCTAGATTCATATCCCTGAATCTTAAAAATTAGATCATGAAGGATCTGACATTCGGATCCGCACCCGTGTCGGACACCCGCACAAGAGTTCGAGCAACTTAGCTGAGAAATGGAGTAATTAGGGAACTAATTTGGAATGTTATGCAGATGTTTTGGATCGAATATGGGCCATCAACAAGAGGCTATGTTTTGAGGCCCAATTCCATGAGCACTGGTCGGCTTGCCTAAGTGTTAGAATAGGCAAATTTGACCAGAAAATTACATGGGATGACCCTAATAGTGGGTAACTTTATTTTTTTTGTCCCCCATAAAAAAAGTCTTTAAAGATTAGCTTTCCTTCCCTTTTATGTATAGAACAAGTATATTTTTGTCATTCTACACCTCAAATATTTTTATACTTTACATGCTCATTTGTCTCTCAACTTCTGTTTTTATTTCTTCATTTTTTTTCTCTTTTTTTATTTTTCCTTGATTTTTATTTTTTCTTTTTCCTTTTTTTTCTTGTTTTGATTCATTTGTCTCAACCTTTATTTTTCTTTATCTTTTCTTTTTTTCTTCTGTCTTTTCCTTTTTTTTCAAACATTATTTATTTTTATTTCTTTTTTTATTTTTTAATTCATTTGTCTCAACCTTTAATTTTTTATTTTATTTTTATTTTTCTCTTTTCTCATTTTTTTCTTGTATTTTTTTTCTCAAACTTTATTTTTATTTTTTTCTTCTCATTTTTGTTTTTCTCAATCTTTATTTTTTTCTTTTTTCTTAACCTTTATTTTTTTCTTCTCTTTTTTCCTTTTTTCTCAACTTCTATTATATTTTGCCAACGAAGTCTTGCTCGTGGGGCATAACTTGTTGCTTGAAAATTCTTGAGCTAAGTCTTGCCTCTAAGGCACGAGTTACAGAGCATCTCATAAATTAAGACATAATGAAGTAGTGTTAAATCTTACCTATGGGGAGTAACTTATTTTTTTGGGAGGTCCTTGGGCTAAGTGTTGCCTTAAAGGCAAGACAAATAGAGCATCTCATAAATCAAGACACAATGTGATAGTGTCAACTCTTGCCCATGGGGCGTAACTTGTTGTTTGAAAGTCCTTGGGCTAAGTCTTGCCTCTAAGGCAAGAGTTATTGAACATCTCATAAATCAAGACACAATATGGTAGTTTCAACTCTTGCCATGTGGCGTAACTTATTGTTTGAAAGTCATTGGGCTAAGTCATATCTCTAAGGCAAGAGTTATAGAACATCTCATAAATCAAGACACAATATGGTAGTGTCAACTCTTGCCCATGCGGCGTAACTTGTTGTTTGAAAGTCCTTGGGCTAAGTCTTACCTCTAAGGCAAGAGTTATAGAACATCTAATAAATCAAGATACGATGTGGTAGTGTCAACTCTTGCCCATGCGGCGTAACTTGTTGTTTTAAAGTCCTTGGAATAAGTCTTGCCTCTAAGGTAAGAGTTATAGAACATCTCATAAATCAAAAGACAATACGGTAGTGTCAACTCTTGCCCATGGGGCGTAGCTTGTTGTTTGAAAGTCCTTGGACTAAGTCTTGCCTCTAAGGCAAGAGTTATAGAGTATCTCATAAATCAAGACACAATGTGATAGTGTCAACTCTTGCCCATGGGGCGTAGCTTGTTGTTTGAAGGTCCTTGAACTAAGTCTTGCCTCTAAGGCAAGAGGTATAGAACATCTCAAAAATCAAGATACAATGCGGTAGTGTCAACTCTTGCCTATGGGGCGTAACTTGTTTTTTGAAAGTCCTTGGACTAAGTCTTGCCTCTAAGGCAAGAGTTGTAGAACATCTCATAAATCAAGATACAATGCGGTAGTGTCAACTCTTGCTCATGGGGCGTAACTTAATTTTTTGGGAGGTCCTTGGGCTAATTCTACATCTGATAAATTAAGATAGATGTGGTAGTGTCAACTCTTGTTCATGGGGCGTAACTTGTTGTTTGGAAGTCATTGGGTTAAGTCTAGCCTCTAAGGCAAGAGTTATTGTAACACCCAAAAAAAAATTTAGAACCTTCAAGAACCCATATACTTATACGGATTTGGGTTAAACAAAAATAAAAAATATTGACTCATGGGACTGACCCACGTGACGTGGGTTGACCTACATGACGTGGGTGAGTACCCACAGAACCGTAGGTCCCTTCCGTGAATTAGATTCTGCAAGCTAGGAAAATTCCCTAATTTTCACAGAACCATTCCACGGCCCGTGGGATGACTTACGACACGCAGGTGGGTTCCGTTACCTGATTTTGAGAAATTTTTTTATGACATCCTAGGGGTATTTTGGTCATTTTACCATGATGAGGTCCAACTTTTTCAGCTTAAAACACCTCCCAAACCCTAGAAACATATTTTCTTTTTCCAAAAAGATACTTCATCTTCTCTCTAAACATAAAGAGAAAAATCAACTAGGGTTCAAGCTTCAAGGTCCAAAAAATTCAAGCTTTCTTTAAGTTCTCTCCATCAAAAGGCATGTTTGGACACTCGCCTTTTCAACTATTATCTCAATATATGATTAAGATTAATAATATGTATATTTTGTTGATGTTTGAAAATTGGGTTTAATGTTTAACTTATGAAAAGCTTGATAACTATTTTTACCCTTTTCTTTAAGAATGGATTTTTAATCTTTAATTGGGGTTTTTGAGATTGAATTGGCTATTTGAAATTAATGAACTATTATTGACATATGTTTTAGCCATGAATTCTAGTCTCTTGAAAGCTTTGAAACTTCATAAGGAATATAATTGTTTTTCCCCATCCTTTATATAATTGAATTTATTATGTTATTCAAATGGTTTGAAAATTGTTATGAGGATTTCAATTATGATTATGTTTATGATGTTAAAGGCGGGGTTGTTTTGGAGTCGAAATATGTTTAACAAAAATTATTTGGCATGATATTGGTGACTTGGAAGTTATTAGTATGACGATACCAACATGTTAATGCCTTAATGAAAGACTCCATAACTTAATGTAATGAAAATATTTTAATTGGGCTTAAAGAGTAGTATGTAGTTTACCGAGAAGGGTAGTCCTTTTGACCAACACTGAAAATCGTGTTTGCCGACGTTGGGAGGTCTTGTCTTGAAATATGGATGACCACTGTATATTTTCCTTGAGCAATTGTATGCAGTTATGATTATGTTATGATTTGGCCAACTATGTTATCTTAGTCCATGTGGCTAACATGGGCTGAGGCCCCACCAGTTGGGGAGTACTGAACCCATATTGCCCGTGGGTTACTTAATGTCGATGTAACTACATAGTTTAGAATTAAGAATTTCAGATGGTTGTTTTATTTTATACTTTCAAATGTTATTTATTTCATACCCCATTTATGAAAGACTTATACTGTAAAGCTC
The DNA here is from genome assembly GCA_031232105.1 of Capsicum rhomboideum. NCBI lineage: Eukaryota > Viridiplantae > Streptophyta > Magnoliopsida > Solanales > Solanaceae > Capsicum > Capsicum rhomboideum. The sequence continues at coordinate 54,963,140 of CP124717.1, forward strand.
TTCAAATTTCTATTATTATATTATATGAACTGTTTGGATCCCTTTCCCTGGGTTGTATGCCAGTACTCATCGTACTGACTGTCCCTAGAAACTACATCTTTTCATGATGTAGGTTCTGAAGCCTTTGCTCGTGACCCCGTTCAGCAGTAAACTATTCGCAGGTCAACAGTTCGTAAGTGGTGAGCCCTCCATCTTTCGGAAGGCATTATGTTTATTTTCCTAGAACTTCATTTTTATTTTTATGGTATTACCGGGCCCATGTCCTGGCTTAGGATTTCTATTCATAATGTTAGAGGCTTCATGGACCTAAGTTAATTATTATTTTAATGTTACATTCCAAAGTTTTTGGACTTTAGAAATCTTTTATTTTATGGGTCTAGTTTCCGCATTTATTTGATTATGATTATGATTATGATGTAATGTTGAGGGGTCTTCTTGGGCCAGCATTAGTTCGGGAAGCCCGTCACGGCTAGGGCCTCGGTTCGGGTCGTGACAGTTATAGAACATATCGTAAGTCAAAGTGTCAACTCTTGCCCATGGGACGTAACTTGTTGCTTAAAAGTTCTTAGGCTAAGTTTTGCCTCTAAGGCAAGAGTTATAGAATATATCATAAATCAAGATACAATGTGATAGTGTAAACTCTTTCCCATAGAGCGTAACTTATTGTTTCAAAATCTTTTAGGATAAGTCTTGCTTCTAAGGCAAGAATTATAGAATATCTCATAAATCAAAACACAATGTGGTAGTATCAACTCTTGCCCATGAGGCGTAACTTCTTGTTTGAAAGTCTTTGGACTAAGTTTTGTCTCTAAGGCAAGAGTTATAGAGTATCTCATAAATTAAGACACAATGTGGTAGTGTCAACTCTTGCCCATGGGGAGTAACTTATTGTTTGAAGGTCCTTGGACTAAGTCTTGCCTCTAAAGCAAGAGTTATAGAACATCTCATAAATCAAGATACAATGAGGTAGTGTCAACTCTTGCCCATGGGGCGTAACTTGTTGTTTGAAAGTCCTTGGACTATGTCTTGCATCTAAGGCAAGAGTTATATAACATCTCATAAGTTAACATAATTTGGTAGTGTCAACTCTTACCCGTGGGGCGTAACTTGTTTTTTGAAAGTCATTGGGCTAAGTATTGCCCCTAAGGCATAAGTTATAGAACATCTCATAACTAAAAACACAATGTGGTGGTGTCAACTCTTGTTCATGGTGTCACGCCTCAAATCCCATTGGGGCGGACAGGCACCCATAGCCGTAAAGGCCTGAGAGAACCAACCTATGATAAGTACATTCATATGCATGTCATTAAGTGGACAGAAATTCTTCTACATGTAGATATAATATATCGACGACGGAAGTCATGCAAAGATGTTCAATAGATATGAGACTTGGCCGTTGGGGCAACAACGTCAAAAAGGTAAGACACTTCTACGTTTGACTTTACAAGGTCTACAAAGCCTCTAAAAGATATATAACCATGACTAAGGTCAGGACAAGTCCCCGCCTTATATAACTACTACACAGTACCAAAAATATATACAATGACTCGGAAAGCCTCGAATCAACCTGGAGCTCACCAATAGCCTGCAGATGACCCGAACCCTACTGTGAAGGTCTACTAGCTCCTGTGCCTGCAGCAGGTAAGGTAGGTCCCCCAAGGGACGTCAGTACGAAAGAATGTACTGAGTGTGTAAGGCTATAAGTAACTGTAGCAAATATGGGAACTCAAATGGAATCAAATATGAGTGAATAGATAATACTGATATACCATCGTACTGTATATGTGGAACCATGTACATTACATTCATTTATTTCCTTTTACCTTTATATCAATATACATCATACAATGCCCGGGACCAACTGATCAGTGGTAAATAACATTAGGATCGGCTCGAGCTACGCTTATGCCCCCAAAGCTACCACCCATAAATCAATACATCAGGTTCGGCTTGAGCTAGGTTTTCACCCCCAGAGCTACCCCCTGCATCCAATAATCAATCAGGATCGGCTCGAGCTAGGCTTTCGCCCCCAGAGCTACCACCTGTACTCAACCAAATATGCATTACTTCATTTCTTTAATTTTGTGAGATTGTTACATCGGTGGTCATAACATTATTGGAGATTTGGAACAATAGTCAACAAATAAGAGACACATAAATAACAATTTCTAACAAACCTAAAATGAGATACTTTAAAATATTTCGGAGTGGAAACAAGTTTGGTAACGATGTGAACAATAGGTGCGGCCAAAGGATACGGAAAAGAGTAATCTTACATGCCTTATCTTTCCAACATGTGACTACAACAATTCATCTCTTCCTTAAAGCGTTACTCTACAACACAAGTATGTAACGAAGCTAACATTAAAAGCTAATTACATTACAAGTTGCAAGACGGTAATTAGCTACTTGACAGGAAGTAAAAACTATCCAACATCCCAAACACATGGTATATCATTCCACCTTAATTTCTACTGCCATATAACTTTATTCCACCCTCCTATACCATAATTTACTGCCTTACCAAGACAACACCACCAAAACAGTCCACAAACCAATATAGACGTCACAAACCGACAAGATTTTCCACCAAGTGCATACTTCACATTTTTACCTCAATGAAACTCCACATATTTATTCCATCAAGTCATATAAATACCTTCCACAACAATATACCAAAATAAGTCCACACAATTTCAGAATTCACTTTAACATAACAAGAAAGTATTTTTCTTTCACTACGCCAAACGTTCCATGCACAATTACGTATAAACATTTCCAAAAGTCATACACAAGGCGTAAGGAATTAGGGAAAACACCACACTTAAAAATACTGAAATTTCATCCATCTAATTCAATTCCTTCAAGACCTTAAGTCTCCTTTCAAGTTTAAACCACATAGAAGGCAAATCTTTTACCGATTTAGCAAAAATGGACTGCTACAAATAAAGTGGACTGCTCAACACTTTTTAAACATAACCAACATGATTTACACAACCTCTTATGCATATAATATATTAATATATAAGGGTAAACACTTACCAAGGCTTGCAAGTGGAAGATTTGTCCAAAACTCCTTAGAGAAAATTAGGGTGGCTAGGGTTTGAGAGAGGAAAAAATGTTGGATTGAAAATCTGATTTTTATGAGTGTATTGTGTAGAAAAATGAGCTGAATTTCATCCTTAAATAGTCCCTCCAAACCGCCTCTCTCATGGTCCAATCTTAGCCATTTATTTGGTCAAAAATTCAAAGTATACTTGATCCATTTTTAATGGATCATCTCCCTTTTTGGGCCCATGTCTTTTTACTTAATTTTGGCCTCAATTATGTTCATAAACATCACATTAATTCATCCCAATAAATTTAGTGGGTAATACACCAACTATCTCAAGTTTAAATAATTTCATAAATGTTAAGGTAGTCAAATAAGTTCGGAAATGTACGGGGTGTTACATCCTTCCCCCCTTAGGAACATTCGTCCTTGAATGTTAGTAACATTATCCAATCTAAAAAGTTCAAGTCTAAGTTCATTCTTCATATTATCACATACACATAATACTTATATATACTTACTTGTTATTGCTCCAATTCCGCATCTTGAACTTTCTCTTCAGTTTGAAATAAATGTGGGTACTTAGACTTCATCATTTCCTCGGCTTCCCATGTGATTTCTTCTACTTGCTGATTTTTCCAAAGCACTTTTACGGAAGCTACTTCTTTATTTCTTAACCTCTTAACTTGTAGATCCATAATAGCAATAGGTACTTCTTCATAGGTGAGATCTTCTGTAACTTGTACATCTTCAGTGGGAGCAATACGAGATGGATCTCCTATGCACCTCCGAAGCATTGAAACATGAAACACTGGATGAATTGTGGAGAGTTCTAATTCATACGCAACTTGACCAAATCTTCGGACAATCCTATATGGCCCTATATAACGTGGACTCATCTTTCCTTTCTTCCCAAATCTCATTACCCCTTTCATTGGTGATACTTTCAAGAATACCCAATCACCTATGACAAATTCTAGCCCCCTTCTTCTAACATCGGCATATGATTTGTGCCAACTTTGGGCTGTTTGTAGCCGCTGTTGTATCACCTTAATCTTCTCCATAGCTTGATGAATAAGATCTGGCCCAAATAAGGCAATTTCACCCACTTTAAACCAACTAATTGGTGATCTACATTTTCTTCCATATAAAGCTTCATAAGGCGCCATTTTGATACTTGAATGATAGCTATTATTGTAGGCAAATTCAATAAGAGATAAATGATCATCCCAACTACCTTTAAAGTCCAATGTGCAAGCTCGTAGCATATGTTCAAGTGTTTGTATAGTACGTTCTGCTTGTCCATCTGTTTGAGGATGAAAAGTCGTACTTAAATTCACTTGGGTTCCCAAACTCTTCTGAAAAGACTTCCAAAAGTGTGTAGTAAATTGAGCTCCCCTGTCTGATATAATAGAGATTGGAATTCTTTGTAGTCAAACTATCTCTTTAATATACAAAAGCGCATAATCTTCAGTTGTGTAGGTGGTCTTGACCGGCAGAAAGTGTACTGACTTGGTAAGCCTATCAACTATTACCCATATGGAATCAAATTTTCGAAGTGTACGAGGCAAACCTGTGATGAAATCCATGTTGATCATGTCCCACTTCCAAATTGGAAGATCTATACGTTGCATATAACCTCCAAGCTTCTGATGCTTTACTTTTACTTGTTGACAATTTGGACATTGGTCTACGAATTCTGTAATGTTCTTCTTCATGTTACCCCACCAATATATTTCTTTCAAATCATGATACATTTTGGTGGCTCCCAAATGAATAGAATACCGCGAAAGATGTGCCTCTATCATAATCCGTCTCCTTAGCTCATCTACATCAGGTACACATAATCTACTTTGGCACTGAAGCACTCCCTCTTGCATAAGATCAAATGTCTTTGTCAAACCTTGTTGTACATTCTCCTTCAGCTGCAATAAAATAGGATTCGCATACTGTTTTTCCTTCACTTCAGCTACAAATGAAGATTCTGCCGCATTTTGCACCATAATTCCTTTATTTGGAGTTTCAAGAAGACGAACCCCCAAGCTGGCTAGTTGATGTAGATCCTTGACTATACCTTGTTTTTCCGTGAGCTGGCCATCAGTGCTTCCTATTGCTTTACGGCTTAATGCATCGGCTACTACATTTGCTTTCCCTGGATGATATAAAATATCAATGTCATTATCTTTTAATAGTTCAAGCCACCTCCGCTGCCTCAAATTTAGGTCGTTCTGCTTGAAAATATACTGTAAACTCTTATGATTGGTATATATGTCAACGTGAACCCCATAGAAGTAGTGGCGCCATATCATTAAAGCAAATATCACATCTACTAGCTCAAGATCATGTGTTGGATAATTTCTCTCATATGGTCGCAACTGTCTTGAGGCATAAGCTATTACATTATCGTGTTGCATCAATACACATCCTAAGCCGACTCTTGAAGCATCACAATATACCGCATACCCTTCTGTGCCTTCTGGAAGTACCAATACAGGTGCAGAAGTCAACTTATCCTTCAGATCTTGGAAACTCTTCTCACATGCATCATTCCATTGAGATTTGGTTTCCTTGTGTGTTAGTTTTGTTAAAGATGCAGCAATAGAAGAAAATCCTTCAACAAACCTTCTATAATAACCTACCAACCCAAGGAAACTATGAATCTCTGTAGGCGTTGTAGGTCTTGGCCAATTCTTCATAGTTTCTATCTTTTAAGTATCAACCTTTATTCCTTCATCCGACACAATATGACCCAAGAATACTACAGATTTTAACAAAAAATCACGTTTAGAAAACTTTGCATATAACTTACGATCATGAAGAATCTGTAACACCTGCCGTAAGTGATTAGCATGGTCCTCTTTTGATCTTGAATAAACCAAAATATCATCTATAAACACTGTCACGAACACATCTAAGAATGGCTTGAACACCCTATTCATCAAATCCATAAAAATTGTTGGTGCATTTGTTAGCCCAAATGACATAACTAAAAACTCATAATGACCATACCGTGTTCGAAAAGCTGTCTTGGGTATATCTTTTTCTCTAACCCTTACTTGATGATAACCGATCTCAAGTCAATCTTTGAGAAATATTTGGCACCCTGCAATTGATCAAACAAATCATCAATTCTGGGGAAGGGATATTTGTTCTTGACTGTTACCTTATTCAGTTGCCAATAATCAATACACATTCTCAACGTGCCATCTTTCTTTCGTACAAATAACACTGGTGCACCCCAAGGGGACATACTAGGCCTTATGAATCCCTTGTCCAGTAAGTCTTTTAATTGCTCCTTTAATTCTCGTAACTCTGTCGGGGCCATTCTATACGAAAGAATAGAGATAGGCTGAGTACCTGGAATCACATCAATACCAAACTCTACTTTCCGTTCTGGAGACAAACCTGGAATATCTTCAGAAAATACATCAAGAAATTCATTTACCACCGGAACCGATTGAAGAGTTGTGGTTTCACATCGGTATCTTGCACTCTTACTAGATGGAGTATGTACCCCTTGGATATCATTTTCTTTGCCTTAAGATAACAAATAAATTTACCTCTCGGTGCTCCAACATTACCCCTTCATTCAAGGACGGTCTTTTGTGGAAAATAGAAATGTACCTTCTTAGCTCGGCAATCTACCGTGGCATAACAAGAAGCCAACCAATTCATACCCATTATAACATCAAAATCTACCATTTCTAGCTCAATAAGATCAACTAACGTATCGTTATCACAAATAGCTACTATGTAATTACGATAGACTCTTTTAGCTACAATAGATACACCAACTGGTATGGTTACTTCAAATGGCTTGACTAGTAATTTCGATTTTCTTTCGAATTTTTCAGCAATAAATGGAGTTTCATAAGATAGGGTAGATCCGGGATCAATCAATGCTTATACATTATGTGAAAAGACGGATAATGTACCTGTAACCACATCAGGAGAAGCCTCCGAATTCTGACGATCCGCTAAGGCATAGTTACGATTCTGGACTCCACTAGGACTGGATGCTCCTCTAGCACCTCTACCACGACCAGTAGGCTGTACATCCGATGATGATGATGCAACTGCTGATCTAGTAGGTCGCGCCATACTACCCATGCCCCTTTGTGGGCATTCTCTTATCATGTGCCCCGATATACCACACTAAAAGCAAACATTGGTCCCAAACCGACATGCACCTAAATGAAGCTTTCTGCAGTGCTGACACGGCTGACGAGAAAACCTCGATCGGCTTATACTCCCTTGCTCTTGATACCCTGATGTCCATGAACCTTGAATCCCACTACTTTACCCAACTTGACTGCCTCTAAGGCCTCGAAATTGGGATGGAGTACCTGCTGTAGAATAATAAAATGATGATCTAGTCGGTCTATTAACTGTCCCATAGGTTTAGCCCTCTTGGGATTCCATGAACTGTCCCATAGGTTTAGCCCTCTTTGACGGTCCTCTTTCAAATTCTTGCATTCTTCTCCTTTGTCTCTGATCCTCCATCTTTTGTGCAAAAGCTTGTATCCTGGCTATATCCACATCTCTATTCAAAGCAGCAATAGTACAATCACTAACCAAACATGGATCCAATCTATCCACATGCCGATGAACTCTATCGTCCATAGTAGCTATCACATTAGGAGCATACCTGGCCAAAGAGTTAAACCGAAGACTGTACTCTCTAACTCTTATACTACCTTGACGAAGACTTAAGAACTGGTCTACACGAGCCTCTCGTATGTCATATGGAAGGTAATGATCAAGGAATGCCTCTTTGAATTCTTCCCAACTAGTTGGAAAAGCACTGATACCCCTAGATCGTTTCCAATCTTCGTACCATAATATAGCCTCTCCTTTTAATCTATATGTTGCAAGCTCAACTATTTCTGTACCATATACATGCATAACATCTAAATACCTTTGAATTTGGTCCATGAAGTCTTGTGGATCTTCATTAAGATCTAACCCGGTGAATGTGGGAGGGTGTAATTTAAGAAAATCCTGTGTCCGCCGACTAGCTGCCCTATCCGCACCATCATTACTTGTAGTTGGACCAACTTGTCTTTGATTTTGTGCAAAAACTATATGAGTCAACATTTGCATCGCATTCCATAAATCCTGCTCAGTAGCATTAACAGGTGGTTCTGAAGATACTTTTCTCCTTCTGGGCTCTCCGGGAGGTGGAAGAATAGAAGAAGCCCACGATGCAAACTCGTTTTTAGCTTCACCTTTATTAACTCGTTCAGGTGGTAATTTACTGGTTCCTGCTTCGACAACCAAGTCTCCCTTCTTACCTTTACCCCTACCTCTTCTTGTAATCGAAATTTTTCTATACTGAGAAAATAAAAACATAAACAAATTCAGTGGTTAAATATGACTCTACCTACAACTTTGGCTCTATTGCATGATCTAGAAAATGAAGGAAAGAAACAACTCCTAAATGTCCTGTAGCCTCCTACGTATAGATGTGGTGCACAACACATCCATAAGCAAGACTCTACTCAGACACGACTTTGTAGACTCCCTAGGACGACCTGCTCTGATACCACTTTTGTCACGCCTCAAATTCCATTGGGGCGGATAGACACCCGTAGCCGTAAAGGCCCGAGAGAACCAAACTATGATCGAGTACATTCATATGCATGTCATTAGTGAACAAAAATTCTTCCACATGTAGATATAATATATCGACGACGGAAGTCATGTAAAGACGTTCAAAATAGATACGAGACTTGACCGTTGGGGCCACGACGTCAAAAAGGTAATACACTTCTACGTTTGACTTTACAAGGTCTACAAAGCCTCTAAAATATATATAACCACGACTAAGGTCGGGACAAGTCCCCGCCTTATATAACTACTACACAGTACCACAAATATATACAATGACTCGAAAAGCCCTGAATCAACCTGGAGCTCACCAATAGCCTGCAGATGACCCTAACCCTACTGTGAAGGTCTACTAGCTCCTGTGCCTGCAGCAGGTAAGGTAGGTCCCCCAATGGACGTCAGTACGAAAGAATGTACTGAGTATGTAAGGCTATAAGTAACTGTAGAAAATAAAGAAACTCAAATGGAATCAAATACGAGTGAATAGATAATACTGATATACCACCGTACTGTATATGTGGAACCATGTACATTACATTCATTTATTTCCTTTTACCTTCATATCAATATATATCATACAATGCCCGGGACCAACTGATCAGTGGTAAATAACATTAGATCGGCTCGAGCTAGGCTTATGCCCCCAGAGCTACCACCCATAAATCAATAAATTAGGTTCGGCTCGAACTAGGTTTTCACCCCCAGAGCTACCCCCTGCATCCAATAATCAATCGAGATCGGCTCGAGCTAGGCTTTCGCCCCCAGAGTTACCACTCGTACTCAACCAAATATGCATTACTTCATTTCTTTAATTTTTGTGAGATTGTTACATCGGTGGTCATAACATTATTGGAGATTTGGAACAATAGTCAACAAATAAGAGACACGTAAATAACAATTTCTAACAAACCTAAAATGAGATACTTTAAAACATTTCGGAGTGGAAACAAGTTTGGTAACGATGTGAACAATAGGTGAAGCCAAAGGAGACGGAAAAGAGTAATCTTACATAACTTATCTTTCCAACATGTGACTACAACAATTCATCTCTTCCTTAAAGCGTTACTCTACAACACAAGTATGTAACGAAGCTAACATTAAAAGCTAATTACATTACAAGTTGCAAGACGGTAATTAGCTACTTGACGGGAAGTAACAACTATCCAACATCCCAAACACATGGTATATCATTCCACCTTAATTTCTACTGCCATATAACTTCATTCCACCTTCCTATACCATAATTTACTGCCTTACCAAGACAACAACACCAAAACAGTCCACAAACCAATATAGACGTCACAAACCGACAAGATTTTTCACCAAGTGCATACTTCACATTTTTACCTCAATGAAACTCCACATATTTATTCCATCAAGTCATATAAATACCTTCCACAACAATATACCAAAATAAGTCCACACAATTTCAGAATTCACTTTAACATAACAAGAAACTATTTTTCTTTCACTACGCCAAACGTTCCATGCACAATTACGTATAAACATTTCCACAAGTCATACACAAGGCGTAACGAATTAGGGATAGCACCACACTTAAACATTTTGAAATTTCATCCATCTAATTCAATTCTTTCAAGACCCTAAGTCCCCTTTCAAGTTTAAACCACATAGAAGGCAAATCCTTTACCGATTTAGCAAAAGTAGACTGTTACAAATAAAGTGGACTGCTCAACACTTTTTAAACATAACCAACATGGTTTACACAACCTCTTACGCATATAATATATTAATCTATAAGGGTAAACACTTACCAAGGCTTGCAAGTGGAAGATTTGTCCAAAACTCCTTAGAGAAAATTAGGGTGGCTAGGGTTTGAGAGAGGAAAAAATGTTGGATTGAAAATCTGATTTTTATGAGTGTATTGCGTAGAAAAATGAGCTGAATTTCATCCTTAAATAGTCCCTCCAAACCGCCTCTCTCATGGTCCAAGCTTAGCCATTTATTTGATCAAAAAGTCTAAGTATACTTGGTCCATTTTTAATGGATCATCTCCCTTTTTGGGCTCATGTCTTTTTACTTAATTTTGGCCTCAATTAAGTCCATATACATCACATTAATTCAGCCCAACAAAGTTAGTGAGTAATACACCAACTATCTCAAGTTTAAATAATTTAATAAATGTTAAGGTAGTCAAATAAGTTCGGAAATGTACGGGGTGTTACACATGGGATGTAACTTGTTGTTTGAAAGTCTTTAGGCTAGGTCTTGCCTCTAAGGCAAGATTTACATAATATCTTATAAATAAAGATATAATATGATAGTGTCAACTCTTGTCCATAGGGCATAACTTACTATTTGAAAAGAATTGAAGAAAAAAAAACAAAAAATTTTAAAATTTGAAGAAAAAGAAAAAAAAAGAAGAAAAAGCATTAAAAAAAAATGATATAAAGAAAAAAAATAGAAGTTAAGAGGAGAAAAGGAAAAAAAAGGTTGAGAAAAAAGAAAAAATCGAAGAGAAAAAAAATGAAAAATAAAAGAAAAATAAAGGTTGAAAAAAATTTTTAAAGAAAGAAGTTGAGAGGAGAAAAGAAAAAAAGATTGAGAAAAAATAAAAAATCGAAGAAAAAAAAGATAAAATAAAAAATAAAAGAAAAATAACGGTTGAGAAAAATAAAAAATAAAAAAAATAAAAACTAAAGAAAAATAAAAAAGGGAAAAAAATTAAAAAAAATAGAAGTTGAGAGGAGAAAACGAATTAAAAGTAAAGGTTGAGAAAAACTAAAAAAAAAAAAAGTACAAAAAAAATAGAAAAGAAAAAATAAAAATCAAAATAAAATAAAAAAGAGAAAAAAAATAGTCGTTCAAAGATAAATAAGCATGGAAAGTTATTTAAAAATAATTGAGGTATAGAGGGGCAAACAGATATTTGTTCTATATATAAAAAAGAAGGAAAACTAATTTTGTAAGACTTTTCTTATAGGGGACACAAAAACAAAGTCATTCATTATGGGCGTCATTTCTGTAGTTTACCCAACAATTGACTACTTATTTTTTCCTTGTATACAAAATATACTTTCCATGTACAGTAGTAATTATTTTCCTTTCCTTAAGTATGTGTAATATTTTTCTTTCATTTATTTGTTATGTAATTAAGTTTAGGGTTTAATTATTAAGGAATAGTCGGTTAGCCTAGTTGTATAAATAGGGTCTCTTGTACAATTGGTTATACAAAAAAACACCAGGAAAATTCTCCATACTATTCTTTTTTTATGTTTACAATATTTTAGGAAATTCATAATCCCTATTGGTTTAGGAGATTCTTTGTCCTAATAAATTTGGGAAAGAAAAATATAGTCCTTGTAGGAATGGGAAAACCTTTTCCTTATAGGTTTGGGACTGCCATGGGATCTCTATATTTAGGAATGTGGTTGGAGATTCTAAAGCATTGTATATTTTTTTCTTTTCTTTTATAGTGGAAAATTCTCTCTGCTTTTGCTCGAAGGATTAAGCCTAGCCGAACCTCGTTAAATCTTTGTGTTACTTTTCTTCTCTATTTTCTTTGTTTGTGGTTGTGTGCTAGTTAACCCATGATATTTCCACAGCAATAATAAATGTAGCTAGCCGTGATCCTTAAAGCCCATCACCAAAATCGGATACTATAACATGTTTCTACATACCCCTATTTGAAAATCTTGGCTATTACCTGTTGAAAGCAGCTAAAAAACAAAGAAAAGAATGGAAAATTCTAGTCTTATACACACATAGGGAGGAGCAAAAAAACGAAAACAAAGGAGAAGAAAAAAATGTCTGAGAAGAGAGAAACAGGTAAGTGAGGGGAAGAAAACTCTTGGTTGGAAACACTTTTTGTCACTTGCAAAGGTTTCTTGGTCACACTGTCCTCTTCGAGAAGAGGCTTTTAGTTCGTTTTATTAATCTGTCATGTGGTGTAGTAAAGGAACTTTGCGTGCCAAAATAGATACACATACAGTGCAAAGATTCTGATAAATTTTACTTCCTCCGTTTCAAATTATATGAAGTAAAGAAATTTAAAAAAGAAAGATTTTTGAAATTTGTGGTTTAAAATAAGTCATAGATGTTTGTGTGGTATAAATTATTTCAGTAAGGATAAAATGAATAGTTTAAAATATGTCATTCTTTTTAGGACTGACTAAAAAAAAAATTGAGTCATATAAATTGAAACAAAAGTATATCATGGATTGTGACACGCCCAATACACAACACACGTTTACAAATTTAGTGGCTGTTTGAATATAAAAATTACTACTCCGCGTGAAATTTGAATAGAAAATATTCCTTTCGTTTCAATAAGAATGAATTATTTTTCTGTTAGTTTGTTTCAAAAAAAAAATGATTCTTTCTTTTTTGGCAACACTTTAATTCTAATCTTTCACGTGGTATGTTTAAAACCACAAGATTAAATGACATTTCAGTACATTTGACATAACTTTAATTTAAGACCGCAAGATTCAAAAGTCTTCTTTATTTTGTTAAACTCCGTGTTAAGTTAAATCAAGTCTTTTTTTTTTCTAAACTAAGAGAGTACTTATTTTTAGCTGTGTGTGGATACATACAAATTAAAATTGTTTTTGCATTTTCGTGAGTGGTTTAAAACAAAAATTATAAAAATAGATTTTAGGATTTGTTTCAAATTTCAAAATGTTGAAATAATTCTATGTCCAAACGGTTTTTCGAAATAAAATTTCAAAACACTGAAAATTATTCATGATTAACCAGATACTTAATTTGTTAATGTTGAATATAAATTCTTTAAAGCAATTAAACAAAAACACTTTTTAAAGATCGAAATTGGGTACGTATTAGTTAAACCCAATATATGACGTACAAAATAACTATGACCCTTCGATTTCAAATCAAAATTCTAAATCGGGGCTTCAAATCCTATAATCAAACATCTACTAAGTGTCTTTCGTCTGTATTAAACCTTAAAAATACTAGGGGCGTATAGCCCGTGTCAGTACGGGCCCAACATGAAGAAGGATTACTGGGTTTAAAGTTAGTTTTATTTGAAAAAGGAACTTAATAGTTCATTTGTTTCTAAATAAGTGGTATTTTAATTTATTTTTTTTTACATGTAAAATTTTCGTTTTGAGCCTGGGACTATGACAATTAGTACAAGCGAATGGGTAATTAACATCCAAAATTGCTATTCTAAAACATATTATGTTACTCCCAGGGGTGGATCTATTAGGGCTCGTGAGGGTGTCACTGATGTCGCCCAAAGTGTACCTCCGAAAAAGTACAATGCGGTCGCTGAATCAAATATAGAACCCAACTAGGTTGGGGTCGATCCCACAGGGAATAGGTCGAAGTATGAGTAGACTACTGGAAGGAATAACTGGCAAGTAACTAAAACTGGGGGGGTTTTGCTAGCAAATAGTAACGATGACGATTGCTGACTGATATCGAGCTTGTAAATAATAAGAGGAATTCACTAGGACTGTGATCCCCAATGATTCCTTAACTCCACCGGTGACTTGAGCTTAACAAGACTGCCCCACTGCGCTGCATGCAAAATCTAACAAGTTAGGTTCATCTAACTGTCTCTCGACTGTCATTAGACGAATTTCACTCTTCTCCTCTCGGTCTCCAAGTGTCGCACTACTTACCCTTGTCCTAGACTTCAGGTAACCTTTCCTGCTAAGGCTCCGGTTATTAGATGAAGGTTGATAGCTTTAAATCCCTGTTGTTATCTCCTTTTCCCAATCTCTACCTCTCTCTCGAGCAAGTTTAGAATACAGGCAAGGTTCTAACGTTTGCAACCGTTAGAAGGCAATCAATACGAAGGAGACAATAATACATGCATACGCAGCAGTACAAAGTTGTTTTGCACTTCACCGATTTCGTTAATTCTTCATGGTTCACACAACCCTAGTTGAGGGGTTTAGCTACTCATAATTGCAAGAACACCAGAATAATCCAAAGATGAAGGCATAATTATGATTTCACAAGAATGAAGGAAAACCCAAAATTTCAATTATCAACTAACTTCCGAATTAGGGTTTGTGAATACAAAACCAAAATATATGTCTCAAACAATGTAAAATAACTCTCAAAGTAGTAAATTGTCCAACTCTCGCACTTAGGACTACCTAGGGGTATTTATAGATACAAAACTAGTCCTATCCAAAACAAAATAGGAGAACAGAGTCGGCAGCTTTCACGATGTCGTGACTTGGTGTCGTGGAACCAAGTCACGGCACGTGACTTGTATTGTGGGAATCAGGCCCTTTTCTTGGATCTCTGAAGTGAACTCACGGCAGGCTTCCACGCCACGTGGGTGTCAGTCACGCCACGTGACACCTGCCGTGGAAATCAGGCTGAAATTTTCTGTTTTCTGGACTGTCACGATAGCCACTCACGTGGCGTGAATGGCTTCCACGCCACGTGACTTGTGGCATGAATGGTTCTCTTTTGAAGCCTCTTGTTCTTTCTTCACTTGACACTTCGTTCTCGGGCTTGATTCTTCCTCTTTTGCTTATTATGTCTTTAAAGCCTGTTTTCCTGCAAATTAGGACAGAAACCACATCATACCAACAAAACACACCCAAGTTATTGCATCTTTTCCTTGTTTTAAGCATTGAAAGTGCCATATAACCATGGCACATCAACACCCTCAACTTAGAACGTTTGCATGTCCTCAGGCGAACAACATAAAACTACACCAACACAATGCTTAACTAAGAGAAACCTAAGGGACTTATGGCAGTCAACTTGTTGCTTTTTGATACAAAAACTTTTCTGACCCCTCATATTTTCAAAGTAGAATCAAAGTGTGTATGTAA
Source organism: Capsicum rhomboideum (assembly GCA_031232105.1). Classification (NCBI taxonomy): domain Eukaryota; kingdom Viridiplantae; phylum Streptophyta; class Magnoliopsida; order Solanales; family Solanaceae; genus Capsicum; species Capsicum rhomboideum. The sequence continues at coordinate 54,978,590 of CP124717.1, forward strand.
GCAGTGCAGAATCATGACATAGCAGGGATCAAGTGATGGCACCAAATTATGCACAAACAACTAAGCGTATATGCAATTGACATTTCCAGCACAACTAGCAGCTAATTAAGTAACCCATGTGCCCTTACAATCAAAGAAGTCCCATGCACTCTCAATATACTAATGAATATCAACATAGGGACGAGGTCAAAACACTCACGCTCAAAAAGAAGTTAAGACAGTGTGCGTTAAATACCATAGGCTTGCCCTTATTTTCTACACCTTAGTTTTCAGACAGTTGGACTAGGATCACTATAGGACTTTACTTGGCTTATAATATAGGCTTAGGGACAAGTATGGTACATATGGATATAGTGACTCAACCCTCCTTGACACTACACTATTTTTGGCTCCCACTTCCAATCTTTTCATTTTTATTCTCCCTTGTTCTTCATTCTTTATTCTCAGACTTTGGGTGTGGTTTTTCTCCTCAACTTTAAACACATATACCCCTTTTTTTTTTTTTTTTTTTTCACACCCAAATTTTTTTCTTCTTTATTAACCCTTCTTCATGCCCAACTCAATCTACACACCCCTATAATAGCCACCCTCAACTTAGGCTATTTGCCTGAGTTGAGGTACACAGTGTCCAAGGAGGGACCAGGGCCAAGACAGGTTCATTGTGATTAAAAAATGGGAAGATGAATAGGCTAATGAAAGAAATAGGACAATTACGGCTCAAAAGTTGGGATCAAGGGATACTTATTCTTTTGGTTTGGCATTTAGGCTAATAGTGGACTATTTCAACAACGGCCTATGATCCTTTCCTAATCCTTATCTTCTAACTTAGGCAAGACTAGCCGGGCAAGTTCTGGATCGCACACACACAGCTAACTAAGTAGTGACCTCACACGCACATAGCACAGGGTTATCTTACCAACTACTACCTATCGGTTCATGCAATGCTAGATACGGTTGTTTGCCTATAAATCTTAGTGCCATAACAAGATCCAACAGCAGTCACACACAACGCATGTCAATTCCAAAAACCAAAATTTCAGAAGGGGTATCCTTAGCAACAACAACACATAAGACATTTTTCAAAACTGAACTGCACTTAAAGTTCCCTCATTTTTCTCCTAATACAGCAAGAAACATAAAAAAAAACAAAAACATCAACAATATCATCCTACACATGCCGGCTCTACTATGATAGCACACTCGGGGGAAAAGAAACACGACAATAAAAAAACCCAAGTGGTGGTACACCCCCACCCCCAACTAAGCATGGTGCAATGCCCTTAATGCACCTATATCATATCCAAAATAAGGGAGTGAAGACATACCTGTGGCACTCTAAGCGCCGAAAGTGGGCCCGCCAGCCGCGGGATCATCAGACTGTGCAGTGGTCGCATCCGGTGGGGGAATAGTCTGACTGGCAGATGCACCACGCGCCCTCTGCTCTACCTCAATCTGGCTCGCGTGGTACTCTACCCGGGAGGCTTTAACAGCCCTCCTCAGATCACTATCAAACTCATCATCACTCGCACCCCCATCCGCCGGACTACGAGGTCTCTTTCCTCTATCCAACTCTGGCTCCTCATCAGCAAACAAATCCACCTCAAATGCTGGGCGTACGGAGGTTGGGACAGGCATAGGTGGTATAATCGGCGTGCTAGTCGATGCCAGTGTCCGAACCTCCTTTCTCAATGCAGCAACCTCCTGGGTCAAGCCGGCCAAGTCAGGGCTCGGTGTAGCACTCAAGCGGGAGGCCATACGTGCCTCAAAACTGTCAATCCGCCCATGCAGTCCCCGCATAAACTGGTCCATAGCTGCAGTCATCCGAGCCTCCACCCTAGTCTCAGCATCCTTGACTGTAGATCAAACCCAAGTCTTAAATTGGGATACCAGCTTAGCCATCTGAGTCTCAGTATGAGCCTGGCATTCAAACATCTCTGTCTGCCTGTCAACTAGCTGCTGCAGAAAGTCTCGAGAGAAGGACACCATCCCAGTAAGTGTTGGTGGGGCACTAGTACTTGGGTCGTTCTCATCAACAGGGCCAATGCCCTCAATTTGTGCCGGTAGTCTAACTGGTGTAGGAATATGTAAAGGCACACCACTTACCTCATCCAGTGCAACACCTGATGCCTCAGACGGCTGTGATCCTCGGGGAATAAGGGGGTGCAAACCCCTCTGCTGCATCATCACAATATCTACCAAACGAGTCACCTCTATAGAATTATCGATGGCAGGTAGTCTGGCAACCCCAGCTCTATTACACAGACCCTGAATCAGACATGGGAAAGGGATACTTATGTGATCTCAGAATGCTCGCTCGTGGATTTCTTGGACGATGTATCTTGCGAAATGGATCTCATACCCAGCCAAGATGTTGGCCACTACTACCGCCCTGTCCAGTGTGAGAGTATTATCAGCATTGGTTGGACCCAACCTACGATGAACCACTAACCACCAGAAACGACCAGAGAAATGGAGCGTGAACTTTTTGATGTCCAGTTTCCCAGTCACCCAACTAGCCGCTACACCCTCCTCGGCTATGTAACCTGCAATCCATTTAACTAATTCTATCTTCTACTCGGCATCATTCATTCTAACTCTATCTCTGACCGTGGCCAGCCTGTGATCAAATTCAGCTGTCGAAACCAAAACTGGACGGTCAGGCCCAAACAGAAAGCGATGAATGGTCTCTTCTGAAATGTCAACTCGGGTACCGCGCACCATGACATGGGGTAATACTGGCTGCAAAATGTATCGCTGTCCCACTGGGGTGCTCAAACCAACAGATGCAGCATAGGAAGCATAAAATTCTCGGACCACCTCTGAGCTATACCTGCCAGACGGCTGCGCCATCCAACCTAAACCATATCGCTTAAAAAGAGGCCAAATATCCGGCAATGACCTCAGTTCCTCCAGTCTATACCGGGGCTCCTCCATAATGCTTCTCCGATACACACCACGCTCTGTCAGCTCAGCATCTCGATCATAAATAGCACGCATGCCCTGTACACACCACCTTTGAACCTCCCTATCCTGTGTAGTAGTCGGGGCACTCTCTGCACCAGTACCGGAAGGAGAGGATGTAGCCTCTGCCACAGATGTATCCTGACCCGTAGCCTCATCTGCAGACGTACCCTGACCTGTAGCATCAGCCGCAGACCCTGACTCAGAAGCATCCTCCCCCTCTTTAGACTGGGGGGCCGACTCAGAAGATACGGCTGGTACCACGGGCTCAGCAGGTGGTGGGACCAGTTGAATTGCAGCCCGGGCAGCCGCTCAGGCATGCGTCTGTAACCTAGTAGCCCGTGGGATTAAGGTCGTGTCGTCCTAACTAATCTCAAACTCCTCCACGGAACCACTTGGTTCAGACTCAGTGGGTTCATCCCTCAGACGGGTCGGTAAGTCTGGATTTTTGGTATGAATCCGGGATGATGCATCAAGGTGGTCACTTTTGGGATTGGATTTTGGAGGCATAGCAACGGGTTTGGATTAAATTTTTTGGGTATGGGATCGGATTTGGGTCGGGTTTTTGTATAGTGAATTTGAATTTTTGGACCTATTTGGTAATGGGGTTTGGGTTTTCGAATATGGAACGAATTCGGTGAGTGCTTGGGATATGGTTTTTGGATTTTTGGAGTTTGGGAGAGATGTGATTCAGATTTAATGGGGAGAAGTAGAGGGAATTGGAAATTTAGGGTTTAAGTTGAATGAATTTAAATTGGGAAAGAAAGGGTTTTAACTGGGTATAAATCGGGTGAGGAAGAAAGGGTTTCAGATTTATTTTGGAAAAACTGGGCTCGGGTCAGGTCGGATTCTGATTTCGAATGTTTTTATGTTTCATGACACGACTCACGCCACGTGACGTGGAGTCTGTCGTGACTGGTGTTCTGTAACTGGACTGAATGTCTGATTTCTACGACATCAGTCACGTGGCGTGGATCCCATTCACGTCACGTGATTGCTTCCGTGGAACTGATTCAGAGCTTGTAAATCTTTATCTGAGTTTGACGATGTCATCCACGTGGCGTAGAACCCCCTTACGTTCCGTGAGTTATGTCGTGGATTAAATTTACCCACTTCTCATAGATTTTGTGATTTTCAACTAACTGCTACGCAATAATCCGATCTCCTCATAACAAAAGCTTGGGTTGCCTCCCAATCAACGCTTGATTTAACGTCGCGGCACGACGTGGCTAACTTGGATACTCAGACTTCCCCAAGTTGCCCATGGGTTGCCTCCCATGAAGCACCTGATTTAACATCGCGGCACGACATGGCTAACTTGACTACTTAGACTTCATCAAGTTCAAGTTCTTCAATCGTCCTTATCTCTTCCGGAACTCCTACATAGTGCTTAACACGTTGTCCATTGACTTTGAATAGGACATTATCTGCTCCTTTCAACTCAATAGCACCATGTGAGAATACCCGAACTACTGTGAATGGGCCAGACCATTTGGACTTTAACTTTCCAGTAAACAGGCGAAGCTTGGAGTTATACAGCAACACCAAATCTCCCGGATGAAACTCTCGATTCTCAATGCGACGATCATGATACAATTTCATCTTTTCTTTATACAATGCTGAACTTTCATAAGCCCGGAGACGAAATTCATCCATCTCATTCATCTGTTCCAGTCTCATTTTAGCCGCTTCATCCCAGTCTAAATTCAACCTCTTCAATGCCCACAATGCTTTATGTTCCAGTTCGACGGGAAAATGGCAAGCTTTTCCAAAAACCAACTAATATGGTGAAGCACCAATTGGTGTTTTGAAAGCTGTCCGATATGCCCATAATACATCATCTAATCTACGAGCCCAATCAGTCCTATTAGCATTGACTGTTTTTGCTGAGATAGACTTGATTTCACGATTTGATACCTCAACCTGTCCACTTGTCTGCGGATGGTAAGGTGTGGCCACCTTATGCTTTACACCGTATTTTTCAAGAAGAGCTTTAAACAGCCGGTTGCAAAAGTGGGATCCACCATCACTAATAATAACTCGAGGTGTCCCAAATCGTGAGAAAATGTTCTTTTTCAAGAAAGCTGTGACACTTCTTCCTTCGTTATTGGGAAGCGCAATTGCCTCCACCCATTTAGAAATGTAGTCAAAAGCCACCAAGATATACTTCATTCCATGCGAGCTCACAAATGGACCCATAAAGTCAACTCCCCACACATCAAATAATTCAAGTTCAAGAATCGTAGTCATGGGAAGTTCGTGTCTGCGAGAAATATTACCTTGACTTTGACACCGATCACAAGCGCGGGCATAGTCATGAGCATCTTTGTAAATGCTGGGCCAATAGTACCCACATTGCAAGACTTTATGGGCAGTCCTTGCACCTCCATGATGACCCCCAACTGGAGATGAGTGACATGCTTCCAAAATACTCATCATTTCGACCTCTGGGATGCATCTTCGAATAATGCCATCAGCACACACTCTGAACAAATATGGCTCATCCCAAAAGAATTTTCTTACCTCATGCATGAACTTTGTTCTCTGTTGATATGTCATATCCTCGGGGACTAGATCACTTGCCAAAAAGTTGGCAAAATCAGCAAACCACGGGATTAAATCTTAGGATGCTGCAAGCACTTGTTCGTCTGGAAAAGTATCATCAATTTCAAGATCATCTTTCACTTTCAGCATGTCTTCCTCCTCAAGGCGTGACAGATGGTCAGCCATTTGATTTTCGATTCCCTTTCGATCCTTGACTTCAAAGTCAAATTCTTGCAACAGAAGTACCCACCGAATCAGTCTTGGCTTAGCATCCTTTTTTGACATAAGATACCGAAGAGCCGCATGATTTGTGTGCACAATCACCTTCGTGCCAATCAAGTACGATCTGAATTTCTCGAAAGCAAAGACTACTGCCAACAACTCCTGCTCAGTCACAGTGTAATTCTTTTGAGCTGGATTAAGCACTTTGCTAGCGTAGTAGATCGGGTGTAATTTCTTCTCAAGTCTCTGACCCAAGACTGCTCCCAAAGCCACTCCACTAGCATCGCACATAACCTCAAAAGGTTTAGTCCAATCTGGTGACACAATGATGGGGGCTGACGCCAACTTCTTTTTAAAACACTCAAACGCTTTAAGACATGCTTCATCAAACACGAACTTCACCTCTTTCTCTAAAAGTTTGCACAAGGGATGAGCAATCTTGGAGAAGTCTTTGATGAACCTTTTGTAAAAACCAGCATGACCCAGAAAACTCCGAATGCCTTTTACAGAGATAGGTAGGGGAAGCTTCTCAATTACTTCGATTTTCGCCTTATCCACCTCCATGCCGTTCTTCGAAATCTGATGCCCCAATACGATACCTTCATTTACCATAAAGTGACACTTTTCCCAATTCAACACTAGGTTGCACTCCTCGCATCTTTGCAGCACATTAGCCAGGTGTGCCAAACAACCCTCAAACGAGTCACCCACTACAGAAAAATCATCCATAAACACCTCAATAGTGTCTTCCACCATGTCAGAGAAAATAGACATCATACAGCGTCGGAAGGTGGCCGGTGCATTACACAAATCGAAAGACATCCTATTGAATGCGAACGTCCCATATGGACAAGTGAAAGTGGTCTTTTCTTGGTCTTCGGCAGCTATAAATATCTGATTATACCCCGAATAACCATCAAGAAAACAATACCATCCTCTGCCAGCAAGGCGGTCTAATATTTGGTCCATGAAGGGCATAGGAAATGATCCTTTTCAGTCCATGAATTTAGCTTCCGATAGTCCATGCAAACTCTCCATCCAGTCACTGGTCTCATTGGAATCAACTCATTTTTGTCATTCGGAACCACCGTGATTCCTCCCTTTTTCGGCACACACTGAACCGGGCTCACCCACTTGCTATCAGCAATAGGGTATACCACTCCTGCATCCAACCACTTGATGATCTCTTTCTTTACGAACTCTTGCATAGGTGGGTTTAGACGACGCTGGTGTTCAATGCTAGGGACGCATTCTGGCATAAGCTGAATTTTATGAGTGCAAATGCCTGGTGGAATACCTATGATATCTGCAATGGACCAACCAATGGCCCTCTTGAATCTTCTCAAAATCGAAACCAAAGCCGCTACTTGCCATTCCGCCAACTTAGCAGAAATCATCACTGGCAAGGTATTATTGGCTCCCAAGAATATGTAGCGAAGGTGGGCCGGAAGAGCCTTAAGCTCTAACACTGGAGTCTCCTCTATAGATGGGCGAGCTGGTGGAGTTACCCTATTCTTTAAATCAAGATCCAGTTTCTTGGGCGCATAAGTGTATGCTCCTTTACCAGCTAGCGCACCCACCATCTCATCATAGTCTTCTATACCATCATCTTCAAAGTTCATGATCACTGCAGCCAGAGGTTCTACTCCCAACCTTTCTTTAATGGGCACGACAGCTTCAATATCATCGACCGCATCTATCACTGAAATGACTCTCTTATCTTGTGGCTGCTTTATTAACCGACAGACATTAAAAGTAACCTGCTCATCATTCAATCTAAATTGTAGCTGCCCGATTTCCATATCAACCAATGCGCGACCAGTGGCAAGGAATGGTCTCCCCAGTATGATGGAAACCTCAAAGTCAACATCATAATCGAGGATCACAAAATCAGCCGAAAATATGAAAGAAGCAACCTTCACCAAAACATCGTACAAAATGCCCACCGGCTTTTTCACAGTTCTATCAGCCATGAGAAGTCTCATGGAGGTTGGTTTTGGTGCACCCAACCCCAACTGCTTAAATACGGCTAATGGAATTAATTTGATGCTAGCACCCAAATCGCACAGTGCTTTAGCAAAGTCGTATGACCCAATAGTACACGGGATTGTGAACGCTCCTGTATCCTCCTTCTTTTCGACTAAGGACCGTGACGCAATTGCACTACAATGGTGAATGTTATCTGCGGGCTCAAAACTGACCGTTCTCTTCTTAGTCACCAAGTCTTTCACGAACTTGGCATAGCCTGGCATCTGTTCTAATGCTTCTACAAGAGGGATGTTAACTGACAGCTCCTTCAACTTGGTGATGAACTTCTGATACTTTCCTTCCTCCGCCTTTTTCTTCAACCTTTCAGGATAGGAAGGAGGAGGTCGCAGAATAGTTTTGAGTACTTTTGGTACCTCATTCTCCTTCCTCTTCTCAGATTTTGCATTGTCGCTATCATCCTGCTGATTTGGAATCTTGCTACCCTTTGCATTATCTGACTCTAAATCAACTTCAACATCGATAACCACTGGATCCTTAGGCATACTGTCGGCAGGCATAGGTGGATCTGTCGTGCACTTCCCGCTTCTAGTAGTGATGGCGAGGCAATGACTATCATTTTTAGGATTCTGGACGGTATTACTTGGAAGGGTGCCTGGCTGACGTTGATTTAGTGCCACTGAAATTTGCCCAAACTGTTGCTCCAACTGTTTGACGGCGGTAGAGTGAGACTCCACTTTCTGACTTATGCCCGAGATGTCAGTTCTAATTTCTTTCAAGCAATTCTCCTGACTTTCTGCTCCTTTCACCAATTTATTTAGAAGTGCCTCCATCCTCGAATTTCCAGACTCCTCATCACGTCTTCCAGGCGGTACATAAGTGTCATTCTTTTCTCTATGATCATTTTTCCGCATCCAATCACCATCACGATCTCGTTTACGATCTCTGTATCCCGATTTGTTGTAGCTGTCTCCATAATAGTTCCGACCTTGATTCCCTTGCCTTGAGTTCCAAGAGTCTTGATTAGACCCTTGGCCCTTGTCTCGGAAACCCACCACTTCACGATCTAGATACTTCGCTTCTTCATCTGACTCACTATTATCATGTCTAACTGATTTGCTTTGTGCACCAACAGCATGCACCTTTTCCGCATCTTTAGCAGCTATCTGTTTGGCCAGAAGACCAATCTCTGTCCTCAACTAAGCAACCTCTTGCGCCACAGATTCATCCAACGCCCTTTGAACTGCTGAAGCTCTAATAGCATATGTCCCATCCGGCATATCTGCCTCCCGAGTATGCCATCCTCGGTTGGTCTTAGTGACACGATCCAATATCTTAAAAGCTTGGTTCCATCCCAGACTCATGAATGCTCCACCAGTGATAGTATCTGCGACCCCCTTTGTGTTGACATTCAAAGCTCTGTAGAAGATTTTAAGTAAATTTCGACCACTCATCCTATGATTAAGCACGTTCTGCAACTTTTTCTTGAACCTCAGCCAAGTTTCATAAAGTGATTTCGAATGAAGCTGTCGGAAATTGTAGATCTCGTCCTTTAACTGCAGTATCTTGGATGGTGGGAAAAATCTTTCCAAGAATTGATTTCTCAATTCCTGCCAGGTAGTGATAGAACCTCGTGGTAGCTCAGCCAACCACAACGTGGCTTCTACTGTAAGATAAAATGGGAACAACCTCAACCGAATCGCCTCTTGGTTAACCCCAGGCAGATTGTATGACGTGCAGACCCCCACAAAGTTTATAACATGCATGTTTGGATCATCAGTAGGAAGACCCGCGAACACACCTTTCAAGTTCAGCAAATGGATCATGGCACTAGTAATGTCAAACTTAGTGCCTGGGGGTAACTCAGGTGGAACAATAACACCATTCTCAATCGGATCAAAATAGGCCACATATTCATCTTCAGGATCATCATAAATAGGCACACATTGTCTTGGTTGTTCTCTTAATTGTCTTTGTCGCTCTTCAGCATCAGCCAGACGTTGTGCTACTTCCTGCATAGCTCGATTATCTCTTTCTGCTTGTCTAAGAGCAGCTTGTCTAGCATGCTCTTTTCGGGTCAATCGAGCAGTAGTTTGCTCCGCTATTTCCTGACCAGCCGGATGCAATGGCTGATTGTGAACATCTCCCGCAGCTGCGGGATTCTGGACTCCTTCAGTATTCACCATTCTCCTATTAGCTCTTAAAGTCCTTTCGATTTCAAGATCAAGTGGAATCAGGGGATTGCCTTGACTCCTAGTATTTGGCATACATCGGCGTATGCCCTCGAGAGTATGTAAGAACACACCCAATCAATTCCAACCAATAATGTTCAACTTCGTAACCGTATTCCCTGGCAACGGCGCCAAAATTTGATGTCGCCCAAAGTATACCTCCGAAAAAGTACAATGCGGTCGCTGAATCAAATATAGAACCCAACTAGGTTGGGGTCGATCCCACAGGGAATAGGTTGAAGTATGAGTAGACTACTGGAAGGAATAACTGGCAAGTAACTAAAACTGGGGGGTTTTGCTAGCAAATAGTAACGATGACGATTGCTGACTGATATCGAGCTTGTAAATAATAAGAGGAATTCACTAGGACTGTGATCCCCAATGATTCCTTAACTCCACCGGTGACTTGAGCTTAACAAGACTGCCCCACTGCGCTGCATGCAAAATCTAACAAGTTAGGTTCATCTAACTGTCTCTCGACTGTCATTAGACGAATTTCACTCTTCTCCTCTCGGTCTCCAAGTGTCGCACTACTTACCCTTGTCCTGGACTTCAGGTAACCTTTCCTGCTAAGGCTCCGGTTATTAGATGAAGGTTGATAGCTTTAAATCCCTGTTGTTATCTCCTTTTCCCAATCTCTACCTCTCTCTCGAGCAAGTCTAGAATACAGGCAAGGTGCTAACGTTTGCAACCGTTAGAAGGCAATCAATACGAAGTAGACAGCAATACATGCATACACAGCAGTACAAAGTTGTTTTGCACTTCACCGATTTCGTTAATTCTTCATGGTTCACACAACCCTAGTTGAGGGGTTTAGCTACTCATAATTGCAAGAACACCAGAATAATCCAAAGATGAAGGCATAATTATGATTTCACAAGAATGAAGGAAAACCCAAAATTTCAATTATCAACTAACTTCCGAATTAGGGTTTGTGAATACAAAACCAAAATATATGTCTCAAACAATGTAAAATAACTCTCAAAGTAGTAAATTGTCCAACTCTCGCACTTAGGACTACCTAGGGGTATTTATAGATACAAAACTAGTCCTATCCAAAATAAAATAGGAGAACAGAGTCGGCAACTTTCACGATGTCGTGACTTGGTGTCGTGGAATCAAGTCACGGCACGTGAGTTATATCGTGGGAATCAAGCCCTTTTCTTGGATCTCTGAAGTGAACTCATGGCAGGCTTCCACGCCACGTGGGTGTCAGTCACGCCACGTGGGTGTCAGTCATGCCACGTGACACCTGCCGTGGAAATCAGGCTAGAATTTTCTGTTTTTTGGACTGTCACGATAGCCACTCACGTGGCGTGAATGGCTTCCACGTCACGTGACTTGTGGCGTGAATGGTTCTCTTTTGCAGCCTCTTGTTCTTTCTTCACTTGACACTTCGTTCTCGGGCTTGATTCTTCCTCTTTTGCTCATTATGTCTTTAAAGCCTGTTTTCCTGCAAATTAGGACAGAAACCACATCATACCAACAAAACACACCCAAGTTATTGCATCTTTTCCTTGTTTTAAGCATCGAAAGTGCCATATAACCATGGCACATCAGTCACGCCACCCGCAAACTTCGACGGAAACTCTCTATATATAGGTATAATTATACTGAATGTATACAAATAAAATTCATGGCACCCATATGACCAAAGTGATCCTTGGTGCTAGTGGCAAATGGTCATTTATTCCACCTAAGGGGTGTGGGTTCAAATCTGGCAACTTTGTTTTTGCTACATAAATTCAATTTTGTTCTTTTTATTTGTTTTTACTCGCAACTTAACTTTGCTACATAAATCCAATTATGTTCTTTTCATTTGTTTTTAGTTATTTAGTTATTGACTTATATTAATTCATTTATTTTTGAATAATTTAATTTATTAGTCTTTGACTTTTCTTTTATTTCTTATTAATTAGTATTTGTTAAATATAAAATTAAAAGATGAATAAGTTTTATTTTCTCTCTCATCAAATTAAAAAAAAACTATCCAAATATTGATAATTATAAAAATAATTATACACAAAATTGAGGCCAAATATTGTGAAAAGTCACATTTTTTTTTCTTTTTTAAGAAAAACAAATAAGTAAAAAAGCTGAAGCAGTCAAAATTTTTACTAAGGGTGCTCAACATCAAAAGAAGTAAACATGCGAGCTAGTCGAAGGGATTTCAACATCTACTATATATACATGAAATTATTTTAATTATATATAAATAGTATCTTTTTTGCCGAAGTGGAGGCCATTGACCATAAGCTGGCTCGCATCCAGGATTTGGACTCTCCGGTTGATTTAATCGATGAACCTACTTGGCACCCGGAGACTCCAAATCCTGGATCCGCCTCTAGTTACTCCTATTAAAACTAAATCAGTTCCAACATCTCTAAAACTAATAATCAATAACTTATAGGTGTAGTATACTACTTAATCAAATGGTACGTTTTTCGCGTATACAAAAACAACGAATTATTTCATGTTATTTAATAGCGAATTATGTTTCCCCTCACAAGATAAAATCTTATTAGGTGTTTTTTTTCGGTTCCTTTTTACTTGGTACATATTGTCTTAACACACGCCTTAAGAAAATATTTATTAGAAATTTATTTTACTAAATTAACTTTATTAAATTAAATAAATCAAATTTGATTATTAGTGAGGAGGGGCCTTAGAGTAACTGTAAATTTGTTGCCATGTGACCAGTCACGGGTTCAAGCCTTGGAAAACAACCTCTGACAAAAATGCAAGGTAAGGCTGCGTACAATACACCCTTGTGGTGGGGCCCTTCTCCGGACCCTGCACATAGCGGGAGCTTTAGTGCACCGGGCTGCCCTTTAAATTTGATTATTAGTAGTTTATTTAATTACTTAATTATAAAGATAATATTAGAACAAACTAATAAAAGTTTCTTAATTTGTTAAAATGAAGAAGTAAAAAAGAAATATTTACTTTTAGTATAAATGCCAAATTTAAAAAATGACATTTATTAATTAATTTATCATCGTATTAAATGACTTTAATTGTATTAAATTAAAACAATTTGATATAAAGCTAGGTAAAGATACTAAATATTTATCCGTTCACATTCAAATGAGAAATATAGGGTGGAAAATATTTAAACTTGATCATATTCAAATGGGAAATGTATGGAAAAAATTAGAGTAGAATATGACATCTTAGACTGAGGGGCCCACTTCTTATGTTATGGTATGTGGAAAATGGGAAAATTAAATGGGCCCAGCACAGTCAATGGCATGTCAATGGAGGGTATAATTTGTAATTAATCAGAAATGGATGGACTTTTCCTATAGTTGTTGATAAGGTCCGAACAATAAAACACAAAAGACAATTTTCCTAAACAAAGTAATCTTGCAAAATATTTTATAGACCTTAATACCCTAAAACTTTGTTTTAATACCCATAAATTAACATGTTAAAACCATCCTTTCTAATATATAAAAAAATGTAGAAAAGGAAAATATTCATTAGTAAACTTTCATATCCATAAAATGAACATGTACTACCAATTGCAATTATGTATTAACATCCGGAAAGAAAAATAGCATCTAAAACTAATTTATACTACCAAGCAACAAAATCTAAGATATCATGCAAATTCAATTGGGGAGGGACTCATTTTCGACACACTAAAAATGATCTTTAAAAGTAAATGTTTCATTCCTAAAACCATAACAAATTTATCTATAGAATAAATTTCTTTTGATAATAATGTAATTAACATGTAATGGATTTAAAATGCAATCTTTAAAAAGCATTTGTCATGCTCCAAATTTCCTTAAATGTGATGACGCCCGACTATCTCAAGCCAGGCAAATCAAGAAATTCATCGACTCAATTTTAAAAAATGCGAAGGCATAAGTCTACGGGTGTTCATGGTGCAAATTGACTTGGTTTGACTTTTAAAAAAAATCAAACGAACAAAATCAGCTTTTCTAAAATTACAATCAAACCAAATCAATATAGTATAAATTTTATTGGTTTCGATTTTATCGGTTTGATTGATTTGGTTTGATTTTTTCGGTTATTTTTTATTTTTTCAAAGTAATAAAAAAACAAAGCAAATAATATTCTCCGCTCGTAATTTTTTTCGAGAAGCACATAAATCAAAGTAGATAACGCATAGTATTTGTATTTTCACTGTATTTCAACATTTGTTTGTTGAGGATTTGTTCGTTTTCTCTATTCATATTACATGAACAAGACAATTTGATGGGGAAAAAAGTTTTAGACTAAAGCCGGGAATATCTATAGAAAAAAATTTAGACTAGGACTTTTTCTACTTCTAATCTTCTGGCTTCTATAATTCTATTTCAGTTAATCAGCTTAATTAATGGGCCAGAACTTTTATTATTATAAAAAATATGGATTTTGGGTAAATAAAAAATATCTATATTTAATACATATATAATTATATATAAAAAATTATATGTATGTGCATTATATTTGTCGGTTTGGTTTGATTTGGTTCAATTTTTTTGTTCGATACCAAACCAAACCACGTATTGTCTGTTTTTAAAAAATTATCACCAAACCTAAATCAGTTTTTTTTTCCGATTTAATTTGATTTTTTAGTTTGGTCCGATTTCATCTTAACACCCCTACATAACTATAAAGTCTAACATGCTAAAATGTCATAAATAATAGAAACAAAGATTTAGTTTTGCATTGTCATGAGCAAAATTAAAGACAAGAGTACAAATATCTCAACCAGTACAAAGTTTGACATAGAAAAAAACACATCATAAAGACATAGAAGTACGTTGTGTCAACAACGATAGAAGACAAGGGGCTCACTACTACTCCCTCTAGTCTATATTAAGTGAATTATTGAGACTTTTTTTTATAATTCAAAATAAGTGAATTTTTCAACACTCAAAAGAAATATTGAATTTTTTTTCATATTTACCCTTCCTTTTTATGAGGTATTTAACTACTATACATTTTTGAGGAGAATAGTTTGAGATTAATCACTGGCTAAGTTGTAATACAAAATCGTAACCATTGATTTCTCCACAATTCCTTACCTTAAGCGGTGGGGTAAGCCAATAAAGGGGGAAGGTCTAAAATGATATACCGACCCATTGAAAGAGCTAGACAAATAGGAGAAAATCGTACTATTGTGATAAGGAAAGCATCACGCCCTTTCTACTTTTCTAAATAAGATAAGCTTTGAAGTCGTAGCTTGATGATTTTTCCATCATCCAATCCAAAATAAATCAAATGAAACCTAGCAAAAAAGTGAACACATTGCCGAGGAATGAAGTAGTTCACGGACTAGTGATCTATCCTGGTGCTTAGCATGCAAAATTGATAAGTTAGGTTCACCTAAATGGTTGGTATCGTATCTAGATGAATATCACTACGCAACTTTGTCTGTTTGGAGTGTTTTCTTTACTAATCCTTACCCTTGATCTCAGATTAGCTATTCCCACACAAGGCTCAAGCTATTGGATGAGGATTGATAGCCTCAAATTCGTTACCTTTTTGGGAGCTACCAAGTTTTTACGCAAACAAAAGAATTATTGGACTAAATTCTTTACGATTTATTTCCCATCTTACCTGGGGTTCTGTATATGATCCTGAATAATATCGAGTTCTAACATTGGCCACCGTTAAAAAGCAATCAATACAAAGGGAAGAACAAGACATGTATAACATCATTCAAGAATCACTAAGTACTTTAACCTATTTCATTAATTCATCATAGTTCCCACAACCCTAGTTATGGATTTAGCTACTCATGTTCATAAGATCACAACAACAATTTGTAGAAGAATTCATAATCATACACTTACGAATCAAGAATAAGAAATTCGGACTCTTTAATAATCAATGAAGGTTCAATTATCAGGAATCAAAATATGAAATATTCTCAAAACCCAAGAACAAAAACAATGTAATATGTTTCTAAGGCTTAAGAGTGTGTAATAGTGCATAAACTGTAAAAGAAAATCTAGGAAAAATATATATAAGCAGTACAAAACCTATCCTAAACCAACTAGGAAAATAGAGTCAGCATATCTTCATGGTCCGTGGAAAGACTCCATGGCCTTAGTATGAAATTAGGCTTCATAATCTATAGGATCCCTCAGGTTTTCATAAGCCAACTCTACTGCCCATAGAATAACTTCATGGATCGTCTTGCAGATCGTGGCATCAAACTCCAGAATTGCTCTTTTCAGGTCTTCCTTTTCACGATCCTCAGTACGAACAACTAAAGCTTGTGAACTTCTTTCTATGGCCCGTGGAATAACCTCATATTGTATAGGTCTGATGTTCACTCTCATAGAGTTCACTCTACAATGTAAATCACGACCCTTGATTATAAGCAACAGACCGTACTAAGCCATTTTGAGCCAACTTGGTCTAGTTCAGCCTATTCTTCAACTTTTTTATTCTGGGACCTGTTTTCTTATAAAAACACACAAACGCACATTAAATCTACCAAAATGTTCTTAAGAATGTACAACTTCCCATGTTTCAAGCATTGAAAGTGTCGTAAAACCACAAAACATCAATACCCTCAACTTAGAATGTTTGTTTGTCCTCAAACAAAAGAATAAGAACTATTCTAATGTGACGCGTAAGTAAAATAAAACTAGAAAACTACAGTAGTCACAAGGCTTTTAAGAAATTCCTCTCACAAGTTCGAAATCCCCCCTTTTCTTACTATAAAACAAGTGTACAAATTGAAACGAGAGGATCTATGAATGACATTGCAATATCAGTGAATAACTTTGCATACTCAGATGACAGTTACCCTAAAAATCAGCAATCAACAGTGTTACTCTAGTGCCCTCACCATAAAGAAGTCTCATACATACAATAATCATTCAAATTGAAACTAGTACAAATGCACTCGCTCTCACAAAGAAATTCAAATAATGCATGCACAATAACATAGGTTTTCCCTTTTTTTTTTTATGCCTCAGTTTTTGAACACTTAGACTAGGATCACTATAGGACTTTACTCGACTTGTAATGTAGGCTTGGTGATGGATATGGAACATTTGGGAATAGTGACTACGCCCTCCTTGATACTATGCTATCTTTATTACACTTTAGCTACTCCTTTTTCGCCCTATGCTCCTTTTATTCTTTTTCTTTCTTCTTGCGACGGGTGTAGCTTTATTTCAAAATCAGCTTTTCTTTTCTTTCTTTTTCTTTTTATCATATGCCACACCCTTTTTTTTCCTTTTTTTATCACTAGTCTTTTCTTTTCATACCTCATTCTTTTTCCCATGCACCTCTGCAATAGCCACCCTCAATTTAGGCGATTTACCTGAGTTGAGGTGCACAATGTCCAAGGAGGGACTAGGGTCAAAATCAAGGTTTGAAAAAAAATTGAGAAGGTGAATAGGCTAATCAATAAAAAAGTAATTTAGGCTCAAAATTAGGGATAAATGGATATTTACTTTATTTGGATGGTCATCTAGGATAAGTGGACTGAAATAACAAATGACCTATGATCCTTTCCTAGTCAACTATCCTACGACCTACGCAAGACTAACCGAGAAAGTTCTAGATTGTACACATAAAGTAAAAATAATATGAATGAAGGCTCACACATACTTGGCACAGAGTTACACTATCCATTACTAACTACCAAGTTCATGCCCTAACTTTAACAACAATTGTCACATCCATCTACATAATGTCACGCAAATATCCATAGCGGTCAATCTATCAAAGCAGATGACATGTCACACAAAATTCAGGTGGGTCTCCATTTTCCAAAATATATTTTCATGCCATAGACTACTATAAGTTCTCCCATTTTTCTTTTACAAACACAAACATCAAACAAAAACACATAAACACAAAATTAAAAATTATCCTAAACATATCGGTTTTACTAGATAGCAGTCCCGAGGGAAAAGAAACACTATAATAAAAACCATCAGGTGGTGAGACATTCCTACGAGTACAGCCCTACCCTCATAAAAAAGAAGTGTATTGTCCCCAATGCACACAAAAATATAATACTAGTGGTAGGGGCATACCTGTATGGCACCCTAGGTGTGTAGGTTTGATGCATCAGTAGGGGCTGTAGGTACAACCCCAGAATCATCAATAGTGGCACCGATGGTATTTGGAACACTCAAAGTACCCTCAGTAGTAACAGTGGCATCTGTGATGACCAGTACACTCAATGGTGAAGGATCAGCCGCATGACTCTTACCTCCATAAACATAGACACTCGCAGGTGTCGAACTCACAAATGCTCATCACTCTCTCTACTTCTGCTCAATCTGGCTTAAGTGATAATCAGTTTAGAAGGACCTGGTGGCCTTATGGACATCTCTATCCTCGTTGGCCTCATCAAACTCATCATCTTCCCTCACTCTCTTATCACTTGCCTTCGTGACTGGATCATGAGTGAAGAAATAAAAAACTAGCAGGTCCTATTCAGGCTCATCTTTAATAACTGGAATAACAGTCAGCGGTGGTACCATAAAATCCTATCATGCTGACAACTCTGTTACCTCCGCTCGTAAAGAAGCATGTTTCTCAACCCACTTTTCCAAAACGGGCTCCTGTAAAGATGTCAGTCACTCATCTATCCTCCTATCAAAACCATCTAAGTAACTATGTAGAGTTCTTCCAGTCTTCTCAATCTCCTTCGTCACTAATGGATTCACTTGATCCATCAAAATTTTAACTTGCATGTCAGTGTAAGCCTTCTGTATCTCAGTATGAATCTGACGCCTAGCCATGTCATTTAGATACTCCTGTGTGACAGTGACTAGGCAGGTAGGCGAAGGGCGTGAGATACTGGTAGTGTAGTTGGAGTTGTAGTAGTATCTGTTGTAGCATCTATGGTGGCATCAAGCCCAGTGGCTTTAGTCGCACTCATCTCACAGTAATTATGTCTACATCAAATGGAGTTGGGGTATCAACATGCCCCCTTGATCTGTCAACCCCTCAAAAGTTGCCCCATCTGAAGAACCCGAAGGTTGGGTCATCGTCGGAGCCACCAAATTTTTCTCATCCTAAATGTGATTGATATTTGTAGTTCCGTTCACCATTACCCTCGAATAAATCCCAGCAAATCTAAGAATGTCAGTAAGCTCACAAAGAGTTGTAATCATGCATGGGAAAAAATACCAATGATGTCCTTAAGAGCACACTCCCTAATCTCCTAGACAATTAACTGTGCAAAGTTTAAATCATATCTTTTTATAATACTTGCAACCAAAATATCCCAATCTTTATTATACCTCATACTAAGTGGTATAATATGTCAGTCCTCTGGTTCTTGTTCATAAAGTTATTCATGGGCCATAGTTTGTTTTACATGCCCCATAGACTAACTCTTACTGTTAACCCTGTATAAACTTTTTACTCTTTTATTTTTACTTTTTCTTTTAATTCTTTAGTAGAGAGAACTAAGGGAATTAGGAATTGAGGTGAATGAGGGAGTTACAAATTTATTGGTATTCAAAAATGGAAAGAATGGGGTGATTAAATTAGGGTTTTGGGTCAATTTGGCTGGAAGCGGGTCGGGTCAGGCCTATTTTTAAAAATCTTGAATTTCTTGTATACATATCGTAGGAAGTAACTACATAACATGAAAAGTAGCTACATGGGAATCAAAATGAGGAAACTTACCTAGTATCTATGAAAACATAGTATGACCCGTAGTATAAAACTATGTTTCATACTGTCGCTCATAAATAAGATATTTTACAGCACTTTTGTCCCAATTTTCAAGAATTATAGTATGGTTCATTGTTAAATAGTATGATCCATGATGAAGTTCATGGATCCCTGGTACTGAAGGGTGCTATTTGAGTTAATTAGTACAATCAATTTCACATTCCGTCCTTTGATAGTACTGTCCGTAAGATCAATCGTAATGTAACTCCTGGCTTTGTACAATTTTGTTCCATTTACCACTGTCGCGCCCCATTTTTCTCGCAAAAAGCGGGATTCGACGTGACAAACTCTTTTTGAGATTAATTAGAGTGAAGAGTCGCCACCTAACGAATTAAGGTGCGTTAGGGCACCATTATAGACTAAATTGTGGACTTAGTTTTTATTATTTAGTCTACGTCAACCAGAAATTCGGGTAAGGGTTCAGGTTACCTCGAAAGGAAAGTGTTAGGCACCTTTCGAGGTCCACAAATGTGGATCCCGACCGAATTCATACATTACGTGGGAATTTCTATGTGATAAGCAAAAGATCGATTTATTTTTTATTAACTTAATAATAACTAAGTGTTTAAAAGATAAAAGATATTAAACAAATTACTCATGCAACTGAATTATTATCTAATTAATAATTAACTACGCGATAAGACAAAAATATTTAGATAAATAAAGAAGTAAATTAGATAAGCAAGGAGAGAATTGAGATGAAAATGCGAAAAAATCGGTTAATTAATAACTTAAATTAAACTAAACTACCCCAAACCAGTAAAGGAATAAAAATAACAGAGTAAATAGCTTAATTTAAAATTCTTAAAAATTTAAATAAAATCAAGAGTGTTTTATTTTCTTAGAAGAAATAAAATATTTGTTGCTTTATGGAAATGATGCCGGGATATTAATAATCGCGTTCATTTGACTTTAGCAACATTTTTAATTGGAGGTCGGTCTTAAGTTATAAAATAGTAATATTAGCATTTTTAAAGATAATTGAAATTTTTTGAGTTTTGAATATAAACACATAACATATTTACGTATAAGTACACATATCCTCTTTTGCAAAGCTTTGGTAGATGATACTCCAGGGGATGCATCGGCTTAGTTTAAAAATTCTGGAATTAGACCTCGTAATTCCTTTCACTTTCCCACTAACTATAGGTTAGGAGATAGCTTTTATGTAATTAATAATTTTAAGAGAATCAGCACTGTCCAATTCAAATAGTTTAAAACTAAACAGTGGTTTTAGCTTTTGAGAATTGAAAGTTGTGAAAAGGTGAATAACAATATAAGTTTGGGAGAAAACTAAATATACTCCCTCCGTCCCAATTTATGTGATGTACTTTGACTTGGCACGGAGTTTAAGAAATAAAGGAAGATTTTTGAAACTTGAGGTCTAAAATGAGTTATAGATATTTGTGTGGTTGTAAATCATTTCATTAAGGGTAAAGTGGGTATTTTAAAGTTAAATTGTTACCAAATATAGAAATGTGTCATTCTTTTTGGGACTGACTAAAAAAGGAAAGTGTGTCATATAAATTGGGACATAGGGAGTAATAATTAAGAAAAGAAAAGCTTAAACACTTAACACATAATGTTTCAAATATGCCTCTTATTTAATTAAAGTTAAATAGGTGATGACAGGCTTGAAAAGACAGTTATTCACTTTTACGTAGTTGAAACCTATAAGCATGGTTTCTAAGCGAGGGAGTCCTAATTAAAGTACCAAAAATTAACTAATATGCTAAAAATTAATTTAGATATGTCGTAACTTTGTTTAAATATGCAAGGATTTAATCTAAGTATGCAGACAATTGATTTTTGAATATGCTGGGATTTGAATATGTAGAGAATTTATTAAATATGCAAGAATTTAATTTAATGATGCTGGAAATTATTGAACATGAAGAAAATTAAAAGAAGTGTGCAGAAATTTATTTTAATTTGCAGAGAATTAAATTTTATTTGCAGAAGCTAAAGTGTGTAAAGAATTAAATAAAGAGTGTAGAAATTTAAATAAAGTGTGCAGAAATTATTTTCAATTTGCAGAAAATTAAACAAAGTGTGCGAAAATTTATTTTAATTTGCAGAAAATTGTTAAAGTGTGCAGATTTTTTTTTATTTGCGGAAAAATATTTTAGTGTGCAGAAATTTATTTTAGTTTGCAGAAAAATAAAGCCAGTTTGCAGAAGTTATTTTAATTTGCAGAAAATTAATAAAGTGCTGAAAA
The DNA here is from genome assembly GCA_031232105.1 of Capsicum rhomboideum. Taxonomy (NCBI): domain Eukaryota; kingdom Viridiplantae; phylum Streptophyta; class Magnoliopsida; order Solanales; family Solanaceae; genus Capsicum; species Capsicum rhomboideum. The sequence continues at coordinate 55,000,430 of CP124717.1, forward strand.
ATAATTAAAATGCTGGAGATTTTTTTTATTATGCCAAAATTCATTAAACATGCTTAAGTGAAATTAATCCAACACGTCAAAGCAATGATCTTAAGAGATGATTCCGAGATGATAAACTAATTGATTAACAATCCTATATTGTTTGCCTAAGTGACAAAAAAATTTAACTAATTACATGAAATTTATTAAATAATCCTATAGGCATGGTATCTAGGTGGTAAATATTTTTAACACATAGAATCCCCGCCCCCGTAGCATCCCAATACTTCCATATATATAGTAGAGATTTATATACAACTTATTACAGACCCAAAAGTAAAAAAAAGAAACAAAAAAAAAAACTAAGGTTAGACAATCCCTTGACAAAATCCCAATTTCCAGCAACTCTTCATCCGTCCAAACAAACACCCTCTAATGACACCTGTTACAAATAAGGTACCCAAACAAGCATAGAGAATTCGGACGCGCCAAACATGATCATAACCAGAGGAAAGAAGACACATAAACTGAGACGCGTACAACAATTAATTCAAATTAGACCCTATAGGCATGTTCTCTAGATCCGAACTAGAAAGAAACTACCACATAAAAAAAAATGAAAGATGTGTTGATGAGGACTAAGCAGTTGATCAGTCAAATATATAATAATAATAAGAAGACCTCGGGCAGCAATAATAGAAGTAAGTTGAAGCCGTGAGCCAATCCTTCAAACCCAATGCCAAAAAAATAGAATAGAATTTGAAATGTCTTTTTTGTATTGAGAGGGAATAATGCTTCCAAGTCCCCTCAGTAATGAGGGAGAGACTGATTTATATAGTGAAGAGTTGTACAAAATTTTAAGAGAGGAAAATATTCAGACAAGCAATTAAAGGAGGTAAAAAGGAAAGGAAATATTTTTTCAAGAATCAATTGATGAAAATTCTTTTCTTTAAATAAACTAAATCAATTTGAAATAGAAATTGTGTCCCAATTCCCATAAATAAGTGAGTAAGAAATCTGTTTTGAGAAAGAGAATCAATCAAAAGAGCACAAGGTTGAAATTTACCCCAAATAAACAAGGGAAAAAGTTGTCACATAATTATTTTTTCTTAATATTCAATCAATCCCCAAAATATCCTCAAATATGTGTAAAAGTGAGTCAAGTTTACCATAAGTATCTAGGTAGGTAAAACGAGAGGAAGACTTGATTTTCACCATCGTAAATCTGTTTACACTAAATAAGGGCAAAGATCACTCCAAAATCGTATCTTCCTTAAACAGTAGCAAAATCAATTAGGGGGAAAATCATGCCCAAATACAAAAATATACAAGTAAAATTTACTATGCATTTTTAAAATGTCCTATGCATCAAAAGTCCTCTAATTGTCATAACTAATTATTCCAAAGATGTTTAAAACGTTAATCAATGACGTTTCACCACTATTACTATCACAATGAATTCAATACCGGACTCCATAAACACAAAGGTTTCAAGCATGGACAAATTATTACTAATTCGAAAATTAGGGTTATAAAAATTGGGGCTTTTTATATATGATAATCTAACAGTGTAAATAAACATGAAATTGAAACAAATACTTCTAAATCTTTAGCCATGTTTCACAATTTTCAAATCTAAGAATCAGGCAGAACACACGAAACAAATGAAATTTAACTCGTAATAGAGATCGAACCCAATAATACTCATAGAAATCTGTCATATTTATTCAAATCATGAAGTCCGGTGAAAGCAAAAGAACGGGGTGAAGGTAGCAGTGCTAGCTGGTCGGCATTGGAGATGTACCAGTGGAGATGGTGTTGACCGCCGGTGGTTCTCCAGTCGGAGAAAGTGGCTCTTCGCTGGTGTCTCGTCGTTGATGGTGACGGCGGTGGGGCTGGGTTCAAGAGGGAGAGGAGGCGGCTGGTGTACGTTGAGGGATGAGGGAGATCGGGGAGCTGTGGTGGCAGTGGGAGGCGGCGACGGCGATGTGGTTCGCCGGCGTAGGCCTGCCGACAGAAAGGAGAGAGAGGGGAGAGAGGGGGCTGATTTGTGGGAGGATAGGAGTTATGAGGGTTATGGTGTATATGTGGTGGTGGAGTGGAGTTGACCGCCGACCGTCCGGTGATCACTACTGTGGCGGCGGCGGTAGGGAAAGAGATGAGGGGAGAGAGAAAGGGTAGAGTGAGAGAGGAGGATGTCGGCTGGTGTGGGGTGTGTGTGAAAGTGAATTAGGGTTTGGGGGGTATTAAAAAAGGAAAGAAAGGAAATTGATCTCAGCCGTTGGATCATTTTTTATAAACGGCTGGGATAAAAAATTTACAAAAAGGGCCAAAATTTAGATTATTTAAATTGGGATTGAATTGAATTTCAATTTGAGATCAATTTAGGCTAAAATTGATACCAAATTAGTTACAAAATGGCTAGATTTTAAATAAATTGAATTGAATTAGACTGCTTATTTAATAAAATCGGTAGATATAATAAAATATTATAAAGTTAATCAATATCAATAAAATTATTTTGAGTAAATTACGTAAGTAAAATTAGTGACACGTAGTATTTTATTTGAAATTGGCTATAAATAATAAATTGAAATAAATTATGTATTTGGTAAATTATGCATGCAAATTTTAAGGGATAGTTATAATAATAATAATAATAATAATAATAATAATAATAATAATAATAATAATAATAATAAACTATGTGTTTATCAATTATGAGTATGCATATTTGCAGAAATAATTTTAGTAAATATTTATGAAATTATGTAAAATATTATATTTAAATTAGTAAATTATATATATTATAAAAAATGCTAAAAATAAATTGCATGCCTTAAAATCATGAATACGAAAAAATGCCAAAATTTATTCGATACCAAAAATAATATTTGGAAACTAAAACTAATATTTTTTTTATTTTTTTTGATAAAATAGCAGCCTGTGAGGAATATCGGGAGGTCAAAATTGGGTGTCAACAACCACTATCAGGATCACAAGCCATACTTTAAATATACAGCCCATAACTAGAGCTTGTGGTACTTGCTTTGTCAATTTATTTCTTTTTCTTGTTCAATTCATTCCTGCACACTTCAACAAACGTCAAGCCTATTACATAATACAAAAGACTTGGGTTGCTTCCCAGCTAGCGCTTGATTTAATGTAGTGGCACGACATAGGCATCCTGATTACTCAGACTTCACCAAGATACCCATAGGTTACCTCCTATGAAGCTCCTGATTTAATATTGCGGCACGACTCGTGTCCCTTGGTTACTCAGACTTTACCAAGGACCCAAATATCAACTACCTTTATTTACTTATCAATTCCCAAGTAAGCCTTCACACACTAACCATTTACCTTGAACCATTTACCTTCATGTCTTTCAAGTTCAATGGCACCATATGGGAATACACGTACCACAAGAAATGGCCTCATCCACTTGGATTCAACTTGCCAGGAAACAAGCGAAGCCTTGAGTCAAATAACAAAACCAAGTCACCCAGATTAAAATCTCACTTCTCAATTTTCCAGTCATGGTTCCTCTTTATCCTCTCTTTGTAAAGAGCTGAACTCTCATACACTCTCAGTCAAAACTCATCTAGCTCATTCAATTGATCAAACCTCAAGTTAGAGCCATTACCCCAATTCAAATTCAGCTTTTTGAGCACCCATATAGCCTTGTTCTCAAGCTCAACCGGCAGATGACACAATTTTCCATGTATAAGTTGATAAGGAGACATACCTATAGGGGTTTTGAAAGCAATTCGACATGCCCATAAAGCATCATCCAATTTCCTAAAACAATCCATTCTATTTGTATTCACAGTCTTTGCAAGGATTGTCTTTATCTCTCGGTCGGAGACCTAAACTTTCCCCCACTAGATTGTGGGTGATAAGGTGTTTCCACCCTATGATTCACACCATACTTCTCAAGTAGGGCTTCAAACAACCGACTACAAAAATGAGAGTCTCCATAAATAATAATTGCCCTTAGGGTGCCAAACCTAGAAAAATGTGTTGCTTCAAAAATGTTGTGGCACTCTTGCCTTTATTATTAGGAAGCACAATAGCCTCCACCTACTTGGACACATAGTCAACAACTACAAGTATGTATTTTATCCCATTCAAACTTACAAATGAACCTATAAAGTCAATACCCCAAACATCAAACAACTCAATCACAAGAATGGGAGAGAGAGAAAGTTCATACATTCTTGATACCCCCTTGCCTTTGGCATTGGTCACATGACCTCTCATAATTATGAGCATCTTGATGGATAGTTGGCCAATAGTACCCATATTGCAGAATTTTATAGGTTGTCCAAATGCCACTATGATGTCCCCCAACAGAGATGAGTGACATGCCTCTAATATGCTCATCGTATCGACCTCGGGCACATATCTATGAATAATCCCATCAGCATAAATGCGGAAAAAGTATGGCTCATCCCAAAAAAATTTCTGCACATCAGACAAAAACTTATTTCACTGATGGAAGGACAAGTCTGAAGGCATCACATCACTCATCAAATAATTAGCAAAATCCATGAACCATGGAATAAAATCCCGTGACGCTGCTAATACTTGATCATCTAAAAAATTATCATCAATGTCAATCTCATCTTTAAATTTTAGCATTGCCTCTTCCTAAAGTCTGGCAAAGTGGTTAACTACTTGATTTTCGATCTTTTTCCAATCCTTGACCTCAAAGTCAAATTCTTGAAATAGAAGTACCCAACGAATAAATCTAGGCTTTGAATCTTTCTTCACTATTAGGTATCTAAGAGTTGTAAGTTAGTGTGCACTATCACTTTAGTGCCAATAAAGTAGGCTCTAAATTTCTCAAAAGCAAAAAGCACAATAAGTAACTCTTGCTCCGTCACAGAATAATTTTTTTGAGTTGCATTAAGTGCTTTGCTAGCGTAATAGATCGGATGAAGAATATTTTTACTCCTTTAGCCTATGACTGCTCCTAGTGCCACTCTGCTAGCATCACACATAATTTCAAAAGGCATGGACCAGTCAGACACAACATTGATAGGATTTGATATCAACTTCTCCTTAAGGCACTAAAATACCTTCAAACATGTATCATAAAATATGAACACTTCTTTCTCCAATAACTTGCACAAAGGGTGTACAATTTTAGAGAAAGCCTTGATGAATCGATGATAAAATCTAGCATTCCCCAAAAAGCTTTGAATACCATGTACAGAAATCAGTGGTGGCAATTTTTCAATTACCTTAGTTTTCGTCCTATCAACCTCGATTCCCTTTTTAGAGATCTTGTGACTAAGCACTATACCTTTCTTTACTATAAAATGACATTTTTCCCAATTAAGCACCAAATTACAATCCTCATATCTCTTTAATACACTACTTAAATGGGCCAAACAATCATAAAAAGAGTCACCTACCATAGAGAAATTGACCATAAATACCTCAATAGTGTCCTCCATCATATCAGAGAATATAGATATCATACAATGCTGAAAGGTCATCGGTGCATTACACAATCCAAAAGGCATCCACTTGAATTCAAACGTCCTATATGGACAAGTGAAAGTGATTATTTCTTAGTCTTCAGTAGCAACTGTAATCTGATTGTATCCCGAATAACCATCAAGAAAATAATACCATCCTCTACAAGCAAGACGATCAAATATCTGTTCTATGAATGACATCGATAGTGATCTTTATCAGTCCACACATTCAACTTCCTATATTCCATACACACTCACCAACCTGTGACTGGCGTTATCAGAATAAGCTCTTTCTTTACATTAGGAACCATAATGATTCCATCCTTTTTCAGTACATATTGGACTGACTTACCCATTTACTGTCTGCAATAGGGTAAATCACACATGCATCTAACCACTTAATGATCTCCTTTTTGAAGACCTCTTGCAGAGGTGGATTCAGCCTACACTGATGCTCAATTCTAGGAATATAATTCGGCTCGAGCTAGATTTTATGAGTGCAAATACCCGATGAAATACCAATGATGTCAGTAATGGACCAACTGATGGACCTCTTGAACTTTTTCAACACAGATACTAGAGCTTCCATTTGTCATTAGACCAAATTTGCTGCTATAATAATCGACAAGGTATTCTTAGCTCCCAAGAAAACATATCAAAGATGGGATGGGAGAGCCTTGAGCTCCAAGACTGGAGGCTCCTCAACAGAAGGCTTGGACGGTGGAGTTGTATGATGCTTCAAGTCAAGATCTAACTATTTCAATGCATAAATATCCGTTTCTATACTGGTAAGTTCCTTAACCATCTCATCACACCCATCTATGTCATCTCCATCAAAATTCATGATCATAGTTGTTATTGCCTCAACACCAAATCTCTCCTTGATAGGTAATAGTGGCAGCTCCTCATCAATAATATTAATAACCAAGACCACACACATGTCATTAGGTTGCTTCATTGACCGACAAATATTGAAAATATCTTTTTTATTATTCAATCAAAATTTCAATTATCTGGTTTTCGTGTCGACAAATGCTCGTTCGGTGGCAAGGAATGGTTGCTCCAAGGTGATGGAGACCTCAAAATCAACCTCACAGTCCAAAATGACAAAATCTGCCAAAAAGATGAATGACTTAAATTTTAATAGAACATAATAAAAAAACACCTACAGGTTTCTTTACTGTGCGATATGCCATAAGAAGTAGCGTTAAAGTCAGTTTGGGCGCTCCCAAGCCCGACTGTCTAAATACTGCTAGCGGCATAAGATTAATAACACCTAAATCACATAAAGCCTTTACAAAATTAAAGGCTCCTAAGGTGCATGGAATGGTGAATGCTCCAGGATCTTCATTTTTCTGCACAAGACCAGGAAGCTATTGTACTATAGTGGTGCAAATTATTGATAGACTTGAAACTCACAGTTATTTTTTTAATAACAAGATCCTTCATGAACTTGGCGTAGCTAGGCATTTTCTCAAGTGCCTCGACTAAAGGAGTGTTCACAGATAACTACTTCAACATTGAAATAAAGTTGTGATACTTTCCATCTTCTGTATTTTTCTTCAATCATTGTGGGAAAGGTGGAGGAGGTTGTGGGATATAAGTAAAAATCTATGGGACCTCCTTGTCCTTTCTTTTTATAGATACGATCTCCTTTTCAACATCTTGAGAGAGATTTTTAGCCGAATTCTCATCAATAATCTTCTCCTAGGGTTCAACAAGCTTTTCAACATCAACCATCTCAGGATCGACCGTATCATCAACAACTATCAGGAAAGAAGGATCAGTAATCATCTTACCACTCTTAGTAGTTACAACCATCCGATGATTTTCATTTTCTAGATTTTGGACTGTATTGCTAGGGAGTGTACCTTTATGCCTTTGGTTTAGAGATGCTAATATTTGGCTAATTTGTTGCTCAATTTGCTTAATCGAGGTAGCATGTGACTCGACCTTTTGGTTTATCATAGTTATATCTTCACAAATCTTCTTGAGGTTGTAATCAGTAGATTCTACCCTCTTCAACACCTTGGATACCAAGCCTTTTAATCTGGAAGTTCTTGACTCTACGTCACGGCTACCCAAAGAAATATACAAGTCGTTTCTATCATTCTTGTACCCATCTCACTTCTTCAAATCACCATCTCTATCTCTGCCTCTACTCATATCTTTATACCCTGACCAGTTATAGTTATTGTCCTTGTAATAGTTCTAACCTTGATTCCCTTGATCTTAGTACCGAGCATCTTAATTAGACCCTTAGGCATTAGCCTCGAAACTGCCACTTGATTATTCAAGTAGTTCTCCTCCTTATAAGAATTAGAATCATGACTGTCATGTCTTGGCATTTTTCCTTGTGAGCTAATTGTGTTTACCTTTTTAGCCCCATCCCACATAACATGCTTTGCAATGAGACTTAGTTGAGTTTTTATATCGGCTATGTCTGGATCTTATTCCTCATATTTCTTCTGCTTCTCCACAGACATACCTATAATATAAGTGCCGACAGGAACTTTAGATTCCCGTGTGTACCAAGACCTATTAGTCTTTAACTGTGTCAAGCACAACTGCTACATCTACATAAGTGTGACTCATAAATGCTTCTCTTGCAACAGTTTCAGCTACTACCTTGGTATTAACATTTAAAGAACTATAGAAAATCTATAACAAACTCTTATTGGTATTTTGTAATTAGAAAATTACTTCAGCTTCTTGTTGAACCTCTACCATGCCTCATACAAAGATTTTGTACTTAGTTGTCTAAACTTATATATTTTATCTTTTAGCTATAACATTCTAGATGATGGGAAGAATCTTTTCAAGAAAGCCCTCTTTAACTCCCCCTTCCCCCCAGATAGTGATTGAGTCATTAGGTAATTTTGCCAACCAAAGAGTTGCTTCACCTACCAATGAAAAAGGAAATAACCACAATTTGATTACATCTTGAGTCACACCGAGTAGTTTATATGCCTTACAAATCCCCACAAAGTTCATTATATGCATATTTTCCTCATCATTAGTGTGTCCAGTGAATACTCCTTTCATGTTCAATAACTCTATCATTGTACTGGTAATATCGGTAGTGGATGTGGAACTATGGCACATATTGCATCTATATCATCTAGGTCAACATCATCACTATCATCATCAAACTGAGGGGCATATCGATAGTGTTACTGCTCATGGCCCCTATTCTTTCTTTATCTGGCCCATTCATTTAGTGTAGCCTGACAGCCTGCCTCTTCTTTCCTAGCTTGCTCATTAGCTACAACTTGGTGTTGCTCTTTAGTTAGCTGACCTGCCTCACGTTGTTGAGCCCTCGCCTGTTCCTCAGCCAAAGTCCTGGTTGTGGCTTCCTCTGGAGTCTCCTAGATTCCTTACTTATCCATTCTCCTCAAAGTTCTTTCAAGTTTGAGATCGGTTAGAATCAAGGAATTGCTTTGACTCCGAGTATTGGGCATACACAAGTGTGTACCCCAATAACAAAACAAAAACAACAGAAAAAGTAAATTAGGAAATAAGGGCTAATAGTCAAATAAACACAATTGATCTAATCCTAAATTGTATTCCCCAGTAATGGCGCTAAAATTTGATGTCGCACAAATTATACCTTGTAATGAAATATAAAGAAAACGTTAATCAAATATAGAACCCAACCAAGGTTGGGATCAGTCCCACAGGGAATGTGGCAAGAAGAGGGTTATTGTCACGCCCGTATCCCAACGAGGCGGACTGGCACACGAAGCCGATATGGCCGGAGAGAACCAATCTTTGCTCATGTACATTCGCAAGCATATTTTCGTATGAATCTTATTATACCTCATACAACTAGGCGAAAGTCATGGAAAACTTATACAATGGCCATCGAGTCAAACAGAACACACATCTCTTACATTCACCTTCCCACATATGTCTACACAGCCTCTAACCGATACATGAACACAACAACCTATAGTCGGGACAAGTCCCCGCTTTATACAATAATTACAATACCAAAACAATGTACACATGTGACTCGGAAAGCCCCGAACCAACTGGAGCTCACCAATGATCCGCGGATGACTCGTAGTCTATTGTGGAGGTCTACTAACACCTATGCCTGCAGCAAGTAAAGTAAATCCCCCAAAAGGGTCAATACGAAGAATGTACTGAGTATGCAAGGCTATAAGAAACTTCATACAAGATACGAACTTCAATGAAACCAAGATAAGAGTATAGTCAATGTGGAAAAAAATCATCATTCAGTATGTGTGGAAATATGTACCTTATGTTCATTATTTCATTTGCCTTTATGTACATTACCGTTAGTAGTTAGAACCGTCAATATATATGTATGTATATATAACAGTCAATATAATACCATCAATATATAATACCGTCAATATATATATATAACCCGAGCCCAACTGATCAGTGGGAGAATAATATAATATATCATAAATAAATAAAGCAGGTTCGGCCCTTAGGGCTACCCCCTGTCAGGTTCGACATCAAGCTAGGCTTTTGCCCCACTGAGCTTCCCCCCTGCTATCACCCGAAAATAGGTGAAGCAGGTTCGGCATCAAGTTTGGCTTTTGCTTCACTGGGCTTTCCCCCTGATCCAACAATATCGGGATCGGCTTGAGTTAGGCTTGTGCCCCCACAAAGCTATCACCCGAACTCAATAAGTATAAATAAAATATAAAGTAACCATAAGGACATTATAAAGTAACCATATGGGAAATACTTCTTTCATTACTTCATTGGATTACTTCTTCCCTTTACTTTTATGAGATTGATACATTGGGGATCATAACCTTATTGGAAACACATAATACATTACTTCAGTCTTTTATGTTCATGAGATTGATACTTTTGAAGTTGTAACATTATTGGAAGCTTTGGAACATAACATTATTAGAACTTGGAACCATGTCCATAATTATGTGATACATGAATGACCATAGACCAAGAATAAGGTATATATGATTAGCAATAGATGATAACATGAAATGAGATTCCTTAGGACATTTCAAAAATGAGTAAGTACCATAACAAGGTGATTACTATATGCTGCAGAAGGGTACGAAAAGAGTAACCTTACATACCTTATCTCCTCAATACGAATATACAATCCTATACGTGAATACAATAGTACCGCTCCTTCCTTATGTTTCACTCTACAACACAAGTACATAACGGAGGTTACATTAACCACCAACTACCTTACAAATGCATACAACGACAATGAGTTACATGTTTGCCTTTAAAATGTCATTTCCTTCTCTACAATACCATTTACGGCATTGTCATATCAAAAATACCACAACATGCCCAACATTGACCAAAATATCATAAACCACTAGCATGTCACACCAAGTTCATACTTTACACTTCTCCATCACCACGACATCACAATGATTCCATCAATTCACTTCAATACACCTCACAACAATATATCGGCCAAAATACCATAATTTACACTTATAGAAAAATAACAAGTTTAATAACATAATCACACCATACATGTTGATATTTCATCCATACCATACTCTTTCATCAAAACCACAAGTCATATTTCAAGTTTAAATCCCATGGATAACACATCTTTTACAAAAACACAAAGTGCCATGTTCAACACTTCCAAGCCTAACCAACATGATCTACATACTCTATCATGCATATAATCTATTAATCCATAAGAATAATCACTTAACTAAGCTTGAAATATGACGATCTTGTCCACAAGAGGTGATTGCCTTAGTGTTTGAAGAGTAGAGAGAAAAGATATTTGTTTTGGAAAAGTCTAGAAATGTTATGTGTGTTTTGCGGATTTAAATCTGATTTTATACCCCTTTTATAGTGCCTCAACTCATCCCTAGCTACACTTGGTCCAATAATAGCATGTTTACTTGGTCAATGGCATGAATGGGTCATTTGACCCATTTTGGCCCATGTCTTTTGCCTCATTTTGGGCCTCTTTTGAGCCCAATTCACTTGATCCAACAAAATCAATAATTTCTCATCTTTAAATCATTTCACACTTGTTACAACGATATTCCCACTCATGCGATTTATATTCGTAGCCTCAATCCCAAAAATAAGCGAGTCTAACCACGTATGGCTTATTTTGATCAAAAGGGTAAAAACGTCATTTGGATGTCAAATTCATCCACGAATAATTTTACCAAATTGTAATGCCAATATTTCCATTATCCCATGTATAGGCTCGTGGTTGTAGAAGAAATGTGGCAAAAAGCGGCCCGATACGTCCCCAGGCACCCTTGGGACTTAGAAAAATTTCCAACTTTTGAAAGGTGCACACAAACATCCTGGCACGCCCTTGGTCGCGCCACCTTGATGCCTGTGCCCAAAAAATTTGGGCAATTAGCGGCCTGGCACGCCCTCTGGCGCGCCTGGCCCTAATTTTTTTGAAAAAATTTGTTCTTCGACTTTTCTTTGCGGATTTGATTAGATACTTCAAGTTCTATTCTTTAACTTATTTCCTACCTTTAATATCCTTTGTTTGGAGGCCCTCCAAGTCTCGTTTTTAACCCCACAAATGCTCCACGAAGTCACAATACACCTCCTACGAAGGTCTAATCACATGTACGAGGCCCAATATCAATTATCTCATCAATAACATTACAAAATACATACTTATGGCTCTCGACACCTAAGTAAACATTGTTCAACATCGTTAAGTAGGGTTGGGAAGGTACGGGGTGTTACAGTTATTGTAATGATTAATCAATTATTTTTAAAATGGAGGTTTTAAAGTAACAAGTAACCAGTTTGCAAGCTTTAGTAACAAGTAGAGAAGTATCAAATTATGTTGTAACAATCAGCGAGAATGGACAAGGATTGTGTTCCCCATGATTTCATAACTCAGTAATAATAGCATACTAGTGATATATCCTAGTGCTTAGCATGTAAAATTGGTAAGTTTGGTTCACATAAACAGTTGGTCCCCTATCTAGATGAATATCACTATGAAACTTGGTCCGTCTATGAGTGTTTTCTTTACTAACCCTTACTCTTGATATTAGATTAGCTAATCCCAGACAAGGCTCAAGCTATTAGATGAGGGTTGATAGCCTCAAATATCCATTATTAATTCCTTTTTCCATTTATTGCCAATTTGGTCTAGCAAAGAAGAATAAGGTGAGTTCTAACACTGGCCACCTTTAAAAAACAATCAACACAAATGGAAGAACAATACATGCATAAATACCACTCAAGAATCACTTATTACTTTAACCTGCTTTGTTAATTCATCATGGTTCCTACAACCCTAGTTGTAGGTCATCTTCATAAGATCACAACAAGAATTTGTAGAAGAATTCATAATCATAAACTTATGAATCAAGAATAACAAATCTAGAATCTTTAATAATCAATGAAGGTTTAATTATCAAGAATCAAAGTATGAAATATTCTCCAAAACCCAAGAACAAAAACAATATAATATTTTTCTAAGGCTTAAGAGTCGTAATAGTGCATAAATTGTAAAAGAAAACCTAGGAAAGGTATTTATAAACATTATAAAACCTATCCTAAAACAACTTGGAAAACAGAGTCGGCATCTCGTCACGGTTTGTGGAAAGACTCCATGGCCCGTAATATGAAATTAGGTTTTGTAGTCTACATGATCCCATAGGTTTCCATGAGCTAACTTTACGGCCCATAGAATAACTTCATGGACCCTCATGTAGATCGTGGTATCAAACTCCAGAATTGCTCTTTTTAGGTCTTTCTTTTCATGACCCTTAGTACAGACAACTGAAGCTCGTGAACTTCTTTCTACGACATGGAATAACCTTGTACTGTATGGGTCTGACGTTCACTTTTTTAGAATGCAGTCTACGAAATAAACCACAGCCTTTGATTATAACAACGGACCGTACTAAACCATTTTGTGCGAACATAGTCTGGTTCAACCGATTCTTCGACTTTTTCATTTCGAGACCTACTTTTCAGTAAAAACACACAAACGTACATTAAATCTACCATAAAGTACTTAAGAATCTACAACAATCCCATGTTTGAAGCTTCAAAGGTGTCGTAAAACTATGGTTCATCAATTATGTAAATTTACAAAACATCATCGCAATACGTTAGGTTCAAGGGTTAATAAACTAGTTGAGTCAGCTTTTGAGCTCATTTATTCTGATGTTTGGGGACCATGTCCTATCATTTCCAAAACTGTACATGAGTGTTTTGTCACATTAATGGATGATTTCTCTCGGATGACTTAGAGTTATTTTATGAAAAGTCACTCTGAAGTGTTTACTCACTTTTGTGCCTTTTGTGCTGAAGTCAAAATGTAATTCAATGCTTCGATGCATATTTTGAGGAGTGATAATGTTAAAGAATACATGTCAGACTTGTTTGAAAAAAGTAAGTTTTTGGTGGACACAAGCCCTCGGGACTTGACACTTAGACACCGAGAAGCTTGCCCCAGGGTCCTTTGCTTGGAACTGCTCCTACATGAGACAACATGGTATCCTTCATCAGTCTTCATCTGTTGATACACCTTCTCAAAATGGAGTTTTTGAGAGGAAAAATATGTATCTACTTGAGATAACTTGGGAACTTTTATTCCAAATGAACGTTCCTACACAATTTTGGGTTGATACAGCCTCTACGACTTATTTTCTAATTAATCGCATGCCATGGAATGTTCTTGATAGTAATATGGCTTACAATATTTTTTTCCAAAAAAGTTATTTTCCCCGGTGGAACCAAATATATTCAGAAGTACGTGTTATGTTCGAGATGTTATCAAGTTGGATCCTAAGTCATTGAAGTGTGTTTTCTTGGGTTATTTTCATCTTTAGAAGGGGTATAGATGTTTTTCTACTGAACTTGGCAAATATATAGTATCAAATAATGTGGTATTTTCAAAGACTACACCATTCTTCTATACTCTTCCCAGTTCTACAAGTCAGGGGGAGGAAGATAAGCGGTTAGTTTATTAGGTTACTCGTACTATGCAATTAGGTGATATTATTCTTCCATCTCCTAGTTACTCTATCGAGCACCAGTTGACTACTACACCTTCAACACCTATTCAAGCAAGGCCAATAATTTTTTATGTTTATACGAGGAGACGAGATATTGATGATACATGCCCTGCACCAGCACCTTTGTCATTAAATCCTTCTACACCTAATCTTCTAGAGGACCTCAACCTCCCTATTGTTCTTTGCAAAGGTAAACGGACTTACAAATTCACATATTCCATTGGTAACTTTGTTTCTGATGATTGTTTATATTCTATATCTAGATCCTTGATTGCTTCTCTAGACTCTGTTTCTGTATCTTAAATTATGAACGAGGCTTTGCATCATCCTGGATGGTCAAATGCGATGCTTGAGGAAATACATGCATTAGAGAAAAATCACATATGGTATTTGGTGGATTTACCCAGTGGGAAGAAACCAATGGGATGTAAGTGGGTGTTCGAGATGAAAGTTAATTCAGATGGTTCCATGGCAAGACTTAAGTTCAGGCTTGTGGCTAAAGAATATGCTCGGAGTTATGGGGTGGATAATTCAGACACATTCTCTCTGGTTGCCAAACTCACTTCTATCTGTTGTTCATTTCTCTAGTTGATTTTAAGAATTGGTCTTTACATTAGTTGAATATCAAGAATGCGTTCCTTCATGGTGATCTTCAAGAGGAAGTGTATTTGGAGAAACCTTCTGACTTTATTGCTTAGGGGGAGTATAGAAAAGTCTGTTATTTGAAGAAGTCCTTATATGGAGTGAAGCAGATTTCGTGGGCTTGGTTTGGTAATTTAGTTAGATAGTTCAGGAGCTTGGCCTAAAAATGAGCAAATGCGATCACTTTATCTTCTACCGACTATCTGCAGCTGGCGCTATCCTCTTTGTTGTATATGTTGATGACATTGTTATCACAAGAGGTGATTCTGAGGGTAAAATCTTTTCCCTTAAGTCTTTCTTACATACCGAGTTTCATACGAAGGACTTATGCCAGTAGAAATACTTTTTGGCAGTAGAAGTAAATAGAAGCAAGAAGGGAATTCTTCTGTCTCAGAGAAAGTATATTCTTGACCTACTTGCAAAAACTGAAAAGCTAGCAGCCAAACCTTACAGTACTCCAATGGTTCCCAATGTGCATCTTATGAAAGATGATGGTGATCTTTTTGATAATCCAAGAGATATAAGAGGATAGTTTGAAAATATAACTATCTCACAATGACTTGCCCGAATATTGCTTTTGCAGTAAGTGTCATTAGTCAGTTCATATCCATACCTACGGTCAAATATTGAGCAGTTTTAGAATAGGTTCTATATTACTTGAAAGGAGCTCCTGGACTTGGCATATTATATATCAATCACAACCATACTCATGTTGAGTGATTTGTAGATGTTGACTGGGCTAGTTTTAAAATTAATAGAAGTTCCACTACAGGCTATTTTGGCTTTGTTAGACGAAACTTGGTGGCATGGAAAAGTAAGAAGAAAAGTGTTGTTTCTCAATCCAGTGCAAAATCTAAGTACAGAGCTATGTCACAGTCTACGTGTGAAATTACGTAGACACATCATCTTTTAACTGAAATTGGGTTGAAGCATCATATGCTAGCAAAACTCTTGTGTGATAATTGAGTTGCTTTTCATATTGCCTCAAATCTAGTGTATCATGAGAAAACTAAAAATATTGAGGTTGACTGTCACTTTATCCATGAGAAGATTCAGGAAAACTTGATTTTTATCACTTACTTTCTGGACAACTTTGCTAAATCCTTTTAGAGTTAAGACTATCTATAGTTTTAATTTTTTAATAACATTAGAGGCAGAGAAAGGAAATTTTGGTAAAAGTGAAAGAGAAAACAAATGAAAACGTAAATATAGTGAGAGTACCATGGAGCATGTTTATGTAACACCCCGTAGATTTTCGAATGTATGCGACTATGTGACAAAATTTGTGAACATGTAATAAAGGGTATATAATACATGCAAAGTGTTGGATTTAATGTATATTGGGTATTGGGCTCTAAATTGGCCCAAAAATGATAAGGAAGACATGGCCCAAAACAAGGGAAAATGACCCATTCTTCCTTGACCCACTTGGACACCTCATCCTTTACTTAAAATTGACTAAGGATGATATATATATAGCTCAAAAAATCAGATTTTAATCACAAGGAACACCTTGCCATTTCTTGAAATTTCTAGACTTTCCAAGAAGACCAAAAAGAAACCCTTTCAAGCCTAAGGCAACTATACTTATTTTGTCCAAGATCATCACCTTGTAAGTGTTGGTAAGTTTATATTCTTGTGATTTAATATGTTATGTGCATGATAAATTGTATGGGTTGTGATGGTTATGTTTAAAAGGGGTTGATTGGTGCACTTTGGCTTATGTGACACAAGTTGTGTATTTTGGTGATTTGAACTTGAAAGTGGCCTTGTGGTCTTGAAGAAAGTGATTTGATGGATTGAACATCAACAAGTATGATGTGGTTATGTACCTAATTTAATTTCTCTTTGTATGTTATTTTTGGAAATTGTTGCTATGGAAAAAGTGTGTGGAATTGGTGACGTATTGAGAGGAAAATGTGATTTTGGTGATGTTTATGTGTGTGGTAAATGTTTACTCTTGTATATTACTATATTATATGCATAAGAGGGTGAGTAAATCATGTTGGCTATGTTGACAAAGTGTTGAGCAGTCCACTATGTGTAAAACAGTCTACTTTTGCTAAATCGGTAAAGGATTTGCCTTCTATGTGATTTAAACTTGAAAGCGGACTTAAGGTCTTGAAGGAATTGAATTATATGGATGAAATTTCAGTATATTTAAGTATGGTGCTGTCCCTAATTCGTTAATTTTGTGTATGGCTTGATGGAAATGTTTTTACGTAATTGTGCATGGAACGTTTGGCATAGTGAAAAGAGAATACTTTCTTGTTATGTTAAAGTGAATTATAAACTTGTGTGGGCTGTTTTTGGTATATTGTTGTGGAAGGTATTTATGTGACTTGATGGGATAAATATGTGGAGTTGTATTGAGGCGTAAATGTAAAGTAGAAACTTGGTGTAAAATCCTATCGGTTTGTGATGTCTACGGTGATGTGTGGACTGTTTTGGTGGTGTGTGGACTGATTTGGTGTTGTTGTTTTGCTAAAGCAGTAAGTTATAGTGTAATGTGGTGGAATAATGCGATTTGGTAGTATAATGAAGGGGGGAGTGATGCACCATGTGTTTTGGAGGTTGGACGGTTTTTACTTTCCGTTAAGCACCTACTTACCGTCTTATGAACTTGTAATGTAGTTAGTGGTTAACGTGAGTTCCGTTATGTGCTTATGTAGAGTAACACGTAAGGAGAAAGCTAGAGTGTTATATTCACGAATAAGATTGTGTATCCATATTGGGGAATTAAGGTATGTAAGGTTACTCTTTCCGTATCCTTCTGCAGCACATAGTATCATATTGTCATTATACATGTTCCATTCTGAAATGTCCAAAGGTATTCCATTCCCGGTTGTTAATCATTGTTACACACATGTTCCTTATACATTGATCAAATGTAATTCATATGACTCATGTTCATTGATTAATGTTCCAATAATGTTCCAAAGTTTCCATAACATTGTAACCACTAATGTACCAATCTCATAACAAAAGAATTGAAGTCATAAACACTTGTTGAGAATGGGTGGCAACCCAAAGGGGCATAAACCTAGCTAGGGGTGATCCTGAATGATTATTGGATACAGGGGGCAGCTCAAAGGGGCATAAGCCTAGCTAGATACGAACCTGCTTTATTGATTTATGGGTGGCAGCTCAAAGGGGCATAAGCCTAGCTAGAGTCGATCCCAATGTTATTTCCCACTGATCAGTTGGTCCCGGGCATTACATGATTGATGATCACTTGATTGACGACGAAGTAAAGTAAAGTGAAATAAAAGTAAAGAAAGTAATGCACATGATTCCACATGTATACCTATGGTAATTTATTCACATGATGTGTTCACTTGTACTTAATTTTATCAAAGTTTCTATATCTCATACATTTACTTATAGCCTTACATACTCAGTACATTCTTCGTACTGACGTCCCTTGTGGGACTTCCCTTACTTGCTGCAGGCACAGGTACCAATAGGCACCTACAGTAGTACTTGGATTTATCTGCGGTTTTGTTGGTAAGCTCCAGTTTGCTTCGGGGCTTCCCGAGTCCTATGCACATATTGGTTTTGATAATGTATCACAGTTGTCTAAAGCGGGGACTTGTCCCGACTTTAGGATGGTTATGTTCATGTATGTATAAAGGCTTTGTAGACGATGTTGGACAAATGAAAAATGTATGTCATGTCATGATGGCCCTAAAAGCCAAGTTTCACATATGTATATATAAATCACCTGTTTTGCCATAATTTCCGCCATTGGTGTCTTGCGTCTATACATGGTAGTGATGGTCAATGAATGACGTGTGTATGAATGTACAGGGTGATAGTTGGTTCTCTCGGGGCCTCAACAGCTTTGGGTGCCAGTCCGCCTCGTTGGAACTCGGGGCGTGACAGTTTACGCCTTCATTGGCAACAAGATTATAGAGGGTTCCATTCAAAGTAAATTAGGCACCACCAATCTGGTTAGCAACCCTTCCAAGGGCTGCTCCAAAATAGCTTATATCGTTCTGCACCAAATTACTTTCATAAGTAACTAGGGATGACACTAAAGTTTCTTCAATGTACTTTACATTAACGTAAAATATATGAGATATTATAGGCTAGGGATGTGGTCTTTGTTAGGAAAGAACTACGATTAGACATTGTCAAATGACTGTGGACTCTAACATGGTACATTTCAAGGCAGATGGTTAAAGGACTTAAACTTTTGTGACTGAAGCGAAGGATTTAACTGCATTGACCTTGAGTCGTACATGATTCAAAGAACCGGTGTTGTTAATTAATGAGACTAAGAACCACTATGACATGTAATAAAATAGAAGGAAATTAAAGAAAGGGAGAAGCGAGAGCAATAGATCCCTCTCTTTCTCTATTTCTTTTTTTTCTTTAATAGACTATGAAGTAAGAATCTTTTAGGAAAGAGCAGAATGGAAATACGCATTCAAATACAATGAACAAATTAAAGTGTACTAACCTTGTATTCCTTGATGGTGTCATATCCAAGGACAACATCACCTATTTTTCCTGAAAGGATCAAAACAAGATAAAACTGGTTACTTATAGAAAACAGATTTAGAACATGGTTAGATTTTTTGAAAGATGGAATTTTTTGTTAACCATCTATTATCCTACTGTGTCCCTGACTAATACATGTTCTCCATTTCAAAGACTTGAACCTAGGAGTCCCTATCCCAACCCAAACTCCCGACTCTCAATCTTGACCCATACATCCAAACTCAACCTCGACTACATAGTTAGATTTTTTGAAAGATGGAATTTTTTGTTAACCATCTGTTATCCTACTGTGTCCCTGACTAATATAGGTTCTCCATTTCCAAGACTTGAACCTAGGAGTCCCGATCCCAACCCAAACTCCCGACTCCCAATCTTGACCCAGACATTCGATATCAACCTCGACTCCCAACCCAAAACCTGATCCCGACCTCGATTCTCAATCTCAAATCCTAATCCCAACCTTGACCCAAGAACCATAACCAAGACCTAACTCCCAATCCCAACCCAAATCCTAACTTGGGACTCGACTCCAGGTCCCGACCACGACTCTCGATCCTAAGTCCTGACTCCCCACTCGAGACTCGATCTTGACCTCGATTCTTTACCTCGAGACCCAATTCCAACTCGAGTCTCAAATGCTAACTTGGTACCCATCTCAATACCGATCTAACCCTGAATCACTCCAGAATCTCAACCTAAGACTTGACCCCCAAACCAGAAGTCGATCCCAACTCTGACTCTTGACTCAGGATCGACCCCAACTCCCGATCCTGGACCTGACCTCGAGTCCCTATGTCACGCCTTGAATTCCAACGGGGTGGACATGGCACCCGAAGCCGTTGAGGCCCGAGAGAATCAGCCTATACATTCGTATGGAACACAATAAGTATGCATATGGACATGACATAACAAGACTGAAAGCGTGGAAAGACATATATATATAAGAAACTTGGCCGGTAGGGCCGCAAAGATCAAAATGCGAAGACATCTCTTCATGTACTGTACAACGTCTACAAAGCCTCTAGCAGAACCAAACCAAGACTCTAATCGGGACAACTCCCCGCTTTACATAACATGTACATAACATGTACATAACATGTACATAACATCAAAATCAACATGTACATATGACCCGGAAAGCCCCGAATCAGCCTAGAGCTCACCAACTATACGCAGAAAGTTCGAATCCTACTGTGGGGGTCTACTAGCACTTGCGCCTGCAGCAAGGTAAATCCCACAAGGGGTCAGTACGAAAGAATGTACTGAGTATGTAAGGCGATAAGCAACTGTATGACAAATAAGAACTCAAATGGAATCAAATATCAACAAATAAACAATATGGAGAACCACCATTCTGTATGTGGGAAAAACATGTACATTACATTCATTGCCTTGCTTTTACGTTCATTATCATCAATAACTCATATCGTACCCGGGCCCCAACTGATCAGTGGGTCATAACATTGGGATCGTCTCTAGCTAGGCTTATGCCCCTTTGAGCTACCACCCATAATCAATAAAGCAGGTTCGTCCCTAGCTATGTTTTCACCCCTTTGGGATACCCCCTGTGTCCAATAATCAATCGGGATCGTCTCTAGCTAGGCTTTCGCCCCTTTGAGCTAACACCCGTACTCAAGAAAAACTTATATGTATTACTTCAATTCTTTCATTATGAGAATGATAAATTTGGTGGTTGTGACATTATGGACACTTATGAATCATAGGCAATGAATAAACGGCACAGGATCAACAATAAAGAGATATGCTATAACCTTGCGGAACGGGAACAAGTTTGGTCAATAGGTGAACAATAGGCGTGGTCAAAGAAATATGGAAAAGAGAAACCTTACATACCTCAACCTTCTAATTAAGTCCTATATATGAGATAACAAGCCAATCTTTCCTTCAAGATCTCAAGCTTCCTTCAAGTGTAAGTCATAAACATGACACATCTTTTAGCAAAACTAAAGGTGCACTAATCAACACCTTGCTAACATAACCATCATGCTATAAATACCATCTTAAGCCTATAATGAATTAATCCATAAGAATAGACACTTACCACTAATTGCAAAGAGATGATCTTGTGTCCCAACAAGTGGTGTTGCCTTAGGGTTTTTGAGAGATGAGGAGCCTTTGAGAAATATCTAAAAAAAGATGAGAGTTCTAATGAATAAATCTGATTTTTAGGTCCTTATATAGGCCCTCAAGTCAAATTGATCTTGGCCACAAGTTTGATCCATATTAAATGGATCGTTTCCTTCATTGTTGAGGCCCATATCTTGTGATATGATTTTGGGCCTCAAATACAGCATATCAACCCAGCCCAACACCTTTAATGGGCCCCATACTTAAATATTGCATCTAGTCAAAACTAGGTCAATAAAGCCGGCAAAATGTCACGATATCGTGACTCATGTCGTGGGTCGAGTCACGGCACGTAGGTGACCTGTCGTGAAACTCAGACGACTCGACCAAGTTTCTGAAGCTCATCCACGACACCACTCATGTCCCGTGACTGTGAGTCACGCCCCGTGACTCGTGCCGTGGAAATCAGACCATTTTTTCAACGTTCTGAAGTCCACTCACGACACCCACTCACGCCATGTGACTGTCAGTCACGACACCAACTCACGCCACGTGACTGTTAGTCACACCACGTGACTGGTGTCGTGAGTCGCAAATATATATATATATTTATTTTTTTTTACAGAAAGTGATCGTAGCACCTGAGGTGTTACACCCTACCCTGACCTCCAAACTGAATCCCAACTCTAATTCATCTTCTAACCCGAAACCTGACCCTGATTTTGACCCCGATCCTAATTCGAGTTCAGACTCCCAATCTAGTACTCGATCTCAACCCTAACTCGAGACCTAACCCCAACTCTAGATTTCTGACCCCAAACCCAACTCGGGATCCAATGTTGATTCGAGTTAGGATAGGAAATCAAAAGTCAGGGTCGAGAGTTGATATCTGGGTTGGGGTATTGAGTTGAGGTCAGGGTCGAGATTGAAAGTCGGGTCCCAGGTTGAGGTTAGGAGTTGGTACTGGGTCGGGGTTGGGATCGAGTCCGGTGGTGAGAAATGTTTTGAAAATGTTTTCCTTACTTTTATTGACGATGCTACACATCGAACCAAAAAGAAAAAAATGAAGACAACGAGAAAACCAAAAAACTCCAACTTTTATAGGTTTGGTATAATTTATAGATATATAACATATTTAATTTGATTTGATAAATTAAAAATCCGAACCCAAATTATATACAACCCCATTAAAGTTATAGAATTAGGGTTAAGTTTCAGCAAAGGACTTTGATGCTATCTATAGCCATTATATTTTGAATTAATTAAGTATCCAATTGTTAGGTGGTCCTTTGGAGAAAAAAAAATTCCTTGATGAGGAGACTTCATTAGATCTGAAAGGATAATAAAGAATTGCATGGAGAACTTGAAAAATTGTAGAACAAGTCTACGTAGTGTTTCAGAAATCTTTATTCCAAGGTTCATGTTGTTGGATACTTAAATAATTACGTAAAAACAACATAGGCAACTCTCTATGGCCAGGAAACTTCTGTGGATAGAAATAGAATTATATACAAAACATAGTAGTCTTTAAAATAACGAACTTAGTAAAATGTTTTTAAGGTGAGGTTCAATTAATAGTTGTTAGGGAGTTTTTAAAATAGAATTATATTAAAGACCTAGCAGTCTTTAAAATAGCGCAGTGAATGTGTTCAATGTAAGGTTCAATTAATAGTTACTATTCTGCGGATAGCAATGGAATTATATATAAAGACATAGTAGTCTTTAAAATAACGAACATAGTAAATGTTTTCAAGGTGAGGTTCAATTAATAATTGTTACTCCCTCCATCCCAATTTATGTGATGTACTTTGACTTGACACGGAGTTTAAGAAATAAAGGAAGACTTTTGAAACTTGTGGTCTAAAATGAGTTATAGATATTTGTGTGGTTGTAAATCATTTCATTAAGGGTAAAGTGGGTATTTTAAAGTTAAATTGTCACCAAATATAGAAATGTGTCATTCTTTTTGGGACTGACTAAAAAGGAAAGTGTGTCATATAAATTGGGACAGAGGGAGTAGTTGTTCGGGGGGGGGGGGGGGGGTTTCAGACAAGTTCGGATTAAATATGAAACTTCTCACTAGGATTTTCTTTTTTTGAATTCAGGAAATTAAAAATCAAATCAAATCCAAACTTATTAGATTAGATCGATTTTCTTAAGTTCAATTTCAAATTAATCAGTTTGGTTAATTCGGATTTTTGACTTTGATCTTATAAGTTTAGTTTTTTTTCTTGCAAAATAAACATCCTAGTAAAATATTCATATCAAATTGTCTTAATAATTTCTCATTCGTACCACAATCATATAATAAACCTTTAATCAAGCAACGAAACCATTATAAAAGAAATTCGTAATCTAACAAGGTAAAATCATGTCTATATAGGCCATATTACTGATAGTTCATATTCAAGTCAACTACTAGTCAATCTTTGTAAGTTCTATGAGATTTAACCATTAATTTAATATGCCTCCTTAAAGGCCTAGTGCCATTAACTCCTCAAATAACAACGAAAAATATTGTCACACTGAATGTTTGCACTATTCATTAACCTAATGGGAATTTTGGTCAAGTTTTTGAACGGATTCTTCCTATTTTATGGTGGTTTTTAATTCTCGTCCCAACTTCTCATTTAATGAAACTTTTATGAGTCAAAGTATCCTTAATTATGACCTAATTTCATAAGGCAAATGTTAAGGTTTAGAGAGCTTTTGCTTTGTCCGGCATAAGTTGTGTAGCATCTAATTCGCAACACAAAAGTTCTGTAGGAATAAGTTATGCCTCTTAATGCATAACTTTATGGGTTCTGAAATTGAACTTATGTCTTTTAAGGCATAACTTGTACCTTGCAAATTCGTGCGAATGATGCATATTGCAAATACAGAGTCATTAAATGAATAACAATTTCAGATTTTCTGATATCCAAAAATCCAATCCAAAAGTCGAATTTTCAGTTGATAAATTCAAAATTAAAAAAAAAAAAAGAAGAAGAAGTTTCGATATGGCCCAAACTATGCCCGTCCTAGTTGTTAGGGAATCTTTAAACTAGAATTATAAAGATATAGTAGTATTTAAAATAACGTAGTGAATAGTTTCAATGTTTGAGGTTCAATTAGTAGTTTGTTAGTGAAATTTTTGTGGATAACAATGGAATTATATATAAAGACCTAGTAGTCTTTACAATGATGTAGTAAATGTTTTCAATGTGATGATCAATTATTAATTATTATGTTCATCTAATACACGGTCAGGTAATATATACAAAATATTCACAAGGGATAAATTATAGTAGTAGTATATTAGTAATTTACAAGAGCCTACTCGGTTGGACCAAAGGTTGTTAACGCGGAGCTGTCGCACAATCTAGTGTTATTAAGAAAATTGATTAATAATTTGATTGAGGTGTTAAAGTAATAGCCTAATGGCTAGTATAAATCAAACAATAGATTCAGTTGGTTCCATCTCAAGGCCAATTACAAAGTGTATTTTGTTTCCAAAAATCCTAAATCTTATAGACAGAATATTAATTAGAAACATGGATATGTCATTAGTGAATTTGAAGTGGGGAGTGCGCTTGAGCGTTTCAGTAATTGTCAATTTTATATGTCTTGTGTTAATAATTTGCAATAGGCATACTGAGAAACTGAACTGGACTAGAGAAGCAGCTGCAACAGCAGAGGATGTTGCCTCTATTAGTTGCTCAGGCCATGGCAGGGCTTATTTAGATGGCTTAGTCACTGAGAATGGAAGACCTATTTGTGAGTGCAATGCATGCTTTACGGGCCCTGATTGTTCTGTTTTTATACCCAATTGCGCTGTTGATGCAGACAGGTAATTTTACGGCACTTTAAATTAAGATTACATAAGTCACTATTGGAAAATCACGAATTTAATTTAACCATCTTTTGCATTGGAAATCCGTTGAAAATGTACCAAATACATCGAAAATTTTGATTTCCAATGTATCTATTGGAAATTCACGTTTTTCCCATAGTGAGTGTGCAACGAATCATAATTGGCAAAAAGTAAACCAACCCAATGATACTCTTTTTTAATTTGTTGCAGTGGAAATCCAATGTTTTTAGAGCCATTTTGGATGGAAAATGCAGGGTGTAGTAGCATTATGGTGGCTGGGTGGCACAGAATGGGATATGAATTTGAGGATGGTTCTCTCATCTCTAAGCAATTGGAGAATGTAATCCATAAGTTGCATGAAACTGTAGGAAATGCCAATACATCTAATAAGTACATACTATTTGGTGCTGGCTCAACTCAGCTTCTTAATGCGGCTGTGTATGCTCTTTCTTCATCTTCATCACCTACCAAAGTTGTTGCTTCCGCTCCTTACTATCCAGTTTACAAATCCCAAACAGAGCTTTTGGATTCGAAGAACTATAAGTTTAGTGGCCATACATCCTCGTGGAGAAACAAAACAAGGAATGACAAATTCATTGAGTTTGTGACTTGTCCAAACAATCCAGATGGTCACCTAAATAAGGCAGTCCTTCACGGCAAATTCGTAAGACATATTTATGATTTAGCTTACTATTGGCCACATTACACTCCAGTTCCAGCCCCTATGGATGAAGACCTCATGTTATTTACTCTTTCTAAGCTCACTGGTCATGCCGGTAGCAGATTTGGGTAAACAACTTTAACTTATCTATTTGGCCTAACTTCTAAAATCAACTAATTTTGAAAATTATATATATTTTCAAGTGTTTCTCAAAAAAATTATTTTTAGTGAGAAACAGTTTGTGTTGGCCAATCAATTTAAGAATTACTTTTGAGAAACAATTAGTCTTTGTTCAAAAACACTAATTTTTCTCAAGAGTTTGGCCAGACACCTCACTTTTTAATATAAGCAATTTTTTAGAAAAAATATACAGTTTTATCCTCCCAAAAACTTAGTTAAACAGGCTATTAATCTCTCGTAATAATTCTCATATGTAGTACATGATCAATCACCTTAAATTAACTAATTTCCTTTGATATATAGATGGGCTATTGTCAAGGACAAAGCTGTGTATGAAAGAATGGTGGAATACATAGATTTAAACACTTATGGTGTTCCACGTGAAACTCAGTTGAGAGCTTTAAAACTCTTAAACGTTGTACTACAAGGTGATAGAAGTGAAATGTTTCGATTTGCACATAACATTATGAAGTCTAGATGGGAAAAGCTCACGGCGATCTTGTCCACTTCAAAACGCTTCTCAATGGAACAACTCCCTTCCCAACATTGTGCATTTTCAAAACAAGTTAGGCCACCTTCTCCAGGTAATTACTACCTCCATTCACTTTTACTTGTCGACTATATTAAGAATATACATTTTCACTTTTAGTTTCTTGTTGGGTTCGAAATCGATAGAGCGTCATGCGAAAACTTATAGTTGCAAACCATAGATGCGATAAATCAGATGGCAAAGAAAATTAAACTAAAACATATTATTGAATATGGTTTGGCCAATTGTCCTACATATTAAACTAATTCAAAAAAGCATAAAAACTATTTGATAGAAAATCTCCTTCTAAACAAGACTCTTTAAGGACTACATTGTGAATTCTGTTGTGTTGTGATATGAGAAGGGAGTCTTCTATTTATAGAGGTTCAAATCCTTTCCTCTAAGAAAGAGGTTAGCCAAATATGGAAAAGTTTTATATTTTCCTTTTAGAAAAAGTAAAAGTAATTATGGTATTACTTTTATTTTCATTTAAAAAAAAAAAAAAACTCAAATTTGGTAAGAAAATCAGGGCAAAACCCCTAACAAATCTCCCCCTTTTGGCTTGATTTTCTTGACAAAATAATCTTGATCTTCCTCCTTCACACAATCTTCATATATCACTGTTGCTTACCATGATTAAAAGTTGATATGGGTTAAAATTTGGAGCCCTATGCGTTAAAAATAAAAGCATGGGTTAATATTATTGGAGCCCTGTGTTTTAAGTGAGCAGGGTTGAAAGTGGAGTCTTGTGCATTGAAAGTGAGCATAGGTTAAAAGTGGAGCGTTTGCGTTAAAAGTATATGCACGAGTTGAAAGGAGCCCAAGCATAAAAGTTAGCGAGGGTTGAAAGTTGGAGCCCATGCGTTAAAACAAGTATGGGTTGAAAATTGATTTTGGTTTTAAAGATGAATTAGCAACAGGATTTTTGAAAATTTATTTGAAACTTCTTCTCCACATGTAGTTTTTTGGACATATATCTTCATTATCATCAAATTGGTTGCAACTTTCATCATAACTTATACTCAATCTGAACCATAAGACCTTTGAACCATAGACTCTGATACCACTTGTTGGGTTCGAAATCGATAGGGATTAGGGCGTCATGCGGAAGCTTATAGTTGCAAACCATATATGCGATAAATCATATGACAAAGAAAATTAAACTAAACATATTATTGAATATGGTTTGTCAATTGGCCTACAGATTAAAACTAATTCAAAAAAGCATAAAAACTATTTGAAAGAAAATCTTCCTTTAAACAAGACTCTTTAAGGACTACATTGTCAATTCTGTTGTGTTGTGATATGAGAAGAGGAGTCTTCTATTTATAGAGGTTCAAATCCTTTCCTCCAAGAAAGAGGTTAGACAAATATGAAAGAGTTTTATATTTTCCTTTTAGGAAAAGTAAAAGTAATTATGACATTTCTTTTATTTTCTTTTCAAGAAAAATAAAACTCAAATTTGGTAAGAAAATCAGGGCAAAAACCCTAACAAGTTTATCAAGAGAAAAACATATTTTATTTTATGCCGTGCAAAGTCCAAACTGGACAAGTAAAAATGAACAAAGAGAATAATTAATTTCTCTCCGCCATAGCTATTAACATTAATTAATTAAGCATCAACAAGAAGTAAAATTCAACTACTTACCAATTGTTTTCATGTTTTTTTTTGCAGCTTTTGCATGGTTAAAATGTGAAGTGGAAGAAGATAAGGACTGCTACAATGTGCTGAGGGCAGCAAATATCATTGGTCGAAAAGGTGCTGTATTTGGAGTTGAAAATCGCTACGTTCGGCTTAGCGTTGTGAATAGCGGAGATGATTTCGATTTATTGCAGCAACGATTGCAAGATCTAGTGTCCAAAGATCGATCCATCGTCGAGGTTGTCACGTCATTATGATCATTTTTATATTTCTTAGGAGAGAAACACTTCAGACGATTAGTTAATTCAACTCTAGCTAGTAGTAATAGAGTGCCACAAGAAGTGAGCATTATAAAAAATCATACTTAAAAGATGTCATATAATAATATTGAATTCTTTTATTTTATTTCAATAGCAGTAGAGGTTTCACTAATGTATACTTGAGTTTCACCAATATATTCTGGCCAAGCTCAAAAGTTAATCTTTGCTTACTTCAAGTTTGATGTAGAGGAGAGACCCAAACAGTACTGAAGCGGAAAGCGTTACATGTACTTGTTTACTTGAAAAATGATAGATGAATTTGTTATGAGGTTAAGAACACGTGGATCCTTTTGACTTATAAAATAACGATTATGTGAATAAGTATATGTTGTGTAAGCAAATAAAGAATAATAATAATTGAATAAGCGAATGAAACAGTGAAATTGAAGTTGCTTCCAATGACTGCTTCAGTACTTGTTCCGGAATGTATGTTCTTTCTGAGTATGCTCTAATCGAGAAAGTAAATGAGAGAAATCTTAGTCTAAAAATAGATACAAAGCCTTGTATTTTCCAAAATTCAACCCTTTAAAAGTGAATAATTTTATGTTGGAAATCTTATGGAAAATACTTCATCATAAACACATGTAGGAAATTCTTCAAAGCTTGAGGTGTGTCAATGACACTGTCCTTATGGATATTTCACCCAGGATTCAAAAAGATCTTATAATATGATACTAGGAGCCAGAATCTTACAAAGATTAAATAGAAGTAAACTCAGCCTAATATAATATTGAAAGAGAATTTCTTTTGGGATTTCTCTATCCCCTAATTAGTGGACTTCTAGAATATGTATATGTATATATGGGAGAAAAGTGTTGTCCGTTAGCTCTTTTTTCTTCTGCTTCAAGTGAAGGGAACATAGAAATATATAGGCAAAAAAGATCTCTTCCATGCCGTTAGAATTGAAGGTGCAATAATGCAATCCAATTAAGTGTAATGAATAGAAACAATTAAGCGGTCAAAGAAACGGTCGACAAGATAATAAAATCTCATTAGTTAGCTATTCAAGAATGATTAATTTGATGGACACTAATGTTATATTTGGTTAGAAATAATGTTATGATTTATTTTTGAGATAACAAAAAATATTTTTTCTAACAATTTATAGGCATAAGTAGAGTACATCACTCAATGAAGGTGCTGTTGGAAAATAGTATAAAGCGAAAGCATTCCAGAATCATACTGCTTACATGAATTATAGACAACAATTATAAACACGTAGTACATACCGTGCTGAAAATTTAACCAAGGAATACCTCTTGAAGAGTGAGAAGGTATCTTGAAGCAAGTCCGTCTTCAGTTCTGCAGTCTTCTACAGTGATCCTAAATTCACAGTCGAACTCTCTTAATAATTGGGTGGGTAATTATTGAATGGAAAACTGAATTGATTTCTGGGTTAGAAGAACCTCTATTTATAGAGATGTTTTTCCAGTCCAAATTGGAACACAAAAACACACGTTTGTTTCTCTTGGACAAGAAACAAGTTTCTTCTCCTTTTCCCCTAGAATATTGAATTTCGAGTTCTAGTTAATATGGGTACTGTAGGGACCACATAATTAATTACTGAGGCTCCCTATTATGAAAATAATTCAAAATATTAATTTGAATTATTCTTACCATAATAAATTACAAATCATTCCACTAAAAATTCGTAATCTTACTCTATTTTTATTACAAAATTTCCCATTAAATACTTATGTAATTTTCCATATTAAGATTACAGATACTAATCAATAAATTAAATTACTGATGAATTTAATATAATGATCAATTTCCTTTAGAGCAATGCTTAAATTATTTCATATGTCGGATTCATAAATCCACCGTCCGGGTTTACACATGAAAACTTATAAGCTTCTCATAAAAGACGTATCATCAATCTCTATAACGAGACATGAATTCCATCAACTAACTTATTATTTCACCAATATATATTATTATCATCCAATCTACCAGACATATTGGCCCATCTCAGGATTTCACCTTTTAATAAATAAAAATGATAAATAATATATACAGATCATAATAGTTATATCAAGATTGAGAATATAAGTACATTTAATAGTTTACAAAATATGTTTTTATCAGTCAGTCTAAAACAACTATCTCTACTCGGTTCTGTTCAATACATACAAAATGCACTAGCACGAGAAGTTAGCATTATACCATTCTCGTAATCAAGACAAATTACATTTAATCTCATACTACAATCATTCTGATGGTTTGTCCAAATTTCCATCTACGATTGTGAACAATAACTTAAACTTATAAGAACCAATGATTTAATCTTCTGTGTATAAGCTTAAACTCTATACACCAAATCATCTACTATATAAGTTGAGGACATATATATGACAAAATGATCTGTTTAATGTAACACTTTATTTTAATTAAATAAATAAATAAATAATTATTTAATAAATAATATTATATCAAAATGCATGGTTTATAGTATATCCTAACAATCTCCCACTTAGACTCATAACCATGCACCTACAACTCTAACACCCATTCCTTCAACATGCCTATCAAAAGGCTTTTGTGGTAAAGCTTTTGTGAAAGGGTCTGCCAGATTGTTTTCTAATGCAATCTTTGCAACCACCACATCTCCTCTTTGCACTATGTCTTGAATCAAATGATACTTACGCTCAATGTGTTTTTCTTTCTTATGACTCCATTGTTCCTTTGAATTTACAACCGCACCACTATTGTCACAATAAATTATAAGTGGCGCTTCTATCGCAGTGACAATCGTCAAGTCTTTGAGAAAGTTTCTGAGTCATACTTCCTCCTTAGCTTCCTCAGAGGCTGCTACATACTCGGTTTTCATGGTGGAATCAACAACACATAGTTGCTTTATGCTCCTCCAAATAATGGTTGCACCACATTTCCAGATGTTAACTTTCTAGAGTCCTTGTCTGACTAGAAATCTGAGTCTGTGTACCCTATAGGCATCAACTCATTCGAATGATAGACTAGCATGTAATCCCTAGTCCTTTTCTGGTACTTGATTATATGCTTAACTATTGTCCAGTGTTCTCTTCCAGGATTAGACTGAAATCTTCTAATCATGCTTACGGTAAAACAGATGTCAGGTCTAGTGCATAACATCACATACATGAGGCTTCCCACAGCTGATGCATAAGGAACTGACTTCATGTTTTTTATCTCCTCATTTGTCTTAGAAAACTGATCCTTAGATAGAGAAATTTTATATCTAAAAGAAAGAAATCCTTTCTTGGAATCATGCATGCAGAACCTGGTAAGAATTGTATCAATATAAAGAGCTTGAGATAAGCCTAACATCTTTTTCTTGCGATCACGTAAAACCTTGATTCCAAGGATGTGAGCAGCTTCTCCTAAATTCTTCATATCAAAATTACTGGATAACATTTCTTTATCCGAATTCAACAAGCCCACATTATTTCCTATGAGTAAGATTCATCTACATACAATACTAGAAACACCACTTTGTCCTTATTCCACTTTTTGTACACACAAAACTTGTCAAGACATTGCTCAAAACTAAAGGTCTTAACTGCATTGTCAAAATAAGTGTTCCACGCCCTAGAAGCTTGTTTTAATCGACAAATGGATCTATTAAGCTTGCAAAATATGTGTTCTTTCCCTTTTTCAATGAAACCATCTGGCTGCCGTATAAAAATGCTTTCATCAAGACTTCTATTAAGAAAAGCTATCTTGATATCCATTTGCCAATTCTCATAATTAAAATGAGCAATAATGGATAAGAGAATTCCAATAGAATTAAGCATGGCTACTAACGAAAAAGTTTCCTAATAATCAATCCCTTCTTTCTGAGTAAACCCTTTTACAACAAGCCTAGCTTTGTAAGTTAGCACTTTTTCGTCTACTCCTCTCTTTTTCTTAGATATCCATTTGCATCCAATGGGTTTAACTCCATCTACAGGTGGTTCTACAAGATCTCAGACTTTATTGGAATACATGGACTCCATTTCTAATTTTATAGCAATAGTTTATTTATCTGCATCTTTATCTTATAGTGCTTCATCGTAATTCATGAGCTTGGTATTTAACTCTTTAGGGATTCTATCAAAATACTCTTCCAAGAGTGTATACCGAGATGGTTTTCTTATCTCTCTCCCACTACAATGAGGCACTTTAGTTATAGGGGTAGGTATAGAGGCAACTGCACTATTATGATCTTGTGGTTGAACCACATCATTTGCTGGATTTTGAGTCTCTATATTATCCTCATCACCTTGCAGTGTTGTAACATCAATGACTTCTTCCTCTAGTGTATGTTTTCTCAGTGCTACCCTAACAAATTTGATGCAATGGATTTCAGGAACTTGTATTTATGGAACTGTATGTCTATTAACATCTCTCCCACTACTAAATACAATGGTATGTTAACTCTGACAACTGGAGTTTGGATTTGATTTTCATTATTGTTAGTAGATTGATTTGTTACCTCTTTGCTTGAGTCCCGTAAGACAAGTTTACTTCAAGGAATGTGGTTTATTCAAAAATTCTTTTCTAGAAACTTGACATTGGTGCTTACAACAACCTTCTTTTCTTTAGGATTGTAAAACAAACCACCTTTCGTTTCTTTAGGGTACCCAATAAAAATATATACTTCTGATCTTGGTTCCAAGTTTCTTGCCTTTCTTTTTAGCACATGTACTGGACATCCCCAAATTTGAACATGTTTCAGACTAGATTTATTCCCACTAAATAGTTCTATGGGTGTCATAGGTACCAACTTAGAAGGAGCTAAGTTTAGAATATAGTTTAAAGTTTCTAATGCATAACCCCAAAACGAAGAGGGTGAATCAGAGTAACTCATCACAGATCTAACCATTTCTAAAAGAGTCATGTTTTTCTTTCTGCTACACCATTCTGTTGTAGAGTTCTAGGTACAGACATTTAAGACGTAATTCCTTGTTCTGATAAGTAACTAATGAACTCTTTGGAGAGGTATTCTCCACCACGATCAAATCACAGTGACTTGATATATTTCTCATGTCGTATCTCCATTTCTGTCTTAAATTCTTTGAATTTCTCAAAGCACTCAGACTTACGGTGCAATAAATAAATATATTCATATTTTGAGTAATCATCAATAAAAGTCACGAAATAGTCATAACCACCTCTCGCTTGAATGTTCATTGGGCCACACAAATCAGAATTAATTAATTATAATTTATCATTTGCTCTATTTCTTTTTGATGGAAAAGGTCTCTTAGTTATTTTTCCTTCTAAACAGGATTCACATGTTGGTAGTGTCTCCACTTTTAATGAACCTAAAGTTCCATCTCGAACCAACCTTGAAATTCTATTTAGATTTATATGACATAGAAGAAAATGCCATAAATAAGTCTCATTAAATTCAGAAAAACATCTTCTTTTACTTGAAAGGTTAACATTATTCAGTTCAATAGTTTGTTGTAGTTCAGGAGAGATAATAAAAATAAAAAGATCATCAATTATACCAGCAATGATAAAATGTTTATTATACCTAATAATATAACCGTTATTAGAAAAATTAACATCAAAACCATATTTCAAAGCTCTAGAAACTGAAATCAAATTTCTTCTAATAGCAGGTGTATATAATGCGTCTTTTAAAATTAAAACTCTGCCAATATTAAATTAAATACTAATATTTCTTAATGCTAAAGCTGGAGCTACTGAACCGTCAGCTTGAAAAATACTAACTTCACCTCTATTCAGTTTATGCATTTCTTGAAACCCCTATAAAGTAGTGCAGATGTGATCAGTGGCTCCTGAATCTACACACCATGATATGGTAGAAACAACCACTAAACATGTTTCAACGACAAGTGAAAGTGAAGCTATCTTATTTTTCTACTTGGCTAGGAAAATTGGACAATGTGTCTTCCAATGGCCTAACATCTTGCAATGAAAACACTTGCCGTTAGGCTTTTTCACGCCTCCAATTAGAGCTACAACTGTCTTAGCATTGTGAGTCTTTTTCTTCTTCTTCTTTCCACCTTTCAGTTTAGAAGTAGAGCCTTTCTCAACAAAGTAATGACTCTCAAGTTTATTTTGATCCAAAATAGTGCTAAGGGAGGTAAAAGGAGACATATTGAATCTGAGATTGAAAAACATTACAGAAGATCAACAAAACAATCATATAAACATTGAATAGTTAAATTCAAACTCATCACATACATATATATTCATGCATCTTGAATAACCAATCGATGGGATAGGAGAACTACTCATCCAATACACATATATAATGACCAATTATTCACTCCATGAACTTTTACAGACCTAGCTCAGATGAGTCTACTATTAGTTTATGTCAAGTGAAAACCAAGACTCTAGTTACATTGATCCAATCATATATTACTTAGTTTAGGAGAGTTAATACAGGTTATCAAACTAGCAATTAAATACG
Organism: Capsicum rhomboideum; assembly: GCA_031232105.1. Classification (NCBI taxonomy): domain Eukaryota; kingdom Viridiplantae; phylum Streptophyta; class Magnoliopsida; order Solanales; family Solanaceae; genus Capsicum; species Capsicum rhomboideum. The sequence continues at coordinate 55,035,733 of CP124717.1, forward strand.
TAGTGATTTGTATTAAATTCATCTGATATGGAGGAAGGTCTAAGCTAGCACATAAACGTAATACTTCACTACTATTTAATCGTGGTGATCATGGGAAGAACCCGTATCACCAAAAGAAATTTTCTCATTACCAATTTTTTGTAAAAAAATTAAGAGAGCTACAGTTAACTCAAAGTACCATTTCACACACATATATAAATAATTTCATATAAAGGAGACCATGGTTTACTGTATAAAAATTTGTCCATATAATTGTCAAACCCTTTTAATAAATGGCAGTGCAAAGAAATTTCAAGAATCAAGCATTATTGGTTCATAAATTGACATGTAAACCAAAAAATTCCTTCAATAAAGTGCAAAGATGCTCACTGCCTCTTATCAACTAAAGGTCCATCCATTTACGTGAAACACAAAATCACCCAAAAATTGATTTTCCTTTTATTGAAAAATTTTCAATCTGGGTTCCACTAATTTTTTTTAAAAAAAGAGCTCCCTTTTACAAGAAAATACTTCAATATTATTAGGAAAAAGTGCTCACTGGTGTTGTGTATCTCACGTGAATCAGAACTCTACCCAACCATGATTTGCCATGGATGGTATATGGGTTAGTTAGTACTTTGAACAAAAGTCTTCTCAAAGTTAAAAAAATTACTCCTTTAACAATACAAGGAAGCAGTAGTTCAAATTATGTTTGTTAAACCACAAACGCCGAGCACATGGATAACAAAAATTCAATCTCCTTTTTGCATTATTAAATAATGCAGCAATTGGGCTAAATTCCAAGATTTCAACAAAACAATACTCTCTCTTTCGCCACATGTGAAACAAAACAAGGCATTACTTCTCTAGTGATAGCAATCACAAGAAACGGATAATGACAAATTCAGTTCAATTTCTCTGTCACCTAAAGCTTTCACGGAAAACAAAGTAAACAAAAACTTAACAAGTTACTAGCTATGTTTTCCAGGTTCAATAACAATTCATAACTTGTTTACACATCTAGTGAATTTTCTCGGGAATATATATTAGTTATCTATAAAGATGCAAGCGAGACTCTGATACCAATTGTTGGAAACTAGTACACAACGAAAGTATTCCAGAATCACAGTGCTTACATAAATTACAGACAACTGCCATAAATACATTGTACATAGCGTGCTGAAAATTTAACCAAGGAATACCTCTTGAAGCGTGAGCAGATATGTTGAAGCAAGTCTGTCTTCAGTTCTGTGATCTTCTACACTGATTCCAAATTCACAGTCGAACTCTCTCAATACTTGGGTGGACAATTACCGAATAGAAAACTGAATTGATTTCTAGGTTAGAAGAACCTCTATTTATAGAGATGTTTTTCCAATCCAAATTGGAACACAAAAACACACGTTTGTTTCTCTTGAACAAGAAACACGTTTCTTCTCTTTTTTCCCTAGAAAATTAGATTCCAAGTTCTAGTTAATATGGGTACTGTAGGGACCACATAATTAATTACTGAGGCTCCCTATTATGGAAATAATTCAAAATATCAATTTAAATTATTCTTACCATAATAAATTACAAGTCATTCCACTAAAAATTCGTAATTTCATTCCTCTATCTTTATTTTAAAATTATCCATTAAACACTTATGTAATTCTCCATGTTAAGATTACAGATACTAATCAATAAATTAAATTACTGATGAATTTAATATAATGATCAATTTTCTTTAGAGCAATGCTTAACTTATTTCATATGTCGGATTCATAAATTTACTGACCGAGTTTACACATGAAAACTTATAAGCTTCTCGTAAAAGACATATCATCAATCTCTATACCGAGGCATGGATTCCATCAACTAACTTATTATTTCATCAATATATATTATTATCATCCAATCTACCCGGCATATTAACCAATCTCAGGTTCTCACCTTTTAATAAATCAAAATGATAAATAATATATACAGATCATAATAGTTATATCAAGATTGAGAATATAAGTACATTTAACAACTTAGAGAATATGTTTTTATCATTCAGTCTAAAACAACTATCTCTACTCGGTTTTGTTCAATACATACACTAGCACGAGAAGTTAGAATTATACCATTCTCGTAATCAAAATAAATGATATTTAATCTCGTGCTTCAATCATTCTGATGGTTTGTCCAAATTTTCATCTACGATTGTGAACAATAACTTTATCTTATAAGAACCAATGATTTAATATTTTGTGTATAAGCTTAAAATCTATACACCAAATCATCTACTATATAAGTTGAGGACACATATATGACAAAATGATCTATTTAATGTAACACTTTATTGAATTAAATAAATAAATAAATACTTATTTAATAAATAATACTATATCAAAATGCATGGTTTATAATATATCCTATCAATTGCTATATGCTTGAGCCCTATAGTTTGTTGTCCAATATAAATGCTCTATTTGGGCATACTGCTACGCGCACTGGCTAAAAATTCACCATGATATACGGGATCCTATACGAATTCAGCTGATATGTCTGTCCTCTCTTTCTTCTAACATGACTTTGGGACACGAGTCACTTCCTTCATTATTAGAGGATTATTATGATGGAAGTGACTGGTATCAGATAAATAATGATTTTTGTCACTGTTACAGGTGATTCTTCGAAGATGGCCTTCCTCCCGAGTCTTCACTTAGCTCATCATTTAGCACTGTTCTAATATCATGTCTTAATCTTGTGCGGCCATATGTAGACAGTGAGTTTTCCCCCCATATATAGATAGTCCTTCTGCTTTCCTGATACTTTGCCAAATTGTATTCAGGAAGCCGTAAAGTTTTCAAAATTTTCGAGTGGGAAAGTAACCAAAACATTTCCTAATAGCTGAAAAGATGCATTTCTTATCGCACTTAATGTTATTGCCAGGTATCAACTAAAAACCATCCCAGAAGCGTCACAACGATCGAGGTAATAATAGATCTTTCTTCAGAAGTATTTAACTATCGCACTTGTATCATCTCTTGACCTTTTATCTCCTGATTTCCAAGATATCTCTCATCTTTACAGAATTCCTTCTTTGCATCTTTAACTCTTCAAAGAACTAATTCTTCATATCTTTAAATCTTCAAAGCTTCAACACCTTCAAAACTTCCCTAAATCTTCTTCTTCATCAATCACTCATCATGTCTTCATCCTCAAACATCCAACAATCATCTTCAAACCTTATCTTCGATGGTGGTTTGAAGAAGAACAAAGGTATTGAGATCATGGTTCTGAAATCGACTGTCAATCTAATAGTTTGAAGGTATGGAACTTTTTGAATAACTTCAAGGCTCTGGAAGTTTCAACTAGTCAAAGTAGTTATTGATTATTAAAAACTAACAGTATGAACATAAGTAATGAATAGAGAAAGAGAACTTGGAGAAGAAGGAACAATTATAATCAATCATTTTTGCTTAATGTATTCAACCAACTAACTTGCTCATCTAATTAACTCTAAAATACCTAGTCAACTAACTAACTAACTATATAGCTGACTACTAATCACTCATTAAGAGACTGCTTAGCTGTATCACACCAGTATTACAAAACTAGCTATTGATCACATTTGTTATCCATGATCATACTTCTCAATACTCCCCCTCAAGCTAGTAGTGGTAAAGATGTTAAACACTCCTAACTTGGACAATAATTAGTCATGCTGTGGTCTTCCTAGACCCTTTTTCATGATGTCTACCTGTTGATCTTTGGTTCCCAAGAACTGTGTCTTAACCATTCCTTCTTGAATTTTTTCCTGATGAAATGACAATCTATCTCTATGTGCTTTGTCCTCTCATGATATACTGAATTAGCAGCAATCTGCAATGCTGCCTTACTGTCACAAAAAAGATATACTGGTAGAGTAATTTTCTTACTAAGCTCCTTAAATAGACCTATGATCCATACAATTTCTGAAATAGTAGTTGCCATACTTCTATATTCTGCCTCTGCTAAGCTTCTAGAAATAATTGATTGTTTGTTGATTTCCATGCTATCAAACTATCTCCATGCTTTACTAATAAATCAGTTACTGACTTTCTTGTATTTGGACAAGCTCCCCAGTCTGCATCATAATAGGCTTGTATAATTTTAAGACTTTTTTCAGCTCATGAGAATACCAAGTTTTGGTTGGTTCTTAATATATTTCACAATCCTAAAACCAGCTTCCATGTGTGTCTTCTTTGGCTGCTGCATAAATTAACTTAATGCTTGTACTCCATAGCATATATCAGGCCTTGTAAGTGTCAAACATAGAAGCTTGCAATGAGGATTTGGTAACTTGTTTTGTCTGCCAGTTATTCTGTTGTACCTATCCCACTGATGTTGTCATATTCTACTGATGTTAACTTTATGTTCAACTCTAAAGGTGTGACTGTAGGTTTTGAGCCACTCAATCCGATGTCACTGATTAACTCTATTGCATACTTCCTTTGATTTATAAGTATTCCCTTGGTTGATCTACTAAACTATAATCCTAAAAAGAACTTTAATATTCCTAGATCCTCGATCTTAAAGGCCTTCTGCAGATCCTTCTTAGTATCTTGAATGAAAGTCAAATCATTTCCAGCTATCAACATGTCATCTACATACGTAAGTATCACCACAATGCTCTTGTGTACTCTCTTAATGAATAGAGAGTGATCTAACCCACTATGAGAAAAACCATAAGTAACTCAAGCCTCCGATAACTTCATATTCCACTGTCTGCTTGCCTGTTTTAACATATAAAGGGATTTGAGATATCTATACACTAAACATGTCTCCCCTGGCTTGAAAATCCCTCGGAAAGAGTCATATCGACTTCATCATTAAGGTCACCTTGTAAAAATGCATTGTAATCATCTAACTGATGTATATGCCAATGAGATTGAGCAGCAATGGACAAAACAGTCCAAATAGTAACAATTTTAACAATAGGAGGAAATGTCTCATGGTAGTCAAGCTCCTCTTTCTGGTTATACCCTTTGACCACCAATCTAGCTTTGTATCTTTCAATCTCAACATCAAACTTAAGATTTACTTTAAATACCCATTTGCAGCCTATAGCTTCTTTACCAGGAGGTAATTGAATTAGCTTCCAAGTACCATTATCTTGCAATGCTTGAATCTCATTCTGCATTGCAACAATCCATTTAGGATCTTGAGAGGCTTCATGATAAGAAGTAGGCTCCTTCACACTAGAAGAAGACATTAAGCATAACTTATAGGAAGGAGGCAAGTGGTCATATAAAATTAATTAGCCATGGTATAATGACAAGCAGTGTGACCTGTAGGGGTAACTAAATTAGAAAACCAAGATGGATCCTTCCTAGTTCTAGTAGATTTTCTGACTGGAACTAGTGGTGTAGAAGGAAGTGGTGCTTGTGCCACTGCCAGTGGAATAAGAGATGATATTTGAAAAGTCTCAAAAGTAGGTGCAATAGGTGGTGAAGATGTAGAAAAATCAAGGTCAATATCAGTAGTGAGTCATAAGAAGTAGGCTTATTTTCTGAAGTAGAGGAAGATGAGTGGAAAGAGAATATGTGTTCTCTAAAGATCACATCCTTAGAAATGAATAAAGTATAATGATATAAGTCATACAAAACATACCTTTTAGTAACATCAGAATATCCCATATGAACAACTTCTAAAGACCTTTGATCAAGCTTGTATGTAGAAGGTTATTTTTTGCAAAACTGTAACACCCCGTACCTTCCCAACCCTACTTGATGATGTTGAATAATGGTTGCTTAGGTGTCGAGAGTTATAAGGATGTATTTGGAAATGTTAAAGATGAGAAAAATTGAAATTTGGCCTTGTACATGTGACGAGTTTTTGTGGAAAGTGTTTTGTGATGTCGTGGAGCATTTGGGTAAGAACTCGCACACATTTTAACCTCATTTGGTGACTTTAAGTCATGTTTACTTGATGGTTAAGATCACTAAGTAAGCATTTTGTAGTGCTTTGATAAGGGATTGGACGATACGTAAACGTTGGAAAAATGGCCGAAAAATTCAGCAAAGCTTCAAAACTTGCGCCACTGCCCTGTTTCAGGGGGTGTGGCGCAAGCCACCTGATTCAGAGGGGTCTCTAAACTTGCGCCACTGCCTTGTTTTGCAGCAGTGGCGCAAGGCACAAATATTTTGCCTCCCCGAGCTCGTTTCGCAACGCAATTCTACGACGCTTCTTGGATGGTTTCTTTTGGTTCTTTGGAGTTATTTGAGCATTGTTAAAGCTTCAAACACTTCAATATACTCCTACATACTTCTACATGACCAAATCATGAAATGTGAATAGTGATCCAAAATGTCCAAGGAAGCCAAAGGCGACTAGAATTCCTATTTTTGCGATCGAGGCGACGAATGAGCATCTCGCAAGAGAATAATGTCGTGACATTATGGACTTATTTAAACATGAGATTGTGGGGGTATTATACATGTAATTAGTTGGGCTAAATTAATTTTGTTCCATTGGGCTCAAATGAGGCCCAAATATTAGCATGGATACATGGCCCAACAAGAAGGAAATGATCCATTCTTGTTTGACCCAAAGAAGGCACTCAATTATTGACCAAGTGGGGATAATTATAAGACTTGAGGGCCTATATAAGCATGGAAAAATCAGAATTTTAATCCACAACAACACACATGCTTTTCTTGTATTTTCTAGAAATTTCCCAAAAGCCTTTTCTCTCAACTTCAAACCCTAGAGCTCAAAGCCAACTTTTGGGGCAAGATCACCACCTTCCAAGCTTGGGTAAGTGATTATTATTGTACTTTAACATATTAGAAGCATGAGAAAATATTTATATCATATTGGTTATGGTTGGAAAGGTTGGACATTGGCACTTTTGGTTTTGTGAAGGAGATGTGTTATCTATGGGATTATAGCTTGAATGATGACTTGTGCCTTTGATGAAAGATCATGGTATGGAAAAAATAAGAACATCTATGGTGTTATTTTGTTATTAAATTTGTTATTTTTCTACAAGTGCAAATTGTGGGATTTTGGCCGATTTGTGCTATGAAGTGTATTAAAGTGAATTGATGGATTGTTTGTGATGTGGTATGGATAAGAAAGTGTAAAGGAGAAGTATTGTGGTGAAATGTATTGATTTTCATGTATTGGTCAATGTTGGGAATATTATGGAATTTTTGGAATAATAATTTTATCAATGGTTTTGTCAAGGGGAAATGACATGTTTAAGGACAAATATGTGACTCATTGATGTTACATGCATTTGAAGAGTAGTTGGTGGTTAATGTGAATTTTGTTATGCATTTGTGTTGTAGAGTAACACATAAAGAAGGAGCGGGACTATTGTATGCACCTCTAGGATTATATATTCGTATTGCGAATCCAAGGTATGTAAGGTTACTTTGTCCGTATCTTTCTGCGGCAAATAGTGTCCATATTGACATGTCACTAGTTCTATCCCGAAATGTGCTAAGGTATCCGATATCCGTTTATCACTAGTCATTGTCATATATTTCTCACTCGTTGATCATTGGTAAATCTCATGTCTCATATTCATGGTTAACGTTCCAAATTATGTTCCAATGTTTCCATAGTGCTATTACCTATGCCTCTTGTTCATAGATTATTGTCCAATGGTTCCCCTAGTGTTATGTCTCTAATAATGTTATGTTGCCAAGTTATTCACATATTTCTCACTCATTGGTTAATGATTCAAAGTTTCCAACAATGTTATGTTCCAAAGTTCAAAGTGATATTATGACTATCATTGTATCAATCTCAAAGTAAAGATTAAAGTAATGCAAATGTGGTCAATGATCAAGTATGGGTGGCAAGTCTAGGGGCACTAGCCTAGCTCGACTCGATCCCGAGGTATTGATTTATGGGTGGCAAGTCTAGGGGCGTAAACCTAGCTCGACTCGATCCCGATGTGGGTGGCAGGTCTGAGGGGCGTAAGCCTAGCTCGACCCGATCCCGAGGCATTGATTTATGGGTGGCAGGTCTTAGGGGCATAAGCCTAGCTCGACCCGATCCCAACATGACGATAAGTCATGCAAAGACCCACTGATCAGTAGGGGCCCGGGTACATTGTTATCATTGAGTATTGAGATAAAGAAGTAATGAACGCAATGAACGCAATGTACGCAATATACATGTTTCCAAATGCTTAACTTTGACTACTCACTTGTGTTTAACTCCAATGAAGTCTTTATGTTGTTTACAGTTTCATTTGAGCCTTACATATTCAGTACATTCTTCGTACTGACCCCTCTTGGGGAATTTACCTTATTTGCTGCAGGCGCAGGTACTAGTAGGCCTTCACAGTAGGTTGCCGGTGTTGCGGATCTTTGGTGAGCTCCAGTTAGATCGGAGCTTCGCCGAGTCACAGTTGTACATATGTTTTGGTATTGTACACGTTATATAAAGCGGGGACTTGTCCCGACTTTTAGTTTGTTTTGGTCAATGCATCTGTTAGAGGCTTTTGTAGACGTATGTGGGTGTATGAATGTAAGAAGGTACATGTCATTTTTGACTTAATGGCCTCAACGGCCAAGTTTCGCGTACGTATTTATATGTATTATGTTCCATGAATTCTGTTGTTGGTATCTAAAGCCATTAGGCGATTATGGGTTTCTTGTGGCATGCACATGATGGAATAGAAGTAAAGCTTGGTTCTCTCGGGCCTTATCGGCTTCGGGTGCCAATCACGTCCCGATGGGATTCGGGGTGTGACAAAAACAAAGGCAACCTAGTCTTCTGATGTGATCCAAAGAGCATTTCTTACCATGAAAAACCTCATAAAATGTCTTACTAAGTAACACAGTGGAAGAAAGTCTGTTAATCTGATTAACATCCCTCAAGACACAATAACTCCAGAACTTCAGAGGTATAGATTCCTGGAATCTAATAGCTCTAACTAGCTCCAACATATGTCTATGTTTTCTTTCAGCTGCCCCATTTTGTTGGGCTGTGTATACATAAGTTCTTTGGTGCACATTACCATGAGTTTGAAAAAATCTGAAATAAGCATCATTCACAAATTCACAACCATTGTCTGATTGTCTTAACTATTTTATTGAATTGAGTTTTGACCATAACAAGGAAATTTTGCAAGATGACTATCACATCACTTTTAACCTTCAGCAAGAAAATTCATGTCATTCTAGAAAAATCATATACCACAGTGAAAAATAATCTACGACCTTCAACAGTAGGCACTTTGAAAGGTCCCCAAACATCTAAATGTAAAAGCTGAAAAACATGTTCATAGTTACTCGTGCTAGATTGAAAAAGGTGATTTTGTTTGTCTGGGTAATAGACAATTCATGCAATTTTTAGCAATCATCTTGCACTGATCATCTTTAAGGTTCAACAATTGTTTCAGAATTGTAGTTGGTGCATGTCCCATTCTCTTATGCCATAGCTCAACTTCCTCAGTTGAAATCCCCGCATGACATCCTACTATATTTTAAGATGAGTTAAAAGAAGCTTTAGAAGGGAAAAGATATAGCCCACCTGAATCTTTACCAATCCCCTTCAGCCTCTTACTGGTAAGGTCCTAAAATATACAAAAATCAGGATAAAATACAACTGAGCAGTGTAATTGTCTTGTCATTCTGGAATGTACAACACATGTTTAGGTGTTTTAGCATTAGCTAAGCTACATAATCCTACATGTGTGACCTGAATAACTTGTCCATTTGGTAAATGCACCCTTTGTGAATTAGGCTCAGACTATTTAACAACTTCTCTATAAATTAATAAGTTCAGATATGAAGTCATATGATTTGTTGCACCACTGTCCACTACCCATTTCTTAGATTCCTTCTTAGTCTTAAAATAATGAGATATGCTTTCCATATGAGTTGCCCTAACAACTGTAGTTTCCTCGTTAAGAGATTTCATAATGTGGCCAAATTAATCTGGTGTGAAATGAGGTACTGATGTAAAGTAGGGTCTTTCTCCAGGAATAAAACCCCCCTCCATGTGACATCAATGCATGTGGATCATCCTTCACTACACTGTATTCTTCCCTTTCCATCTTCTTGTAGTTCCTATCATGAGTGATGTCATGTCCCTCTGAATATTGTTGCTTAGGAGATTTGTTGTTTTGACAATGAGATGCATGATCATAAAAAATATGATTCCTGTTATATTTTACAGCAACATTATGGTATTATAATCTGGTTTATTTCTAGATTGAGACTCTGATGGATAGTCTATCAATCTATGACAATCTTTCGACATGTCCTTTTAAGTTACAATAGTCACAGATCCGATCCCAATTCTTCCTTTTATGATAATTTCATTGGAAATTTCCTCTTCCATAAAGTTTCCTATTCCATGAAAATTTCCTCTACCTTGACAACTACCTCTTCCTTGAAAATTACCTTTGCCTCGATAATGACCTCATCTAGCTCCCATTAGTGCTGAGACTTCATTTCTCAGTGTATTAATTGATGAATTTGATACTATTTTTTGACTCTCTCTATCAATAACCAGTGAATAAGCTTCATTTAACGATGGAAAAGAATACATCATCAGAATTTGACTCCTAGTTTGTTCATACGACCCATTCAATCCCATCAAAAACTGCATCATCCTTAACATGTTCAAATGTCCCACAAATTCCTTTGTTTTCTCATAATTACATCCAGGAGGTGGGTTTTATTAAACAATCAAATTCATCCAGAAACTTCACAAATTAAAATAATATTCAGAAATAGAGCTTGTTGAAGGGGAGCCTTGGAGTAACTGGTAAAGTTGTTGCCATGTGACTAGGAGGTCACGGGTTCAAGCCTTGGAAATAGACTCTGGCAGAAATGCAAGGTAAGGCTGCGTACAATACACCCTTGTGGTGGGGCCCTTCCCTGGACACCATTCATAGCGGTAGCTTTAGTGCACCGAGCTGCCCTTTTTTTTTTATTATTCAAAAATAGAGCTTGTACCTTGGTTCATTGTAGCAATACCTTTGTGTAATTGATAAACTCTTGATCCATTTACCTTGTCAAACTGCTCCTTCAAATCTGTCCATGCATCTACAATCGTATTCGCATACACAATTCCACTATACAAATTTTTGGATACCGATCCCATTATCCATGCTAGAACCACCGCATTACCCCTATCCCACAGATCTTCAATTGTAGAATGATCTGACCTTTTATATGTCCCATCATTGAACCCTAGGTTATTTTCCCCCAAATTAATAGCCTAATAAATCTACTCCACATCGTATAATTCTCCAATCATGTGATTTGAATCGCTACAGTTGGAGCTCCAGATGTATCTAATGGATGAATGAAAAAAGGTGATTATGATCGATTTTATCTGCTGCCATTGTAATTCCTCGAGCTGAACAAACTTTCTGTTATGGTGAATCACTAGAGATCTGATACCATGTTGATAATTGGAAGCTAACAGTATGAACACAAGTAATGAACAGAGGAAGAGAACTTAGAAAAGAAGGAAACCAATTCTAATCAATCATTTTTGCTTAATGAATCATTACACCTCTGATCTGTACTATTTATAGAATGTTCCACCGGCCAACTCTCTCATCTAACTAACTCTAAAATATCTAGTCAACTAACTAACTAACTATGTAGCTGACTCCTAATCACTCATTAACAGCTGCTTAGCTGTATCACACCAGTATTACAAAACTAGCCATTGATCACATTTGTTATCCATGATCATACTTCTCAATAGTAGTGACAGGGGACAAAATGGCTAGTGAATATGCTTCTCGATCGCTGTAGCAAATGGACTAACCAAAAAGTTTGAGTATCCTTCCTCAGTGTGATTGAGAGTGTGAACTGTCAAGCAGGGATATTCTTACGTTTACACATACTGATTCACACATGGTTTTGGATAAATCCAATAATTGACGAAGTCATCATCTAGTTTTGCCAAGTGCCAAATATACCAGATATGTTTAGCTTAGATCACTCCTTAAGCCTGGAGCGTGGCCTATCTTCGGTGTCTGGCCACCAAAGCCGACCAGTCTTTCTTGGGAGAGTTTGACAAATAGACACTTTGAAAACTTAAAGTAACATTTAGATACGAGTCTTGAAAAGTGATGTGTATAGACACCATTTATGATGTCATCCATTTGACTTCCAAAACTAGGACACAAGTCTCCAATATTACACTTTAGTCCCTCCCCTCATACAACAGATATCTCATCCCCCCCATTTTTGGATTTTAAAAAAAACAAAAAAATTCTCCAAGAAGCCACCAAAAAAAGCTCCCATTTTCCACCTACTTTCTACAATTCTGGCGATATTTTCCTTCTCACAGCTGAAAATTACCATTATCTTGCTTATTGCTTCTATTTTTACCCCATTTTCTTTCAAATATTTTCAAAAAGCATTTTTCCACCATTGTTACTAGCTTGAGGATCTTTCAAAATTACTCCATAACTCGTTAGTAGAGAGATTCCAGTAGTTTAGAAGCACTATAAATACCTTTCTCCATTCTAGAGCTAGGAGAGCATCGGTTAAAATCCGATTTAGTTCATTCACATTTTTGTATGGATTTCTAATCAGTTATCGATCAGCCATTGACCAGTTATAGACCGATACAATAATATAGGATCGATTAGTGTAGTCTATAATGACAGTAGCTGAAGTTGTTATTGCGGGTGGTGATTATATAGGAGTATGGGAGGAGACTTCCAAATGTTGGAATTGGAGATCTTTTAGTAAGGCGACAGTGCCTATTGTGTTGTGTCGCAATGATTCATACGATGACATAGTTCAAAGTGTAATTGAGAGCGGGGAATTAGCTTGCAACCCAAGCAACGTGGTGATTAGCTATCTAATGAATGGGAGGGGAAAAATATATCCCACATTCACAAAGAATGATAGGCAAGTGTCCTAGTACATGTTGGATATTGTTGCCGATGGCTCTAGGCCTATATTGAGGATAAATATTGTCGCGAGGTCTCTGGTACACCCACCACCACACCCGACAGTCGACGGTGACAATTCGGTTGAACATGAGATCTTGGATGATCATTTAATGAATATGGATGATCATCCAATGGATGCAAAAGATCCCAAATGGTTCAAGAAGAGCAAGAAGAGTGTGGATATGATCACAACCTAATCATTCCTTCTCCGATGGAACTAATTTCTAATAGAACAAATATTTAGTAGCAAGAATGAGCTGAAAATGTTATTGGATGAAGCGACGGTGAGGAAGTATTTTGATTTTTCTATGTTGAAGAGTTGTAGTAAATACTTCAATGTGAAATGTGTATCTCCTAGTTGTGCCTGGACGTTGCGGGCGAGGAAGTATGAATACTAGGGAAGATTTTGCATCTTCAACTACATTGGCAATCACACTTGTGGCGTTAAACATGCGACGGACAGCCATAGAAAAATCTCAACCAAAGTTATTGTGTCGCTTTGTGTGAATTTGTATCGTAACGGCAAGGGTCCAGACACTAAATAGATTCAGTGGATTGTTGTTAAGGACTTTCATTATAGTCCAAGCTATTGAAAAGGTTGGATGGGAGGTGTGATCGCCAAGCAAATGGTTCAAGGGACACTGGAGCATGGGTATTCGTGCTTATTGGCTTTTTCCAATATGATCGACACTCTTAATATTGGTTCTACCTATTCTATCATGGTAAACAAGGATAGTTGTAGCTTTATTGTAACACCCCGTACCTTCCTAACCCTACTGGATGATGTCGAATAATGGTTGCTTAGGTGTCGAGAGATATAAGTATGTATTTGGTAATGCTAATGACGAGAAAATTGAAATTTGGCCTTAGACTTTCATAGGAAGGGTTTTGTGATTTCGTGGAGCATTTGTGTAATACCCCGTACACATTCTAACCTCATTTGGTAACTTGGAGTCATGTTTACTTGATGATTAAGATCACTAAGTAAGTATTTCGTAGTGTTTTGACAAGGTATTGGACGATATGGAAGTATTGAAGAAGTGACCGAAAATTCAGCAAGGTGCTGAAACTTGCGCCACTACCCTATTTCAGGGGGTGTGGCGCAAGCCTCTGATTCAGAGGGCAGTGATTTCTTGCGCCACTGCCTTGCTTTGCAGCAGTGGCGCAAGGAACAAAAAATGTGCCCTTCCGAGCTTGTTTCGCAACGCAATTCTACGTCGATTCTTAAATGGTTTCTTTTGGTTCTTTGGTGTTAAAGCTTAAAATACCTCAATACACTCCTACATACTTCTACATGATCAAACCATGAAACACAAGTAATTATCAAAAATGTTCAAGGAAGCCATAGACGACTAGAATTCCTATTTTTGCGATCGAGACGACGAATGAGAATTTTGTAAGAGAATATTGTCGTGACATTATGGAATTATTTAAACATGAGATATATGGTGGATTATACATTGATTTTAGTGGGTTAAGATGATATGGGTTATTGGGCCTAATTTGAGATCAAAATGAACAAAACATGAAAGGCCCAATGGGTCAAAATGACCCATTCTTGCCTTGACTTGTCAAAGGGTGGATTAAATGGATAAGGATGAATTTATGATGTTATAAAAGGTGGCCAAAAATCAGATTTTTATCTTATTAGACACACATCTCATTTCTCTCATTTTCTAGAAGTTTTCAAGATAACTCCTTTGGTGCTCTTCAAACCCTAAGGCATTTGTGGACAAGATCATCCTTTTCCAAGCTTGAGTAAGTAATTATTCTTGTACTTTAACATATTATAAGCATGAGAGAATATGTATATCATGTTGGTTATGGTTGGAAATGTTGGACATGGCACTTTTGTTTTTTTGTGAAAAAGATGTGTTATCCATGGGATTGTAGCTTGAATTATGACTTGTGCCTTTGATGAAAGAGCATGGTATGGATAAAATATGAACATGTATGGTGTTATTTTGTTATTAAACTTGTGATTTTTCTATAAGTGTAAATTGTGGGATTTTGGCCGATATGTGCTATGAAGTGTATTAAGGTGAATTAATGGATTATTTGAGATGTGGTGTGGATAAGAAAGTGTAAAGGAGAAGTGTTGTGGTGCAATGTATTGATTATCATGTATTGGTCAATGTTGGGAATGTTGTGGGATTTTTGGAATAATAATTTCATAAATGGTATTGTCAAGGGGGAAATGACATGTTAAAGCCAAATATGTGACTTGTTGTTATTGTATGCATTTGTAAGGTAGTTGGTGGTTAATGTTGGTTCCATTATGTACTTGTGATGTAGAGTGAAACGTAAGGAAGGAGCGGAATTGTTGTGCTCACGTATTGGATTGTGTACTTACATTGGGAAGATAAGGTATGTAAGGTTACTCTCCTATATTCTTCTGCAGCGTACGGTGTCCACATTTTCATAGTACTCATTTGATTCCGAAATGCTCTAAGGTATTCCGTATTTGGTCGTTGTCTAGTGTTACTCATATGTTCCTTACTCATTGGTAAATGGTGAATCATATGACTCACGTCCATTCGTTGACTCATGATCATTGGCTAGTATGCTAAAGTTCTATAAGGTTTTAAGGTATCGCATCTCTAGTTGGTGAGCAATTTCCATTCACATGTGCCTTCTTCATTGTTCATTATGCTAAGGTTCCAAAAGTGTTCTATTCCAAAGGGGTTCTATAGTATTCCAACTAAGGTTGATTTATATTGTTATTCATATGTGTTTTACTCCTAGATGAATTATGACCCACTTAATTCTTAGTTATGGACGGAAGTTATTAAGTTGTCATGATGTTGTAGATCCTAAGAGAACTATCTCAACAAGAGTAATGAGGTAAAGAGAGTCCAATAAGGTTATGTTCAATGGTTCCAATAGAGGTTACTATTCATATGTCTTGTTCATTGATTATTACCCAATGTTTCCAAAAATGTTAAGACTACAAATGCATAAATCTCTCAAAAGCAAATGTATTAATCCCTCACAAGTAAAGATACCAATCTTACAAGAGTAAAAATGTGAAGTAATGTATGTTTGTGAGTTGCAAGAGTTAAGGAAAATAATAAATGAAGGGTGGACATGATTCCAAAGTTCCAACAATGTTATGACTCCAAAGTTCCGATAATGTTGTGTTCCAAGTTCTAATAATGTTATGACTATTATTGTATTAATCTCTCACAAGAAAAAGTATCAATCTCATGAAAGTAAAGGAATGAAGTAACGTATATAAGTGTTCCCAATAATGTTTCAATTACTAATTTATTACTCTCATAACAAATGAAAAGGAAAGAAGTATGCAAACAAGTAATGTACACATGGTTACTTAACGTTTCATTGAGTACGGATTCAATAAAAAGGGCATAAGCTTGGGTGGAAAAATCCCAATATCATGCTATGGTGTTATTATATTTATTTATTTATTATGGCCCACTGATCAGATGGATGTCCGGTTTATATTATAGCCCACTGATCAGCTGGATGTCCGGTATTATTATATTTATTTATTATGGCCCACTGATCAGATTGATGTCCGGTTTATATTATAGCCCACTTATCAACTGGATGTCCGGTATTATTATTATATATATGACTATAGCCCACTGATCAGCTGGATGTCCGGTTTATATTATAGCCCACTGATCAGCTGGATGTCCGGTTTATATTATAGCCCACTGATCAGCTGGATGTCCGGTATTGTATGAGTGATGTTATGCAAAAGATAATGATAAAGTGGATCCGCAATATATTATGAACCACTACTTGTTGGATGCACAGTAATAGAGATAGTTGTAAAAGAAAAGTGAGTATATTCCTTGCATGAATGTATTATGAAGGTTGTTATAAGAGTGAGGATGATAAGAATGGATGATTAAGAAATGAGAATAATGAAAGTAATGCACATGGTTCCACATATTCAGAATGGAGGTCTGTCCATATTGACTATTCTTTTACGCTCGATTTCATAAAGTATTTATGTATCATTCAGTTTTTTAAAACCTTACATACGCAGTACATTCTTCGTACTGACGCCCTCGGGGGACTTACCTTACATGTTGCAGGTGCAGACATTAGTAGACCTCCTCAGTAGACTGTAGATCATTTGCAGAGTTTTGGTGAGCTCCACTTGGTTCGGAGCTTTCTGGGTCATAGTTGTATATTTATTTTGATGTTGTAAAGGTAGTATAAATAGATGTATCAGTATTTAGAGGCTTTGTAGACATGTGTGGGTATATGGATGTAAGATATGCACATTCAGTTTGACGAGATGGCCCCAACGGCCAAGTTTTATATATGTATATATATGGCATTTCACATTTCATCAAATACATGAGATAGTATGTTATGTTAGTCATAAAGGGACATGCATATGAATGAACGTGAGCAAAGATTGGTTCTCTCGGGCCATATCGACTTCGGGTGCCAGTCCGGCCCGAATGGGATTTCGGGTCGTGACATTTATGTAATACTTCTTAGCCTTTAACGCTTGCATTAGGGGATTCGTCCACTTTAGAAAGGTAATTACGATCGGCAACACTTATTTACATGGTAAGTATGAAGACGTGTTGCTAAGCGCTGTTGCACGGGATACGGATAACCATGTTCATCCAATTGCCTTTTGTGTTGTGGATAAAGAGAACAATGCGTCTTGGACCTACTTCTTTAAGAAGCTGAAATCTATAGTGATCGATGAACCAAATTTGTGCTTTATCTCCAATAGGCACAAGAGCATCGCCAACAATATTGCGAGGGCTTACAATCATGCTCATCATAGATATTGCATGAGGTACCCCAGTGAAAATCTTCGGGTAAATTACCAATGTGGAGATCACCTTTATCTATACTACCAAGTGGCAAAGGCATATTATTTTGAGGAGTTTAGAGACCATTTTGTGGAATTTAAGAACTATTGCCTTGAGGCAGCCGCTGTCTTCGAGCATGAACTTGGTTTTGAGAAGCGTAGCAAGGCACATTTTCCAGACAATAGGTATGATATGATGACTATAAATATTGCTGAGTCACTCAAAGCTATGTTGGTAGACGAAAGGGAGTACCCCGTGGCATCCATATTCAATTCGATTGCTAAGAGGTTTGGTGAAAAGTTTAGGGAGAGGCAGATATATGTCCTCAAATCAAAAGAGAACAAATTGGTACCTGCTGTCAAAAAGATTGCAAGGGATAATAGAGTACGTAATCGAGGACGACAACCAATTCACCGTGTTCGACAGAGGTTCTACTGCCAAAGTGAACCTACTGGAAAAGTCGTGTTCTTGTAGGGAATATGACTTGGTCAATATATCGTGTGCTCATGCGATGGCCGCTTTGCGATCGAAGTATGGTGATGATTATGGTTTGAGTATCTATGGGTACTCTTTGCCTATGGATAAAGTTCTAGCATACCTCCTTGCATACTCTGAATCTATTAATGTTGTCCCTCTTGAGTCGGAAGGGTGTGTGCTACAGGAATTGTTAAATGTAAAAATTCTTCCACCCCTTGTCTATACCAAGCATGGAAAGAAGAAAAAGAAATGTGTTAAGGGAATCGGTGAGACTTTCAATACCCAGAGGAGGAACAAGTATTCACTATGCAAGAGAGCCGGACACAAGAGAACCACATATATGAACAACAAATCTTAGATAGGCTTCTCTTACTTTGTTTTTGTAACTCAAGATTTTGTATGTATTTTGAGACCCTTGCATTTTGGTCAATTTAATGTCATGTCAGTTTTATCGACTTCACTCTTTATCTATTATCTATTGACCAAAATATAGCATATATTGTGTACCCCATCTATTCGGTATGTTAACTATTTACTACCTAATAAATAATTGACTACGTTGTCAGTCCATTGAAAATCCTAAATCTTCAATCGATGAGATGAATAGGAAGGTAATAATTATTCCTTCAAAAAGCTACTGCATGTCAACTCACAACTACGTCGATTGGGTATACGCTACCTACTCGAATTCCACTCGTCCACGTGTCGACTAACCATTAGGCGGGTATATCAAAGGACTTCTATATGGTCTATATAACCATCTCTTTGCTTTACAAAATCTCTATCTTCTTTAACTCTTGAGTTCAAAAAACTACAGCAATGCCTCCTAGAAGAATCAAACTACGACCTGTTAGGAGGATGCGTTCCCAGTGCCACCATGACCTCCTCCTCCTCCGCAATAACTTGGACCGCCTTTTCTATGGTCTGGGTCAGGATCGTGAGCACCTGGATCGGGAACTCTGGTGTATTACTCGTTTTATATGGAAGATCACGGAGAGGCTGAATCTGGAGCCCAACAACTACATCACACCTCCACCATCCCCTTAGTTTAGTTTTTTTTTTGGTATGTTTGGTAGTTCTATTTCTAGTTCATTGCAAAGAATCTTTCATACTTAGAGATTTTGTTAGATGAAGGCTTTTTTCTTTTGCCCTTTTTTCCTTGTTGGTGTGGATATTATGTTAATGTTAATGTATGATGCAATGAACAAATGAATAGAATAAATTTTAGTTTTCTAATTATTGTTGCCACTTTTTACTAGGTATGTTGTTGTTGTTATATTTTATGGTTTTTGAATTTCACAAATCTGTTAGAAGATGAATGCAACAGCTGACAACTTTAATATATATATATATATATATACATACAAATTCATATATTATCATAGATAATGACTCTGGTCTAACATCGATTAGATGGTTATATACTTAACAAATTGAACAGTCTATAGGGTCTACAATTGACTAGGACCATTATTAATATAATCGATGGTTTCCAGTATACGGGTTGATATAATGGTCAAAAAATATTAGCATATAGTAAAAAATATAAATAATTAAATAAATTATATTGAATTAAGGATCATCGATTGAGTCCACTGTAAATCCTAGACTATACACTTAGTCAATACTATACTATATGAGTATATAGCTCTTACTAGTATATTGTCAAAAAAAAAAGAATAATAAATTAATTAATAGGAATTTATATAATTAAATGAGTTTAAACAAGTCATATGATCATATAAGAGTCCACATAAATTGAGGATGGTGATCAAAGATGTATGAGGATGAGTAATGGTTATACAATCAGCATCCTCAGAGTAATGTTTGACAAAGCATAAGTATGTTGTGAGGATTTCATTTTTTCAACCACAACTCATCCTCATACATCTTCGATGATCATCCCCAATTTACGTGAACTCTTATATGATCATATTACTTGTTTAAACTCATTTAATTGTGTAAATTCTAATAATTTAATTTATTATTAATTAATTATAATTAATTATTAATGGTCTATAAATATGTATCGAATTCTATTAGGTATATTATAGAGGTAGGCCATCTTATAGGATAGACTATAGTACTTCGATGCAATACCTAATAGAATATGATATATGTTTATAAACCATAACTAGTAGAATTTAAAAAAGAGAATAATTAAATTAACAATAAATTAAATTATTAGAATTTATACAATTAAATGAGTTTAAACAAGTCATATGATCATGTAAGAGTCCATGTAAATTGGGGATGGTGATTGAAGATGTGCGAGGATGAGTTGTGGTTGAACAAATAAAATTCTCATAACATATTTATGCTTTACCAAACATTACTCTGAGGATGTTGATTGTATAACCATTACTCATTCTCATACATCTTTGATCACCATCCCCAATTTACGTAATTTCTTATATGATCATTTGACTTGTGTAAACTCATTTAATTGTGTAAATTTTATTAATTAATTATTCCTTTTTTTGACAATATACTAGTAAGGGCTATATACTCATCTAGTATAGTATTGACTAAGCGTATAGTCTAGGATCGATAGTGAACTCAATCGATGGTCCTTAATTTAATATAATTTTATTTTTAATTTTTTTTGCTATGTACTAATATTTTTTGACCATTATATAAACCTGCATATACCTTACAAATGATAGAGTGTCGATCTAGATGGTCTAGAATCTACTACGCACAAGGGAAAACATCGATTATACTGATGGTCTATGAATTATGTCCAACAGTAACAAAATTTGAATATCCAATTGTCGCGCCCCATTTTTCTTGCAAAAAGTGGGATTCGACGTGACAACTCTTTTTAGAATGGTTTAAAAGAGAAGAGTCGCCACCTAACGAATTAAGGTGCGTTAGGGCACCATTGTAAACTAATTACGAACTATTTAACTAGTCTACGTCACCAGAAATTTAGGTAAGGATTCAAATAACCTCAAAAGGAAGGTGTTAGGCACCTTTCGAGGTCCACAAATGTGTGTTCCGGCCGAATCCATATGTTATGTTGGGGATTCTATGTGATAAGCAAAAGGTCAATTACTTTTATTAGCTTAATTAATAACTAAGTGTTTAAAACATGAAAAATAATAAATAAACTAAACATTCCACTCGTTATTATCTAATTAATAATTATCTGAATGACAAAGTAATAAGATGCCTAAAAAATGTGAATGAGATAAGCGAGAAGATAGAAGGGACACAATTTATATAGTGAAAATATTACTTAAATAATAAACCTAAACTACCCCAAATAATTAAAACACTCAAAATAAAGAAAAAAAAAAGCTGATACAGAAGACTTGGACAAGGAGTTGATTTTATCCTATTCGGATCAGCGCCCGACTTATTAATGGATGACAATTTCGGATTCTGCTCGGGTCAACTTCCATCATTTTCGTCTATCTACCAACCCCACCTAGTTGGTTATTAAGCCTAAAGGCATTCTAAAGAAAACAACAAAATTAACGTTCCTTAAAATGCTTATCCGTCCCAACTTAATGTCCAAGAGGCATTGGACGATCTATTTTTGATAAGGATCTAGACATAAAGAAAGTCCTGGGCAGCCTAATTAGACTCGGGATTAACGTCAACCAAAACAAACAAAATTAAGCATTTAGCATGTAACAATTTCAACTAAACCTCTTAATTAATCAAAGATTGATTAAGTGATTAACATGCTTAAAAACAATTATTCATGTTGTATAATTAGAACCTATAGGCATGATATCTAACGGTCAAGGACTGATTAATATGTTGAAACTGGATTAAATAAGTCCTATGGACAGAATATCTAGGTGAGTAATATATGTTGACGTTCGAAAATTATTCCAATGAGTTGAAAATTATTTAAACATGCCGAAAGTATTGGAATATATTGGAAAAACCTTTTCACTATGCTAAAAATTAGTCTAAGTATGCTGAAAATGAATTTTAACATGCTGAAAAATAGTTTAAACATGCTAAAAATTAATTTATTTATTAAGACATACTTGAAATTATTTAAACAATCCTAGAGCATGATTTCTAGGTGATAAATCAATTAAATTAATAATCCTAGAATGTATTGCCTAAGTGACAAAATAGTTTAACGAACATGTTTAAAATTTATTAAATAACCCAATAGACATGGCATCTAAGTGGTAAGACAGAATCCCTATCCTCCATAAGAAGTCCCCAATATTTCATTACATATCAGTGTTTATACATCAATAAATACAGACTTGGAATGAATATGAAAGAAAAGAAAACTTAAATGACTAAATTGGGCCTTTAATACAACCCTGACGAACTCTTCAATCTGAATCACACTACAACAGTTGAGGTTCATGTAAAGCATAAAGAAGTACACACAGAGACCAAATACTTGAAGGCTTTACGATATCTAATTATGACCCAATCTCTTTAAACCCTTCAATAAACAAATTATATGCATGGCATCCAGATTGACACATCTAATATGAGGGAGAAAAGTGTACCATTATACTATTATTTGGAACAAGTTAACAGAAACAGACATATAACTATAGACATGAAACTGAGTATGAGCAGTCAACATCAGAAATAATATTTTACTCAAACAATACAAGCATGTTGAGATTTATCCCTAGGTCGTCTAAGGCAGGGAAGTTTGAAATAGTAGCATTCAAAACTTGCATAATTAAGAAGACATACCCGTTTAGTAGCAAAAGCAATAAAAGAGATTAGAAACCAGCAGCGACTAATAGCTATAAACACTTGAGACGTATCAAAATCAACACTTCCATAACCATCAGAATGGGAGCTTAAAGTATTTAAATAGAGAGAAGAGTGATCCTATAAAACATGCTAGTGAGAGTGTCAAAATCTCTGTGTCAAGTCTATTTGAATAAGCATTAGGAGTGTGAATAATCTCTGTCCAAATAGTGAAGGAAGGTGTTGTTTATATAGTTGGAGAGTTGTAAGCAATCACAAAAAATAAAAATAAGAGAGAATCTTTCAAAAAATCAGTTAAGAAAAAAATCTTTTTCTTAAACAAGTGGCTGAATCAATTAAGTAAAAAAAATCATGTTATATTTACCATAAATAAACGGGTGAAAATCTGTCCAACTAAAAACCAGGAGCAAATCAGTAATCAAGGGGCAAGACAGAAGGAATTTACTATTCGAAATCAAGTTTACCTTAAATAGAAAAAATAAATCTGTTATGCACAAGATCAATCAAAGATTACCAAATTAATTACGAAGTTGTCTACAAATTTTCATGAATAAATGAATAGCAAAGATTTCACGAAATTTGAATCAACACACATAGAAAAATCATCAAAGTAACCATTTCATCACATAAACTCCGTCCATAATCATATAGAGCAGGAGAAAGAGAAATTCCACAAAATCTCAATATTAGCATCATAACAAAATTCAAATGACCAAGTGAACAAGAACTTTCAAATTGAATAAAATCAGTACCCACACATGGAGAATTAGGGTCAATCAACCTAAATGAAAAATCAATCATGAATCACAAAGAATTTAATGGAAATTCTCACGTGAAACCCACAAATTCAGATTTTGTGAATCAATTCGGAGAAAGGAAAAAAGAATTGAGGCAATAAAAAAAATGACAATCGAGCATAATTGTGAATACAAGAGTGTTATCGGGGACGGATTCATGAGAATCCATCTTGAAATTACATTCTTGAAGCTTGAATGGAAACCGAAATAAGACGGACAACTTCCATGATTTTCGATTATTGATATTTCATTTGGTGCGCCGATTCATTAGAGAGGAGATTGGAGATGGGTTTTCACCTGCCATGGTTGGCCGGAGCTTGTGGAGGCGATTGGAGTTAAGGCGGATGGTGTTGGTCGGCACTAGAGATGGACCAGTGGAGGTGGTGGTTCTCCATCGATTGGGGGTCGCCGGAGCTGTGGAGATGATGGTGGTGCAAGTCTGTTTTTTTGTTTGGTGGTAGTTCTGATGGGGTTTCGTGGTGGTGGAGGCTATGTGGAGTGGGATTTCACCGGCCTGTGGAGGCAGGCGGCGGTGGATGGAGGAGATATAGTATAGTGGTGGTTTGGAGGAGATAAGATATAGTGGTGGTTTGGAGGAGATAAGATATAGTGGTGGTTTAGAGGAGATGAGATCGAGGGAGGAGGCTATGGATGTGGAAATGTGGTGGAGGACATAGTTGGTGTCCACTGGCCATGGATGGCCAACGGCGGTATGGCGGTGGAGAGATCAAGGGATGAGAGGGCGAGGAGAGGTGAGGTGTGACGGTTGTTGTTTGTGGTGTGGTCAAATGAGCTTAGGTTTTGGGATTTAGGGGTTTGAGGGTTAAAAAGGAAATAAAATGGGATTTTAATCTCAGTCATTGATCTTATGATCAATGACTGTGATTTAAAACTAGGATGGGTTGGGTTATGGGTCAATCTGATGGGCTTGAATTGGGTCAATGGAATTAATTTAGGCTAAAATTGACGTTACTTGGGTAAAATCAGGCTAGAATTTAAATAAATTGGGGAGATCGAATTGAATTAGGCTGCTATTTAATAAAAAAATAGTAAAAAATATACAATAATAGCAACAAAATCAACCAACTTCATAAAAATTATTATTCTCAATTTTATTATGAATAAATTATGTAAATAAAATTAATGACACGTAATATATTATTTAAAATCCATGACAATAATAATTTGAGATAAATTAGACCTATATAAGTTATGAATACAAATTTTAAGAAATGCTATAATAATAATAATAATAATAATAATAATAATAATAATAATAATAATAATAATAATAATAATAATAATAATAATAATAATAATAATGATAATAATAATAATAAACTATGTTTGTAAATTATTAATATGTATATTTGCAAAAATAATTTAATAAATATTAACCAAATTATGTAAAATATTATATTTAAATTAATAAATTATATGTACTAAATAAAAAATACAACCAAATAAAAAATAAAAAATTGAATGATAAATAAATTGCATACTTCAAAATCATGAATACGAGACGTCAGGATTTATTTGATACCAAAATAATAATTAATGAAATATTAAAATTCAAAACTAATAATTTTGGTAAAATAGCAGCCTGGGAGAAATATCGGGAGGTCAAAATTGGATGTCAACAGCTGCCCCTTCGTTGCTCGGAAATGATAGAAGAATATTCGAGCAACGAACATTGACATAGTAACCAATTTTATCCGACCAATAGGATGATTCTTCGGAATCGTAAGAAGCAAAATAGAATTGTTAAAATGATATGGCTAAAACTTCAGTTTGAAGTTGCCTACATATCTCTGGTTTTATGAGAATCAGACCGTGTGTAGTTCTAGATTAGAGACAAATGAGATTTCTAAAAAAAATTGCTGAATTTGAGTGAGGATAACACGAGTCGACAAGATTAGAATATAGGTAATGTAAAAGATGAAGCATGAATATGATTTAGGTCAAATTGTGAGATATGGGGATATAGAGTGACGTTCAAAAAATGGGAGAGTGAATTATTTTCAATCATCTCTTGCTTCAATTTTGGTATTCAACACCTGCAACTTCTAACATAACTGAACAACATGATTAGCTTACAAATATAAAGGAGTATAGACTAGTGTGGTGAGAAGTAGTAGTGCTAGAACATAATAACGATGTGGGGAGATAAGAAAACATATCTGTTATGAGAGAGCAATGCTTTTCCAGTGTAGATTTGAAGAGGTCATGCTTAGCCCATATGATAACTAGAAAAACAATGCTTAGCCTTAAATAACTTCACGATAGTCGTGCTTAGCTTGTTTAGTATACAGAAGGCAATATTCAGTTTTGGGTAATACTTAACCCAATCAACTTCCAAAGGATAATGTTTAGCCTCCAGTGATCTATGATAATAAAGTAGTGCTTAACTCAATAAACCTTCAAAGGATAATGCTTAGCCTCTGATGATCTTTAAGAAAAAACGTAGTGGTTAACCCAATCAACCTTCAAAAGACAATGCTTAGCCTTCAGTGATCTTTAAGAATAAGGTAGGGCTTAACCCAGTTTAAATTTCCAAAGTCAATGCTTAGCCTTAGACAGTTTCCTGATAGAGTAGTGCTTAACCCCATCAAATTCTCGAAGAAAATGCTTAGCTTCGGATAACTTCTTGAGAAAGAGTAGTGCTTAACCCAGAGAACTTCCCCAAGAATAATGCTTAGCCTCAGAGATCTTTGATAGAATAATTCTTAATCCTATCAGATTCCAGAAGACAATACTTAGCTTCGGATAACTTCTCAAGAAAGGGTAGTGCTTAACCCAGATAACTTTCCCAAGGACAATGCTTAGCCTCAGAGCTCTTTGATAGAATAGTGCTTAACCCTATATAGAAGGCAATGCTTAGCCATAAATAATATTCTAAAGGAATACAAAGGATAATGATTAGCCTTGTATGTCTTTTGATGATGTATAGTATACTCCAGATTTGAACCTGTCAATCTTGCACTCAATAAAAAATTGCAAGTTTTAAAAAGCGAAAGATTTATTCGTGTCTCTATTCTTCTTGGTCGTGAATTTGTTTTCTTTGGTCATAAACTTCATATGGATGTCTTGAGATGCAATCCTTGATGAAATTTTTGAGGAATTCTCAAAAATTTCTTCCCCAGTTTCATGTCTTGCTATCCTTGAACTTGTAGAAATACTTCTCGATAGAATTTTTGAGATCCTCTCAAAAATTCTGCCCCAGTTACATACTCAAAGGGGGGATATGAAAATTTTATTGTGATAAGACCGAACTCCATAAAAGCTCCTATGTATCCCTCTTAAATAGGAATCAAGTCAAACGTAGTTCCAAATACATAAGAGGAAATAATAAAAGAAATTTTGATATTGTCCAAAAAATCTTAAAGTAATTTCAAGTGATTGGGAACCCGGAATGAATCAAAGCCAAATAGGTGCAAGTCATGCTTAGGAAATTAATCAATATTAAAAGTCAGCTTTGTCACATTTATTACCTTGGTATCAATCAATGCTTGAATTCTGTCTTTCAAAGTTCGACATTCTTCTATGGCGTGCCCTTTCATCCCTGAATGATAAGCGCAAATTTTGGAGTGATCAAGCCATTTTGCACATGTGTTCATTACAATTGCAGGAATTAGAAAGATATAGCCAGCATCTCTTAATCTCTCATAAAGTTGGGCTATGGGCTCAACCAAAGGAGTGTACTGTCTGGGCGTCTCTTTTTTAAAGTTAGATCAAGGTCTAACGGATTTATTGTATAGTTGATTTGTTGTTAGATTTTGCTAAGATGGTGGTTGTTGGACTATAGGTGGAGGAATTTGGAAGTATATAGGTTGTGCGTTGTGGACAGGATAGGTGGTAGGGTTATGAGATAGTATGGGGTAATTGTACGTTGCCAGGGATAGATATGAAGGTGCTTGATATATGGGCATTTGGTATTGAAGTGGAGGAAATGGTGTTTGGTAAATCACAGGAGTTTTCAGCTCTTGTGTAGGCAAGACAACATTCACTTCTTTCATGTCATTGTCCTCACTAATCTCATCAACTAGCAGAGTCATACTAATAGCTTGCAATGCTTCTAAATTTATTATCATGCCATTTTTTATGCCTTCTTCGATTCTCTCAACCAACTTGATGATATCAATAAGCTTTCGATCTTCAATAAACATCATTTTTTCATAATATTGTGGCTTTTGAGCATGCATAAAAAATTCTTTCATTTGATTTTTCTCTAAAAGAGGGTGCACTTTTGAAGCTTCACGCATCCATATTATTCCATATTCTCGGAATGATTCTGTAGGTTTCCTTTTTAACTTCTGAATGCAGAAACAATCAGGCACATTCTCAAAAGTAAACCCAAATCTTTCCATAAAATCGGAGGTCATATCAGTCCATTTTGACCATTTTCTTATATCTTGTGTGATATACCATGATGAAGCATCTCCAGTGAGACTCCTCATGAATAACTTCATGCAAATCTACTCATTTTTACCGACTCCTACAAGCTTGTCACAATAGATTTTCAGATGTGCTTTAGGGCCTCCAGTCCCATTATACAATTCAAATTTAGGAGTTTTGTACCCCTCCGGTAGTTCAACGTCAAGGTGCATGCACAGTTCCTCATAACTTAGGCCTTTCAACCCATTACTACCTTTAAGTTGTTCTAGACTTTCAACCACGGATAGCATCAGAGGGTCTTTTTCTGGAGGTTCAGGTTCGTATCGGTGGTGGGTTAATGAGAAATATTCATGGTAAACGTTGGTGGTATATTATGGGCATATTAGGTTATTTGAGCATTTAGTGGAGCTGGGAATCTGTGGCATTGTGGCGGACAAGAATGTGGATATTGATTGTTTTCAGAAAGCATATATATGTGACTCAGATTATTTTTGGAGTTGTGGGATATGAAGTGATAGTAAGGGATGGCTTGTGAAGGTGGCTTGGGATTTAGTGGTGGTGTTGTCCTCAATTTGCGGTTTGAAAGGAGTACTCAACGTAAGGGAAAAATTAGCCAAGTTACGAACTTATGACAATTCCCCTTGTAATTGGATGGTTTTTTGTTCCATTCGTAGGATCACCTCATTATGCTTATCACAAGTGCCGTTGTTATCACCAATTTCCTTAAGCTTAAGAGAAGGAGCATGATCCTTTTAAAAATTGATGTGATAGGCGAGAGAATGCATGAATCAATCTTTGGGATGGGAAAAAAAAATCAAGTTAGTAAGGTGAAAGTGACATATAGTAGAAGAGCAAACACATTAATTTGCAAGGATAAAACGTCTTATAATGCACGGAGCCTCGTTAAGCCCGAGGTATGCCTAAGACGACAAATCTATGTGACTTATGACTGTACAATCCAATCTTTTATCATTTGACACAATAGAAGTTTGGAATTAGACTTTTCTAACCTCATTTGATCAATTTTGACTTGGATTACTTTATAATGTCACATGTCACATAACATGAATGTTTGTATTTAGGTAGTGGGTAACCCTTTCGACAAGAGGGTGATTATTAACTTTGTGGATTGGCATCAAGGTCCAAATCACCTACGGTTGATGCATGCATGACTTAAAATGCGAGGGGTGGATACGGCGCTGCCTTAAGTACTTTTAAGAGTTGAACAGACGTGGACTGAGGATATTTTTATGCGAGAAGGCCTGTGGTCCCACGTTAGTAAAACTATCCGTTCCACCACATCTTAGTTGACTCTCTATAACAGGGTTTTTGAAGAGAATTTGAAGAAGTGCGAAGGCACAACATCCAAGTATAGTGAAAGTGTGAAGTTCCTAAGTGATGGAAGTATGAGCGAAATGCCAATTATGAAAAACGATAACAAGTAGCATATAGTGAAAAAACGGTAACACATCCAGACAGTTTAAGGAAAGCAATAAATAAATAACATTGAAAATATTACATGCATAATTAAGAAAATAAGATAAAAAGATAACAAATACAAGAAACATCAAAAGAACATAAATATGTTATGGGATAAGGAGGAGGATTTAGCATGGACGCAATTCAGATACGCATGTGAGCAATTAAAAAGGATAGAAAAAATGGATAAACATGAAAAGAATAAAATTTTAAGGCAACAAAAATAAATGGGAAAAGAAAAGAATTTAGCATGAAAATTAATTGTTAAGAAACGCATCCAGAAAAGTGTCAAATTTGAAAAGAAATTAACTATTTAAGGAAGCAAGTAAAAGACAAAAGGAAGAGAACTAATCATGAAATAAAAAGAGCATAAAATCCCACATAACACACTAATTTGTATTGGTTAGAACCTAAGTATCCCCAGCAGAGTCTCCATGCTATCGCGTTCCATTTTTCTCGCGAAAAGGGGATTCGACATGACAACTCTTTTTAGGATGGTTTAAAAGAGAAGAATCGCCACCTAACGAATTAAGGTGCGTTAGCGAACCATTCTAAACTAATTACGAATTATTTAATTAGTCTACATCACCAGAAATTCGGGTAAGGATTCAAATTACCTCAAAAGGAAGGTGTTAGGCACCTTTTGAGATCCACAAATATGGGTCCCGGCCGAATCCATATGTTACGTGGGGATTCTATGTGATAAGCGAAAGGTCAATTACTTTTATTAACTTAATTAATAACTAAGTGTTTAAAACATGAAAAATAATAAATAAACTAAACATGCTACTCAGTTATTATATAATTAATAATTATCTAAATGATAAAGTAATAAGATGCATAAAAAATATGAATCAGATAAGCGAGAAGATAGAAGGGACACAATTTATATAGTGAAAGCGTTACTTAAATAATAAACCTAAACTACCCTAAATAATTAAAACACTCAAAATAAAGAAAAAGAAAAGCTGATACAGAAGACTTGGACAAGGGGATGATTTTATCCTATTCGGATCAGCGTCCGACTTATTAACGGATGACAATGTCGTATGTTGCATTGTCGAATTCTGCTCGGATCAACATCCATCATTTTCGTCTATCTACCCACACCACCTAGTTGGTTATTAAGCCTAAAGGCATTCTAAAGAAAACGACAAAATTAACATTCTCTAAAATGCCTACCCGTCCCAACTTAATGTCCAAGAGGCGTTCGACGATCTATTTTGGATAAGGATCTAGACATAAATAAAGTCCTAGGCGGCCTAATTAGACTCGGGATTAACGTCAACCAAAACAAACAAAATTAAGCATTTAGCATGTAACAATTTCAAATAAGCCTCTTAATTAATCAAAGATTGATTAAGTGATTAACATGCTTAAAATAATTATTCATGTTGTATAATTAGAACTTATAGGCATGAAATCTAATGGTCAAGGACTGATTAATATGCTGAAACTGGATTAAATAAGTCCTATAGACAGAATATCTAGGTGAGTAATATATGTTGACGTGCGGAAATTATTTCAATGAGCTGGAAATTATTTAAACATGCCAAGAGTATTGGAATATGCTGGAAAAACCTTTTCACTATGCTGAAAATTAGTCTAAGTATGCTGAAAATGAATTTTAACATGCTGAAAAATAGTTTAAACATGCTAAAAATTAATTTATTTATTAAGACATACTTGAAATTATTTAAACAATCCTAGAGCATGATTTCTAGGTGATAAATCAATTAAATTAATAATCCTAGAATGTATTGCCTAAGTGACAAAATAGTTTAACGAACATGTTTAAAATTTATTAAATAACCCAATAGACATGGCATCTAAGTGGTAAGACAGAATCCCTATCCTCCATAAGCAGTCCCCAATATTTCATTACATATCAGTGTTTATACATCAATAAATACAGACTTGGAATGAATATGAAAGAAAAGAAAACTTAAATGACTAAATTGGGCCTTTAATACAACACTGACCAACGCTTCAATCTGAATCACACTACAACAGTTGAGGTTCATGTAAAGCATAAAGAAGTACACACAGAGACCAAATACTTGAAGGCTTTACGATATCTAATTATGACCCAATCTCTTTAAACCCTTCAATAAACAAATTATATGCATGGCATCCAGATTGACACATCTAATATGAGGGAGAAAAGTGTACCATTATACTATTATTTGGAACAAGTTAACAGAAACAGACATATAACT